>OV702286.1:271504247-273904247 GCA_916181665.1 Avena sativa | reverse complement strand
GATAGATTTCTGCCATTATTTGCATTTGCCTCTTAATCTCTTTCTCTTTGAGTTCTCCCTAATCATTTGAACATTTTAAAGGAAGTGCTACAGTAGCTTGTGTTGGAAGTTTTTCTTGTGTTGAAACTGAACCTAAATACTTATTATCTTGAGTACCCTAATGTTGCTAATGAAGATTGTGTGAAGTTTTGTATGAAGGAAATTTTATAGTGTAGGGAAGAACAATGTGATAAGATGAAGTATGGACAAAATCTCAAGCTTGGAGATGCAACCCGTGTCACCCAAAGAAATATTCAAGAAGTACAAGCGTCAAAGCTTGGGGATGCCCAAGGCATCCCCTTCTTCATCAATAAAAATCTCTGGTTTCTTCCAAACACTTCATTTTTTGTTTCATGCACAATTGTGTTGTTCTTGGAGCGTCTTCATTTTTGTTTTTAGTTTTCGTTTGCTTAGTTTGCTTGAATAAATTGATTGGAACCCCGCATTCATACATAGTTTCAAATAGGTTGATTTGGATTGGAAAAGAGTAGGAAAGTTCATGCTTATAAGTGGTATAAAAGGAGCTTGTTTTTTACTGTGGCATAGGCCTTATCATGTCATGCTTGATATTGCTTTGACTTTATGCTTAGTGATTATTGCTTTAGCATGACTTGTTACAAACAATTGAGATTTCTTAATGTGCCTTGAAAGAATCATGCGTTGTTTTAGCATATAAAAGCATAATATTGTGGTATTCTCCTTTGATGCTTTATTTGGGTTGACTTGGCGCATGCTCACACCATGTTAAGACTATACCAAGTCACCATAGACTCTATGATCATTTAGTTTTCAACTTGTAATATTACTTTATGCTTTAATTAATAATGTTTTGTCGCTTTGCATGCTTATGGCCATTATTGCTCTCTTAGTTGGTTGATCCTAGTCTTTTGCTAGCCTCCACATGTACCAAGTATGAGTTCCATTCATGCATCCAACTCCAAATAAAACCAAGTTATTCCAAAGAGTCCACCATACCTACCTATTAGAATTATTGCTATTCCAAGTATATTCATGTTTTTATCTACCTTCCGAATTAAACTTGTTATGTGAAAATTAGTGATTAAAGCTCTCACGAACTTGATGGCACACTTTACTTTTCTTGCACTTAATAAACTTGAACCATTGTGCCCATCTATGTTGTGTATATGCTTGGGTTTCGTAAGTTGTGAATTAGCAGAACCATGTTACCATAGGGAACGCTTTCAACATTGCACTTTATTTAGTTGATATCATGTTCTTTTGCTTATAGATCCCGGCGTGAAATGAAAGGGGAGCTTGTAAGGCTCATGGAGTCCGTATATGTGTTAGAGAAACGCCTGGGCGGCTAGTCTAAGCCATGCCTAATCATGGTGAAAACCTACAGCATAACCATAGTGACTAATCTATGAAGCATCCTCTATAAAAAAGCCTATGCAAATAGGAAAGAAAAAAAGCCTATGCAAATAGGAAATAAAAGGATCGCTGAGATGCTCATTGTCTGCTTGCCTTGTCATTTTGATATGGGGAATCTTCCGTATCATCGGGCAAGGGGTACCCCATTGGCAGTTCTATATGATACACATGTACTTACAATGACAAGAACTTACCTGTGACTAAAGTTGAGTAGCATGAGTAACGGTACTCGTAAGTAAGGGGCATGAGATTTTCAGCTTATTACTTGTCAAGCATATCCTCATGTTTGTTCACTTTAACCTTAATCACCCAAAGATGCTTATGATAGGGGCAATGAGAGCTGAAAGCTAATAAGTACCATAATTTTTGGAAGCTCTTTATGAAACTTGAATCCCTTCTTCCTTTTATGAATGGCCTTTCTTTTACTTATATGTTGAGTCTCCATCTTCTATCTTTATGCACCTATTGAGAGAGCTTAGTGGCCATTCTTTGTTTAATGTGCATTGTCCCAAAACTTGTTGATTGATTCATAACTTTGATATTGCCTATTCTTAAATTATTTGTATCTAGTCACCCTTATGAACTTTGAAGGTGTCCTATGCATTTATTTTTTGCTACACTATAAGGGACAAGCTGAATACCATTCTCATTATGTTTTCTATATGTGAAACAAACAAACATCTTTCAAAGCATTGTTATTCATGAATCTTTTGTTTGTACCTCTTCAGGTTATAACATAGTTGCTATGTCTTATTGTTATAACTATATCTTTCATGCTATGTTAAAGTACTATGATCCCAGCTATCAATGTTTTACAAATACCTTGATCAAGATTATGATGGTGGATGTCACCACAAAAATTATTCTTTTTATCACTTACCTACTCGAGGACGAGCAGGAGTTAAGCTTGGGGATGTTGATACGTTGTAAACGTATCTACAATTTTTGATGTTCCATGCTTGTTTTATATCTACTTTCTTATGTTTTGTCCACACTTTGGAGTATTTTTACACATTTTCTGGAACAAACCTATTAACAATATGCCATAGTGCCAGGTGCCTGATTTCTGCTGTTTTTGGTTTCATAAAAGCAGTAAGGAAATATTCTCGGAATTGGACCGGACAAAAGCCAAAGTCAATATTTTATCCGAAGCAACACGGAGTCCGGAGAGGGCGGCCACATCTAGTGACGGCGCGGCCCTGGGGGCGCCACTAGGGGGTGTGGGCCTCCTGGTGCTCCACTGACCTTGCCCCTTCGCCTATAAAATCCTCCCGGGACGAAAACCCTAAGTACCCGATCAAAATTCCAGGAAAGTGTCTATAGCCGCCGCCATCTCCATCCCTAGATCGGGAGGGATTTGAAGCTCTTCTCGGCACCCTGGCGGAGGGGAGATATCACCCTGGAGGCCTTCTTCATCACCATGCCTGCCTCCGGTGTGATGCGTGAGTAGTGCATCCCTGGACTACGGGTCCATGTAGTAGCTAGATGGTTGGTTCTCCTCCTTTGTGCTACCATGTTTAGATCTTCTGACCTCCGTTCATGATCAACATCATCTATTTGTAATCCTACATGTTGTGTTTGTGGGGATCCGATGGATATTGAGATGCTCTTTCAGATTGATTATTGATTCTATCATGTCAATGTTATTTGATCTTGCATTCTTTCTATTGGTAGTAGCTATCTTGGCCGAGTAGATGCTAGCAACTCCAAGAGGGAGTATTTATGCTCGATAGTGGGTTCAAGCCTCTAGTAATCTGGGGAAGTGACAGAAATCTCTAAGGTACTAGATGTGTTGTTGCTACTAGGGAGAAAACAGCAATCCTTTGTCCATGGGGCAATCGTATTGTTTACTTTACACACTTTGCTTAATGCAATTATCCGTTGCTTGCAACTTAATACTGGAGGGGGTTCGGATGATAACCTGAAGGTGTATTATTAGTCATGGATGCAGTTGGATTACGGTTTATGTATAATGTTGTAATTCCCAATCAAATCTCGTAGGAGTCAAGATGATTAGTATATGCATGTATGCTTTCTCGGTGTCTGTCAATTGCCCCACTGTAATTTGTTCACCCAACATGTCATCTATCTTAAGGAGAATCACCTCTAATGAACTATGGACCTCGGTCCATTCTTTTACCATCAATCTACAATCTATTTACTATTTTCTGTTTACTTTCTGCAAGCAATTACTATCTTCCACAAAATATGTTTAATCCTTTGTTTTTAGCAAAACCGGTGAGATTGACAACCTCACTGTAAGTTGGGGGCAAAGTTCTATGGTTGTGTTGTGCAGGATTCCAAGCTGGAAACAACACCTTGGAGGTGTTTCCTTGCTCCTACAGGTTCGATAACCTTGGTTTCATAATTGAGGGAAAACTTGTTGCTCTGCTCATCATACCTTCCTCTTGGGGTTCCCCAACGAGCTCGATATATTTTGAACCATCAATCTCCTAGATCACCTAGTGGAAGAGATTGTCGTTCTTGGTCCTGTATTTCTACACAATATGTTCCCCTTTGAGAGGTTCATGATAGTCTTAAAGAAATATGTTCATAACCATGCTAGGCCAGAAGGAAGCATCTCCAAGGGCTATGGAATAGAGGAGGTCATTGAGTTCTGTGTTGACTTTATTGTTGACCTTAAGCTGATTGGTGTTGCTCAATCGCGGCACGAGGGGAGACTGAGTGGAAAAGGCATGCTAGGAAAGAAAGCAATAATATGTAGAGATGGGCATTTTTCACTCAATCACACTACACAGTTCTACAAAGTTCCACCTTGGTGGCTCTGTATATCAATGAACATAAGAATATTCTACACTCCCAATACACAGGGGAGTCTGACGACTCGATTACACGTGCACACATGGCGACTTTTGATGGTTGGTTGCAAACACATCTCATGAATAACACTACTGTTGGAGATCAGCTGTACTTGTTGGTTAGGACACCATCTTCAACTGTATTGACTTTCCAAGGGTATGAGATAAATGGGAATATATTTTACACGATCGCCCAAGATAAAATTGGCACCAACTAAAACAGTGGTGTCCGCATTGAAGCAACAAACAAAAATGGGAAAAAGGACACATATTATGGTAACATAGAGGAGGTATGGGAAATTGACTATGGACCTTCTTTTAAGGTCCCTTTGTTTCGGTGCAAATGGGTCAAGCTGACAGGAGGCGGGGTTTAGGTAGACAAGAACTACAGAATGACAACAGTGGATCTCAACAATATTGGGTTCATCGATGAACCATTCGTCTTAGCCAATGACGTGGCTCAGGTTTTCTATGTGACGGGTGTGTCTACCAAACCGATAAAAAGAACAAATAAGCAAACGGATACATCATGCGATGAGCCAAAGTGCCACATAGTTCTTTCAGGGAAAAGGAATATCGTGGGAGTGGAGGACAAGATAAATATGTCAGAAGATTATAATAAGTTTGATGAAATTCCGCCCTTCACAGTGAACACTGACCAATGCATCATGTTAAATGATGAAGATACTCCATGGTTACGGCCGACGTGATCATAAGTAAGGCATTTTAGGAAACAAGTAAATATATGTATTTTGCATTATGCCTTTGGTGGTTTTTGAGATACAATTAATATGTATTTCGAACTATATAACATAATATGACACCATGCGAAGGATTTACATTGTTCGGACCGTTTTCGAATTTCCTATGTCCGTTTCCAAATTTTCCCGTTTCAAACTTTGGTCAAACCGGCAGGCATAAAGATAGGGGATGAGCCTCGCTAAAACTTGCATTAGATCTCTGAAGAAACATCATATTGTGAGTCTAAAAATGATTTTTTCAAAAAATCATGACCATTAGATCATGTACCAGTAGTTCAAACTGAACCCACTTCCTACAAATTCGACAGACATTTGTCTTTTTCACCCGGGGTGGACAGAAAGGTTTGAGATACCCCGGTTGTGACATCGTCCATGTAAGGTGGTCTAGTATTTTTGAAAAATGGGGTAGTATCATTTAGAATTAGCCCTTTGGTTGTTGCTTCACAAAATGTCCTGTTTTTGGCACTCGTGAAATGGAAAATGGCTTTTTTCGTGCGACAAAAAGGAAAAGTTTCTCCTGCAACATTGTTCGGCATCCCAAGATACACATATGTGCAAAATATGGGCACATCATCACAAACTATGCCTCGATTCTGGCCATAACATTGGACATTTGGACCGAATGCCATGAAACCTCGAACATGATAGCTCATTTTGAGAAGGATTTTTTGAGATGCAATCAATATACTAAGTTTGGTATTTTTTCTTGCAACTATGTCACATAATATGACACCACGTGAAGGATTTACATTGTTCGGACCATTTTTGAATTTCTTATGCCCGTTTCCAAATTTTCCCACTTTAAACTATGGTCAAATCGGCAGCCATGAAGATAGGGGATGTGCCTCGCTAAAACTTGCATTAGATCTCTGAAGAAACATCATATTGTGAGTCTAAAAATTGTTTTTTTGAAAAATCATGAGCTTACCTGTAGTTGAAACTGGACCCACTTCCTACTGATTCGGCAGACATTAGTCTTTTTCACCCGGGGTGGACGGAAAGGTTTGAGATACCTCGGTTGGGACATAGTCCATGTAAGGTGGTCTATTATTTTGTAAAAATAGGGTGGAATCATTTAGAATTAGCCTTTTGGTGGTAGCTTCACAAAACGTCCCATTTTTGGCACTCGTAAAATGTAAAACTTCTTTTCCATGTGACGAAAAGGAAAACTTCCTACTACAATATTGTTCTCCATCCAAAGATACACATATTTGTAGAATGTGGGCACACGATCACAAACTAACTATGCCTCTATTCTGGCCATAACATTGGACATTTGGACCGAAAGCCATAAAACCTCGAACATGATAGCTCATTTTGAGAAGGATTTTTCAAGATGCAATCAATATACCAAGTTTGGTATTTTTCCTTGCAACTATGTCACATAATATGACACCACGTGAAGGATTTACATTCTTCGGACCATTTTTGAATTTCTTATGCCCGTTTCCAAATTTTCCCGTTTCAAACTATGGTCAAACTGACGGGCATAAAGATAGGGGATGAGCCTCGCTAAAACTTGCATTAGATCTCTAAAGAAACATCATATTGTGAGTCTAAAAATGATTTAAAAAATCATGAGTATTAGATCATGTACCCCTAGTTCAACCCGGACCCACTTACTGCCAAGTTTTCCTTTTTTCAAAAAATCATGGGCATTAGATCATGTGTATCTCAACATGGCAATCAATGTCTTCGAGGCCAGAAATTATTATTATTTATTAAAAAAAATTTACCATTTAAAAACCCTTTTAGGATTTATCATTTTAAAACCCTTTAAAAATATTTACCATATTAAATAATTGAATTCTTATAAAAAATAAATTATATTTTTATCAGATAGATATTTCTGCTATGAACATTTTTATATGCTATATATAATTTAATTAGACATATATTCTTTAATTCTTTTATTAACATTTTAATATACAATAAGGCGGGAACCAGAATTTATACTACAAAATTCAAATATAATTTTTGAAAGTCCCTTTAGTCCTGGGTAATGCCACGACCTAGGACTAAAGGTGGACGGTTGGCACGTGGCTTCTGGGCTGCTGCCAAATCTATTTAGTCCCGGGTCATGGCATGACCCGGAGCTAAAGGCCCCTACCATATAACCCACACTGCTCTTTCCCTGAAATCCCCTTCTCATTCTTCGAACGAGTAGAGGCGCCAAAGCAGACGATCGACCACGACACTGGCAGGCGGCCCAACTACGCTGTGGACCTCCCCCTCTCTGTCACCGTCCACTGCCTAGCCGCCGTGCTCCTCTCTTGCCCGGTAAATCACTCTTCCTCCCTAGTGCCTCTCTCTCTATTCCCCACTTAGCAACTGAAACCGTAGCCTTTGGCCTCCATCATACACCATCGTTCTGGCCTTCCACAAGCCAAGCTGAGCATGCTAGCGTGTTCACATTGTCGTGCTGAGTCTCCTTGTCACGGGAATTAGGCAGCCATGGCCCAAATCATCATCTTCATCCCCGTCTTCCCGAGCACCGGCCACCGCCGATTCACCACCGTTCGGCCTTGCCTTGACCATTGTATTCATGGTGAGCCTCTAGTGCTCAGCCACCCTTCCTTTTCTCCCCCCCGCTTGTTTCGTGCCCGCAACGTAGCTCATCGTCTGCTACCGCTTGTCGTCGCAGTTTTGCTCACCACCAGCCATCCCTGGGGACACAAAGCCAGTGGAGCCGCCCTATTTTGGTTTCCCTTACTACACTGCAGCAAACTCGCATCCCCGCATAGTCCCACGAGCCCTACTGCGCCGTCCCCGTCGATGTCTTGGAGGTTCCCACCGGGATGACATCACACCGACATCACTTGGGCGTCAGCGCGTGGTCAGGCTCGGTCAAATGGTTGTGGGTCCCGCGTGGCAGCTGAGCTGGCACCATGGCCCATCTCGCTGGAGCCAGGGTACAAAAGGGTTTTCCGAGTTTTGTTTTTAATTTTAGAAATTGAGTAAACATTGTAAAAATCATTTCTAATTGTCTGTTTATCAAAAAATATAAATAATATATCAAAATGTTCATAAAAATAAGATCTATCTATTAGCATCAAAATCATGCATTGTTAAGAAACTTCATTACAAGTTTAATTAGAAGAACCAATTGAACCCCATAGGTGACTCCAAGGTTCCCCTATTATAGGGTTTGCACCCCGTTTAAATTGCCAAGCATGCTTTAGGGTGAAATTTCAGTACTATTTAACTTGTCATATCATCTTCTTATAGGTGGTTTGAGGTTAGGGATGGCGCCACAATGCGCACCATATAGGGCTGAGGGATGGGCGTGACAACGCACGCCATATAGGGAAGATGGACGGGACAACGCGACATCCTTAATTCATTAGCGAGATTTGCTGTGTTTATAGCACTGAAATAACTAGCAAGTCTTTGTAGAAACTATGGAGCTCGACCTGGATCAAGAAGAGATAATGGAGGGTATGATAGCCGGTGATGATATCACCTTGCAATATCTGAACGACTCTAGTGAGAGAGTGGAGGAGGATCTTGAGCAAAGAGACGGCTCTGGTGAGGGAACCTTGACTACAAAGTCCGACAAGGTATATAAATTAAGCTGCTGCTGACTATATGCATTAATTTATTTGTATATATATTAATGATTCTTTCTTATTTTAACCCTCTGGATCGAAGCAATCTACTGGAAGAAAACGAGTCCCGACAAAAAAGTTGGCCCTCGATGCTAGGTTCACGATCAAAGAAGTCGCTGCATATGGCGCCCCGATTGCTACCGAGCACAACACAAGATTATTTGTTAGTCAATGCGGAGTTTTGTTAGGGACACTATCCTGATCACCATTCGAGAATGGAATAAGCCAAAGGCTGATGGAGTTAGTTATGTCGAGAATAGATGCAAAGATAATCTTTGGAATATGCTCATGAAAAATTTCACCCTACCACCGGAGGTGTATCCAGAACACACAGTCATAGAGAAAAAATTCATGGAGTGGGATCTTAATAAGATGGCCTCACAATTTAGAGACCACAAAAAAAGATTGTACAAGAAGTATGTCCTGGAAGAAAATACTCTAGAGTTCACCGGAGCAAATGAGAAGCCAAGAGATCACTAGGACAAATTTGTGGAGTACACGTAATCGGTTGAAGTTGTGTAAAAGTTGGAAATAAACAAGGCAAATGCTATGCTGAGGAAGTATCACCATGTTACGAGGACAGGTGGCTACAAGGCTGCCAGGCCTAAGTGGGAGAAAGCCGATAATGACCTGATTGATAAAGGTATCGATCCAGAGACAACGTGGTGGACCGATCGGGCAAAGTCATGGTTCTACAGGAATGGGGGGAAGTTGAACCCAGAAATAGGGAAGTGTATTTATACAAAAGAACATCTTGGAACACCTTTAGAAGCCCTGAAAATTGCAGTGAAGGATGTGCAGGAGGGGAAGTTCTACCCCGATAGAGAGAATGACAAGCTGACATGTGCCCTTTGTCAACGCCCGGATTTTTAATCCCAGATGCATGTTATGCCATACATCGCAATCCCAGGATTACCATTTTTGCGAGACATAACAGATCGGATATCATAGTACATCATCCATTACAAACCATAATAAGGTTTTACACGAATAAAGGATCTCATGATCCAGTCTTAGTACAAACAAGTAGCGGAATAATAAGCGTAGCGGTGGGATCCATCTTCAGTGTCACAGGCAACGCTGATGATGGAAGATGATCCTACTTGTCGTAGCCGTCGTGATGTCCTTCTTCCGGATAGTCCTCCTCATAGTCTGGCCACGAGAATAGCCAGGGACAAAGCCATGAGTACTCTTTAAGTACTCGCAAACTATCACTAACAAGTAAGGTAGTTCTAGTAGGAATGCTAAGTTCTAAGTTTATTTGCAAAGTTAAGTTTGAAACCTAAGCTGAGTTCAGAAACAAAGAAAGATAAAATAAAGTTCTAAATCACCTAAGTGGGAACTTAGTTTTCATAGTCACAACCCTGTTGTGGTCAAGTCATGTCACAATTCATTTCATAAGTCATTTTGAAAACATCTGACGACGGAACAGTATGGCCACTCCAACTGTCCATGACCGCGGACGCGGCTATTCGAATAGTTTGACACTCTACAGAGGTGGTACACTTTCACCACAAAATTCGATACATCCGTCAGGGATAACCCTAAATCATCATACTTAGTATGCGGATAATCAATCATAACCTTTCCTTTACACACCCTAGTATAAGCACCTCTCCTATGAGCTTGGCCTCCCAGCCATGGCCATCTGCCATCCTGGGCACTGCATAGGTGGACAACATCAAGAGGTAGCCTCAGCTCAAATCTCCTCCGCGAGGGAACCCATACTAATGCATATAAACTTCTGGCTAAGCATTACCCAATTCAGGTATTGTGGTTGTACGGTATAATTGGAATGGTATTGCATCTGAACCCAACCATCAGTTTTTATAAAGGGCTAAGGCTCATGCCTCAACATTTTCACCATCATAAACCATTTGTCTTTCTCAACACATGTCAAAACATCTCAATAGAATGACTCATCATTCCAAGGTTTTCATAATCATTTTCACCAAGTATTCCCATCTAAAGTGATCAAGTTTTATGCTTCGCAAAAGTTACTAAGTTAAGAGTGTTCACTAAGGTGGGATGCTAGTCTCCATCTCATGCCATAGAATGATATCTAGTATATGCCAAGTTTTATACTCTTTATGCTATCTATACTACTTTCTAAAATCTCACAAAGCATTACTAAAAGTAAAGAAACTTTGGTAAAGCAAAAGGTAAAACTTGGAATGGGTATAAATCTAAAGGTATAACCAAAACATGCCTAATGCATCATAGGTTAACTTGCATCTAGTGATGGATTGCAAGTATTAGCCTGCCAATAATAGCTTGCATAGTTAAGAAACTTGCAAGTGTTAGCTTGCCTTGATTGGTGCAGTGATTAAAGTTCTCTTCGTCTTCTTCGGGCTAGAACTGCTCCTCCTCATAGACTTGGTCGGTACTATCGTCTATAAATACATACGGGATACACAATCACCAAACAATACTTAACTAGTCTATCGAGCACACTAAGGCACACACTTGATGATCTAGTATCATCACAATCATCACAAGATTTAATGAACTAGTTTCATTTATTTTATTTGAGAAAAGTAATTTCTACTCATTTAAATTAATTAAGATTTAATGATACGGATCTGACCAATGATCCTTAAGTTTTGTCCCGATCTTTCACAGCGAGTCAACCTGATAGATGATCTCCCAATAACGCCGATGAACGTCACCTGAAGAAGAGGAACGAATCCAGCAAGTAACGTGATGAAGATCACCATGCCTCAAACCACGGCTCGATAATCCTTGATGCACACAAGAACCTTCGCAGCAATAATAATCTGATAAACGGTATCGCCGTCCCTGGAGGGATGATACACGGTGGAGCACAATATATTTTTTAGACTAAACAACTGAACTCCCCTAAACCCTAGGTGGCTGGCTCCTTTATATAGGAGGCCTGCAACTAGTCGGTTGGCTAGTCCCAAACCTAACACACAAACGGACTCGAACCTAACATGGACTCGGACTCAATAACATAGCAAAATATTTGACACAACCTTTAGACTTATCATTACATATCATAGGTCGTCCTGGCGTGCCAATCATCAATGGGATGCGCTCGCATCACCTAGCTTGGTGGAGTCCTAAAATTAGGCTTCACCTCGTCCTTCATGCCCATATCATCATCCCCCCTTCAAGAAGCGTTGTCCCCAACGCTTCTGGGTCGGGTCGGAAAGGTGGTGCGATATGAACAATCGCTTCACGCGTCTTCGCCATCTTCAAGTCTTGCTTGCCTTCCTCACCACATCCTCCCTCTTGGCCTGCTCGACTTGATACAGCCCTCGGCGCCTGCACCTCCTTGCGTCTCCATACGAGCTTGGACCTAGGCGCCAACGTCTTCTTCTTAAGAACTCTTGTTGGAACCCGTGGTTGCTGAACATGGACCTTCTTTGCATGACCTGGCATAAGATGAGTAATGTCTGGACCACACAACTGACGAACATGTCCATCCTTGCCTCTATGCATCCGCACAACTGTCCCAACAAAACACCTCACAGGTGTGCTAACAAAACTGCTCTTGTTACCCCGCTGCACCATATACATTGGAACATCAGGAGCACAAATGTCATTCGTCTGAACACCTGTGTCAACACATACAACCTTCGGAACACATGTTGCAACATTCTTCCTCTCAGCAATAAGAGGATGCACTTCAACTGGCTTGTCACTAACAAGTTCCACTGGCTTGTCATCTACAGGCATAGCAGAAGCAATATCAACATTGTCGCACTGTGCATCTTGCTCTCCATCCTGCACCTTAGCTAGCCCATCCATTGCCTTGCGCACCTTCTCCTTATGTACCACCAGCTCTACATCAGACTTTATGTCAACATCCTGCATAGGCTTCAAAGTCTGCCATTTGTCACCATGCACAAAAGAATATGTATTTGCTCTTCCAGCATGTGTAACGTTACTGGACGACCAAGTAACAGCCCACATACCTCCAATGGCAACACATCGCACTCAATCTCATCAACATAATCACCAACTGTAAATGGCACACGCACCTTATGAGTTACCTTCACCATACCGCAGCTATTGAACCACTATAGATGCTTAGGTTCAGGAATACGCCATGTGGACAACCCCAACGCCGCCACCATTGCCTTGCTAATGCCATTAGTACAGCTTCCTCCATCAACAATCAACTTGCATGCTTTGCCTTTAATCATACACTGCGCCTGAAATAAATTCCAACGCTGGCCTTTATCAACTGTCATGCAAGCATCGTCTTGTACTTTCTTGAGTTGCAAATTCAGCCCACTCAATGGTACAACATCCTCAGAACTAACCACCTTGTCTAGCTCCTTGGACTTCTCCCAATATCTAGTGCGAAGAAACTGCTTCAAATCTGCCAACTAGGTGTTGTTATGCCCTTTGCGGTCCTCTCTTCCTTCCATCAACTAGCCACAGTCTCCTCCACACGCCGGTGTGCAAGAACAAATTCAATGCGGCCACCAAACTTGGAATCGATCGAACGACATTTGGCAAAACCATCATCGATGTCAGATCTCCAAGATCTAAACTCCGCATATGTGGCAGAACTGTCCAACTTCCATTTTATATCTGCAGAATTAAGTGACGATCCCACAACAATAGTAGTGTAGTCAAAGTACACATCATCCGCTCTGTCTATCTTACGATCTTCCTTTGCTATTCCCATATTGTCTCTTTGCAAGCCGTCACAGCTCGTATCGATTCTTTAGTCCAGAGTCCACGATTCCTTTCCTTCCTTAGTAATAGCCCACGATTCCTTTCTTTCCTTAGTCCAGAGTCCACGAGGAAAACAACTCCCAGGCGATCGATAATCAGGCACGTGGGGGTGACTCGCCTCGATCGCTAGGTGCACAGAGACCCCGTGTAAGACGTGGACGGGTACCCTTTTTTTAAACCGGAACCGATCCTGGTTCCTTGTCGATCGCCACAAGCCTCGCTCGAGGACAGAGACGTTTGTCCCTAGGCGTGCGGAACAACAGCAGGCGACGCAGAGAGGCTGACAGGCGCGCACGCGAGCGAGGATGGGTGCGCGAGCGAGGACTCTGTCGCTCCCTTTTTTTTTCTTTGATCCCCACGATCGGATCTGAGGGATGAATTGTAGACCGATCGGATCTACGATTCCGATCTAGCTCAAGAACTCGCCTCCCAAATTCTTCTCCAAACAAACTGACCTATAAACTATTTGTAGAAAAATAGTCTACAGATGATCCAAAAACACGCTGTGATCAACGAAAGCTCTGATACCACCTGATACGGATCTAGCCAATGATCCTTATGTTTTGTCCCGATCTTTCACAGCGAGTCAACCTGATAGATGATCTCCCAATAACACCGATGAACGTCACCTGAAGAAGAGGAACGAATCCAGCAAGTAACGTGATGAAGATCACCACGCCTCAAACCACGGCTCGATAATCCTTGATGCACATAAGAACCTTCGCAGCAATAATAATCTGATAAACGGTATCGCCGTCCCCGGAGGGATGATACACGGTGGAGCACAATATAGTTTTTAGACTAAACAACTGAACTCCCCTAAACCCTAGGTGGCTGGCTCCTTTATATAGGAGGCCTGCAACTAGTCGGTTGGCTAGACCCAAAGCAAACACACAAACGGACTCGAACCTATCATGGACTCGGACTCAATAACATAGCAAAATATTTGACACAACCTTTAGACTTATCATTACATATCATAGGTCGTCCTGGCGTGCCAATCATCAATGGGATGCGCCCGCATCACCTAGCTTGGTGGAGTCCTGAAATTAGGCTTCACCTCCTCCTTCATGCCCATATCAACAATATAGTTTTTTAGACTAAACAACTGAACTCTCCTAAACCCTAGGTGGCTGGCTCCTCTATATAGGAGGCCTGCAACTAGTCGGTTGGCTAGTCCCAAACCGAACACACAAACGGACTCGAACCTAACATGGACTCGGACTCAATAACATAGCAAAATATTTGACACAACCTTTAGACTTATCATTACATATCATAGGTCGTCCTGGCATGCCAATCATCAATGGGATGCGCCCGCATCACCTAGCTTGGTGGAGTCCTGAAATTAGGCTTCACCTCCTCCTTCATGCCCATATCATTTCATATTCTCCAACTAAAATATGGCATCATGTGGACACATGTCATCACCACATATTCTAATACATGGGAATGTGAATTAAATGTTGGATCATCTTTCAATAAGTTTAAGTTTATTATTTAAATGATTTAAAGTGACTAGAAATGCCTATATAGCATTATTTTTGTACTAGTCCAAAGTCACTACATGTAAACCTAAATATTATTACATATTCAGTTAGGTATTATCAAAGGTGATTTTTGAGAGCTGGAATCAACTCAGAAGCCATTATGGTTGATTTTTGAAAAATGTTTGAAGTTGCAAAAGTCTCTGTTTTGTTATTTTTTCTATAGATTATCTCTAACTCCAATTGATTTAAATCCAAAAGGCCTGGATAGAGATTTTAATTTTCTTGTTAACAAAATTTGAATCATGCATTTTGGTTAAGTGGATCTCTCTGAACTAATTTTTAAACAAGTGAACAGAATATGGTTTAACTCTAAATAGAAAAACATCTATTTGAATTTGTGGGCTAGCGTGGGAAACTAAACGGGCCGGCCCAGTGGCGCTCCGTGGTGCAGAGGGCAACTGACAGGCTGGTCCCGCACGTTAGCGGCTAAATCTAACCGAAGCGGTATGGGGTGATCTAGGCGCTAATACGTTGCTAACGTATCCATAATTTTTGATGTTCCATGCTTGGTTTTATCTACTTTCTTATGTTCTGTTCCAACTTTGGAGTACTTTCTATACACTTTCTTGGACTAACCTATTAACAAAAGCCACAGTGCCAGCTGCCTGTTTTCTGCTGTTTTTGGTTCCAGGAAAGTCAGAAAATGAATATTCTCGGAATTGGAGGGGACAAATGCTAAAGTCAGTTTTTCACCGAGGGACACCCGGAGCTAGAATACGAGACAGAGAGGGGCCAGAGGGCGGCCACACCACCTGGCAGCGCGACCAAGCCTGGCCCGCACCAGGGGTGGTGTGGCCAGCCCAGGCACCCCATCAGCCTCTCCTTCCGCCTATAAGATGCCTCTGTTGGGAATATGCCCTAGAGGCAATCATGTATGATGTTATTTCCAATGTATTTATAAAGTTATTATCCATGTATGAACTACTGATATATATCATTGAATATGTGATTCGATTGTGGAACTATATATTCATGTTGTTTATACTGATTGTCCTTGGTCGTTGAGGTTGTGCTGGACACACAACTTAGACTAATGTGAAAGTCGGCTGATGACTCGGTTCCACTTGTCATGGGCATAGAGATGCTATTCCGACTTACACGGATTCGGCTAAAGAGTTTAGCGAGTCAGACTGACCCATATTGAGATACAACGAATAAGTCGTCATTTGTATATCTCAATCAATGTAATCCTTAGACCTGAGGTTGTTGCACAATCCGAGTTGAGGATCACCGACTTAGGTTCTGTCAAATGCTGTTCCATCACTGGGCAGTTATAAAGGCGGAGTTCCGGTCGATTGAGAATCAAGCTGCGTGATGTGAATAACCAAGATGGGATTTTGCCCCTCCGTTTGGAGAGATATTCTCTAGGCCCTCTCGGAAGATATGATTCGGAAAGCATGGCCATGCGTGACTCGGTTAAGTGTTAACCGAGGCAACCGACTAAGAGTTAGTCGGATGAATCACTTATCTCGGATCGAGAAAGAGAGTTGAACTATTTAAGGGATGAAGATTATTCGCCTATAGTTCGACAAGGTATATCGTGAGGAAAAAGGGACTCAAACGAAAGTTGCATTGGAAGGTATGTCGTCATGACTCTTCGGTACTTGGGAGTTGGCATGTTCTGCTAGGAGCCGCTACCAACTGATCAGTCACGAGTGAGACTCGGATCGTGTCCGAGTCACCATGAACCTGCCGGGTCACACACTTAAGAGCGGGAGCATATTTGGGTTGGACCCAAAAAGGAAACGGGCAGAGTCAGTGAGTCGGACTCACAGTGACTAATATAGGACTTTTAGTGAATGGGCCACAAGTGAGTGGAGCCCACTTTCACTCCCTATATAAGCTGGGGAGCAGGTGCTTAGAGCACACGGTTAGGTCACTCCATGTGTTGGAAACCCTAGCTCCAGTCCAGTCCTGTCCTGTCACCGCCGTACCGGATCTAGCAGTCCATCGTCAGCGCTCCTCCTCGTACGTGTGGATACTGGCTGAGGTGTTGTACGTTTAGCACTTCGACGATCGTGGATCGGAACAGATCGTGAGGACCGCACTGCATCAAGCGACGTGCTTCATCGATTCTGCAACCGCGCGTCTGTTGGTAATTCTCGTGGCCTACTACCTCAGCTAGATATTGGGATCACCGCGTAGGAAAAAGTTTTGTTTTGTTTTTCTCTGCGTGGCCCAACAGTGGTATCGGAGCGTTAGCTTCTGGTTTTAGGCTCGAGATCGTGCATATATGATATGCGGTTGGCGTTAGATTGGATCTTATTACAGATTTGGTTGTCGATCTATGAGATAGATCGGTTTTGTACAAAGTTGATTGGATCAACTGTACTCGGGTACGGGATGATCTAGTTTCCGTGATCTAACTGCTAAGGTCGTGGAACGACATACCCCTACCGGTCGGCTTCCGCCATCGGGGTAGACTATGACACGTAAACCCGGATGCGGTGATCGAAGATGAAAGAGTTTGGTCGAATCGGAGTCCGGATCGGATTTGGGTAAAATTGTTTTATCAGATGATGAAATCCATGTCCGGAATCGCCCTATCATAGCGCCTTAGATGTCGTTGCGAGTTTCATAACGCCGGTAGATATCGTGTCTATGCATAACTTGTTTTTGCAGGATGATGTTGTGAATGGTATGGTTATGTGCATGTGATGTGTGTAATCCATACGTGATCTGTGTATCACGGTTTTTGTCAGCCGGCTGGAGCCTAGGTGTTGTCATCTTATTGTATAACGACCTGCGTGTTAGATTCTCTATGTAATTTATATTACTAGCTAGTGTAGCTGATTTGGAGAACCCGGATGGCATGCAAGTCGGCGTACAAGTCGGCTACATGGAGTAAGATGGCACGTGACAAGAGTTGACACGAGTCGGATTACAGGTTTTGTGGAGATGGAGATCGCCATGAAGAGAGCCATACCATTTCACATTATAATTGCTTTATTTTGTGTTATTGTTATGTCTCTATTTTACCTCTATTAGATAGTTGGTAGAAAGTAATCCCTCAAAGAAGGTCTAGTCGGTTTCCACGCCAGTGCTGCACCATCACAAGTCGGACATTTTTGGTAGTGGGCTCATAAAATTGAGGTGCTATCAATTCTTTCTGACTAGGTGGGTTCGAGTCGGACTCTTACAGCGGAAGCACTTGGTAATCTAGACGGGTCTATCACAACGGTTGTGAGACTCGGGGAAAAGTCGGATGGGAGCCAGGGCATGTGATGCCACCCATCCAACAGGAGTCGTATGAGATACGATTGACAAGGAGTTGTCTACCTAGATCACTTGACGGCTAGCGGTGATGCTAAAGCTCACTAGTCGACTTGCTTATTTAGGGTCCTGAATCACTAAGTAACCATCGGAGGGGTGTTGGTTCTAGTGGGAGCACAAGTATTAAAGTGTTTAATATGCTTGCTCTTTTATGGATACATGTCTTAAGTGTTTTGCATATTTTTTCTGTTGTAGATCAATGGCACCTAGCAGTCTTCCTCAGATTTCTAGTTTTGCTTTGAGAACCATCTTAGAGAAAGATAAGCTAAATGGAACCAACTTCACCAACTGGTATCGTAATCTGAGAATTGTTCTCAAGCAAGAAAAGAGGGACCATGTCCTAGACAACCCACTTCCAAATGAGCCGAATGAGAATGCGAATGTCGCAGCCACCAATGCCTACCGTCGGATTTGTGATGAATCCACGGAGATTAGCTGTCTTATGCTTGCTCACATGGAACTGGACTTGCATCAGCAATTCGAGAATGTTGAGGCCTACGATATGATCGAAAGCCTCAAAAGTATGTTCCAGGCTCATGCAAAGACTGAGAGGTATCAAGTCTCTCAGGCCTTGTTGAGCTGCAAGCTTAAGGATGGTGATCCACTGAGTCCGCATGTGATAAGGATGGTTGGTTACGTGCAGTCTCTGGAAAGGCCGGGCTACCCCATTAGCGAAGCGTTCGCCACGGACATAATTCTGAACTCTCTTCCTAGTGCGTATGGTCAGTTCATATTGAACTACCATATGCATGGTATGGATAAGAAGCTCACTGAATTACATGGGATGCTCAAGCAGGCTGAGGCGGATCTCAAGAAAGGTGCCAGTCAAGTGTTGATGGTACAGAATATAGCTAAGTTCAAGAAGAGTTCTTTGACTAAGAAGAAGAAGGCTAACTCGGGAGGTAAGGCTGAGGACCCGGTCCAAAGCGCTTCCTCAGGGACTAAGCCATCTCCTGCAGCCGGATCCACTTGCTTCTACTGCAAGGCGGATGGCCACTGGAAGAGGAATTGCAACAAGTATCTGGCTGATAAAGCCAAGAGTGGAGGTGTGACTTCCGGTTCAGGTACGCTTGTTTGCAATGTTATAGACATTTATCTTGCTGACGCACCTGGTAGTTCTTGGGTATATGATACCGGATCAGTTATTCACATCTGCAACTCGTTGCAGGGACTAGTAAGAACTAGGAGCGTGACGAGAGGCGAGGTTGACATTCGAGTCGGCAACAAAGCGAGACTCGCTGCATTGGAACTCGGCACAATGCAACTTCATTTACCTTCCGGACTCTTAATGGAGCTGAATAATTGTTATTATGTTCCAGTGCTTAGTCGAAACATTATTTCTGCCTCATGTTTGACGAGACAAGGCTATGAGTCGAATATTAAGAATAATGGTTGTTCTTTATATTTGAATGATATGTTTCACGGCTTTGCACCCGTCCAGGACGGGTTATTTATTTTGAACCTTCATAGTGAATCTGTCTATAATATAAATGTGAAAAGGTTGAAACCAAATGATCTGAATATGACTTACTTTTGGCATTGTCGGCTTGGTCATATCAGTTGGAAACGCATGAAGAAGCTCCATGATGATGGACTCCTAACTTCGTTCGACTTGGAGTCGTTCGAGACATGTGAATCCTGCTTACTCGGCAAGATGACCAAGACACCTTTTGCAAAGAGTTGTGAAAGGGCGTCCGACTTATTGGGACTAGTACATTGTGATGTATGTGGCCCAATGAGCACGACAGCTAGGTGGTTATGAGTACTTCATTACCTTCACTGATGATTTGAGTAGGTATGGATATATCTACTTGATGAAACATAAGTCGGATGCCTTTGAAAAGTGCAAGGAATTCCAGAATGAGGTATAGAATCAACTTGGCAAGAAAATAAAGTTTCTTCGGTCGGACCGAGGAGGCGAGTACATGAGCCATGAGTTTGATGACCATCTAAAGAGTTGTGGAATAGTTCCCCAGCTCACTCCTCCAGGAACGCCGCAGAGAAACGGTGTGTCGGAAAGGAGAAATCGGACCTTGTTGGACATGGTACGATCAATGATGAGTTGGACAAATCTGCCTTTATCATTTTGGGGTTATTGTCTAGAAACTGCAGCGTTCACACTAAACAGAGTACCATCAAACTCGGTAGAGAACACACCGCATGAGATGTGGACTGGCAAGAAGCCGAGTTTGTCTTTTCTTAAGATTTGGGGTTGTGAAGCTTTTGTCAAGCGACTTCAGTCGGACAAGCTTACAACTAAGTCGGATAAGTGTATTTTTGTAGGATATCCGAGGGAAACCTTGGGTTACTACTTCTACAACCGAGAAGAGGGCAAAGTGTTTGTCGCTCGGAACGGTGTCTTCCTTGAGAAAGAGTTTCTTAGTCGGGGAGTCAGTGGGAGCACGGTGCAACTCAAAGAAATTCGAGAGGTACCGGCCAGTAGCGAGTCGGCAAAAGCCTTGGAGGTTGAGCCGGTCGTGGTACCTGAGCCAGAAACAGCACCGACACTGCAAAGATCGGCCAGATTGCGAAGTGTTCGTGATGTGTTACTGTTAGACAGTGATGAGCCGGCAACTTATTCGGAAGCGATGATGGGTTCTGATTCTGAGTCATGGCTTGGAGCCATGAGATCCGAGTTAAAGTCCATGGATGAAAATCAAGTTTGGAACTTGGTTGATCTGCCAGACAGTGCAAGACCCGTCGAGTGCAAATGGGTCTTCAAGAAGAAAACTGATATGGATGGAAATGCTTCTATCTATAAATCACGGCTTGTCGCGAAGGGGTTCCGACAAGTTCAAGGAGTTGACTACGATGAGACTTTCTCTCCCATGGCGATGCTTAAATCAGTTCGGATCATGTTAGCTATAGCAGCCTATTTTGACTATGAGATATGGCAGATGGATGTCAAGACGGCTTTCCTTAATGGAAATTTAACCGAGGACGTGTATATGATACAGCCCAAGGGTTTTGTCGATCCGGCTAATGCTGACAAGGTATGCAAACTTCGGAAATCCATTTATGGGTTGAAGCAAGCATCTCGGAGTTGGAACATTCTCTTTGATGAGGTAGTCAAATCGTTTGGCTTCATCAAGAGTGATCATGATTCTTGTTTATACAAGAAGTTTAGTGGGAGCAAAGTAAACTTTCTGATCTTATATGTGGATGACATATTACTGATTGGAAATGATGTCCAGATCTTGCAAGAGACCAAGGAATCATTGGAAAAGAGTTTTTCGATGAAAGACTTGGGTGAGGCGACTTACATACTAGGAATCCGGATCTATAGAGATAGATCAAGGCGGCTCATTGGATTGAGTCAGAGTACATACTTGGACAAAGTGTTGAAGAAGTTCAACATGGAATTGTCTAAGAAGGGGTTTTTACCGATGTCCCATGGGATAAAACTTAGCAAGACTCAGTGTCCTTCGATAACTGATGAGCGAAGTCGGATGAGTGCGATTCCGTATGCTTCTGCAGTCGGATCCATCATGTACGCTATGATTTGTACTAGGCCGGATGTTTCCTATGCTCTAAGTGTTGTGAGAAGGTACCAGGCTGACCCTAGAGAAATCCACTAGGCAGCGGCTAAAAATATCCTCGAGTACTTGAGAAGGACTAAGGATATGTTCCTGGTTTATGGAGGTGAGGATGAACTCAGTGTAAGGGGTTACACGGATGCGAGTTATCTCACTAACTCAGATATTCTCGTTCACAATCCGGATATGTGTTTGTGATAAATGGAGGGGTTGTGAGCTGGAAGAGTTCCAAGCAAGAAACGATACCTGCGTCTATGACAGAGGCTGAGTATATTGCTGCCTCAGAGGCGGCAAAGGAAGCCGTTTGGATGAGGAATTTCCATCTTGGTGTGGTTCAGGGCTCATCCAATCCGTTAGACATGTATTGTGACAACAATGGTGCTATTGCACAAGCCAAGGAACCTAGACAACACCAGAAGAACAAACATATACTCATGCGGTACCACCTTATTCACCAGTTCGTGGATCAAGGTGATATCAAGTTATGCAAGGTACACACGGATGCAAACATTGCAGATCCGTTGACAAAGCCACTTCCACAGCCGAAGCATGAGGCGCACCTGAGAGCTATGGGCATTAGATGCCTCGACATGTGATGTCGGATGATTGACTCTAGTGCAAGTGGGAGACTGTTGGGAATATGCCCTAGAGGCAATCATGTATGATGTTATTTCCAATGTATTCATAAAGTTATTGTCCATGTATGAACTACTGATATATATCATTGAATATGTGATTCGATTGTGGAACTATATATTCATGTTCTTTATACTGATTGTCCTTGGTCGTTGAGGTTGTGCTGGACACACAACTTAGACTAATGTGAAAGTCGGCTGATGACTCGGTTCCACTTGTCATGGGCATAAAGATGCTATTCCGACTTACACGGATTCGGCTAAAGAGTTTAGCGAGTCGGACTGACCCATATTAAGATACAACGAATAAGTCGTCATTTGTATATCTCAATTAATGTAATCCTTAGACCTGAGGTTGCTGCACAATCCGAGTTTAGGATCACCAACTTAGGTTGTGTGAAACGCTGTTCCTTCACTGGGCAGTTATAAAGGCGGAGTTCGGGTCGACTGAGAATCAAGCTGCGTGATGTGAATAACCAAGATGGGATTTTGCCCCTCCGTTTGGAGAGATAATTCTCTGGGCCCTCTCGGAAGATATGATTCAGAAAGCATGGCCATGCGTGACTCGGTTAAGTGTTAACCGAGGCGACCGACTAAGAGTTAGTCGGATGAATCACTTATCTCGGATCGAGAAAGAGAGTCGAACTATTTAAGGGATGACGATTATTCGCCTATAGTTTGACAAGGTATATCATGAGGACAAAGGGACTCAGACGAAAGTCGCATTGGAAGGTATGTCATCATGACTCTTCGGTACTTGGGAGTTGGCACGTTCTGCTAGGAGCCGCTACCAACTGATCGGTCACGAGTGAGACTCGAATCGTGTCCGGGTCATCATGATCCTGTCGGTCACACACTTAAGAGCGAGAGCATATTTGGGTTGGACCCAAAAAGGAAATGGGCAGAGTCAGTGAGTTGGACTCATAGTGACTAATATAGGCCTTTTAGTGAATGGGCCACAAGTGAGTGGAGCCCACTTTCACTCCCTATATAAGCTAGGGAGCAGGTGCTTAGAGCACACAGTTAGGTCACTCCATGTGTTGGAAACCCTAGCTCCAGTCCAGTCCTGTCCTGTCGCCGCCGTACCGGACCTAGCAGTCCATCACCGGCGCTCCTCCTTGTACGTGTGGATACTGGCGGAGGTGTTGTACGTTCAGCACTTTGACGATCATGGATCGGAATGGATCGTGAGGACTGCACTGCATCAAGCGACGTGCTTCATCGATTCCGCAACCGCGCGTCTAGTGGTAATTCTCGTGGCCTACTACCTCAGCTAGATCTTGGGATCACCATGTAGGAAAAAGTTTTGTTTTTCTCTGTGTGGCCCAACAGCCTCCGATACAGAAACCCTAAGTACCCGATCAAAATTCCATGAAAGAGTCTATAGCCGCCGTCATCTCCATCCCTAGATCGGGAGGGATCTGAAGCTCTTCCCGGCACCCTGCCGGAGAGGGGAATTCACCCTGGAGGCCTTCTTCATCACCATGCAAGCCTCCAGTGTGATGCGTGAGTAGTTCATCGTTGGACTACGGATCCATGTAGTAGCTAGATGGCTGGTTCTCCTCCTTTGTGCTTTCATGTTTAGATCTTGTGAGCTCCGTTCATGATCAAGATCATCTATTTGTAATTCATACATGTTTTGTTTGCGGGGATCCGATGGATATTGAGATGCTATTTTAGATTGATTATTGATTCTATCATGTCTTTGTTATTTGTGATCTTGCATGCTTTCCGTTGTTAGTAGCTATCTTGGCCAAGTAGATGCTAGCAAGTCCAAGAGTTAGTATTTATGCTCGATAGTGGGTTCATGCCTCTGGTAATCTAGGGAAGTGACAAAAATCTCTAAGGTACTAGATGTGCTGTTGCTACTAGAGAGAAAACAACAATCCTTTGTTCATAGAACAATCGTATTGTTTACTTTACACAAAGTTCGTAAAGCAATAATCTCTTGCTTGCAACTTAATACTGGAGGGGGTTCGGATGATAACCTAAAGGTGGATTATTAGTCATAGATGCAGTTGGATGGCGGTCTATTTATTATGTTGTAATGCCCAATCGAATCTCAAAGGAGTCAAGATGAGTAGTATATGCATATTGCTTTCTTGATGTTTGTCAATTGCCCCACTGTAATTTGTTCACCCAACATGTCATCTATCTTAAGGAGAGCCACCACTAGTGAACTATGGACCCCGGTCCTTTCTTTTACCATGAATCTACAATCAACTATTTACTGCTTTGTGTTTACTTTCTGCAAACTATTACTTTCTTCCACTCGATACGTTTAATCCTTTGTTTTCAGCAAAACCAGTGAGATTGACAACCTCATCGCAAGTTGGGGGCAGAGTTCTGTGGTTGTGTTGTGTAGGTCTCCACGTTGCTGCTAGCACCAGTAGTGCGCCCTGCCAAAGTTCAGCTAGCAACACCTTTGGGGTGTTTCCTTGCTCCTACTGGGTTGATAACCTTGGTTTCATAACTGAGGGAAAACATGCTACTATGCTCATCATACCTTCCTCTTGGGGTTCCCCAACGAGCTCGATATATTTTGGGCCATCAAGCTCTTTTTCTGGCGCCGTTGCCGGGGAGTCAAGGACATCTTCAAAAGAGGAGTCCCTCATAACCAATCTCTTTACTTTGTTATTTTTGTTTTGCTTAGTTTAATTTTGCTTTGCTTGCTTGTTTCTTTATCAAAAACACAAAAAAATAGTTTTACTAGTTTGCTTTCTTCATTAAAAACACAAAAAAAATTAGTTACTATTTTAAGTTGCCATTATGGCTAGCATTGCTCCAATCACTATGTCACTTGTGAAAATGATTTTCACTTTTAAACAAGGAATTGAGGAGAGTTTCAAAGAAGCTTGGTCTAGAATCTCTGATCTACATGAAAAAACTGAACCTAAAATGACTCAAAGCTTGTTTCTTAGCAGCTTTTACCTTGGAATTGCACTTTGCTATAGATATGCTTTGGATGATGTAGTGGGAGGAGATTTGCTCCACTGCAATGAGGATGATGATGTTAATGCCATAAAAAAGTTGGTCTTACTTACAACTTGCCTAGCAAATCTGATTCTTCCTTCATAAACATATTTTCTAGATTGAATACTCTTGAGACCAGCACTGCTAGTTTGAAAGATTGCTATAATACACTTAGAGAGCATCATAACTATGTTCCAATAAATTCTGAGCCCTCAAAATGGCTTCCCACAGTAAAGATTGCTATAAACAATGAAACTTTTCATGCTCGCTATGATATCATATCTGAATTTTGTCTTATGCCCAAAGATATTTATGAATCTTTGAATCTTTGGGGGCTTTCTGAAGGAGGAGGAGAAATATTTCTTGCTAACAATGCCACAATATTACCCATTGGAATTTGAAGCAGTATTTACAAAGATCTTAGGGAAAATGGTTTCTACTGATTATCTTGTTATTGAATGTGTAGGAAAAGGATAAATTACACTTGGAAGATCCCTACTGAAACTCCTTGGAGCAATAATAGATGTGGAAAAGGGAACCATGCACTTTGTTTCTCCACCAAGCATTCATATGTTCGCCAAGGTTAAGAATAAAAGTAAGAGAGGTAAGGGCAAGGAATTTGGTTTTAATGCTTCTTCAAACACTTGATTCTTTTTCTTGCTTTTTATGCCTAACTTAAAGGCGTTAAAGAAAAGTACTTATTGGAAGATAACCCAAAAGTTTTAGATGAGTCTTGGAAGTTATTACTTCAGTAATAACCGCTCCTTATCCTTTTTATTTGCTTTTTGTGCCGAGAGTTACCTCTAATGAGAGCGAAGTAATGATTGGGAAAGTTGCTGTCCTGAAACAGATTTCTGTGCTTCACCGTAAAAATTTGTGTAAAATCTCTGTACATCCTTTTGAGGCGTGCATTTTTGTGCTTCTGCCCCATGTTGTTATCTAACTTTCGTTAGTTCAACACTTTTCTATTTGAGCAACAGAAGGTGTTCGAAAAAATTAGTCTTTACCTGCTGGTCTGTTTTGACAGATTTCTGCCATTATTTGCATTTGCTTCTTGTTGGTTCCTTTTTGAGTTCTTTTGGGGAATTGAGCTTTTTGAGGGAAGTGCTACAGTAGCTTGTGTTTTAATGGAAGTTTTATTCATGTTGGAACTGAACCTAAAGACCTATTATCTTGAGTGCACTAATGTTGCTAATAAAGATTATGTGAAGTTTTGTATGAAGGAAAAATTTCCGGTGTATGGAAGGAATGAGTAATGAGATGAAAGATGGAATAAATGTCAAGCTTGGGGATGCCACGCGTGTCACCCCAAGAAATATCCAAGAAAGTACAAGCGTCAAAGCTTGGGGATGCCATCCCCTTCTTCATCAATAAAAATCCCAGGTTTCTTCCAAACGCTTCATTTTTATTGTTTCATGCACAGTTGTGTTGTTCTTGGAGCGTCTTCTTTTTTGTTTTTATTTTGGTTTTTCGTTTGCTTTGTTTCTTAGTTTGCTGAATAAATTGGTTGGACCCCCTCTTTCATACATTGGGTTTCAAATAGTTTGGTTTGGATTGGAAAAGAGTAGGAAAGTTCATGCTTAAGTGGTAAAGAGAGTTTGTTTTTGACTGTCGCCTATGCTTTGTCATGCCATGCTTGATATTGTTTTGGCTTTAGGATTAGTATTGTTTGCTGTACCATGACATGTTATGAACAATTGAGATTGCTTAATGTGCCTTTGAAGAGTCATGTGTTGTTTTAGCATATTAAAGCATAGTATTGTGGTATTCTCCTTTGATGCTTTATTTGGGTAGACTTAGCACATGCTTACACCATGTTATGACTATTCCAAGCCACCATAGCCTTTATGATCCTTTAATTTTCAACGTTTATTATCACTTTATGCTTTGATTAATGATGTTTTGTCGCTCTGCATGATTATGGCCATTATTGCTCTCTTAGTTGGTCGCTCCCAGACTTTTGCTAGCCTCCGTAACCAAGTATGAGTTCCACTCATGCATCCAACTCCTAAAACCAAGTTATTCCAAAGAGTCCACCATACCTACCTACTAGCTTATGCTATTCCAAGTATATTCACGTTTTTATCTACCTTCCGAATTAAACTTGTTATGAGAAAGCTAGTGATTAAAGCTCTCACTAACTTGATGGCACACTTTACTTTTCTTGCCCTTAATAAACTTGAACCATTGTGTCGTCTATGTTGTGTATGCTTGCACTTATTTGTTGGGGATTAGCAGAACCATGCTGTCATGGGGAATGCTTTCAACATTGCACTTGTACTTTGTACCTAGTTGATATCATGCTCTTTTGTCTATGGATGTCGTCGGTGTGAAATAAAATGGGAGCTTGTAAGTCCATGGAGTTATGTATGTGTGTTAGAGAAACGCCTGGGCCGCTGGTCTAATCCATGCTGTCATGGTGGAAACCTGCAGCGTAACCATAATGAGCTGTCTATGAAGCATTCTTCTTATAAAAAAAGAGTCAGATACTGAGAAAAAAGAGAAAAAAGAAAAATATGAGAAAAGAGGAAAGAGAGAAAAAAGCACCATATTCCCATGGTAAATAAGAAGATTGCTGAGATGCTCGTTGTCTGCTTGCCTTGTCATTTTTATATGGGGATTCTTCCATATCATTGGGCAAGGGGTACCCCGTTGGCGGTTCTCTATGATACACATGTACTTAGTATGACAAGAACTTACCGGTAACTAAACTTGAGTAGCATGAGGAGCGGCCCTCGTATTCAAGGGACATGATATTTCCAACTTATACTTCGTCAAGCATATACACCATAGTTTGTTCACTTTAACCTTAATCACTTCAAGATGCTTATGATAGGGGAAATGAGAGCTGAAAGCTAATAAGTACCATAATTTTTGGAAGCTCTTTATGAAACTTGAATCCCTACTTCCTTCTATGAAGGCCTTTCTTTTACTTTTATGTTGACTCTCCACCTTCTATCTGTATGCACCTACTTTGAGAGCATAGTGGCCATTCTTAGTTCTATGTGCATTGTCCCAAGACTTGTTTATTGATGCATAGCTTTGATATTGTCCCAAGACATGTTGATTGATGCACCCTGTATTTCAGAGCGCCTTGTATTTCGGAGCGACATGTATTTCGTAGTGTGTGTTGCGGGCTCTGCCCATGGCACGGCGCCTTCGGCGCATCAAGCATTCATATAGATCTTGAACCACCCTGTATTTCGGAGCGTCTTGTATTTCGGAGCGCCTTGTATTTCGTATGTGTGTTGCGGGCTCCGCCCGTGGCACGGCGCCTTCGGCGCATCAAGCATTCATATAGATCTTGAAGCGCCGTGTATTTCGGAGCGCCTTGTATTTCGTAGTGTGTGTTGCGGGCTCCGCCCATGGCACGGCGCCTTTGGTGCATCAAGCATTCATATAGATCTTGAAGTGCCGTGTATTTCGGAGCGCCCTGTGTTTCGGAGCGCCTTGTATTCCAGAGCGCCTTGTATTTCGGAGTGTGTGTTGCGGGCTTCGCCCGTGGCACGGCGCCTTCGGTGCATCAAGTATTTATATAGATCTTGAAGCGCCGTGTATTTCGGAGCGCCCTGTATTTCGTAGCGCCTTGTATTTCGGAGTGTGTGTTGCGGGCTCCGCCTGCGGCACGGCGCCTTCGGCGTATCAAGCATTCATATAGATATTGAAGCACCGTGTATTTCAGAGCGCATTGTATTTCGTACTGCCCTATATTTCGGAGTGTGTGTTGCGGGCTCCGCCCGTGGCATGGCGCATTCGGCGCATCAAGCATTCATATAGATCTTGAAGCGCCGTGTATTTGGGAGCGCCCTGTATTTGGGAGCGCCTTGTATTTCATAGCGCCTTGTATATTGTAGTGTGTGTTGCGGGCTCCGCACGTGGCACGGCGCCTTCGGCACATCAAGCATTCATATAGATCTTGAAGCGCTGTGTATTTTGGATCGCCCTGTATTTCAGAGCGCCTAGTATTTCGGAGCGCTGTGTGCTTCGGAGAAATAATTTATTCGTAGGGCAGTGTAGTAGGTTAACAAAGCAGTTTACCGGCTATCACATCTACAATTCATCTGTAGTACATTATTTTATTATAGAGCAGTACGCACGTTCCTACAAAGCAGTGCATTCTACATTATCTGCATATATTTTAGCTTGGATGTTAACCTGGATACGGCTAGCATAGGACGTTACAGCCTTATTTACCTTCTTCCACGAAAAGAAACAAACCCTTCTTCTTCTGTCTAGAGTAAAAGAAAACAATCTATTGAATAGCGATGGATTTTACTAGATCTGGTTCCTCGATCAGTCGCGTAGGGGAGGTCCTAGATTTGGTGCAGGAGATTTTTTAAGGTTAGCGTCTACGAAATCTTTGATCCGTTGCAGTATCCTCAACAAAACTTGGTATACTGCACTCAAAGAGCCTGGATTTCTTTCCTGATATATGAAGAAAAATTTGCCATCATGCCTAGGATTTCTTGTTAATTATCATTGGATGCCTGAGGTTGATAATAGGCTACAGGAGCTTGAATATTCATCTAAAGATGTAACATCTCTAGCTATTTCTTCGAACTTAGATTCAACATATATTCTAAGGGATTTGGTCATCTGCTGTCGAAACGGAGCAGTCCTCATTCAGGTCTTTCCACATGGTTCTAGAGATCCTGGGTACGATGTTAATTATCCTTCCAGGTGTCAAAATTTGTTCACTTTCCTTGCCTCACCTGTTACACGAATGCCATCATTGTTGAAGAGTGATACAGATCATTCATATGGGTAATTCTGTTTGATTCCAAATGCTGCTAGCTCAGGAATGCCATTCTTTCGTAGAAATATATTCAATGCTTGCAAGATTTCATATCATGGTGTTACTGCTAATACAACATCTGGCATATTTGTGCATGTCTACATTCAGCAAAATGGTCAATGGGAGATGCATATTGCTGATCCAATTCCTGTGCCAACACCAACCACGTACCTTAGTAAGCCTGAAGGAATCCTGATAGGCAAAGACCTGTTTATGGTGTATGTTGTAGGCCTTCTTCTGTGTTACAACATATCTTCTGTGATACAATTCCCTGAATCAGTCCGGCTCACAACAAAGGATCAGAGGAATTATTGTATTTCAGAGGATAGATCAGGAAGCATTTTACTAGCTGCCTTTTCTAGTGATGGTATACTGACAACTTGCCTCCTTGACTGCAACAATGGTAAAAATAAGTGGATCATCCAGACAATGTTAGATCTGCATGTTGCATGCAGAACTACTTTTTGCTGGGATATTGAAGACTACTAGAAGGAAAGACTTGGTAGTATATGTGAGAATTGCAATCTCGCAGTTTGTGGTGTGTTGCGTGTTATAACAATGTCAGCTGATGGTTGCTATGTTCTGATGACAGTTGATTTTGATGTAGGCTTGTTCTGTGCAGACATGCTGAAGAAGACAGTATCAGTTTTATCTAAGTTATCTTCACCATTAGTTGTCCATAGTGCTTTTGCAATGTCTGAAGCCTGGCCACCTGCTCTATAGTGATTGACTGCAATGCAATCAAAATTAAATATCTCTTTGTAATGTGAGTACACTAAGCCTTATGTTGCTTCTTGTGATCTTCTTGCACTGTATGCTGCGTCCAATTATGTACTATGTTGCTTTTTGTAATCTTCTTGCACTGTATGCTAAATTTGGCGCCCTAGTACTACCATGGTAATTGCTAATTGATGCAGTGCAAGTATCACCCAGAGAAATGCGTATATGAATATATGAGCAGTGTACATAGATTGCACAATCGTTTTGGCTACTAAACTAAAGGCAGTGCAAGTAGTTTGACTATACGGGCAGTGCACTTAGAGTGCAGGGCCATCCCGCATTCGTTAGGGGCTAGTACAGTGACGCCGGAATTTATAGGTACAGCAGTGCATGTGGCTGAGAAAGCGTAGTGCTTCAAACAGAAACCAGTGTACATGCGACATTACATAGAGCAGTGCAATTGTGGAACTAAAGGCAGTGCAAGTAGTTCGAGTACAAGGCAGTGCACGCATGATAAATAGGGCAGTTCTTCGAAAGTACATAGGTGTATCTGTGTAGAAAGCAGTATTCTATATGACTATACGGGCAGTGCACTTAGAGTGCAGGGTCGTCTCGCATTCGTTAGGGGATAGTACAGTGATGCCGGAATTTCTAGGTACGGCAGTGCATGTGGCTGAGAAAGCGCAGTGCTTCAAACAGAAACCAGTGTACCTGTAACATTACATAGAGCAGTGCAATTGTGGAACTAAAGGCAGTGCAAGTAGTTTTGAGTACAAGGCAGTGCACGCAGGATAAATAGAGCAGTTCTTCGAAAGTACATAGGTGTATCTGTGTAGAAAGTAGTATTCCATATGACTATACGGGCAGTGCACTTAGAGTGCAGGCTCATCCCGCATTCGTTAGGGGCTAGTATAGTGACGCCGGAATTTCTAGGTACGACAGTGCATGTAGCCGAGAAAGCGCAGTTCTTCGAACAGAAACCAGTGTACCTGCAGCATTACATAGAGCAGTGCAATTGTGGAACTAAAGTCAGTGCAATTAGTTTTGAGTACAAGGCAGCGCACATAGGATAAATAGAGCAATTCTTCGAAAGTACATAGGTGTATCTATGTAGAAAAGCAGTTTTCTATATAACTATACGGGCAGTGCACTTAGAGTGCAGGGTCGTCCCGAATTCGTTAGGGGCTAGTACAATGATGCCGTAATTTCTAGGTACCGCAGTGCATGTGGCTGAGAAAGCGCAGTGCTTCGAATAGAAACCAGTGTACCTGCAGCATTATATAGAGCAGTTCAATTGTCGAACTAAAGGCAGTGCAAGTAGTTTGAGTACAAGACAGTGCACGCAGGATAAATATGGCAGTTCTTCGAAAGTACATAGGTGTATCTGTGTAGAAAGTTGTTTTCTATATGACTATACGGGCAGTGCACTTAGAGTGCAGGGTCATCCCGCATTCGTTAGGGGCTAGTACAATGACACCGGAATTGCTCGGTACGGCAGTGCATGTGGCTGAGAAAGCGCAGTGCTTCGAACAGAAACCATTGTACCTGCAGCATTACATATATCATTGCAATTGTCGAACTAAAGGCAAGTAGTTTGAGTAGAAGGCAGTGCACGCGAGGATAAATAGGTCAGTTCTTCGAAAGTACATAGGTGTATCTGTGTAGAAAGCAGTTTTCTATATGACTATACGGGTAGTGCACTTAGAGTGCAGGGTTGTGCTGCATTCGTTAGGGGCTAGTACACTGACGCCGGTATTTCTAGGTACGGCAGTGCATGTGGCTGAGAAAACGCAGTACTTCGAACATAAACCATTATACTTGCAGCATTACATAGAGCAGTGCAATTGTCGAACTAAAGGCAGTGCAAGTAGTTTGAGTACAAGGCAGTGCACGCGAGGATAAATAGGGCAGTTCTTTGAAAGTACATAGGTGTATCTATGTAGAAAGCGGTTTTCTATATGGCTATACGGGCAGTGCACATAGAGTGCAGGGTCATGCCGCATTCGTTAGGGGCTAGTACAGTGACACCGGTATTTCTAGGTACCGCAGTGCATGTGGTTGAGAAAGCGCAGTGCTTCGAATAGAAACCAATGTACCTGCAGCATTACATATATCAGTGAAATTGTCGAACTAAATGCAGTGCAAGTAGTTTGAGTACAAGGCAATGGACGCAAGGGATAAATAGGGCAGTTCTTCGAAAGTAGATAGGTGTATCTGTGTAGAAAGCAGTTTTCTATATGACTATACGGGAAGTGCACTTAGAGTGCAGGGTCGTGCCATATTCGTTAGGGGATAGTATAGTGACGCCGGTATTTCTAGGTACGGCAGTGCATGTGGCTGAGAAAGCGCAGTGCTTCGAACAGAAACCTGTGTACCTGCAGCATTACATAGACCAGTGCAATTGTCGAACTAAAGGCAGTTCAAGTAGTTTGAGTACAAGGCAGTGCACGCGAGGGATAAATAGGGCTGTTCTTCGAAAGTACATAGGTGTATCTGTGTAGAAAGCAGTATTCTATATGACTATACGGGCAGTGCACTTAGAGTGCAGGGTCGTCCCGCATTCATTAGGGGCTAGTACAGTGATGCCGGAATTTCTAGGTACGGCAGTGTATGTGGCTGAGAAAGCGCAGTGCTTCAAACAGAAACTAGTGTACCTACAACATTACATAGAGAAGTGCAATTGTGGAACTAAAGGCAGTGCAAGTAGTTTTTGTTGGGGTTCGGCGTATGAAAACAATAAAATTTTACCCTACGCCCCAGAACCCCTGAAGCTGCCAGGACCTATCTATTAGTAATACAGTAACGGGAGGGGCTTTTCGTGAACATACCCTTGAAGACCGAAAAGCGTTGTCAACGCTCAGGAGAGCGTGGTTGATGTAGACGAGCCGAAGCCGACCTCAAGGTCGTGATGAAGTCCTTGCGCTCCTTCTGGCTCCAAAGACTTGAATGCCTCAAGTGCGACACCTCACGGGGAGTTACACACATCCGGTGCCTGACGATGACTCCCGCTTCCCTGATCTAGCAACAGTTGCGGAAGTAGAGCTCCCGGATCCGAATCCCACAGCGCGATGGCGCTCCGCGGTGAAGATGTCTCTCGCTCGCGCAGTCCAGACTTGGGACCACGGTCACGAGAGAGAGAGGGGGAGAGAGAAAATATCAATTGGAGGTCCTCCCAAAAGTGGGGAGACCTTTATTGATTATTGGTGTATTTTTCTAGGCCAAATACCCCACTATATATAGGGGGAGGGGAGGTACTACCTCCCTCAAAGTCCCGGGGTGGGACTAAAGGAGAGGAGGGGGTGGGGTGGCCGTCGGCCAGCCCCTATTGGGCCCCACGGGGGGGCTAAACCCAGCCGGCCAGCCTCCTTGGCCTCTCTCCCTCTCTCCTTTCCCTAATGGGCCCTCTCCCTCCGGAAATTGGCCCATTAAGCCTTTTTGACGTTTAATTGATTTTCTCTTTATTAAATAAATATGAATAAATGATTAAATCAACATTTAACATTCATTCACATATTATTCAATCTCCGTGGCTATGGAACACCTTCCACCTCTAGTCCGAACATCCTCCGGACATACCGAAAGCCTTCCGGTTTTCTCCCTACTTTTCTTCGACGATTCTACTGATCCTATAAACACTCTCTAAGCATCATCAAGCCCTTAAGAGTGATACCCCACGGTTCGGGAACACTCCAGACATGGTCGGGACACTCCCGCACCAATGATCGACAGAGGGACCTGGATCGCCATGTGACCCCTGTGCGTTCCACAGAGATCTTTCGTCGTTTGAACCGGGTCAGCCGTGTCTTATTCCCTTTGTCACTTGATACTTGCATTGCCCGAGATCTGATCAATGACATCATCATGTCGTGTCCAATCTTGTTACTGAACAATGCTACTTGACTCGTTCCGAAAAGTGATATCCCCGTGATCTAATCACACGCTGCGCAGCTATTGGATATAACTTCTCCGAGTGGGACCTTGAGTATCTTCCCGTCACATGGATAGACAAATCCCGCTCTTGACATATATTGCCTCTACGGTTTCCTCTGAGTACCTGAACACACCTTTATAACCATCATATTACCAGATGGCTTTTGATGCTATCTAAGCACTCTCGGGAGATAGTGATTGCTATTATCTCACGGTCTAAGGAATAGTCTACGAGGATCCATTTCTAATCATCGTAACTTGAACTTTGTGACATGATCGGGTCACGATGTTTAGGTTGGGTATTGGTTCATCATCTCATTCTCGGAATGAGATGACCTCATTTCCAACTGGCATAAATGCCACATGATCAGGAAACATGATCATCTGTTGACCAATGAACCAGTGATTAGAGTTTCACTGGGAACCCCTGGTTGTTTGTATATCACACGTGTATTGATGTTTCCACTCAATACAGTTATAGCATGATATAAAACTTAATCATAAACTATATGAAATATGATAACTGTCCTTACTACTATTTGTCTCTAGGGCATATTTCCAACAGTCTCCCACTTGCACTAGAGTACAAATACACTAGTTGCATTTGTTCTTAATCATTGGCACCATATATCCGGTACCCTGAACATGCTTGCTCATGGAAGAGGTTGAGTCTTGGGTCTGTACTTTACAGTCCCAAATCCTTTGCAACTTACTAATGTCACCTTGATTGACATTAATACTTTATCATCACATGATAGCATCTGTGTGTATGCATCGTCGCTATGGCAGCAGAACAAGGCCTGATTCCAGGATCCTACAGTGACGTTAGATCAACCTCGAGGGCTTTCTCATGGGCACTATGCCCTAGGACACATCATTCTATGTTAAAGGCGAACTAGCCCCGCCATAACATTATACAACACTTTAGATGGTACCCTTATCTATTATTATAAATGTATTCATCAAAACACTAGTGCACTCTGTGTAACTTTCGATGTTTTGTTCACCTCGCTTCCTACTTGACTTTAATTGGTATCTACAGGAGTTTCCAACATATTCCCTTATAACATAACTCTTTATGCTTTAAGATATGATATCCTTTTATGGATTTGGAAAATGTGTCCATAGTTCTCTATTAGACACTGCGGACAAACTTAGCTCAACGTTCTATGATTTAAACTTAATCACTTTCAAACGTTCCTTAATTGGATCACATATTATGCTAAGTTATCATCTTCTACATCTTATAAATCATTATTTATAAGTATTTGCGCTTTCATTCTTAACACACTTAAGAATTACTCCTATAAGCTCCCACTAAAAATATGTTCCCACATATTTGAATTTGAGACTTATATTGCTCCCACTTAAAAATATGTCAATCACATATTGTTTCAGGAAGACTTCCATAGCTCCCACTCAATTTTATGGAAATTGCATATCCTCCCACTATTTTGAAAAATTTCAAAATCCTTTGATCAAATATCAAACTTGGAGATTTACTATGAGATACTAGTATTGTTACCAGTTTTAAATCCAGTAGACATTTAGCACATTTGAGTCAAATTCTTTTGAATTTATCCAATACTTGACAAATTATGCTTTTGTCATTCACCCCTTTTTTCCTACTATGGCTTTACAGTCATTTGGGAAAATTCAAGTAACCCCTTTTACTTGTGAGATTCAGCAACGAATTGCTTTCTAATCTCAAGGGAATTGTACTTTTAAGATTTCTCATAATTCTAGTTTACCATTATTTCCTTAGTAGTTCATAGATATGTCATATTTCAAAAATCATGACAAGTGATTCACAAATGTCTCCATACAAGATATGGATTTACATTTTTAATCCTACTTCATGTAGTGAAAAACAATAGTGGAGAGAAAAACACAATGATCAAAATCATTGATTCTTTCCTTCTGTGAAGATAATCGTTCAGGAACGTTGTCCGTTGCGCTTCTCAACACTCTGATGCAGGGTTTTGAATCCTCATTGTGTTTTACACTAATTCCCATTTGCTTCATAATTGAGAAATATCACTAAAAGTGAGATTTATCAAGAATGCACCAAAAACTAAGCAATACGAATCTTTCTTTTCTTTTGGTCTCAGCTATGGATTTCGTATTCAAAGTTTCCAATGAATACACTACAAGGACTTATTCGCTATTGTTTTGGTTATATCAAATAACCCCAAAACTTTCACGAATTCAAATGGTTTACTACATTCCAATTGAGTGCTAACTATTTCTAACTAATGGTCTCTACATCTACACTACAACGATTTATTTGGTGCCTTCTATTCAACCCCCTTTTGATATCTAATATCATATTGTGATGCTTTGTACTTTGACGTTTCAAAACACTTTGCATTTCACAATTACTTTTGTGCCATTCTTATAAAGTTGAATTTTATTAGTATTGATCAAATCATAGCAATTTGATTCTCTTTTATACTTATACCCTTTATTGATGAAACACTTTGATCAAATCAAATAGTTTCATATTCATGTTTCCTTTGGCAAACTACTTTGCATATTTAAACAATCATATAATTATAATTACCATTTTCATTAAAACATAATACATCGAATATGTATTTACTTTTAACCATTCATTAAAACACTTTGTATTCAAGTAATACACGGTGTTCAGGTTATTTTGCCGAACTTAGGCATGATGCATATGTGATGAGATATCGAATAACTTTCACATATTATCACATAACTTTGAATTTGAACAATGGTTTCATTCATTAATGAACATATCATTAAATTGGGTATTTTAAACAAGGCATTTTAATATTTACAAATGTTCATGCATTATCAATTAGTTTCAAACAATAAGGACGATTCACAAGTAATCAAACAAGATATGAACACGAATAGAAATCATTCATAAAAGTAGAACAACTGTTTGTTACAAACTCATATGAATAACCGTCTCACGAAGTGTGAGACACACTAAAGAAGTTCACAATCTCTTGATTACATTAATCATCCTAAACATAAAATAAATGATAAATGTTGAGGGAGAGTGTCGTCGGCCATCATCATCATGCTTGCCATCAACACGCAACGTCACCTCCTCTCCAGCAAGCACCTCTCATGCAGAAGGACCTATTTTCAGCAAAACAGAACAAGTATCATATACTTAACACTATAATGTGTTTGCAAGATTATAACATTTATAAAACTGTATATCAAATATATACCTTTGCCGTTGACGACCTGAGCGACATCTGGTTCAACCAACACATTCCTGAGATGTGTCATGAACCGGTGGAACTCCATCGTTTCCGCGTCGCCCTTCATTATGCAAGTCCTGACTTGTGCTTGGTAGCTTGGTGGCAGCGACCGCAGCACAGCAGCGTTTGCAAAAGAGCCCATAATCCAGACGTCCAGGAAGTATGCAGGCCTCATGTACACATCATGCATGTGCTCCAAGTGGTTATCCAGTGATGAGTTCTCCTCCATCTTAATGGAGAGGAAGTCTCCCATCAGCTCATGCTCCCAGATGCGTGTCTTCTCCACGAAATGTGTCCTAAGCTATAGCATTACCGAACGAGGGTTGACATCACCCACGAAAGGCCACAGCTCGTCCACCATTCTGAAACGCATCACAACTGAAATATGAGGCCATATCACGATGAAGATAGCGGTCTTTCCGCTCCTCTGGGGTCTCAACGTCAGTGGGCTGATCCAAATCCATCCCATCGAGTATGTAGTCGACCACGTCATTCTCGCTAAGGAGAACATGGAGACTGGTAACCCAAATGGAGAAGTTCGATCCATCTAATCTAAGCTTCTCTCCTTCTAACCATTCAATTATCAACACGGAAGGTCCCATCTACATTTATAATTGCAAAAGGAATTTAGACTAAGTTTATAATTAAATGAGTTAATAATAACTCCACTCAAAAACACCTATCCCCAAAAGGGTTTCTAGTGATAACACGGCCCCTATCAGCCACATCTCCCCCGATTGATCACGGCCATCGATGTGGGTTCAAAGGTGGACGCTAAACGTCGGTCACATAATTCATGCGACTCGTGCTCGATCTTTCGACTATCCGTGTTCCGAGGCCACGCTTCTGTGGCGTGCTAGGCTCGTCAACTCAAGCTTAGTGTATTCGTTGTGCAACATGGCTTACACCCACTGTATGCGAACGTAGATATGTCTGACACCCATGCCTGTAACCATGGATCGCCTCATACCAAAGAACTTTCTTGGTGGTGCACACTAAGGGGGAACACAATCGTTGGTAATTTTTAACAGGGATCATCTTATTAGGCTACCGTCGAGTATCCAATACTAGCACACAATAAGACACACAAACAATAACATTGAATGTAAATGCTATGTGATATGGTCCTTCACATCGTGATCTCCATCTGCCGTCACCGGGTTCCGGCGCCAGGGTTCCGATGCCGTAGACACCGGGGTACCGGTGTCATTCCGGCGTGGTAGTTTGTCATTACCGTGACTATCTACTACTATGTAACAAAAGGTAATTACTTTACCTTTGCCACAACCATATCACAAAGCAACGCCCCCTGCAAAACAAAGTTAGACGCCTCTACTTTATCTTTGCATGTTTTACGTGGCTAAATGGGCTTTCGCACAAGAACTGTTCTTACCTATGAACTTTCAGCACAACGCTGATCAAGTAGTTGTCTCTACTACACCCCTTTCGGGGCCCTCCGTTGCAAATGGTATACCAACTAATGAGAGAGAGATAAACACCCCCTAAGCCACTTTATACGGTACAAGCCGTATGTCAAGCGTGGACCAGTCTCGCGAATGAACGCGTAAAGTCGGTTGGGGGCTGCTTCATCAAGCATTACTGCGGTATACACAAGTACACGTGGGAGGGTAACAACTAAAAGACCAATGCCCACACGCTACATCTCGTGTGTTCTACCCATAATAGCATTACTACGCATAGATCTAGCTCTGATACCACTGTTGGGGTTCGGCGTATGAAAACAATAAAATTTTACCCTACGCCCCTGAACCCCTGAAGCTGCCAGGACCTATCTATTAGTAATACAGTAACGGGAGGGGATTTTCGCGAACTTACCCTTGAAGACCTAAAAGCGTTGTCAACGCTCAGGAGAGCGTGGTTGATGTAGACGAGCCAAAGCCGACCTCAAGGTCGTGATGAAGTCCTTGCGCTCCTTCTGGCTCCAATGACTTGAGTGCCTCAAGTGCGACACCTCGCGGGGAGTTACACACGTCCGGTGCCTGACGATGACTCCCGCTTCCGTGATCCAGCAGCAGTTGTGGAAGTAGAGCTCTCGGATCCGAATCCCGTAGCGCGACGGCGCTCCGCGGTGAAGATGTGTCTCGCTCGCGCAGTCCAGACTTGGGACCACGGTCACGAGAGAGAGAGAGGGGGAGAGAAAATATCAATTGGAGGTCCTCCCAAAAGTGGGGAGACCTTTATTGATTATTGGTGTATTTTTCTAGGCCAAATACCCCAGTATATATAGGGGGAGGGGAGGTACTACCTCCCTCAAAGTCCCGGGGTGGGACTAAAGGAGAGGAGGGGGGTGGGGTGGCCGCCGGCCAGCCCCTAGTGGGCCCCGCAGGGGGGCTAGGCCCAGACGGCTAGCCTCCTTGGCCCCTCTCCCTCTCTCCTTTCCCTAATGGGCCCTCTCCCTCCGAGAATTGGCCCATTAAGCCTTTTTGACCTTTAATTGATTTTATCTTTATTAAATAAATATGAATAAATGATTAAATTAACATCTAACATTCATTCACATATTATTCAATCTCCGTGGCTATGGAACACCTTCCACCTCCACTCCGGACATCCTCCGGACTTATCGAAACCCTTCCAGTTTTCTCCCTACTTTTCTTCGGCGATCCTACCGATCATATAAACACTCTCTAAGCATCATCAAGCCCTTAAGCGTGATACCCCACGGTTCGGGAACACTCCAAACATGGTCAGGACACTCCCACACCAATGATCGACAGAGGGACCTGGATGGCCATGTGACCCCTGTGCGTTCCACGAAGATCTTTTGTCGTTTGAACCGGGACAGTCGTGTCTTATTCCCTTTGTCACTCGATACTTGCATTGCCCGAGATCTGATCAATGACATCATCATGTCGTGTTCAATCTCGTTACTGAACAATGCTACTTGACTCGTTCCGACAAGTGATATCCTCGTGATCTAATCACACGTTGCGCAGCTATTGGATATAACTTCTCCGAGTGGGACCTTGAGTATCTTCCCGTCACATGGACGGACAAATCCCGCTCTTGACATATATTGCCTCTACGGTTTCCTCCGAGTACATGAACACACCTTTATAACCACCGTATTACCAGATGGCGTTTGATGCTATCTAAGCACTCTCGGGAGACAGTGATTGATATCGTCTCACGGTCTAAGGAATAGTCTACGAGGATCCATTTCTAATCATCGTAACTTGAACTTTGTAACATGATCAGGTCACGATGTTTAGGTTGGGTATTGGTTCATCATCTCATTCTCGGAATGAGATGATCTCATTTCCAACTGGCATAAATGCCACATGATCAGGAAACATGATCATCTGTTGACTAATGAACCAGCGACTAGAGTTTCACGGGGAACCCCTGGTTGTTTGTATATCACACGTGTATTGATGTTTCCACTCAATATAGTTATAGCATGATATAAAACTTTATCATAAAATATATGAAATATGATAATAGTCCTTACTACTATTTGTCTCTAGGCCATATTTCCAACAGTTTTGAGTACAAGGCAGTGCACGCAGGATAAATAGAGCAGTTCTTCGAAAGTACATAGGTGTATCTGTGTAGAAAGCAGTATTCTATATGACTATACGGGCAGTGCACTTAGAGTGCAGGCTCCTCCCACATTCGTTAGGGGCTAGTATAGTGACGCCGGAATTTCTAGGTACGGTAGTGCATGTGGCTGAGAAATCCCAGTGCTTCGAACAGAAACCATTGTACCTGCAGCATTACATATATCAGTGCAATTGTCGAACTAAAGGAAAGTAGTTTGAGTACAAGGCAGTGCACGCGAGGATAAATAGGGCAGTTCTTCGAAAGTACATAGGTGTATCTGTGTAGAAAGCAGTTTTCTATATGACTATACGGGCAGTGCACTTAGAGTGCAAGTTGTGCCGCATTCGTTAGGGGCTAGTACAGTGACGCTGGTATTTCTAGGTACGGTAGTGCATGTGGCTAAGAAAACGCAGTACTTCGAATAAAAACCATTATACTTGCAACATTACATAGAGCAGTGCAATTGTCGAACTAAAGGCAGTACAAGTAGTTTGAGTACAAGGCAGTGCACGCGAGGATAAATAGGGCAGTTTTTTGAAAGTACATAGGTGTATCTGTGTAGAAAGCAGTTTTCTATATGACTATACGAGCAGTGCACTTAGAGTGCAGGGTCGTGCCGCATTCGTTAGGGGCTAGTACAGTGACGACGATATTTCTAGGTACCGCAGTGCATGTGGCTGAGAAAGCGCAGTGCTTCGAATAGAAACCAGTGTACCTGCAGCATTGCATAGAGTAGTGCAATTGTTGAACTAAAAGGCAGTGCAAGTAGTTTGAGTAGAAGGCAGTGCACGCGAGGGATAAATAGGGCAGTTCTTCGAAAGTACATAGATGTATCTGTGTAGAAAGCAGTTTTCTATATGACTATACGGGTAGTGCACTTAGAGTGCAGGGTCGTGCCGCATTCGTTAGGGTCTAGTACAATGACGCCGGTATTTCTAGGTACGGCTGTGCATGTGGCTGAGAAAGCGTAGTGATTCGAACAGAAACCAGTGTACCTGCAGCATTACATAGAGCAGTGCAATTGTCGAACTAAAGGCGGTTCAAGTAGTTTGAGTACAAGGCAGTACACGCGAGGGATAAATAGGGCAGTTCTTCGAAAGTACATAGGTGTATCTGTGTAGAAAGCAGTTTTCTATATGACTATACGGGCAGTGCACTTAGAGTGCAAGTTGTGCCGCATTCGTTAGGGGCTAGTACAGTGACGCTGGGATTTCTAGGTACGGTAGTGCATGTGGCTAAGAAAACGCAGTACTTCGAATAAAAACCATTATACTTGCAACATTACATAGAGCAGTGCAATTGTCGAACTAAAGGCAGTGCAAGTAGTTTGAGTACAAGCCAGTGCACGCGAGGGATAAATAGGGCAGTTTGTCATAGTAAACTAATTTGGCTGCATCATCTCATAGAGCAGTGCATATATAAAAATAACAGAAGTGCAGGTAGAGTACACGGTCGTAGCACATTAGTTTGTGCTGGTAGAACACTACGGTTAATTGGTTGCACAGGCAGTGCATTTAGTGTAGAAACGAAGTGCTTCTAAACTAAGCCAGTGTACACTTGTAGTGCACTATAACTTTTTGGTAATCCAGTGCACTCAGGATAAATAGGGAAGTTCTTCGAAAGTACAGAGGTGTATCTGCAGCATAAGCGAAAGCAGTTTTCTATATGACTACAAGTAATTTCTTTATAAGGTAGTGCACGCGGGCTAACAAGTGTAGTTACAGTGCTTTGAAATTAAACTAGTCTACGTGCATTATTACAGAGAGCATGGCATATATGAATATAATGGTAGTGTAGTTATAGAACATAGTCGTAGCACATTAGTTCGTTGTTTCTATTGCGGTCATTGTATTACAGACTAATATTCTTGATTTGTACATAATGTAGTTCAATCTTCGTCACCTTCATGTGATATTTTGGTCACACTATATAAGACACTCTTAATTAAAAATGTATCTTATGCAGTGCACCAAAACATCACAGCAGCAACGGACTGCATAACAAATTGTGATGTGCTGCAATATGCTGCACCCTGTAGAGACAAAGGTAGAAAACAAATATATTAGTTTAAGCATATGAGTTATATTTTTTGAGTGTTCAGTAATTTATTCTTACCAGCTAAAACTCGCACCTCGGTATTCAAGGTCTAGGTTTGCAAGCATGCTGATATCCCTCTCGTACAAAGGATTTCTTATACAGTGTGACCGAAATAATATACCTATTTTTAGATTTTGTAGCAGTGTTAGGTGTTTGAATCATACACCAATATTAGTAGAAATCTATAGCATATTAACTTATGTATATCGCTACTGTGTAGTAAAATTATACTTAAAGTAGTACCTTGGGTGTGTAAAACGACTTGGGCATGGCAGATGCACTTGACGATATTGATTTGCTCTTGAATTGGTAAATCCCTTCCTATATGTAATTCTCTGGTTGGCTTCACCTCTAGCTGAAGAATTTGATTTGAATCTAATATTTCTTGCACCTACGATTCCATCTACAAGCATGTATTTTTTCATCGACCCGCATAGCATGCTGCAAAATGGAAGGTGGCGGCTTCTGAGCTATGTGAGACTTGGTGTGGTCGTTGTATGTCTTTATATACAATTCCTTGGTTGTTCTAGGGTTTCCGTCTGGTGGGCCTTGTTGGGCTAAACTATCAGTAGAGATGTTGCAATTCTTGGAAAACTTGGTTTGTACATGTACCGCTTGAGTTTTATATTTTTTCATTGTGTGGCTATACACTTATAGCAGATAATCATTATTTAATCTACTATTATTTTTTCCATAGTAATTACAATATGTTCATATTTAATATGTATACTGTGCACTAATCAAATCTGTAGGAGCACAATGTCTATTGTTTATATTCTGGAAATTTGATTCCACATAGAATTTATAACAGTCAGTGCGTAGTTAAAGCACCGATAATAGTATTACGAGATAACAGCAGGACACAAACATTTTGTTTCAGTACATTGCAAATTCTTAACAGACATAAGAGATAAACAAGTACATATTCTTAACAGACATAAGAAATAAGCAAAATTATCAATCGGAGTTTGATTCCGATGACTCTGCTAATGCCTGGCTACTATGAATAATGATGTTCATGACAAACATCATTTCAAGGTTAAGCTGTGAATCTTGTTTCCCTGTAACCAGTATTGCTTGTCCAACACTGAGATTTGTAGTTTCAACGAAGTTCTTCCATGCGTTTTTGCTGAATGAGAAGCGGCCATCTTTTGTTGTTTTGTACGCCATGGTGTTGACATTACCACTTGCTCCTAAGCATACTCCAACAAGACCTTCTTTAGCAATTTCAAGTGTAGAAATAAACTTCAATGGTAGTTTCTGAGTTGCAATAGAAGGAAGACGTGTTTTTAGAAATAACATTATGATGGTATTAAACCAATGTGAAATCAATAAACAAATATATAAAGTTAAATTTAGAAACATACCATATTGTGTTATTTAATTTTTGTTCTTATCAAACGAGTCACAAATGGCAGCCCTACAAATGAATTGGCTGAGGGGAAGATATCGAATAAGTAATTTTCCTCAGAATATGTAAGGTTGCATGTCTTGGAAACAATTGTAGAATTAAGCATTTGGACATTGCTGTTTTTAGCATCACTGCTGCTGTTATCTTCTTCAGAATCAAAATATATCATAGTGATCTTTGGACCTGGAGCTCCCGACGAAAAGAATAGGTTTGCCCCTGCGCCGATCCTGTTCTCTGTGATGAACCTTGTCCATCCTGGACCTGTAATGCGAGTAATTGTGCGTTCTTTGTGGACTTCAACATGATATGTTTTCCCAAGAGTTTGGAATTCCACTCCAAGTCCAGTTATGTCATTGAACTACAACCTTAGATTGCATGGTATAGTTTGTGGAATGATATAGTGAAGGAGAGGACTATTATGTTAACAAAGATTAAGAAATGGATTTATATATATTGAAACGTATTGTATACATACCAGTGAATGCTCGAACCGGCCTTCTACGAGACGAACAATGAATTCTGAGCCTGAATGTCCTAAATTTTTACCACAGTGACTGAAACAAACTTGACATGGCACCATTTGTTCTGCAATAAAAATAGTTGTGTGTTATTAAATGTCTATACGTATATCAAATAATTTATAATTTGTGCCTATAATTTTTCTTATATTTTGTAATTATGCTCCTTCTAATAATCTGATTCTGTACATATGGTTCAAGCTGTTTATGTGCCTTGCAGATGCGGTAGTTCTTTGTTTAGACTGGAACTAATAAACTTAGGTTAATCTAATAATTAAACTACGATTGATGTTTGTCAAATTAAACAAATAAACATTCTTATCATACCATTAATAAAAGTATAAGAACTTTAGTGTTAGTTTAAGATCATATAGATATATCGTGTTTTATCTTTAACTCATACTAATGGACTTAGATTTGTGAAAAACTGAGTACATTGATTAAGATCTGGAGGAATATAGGCACACAAACATTTTTGCTAATGTTTGTACAATGTAAACGATTTGCTAGAAAATTAAACGATGTTGGTTGCTTACCGAAGACATGGGAGTGGTGAATCGATGATCTTTCGTTGAAGGCCGCGGCAGAAGTTCGGCTAGGAGTTGATTTCTTGACAGCGGCAGAAACAGGAACGAGCTTTAGAGGAAGTTGGAAAAGGAGTACTTAAATGGATCGGTTGCATCGCTTCATTATATATAAAGAGACTATAATGCTAATCATTTCAATGAAACCCTTCGTGTACTTCCGTTTTATGCAGTTATCGGTAGATAGGATATGCAGTGCAGAGAGACGGAATGCAGTGTGTCTGGTGCGGTCAGTTCACTGCCGCCGTTCAATATCTTGAACCGTTTGCATAGAAGTTTCATGGATGACGTCGATGCAGTGCATACATGATTAACATGCAGTGCATGGTACGATAAATTTTAGGTGTAGTTCATTGCACGGTTATTGCTCTGCCGTGTCACCTTATTTTGCACCATACGCATGGTACCTTAACGAACCATAGGAATGCAGTGCATACTTATTTGTCAGGTGAAGTGTATTAAAGGTACAAGTGTAGTGCACTGCAGGTGCAGTGTATTGCACAGTCAGTGCACTGCCGTGGGTCCTTATCTTACACCGATCGCAAAGCAGCTTTAAGAAGCATAGCACCGTAGTGCATAGTTATTTTGGAGGCAGTGGGTATCAGTATTTGTTATAGGTGTAGTGCGTGGTACTGTAAATTTTAGGTGCAGTGCACATTGCACGGTTATTGCTCTGCCTTGGCATCTTATTTTGTACCATATGCACGGTACCTTTACAAACCATAGGAACGCAGTGCATACTTATTTGTTAGGTGCAGTGTATTGCAGGTACAGGTGTAGTGCGCTGCAGGTGAAGTGCATTGCACGGTCAGTGCACTGCCGCGACACCTTATCTTTTACCGATCACAAAGCAGATTTAAGAAGCATAGGACCGTAGTGCATAGTTATTTTGGAGGCAGTGCGTGTCATTATTTGTTACAGGTGCAGTGCATTGCACGGTTAGTGCTCTGCCGTGGCACCTTATTTTGCACCATAGGAACGTAGTGCACTACCGGCTTCACATGTTGTGTGTGTCACTGTGCATTATAGTTGGTGTGCACTACATGATCAATGCATTGTCGTGGCACCTTATGCTGAACCTTTCTCACAACAACTTTATGGACCATAATAACGTAGTGTATACGTGCAATTCAATAAGCATTGGGTGAGCAATGCATTGCATGGTCAGTGTACTGCCTCGGCATGTTAATTGGCACTGTACGCACAGTAATTTTACGGACCATAGTAAGGCAGTGCATACCTGCTTCACAGGCAGTTCGTTTCTGTTTGCATTGTAGGTGCAGTGCAATGCATGGTCACTGCAGTGTCGTGGCACCTTACCTTGCACCATGTGCACATGTGTTTTATGAAAATAGGAAAGCAGTGCATACGCCGTACACACGCAGAGCCTGTCCATGTACATTCATAGTGCATATATTAGTTGCCTGTATTATTAGCATATTGATACATACAAACATCTTAAATATAAGAAATATTTTATTTACATAGATTTACTAAACAACCTAGTGTAATAATATTATTACAAGTATCAATCTAATGATCATCTTCAGTCGGGGATGTTATTCTCATTCACAGAAGGACTGAATGCTCTCAGTACTATAGGAAGTTCATCACGAAGATCGTTTTCTATCCCGTATATCATCTTGTAGTTAAATTCTTCTCTCATTGCGGAAGGAGAGAACTGTTTAACAATCAGGAAATGGGTATGTTATGAAGGTATGTTGCCAATAGAAAAATACGAAGCAGATTATATTATAACATAAACAACGCGACTTACCTCTTCTTGGTTGCATTTTATTGTGTCTCCATTGTACCACTGAATACTTCTTAGGATCGAGTAAGCACACTGTCAACACCCGGATTTTTAATCCCAGATGCCCGTTATGCCATACCTCGCAATCCCAGGATTACCATTTTTGCGAGACATAACAGATTGGATATCACAGTACATCATCCATTACAAACCATACATAAGGTCTTACACAAATAAGGATCTCATGATCCAGTCTTAATACACAACAGTGGAAATAAAAGATAAGCGTAGCAGGGGGTCCATCTTCAGGGACACAGGCAATGCTGACGAAGGCAGATAGTCCTAGTTATCATAGCCGTCCTGCTGGCCATCATCTTGGTAGTCTCCTTCATAGTCTGGCCATGAGAATAGCCAGGAAAAAACCCATGAGTACTCTTTAAGTACTCGCAAACTACCACTAACAAGTAGTATAGTGCTAAGTTAAAGTGCTAAATCTAAATTTAACTATAAAGTTAAGTTTGAAACATAAGCTGAGTTCTGAAGCAAAGAAAGATAAAATAAAGTTCTAGAATCACTTAAGTTGGGAAGCTATTGTCATAAACACAACTCTGTTATGGTCAAGTCAAGATTCATCATTCATTTCATAAGTCATTTTGAAAACATCTGACAATGAAATAGTATGGCCATTCCAACTGTCCATAACCGCGGACGCGGCTATTCAAATAGTTTGACACTCTGCAGAGGTGGTACACTTTCACCACAAGATTCGATACATCTGTTAGGGATAACCCTGAATCATCATACTTAGTATGCAGATAATCAAACATAACCTTTCCTTTACACACCCTAGTATAAGCACCTCTCCTATGAGCATGGCCTCCCAACCATGACCATCTGTCATCTTGGGCACTGCATAGGTGGAAAACATTGAGAGGTAGCCTCAGCTCAAACCTCTCCTGTGAGGGAACTAATACTAATGCATATAAACTTCTGGCTAAGCCTTACCCAATTTAGGTATTATGGTTGTACGGTAAATTTGGAATGGTATCGCATTCGAATCCAACCATCAGTTTTGTAAAACGGTTAAGGCTCATGCCTCAACAGTTTCATCATCATAAGCCATTTGTGTTTCTCAACACATGTCAAAACATCTCAATAGAATGACTCATCATTCCAAGGTTTTCATAATTCATTTTCACCAAGTGTTCCCATCTAAAGTGACTCAAGTTTTTATCTACTCTAAACTACTAGGTTAAGAGTGTTCACTAAAGTGGAAAAAAATGATGGGATCAATCTCATGCCATAGAATGACATCTAAAGGGTTCTAAATAGGTCAAGTTTTATACTATTTATGCTACTTTCAAAACCACTAAAGAACTTTGGGTAAAATAAAGGAAGTAAATCTTGAAAGTAACACTTGGGGTAACTAGTAGTCAAAGTGGTAGGATCAAAGCATGCCTAAAGCATCTTTGCTTGGGTTATCTAGATTGCAAGGATTAGCTTGCATTGTTAATGGTGGCTTGCTAAAGTAAGTTTTGCAAGGGTTAGCTTGCCAATAATAGCTTGCCTTGGTTGGTGCAGTGGTTGAAGTTTTCTTCCTCTTCTAGGTAGCACTCCTCCTCCTCGTAAGCTTGTTCAGTACTATCTTCTATAAATACATACAGAGTACACAATCACCAAACAATACTTAACTAGTTTACTTAGTACTCTAAGGCACACAATTGATGATCTATTATCATCACAAGTTTTATTCAATAGTTTCCTCCTTTTTATTTTAGAAAAGTAATTTCTACTCATTGAAAAATTTACTAAGATTTAATATTCACCACTTAAAATATGGGATCATGTGGACACATGTCATCACCACATATTCTAACATGTGGGAATGTAATTTAAGGGTTGGATCATAAATATTTTGGTTTAAGTTCATTATTTAATGATTTAAAGTGACTAGAAATGCCTATATAGCATTATTTTGGTACTAGTCCAAAGTCACTGCATGTAAATCCTAATATTATTACATATTCAGATAGGTATGATGAAATGTGATTTTGGAGAGTTGGAATCAACTCAAAAGCTAACTTGGTTGATTTTATAAAAATGTTGCAAGGTGCAATTGCTTCTGTTTTATTATTTTTACTAGGAGAGATCTATAACTCTAAATGAATTAAATCCAACGGGCTTGGATAGATCTTTTCAGTAGCTTTCTAAGAAAATTGGAATCACTCCATTTGGATTTGTAAATCTCTATGAATTGAATTTTGAACTAAGGGACAGAACTAAGTTTAAACTAAAAAGAAAAATCCTAATTCAAACTGACTGGATCGCGCGGGAAATGCTAATGGGCCGGCCCAGTGACACTCCGCAGCACGGGGCTCAGCTGACAGGGGGTCCACCAGTCAGCGGCTCATAACGCGCGAAGCGGTACGGGGCAATGTGGGACGTTGGATTAGAGTGGGGATCAACGGCTGTGGATCGGCGTCGATGACGGACCTGTCGCCGGTGAGCTCTAACCCTAGCGGCTCAGTGGGGGTGCATAGGGGGCGTACCAGGGCTCCAGCGACGATGGTAAGGCGGGCAAACGGACTGGTGGTCGACGGCGAGCTCAGGGACGGTCGAGGCAGCTCCGGGGGTGGTCGCAATCAGCGGCGCCCTTCTCCTCCAGAGGCGGCCTACTCCGGTACAATTCCGGTGAGCTGCTGCTCCCCGTGCTCCAGCTAGAGGTGGGGGACGATCAGTGAGGTGAGGGGACTAGAGTGGTGTGCTGCAAACGGCTGGGGGTGCTCTCCTTTTATAGGCTCGACGGCGAGACCGAGAGGGATGGGCAGGAGACGGTGGCGACATGGCTACGGGCTGCTAGCGGCATGGCTGAGGGTGGCGATCGACGCACGGTCTCCTGGCGGTGCTCTAGGACTTTAATGCGGACTTAGGGACGGTGGTAAGCGGTCGGGCGGAGCTAGCGCTCTGAGCGGCAGAGGCGGCAGTCTCAATGGCGAGCGGTGGCTATGGTGCGTTGGGCGGCGAATGGGCATGTCTGGCGTGCTCCTGGGGTCATGGCGGAGCGGTGGACGCGGGCTGCGGTCGAGCGGCGGCTTGTGCACGTGTGCCGGGTGCGGCGCTCTGGCGCGTGCTCGGCATGGCGCGGTGGCACTAGGGGCGGGGTTTTCTCGGTGGTCCACGACTGGGCCAGGCTCGGGGAGGGGACAGTGGTCGGCGGTGAGGTGTGGGCTATCTCCTAGACATGGAGAGAGAGGGGGAGGCGGTCTGCTGCGGCGGCGACCAGGTTGGCCGGCGAGGTGGGGCTCGCCTTGGCATGGCCATGCTGCTAAGAGGTAGGGGATGGGGTGATTATGTCCTGGTTTCATCAAGAGGGGACAATGTGAGCAAAAGGGGGTCAAATGGGAGACAATTTTTGCCAGAACACTATTTAAAATAGTGAATTTTGTTTTGTTTGAATTCTGCCTGCCAAGTGTTTGATGAAATGGCCGCAAGAAAATTCTTTTGAATTTTGAAAAGATTTTTGGTGGGTGTGCTAGTACTAAGCTTGAGACTCTGTGGGTGCTTGGGTTTTGAAAATTGATCTTGTTTGAGTGGTTTTTGAAATAGTGGGATCTTCCCGTATGAAATAGATTCAATTTTAAACTGTCATTTAAAATTAGTATTTGATTGTTTTTAGCAGATCACAAAGTGGGCCTTGGTACCTCATTATGTGTACTAGCAAGGGGTGTAAAGATCCACAAATGTTTCTGTTAGGTTTTGAGTACTAGGAAAAGCTAAAGTAGGCATGATAGTTAATTTGGCCAAAATGACCATTCACTTCCATTATTCATTTTGAGTTGTTTTTTCTTTGGGAAAAGTTTGGGAATGATTTAGATGATGTTTATTTCACCTAAACATCATTTTACAAGCAGTGAATCACTTAAACATGGCAATTCAAACAACTCCTCATTTAAATGCACACACATACATGCTTTCGTATTTTGAATTGGAAAAGTTTTTGTTAACCCTAATTTTGATGATTTGGATCTTGATAAGCTTGGATTAAAGTTTTGGGATGTTACACCACTCATTCTCTGTCTGTTTTGGACACCTAGGGTACTTTGCTCTATTGAACTTCTCTGCGAATTCTGGAAAATTGTGACTAGGATATGCCGCTTTCAGAAGTTCATCTATTCTTTTAAGCTGTTTTCATGAAATGCAACATTTATTGATCAGTATTCTAAATAGTGCAGTTGGAAGATTAATATGAAAGTAATGTTCTAACCATGATGGGTCCAATGTTGTTGTGATATTCTGCTCTTCTTTTAAACAAGTAATCCTTGGTGTATTTCCTTGAGTCAATTATGTCAAGGCGACCTCCACTGATATACATGTTGAGGGAGTAAACTGTGAAGTGAGAGCTGTAGACAACAGGTATTTCAATCTGCAATAAATACATAACAGTAAGGTCATTAACATAAAAGTTTATTTCATTAATAGTAAGCTCTCAAAATTTATGTATAATCCTCTTCAAAATCGATGTTTTGAAAATTTAGAGAAACTTTCTAGTTTTGCAATGTCTGGTTTAAAAATTTTCATCAATGATTTGAATTGCTTCACACGTTGTTCTGTGCAATTCTAGTTTTATTTCTCGAATTCTGTCATCATAGAGACTAGAAGTTTGCATATGAATCTTTTGCCTCCGTCCACAAAGCCTCTGCAGGATTTGCTTATCATAAATATGTCTATGTAATGCTAAACCAATTGATTGTCAGCCATCCCTCCTTGTTGAAGATTCTTTTTCAGATCTCGGCCTGTCCATTCTGCTTCTATCATTATTCTAGATTCTATTTTTCGAATCTGAACTATGATTTTGTTGTAACAGATCAGAGAAGTTTGTTGTCATTACTCCAAATTATTATGGTAAAGCAAGTACTGATACTTATTTTCCAAAATTGTAATTTGTTTTTAACCTTTTATTATAAAATTGAACAAATCTTGATGCATTTAAGCTTTTAGCCTTGGAACATGAAAAGTTAGCATATTATCTATTACTTTTATATGTGCATGTTTTAAACGAAAATGCTAGAAAAGGGCGCCCTCGCGAGAGTGTTTTAAATGAAAGATCTGAAATATGTCTTTTTTAAACAACATTAGTATGTAAACACAACTCTATATTATGTCTTACTCAGCATATTTATCTTGAAAACTTTCACCCAAGATAGCCCTTCGAGCAGTGGCTGTGTGCTTCTTGTATTTGAAAGGGACATGCTAGAAAACTGGAAATGTATTTTGACCTTGCCGAGCCGGCCTGGATGGCATGCTCGATGTTTCTGGTAGTGCTGTAATAGATTTAGATTGCGACATTTTTACCACAGGTGTTTCATCACTGGTTTTTGTGTTTCTGGTTATTCTTCCGGATGTTCCAGCCTTTTCTGAAGACATTGTTGATATTATAGCCAAGGTTTTGGTCTTTCTGCTCTTCTTGCTCTTTTTTCCCACGATCCTGACTAGATTCATTTTCAATCTCCTTAGCCAATCTGAGTACTGCCTTGTCTGTGAAATGGAGTTGAGTTGCACTTCTTTCATCAATAAGAAATCTCTTTGCTTCTTTAGCCGCCGACTCAAGAGATTGCATGATAGTGTTTTGTTTTGCATCTGTACTCAAATCAAGTTCATGAATTCCTACAAAACAAAATCAAAAGACTATTGTTAGTCTGCATACAACATGATTCTAATTGTATAAATTGAACTTCTAATTGTTATTATATTATTGTTACATTATAACGCATCGTACCTTCGATATTTGTAGTCAATCCACTCAACAGTATATCGGTGTTTTCCATTTGGTTGAACATTATATAGAACCACAGGTCGCGAATATTAGGCACGTCTTCTGCTGTAAATTCTGTGTAAGAATCTAATACTGTGGTTTCCATCGCTTGTAGCATCATGAAGGTACCATCTTCACTGGGAATTGAATAAAATGTAATAATAAATTATCAATTAATTCTAAAACATAAATTGATATATCTAAATTTAAAAACAAGGGAGCAGTTAGTGCTTACACGTTGATATGTTTTGGCATATTGCCAAACTCAATATCGAAGCTTATTAATTCTTTATGCTCTTGACTAAACCCTTGTTGCCATAAATTTTTAACATTGTTTACGACTATGATAGCTATTTTTGCCAAACTTTCATCGTCTGGATTTCTTCCTGAGTCCAGTATTCTCATCTTCCTTGAGATGAAATCAATTATAAATACGAAGTAGTGACTTCTCAATCGATTCTCATATGCATACGTGGTGTCTAGGATAGTAATCATTACCTATAAAAATGATAGGAATCATTACTAATTATGTAATATGTAAACAATTTAATTTAAAATTTCTGAAATATATTACTTGACGATTAGTCACTATTCTTTGAAAAAAATCTACTTACGAAATTATATACAGGTAATGTGTCTTCTGCTTGATCCGGAAATAGATTCCTTGTCCTTTGTGGAATTTGTGTGATATAAGCAGTCAAATATACCTGTAACAAGCTTATATTGTTTAGTAACATTGAAACAATTGAAAAAAGTTTTTTTTTGCATGAACAACAAGGTTATGTTGAAATATATGTAAACCTATTTATTAACATTATATATGATATACTAGTTTTGTGAACTTACCCCTATGTTAGGACCAAAACATTTCGTTCCTTGTTCCGCTTTAGAACTTGCAAGATAATGTACAGCTAAATCGAGAACATTTTTTTCTATAGTTCCTCCATCACGGAATGAATCTGCAATTTCTCCTGCAGTTACTATCTTTCCTCCTTTTCTTTTTATCAAAATGTATGACCTGCATGAATTATTGTGAGTAAGTTAGTTTGATAATAAATTTCAGTATATTATAGCAATACTTATATATATTAGATTACTATATATAATTGTTTCTTTAAAAAATTGCATTTGCGATTGTTCTGCAGTGTGGAATCTCAACATCATACTGTGAAACTTTTGACTAGTAATTCGCTAGTCTTCGTGTGCTTCCTCCTCTGCAACTTTGTGATAAACTGTGTTATTTCGTTTACGTAGGATTAGAACTTTTTATTATATTATTTTTTGTGTAAAAATCACCTTGGTTAAAAGGCGCCTCATCGCCAACAGGTACTATAGCACCAGGTTGCTCGTACTGTTGTTTGCCTGTTCCATGAGTAGAAACAAATTGATATCATCATGGTTATTTCTAATAACAATCTTGATAGCCATTCATTAATTTTTTTTAAAAATTGTTCAGTTCTTCAGAGGCAAATCTTTGTTTTTTTGACAAAATATCTTTTCACTATAATTACACTTACCTTCTTGGAGATTACATCCATGTAAATCTGTAGAAGCATTGCCGTCAGTAAACTAGCTATCTACTTCGGCATCAAGGTCTGGGTTTGCTTTGTTCTTACCATCATCTATGCAGCTTTCCTGGCAAAATTATATATTTAAAAGTGACCAGATAACATAATATAATGTTTTTAAATATACGTAGAAATAAATAGAATAAATATCATTGGTAAGATCTAAAAGATAGATAACCTGTTGGTATGGCATGGTTTCATTAAATTGATCTTCCTGCCAATTCAATTGATCCATATTATCAATGGCGTTGAAATTTTCATGTCATCGATAATTATCATTTCTTCATGTGGCATTGAGTTATTTTCAAAAAAAGATGCTTCTGGATCTGTTTGATGTTCACGTGTGGGAGTCTTTTCATTGTCATTTGGAAGTATGTCATCAGGAATGCTGACTGGTATCATTTCTTCATGTGGCATTGAGTTATTTTCAAAAGAAGATGCTTCTGGATCTGTTTGATGTTCAGGTGTGGGAGTCTTTTCGTTGTCATATGGCAGTCTGTCATCGGAAATCCTCACTGCTTCATCTCGTATAATATAATTATCTATGTTGCATAAGTCATCTTCTTGTTCTTCATTGTGTCTTTTCTGCTCAGCCAGATTACCATCCGTGTTGTCGTCAATCTTTTGCTCGACATACGTAACAGGTGTTACAACTGCATATGACGCAGTGTTTGCAGGAGCTGTTATTTGCAATGTGTTAATAACATTTTGTGCATGCGTCAACTCGTCCAAATCATAACCCTTCGTTGAAAACTCATCATCAATTGATGTTTGGTTTTATCCTTGTTCTGCTGGCTGCTCATTTTCTGTTTCATCGACTTCAACATCGTGCTCCTGGTCCCATGTGCTCCCTGAATCAATTTGTACCTTAGTCACGAATTGATGAACTTCATCTTTAGCGCGTTGAAGTTGTCTATCATCGTTGTCATCTTCAATCTGAATATCAGTAATCCCCTCTGTTAAATCATTATGACATGCATTTGTATCTGCTTTACCATAACAAGCATTGTTTCTGTTGGAATCTTAGATGTAATTATTGTATCACTGGGATCATTCATTCTCTGGTCGATGTCTTCTTTTATTCCTTTGTCAACAACTGCTTTTGACTGGTCACTGATAAGTCCAGCAACTTTTGTGCCAGGTGTACTCGATGATGGTACGTGGTATCTTCAGCATGTGAGGTGGAATGATCATCATTGTTTTGCTCGACAGACCCAACAGGTGTTGTAACTGCAGACGCCACAATGTTTGCAGTTACTGGTATTTGAGTTGTTTCAATAACATTTGATGCATCCGACAGTTCTTCCAAATGATCATTTGTCATTGAATACTCAGCATTGATATAGGTTTGGTTTTCTACTTGTCCTGCCTGCTGCTCTTTTCTTGTTTCATCGTGTTCCACATTCTGATCCTGGTTCCTTGTGGTTGTAACTGAAACTTTGCATAACTCAACCACGCAATCATCAACTTCATCATTACCACATTCAAGTCATCTCTCGTTGTTAACAACCTCCATGATAATATCAGTAATGTTGTCTGTTAAATCTGTATCACATACATTTGTATCTGTTGTACCAGAACAAGGCATGTTGTCTGCCGTAGTCTCATGTGTAATTTGAGTTTGACTGGCATCATTCATTCTCTGGTTGCTATATTCTTTTTTTCCATTGTCCACAACTTATGTAGCTCCTTTACTTAATTCTGTTGTCTGGTCATTGATCAGTTCATTAACGTCTATGCCAGGTGTACTCAATGATGGTATGGTGGTGTCTTCATCATGTATGGCGGAATGCTCCTCACTTGAATCAACTACTTTTTTGTACTCTACTGCCACCTCTGTATTCTTTGTGTAACCTGACGTATGGCAATGTGTAAATACCTCATCTGTAATGCCTATCTTAAAGTAGTTGTGAACTATCTTGTCTACATCATTATTGTGTACTTCAGCTTCAACTAGTCCTTGAGCTACATGTATTTTCATTGACTGGTCATTGTCTGATTTACCATCATCTGCTTCTGGTTTAGATGAAGAGGATTTAGTAGATTCATTTAGCACCACCTTCTCTGGCTGATCTACTTGGTCCATTTGGTCCATGTTTGCCTCCTTCTCTGCATTGTGTAAGATGATGTTTGAAATGGCCATTTCCTTCTCCTTGGCCATAATATTGTTCTTTTCTATGAGGTCAAGCTTGACAATCCTTAATCTAGCCAGAGATACTTCCAGATCCTCCTTTCTTGACCGAACAATATCATTGAGCTTATCAATCTCCTCTTGGTTAGATGCTTCATCATCTATGTTTTGTATCAATGGAGTGTTGTTACCAATTATATTGATGGTTTTGGTTAAATCGATATTTGCTGTTTCAGAACCTCCGGCAGCATCTGAGCTTTGACAAATCGTTAGGCAAGTAGTGTTGACACATCTAATTAATTCTGAAAGTTGATAATCACTTCTTGCCTGCAGTATAAAATAAATAAATAAACATAGTCGGGAGATATGTTCTTTATCGTAGGTGTTTTGTTGCATTAGTTTAGATTTTTTCGTAATAGTGATCTTTTTTTGACTTGGATAATTAACATAGTTTAAATTTATTTGACTCAAAACAAACCGGAAAAATTCTTAGATGAAGATATATACATGATTTTTATAATAAAGAAAACTTACCCTAAGGCTTCCATAGCTTCTAGTGTCATTGTTCCAATCATCTGATCTGATTTCCTCCAAATCTTCCAATTTGAGGTGACCAACTCTTAGTGCAAGGTTAGTCAAGTTTGCTTTGCTGTGTGCATGAGTGTCCAAATAATAGATCAGAGGCAATGCTTCTGGACCCTCAGCTATGTTTTCATTTCCTTTTTCATCTTGGTATTTTCTCAGCCCCCACTTTAGCTCATCAAGGAGAACTTTACAGAGGTTCATCTGTTTAATTTTCTTGATATTGAGATCCCTAATTATACATGCCTCCCGTCCTATACATGCGTTACTCGTTGCGCATGTTGTTTTGATGAAGAACACAGGAAATATGAACTTCATTGCTGGATCTAATGTTCCACCATTCTTAACATGATCATAAAGCTTACTCGGTATAATGTTATCTGACTCACTCAAACTGAGCTGCTGTTTCAACCACCGCAAAGCTTTTGTATCCCGGTCACTTGAAGGTCGTGGAGCTTCAAACATATCCTTGTGTGGGAAACCATACATTGCTTGCACCACATCTTCTGTTATTTCAAGATCTTCCCCTTGTTCAAGAACAATTGTTACAGATCCAGGTCTAAATTTACTGTATAGCCATAGCATCATTTTCTTAGAAATGTTGTCATTCAATTTGAAATCAAGTATGAAACCACAGCCATGATTCCTCAAAAATATCTTCTGTTCAATTGTTACATAGTTTTAGAGAAAGTTGTGTAATTCTGAAAGTGACCCTCTCACTATGATCTCACCATCTTTCATGTCTGCTAGTTCTTTGTGAACTGTGTCACATTTTTACTTCTTCAAACCAGGTTTATCTACGAAAGCTTGAGCAGCATTAAGGTTATCTTGAGTACCAGACCCAGCTTCTATGTTTTTGTCCACACTGTTGTGTTTCCTCTTGGTTAATCATCGTGTTCCATGAGATGAACAAATACTCAAGTCAAGAAGTTTATGTTGAAAAAATTAAATCATGCATTATAATTTATATTTTACACTATGATGTTATTAAAAAAATTAATAACAGAGCAACAGTTAAACACATATGTAATTTAAATTACTAGAATCAAGTGAATGAATAAAAATATGTATAGTCATCAAAGAGCTCATGAATCAAGAAGAATCAACTAGTATGAAAGCAACACAAGTCAACAAATTTCCTGGCAGTGCATTTCAGTTACTGAATTGGTGCAGCAAAGGTGCAAACTTTCCCACCAAAACTTGAACTATTAATCTGTGTACTCGGTAGAGAAGCAGTTCATTGAAGTTATAATTCAAAGTTCTTATCTGAAAACTATCTCATTGTTTCGAATTTCAATCCAGTTGTTGAGAAAAATGTTACATCAATACGGACATTCAAAATAATAAATCGAAAGAAAGCCTAGATTTGTTTGATTAGTGGTTTCTTGCTCGTGGTTTGTTATTCTCAAAATTGTTCCAACCATGTGTGCTGACCATTTTTAAATATATGCTTCACTCTAAAATATGGCTAGAAATAATCAAAATACCTGCATTGAACCTTCGCGACCGCAATTTTCTTCAGGCATGAAATCGATGAATAACTGTATTGGGGATGAAAATTCCAGGAATCTTCTGTGTGCAATTTTGATCCCTGTTATATCTATCCCTTTCCCCCCTGAGAAAACCCTAATAAAACTTCAATTAGTGTTCGTAAAATCGTGTTCCAACTAAATGAAGAACAAGAGGAAAATACTTCGTGGAATTTCGGACAACACCAGGCCGAATCTGGGATGAGAAGGGAGAATCTGTGATACCTGTCTTGTCGCCGTACCGCCAGTCGAGAATCTGGAGTAGCAATAGTCCTTAGTGCTGGTAAAGCTTTTCGCTGCCAAGGAGTTGCCGCCCTTGCTTGCCCCTGTGCAGTTACGGTGCAGTAAGAGAGAGAAAGTGGAGCAGTGATGGAGCAGGACACAACGGGAATAAGAGGAAAAAAGAGTAACAATCTAATTATAGCCGTCCATTGGGATGCATTGCTATATGCACACTATTAACCGTCAGCGGGTTGACGCCACGTAGTTTACAGATGAGCCCAACGAAGGAGCACTGCCTCTAGATGTGTAGGTGCACTGCTTGGAGATAGCTAAGTAATAAAATATATTCTCACACTTGACAAATGCAACATATAGTTCATCAGGATCTACGGAAATTTTGCGCTGTGTAACAGAGGCACCTATATCAATTTATTTTATTGAGTTTCACCGTAGTGCAATAGTAGTACTAGAGGCAGTGCAAACAAACTACAGCGAAACAACTGTATTAAAACGTAATAGGCAGGGCAATTTGTGTTTACAATGCAGTGCACCCATGTTGAATGGTTGAAGAGTTACTAGCGACCTAGAAACTGTATTTCACCGCAGTCAATTTTTTTGTGTTATTACGTTATGTGACTTGTGTTGTAGGACACCTAAGTTTTGTTATTATCTTTATCAGTTATACAAAAATACCAGGAAACAATACTTTTAAAAATGGCCGTGCAATGTTTCGTGATTGCCAGCAATATTGATAGATTCTACCTGATCAAAAATTGTCAAGATTGAACGCAGAGCTATTGTACTATGAGGAGCAGTGCAAACAAAATTAAGCGAACTATAATCTTATAAATTCCACTGCATTGTTTTGTGTCTGACAGAAATATAATCAGAACTATATCTTTTAGTCCATATTACAGGCAGGAGGATATAACTGAAACTGGAAGCATATAAAGCCATAAGAGAACCAACTATATTAGAATATAAAAAAACATTGAAATTCGTGCTCAGACGGAAGTTCAGTTAACCTAATTGTCGGAGAAAACAATATATTGCACTTGAATATTGTAGCAATATTCAACGCAGTGCGATAGAACGTTCATAAGCAGTGCAAATAACTATACACTAACAAAGTTAAAGATTATAATAAGAGCAGTGCATTGTGTGTTAACAAGGCAGTAATATGGTGCGGTAGAACAGAATGCCTTTTAGCAGCTTATCGTACGCAAAATGGACACTATGCACTCCGTGAGCATAGTTACATTTTATAGGAAGTTGGATGCAATAACTACGGGCAGTGCAAATCACGATTAGAGAAGAAATCATTAAACAATGCAAAAAAAACAATGCAGTACTCAGTGCATTATGTGTTTTGAAAGAAGTAGTATTTTTCAGTCTAGAAATTTATTAATCAGCTCATCCGATGCATTATAGACCCTTTGCACTGTGTGAGCACAGTAATATATATGGTTACGTCAAGAGTATAGGCAGTCCTATATTTGTTCACAAGGCAGTGCTTAGGTTCAAGAGCATTGCAGTATGCGTTAAGAAAGCAGTAATATGTTACAGTTATTAATAAGTTCATCAGACGCACTATACAATCTGATCACTGGTTTAGCACTGTCAGCTACGTCTATAGGAAGCAACTCTATGAAAAAATAAAATAAGCAGTGCGATTATTAGCACGAGGCAGTGCACATATACAAAAGCAGTGCGCTATGAATTGACGAGGCAGTAATACGTTTCCATCAAAAAAATGTATTAAGCAGCCCATCCGAAGCAATATAGACCCTGTGCACTGCCTGAGGTAAGTCATATATCGCTACGTCCATAGTATAGGTAGTGCAATATACCTTTCACAGGCAGTGCAAACACCGACTAGAAAAGAAACTATACTACAATGTAAAGAGCAGTGCATTATTTGTTCACAAGGCAGTGCACACGCACAAGAGCAGACAAGAGCATAACACTATGTGTTAATAAATCACCCTTTTCCTAGCTTTAGCACAATTAGCTACATCTATAGTTACGGCTATAGTCTCGGCAGTGCGATATAATTGCCACAGGTAGTGTAAAGAACGAATAGAGAAGCATCCTTACGTATATGTTTACAAGGAAGTGTACAGGTATAGACTTGAATACACTTTTTTATCTCGACGATTTCAAGCCACATGATAAACACAAACGTAAGATGAAATTTGTATGACAGTAATATTCATATACACACGCATGGAAACAATATTGTATTACAAATAAGCATCCGAATTAATACTTTCCACGAACTTATGCTTAGAAGAGGATACTGTTGATCAACTTTTTTTTTCTTGCATTGTTGAATCTATGAGGAAATTGTATGACCCTTTTCTGCAGAAATTTCTGGATCGACACCTTGTCTTCTCTTGTGGTTGGTTCAACCACACCAGGATCATCTTCTGAATCTTGATTTTGTGAACCAGGATCTTCCTGATCCTTTTCCTCATCGTCTTCTTCTTCCTCTACTTGAGGTCCTTGTTGATTTTCTGCTACTTCTGCTTTGGGCTCCACCGCTTCTTTGGCGACTCCTTCCTCCTGGATCTCCTCCTCCATTTGTGGTACTACTGGTGCGGGTAACTCAGATCTATGCGCGTAGCATCTCCTGGTTGATTGGAAAGGTGTAAAGCTGGCGGAGTTTGCTCTGTTTGGGTCTTGCGACAAGGGCGAAGGTGGGTGGCGTTGTTGGCGACGACAAAACATTCTGGATAGGTGTAGTTGCAGCTGGGTAATGCTGAGGGCTATAAATAGAAATCCAGCATTGCTAAATTTCCTGCATGGCGGGATAAATACATGTTAGTGGCGGGTAAGATTGATGAACTAATCGAGAAAGATGGCGGGAAAGATTGATGAACTTATGGAGAAAGACGTGATACCCTTGCTCTCCATGACAGCCAAGAAAAGGAAGCATACGACAAATCAAGTATATCTAATGGTGGTTAATCCATAAGATTCAAACGAAATATCAAATGTCTTTTACTGTAAATGCTTTCATTTTGAAAGCCGTTTAGTAGTTCATGGTATGAACAGCAATCAGTTCTGCATGTCGAACTCAGGTAGGTTAGTTATGTACAAAACTCTTATTGTAAACACGGAAGTGCAGATAGTGCATATATATTTGCATCCGGCACGGCGGTGCCTATGTAATACACGGGGATAAGTTGTTTTTCTTTACCACAGTGAACTGCACTGCTTGGAAAACAGCAACTCTACTGCTACATAATAAACAAATTAATTCATTGTTTTGTATAACACCACAGTATACATCATCGTTGTTTATTTTCAGCTCGACTTAGGTGCTAAAGCTCTCAGTTCTTCGGATAGTTCATCTTTTGCTTCGTTGGCCTCGGAGAACAGTGCCCAGAACAGATACTCCTCCATGACTGAGCTCGCGTCAACCTGGTCGAATGGTACAAAAGAATCAAGAAAATATTTTGTTAATGTCAATCAAAAATTTGTATTTGGTAAACTTTTTATTCAAAACTGGCATTACTTACATCTTTAAGATCACGTACAAGTTGAATGCCGTTGTAGTTCTCAATGCTCTTTAGAATCCAAAAACCATTCATGTCTTCAACTCCTCCTTTGTGTACCTTCACATGTTTTGATCTAGATACAATATTTCCCCACTTTGAAAGCTTGTTCTTCTGGTAGAGTTCGTCAATGATCTTGTCAAATCTCTTTAGCTGAAAAAACCAATATGTAGAGCATAGTTAGTGACATATTTTTTTCAAATTATGCAGATTGTCTTTAGCTGTATTATAAAGTTATAAATGTAAAAAAACCACACCATCTTTTCTCCAATTTGGTTGTGGTAAGCTGTTTTAGATAATCCTTTTCTCTGTGTTCTGTAATCCCGTGTGCCAATAGCTTCAACGCGACCACCTTGGGGGTAGTTGTTTAGGATGTAAGTAGACACGTGATTGTCAAATGACACAGGCAGAAATATCTGTGATGGGAAAGGAAAATAGTCACATTGATTATATGTTATAAATGAAAATACGGAATATTTGTTTATGTTATTAATGAGTTATGTATTAAAGAACGTACCATCCTAGCTTTGCTCAAATCTGCATTTCCAATTAGAAGTTTGAACTGTTCAATCTTGGAGATGGCTTCAAACTGATAAATTTCATCTTCTCCTCCAGCATTTGTGAAATTCTCCTTTTTCCCAATGTCACATAAACGAGCAACCCCTAGTGGCAGTACTATCCTTCGATTCCTGAACAGACATTTGTAGTCCGGGATACTGCACCAGCTTGAAATTATGAAGTCCATCATGTCATCATCTAGCTTGCCTTTTCCATTGAAACATGCTGCAGTCCAATATTTTGGTATTTCTAGGCCTTGTTCTAGAGTTGACGAATATTTCACCATAACCAGCCTAAGATTTTCCACAGACAAACGAAAAAAGGATCAAATATAAAAACTGGGATCCATACTTGTGTGACAACATACACATATTTTACTAAAGGAATCCACAAAGCATAGTTTGGTGCTTACTCTTCATTCTTCTACAGAAAATCCTTGCTTAGTACCAATCTACGAGCAACTACAACATCTCCCTTGTATTTAAACGTGGGGGGGGGGGGACATACATAGGCAACTTAAGTTTTAAGATGTTTTGTAGAGGCCTCTTGTAAGATTTGATATTATCTGGGGAATTATGACCAAGAGCCTTGCTCCTTGTAACAGGTTTCCTTAATCCTTGCTCTGGCAACGAAAATGTTTTAGTTGCATCTTCTCCCTGGTGTTGTGATCTGATACACGAGGTGTCTGCATTGTCAACCTGTGTTGTAACATCAGTTGTGTCATGCGGATGTCCTTTTTGAATTGCTTTTTCAACAATAGTGACCTCATGGTTAGAGAACCTTCTTTGTGAGCAATTTCTGGTAACAACATGGTCACACCTGTATCAATATTCGTAAAAACTGTGTTATTTCCTCTATACCTGTTATTAATGTAAAAACATCATGTAATGTAAAAACTAAGCATCTTGACATAATGTGACAGTACCATTGTTGAACTGCGTGGTTAACCTATCTTCCTCGGCTCCTACCGCGTCTTTGTTCCATCATTGTGCTTGTTTAGACGAGTTTCCTCCGACATCATTATTACAAGTAGTTTTCCTGTCAAGCCCACTAGTAATTTTGCCATTAACAATATATCTATAGAATACAACAATACCATTGCTTAGTTGTGCCGTTAATCGTTGTTGGTCAGTTTCAAATTGATTAGAATTGTCCACTCCTTCCCCCGTAGTATGCGTTGTAACTGGTGTCGATGTTGCCATGCACGCAGAACAACTCTGAATAACACATTAAATATATCAGTAGTAAATATAAAAATAGACAAATTGTTACATTACACTTCTATTTCTTAGATTCTTATTTATATGTGCTCATGTGATGGAAGTTGCTAAATACACGTCTAAAATATACGAACCTGTTCATCTAAGGCTCTTGCGGTGACAATGTCGTGCTCCTCTTCTGGTGCTGCTATATTTTTTATTCTGTCCATGTACATGATTCCTCTATCGTCAAAATTCCAGGGCGTGTTATTATCAGCTGAATCCATTTTATTCACTGTTACCGCTGCTGACTTGCCTATAGCAGAGCATTTGTTCCCAACATTATGGTTGTGAGTTGTTGCCTCGGCTGTATGCTTTGATTGATTGATTCGACTAGTGCCTGAAATGTTTGCAACGTTGGTGAGGTCATTCTTGTATCTGTCAAAACATCTCAGCGTGTCAGTTGCACACTGATGGGATGCTCGAAAGCAGTTAGCCATTGCTTCCAGTTTACTACTTTTCAGGTCCCTGTGCTTCATGGTAAGTTCTTTATATATTGTTGCAACATTTGTATCATCAGTGATGATTTCATCACCTGGTTTTTCCTCTAGCAGTATATCTATATACTTGTCCATGCATTGATCTAGCCTTCGGGACTTTGTTCCTGAACCCTCTAATTCTCTATTAGAGGTTGAGGTTATCTTGTTACAAGTCGTTTCTGCCACGGGAGGTTTCAAATAATAGCTTCTTTCGTCACAACTTTTCCACTGCAAACAGTAAACAAATATTATTTCCAGGGATCGTGAATAACTGTTAGAAGAGGTAATTTTAAAATAGTTGATTTGCCAGAATGATTAAAACAAGATGAGGTCAAGTAGAATACTTACATTCAGTCGTCCCCACCTCTCTTTGTGATTGACATCCGCTTTCAATACAGCAAGCAGATCTGATTTGTCTAGGTATTTGACTCTAGGTGTTTCTTTTGTCATAAGTGATTTTCTGCACTTGAGTGAATCCAGGTATATTATTAGAGGAAGGACTGCGCAACCATCAGCAACACTTTGTTTCATACTATGTACATGGGCAGTGCACCTCGCTGTGCATAGTAGGTGGGGTGCATTGCACGGTCATTGAACTGCCATAGAATCTTGTCTTGCACCGTGCGTACAACACCTTATGAAGCATTTAGAAGACAGTTCATATGTAGTTCAATGGCAGTGCATACCTATTTTTAATCGCATTATAGTAGTAGTATCCTGAAGCGCTCCGTAGGCAGTGCATACTTTGTTTACCTACAGTGCATACAAGTGTGCATAGCATACGAGGTGCATTGTACGGTAATTGCACTGCCATCGCATGTTATCTTGGACCTTTGCGTACAACAGTTTAAAAAGCATTTCTAAGGCAGTTATCTACATCTTTAGGGCAGTGCATCTCGTGTGCATGGCATTATAATGACAGCATCACGAAGTACTCAACGAGCAGTGCATGATTTGTATTCGAGCAGTGCATCTCAGTGTGCATAGCAAGTGGGAATGCCATTTCATATTATCTTGCACCAAGCTGTGCACAGTAGGTGAGAAATAAAAAGGAGATCATTAACGAAAAAACATACTAACGCACGCACTGCCTATACTACAAATATAGCACTGTCATCTATACTGCATAGCACTTCGTTCAGATGAATAAGCAACTAGTATTCAGTACAATGCAACAATTATGGACTGCCTGATTGTGTGTACCATGCAATGCTCTAATATTTGTTGTGCAAAACCTTTGTTGGACTATTCAAATTCTTGACCACCGTAAATCATTAATGGAAATTCGTTATTTTCAATTAAAAGGAATATACAATCACATAAAAAACAATCAAATTCATTGTCAAAACAAATTTATAAATTTAATGATCCGACAATGGTCTGAAATTTGAAATGTTAATAATCCCTATTACAATTAATTCGGACTATTCTTTGGAGTGCCAACAATTCCGTAGATAAATTTCTCGTCTTGCCAGAAACACATGTCAGGAATTTGTTTCTGAATGAAGCAGCATTATTCATCATATTCATCACTCCTGCGAATCAAAACAAAACAAATAAAACTTCACTAAATGATGACCGATACTGAATAAATAGTTTTTATTTTGGTACAATTATAAAAGTACATACATCTGTATTGATTGACAAGTTCCTTAATCTTTCTTGTGTACTTTTCATTGAACTTTGACATAACCATGTCAAACGTTAGCTGTTCTCGCAAGGGTTTAGTACTAGTCTATACAAATAAAAGTTCATATCAAATAAATTATAATTTAATGTTGTTTTATACTAGTGCAAGTACGAAATTAAGTCTGCCTCGAAATTATACTTACAAACTGGAACCAATGGTCAACAACACCATCGTAAGATTTGAGCAACCTCAGCAAACCTACTCCGCTGTCTTTCCTGCTCATTTCATAGACAGACCTATATTTCAGTTACTTGTTTGATATATAAATTTTAATAGGGCAAGGATCATGCAGTGTTAACGATACTTAACTGGTTTTCATTGTCAGATATCCGCTGAACAGGTGTGGTTCTCATATTTCAAAATTCAACCCTATACGAAAAACTGTATGCTTCTTCAACCGCAAGCATGAAGTTGTTTATCACAATGGTTGCTTCCTTTCAATAGTCTCGTTCATGACATTCAAACAAACAGTATCATATTTCCTACCTTGAAGGTCAGCAATCATGGCGTACCACACATAATTTGGCCATAGAGGTATGATGATATAAACAAACAAAAGAGCCAAAACAATTGAGTTGCAGATCTAAAAAATAACATAGACACTAAAATTTAAAAATTACCATTGATACATTCGCGAGGTTCCATCCAGTGTGATTCTCTGATAAGTATCGTTTGAACGATCTTGGATTAAATTCTGGCCTTGTGAGCAAAAGCTAATAACATGATTTTTTAGAAAAAAACAAACCAGTTAATAGATATCATAATTTCTGGGTTCATGGATCGATGGATGCGTGTTCAGTCGCACGTGAAAAGATGTATAGATATAACAGGTGTTACTAAAAAAACTTTGTACGTTCACTTACCGCATCTTCGTGCATCATGATGTACCTGGTTGGGAACAATTCATGATTGTGTTGATTATTATTTAGGTTGTGTTTCTATTCTGTCATGACCAACATTGCCATATAGTTCATTACGTGTGAATTCACACTTCCATAAATCTGCATTGATAAACCAAACACTCTCTGGCATGCCCACCTTGTCGCTGGTAGAATACATAAAAATGGAATCGAAATACTCCATTATTACAATGCAATGAAAACAATTAAATATATTTTCATAATAAAGTATGCGAGACAAAACGTTACCTTCTCGCCTTTTGATTCGGAGTGGTCTCTACACTGTATTCAAATAAAGCTACTTCAACATCTTTTGATCGTTTCACAGCAGGATAAGGGATTCAGCGGCGATTAATGCCTGTTCTTGTTTCAGCATTGTCAGCACTGTTTGTTTGCATAGCTGATCCAATGCTTGGTATAGATGCTGATGCAAAAGAGACATGTCTTCTACAAGCTTCCTGCTCAAATGATGCTCCAGCAGTGCGGAATGATACATTATTATGCTGTAGTCTAGGGTCTCGAGAGTTTTCTCGTTGAGGACAGCTTCTTGTGTAGTTGGGTTGTTGGTTTCTAGTATTTCTCAAAATTGACCTCGGCATACTCGAGGATCTTGTATTTTCGCTGAACATTTGACTGCTAGCAATGTTACGCCGAGGACTGTAAGCTTGGTGCATTAGTCTGACAGAGTAACTACTTCCTGGTAGTTGGCTCTGAGATACTGCCATCCCAGTAGTAGCATGTGTTGCCTCGTACTGCTGTTGCATTTGTATGCGTGAACACGAATTTGAATACTGACTTGATGTATGAAAATCACTGTGATGTGTATTTCCTAGATTTTTAGAGTCATGGTCTTGCAATGTTGTTCTTGAGTTTGTTCCGCTTCCTTCGTCCTGGTCTATGAAGCCACATCCATCCATTGATTTGTTCCGTTCTGCAATATTATCCGATCTTGCTGTCTCTGTATACCTTCTGCTGTTCAACATGTTAGGCCCTTGTGTGGATGTCTGCTGCACAACATGCTGCGATTGGATATATTTCTCTCCTAATCCAGCATTCCAATAGAAAGTTGGATGGCAGGCTATGCTATTATTTGACTTGTTAATAGTATCGACCAAACATTGCGCGTGATTAGCAGAGATGTTTTCACTGTGAGTGCTACCGCTGACTCTTGGTATCTGAGTTGCAAAATTAGGAGTTGCCGTACCGTTATACCTTTTCCAGTTATCTTTGGTTTCATTTGTAAGTGAATCTCTTATGCTGGAATTGATTCCTCCAGATAAATTATCGGTACGTGAACCTCTTATGCTGGAATTGGTTTCTCCAGAGAAATTTTTCATGGCAGAAGCTCCATTAGTTGGTGTATAACTTTTGGCAGACTGCTGAAGCTGCACAGAATGGGAGAATGTTCTCGCGTCGCCATTGTCATTGCCTAGGTTTATATTTTTCAGTGTCATAGACATGTCTACCACTGATGTGCTGCCACTTATTGATATAGAACCATACAAATCATAATTATCAGAGACTTGTCCGTTGTGTTGAAAACCAGATGAATGCACATTTGCAGATACTGGTCCGTACGTTTCACTTGACAGACATTTAAGTTATGTTGGATTAGCTTCTATTTCAGGTTGCGTTGTTAAAGCGATAACATGTTTTTCTTTTGCTCTCTATGTAAGGTCAGCCAGATCTGAAACTTCTATCCAAAATTCATCATTTCCATCCCAGAAAGAAAACGAATCATCATTATTATCTTCTGTTTCTTTGAAATGCAATCATCGGACACAAGATCAAACTCAAATTGCAGTGATCTCGCAACCACCCGTTTTTCACCGAGATAGTTGGAGTTCTGTAAGAGCTGAAATGTATCTGTACCATTTGCAACAGGCTGCCTCTCTTCTTCTTGATCACTTGCATGATGACTTGGTCCTGCTTCCGCACTTAGAATGCAAAGGCTTGCATTCAAGCGGTTGAAAACATCAGGACCAGGCACATGAACATGTCGTGGGTTGGAAATTTGTAGTTGTCTTTCATAATTTCCAATATCTAGTTTTGGCACGGGAACCGTAACTGGATTAGTAATGTCAGACGATGCAGCATGCACAGAACTAGCATCTTCTGCACTGACCTGTACCTTAATGTGGTTCAAGCCCAACATTTGAGCATCACGTAATGTATGTTCAGAACCAGGTAGTCTCTCATCAAAAGTATCTTGTGCGGAATGAGTTGCTGACTCAGAATGTAAAAAATGGCTATGATTGAAACCACGTGTTTGCACCTAAATTCTTGATTTGTCTTCATTGTCAAATGTATTTGACACGCCATTGGGTATAGCCGACACGGCAATATGTGAATTAGTTATGTTCCATTGAGATGATGTTTCTGACACATGAACTGTATCTGCAATGTCCATCTCATTAATTGAATGCTCTATACATCTTGTTCCTGACGAAAGCTCTGCCTGGGATTCATTTTCAGTACATGTAATGGAAGTCGCTGCACATACTGTACTAGTGTTACCCTGAACAATAACTGTATGAACTTGCTGCTTTTCAACTGAAGTTGCACTTGTTGCTACACAATTTGTAGCTGTAGCAGGCTTAGCGATCATCCCGTTACCAGAACCCTGACCTGCATATTCTGTGACAGATTGCATGGATTGTGATGAACTTGCGACAGGAATTATCACTTCATCTAACCGCAGGACGTCAGCAATAGCACTACAATCGGTTGGTTCACAGTTCATCTTTGGTAATTGTTGAATTCAGGACAAATTATCACGTGTCGGTAACATATGTACCAGGGCCTCACAACAAGATTCCAACTCCTTCATATATTTCATATTATCAGGGGATCCATAACTTTGGTCTGCAGAAGTTAACTTGACAAGCAGCTCACAGTCTTCTGCTAGCCTTCTACATACAGATGTTAGCCTACATGTTGATTTATCTAGCACACTGTCTTTGTCTTCAACATCGTGCTCATTATCTTCTCTTACGTATATGGACCCTTGAGGTGTAGAGTACATACCCCTGTTCTCATCATTGAGCATAGATATTCTAGAAATCTTTCTAATGTTGCTCTTCATATTGAGATTAATCGCAGACAACATGTCAGCATACATGTCCATCACTATGTCCTATATTTCTCTGGCAGCCTGGAAGTTTTGACATTATAAATATTATCGCTATCGCCTATTTTTAATATCATAAATATAGCACTACACTACTAAGCTAACTAAATAAGTAACACTATGATCAAACACCAGTAGTATGGTTACATAATTAAACCTAGTAGAACATGCAGCTGTAGAAAGAATGTTCATTCTGGTAGGAAGTAGCTAAAGCAGGCAGAAAAATCGTACAATGCAACGATGAGAGAATTTAATACTCTACTAGAACAAGGTCGAGAAATTAAAAACATGAATGCTCAAGTAGGCAATGTATGTGTAGAACACAAACACAAGAAGATTCGTCGTGATAACGGATGAAAGAATTGTGAAGATTATAAAAATTCTTACCTCCGCATGCATAAGTGGGTCTGTTACAAACTTTTCAATGAAAGTTGTAACATTCTGAACTATCTCTTCGTTCAGCTCGGCACTAGAAAACACAGTTTCATTTATATCCTTCAACTGCATATTCAACATGGACAAAACAGAAAATACAATACCATAATATGAGTAAGAAGCAAGAAGACCGTAGTAATAATTGCACATAATATGAATAACTATGGGAGTCTTGCCTTGTGAACACCATACACATTTTGTTGATGAGGCATCTGGTCAAGACTCCCATATAACGCCATATTTTCAGTTATCCAGAAAGATATTATAGGCAGTGCATGGTCTAGAAGCAGAGCATTTGTGTCCAGTAGTTCAAAGTACATTACCTATATTAAAATTGTTACAACCATATTAAAACAACAAATCCACAGAAACTACTGACAACTAATATTATAGAAAATAAGTATCACGGTGGGTAACTAACCGGGATAATTGGAAGGAAACCACCAAGTGCACCTTTCAAACTATTTTTCTGGAAAGTGTTAATACAGCTAATGAGCTTGTTGAATGCAGCAAGACACCTGTCATAGGAGTCAATCTCATTAGACTCTCCAATTGCAGAGAAGTAGTCCGGGCTGGCTCCATCATATGTGCTCGGACACAGCATAATAGTGTTTGCAAATAGAACAAAACATGTTTTGAATTGAGATCCTACCAGGTTAGGAGTAATCGTCTTTTCCAGCTCACTGATAGTTGGTGTTGGCCCTGCACAATGAGTTAATTCACTGACCATATCGCGTATCCATTGCGGACACGCCTTCTTTATGGTTCTACCCCCAAAGGGGATGCAAAGTGTCTTGTTGAAGTGAAAGGGCTTCAGTTCAAAGCTGCATCCATTCAGAAATTCAAAACTTCTTGTAGTAACATTAAAGTGAGCAACAAGCCACAAAACTAGTGACCTTGGCAACTCTTCACAACACATACCAAGCATACCATCAAATTGTATGCTCCTTAGCAAAACCTTCTGGTCATTAGTTAGCCTTTTCACCAGTTTTATAAATTTTGGAAGAGGTAACTGAGTGGTGAAAACATGATCAGCCATTTCTGTATGAGAATATTTTTTTTCTGTCGACAGGGTGAAAAACAAGTTATCAGTTAACAATGTATGGATTTTTTTAGTAAGTCATATATGTCAGATTTCAAAGTTATACATTCGACACAGCACACAGGATAGAACCAGTACAAAAAAAAATTTGAAATTCGAAAAAAATCACCTCGCAAACACTATACAATGAGCATAAATTAAATAATAAACAGAAACTGAAGTAGGGATGTGCTTAACCAACACTCGTCCTATATCGTTCTTAATTAGGGATGTGCAAGTAATGTATCGCTAGCAACAAACACTTTCGTCGTGAGCGCGGAAAGATTTATATGAAGTAGCTAAACATATGCATAATACAGAGATCTACACATGAGCTAGACGGAAAATTAACCTTCTGGGATACGACGAATCACATAGACGTGGAGGGATGCGAGATGAATATATGAACTTCGCCAGTTGAAGTAGATTTTAAAATGTGGAAGAACAACCTTGAAAGAAGAACGAGAGAGCATTGTTCGTTAAACACTATATCTGCCTGCCACAACCCGTGATTCTTGAGAAACAAGAAGGTCCTTATTAATGAACCAAGACCGCACATGTCAGAGCTCTACTTTGTTTACCAGCATTATATTAGTACTATCCTGAAGCACTCCGTAGGCCGTGCATTTTCTGTTTACAAGCAGTACACTGCCATTTCATATTATCTTTCATCGAGCAGTGCACAGTAGGTGAAAAACGAAAAGGTCCTCATTATTGAAACAAGACCCCACATGTCAGAAGTCTACATCGATACAAATAACGTTTTGTAGTGCATACTATGTTCACGGGCAGTGCACCTCGCTGTGCATAGCAGGTGGGGTGCATTGCACGGTCATTGAACTGCCATAGAAACTTGTCTTGCACCATGCGTACAGCACCTTATGAAGCATTTAGAAGGTAGTTCATATGTATTTCAATGGCAGTGCATACCTCTTTTTAACCGCATTATTGTAGTAGTATCCTGAAGCGCTCCGTAGGCAGTACATACTTTGTTTACTTGCAATGCATATAAGTGTGTGTAGCATGCGGGGTGCATTGTACGGTAAGTGCACTGCCATCACATGTTATCTTGGACCTTTGCACATAGCAGTTTACAAAGCATTTCTAAGACAGTTCATGCAGAGCTTCAGCACAGTGCATCTCGTGTGCATGGCATTATAATGAGAGTATGACGATGCACTCAACGAGCAGTGCATGATTGATATTCAATCCGTGCATGTCGGTGTGCATAACAGGTGGGATTGGATTGCATGGGTAGTGCACTAGCATTTCATATTATCTTTCTCCGAGTAGTGCACAGTAGGTCAGAAACAAAAATGTCCTCATTATTGAACCAAGACCCCACATGTCAGAACTCTACTTGGGTACGGATAACTTTAGACAGTGCATGCTATGTGCACGGGCAGTGCACATCGCTGTACATAACAGGTGGGGTGCATTGCACGGTCATTGCACTACCATAGAATCTTGTCTTGCACCATGCGTACAACACCTTATGAAGCATTAAGAGAGCAGTTCATATGTACTTCATGGACAGTGCATACCTATTTTTAATCATGAAGCACACCGTAGGCAGTGCATACTTTGTTTACCAGCTGTGCACACAAGTGTGCATATCATGTGGGGTGCATTGTATGGTAAGTGCACTGCCATCGCATGCTAACTTGGACCTTTGCGCGCGGCAGTTTATGTAGCATTTCGTAGGAAGTTTATCTACAGTTCACGGCAATGCATCTCACTTTGCTTGGCATTATAATGACAGTATCACTAAGCACTTAACAAGCAGTGCATCTCAGGGTATATAGCCGGTGGGATTGAATTGCACGGCTAGTACACTGCCATTTCATATTATCTTTCACCAAGCAGTGCATAGTAGGTGAAAAATGAAAAGGTACTAATTATTGAACCAAGACCCAACATGTCAGAAGTCTACATCGATACAGATAATGTTCAGCAGTGCATATTACGTAGGGCAGTGCACCTCGCTGCGCATAGCAGGTGGGGTGCATTGCACAGTCATTGAACTGCCATAGAATCTTATCTTGCACCATGCGTACATCACTTTATGAAGCATTTAGAAGGAAGTTCATATGTACTTCAATGGCAGTGCATACCTGTTTTTAACCACATTGTATTAGTAGTATCGTGAAGCGCTCCGTAGGTAGTACATACTTTGTTTACCTGCAGTGCATACAAATGTGCGTAGCATGCAGGGTGCATTGTACGGTAAGTGCACTGCCATCGCATGTTATTTTGGACCTTTGCGCACAGCAGTTTACAAAGCATTTCCAAGCCAGTTCATCTAGAGCTTTAGGACAGTGCATCTCCTGTGCATGGCATTATAATGACAGTATGACGAAGCACCCAACGAGCAGTGCATAATTGATATTCAAGCTATGCATCTGCATATAAAAGCAGTATCACAAAGCTAAGATGGTACGTTTTTTAATACATAACTCATTAATAACATAAAGAAATAATCCATATTTTCATTTATAACATATAATCAATGCTACTTTGAACTCCTTTAAAAGGAGTATCACAAATCTGGTGGGGTGTATTGCAAGGTGAGTGCACTGCCAAAGATTGTTATCTTGCACCATGCGTACAACATATTATGAAGCATTCAGGAGGCGGCTCATATTTTTTGATGATCAGTGCATTATGAAGCACTAATAAGAGACTTCATATATAGTTCACGGGCACTGCATCTTGTTGTGCATGGCATTATAAAAGTAGTATCACAAAGCACTCACGGTCAGTGCATCCATTGTATACGAGCAGTGCATCTCAGTGCACATTGCTTGTGCTATATGAGCAGTGCAAAACGGATAAACAAAGCCACGAAACCCAGTACAAATGTACTGCCTCTCCCCTGGCGAATAACTGGTACGAGAGTAGACCCCGCATATATGTCGCTATTAATATTGAAGTGTTCTTCTTGGAAAAGGGGTAATGCATTTTCGTACTGAATTATGACCCACCTGTCAGACAACTTGTTTTCTAGAGATAAAACCTTTCCACTCGTCGTTGGTGTTTAAAGAAGGAAGGGAAGGTAGGAAACGTATCTTCTTCAAACTATTATAACCAGCTAATGTTGGAACAACCCATAACTTTCTCAGTCGCCGCCGCCATCGCTCGCATGTCGATCTAGGGAAAGTTTGAACCATGTGTCAAAACAAGCAATAAGATATTGCCATCTTATCAAGGCAAGGCAATGGAGAGAGACGTCTTCATCACTGGCGCCACAAATCAGGTAACTAGATATCGAACCTGCTCAAACAATTGAAATTCTAGGGATATATGTGATGAGGCGATTCAGCTTGTACTTCGTCTCTAAAGATTTTATTTCAAGATGGTAGGCATGGCCAGCAACTACATTGTAGCGACAACGCAACAATTTTTTTTTTGGTAACAACATAGCTGATTTTTATCTTGAGATTCAACGGAGATATAACTTCCTAGTTTTAAAGCCCGAAGCATAGTTTCTACAGTCATGGGAACCATTTAATAACCATAATAGTATAGTACAATTGATATAGCGGAAATAGTTATATACGATACATGACCATTTGCTACGCATGTAGTTTGAGCAGCAGATAACACTATGTGTAGTCACAAAAACTTTTTCACAGTGGATCACATCAATTGTAGGCTACACCAATTCGTTCATTTTCTATCAAAGTAACGTATTACTTTGTGTACTTAATAGCAAGAGATTATAGAATACAATGAGAAGTTCAGTCGATGTACAATAAAACTATGCTCTAAATATAATTCAGCTATTCCTGACAAATACTATTTATTATTATGTATATAATCAGCAAGGTTGTTGGTGGTTGTTGCAGAAAGGGTAAAAGGAGGAAATAATACTATAGTAAAATTTCAAAATATATCGGCATACATATTTCAACTGATTGTTTTTGCATCGAAGTGTACTTATATCAGTTATATAGCAGATAAAATATAACTATTGATGTTATAGATATGCAAGCAGAGTGCTGCTTTTTCTCTGTGACGAGGGTTTAACTCGTCAATGCCCATTGTTATGGACTTGGATTTTGGAGAAGGAGGGAGCGCTAGAAGCATCAATCGGCTAGCAAACAAGCACACAGGGACACAAGGTTTACCCAAGTTCAGGCCTCGTAAAGGTTCCTACTCCTGCTTGTCTGCTCTTGGAATTATCGGAGGAATCGAAGATTACAGGGGCGCGCAGATGCAATCTGGCGAGAGTTGTGGAAACTAGGGTTGTGTGTGTCCTCCTCGCCGCCCCCTCCTAGCCTTTATATAGATAGGGCAGGTCTCGGGTATCAGGTCGAGTCGATTACAGATTAGGGTTTTCCCTTTAAACTTTTTATCTTTAAACTTCTTCTTGTCTCGCAAGTCATCGAGAGTCCGTGGGCCACTCAAAGTCTTCATCGGGCTGTGTCAACGTCGTGGGCTTCCACCATATCTGGACCATATATACCAAACTCGAGTAACTACAGGGTACACCCATGTCAGTAGCCCCTGAGTGTCTAGTGGAATCGTAGATTCGACTGGGGACTTCTATGAAACCTTTCGAGTGCATGACTGAGTATTTTTTCGAGTGTTCTTTCTATATCATAGGGATTGTTGATATGCGTGCCTGATTTAACCGATGCATCGGTATCAGTTAACCGCCTTAGGGCAACACAACGCAATCTACTCGAACTCGAGTCCCCGGACTCGAATTCGGAAAAGTGCTGGTGTATTTCGACTCAAGCCACGGAGGTCTTACAGGTGTCGAATTCCAGTATAAGGGTGTGAGCACTCGACGCATCTGTCAAGGCATGTTCATCGTACCTATATGCATAGATATATTTCTAGTAGTGCGTAGCAAATGCGTTGCCAGGCCTTATTCAGGTCTTATCTTCATGCTGCAAGCGTGGCATCTGAATTTTTTGTCATCACGGAGATGATTCGGGTGACCCAGGAAACACAGTCTCTTTGTAGGGATAAATATGAGGCGGTGTCGCCATAGGCTTCGAGTGTGGATGTTATCAACACACAGTACAATGTACAAATAATCATAGGGTGCATGACCAGCGCTCCCTATGGGAGTAGCCCCGAGTGCCTGGTTGAGTCGAAGACTCAGGCAGGGACGAAAGAACTTTCACGACTGCTATCGTCTTTTGTTTGCTTGTTTAAGTCGAATTTGTTTCCAGTGCTCCCTATGGGAGTAACCCATGATCAATCGTTGAATCATAGATTCGATTGGTTGGGTAAGCTTTGAATGTCCATATTCCTGCATAAAAAGAAAATCGTAGGGTGCGCGACCAGTGCTCCCTATGGGAGTATCCCCCGAGTGCTTGGTGGAGTCGAAGACTCGAGCAAGGACTTAAGTAGTCAAAGTCTTCTAGTGCTCAATTTGATGACATCAGTGCTAATGATGTGATGACCTCAGTTACCCACGTGAGCGGCTTTGACGGGACATGACGAGCGGTGGGTCCCATTTTCTGACCCTGACTTGATTGGGCGTGCGTAATCTTTCATTTTAACTGCGCCTCCTCGATTTCCACGTGTAATGGAGGTAGTGGGGAACGGTTCATGGTTTAGCCTCTCCACGTGTCGATCGCGATGTGCGCCATGCATCCAATAGGATTTCTGCTAGCCGTTGGATTACACCCGCCAGGGGGTTAAGTAGCAGCGCTGCTGCGGTAATTTCCCATCTGCTCTTTCTCTACTTGTGCCTCCATCGCCATTGCTGCTGCTCTTTGCTTCCTAGAGTTCATCCCCTTCGCGGCGCTGGACCAACTCCGCGTGTTTCTGAGCTATTTTCTCCGCTCGCACCGCCACCACAAGATGGGGAAGAAGAAAGGAGGCGCCGCCACTGAGTCCGTCGCCGCCATTGCCACTGCCAAGAAGAAGGGCGGCTCTGCCGCTGTGGGCACCAGCACCGCCGGCTCTTGGAAGAAGAAGGGCACGGGTACCCGTGTCACCAATGATGCATGGCGCGCGTCCATCATCAAATCATCCGAGCTCTGTCTTCTTCGTCAAGATGGAGTTCTATCTCCCGTGGTCAGCGACTCGCGAGTGCTAGGTGGCGAGGTAACTCCTTGTCCTCCTGCTAGTTTTCAGGTGATGTTCCTAGCGTTCATCATCCGTAGTCTGTCTCTGCCCCTACATCCTTTCTTCAGGGGCCTCCTTTGCTTCTACGGGCTCCAACTGCATCAGCTGTCCCCAAACTCTATTCTCCACATCGCCTGCTATATTACACTTTGTGAGTGCTGGCTCGGAGTCGAGCCACACTTTGGTCTCTTCAAACGGCTTTTCAAGCTGAAGCGTCAGTCGGCATCTGGTTCCGTAGTCTACGACGTAGGAGGCTGTGGGATCCATGTGGACTCCTCCGTCACATACTTCGATATCAGGATCATGGTGTCCGTCCAAGGGTGGAAGGACAAGTGGTTCTACATCCGCGACCAGAAGGCCGACAGAGAGAATTACGGACTCACGCCCTTCGATCCACGACACCGTGCAGGAGGAGGCGTTCTTGGAAGAACGTGGTGATGCCTGGCGAGTCTGAGGAGATAGAAGTGCTGTACGAGCGCGTCTGCTACCTCGAGAATCGCATGGCTAAAGAAGAGGGAGGCTACACCCTTATTCGCACATGGTTGCGTCGTCGCATCTAGCCTCTGCAGGCCAGAATCCACCCCATGTTCCAATGGTTTGGTGCGGACGATGTCACTCGCGAATCTGCCGATGGCATTTCTACTGGTGAAGTAGATAAGATGGTGCGACTATTGACCAAGTAGACCGCCAAGGATGTCCTCCCTAGTGAACCAGTCGTGCCTCCATTTGATTCCTCTAACCCTCCTCCTGAGGTATGATTGTGCTACGAAGTAGCTTTATTTGTCGAGTGCTTCTGATTTTCTTTTTCTTGATGTGTGCTGATTTGTTTTCTGTATGCAGGATTGGAAGGTGTCTCCTAGTTTGCCCCCTCTCCCTAAGGGGGTTATTCCTCGCGAAGTAGATGAAGAGGACGAGTCGGAATCGGCCGTCCCACTTGAAGAGGAGGAGGAAGCCCCTGAGTCCAGCAGTCCGGACACTCGCAAGCGTTCGCCAGCAAAGATTCGGATGTGTCGTCTCCTTCGACTCCAGAAGGCCCAGCTATTGGTGCGGAGTCGCCGATTCCTGTTGTTCCTGTGAGCTCCATGGCGCCATCTGCTCGCAAGAAGATGCGGCTGCCGAAGGAGTCGTCGGAGTCGGAGGAGAAAACCTTCGATTTTGATAAATTTGACTAGTAAGTCTACAATTCTCATCTTGGTTCCTTTTAAAGTTGCATTTCCTGATGCTAGTTTTTGTTCCATAGTCAACCGACGTTGTCGTCTTCTGGCGACGTCCAATTTTTTAAGGAATCTGGAGTCGCGGACTCCAAGGCCAAGGAAGTGGCTGAGCGATCTTCTTCTCCTCCATTGGCGGCCCACTCCGGGCACAATTCATCGAGTTCTCCACATGCTGTGGAGCACCAGATGGTTGTCCGGACGACTGCGCGACAATCAACTTTGGAGTCTCTGGAGGAGCACGTATGTGTGATGTTGCTTTTTGTAGTCGAATTAGTCGCCTATGCTATCTACTGATCCTTTCATTTTTCTTCTATGGCAACTTTGTGAAGGAAGCTGCTCGTCTGGCGGAGCAGGTACTTGCAATGGGTCGACAGCATGCATTGCTGGACAATCGCCATCGCATGGTTGAAAGTTAGTATTTTTTGCTTCTTCTTCTTTGTCCTTGTGATGTTTTTATACATTTGACTGATGATCCATCTTGTATTTTTGCAACTGATCATAACGAACTTCTTCGCGAAGCTGCTTCTCTTGGAAAGACGCTCACTGCAGCGGTGAAGAGTCATGATGAGGCAGTTGCTGCGCTTGATAAATCGCGGAAACGCGAAGAGGATTTGCGCACCTCCATCGCTGTGAGGGAGAAGTTGTTCGAAGAACAGTTCTTCTCGATTGCCAAGTCTATTTTAGGTATATATATTATTTTTCTGGGTCTTGATTGCATCTTTCTTCTATGTCTTGCTATTTGTGTTAATGCTTTGCTCTGTGTAGATGCTGGCGGTTTGAGCTTTGATGCCCAAGCGCTTCGTCACGATGATGCCTTGGAAGGCGTTGTTGCGGCAGTCGAAGACCACAGCGCTTCCATTCAAGGAACGCTGATCAAAGCTAAGGGTGTGCTCAGTCGCATCCGCGAGGAGCTAGCGCCCAAGGCTGAGCTGATTGAGAACTTGGATGACCTTGTGGAGTCCCTTGCTGGAGGTATCCCCTCGAACTTCAGGAAATCGCACCGTGCGGTCGGCGCCTCCGTGGCACTCGCCATGGTGCAAACCCATGGAGTGGAGATGGATCCAGCCGTGGTCTCCAAGACGATGCCCGTCGGCGCAGATGGTCAACAGGTAGTTTTTGCTCCCTTTGCAACTGTCTGCGGCAAGTACGGGCCGCAACTCATCAACACAGTTGCCAAATATTCTGAGGAGCTGCAGCGAGCCAAGAAGGCGGCGAAGGCTGCGGCGTTAGGGGTCGGCGGGAAGTCTGTGTCGTCTGATACTGCCATGGACTTGATGAGGCCCCCGAAGACGAAGTCCAAGTCAAAGAAGCAAGATGCTCCTCAGTAGTTATATTTGTAATAGTTGATAGCTCGACTCCTTTTGTTGAAAACATGCTGCTGGCTGAGTGTCTCTGTTGATACTTTTTCTATGTTTGAATGCACTTGAGTTTTTGTCCATGCGTTGATTGGTCCCTTATTTTCTCTTGCTTGTCTTGTGATAGGGTACATCGAGTGGTCCTTCGAGTGAGCCTCGGGATCCGCCATCCGCTGGTGATACCTTAGCACAGTCGCACTCAAGGGTGGATGAGCTGTCCTTTCTTTCGCGACTGCGCGATCGCGTTAAGCAACTGGAACGCGAACTACCTGTCCTCCGTGGTAACGCGGATGTATGGAAGTCGAGGGTAGAGAAGGCCACCACCCGAGAACAATATCTACTAGAGGAGGTGGCGCCGCTGGGTGATCAGTTCAAGTGTTAGCTTTCTGCCCCCTTATCTTATCTGGTAGTCAGTCACGGTAGTTCATTGTCTTCATACTTTTGCCTCTTGCTTGGTATAGTTGTCAGCGCACATCTTCCGCAGGATGAAAAAGACGGGATCGCCTTTCGTATGAACGACCTGACCCAGGAACATCTTCAGGCAAGTGGGTACTTCTAGGTGGATCATGATCGCGCAATCGCACTTGCGACCCTGCAGGATCATTCCTCACGAGTGCTCCACTTTCTGAAGAAATCACAGTCATGCCTGAGAAATATCTACCAGACGATGTTTCCGTTGGACGCCATCCCTTCAAGCTTGTTGGCTCTCCTGGCTAAATTTCAGGATTTGAGTGCAGTTCTTGAGTGTGTGCGGCAATAGTTAGTGGTTGGTGCCAAGGCTGCATTGTCGCTGGTGCGACTACATAGGCCTGATGTGGATATTGTAGCTGTTGCTGCTGGTCCGCCGACTCCACCGGCAGGTTCGACCTGTAATATGGTTCCTCATTACCAGGCGGTGGATCGCCCAGTGGAGGAAATTGTCGACTTCTTCAAGGAACAGACAAACGTTCTTCTGTTGCAACAGTAGTTTAACTTGTATCCTGCACATAAATGTACAAGTGTTGTAAAGTTCATATATGTATGCTGTATATAATTGATTGATATTGATATGTAAAGAGCTTGCTAGCTCATATGTTTTGCGAGTGTATTTGTACTCTGCAGTTCCTTTTCGTTAGCCTGACTTATTTTATCTCAGCACCTTGCCAACCTGTCAGGTGCGTTGCAACTGGGTTGGTGTATCAAGGGTTCGATTGTTGTTGTGTCAGCTACTCGGGATACTGCGTATTGTTCGTAGAACCAGGGTGTAAAGGGTGGCGTAGCCCCCGAGTGATATAATTGCTAGAAAAATAAGAGTTTCGGGGCACTTAGCTTTATTTATTCGCAGAATCAGTACGAGGTACAATGTGTGGCTGAATAGCCTTATTTGCAATGTAAGAAAACAAGGACGACTAAGGGTAGAAGCGTCGCAGCTGCACGACGTTCCAGGGGTTGGAGTATGCAAGTCCTATCTCGACATCTTTGAGGCGATAGGCGCTCCCTGGGATTACTTCTGTAAGCACGTATGGTCCTTCCCAAGGGGACTCGAGCTTGAGGTGTCCTTGTTGCTTCAGTCGCAGGACCAGGTCTCCTTCGACGAAGGATCTGGGGCATAGCCTTCTGTTGTAGTAGTTGCGCAGGTTCTGCTTGTAGATCGTCGATCTTTCTGCTGCGATGTCCCGTGCCTCGTCAAGGAGATTGACGGATTCTTCGAGTGCAAGAGTTGAATCCTGCTCGCTGTAAGCGACCACACGTGGTGCTTTGTAGCGTACTTCTGCGGGTAGTACCGCTTCAGCACCATGCACCATGAAGAACGGAGTGTATCCCGTGGCACTATTTGGAGTTGTGCATAAGCTCCAGAGTACGAATTGCAGCTTGTCTGGCCAACATCCGGCGGATTGTCCGAGTGGCCAAAGGAGTCTCTTCTTGATTCCGCCGCAGACGAGGTCGTTGGCCTTTTCGACTTGACCGTTGGTCTGTGGATGAGCTACGGAGGCATAACTTATGTTGATTCCCAGGTTTTCGCAGAAACCCTGGAACTCCTTAGAGGTGAAGTTCATTCCATTGTCCGTGATGATGTTGTGTGGCACTCCAAAGCGATAGACAATGGACTTGAAGAACTTGACGGCACTGGCTCCTAATTGGTTTGTCACTGGCATGGCCTATATCCACTTGGTGAATTTGTCGACTGCGACCAAGAGGTAGACGTAGCCTCCTTGTGAGGACTTTGGGAGCTTGCCGACAATGTCGAGTCCCCATTGCGTGAAGGGCCAAGCCAATGGTATTGGCCGGAGTTCCGCGCCAGGTGCGTGTGGTTTGTCCGCGAATCGCTGACAAGCGTTGCATCTCTAGACTATGTCCTTGGCGTCACGCATGGCCGTGGGCTAGTAAAATCCAGCTCGTAGAGCTTTGGCGACGAGGGCACGACTACCGGCATGGTGTCCGTAAGTCCCTTCGTGTATGTCGAGGAGGACGGCCCTTCCGTCCGTGTTGGAGACGCACCGTTGGAGTACTCCTGTGATGCTGCACTTGTATAGTTTGTCGTTGATGATGGCGAATGCCTTGGATCACCGTGCGATGTGTCGGGCATTAGTCGGGTCGTCAGGCAGCCTCTTGCTGAGAAGATATGTGATGTAGGGTTGAGTCCAAGATGGTTCGATCATCATGACCCCCATTGGTCCCTCGAGTCCTGTGTCAAGCTCCAGATCGTCGAGTGCCATTGGCTCATTGGGTGGCATAGCCCCCGAGTCCGTTGTTGCGCTTGTTTTCTTCTCTGCGGCATTTGGCTTGATGGAGCGTTCGCAGATACGCTCGAGAAATACCCCAGGTGGTATGGGGGCGCAGGTGGAGCCAATGTTGGCGAGTGCATTCGCCTCTTCATTGCTTTCGCGGCCTATGTGCCGCAGCTCGCAGCCATCAAAGTCCCCTTCGAGTGTGTCGTAGAGGTCGCGGTAGGCAATCATCTTTTTATTCAGTGCGTCACACTCGTGCATCGTCTGGTTGACAACCAGCTTGGAGTCGCCATAGATGATGAGCCTCTTGGCGCCGCAGGCCTTTGCCATCCGCATCCCGTGCAATAGGGCCTCGTATTCAGCTTCGTTGTTGGAGGCGGTGAACTGCATTCGTAGAATGTAGTTCAGCTTGTCTCCTTGGGGCGATGTCAGTATGACACCCGCGCCAGCTCCATCCTTGCGCTTGGATCCGTCGAAGTGCATCGTCTAGAGGTAAGACATATCTGGTTTTTCTGGGAGCTGGTTCTCCATCCAATGTACAAGAAAATCAAGGAGGACTTGCGACTTGATCGCGTCGCGCTTCTCGTATGTAATGTCTCGTGGAGATAGCTTGATTCCCTAGAGCGCGACTCGTACGGTGGCATCGGGGTTGTTGAGAATATTTCCAAGTGGGGCATCATTGACCACTATGATTGGGTGCTCCTAGAAGTAGTGGCGCAGTCGCCTAGCTGTCATGAAGATGCCATATGCCAGCTTCTGGTAGTGCAGGTACCGCTGCTTTGTCAGCGTGAGCACCTCGCTGAGGTAGTAGACTGGGCATTGCACCCCGTGGATTTTGTTTTCTTTGGCTCATTCTACCACGAGTACTATGCTGACCACCTGGTTGGTGGCGGAGATATATAGCAGCAATGGTTCTCTTTCTCGTGGGGTCACCAGTACTGGTGAGGTAGATAGTAGACGTTTGAGGTCTTCGAATGCTTCCTACGCCTCGTCGGTCCACTCGAACTTGTCGGTTTTGCGGAGAAGTTGGTAGAAGGGCAGTGCCTTTTCGCCCATTCGACTGATGAATCGACTGAGCGCCGCGATTCGCCCATCCAGCTGTTGGACGCCTCTTATATTCTTTGGCTTCTCCATGGCCAGTATGGCTTTTATTTTCTTCGGGTTCGCCTCAATCCCCCTGGCGGAGACGATATACCCGAGTAACTGCCCAGATGGTATGCCGAAGGCGCACTTATCCGGATTGAGCTTGATCCGGTAGCGGTCGAGGTTGGCGAAGGCTTCGCGTAAATCTTTGATTAGCGAGGCTTCCTCCTTTGTTTTGATGACGATGTCATCGATCTAGACTTGGATGTTGCGACCAAGTTGATCCTTGAGGCAAGCCTGCATGCACCGTTGATAGGTGGCTCCTGCGTTTTTAAGCCCGAAGGGCATTGTGTTGTAGCAGAACACACCGAAAGGCGTTGTAAACGCCGTTTTCTCTTGATCTTCCTCCTTCATTCGAATCTGATTATTGCCTGAGTAGGCGTCGAGGAAGCAGAGGCGCTCACATCCCGCGGTGGAGTCGATAATTTGGTCGATTCGCGGAAGCGGGAAGTGATCCTTTGGGTAGTGCTTGTTCAAGGAGGTAAAGTCCACGCACATCCGCATGATATCCGTGTCTTTTTAGGTACCAGCACCGTTTTGGCGAGCCAAGTGCTTTCCTTGATCTCGCGTATGAACTTGGTGTCGAGGAGGCTATTGATCTCCATTCCAACCGCCTTTGCCCTTGGTTCGGACAGTCGCCGAATTGTCTGTTTGACTGACCTTGCGTCTGGGTTGACGTTGAGTGCGTGCTCGGCGAATTCCCTGGGAACCCCTGGCATGTCTGCTGGACACCAGGCAAAGATTTCCCAGTGCTCACGGAGGAATTCAACGAGCGCGAGTTCCTATGCTGAACTCAAGTTGTTGGTAATGAGGGCCATCTTTGTTGGGTCCGATGGGTGGACCTGGACTTTCTTCGTGTGCACCGACATGTCGAAGGATAGGTCGGGTGAACTTGGCCGGCTCAGGGGAGGCAGACTGTTTTCTGTCGACTCCTTCAATCTTGCGAGCTCCTCCTGCATACCGAAGGACTGGGAGATTCTGCTGAATTCCCTGTCGCAGCTGTCGGACCTTTCGAAGCTTCCGTTGATTGTGATGATGCCGTTTGGACCTGGCATTTTCATCTGCAGGTAGGCGTAGTGCGGCGCTGCCATGAAGCTAGCGAACGCGACGCGTTCGAGGATGCAGTGGTACTGTGAGGGCCAGTCAACGACTTCGAAGTCGATGCGTTCGCGTCGAAAGTTTTGCGGCGTGCCGAAGATGACGTTGAGGTTGATTTTGCCCAGGGGGTATATACCCTTCCCTGGGACGATGTCGTGGAACGTCGTGTCCGAGACTTCTAGACACGTTAGAGGGATCCTCATTGCACGCAAGGTACTTGCGAACATGAGGTTAATGCCGCTTCCACCATCCATGAAGACGCGACTCATGTCGAAGCCTCCAATCTGTGCCTCGAGTACGAGGGGACAGTGGCCTAGACGAGGGACTTGGCGCGGGTGGTCGCATTTGTCGAAGGTGATGCAGGAGTTGCTTCCACTGAGGTACTCAGTGGTGGATGGCGGAGAGTATTTCGCCAAGTTGACTTGGCGAGTGATGGCCTTCTGCACCAGATTTTAGAGGCGCCCTTTTTGGATCATCATGTTGCCCATGACCCGTGGGTATGGCTTGCCGCCTTGATTCTGGACCGATGAGGCCGCGGGTGGTGGTACTCCAGGTGGTGGTGGAGGAGCTCCATGTGCTACGGCGCCTGGGGCGACTTCGTAGCCCCTACTGACCGCGTCGCGATTCATCCGAGCCAGGCCCTCATGGAGTTTGAGAAACTCACGGCAGTCCTTGAGAAGGTGGTTGGATTTTTTCTTGCCATCGTCCTTGTCGGTGTAGAAGTGCATGTTGCACGGCCTGGACAGTTTGTCTTCAATTGTTGTTGCGGGTGCCTCTTCACGGGTGCGGCGTTGCCATACCTGCGTGGTTTTCCCGGAAACACGGTATCCACCACTGCGGTAGCCGCTGTTGCGGTTGTCATTGCGTTTGTCGATGTAGCCTGCTGCGACCATATTGACATCATCACGGTCATCGTAAACACGCATTCGCCGCTTGCCTCGACGGTCGCGTTTGCGCCCGAGGTCGTCGTCGTCGGAGGAGGAGGTGCGGTTTTTTACCGAATCCTCTCCATCAGCCCGCCGATTCGCAATTTCCATTAGGTGGTCGATTTTTTTGGGCTTCGAGCGGCCCAGCTCCTCCCTGAGCTCTATGCGGCGAAGGCCGCTGTTGAATGCGTCGATTGTGTGATCCTCCGAGATATTTTCTGCGGAGTTCTTGATGATGGACCACCTCTAGATGTACGAGCGTAGCGATTCTCCCGATCTTTGCTGGCAGCATCACAGTTCTTCGATTGATGTGGGCCTTTTGTAGGTGCCCTTGAAGTTGCGCACAAAGCTGTAGACCAGCTTTTCCCAGCTGCGAATGGATCCGCGCGGGAGGTTGTTGAGCCATGCTCGGGCGGCGCCCTAGAGCTGTAGCTGCAAGCATTGCATGGCCATGCTTCGACTCCCTCCATGGAGCTTGATGGAGGAGATGTGGTCCTCCAACCAGAATTTCGGGTCCTGCAGGCTGTCAAATTTTGGGTTCTCCGATGGGAGCTTGAACCCCTTGGTCATTCGCTTTTGCCTAATAGCCCTGCTAAAGCATCTGGCGCCACAGAGCTCCACGTCTTCGTCCTCTGAGTCAGTCGAGCGGGCGTGTCGTGCCCTTGACTTGTCGATTTTGCGCTGCGTGAGGTCATCGTGTGCATCGTAGTCGTGGTCATGTCGCCCTGAGTGGCGGTGTCGAGACAGGTCGTGGTTGTCGTCGCTGGACAAGGGTGAGGAATAGTGTTTTGCCAGAGCCTTGCTTTTCTTCGGCTCCGGTGTAGGTTCTTTGTCGAGAGCGGCCTCGATTAACCCCAAGCCTGCGATCGTAGATCGATGCATGGCAACTCGGGGATCTCCAGCCGACGGCTGGTTGTTGAGGAGGTACATGGTGGCTGCTATCACCGCAGCTTGCGGCGTCTTTGGGACCATGTTGCCTCACGTGTCGACTGTCATAGAGCTGAAGTCGAGGACTTCCGTGGCTTCTATGCGCTCCTGCTCAGTGAGGGCCATTCGAGATCGCCTCTTGTTGGCCACGTACATGTTGCGCAATCGTTTGTAATTGGCGTCTGTACTCCTCCTTTAGTAGCCAATGATAGCCCATCAGCAGATCTTGCGGTGTGCCTGGGGGCAGAGGATTGCCTCGCAGGGCTTCTCGGCAACGAGCCCACTCGAGATCGTTGAGCTTGATCACGACACGTTCGCTAGTGTGTTTGTTCACCATGGTTGGAGGTTCGACTGCCCCTCCATTGTTGACGGGCGCGCCATTGCCACCATTGGTGGGGCCGCCATTGGGTGGTCCGCCGTTAGGTATGCCAACGTTGGGTGGATTAGGGCCGTTGCCACCGTTTTCGCGATCGGCGCTGGTTTTGCCGGCGTTGATGACGGTGCACATGAAGTGGTTGGAGAAGTTGTTGCTTCCGCAACTTTCGGATCCGGAGCCGTAGACCCCATCTTCCGTCGCTAGGCCACCTAGATCGGACCCGCGACTGTTGTCGCTGTCCGTGCTCTCAGCTGCTGCTGAGGTGTTGAGCTCGCTGAGTGCGCCGATTGGTGGAGGGAACCACGATGCTGGAGCAATCGCGGATGTTGCTGGCTGGTCAGACATGCGAAGCGTGCCCATCTGACCAACTTGCAAGAGGAAGCTCCCGATCGCCAGGCTGATTCCATCGCCCACGGACTCGAAAGCCGGGCGAGTGGTCGACGTGTGGACGGTGAAGTCGAACGCACTGAAGAGCTGGTGAATCTTTGTTGTTGCAGAGTTGTAGATCGCGGTTGATGGGGCCGAAGAAGCCGCAACATCAGTAGTCCCAATTCCCACGGATAGCGCCAATTGACGAGGGTTTAACTAGTCAATGCCCATTCTTATGGACTTGGGTTTTGGAGAAGGAGGGAGCGCTGGAAGCATCAATCGGCTAGCAAACAAGCACACAGGGACATAAGGTTTACCCAGGTTCAGGCCTCGTAAAGGTCCCTACTCCTGCTTGTCTGCTCTTGGAATTATCAGAGGAATCAAAGATTACAGGGGCGCACAGATGCAATCTGGCGAGAGTTGTGGAAACTAGGGTTGTGTGTGTCCTCCTCACCGTCCCCTCCTAGCCTTTATATAGATAGGCCAGGTCTCGGGTAGCAGGTCGAGTCGGTTACATATTAGGGTTTTCCCTTTGAACTTTCTATCTATAAACTTCTTCTTGTCTCGCAAGTCATCGAGAGTCCGTGGGCCACTTGAAGTCTTCATCGGGCCATGGCAACGCCGCGGGCTTCCACCGTATCTGGACCGTATATACCAAACTCGAGTAAATGCAGGGTACACCCATGTCACTCTGTGTGTTAGTTTTTTCACTAAATCTAGAGAATGCGATATATGCTGCATTACACCAAATTGCAAAATTCAGCAGGGACCCAGATTATCTCATTTGAATGATCGTACATTGGCTGAAATAGAGATGATGAAAGGTGCAAAATTCCAAGCTCCAAGTTTAACAGAACGTGTTGCACGTGAATTCAAGATGGTATATATACTTTTAAGAATAATATCCCAATTTTGTTTTTTTATTTAAATGCTTTGAATATCAAAAGATTGACCATGAATAATTATGGTGCTACTATATTCATTATATCATGTCCGAGACGTCTTAGAGCACTACATGATAAGTGGGATAAAGAGCGTGAGCAGAAACTGAAAGCTCTCGCGGCGTCAACAGAAACTGTATGAAGATGTAAGGCAGCACGCACAAAATTGAAGCCAAAGCTAGAAAAAATTAACATCACAATGTCTGCTTCACAAGTAATTTCCAAAAAATCTAGTGGTAGAACAAAGCTACGATGCCAAGATCAATCGGGTGGATCAGTGAAAGGCAATAACGCAATCAAGACTCGTCGTAAATTGAAAGATGCAAAGTGTAATGAGAATAGTTTGGTGAATTTGCTCTTGCAATTAGTAAAAAGTTTAAAAATCAAAATAATTTTGCATGAGTATTGCTAACCATCATTTTATTGTATTTTTGTTTTGTCGGGTGCAAGTTGATGTGATGGTCTCAATGCAACAAAACAGTGGTACTACTTCAGCATCTTGTGCACAGACAACGACATCAAAGGACACAGATGTAGTAACCAACATTCAGTTTAGGTACAGCGAGAAAAAATCAGATACAGTGCAAGCAGCTCCTACAAGCCAGAGAATCCTCATGACTGCTTCAACACAGAGTGGTCAGACACACGCAAACATCGACCTAATAGCTGTCGGAATGCCAATGAGTGGCACATAAGGAGAAGCTTTAGTAAGATATGCTGGTAGCTCTACAGAAGACAAAACAAAAACAATCATCACAACCAACATACTCAAATCAAGCATGATTGTTCAAAATTGCCATGCTAGGAGAGCGCTGAGCAACGATGAGAAACAAATCGAAAGCAAGACAGTATATCCTGGATACGAGAGTAGCATAACAAATTCAGGAGAGAAGATCACACATGAGCAGATTACACATGAGTATAGTGTTGCAAGTGAACCAGTCAGCAACATTTTTTTTCCAGTGCAGCCAGCAACCATCGCTACAAGTATAGTAGAGTCACAAGCTGGAAGCATTGATAGAGCTAATTGTTCTGATGCAGGCAAGAGAGATTCAACCAGCACGCTGATCCCACAAAGAGAAGAGAATACAAGTCATCAGAATGTCAATTTTTCAGAGGAACCGATAGAAACTGTATGCACTAACACCAACTCGGAAGCAATGAGTAATGAGCAGCCTGTGCCCCAGTGCGATGACACTATTCCTGAAAAAGAGATTAATCCAGGAGAACCTACGGAAGAAAAGTTAGAGATGGATACAATGTTTAAGAATGAGTACCCAGTTGTGGATGAAATTGTTGATACCACGACACCGGAAGAAGGAATGGAATTTCAGTCAAGGAAATATGATTTCCAATTCTTTGCACTGTATGCAAGGAAAACCGGTTTTTCTATAAGAAAGCACACCAGCCTTAACTCCAAGAAAACAAGCGAAATGATTAAATAGACATTTGTTTGCACAAAACAAGGTCAGACTCAAATAAGTGAGAAAGTTGTAAAAGAAAGGAAAACAAGTTCTACTATCAGGTGCTCTTGCCCTGTATCCATTATGGTAAAGAAAACAGAAAAAGGATGGATGTACAAAATAGTAAAACTGGACCACAATCACCCTTTGCACCCAACAGATTGGCTCATCAGGTTTTCAAAATGCCACAAGCCAATGATACAGCAAGACAAGGAATTTATACGTATACTACACCTTGAAAAGATTCCACCAAGGAGAGTGATGTAAATATACAGTGGAATGAAACTTTTAAACAGAGGAGTTGGTTTCGACGGCAAAGACGTGTCAAACCTTAAGTATGCTGACAAGAAAGACATCAGAAATAAAGATATAGAGGAATGCTTGAAGAGGTTTACCCGTATATGGTGAATATGTGTCATTCGACACAACGTTCTAGACCAACGTATACAACATGCCTTTTGCACCAATCATTGGCGTGAAGAACCATGGGAACACAGTTTTGTTTGGGATCGATCTCCTGCAGGACGAGTCAGCTGAAACGTTCAAGTGGTTGTTCAAAACTTTTATCTTGGAAATGGGTGGTAAAGCACCAAAGTACATAATCACTGACCAGTGCAGAGCAATGACGAAGGCAATTGATGAACTGGATATACTGCTTGACACAATCCACAGGTTCTGCCTTTGGCACATCATCAAAAAGATGATAGAAAAGCTTGCTACCATTTTAGCAAGAAATGAAGGCCTGTCGGAAGAACTTAGACATGTAATAAAGAACTCATTAACTGTAGAAGAGTTTGAAAAATGCTGGAGGCAAGTATTGGAAAAATACGGAATTGCAAACAACAAGCATCTGCTAGATTTATGGGATATCAGAGATCACTGGGTGCTAGCCTACTTTAGGACTATTTCTATCCTTTTTCCTCGTCAATGACAAGAAGCGAGAGCACCAACTCCATGTGGAAAGACTATGTCGACCACACAGACATGAAATTCCTAGATTCATATGAGGCAATTCAGGAGAAAAAGCTTGAGTGCCCTCGACAGGAAAAGGAACAGGACTTTAGAGAAGACAGCGCCAACATGGAGCAGATATGGACTTGAGACAGATGCAATAAACATTTACACTACAGACATATTTCTCAAGTTTCAGAAGCAACTAGCAGATAACACAACTTTCGAAATAACAAGGGAAGAAACAACTGACAGTGGAATGAAATACGAACTGACCAAAAGAGGTCATGTCACACATCCAGATTTCAACATAGATGTTTTTATAGTTGAAGTGGATAATGAGAATAAGGTGTTCTCATGCAACTGAAAAAAATGTCAAGGGATGGAATCCAGTGTTATCACATCCTCAGGGTTGTGGTACGTCTTGGTTTAGTACATACGATGCCAGACAGTTTTGTGAACCCTAGATGGAAACGATGCAACCCACATTAGCCATCCAACTATGTTTTCCGTCTTCCTGACGGTAACAAGAGCAACGCAGCAGGTCCAATACGTTATGTGATTGAGTTGACTCGTTTTTCTAAGATTTGCTCAAAAGCATGCAGTATAGACAAATCATACCAAGTTCTGGTAGAGTGCATCGATGACATTGAGAAGAAAGTGAATGCTTCAGTAGACCAGGATGACCAAAGCAACACAGACGGCATGGCAGATGGCATCGATAACTTACATGAAACAATTCATACTGTGTTGAGAGATCCCCCGATCATCAAAACAAAGGGTAGGAAAAAAGGACAGAGACTAAAACCACGGTCAGAGAAGACGAAAATAAAATGCGGTACCTGCAGAAAGAGAGGACACACAAAACCTAAATGTGAATTCTGGCTTAAGGAGAGAGAGGTATATATATATACACATGAATAATTTTTCTTATATTTTACAAAGTATCGTACCTAGCGACAAAGTATATCTATGTAGTTTTTACTATTACAGACTGAGGTTATTTAACTATATATTAAATTTTATTTACAGGCCAGAATGATCTAGAAGAAGCGTAAGATAAGATCAAAAACTACAACAGAGAAAAGTCCAACTTCAAGCAGTGATTACGAGATGACTGATGCTACTGGTGTAAGTTTTGTTGTAAATAATAATAATAATCGATACATTAAGTCGAACTAATATTTTAACCAATAATCTTCAGGATGACCTGACACCACCCAAGAGAAGATTTTTTCAGAAAAATAAAAGCCAGGAAAGTAAAGCAAAACGTGGACGCAGCTATGTTGACAACACTAGTACAGATGAAATAAGCTAATTGTACACAATGATACCTATTACAGCATAACTTGAACCTGATTGTAACCACGCAAGACTAATATTTTATCTCCTTTTTCTAAAGAAAAATTTGATACCACAGAAAAGAATAAGAGTATGGAAAGAGAAGGATCAACAAAGTCCATCAGCAACATCAAGTGATAACAATTCTAATGATTCAGCTAGAGTAAGTATTATGTGAAATTTATAGCTGATGTCTTTGAAAATAGGAAAATTATTGGACATGATATTTGTTAAGTCGTGAAAATAAAACGTTTGATACATGTGATGCAGATAATATCAAAACCAAAGAAGCAGACGAGAAGTTTAGTAGGAATAGCACAAAAATCAAGAGAAGAAAGAAATTGTACATGAGGGATTGATGGTCAAAAGTCTGACATCACAAAAGAAAGATCTCATCCATATCCCACTCGGAATGTTGTGAATATGTATGAAATCCCTCAGACAGATGCTAACCTCAGTGGAAATGATGGAAATGTTTCTCCAAGTTATGGAAATACAGAAAGAAGCTGCAGAACGGCAGAAGCAACAAACAATCCAAAGAGGAAGTGCAGTACAAAAAACCAAATAAAAAGAACAGTGATTACAAGGAGCAGTCTAGTGCAGACATCTGTGTCAAGCCATGAAAGCCCTCAAGCATCAGTTGAGAGGAATGTACAAACAAGAAGCAGCCCTATGAATTCAGTACAGTTCAATGTACATAAAAGGAATAGTACCAAAAGTCTGGTGATACATCAGAACAAGACAAAGCACCGTTCAAGATGAAGATCTCGACAAGATCGGTCCAGAAGCAATAATCAAAAGGAAGGCACAAGCTGTTTAAAATTCCCCAGAAAAGGACATGGCCGTCTACAATGGTATTTGACTGGACAAGTTCAAGAGCCAAGGCAAGTTTTATATTTCATAATATTTAAAACATTACAATTATGATTGCCCAAATAGTTTGCTCTACATATATGTTATAAAAATGATTGCTCACAATGTTTCTTTATTTTATGCAGGAGAAGCAGCAGGAACAGGTCATGATACAAATATTGTTTTGTAGCAGACAGACTCAGAATTATAAATTCACTCATAATTAATGTAAGAAATTATAGAGAAGATTTTTTATTCTTATCAAGTTATCATAAAGTTATAGAGGAAAGTTTTTTATATTATGGCATTACTTGTTATTTACTGGTATAAAAAGGATACATTGACTACAACCATACATAGCATTACACCGATTTTGTAAATAAGATAAAAACATTAGACACAATAGCCATGACACTCCTAGAACAATCTACTGTAGTTCGAAAGAATAGTTTTGTACCGGATATTCAATGGAACATTGCTTTAAAAAAAGAATTGCACTATATATATCATACAAACTTAACAACTAGAAATGTTTTATTTAACAAAAAAAGTAGAATATTTACATATTATTCTTACAGACTATAAGATAGAGCACTCATACATCTATGCAATCACAATCTAACAGATGAAACAGGGAATTAAAAACCCAAGGAACCAGGGCATTACATAACTAACATCACTAGCGGTCCATGAACTACATTAAAATACATCCGGATAAAACAAAATAAAGTAGTGCATAATCCTTTAGAGAGTAGTGTTATGCTTTAAACAACAATGGGCATGTGAATTTTGTTAGTGAGCCTTTCTTGTATGGAAGCAGCAGTTTTATGGTTGCAAACTTTTGAGGTCTCGTATGGACAATTTCGTAGTGGGCCTTTTTTATAATTACTAGCACGATTTGCACGATTGGTTGATTATAAGGATACGAGGAGTCGTGGAAGCGGAAAAGGCGTAAGTTGAAACAAGATCGCAGCAGTTCATCATTAACACCGATGAAACTCAAAAAAACCAAGGTGCCTCTCGAGCATTGAATTATTTATTCTTTTTCTATTCCATCACATACTTGTTCTTAATAGATTCATCATTGTTCCCTACAACGAGAAAACACAGATTCAAGGCGTGGTACCAGACATCTTCGTCCCAGACATGATGGACGACGGGCTTCAGACCATAGAGACTCATAACATGCATGTTCACGAAATGACGGTTCTTACTGTGGAGTACACCAACGAGGAATCAACGGTCGACAGAATCCTCTACATGTATGAGGCTTAGCTTGAAGAGGTTTGTACTGATCCAACTTACCGTCTGATTTTATTAAAATGATTGTCATATGAATTATGCATGACTACAACATAAATGAATCCAAGGTTGTTTGATTCGTATAAAATAGTTTCCCATATTAATTTGAACTAGTTTTTCCTAACCAGTCCTTTTCACTAGTTTAAATACGAATCAAACATCAACCCATACATATTTTATCAGAATCCCTTGATTTTCCAATGGTAGAAACAAACATACTGTGTGTCATATGAATCTCTACAGGATTAGAGTGGATATTAGAAATGCATTCCTACATTATCAATACGCCTACGTCTTTCATGTCACAAGAATCAATAATACAAGTTCTAAATTGTATCCTTCTCGTGTTCATTTCACCAGACTCTGGTACTAATAATGACATTTCATTTGACACTAGGATAAGAGCAGGTACGTTGGACTAGACATTGAATATACTGCTCAAGGAAGTGAAAAAACCATCACCGTCGTACAACTCACCGTGAGAGAGCATGTCCTAGTGTATCATTATGCTAGGGGCACGAAAAAATGCTAGGGACTCCGTGATTTTTTCATGGAAAAACAGATCACCTTCATTAGCATCGACAAGAGGATTGATTCAAAGATGTTGATGAAAGAAAAGTTTTTCATCCCTGGAGAGTACCATGTAGACATACAGGGAATATTTAATACATTCCAAGGTGACAATCACAGGTATCGCATGGCTAGTATTGCAGCAGTACTCATTGATTCATCATACACTGAGATGAACATAGCAGCAAGTGACTCAGAAATGCATAACAAATGGGAGTGGAAGCCAATGCCAATGGAGAATATACATTACTCGGCAACAGATGGGTATGTAAAATACGAGTTGTACAGGAGAATAACATTCAGCAGCTACTGCCTCAGTTTAGGAAGACAAATTCTTCAATGATAGGCTGTGCATCGAGTGTAAAGGAGGTATAGGATATAAATCCTACAGACGTTTTTTGGAGGCAGGTCCATCAGCTGATAGCAATAATAAGTAGGAGGACGAATACACGATGTGTCGAGCAGCAGATATGATAGGTGGATGAAGAACGATGCATGGTGGACGAAGAGAGACGACAACGAAGAAGACTGAATTTAGCTAAATATTGTGATTATGTGAGTACGATCTGCTAGCAGTGTGTTAATTCAGTTATGACATAGAATTATTTAAGTTGATCACCACATATACAAAAGTGGTTATGATCTAGTATGTTATATTTGCAGAACAATGCAATATATTTGTGTGTGTGTGTAAAAATTATACTAGTTTTTATCATTATCCCGTAATGTTTGTAATTACAGCATATGAATGTATAGTTGTATTTCATATGTATATTACTAATTTGGTCTCGCAGACAAGCAAGTTAATTGCAAATAAATAAGCAAAATCGTATTAACAAGTTAATTTTTTTTAATTACTTGAACTTTCATAGTTATACAAATTGTTCATTACCAATTGTCTACCTACAACAACAGAGCATACAACCATTCCACCAAGACTGAATTATAAACTAAGTATTAAAAAAATGAATAAGAATAGTTCTGTGCAGAAACATTTCTTTGATCAGTACACTAATGAAGTACTCAAGAGGCAGTGCATAAGTTCTACAAGGGCAGTGTATCTCTGTGTGCATGGCACGTTCAGTGCACTGCCGACACAACTAATCTTGCACACTCCACACAATATTATAATGAATCACCCAAGATGCAGTACATATATGGTTCAACAGCAATTCGGTCGATGACGTGAATCACTAATCAAACGCTACTGGTAAGAAAGAGTGGTGCCATCATTACATATCATAATAGTCGCATTTCCCTTATCATGAGAGGGACACAAGTGATTTTTTGACAATTGAAACGAAATCTGATGCATCCAGTTGAATATTCACAGCACATCAAAATAAATCAATAGAAATAACAAAATGCATTACCACATAACAAGCGGTTCATAACATTCATCAAGCGGTTCAACACAACTTACATCTGCACTAATAAATAATCAGAAGGAACTGCAGTCATCACATAAGATGATGTCAATGACAAACAATCTCAATGTTTCGGATTGAAGTGGTCCTGCCAGTGAGGAGAATGGCTTGCCCAACTTCAAGACATTCATGATGAGATTCAACAAAGGTCTTTCACTCAGGGGTGCTGAAGATGATTCGACCATCACTCCCTGTCTTGTACGAAATGAAGCTTACGGCACCATTTGCACCAAGCCGTACTCCAGCCATGCCTTCTTCGGCAATTCCAAGAGAAAAAAACATTCTCGAAGGTAGTTTCTAATTAAGTTGTAGAAGTTAGAAATCTAATAACTAACAAGCAATAAAAAAATATAATAGGAAATAAAAAATAATGATAATTAATAACATACCATATCATGACGCTGAACATGCGTCCTGGTCAAGCGAGTAACAAGTGATAGGACAACGTACAATTGTTTTGAAGGAATAATATGGACAAGATATCACTTTTCACTCTTGGTAAGCTTGCATCTCTGAGCAACAATTGTATAATCCAATGGTCCTTCTTGCTCCTCATCCTCCCGATCCTCCTCATCAGACTCATCCTCTTCGCCCTCATCCTCGTCATCACACTCATCCTCCTCGCTCTCATCATCCTCATCCTCACCCCCCTCGTCGTTCATATACATAACAGTGATACTTGGACAAGGAGCTCCCATTGAAAAAACCAGATACACACCAGAGTCGATTTGGTTTTTAGAAATAAACCTTCTCCATGAAGAACCTGCAAGGCGAGTCATTGCTCGCTCTTTGTGCACGTCCACAACATACATTCTCCCAAGAGCTTGAAACTCCATGCTTTGTCATGTTATTCTACTGAATTCTCTCTCCTTATATTGCATGGGATAGTCTAAAATGAGTAAAAAATTAAATAAATGATAATAGTATGGAAAGAAAATTCAATTAATGTAAATAGCAAGAATTATATGCATACCAATGAACGCTCAAATCGACCATGTACAAGACAGACAAGGAATAGCGAGACTGACATTGTTTCATTACTACAGTCTGCGAAACAAACCTGACACAGTGCCATGTCCTAAAAAAATAAAAAGCACTCGTTAATTTATGATAAGGCTAGCTAAGATAAAAAAAGGGCATCATATTTGGAATGAACATAAAGTAATTTTAGGGACGGAGTAAGTTAGCCAAGTAGGAAGCACAAATAAATATTTTTTCCATATACCAGAAGGCTCAATCACACCACCCCAACCCTTCATTGCATCATCATATTGTAACTAATCAATAGAAAAATGGAAGTACAAAAGCATAATCAACCTAAAAGTGTATCCTCATTGCATCATCACATTGCATGCTAAATCAAAACCCATATCTCCATATATATACAAATTGAACAAAAACTTAATATCTAAAACGCAGTCGAATTTTTTTTATCTGTATAATTTATAATATGAATTGACCAAAAATATGAAACCATCTTATCTAGAACTATGGTTCGAAACAAACAAGACTAAAATGTGCAAGATTTATAGGATAAAAATGAGGGAATCGGATGAGCATACCTTGAGAGGGAGATTGGGGAGCTAAACAATGGCGAAATCATTCAGATCTGATGGTTTTTAGGGGTGCACTTGAGAGGGAGGGGAGATGGGAATAGGAGGCGAGCTCTCTCTGTTAGTCCTAGCGGCTGGGAATGACTAGGTCGGGATGGGAAGGGCAACCACGCGCCTGACGCTAATCTATAAGTGTATGGCCTTTATGTTAGGCGATACCCTACCAAAGCACGTTGTATTGCATAGTCCCCTCAGCAGTACAATCTAAACTATACGATTAGTACTATGTATGCAGTGCATACATTTTACATATGCCCATTTGCATCGCAAGTCAATTCCATTCCACGGTGAATGCACTGCCGTTGCACGTTATCTTGCGTCGTCCACACATCAATATATGAAAGACTTAATGAGCAGTGCATAAGATTTCCACAAGCATTGCATATGCGGCTACATCACATGTTCAGTGCATTCTAGCATAAGGATGAAGTGCATACATTCTGCATAACCATAAGTTCATCGCAAGTGGAGAACATCTTGCACAGACCGCACATCACTATATTGTAGCAGACGACATGCAGGCAACACATGCAGTGCATATGACTTGAGCCAACAGTGAATTACGGCCTAGAGATGCAGTGCATCCGTTCTAAATGAATAATACGTGTCCGTGTCCACCGCACATGCCGAAAGTCTTGCACAGTTGGCACATCACTGTATTGTAGCACACGACATGCAGTCCACATAGGTAGTGCATATGTCTGTCCCGGGCAGTGCATTACCGCATAGAAAGGGCAGTTCACTCCTGCCTAGGGATGCAGTGCATAAGATTTCCACAGGCACTGCATATGCGGCTACATGGCAGGTTCAGTGCATTCCAACATAAGGATGTAGTGCATACGTTCTGCATAACCATACGTTCATCGCGGGTGGAGAACATATTGCACAGACCGCACAACACTATATTGTAGCACACGACATGCAGTCAACACAGGCAGTGCATATAGATGTCAAGAGCAGTGCCTTCCTAGATAGCGAAGACATGCATTCGTTTTTCATAACAAGTGCGTGTCCGTGTGCCCCGCAGGTGAAGAACATATTTGACAATCCGCACATCACTATATTGTAGCACACGAGATGCAGCACACACAGGCAGTGCATACGGCTGTCTTGGACAGTGCATTGGGATAACCAGCAGTGCATACGCCTCTCACGAGTAGTGCATTCCCGAGATGCAGTGCATATGTGCGACGCACCCAAGATACGCATTGTATAAATCAAAGGTGGAGAACATCTTGTACAGTCATCAGTGCAGTATAAATTACCACCCGAGATGCAGTGCATAGGTGTGGCGCACGCAGTGTATCTCAGTGTGCATGGTAGGTGTAGTCCATTCCACGGTCAGTGCACTGCCTGCGCACGCGTTAAAAACGGTCAGTCAGCATTATTAAAGATAGCGCAACACCCAAGCGGCGAGGCATTATGGATTTGGTGCGAGCTGTATAAGCGTGCAATTAATGCTGTAAACCTCTCGCCTCCTCCTCTCAGGCTTATAAATAATGTCGACACCTCTTCACACTTCTAAACAGCATCAGTACCAGGGATAACGATTCGATCTCCCCTACCTACCACCGGCTTCATAATGCCTCGCCGCCTACCCACCTATTGGGCCAAGTTCCCTCCGGATGCTCGCATACCACTTCCAACGCTGCCTAGCTCTGACGATGAAGAAGAGAAAGAGGAGGTCTCGTCGCAGGAGTCGGTCACGGCTCAAGGTGTGGTAGCCGCTGCGGAGGAGGAGAGAAGCTACAAGAACCTACATGAATACGGCTCTTCCTCCACCGACAGCCACCAATCCTACGACCTGATGCTGCCGCCAACCTCAACAAAAGTCGACTCGTTTGGTAAGGAGAATAAGAGGCGGGTGGATGCGAGGAACCGCGAGGAACAGACCGTGTTCCTCGCTTCCGTGGAGAGCGAGAGTATCTCTGCTCTAGCGGCACCGGAGAAGGAAAAGGAGGAGGTCGAGAAGGAGAAGCAGGAGGTCGACTCATTCGAAATGGAAAAGAAGAGGCGGGAGGATGCCTAGAACTGCGAGAGGGTCGCTGCCTATATGGCACATAGGGCCGCCGTTCATGAGGCCAACAGCCTAGCAGTTCTGGAGATGACCAATCAGATTCGACAGGCAGTGGAGGCGAGGAGGAACCAATGCGCGGCAGCGGCAGCAGCAGCGCAAGCGGCTGTGGCTCCAGCGGCGGCGGCGAACGACGATGAGGCAGGACCATCATACGTCATCCACATATACAACAACGAAGACGATTAGGAGATCTAGGTTTTTGTTTATATATCCATAAATGTCATTCAAATCTTGTAAAATATCTCCTGATTTGGATGGACTATTAATTTATCTGAATTTTGTAAAATGCCATCGATTGCGCGGTAACCAAGGAAGAAATCCGGTGCATAATCATCGTACCAAGCAGTGCATGACCTTCATTAATTTACATCCAGATCTTACAAACCAAGGTAGTGCATAGCAGGTTTGAAATGCAGTAGTTTGTTACCAAATCAAATGGGCCTGTGCATAACATGCCTGTGTTGAAGAAGCAGAGCTATGGTTACGTACTTTTAAGGTCTCAAATATAGTGTTTTTAATTAGTTTTTTTCTTTTTATGTAATATGAGGCAGTGCATAATACTTTAGAGAAGCAGTGCTATGCTGCAAATAACAATGGGCCTGTGAATTATATTAGTGGGCCTTTCTTGTATATAAGGAACAGTTGTATGGTTGCGAAGTTTTGAGGTCTCGTATGGATAATTTCATAGTGCGCTTTTTTATATAATTAGTAGTATGATTTGTACGATCGGTTGGTTATAAGGATAGGAGGAGTCATGGAAGCGGTAAAAGCGTAAGTTGCAACAACGGCGCACCAGTTCATCATTTGCAGTACCGAAACTCAGAAAACCAAGGTGTCTATATAGCGCATAATTATATATTATTTTGTAGTCCATCACATACTTGTTCTTATTAGATCCATCCTTCTTTCCTACTGCGGAAATAAACAGATTTAAGGCGTGGTACCAGACGTCTTCCTCCCATGGACGACGGGCTTCAGACAATGGAGATTCATCACATTCCTGCTCATGGAACGACGGTTCTTACTATGGTGTACACCAACGAGGAATCCATGATCGACAAAATACTCGCAATGTACGAAGGTTGGCTTGACGAGGTTAGTACTGATCCAACTTACCGTATCTTTGTTTGAAAAGGTTTGCATAAGAATTATGCAAAAAAATTGCAGTACTTTTTCCTAACCAGTACTCTGAACTAGTTTTCATTCGAATTAAACATTAACCCCATACATCCTTTTTCAGAATCCATTGTTTTTTCCTATGATCAAGCAAACTATTTGTAATATGAATTAATGTAGCATTAGGGCCTGTTTGGCACCTGCTGTTTTCTTTCAGTATTCGGAAGATAACGTAGTATCTAAAAATACTGTAGTTTTCAATAGTTTGGGCGTTTGGCTACAGTAAAATACCAAAGTTTAAAAACAGTGGTATTGCAAAAACTGAGGTTTTTTTGCACGGTTCAAGAAAGAGGTCTGGACCAATTTTTTTACAAATACTATGGATTTGTGCAAACTGTAGTATTGATTGTCCGATGTTGATATACTATGGTTTTAGAATACTTTGGGTTGACAAAAGCCAAGAAGCCAAACGGAGCCTTAGAGTGGGCATGGAAAATGCGATCCTACATTTTTCCTACTCCTACGTTCTTCACGCCGTAAGAATCAAAAATGTTTCACTAGATTCTGCTACTTACTAAATGATCAAATTTTACTTGACAGGACGACAGCAACAGGTACATAGGACTCGACCTCGAATACACTCCTAGAGGCAAACAACAAACCATCGCCGTAGTACAACTCGCCATGAGGGAGCATGTCCTAGTGTATCATTACGCCAGGAGCACGAAGGAATGCCAGGGGCTACGACATTTTCTCAACAAAATACGGATCACGTTCGTTAGTGTGGACAAGAGGACAGACATAAAGATGATGAAGAAAGAGAAATTTGATATCCCTGACGAGTACCACATCGACATACAGGATATATTCAAGTCAGTCTCAGGACATAATCACAAGGATGGCATGTCCAATCTTGCAGCAACACTCATTGATAGGTCATACATTCAGATGAAGACACTAGCCCGTGCCTCAAACATGCATCACATATGGGAGTGGAAGCCAATGCCGCCAGAGAATCTACGTTACTCAACAATAGATGGATATGTCACATACGAGTTATACAAGAGGATAACATTCATCAGGAATCTCCTCGGTTTAGATAAAACAATCTTGGATAACACGTTGTGCATCAGGTGTCATGGAGGTTCTAAACCGTACAAACGACATAAACAAGTAGGTCCATTAGATGATACCAAGAAGATATGGCAGAAGGAGCAATACGGCATTAGTCTAGAAGATGTCGACGGATCAGAGAAGCAAGAAGATGGCTAGAAGGAAATGTGAATTCAGTAAAGACATTCATAGTGTGGCTACGATATTATATCAGTATGGTGATTTTAGTTGATAACCACATATAAAATGTGGTTTTGATTTAGCGTTCGATATTTTCCGAACAATGTCATTTTAACAAGCTTGAAACCCTGCTTAGTGTGTGTAATACTTTGAACAATGTGTAATTCTATATAATCTGTGCATTCTGATGTTTTCTTCTAGTAAAAAAATCATATATCCATTTTAAATACAATCTTCTAGTTTGTGTAAGATTATGATGGTTATTCTCATTAATTAACTGTATAGAATACAAAGATAAATAAAGATGCAAATACAAGTAAAAATGCAGTGCACACGAACACTCAATGGTAGTGCATATTACCTAGTTAAGGCAAATCAGTCAGTATCACTCCACGCATCAGAACTCGGAAGCCGAAAACATAGTGGACAAAAATAAATAAATATTCAGGCAGTTCATAAACCGTATGACCAGTAGTGCAAAACTTGTGTCAAAACACATACGCCAACCTAGAAGCAGTTAACACAAGACTGCGCAGAAGTTAGGCAGTGCACCCTTCAAAACCTAGGCAGTGCAAACATCAGAACTTGTGCAGTACATCAAAACTCGGAACTCGGAAGCCAAAAACATAGTGGAAAAAAATAACTTATTAGCGTAGTACATAAACTCTATGACCGGCAGTGCAAAACTTATCTAAACACACATATTGATCTTACTGGCTATGGCAGTACTTACGCTAACCTAGAAGCAGTTAACATAAAACGTCGACCAAGATAATACAATGGCACTCCCCCAACACTAAAGTAAATAGAACATACCTCTGAAATAAATTATGTGCAAGCAAAGACAAGTAACCATATACTGGTCAATAAGAAGGTAGTGCACGAGTTACAACTTAGGCAGTGCACTCCGTATAACTTAGGTAGAGCTTGTGCAGTGCACCAATGAAATCTAATAAGGCAGTTCGTCAAATATAATTACGGCAGATCACTCACGATCACCCGAGGCATCAAATTAAGCAGACGCAAGGCAGTTCATTGCATCTAAACAAGGCAGAGCAACCAAAACTACCACCCCATACACGATTTTGTGTTCCCTCTCGTCTCCAACCCACGGAAATGTAGTCCGAAAAAAAATCGCAGAAAACAGTCATTCTGCTACCGTCGTCGCCGTCGACTAGGAGCAACAACATCCAGAAACAAACCGCCCAACACAGGCAACCGTCAAAACAACCACCTTCCCACACCCTCAACACCAACAACATACCCCACGCTCCGCCAACAGCAACCACCCCAGATCGCCCCGTCCCCGCCGACCCACCCCAACGGAATCTAGTCCAACCCTTCAAATCCAACCCACCACCGCCCGCACCAAACAATCCTCTGATGGTAGCAAGTTCGTCCCCAACAACCTGCACCGATTTGGAAGGGAACTCCCCGGCGACCTTGATAGAGAGGATACATTCACAAAAAAGGTAAGTGGCGGAAGGCGAGAGAGCGGCGGAACGCCCCTGCTTCCTCTTATTCAAGAAAACAAGTAAGCGTAGTAACCTACAACAAGAAGTATCCTGAATTCATATCATTCAAAATCATATAATTCCTGTTTAACACTAGATTCTTCACAAATCTATAACAGAAAGTAAAATTTATAGTACATACTATCTAACTCCACTTTTAATTCATTCATTTCAATTCCTTATCGCCATACAAAGCATATGTGACTAACAGTTTAGAGATTACATATATACAGTTGTTTTTCATAAGTAATTATTGAAGAAAAGAGGGAAATAGAATTCGTATATAAAATGATATGGGGTGGCCCGATCTTCTCAGCAAGCACTTTGTCGATGGTGAGGGTGGATGATAGATAACTAGGCTGTAGCTATGAACTCTCCCGCTCGATCCCTGATGCTAATGCAACAGCTCTCGAACCTTGTAGGATATTCACGACACCACGCTCTTGCGCACGCAGCCGTGACCACGAATGGTAGTCTGCAATCTACTAATTCCCAATGGAACAACAGATCACACTCAATTATAGTTGGTAGATTCGAACACAGGGTAATTCCAGAGGTTCTATGAAAGAAACAACTCCAAAATATTTTAACGTGGTCTTAAAACCTAACTTGTGATGGCTACGGAGGTTTATATGAGGGCTGGGGCGTCCTCCCCTCTAAACGGGCCTAAAAACAGCCATATCTTGGCCCAAACTGACCCGGTTTGACTCAAACTGATACATACCGACCCATACATGGGTTTGGCCTTATTGGCACGCAGTCCAAACGTCGTGGAACACCTCAAACATGTAATTCTTGGTGCGCCATCTCTCTCTCTTGCTCATACGTGATTTCCTCATTGCCTCCTAGTGCGCATTCCTCCCGCTCCTCCCTCGCGCACTTGTTGATATTGGAAATCAGCGCTTGTCCTTCTTGCTGCAACTCTCCTCCTCCTCGCGCAACGCTTGTGTTATCAATAAACCTGATCATACAAAGATGCATAGACTTAGGTAGTATAAAGTTCTCATTAAGTAAAACATCAGGTTCAATTAAGAATGAATTCACCTGATAGTCATTATTGATTTGACTCAATATTTCCTTCCAGTTCAGGCAGTCAGAATCATCATAATCCCTGTATATATCCTCATCATCCTCCCTTTCTTCATGAAAAGCCGTCCTCGGCTTTAGGTAAGCTAAAAGTGGGAGAAACAAAAAGAACAACGTGTACGCAAAGTATATGTATATATAACATGTTGTATTATTGTTGTTCACATGAAAAGTATGTCCCGTATACATCAAGCAACTTAAATTGCAGGTATAAGTGAAGTACAAAGAATCATGATCATGGTGAAAAACAACTAAATAGATAGTCTTATTCTTCAATATTAAATTCAGTTTTCTTAAAGATCTATGATCAAATCTGTGGACAAGATCTAACCAAGTCAATATGTGTGAAAACCAAATTGATTCACACCATGCTTCAACTGCGCTACTCTGATTAATATGAACATGAACATGATCATGTTGTCCAGTATGGAAGATGCAACTCAATTTGCAAATATAAGTGAAGTATAGAGCAGTAGCACATCTAGACAAAGACTTTTGGGACAAACACAAAGGATATGAAAACTTGGGTTCTATTCTAGCAAGATTACAACAATCCAACATAGGTAAAATTACTTGTGTTAGCTGCATTATATCAACTAGATCTGACTTTAGTTTCATACTATCACAAATTTCAGCATATGTCCCACAACAAGTCATCGACACACAACAAGTATGGCTAAAAACAGCATGTTTCAGTTCAGCGATTCTATCACAAGTAATGCATATGTGATCCACAAGAAAATTTTCATGCATGTTATATTCACCAATTAGATTGAAAGTGAAACAAGGAGAATATGTGCTAGAATTTAGACATGAAATATCAGAAATCTTGTCCATAGCACAACTCATATTCATAGGTTCATTTAGCATGATGGAAAACACAATATCAGCAGGTGGTATTCGAGCAAGTATTTCTTTATGTGTAATCAGTACCACATGATCAAAATTGGAATTTCGTAAACTATCTCATGGTGCTGAAACGGTAGTGCAAGGCAAATCACAAGGAGGCTTCAGTAAAGGAATAGACTCACAATATGTTGCACATGTTGGCTGAAGCTCCAAATCAGTACCAATGTCATTAACAATCTTCTCAGCTGTAGTAGGTACTACGACATCCTCCTCAAGTAACAATACCAGATCGTGTGATGCAGGTTGTAAAATAGGCGGCTCCCTTTCTTCAAAAGCAACCTGCACATCACAAGATACAACACTAGGAGTAGACATGATTACATTAGTAGACAACTCACGTTTCTCATTAGTGTCCACTCTCAAAATTTCTAGAAGAGGCCAATTGCAGTTGTTCAAAAACATAGAACGTAGAAATTGCTTGAAATCTTCCCAAAGGATTTTTTTACCCATGACACCATACACAATCCTTGCGTCCTTCCACCAACGAGCTACCTCTTGATCCACACGTTGGTGAGCAAGAATGTATTCTATATGGCCATTAAACTTGCTATCGAAAGTACGACATCTCACAAAACCAGATCCCATATCAATTTCCCAAATCTGATATTCTGCGGGTGTGGCGGAACTTTCCAATCGCCACTTGATTGTAGTTGGATCATATGACATGCCAACCACAATAGCTAAATAGTCATGGTAAACATCATCTGATTTCTACATCACATCAACACTAGTAGAAGTCATGATTAGTACATTAGTGCAAAAACACAAAACTGTTTTGGTGGCACACTCACAACTCACTCAAAAACTGACAAGAAAGCAGATCTTACCGTTCCAAAGTGAATAGTGATGCTTACCAATTCGAAATCAAGGACTGATGCACTGATGTTATGAAGTGAATACCAAAGGTATAGAGAACGATCGCAGGGCACACATGTTATTTATGGTGGAGCTGTAGGTATGGTATCCTAACTACACCGCAAACAAGTCCTAGTGCTGATCGTATGACAAAGACCCACGGAAACACACATGGTGGAGATAAATGGGGCAATTGCAACTATGAAAATGAGCTCAATAAAGTAAGGTATGTCGGAGGAATGCTCGTGTTGCAATGCACAAGGAGAGACGCTAGCAGTGTCTCAACGAAACAGGCACAAGATTGCTAAACTGAGCAGCTCGCAGAGCACTAAGCACGCTAGTCTCGTAGGTACGCTATGTGGACTCAGTAAAAAAATAAACAAAAAAGAAAAATTTTTGACCTGAGAATTGGTCTCTGCCACGGCAGAAAAACGGCCTAAAATCCTGCCGCGGTAGAATATTTTTTTTCTCGTATGAGGGCAGACCGGTCTGTGGTGAGCGACGGTCCAATTTTTTTTTCACGCTGGAGCACAGACCTGTCTGCGGTCAGGCGTGAGGCAGCGAGCCAATTTTTTTATTCCGACTTGCCAAGCAGTACGCAACTAGGACTCTTTACTTGGTCGGATCTGACTTGATGGTAGCGGAAAAAGATGGTGGAAAACAACTAGAACAACTAGAAAACAAATCTACGAAGAACAAATCTAAATCTAATCGAATAGAGGAACTCGACCAGCAACTATTACTCGATTACGATGTAATCTAGGCTATGGCAACTCGTTTTGTGGGGCTTTTTCTGTATAGGATGAAAAACACTCTCTAATCTATGGATGGATTGTGGATTTCTTACCGAGGCAACGAAGAAATCTGATACCAAGATGATATGGGGTGGCCTGATCTTCTCAGCAAGAACTTTGTCGATGGTTGAGGGTGGATGATAGATAACTAGCCTGTAGCTATGAACTCTCCCGCTCGATCCCTGATGCCAATGCAACAGCTCTCGAACCTTGTAGGATATTCACAACACCACGCTCTTGCGCACGCAGCCGTGACCACGAACAGTAGTATGCAATCTACTAATTCCCAATGGAACAACAGATCACACTCAATTATAGTTGGTAGATTCGAACACAGGGTAATTCCAGAGGTTCTATGAAAGAAACAACTCCAAAATATTTTAACGTGGTCTTAAAACCTAACTTGTGACGGCTACGGAGGTTTATATGAGGGCTGGGGCGTCCTCCCCTCTAAACGGGCCTAAAAACAGCCATAACTTGGCCCAAACTGACCCGGTTTGACTCAAACTGATACATACCGACCCATACATGGGTTCGGCCTTATTGGCACGCAGTCCAAACGTCGTGGAACACCTCAAACATGTAATTCTTGGTGCGCCATCTCTCTCTCTTGCTCATACGTGATTTCCTCATTGCCTCCTAGTGCGCATGCCTCCCGCTCCTCCCTCGCGCACTTATTGATATTGGAAATCAGCGCTTGTCCTTCTTGCTGCAACTCTCCTCCTCCTCTCGCAACGCTTGTGTTATCAATAAACCTGATCATACAAAGATGCATAGACTTAGGTAGTATAAAGTTCTCATTAAGTAAAACATCAGGTTCAATTAAGAATGAATTCACCTGATAGTCATTATTGATTTGACTCAATATTTCCTTCCAGTTCAGGCAGTCAAAATCATCATAATCCCTGTATATATCCTCATCATAAAAAGGATAGACAAATATATTAAAACATCGAATCAGTGAAAATAATTACTACGGATTAGAAGATTGCGTAAAGAATTACTAATTTTCTGCCACACTTATTAAGAATTGTGTTATGCTCAAATATTTTTTAATTATTAGGTAAAATGGAGGACAACAGAAGTCCTAGCCCTGAAAAGGTATAGAGCAATATACAACATACCTTGTAGTCATCACTAACATAAATATAGAAATGACATTTATTTAATACAACTTATTTGCAGAACATACCTGATAATACCGATGCTAACGAAAAAAGTCATTGTTGACCCAAGGTAATGTTGTAAAACAAAGTAAAAGTACATATTATTATTGTTTGTTCTTCATATAGTAAGGAAAAATATTGCCCCAAAATAGATAACCAGAATAGCATTCAGGTCCACACCAGTCAGCTATTAATAACACCATCACAAAGTGTGGACTGCACAGAAACACCCACATAGGAATGACAAGTGGAAGATCAACTAGCAGAAGAGGAAGAGAAGAAAAAGAAGAAGAAAGCAGTAAAAAAAGAAAATTGAACCTAGATAAAGTTAAGAAGAAACTACCTCTTGCATCAACCTCTGAAGAAAGTGTGGACAATGAAAAAAAAGAACAAAACATACCCTAGGATGACCCAATCCCACTGAGTGTTCAGCTTCCAGACAGCAGTACCACAATAGATTTATAGTCCAGTACAAGAAGATTGAAGAGGCGGAAAGCAATAGTTCCAGAAGAGCAAGATAACCCTCAAGAAAAAAAGAGGAGAGCATCTAGAATATCAAAGGAAGAAAAAGGACATCTAAAAGAGCAAGAGAACAACCCAGATGAGGATGAGAGCAGTGACAACGACGATGAAGACTACAACATTCTTCCAGAAGGAATACAATCTGAAACAGAAGATGATGATGATGCTGCAGGTGATCTAGAAGAAAATGGAGGAGAATTGGATAATCAGGTTAGTAAAGATTTACATAAATAAATTAACCATATGACATTCATTTTGGAAAATCCATAGCATGAACTGACATCATAAAATCTTACATGCAGCAAACTAGGAGAAAACGCAAATGCAAGGATCAGAGCAAGAATATGATTCAAGGAACCTTGACAATAGGTGACAAAAAGCTACGCAAGGACACAAGCACAAACTACACAGTAAGGTGTTCACTCAAAGAGCTCAGCAAATTGCTTACATAGATCCTTAACGATGATCAAAGAAACGAGCTATCAAATGTTGGGTGGGGATTCCTGTTTAATTACAGAGTAACATCAAACCTATCACAGCCAATGATCTTGTGGTTATACGAGAAAATTGATAGAGTTACAATGGTAATGGAACTTGGAGCTAGCGTGGACAGGGAAATAACACCAGAAGTTGTGAGATTAGTGTTCGGCTTCCCTGACGGACCTAACGCAGCTCCATTACCATCAGTGGATGGTAACACAAAAGCTCTCAAATGGCTAAGGAAAGAACTTGGTATAACAGCGACAAAACAAGTTCAACTTAATGATCTGTATAAGCAAACAAAGAAAGGTGACATACGTCCCTTCACAATGCAATGCATATTTCTGGTGATTTTCAAGTGTATTATCTGCCCCACTCTACACGCGAGGATAGGTCGAGAGGCTAGAATGGTAAAAATGTAGACTACAAGAAGCTTCATCAAATGGATATCTGTCACGTAGTAGTGGATGAACCCAAGAGAGGAGTTCAGAATTTTTTTATAGAGAAGTAAAACAGAAACAAGAAAAAGGGTAAGGGTCCTGTAAAAAATACCAAGGGAGCTGAGGGATGCGCAATTCTGCCTTTAATAGTCTATCTGGACACTAAAAGGTGTGAGAATTCAATCAACACGAAACACCAAGGCTGCATGTTCTTGACAATGAATTATTGTCATCCATTGTGAAGAAGGACAGACAAAAACATAACATTAGGAATTCAGAGCATTGAAATATGTAAGTACACATACTGATAATATATATCTTTGTATTTCCTTATTGCATATCTGATTTCATTCCGTAACATAAGAAGATTGAGCATCAAAATATCTAAATTTTCCTCTTCACATGAAACGGGTTAAGACTAGTTCCGAGCTGCAGTAGTACAACAAAGGTTTTCATACAAAGAAAAATAGTTCCTCAACTGCAGTGGTGGATAATGACCAGGAGAACGGGAAGAACAAGTATGCAATAGTTGTTGCCGGAGACAACTCAAACATTCCAACTGAAGAACCTTCTGTCCAGCCAAATCCAATCGGAGGTCTCATGACAGATGTTGAGGAGATGCAGCAAGCAATGGATCTCCTGAGACAGATTGCAGACAACCCATAAAACATATGTCAAAATTTAGAATCTGACACCAAACTAGGCCTCATCAGTAACTACAAACAAGATGTCAATAGAGCAAGACTTGAGATTCTAGACTCAATGGAAAAGCTTAAGTTATACATGGAGTCGGCAAAAGATATAGCAGTTCGATTAACAGCAAAAAGAGGACCTGTCAGAATGGAAGATCCTGCATCATGTTCATTGCCACAGAATGAAACTGAGAAAAACAACTCTAACAGTGTTGATACGTCTAAAAAAACAGAAGACACAGCGATCGAAGCTACAAAGGTAATTTATATACTTATTGCAAGTTATTGCACGATATAATAAGAATGATTGTTGCTAGTTTAACAATATTGTATTATTTTTTAATGCATTGGACAATCAGGCAGATGATACTAATAATGAAACTGTAGCAAAAGGATAGGAGCACGCAACCTTAACAATAACAAAAGACAAATCTCTAAAGGTAGACGCTCATTTAGTAGAAAGGGGAAAATTTGCTATAATATAAAACAGATGATGTTTATAACATTCATAACAATTCAACAAAAAATTATATAAACTTCTGATTGTAGGAGGACGCAAGAGGAGATACAAACAACCAAACTCCCTCTGATGAAGCAGCAGCAGTAGCAGAAACAAGCATACACTCATCTGACACAGCGAACAGGCAAGAACAGGATAAACAAGAGGAACATCAGACAGAAGATAAAAAAACAGAAGATTAAAGTTAAAGACAGTAAGTTGGACACATAGCAGAAGATTTACTGCTAGTCAGTACCAATCTGACAGCAGAAGGTCATATGCCATAGATACAACTTATATTTATGAAATTAATTTGTTGAACAATTTGATTCATTTGTAAATATACCATGTTTCTACTGGTGTGAATCAATTAAGGATACACTTGCAAAATAGAGTTTGCTAAACATATCAAAAAATCTAGGCGTAATGACCATGAAGAGATTTGTATGAACGATTATGGTTACAACAATAAAGTATTAGCCAGTCTACCATTTGCACTCATCAAACAAGACTGTTGAACCAGTAAACTACCTCAACTACTGTAACTGAACTATCATCCAACTACCATTCTGATGCACTGCCTAACATTACTCATTGCACTGATTTTTCTGCACTTCATTTTTTCACACACTAACAATTTTTTCTTTCCACAGATACAGATAGCGGAGACCAAGCAAACAAGGACAGCAGGTAAATACAATCGGAATGGACAAAATTGTATAACCTGATATGCAAGTTCACAAACAAAAAACTGTCAGAAGAAGATACAGCTATATTAAAGTGAGATGATTAAAAAAATTATCTTTTTGCACTTTGCATATTTTTTCAGAACCATACTGTGTTATAATAAAAATTACTCCACTCTGCAGACCTCGGTATATCTTGAAGCACGAGAAAACCAATACAAAGGTGCCACTGTATTACATATCAAGTGCTTTCAGAAAGGAAGGACTGCTAGGCGATACAGAGGGTGAATTGGTGTTAACCTATCTTGAAGAACAACTTAGGAGATCCAAGTCGAAGAAGAAAATTATTCATTACAGAGCAACTGTAAGTACTATAGAAAAAGCAACTGTAAATAATAAACAAAAGTCTTTATATATTCAGGGCAAACAAACTAACGGTTGTTTTGCAGCAAAAAAAGAAGTATGCGTTGGGTAGAGGACTTGTTTAAACCAGACGTAGCAGACCGTCTAGACAAATACAAACTAGTAAGTAGAACAATAATGTTCATTACAGTATATATTTTGACAACTTGAAGAACACCATACTGTAAATACAAGCTTGTATATTCAATTTTTAAACAGAAAAATATGTTAACAAATTTTAAATAATTGCTCGTGCAGATAATGTTTCCTTTCCTCGAGCGACCTCCTAAGGGAAGTTCAGGTTCAGTAGGTCACTGGTGCAAATTGACAGTAGATATTTTTGGACAAGAAGTTTAGAATTTATGATTCATTGAGAGAGCCAGGGGATATTGATCTTGAAAAAGTATGCTCAAAATTGATCAGGAAAATAAAGACATTGTGGAGCGAAGGTTTTGGAACAACAGAAACAAAAGTCCAAACACTGGATGATTTTGAGGTAGTATATGAACACATGCCTCTACAAGATAACGGGTAAATGTTCATACATGACATAAAATTTAGTCTTGCATTGAACTACTTATCTTTGTCAACTTTGAACCATCCGACAACAACTAAAACAAAAAACGTTATGCAGTTGTGACTGTGGGTACTTCATGCTCCATATGATCGAGAACTGCACCAGAGATCACGTTCTGGAATTCATAAAAAATGATATTCCGGATTACAAGGAAATACTTCTCATGAGGATGCTAACATCAGAGATCTTTAGCATAAACATCGAAACATTAAATGATAGAATATTAGGTAATACTTTACACAGATTTTTGACTAGTATTGTTCATACTACAGTATGTTGTTTCATAGCATTGTTACTATTAAGTGCAACACAAGTATTTACAAATTTGCAGCATCTATAGGCCATTCTGAATATCAAGAGCTATTCACAAGAAGATATTTCCAAGACTTGAAGAGAGATATATTGCTAGGAATTTAAGGGAAAGAAAACAAGATGTCAAACAAATCAATGATACAACTAAAAGAAACACAGTAGAAAGAGATCTTCAGAGAAAGATATAGAAGAAATCCAAAAAGGTGCAAGGATTCGATGGATGAACAGAAAAATCGAAATCCAGAAGAAAGACTTGTTTTCATTCCAGCTGAATTTAATGAAACAGAGAATGCAAGGAAAGTACGGCAAAAACTAATCGAAGATGCATCAAAACCAGATTACGAAGAGTAAGTGTAAAGCTTAACTTGGTACAGCTAGATTTATTTTAATTAGCCTAGATCTTTTTTGTTCTAATCCAAACTAACACCCCTGTAATACTAATCCTATTTTTGTAATACAACATGAGAGTTTTTATCAAGACAACTGCATCCAATGAATCAAAAGATTTTACTCTAACATATACTGCACGTGAACTAGTAGACAGTTTCAAAGAGAATGGATGGATAAACAATGAATTTTTAGATGCCGTCATCCACACATGGAGAAGTAATGATGAGTTCAAATATCTTTTCCAGGAAGGTAAAAGGGTAATCCTACCCACATAGGTAACATTAGTATTAGATTTTATGGACAAAAACAAAAAAATTGAACCTAAATACATTGCTCGCACAATTGATTACCTCATAGGAAGAGACGACCTTACAAAAGCAGGCACAGTGAGTTATTTTAGAACTAAGCATAAATTTCTATATTCAGTATTAAGATACCTCATAAAATTAAAAATTACCAAATATTTAAAACTTACTTGAGTATTATATCTACTTCCATACACGGATACTACTACCAGTTCATTGCAAGAAACATTTTTCAGTTTATGTCTTAAATGGGTCTGTCGAAATCCAAAGGTTGAGATCATAGAGTCCTTCGCATACAATAACAGTAAAGAGATGCAGGATTACCACAATAACATAGGATAAACTATGGTAAGACTCCTACCAAAATGTAGACATTACTAGAAAACTTTTACTAGAGTCAGAGTGTTATTTCTCAAAATAAAAAAAACATACCAAAACTTACTACCCTTTTTATCTAACAATGTCACTATAATGTTTCAGTATACAGCTAAGCAGGTTCGAACAAGTGCTAGAGTGCATTTACAAAGATGACACATTGCCAAGATGGAGTGCATCATTCAAAAGTGCACGCTATGTGAGAACTAAAAAACAAGATGAAGACGCATGTGAACTATGGACAATATATTACCTGCAGAGATACAATGGCAAAATTATAGAAAAAGGAAAGACGTCAAGTGTAAGCAATAGTTAGATAGAAATTTTTCAAAAAAATTGATTACATATACTTGAAAACTAACAAGACTTTACAATACTTATCAGGACACAAGCTCCAGTATCAGAGATGAACAACTGTATACAATGAGGTTCTACAGATCTAACCAAGCACTGAAGAACCTACCAGAAGATCTTAGGGAGTTGGGTCCAGACGTGGAGATGCCAGAAATTGCAATAACATTAAGTGACTAGGACAAAATTACAAAACATGTACATTATTTCGTCAAACCTGATTGTATGCACATATTGCATCTAACTAGTCAAAGGCAAAGGAAATTACAATATCTATGGGCGTAAGTAGATGCTTGTTAATATGTAACAGATAACTTGTTTTCTGATTTTAAGTTGGTAGTGCAATATCTATTTGCAGTGCATCGGCATCTATGGGCCAGTGCATCTGCATACACTCTTGCATAGCTATGTGTAAAAATTATATTTTCATCAAACTGAACCAAGTAAAACTGCATCTATGTGAGTAGTGCATATCGCAAACGCATACAGCGATAAAAACAATTGCATAGGTATGTGTAAAAATTATATTTTCATCACACTGAACCAAGTATAAACTACTTCCACATGACGATCATAATCAGCCTAGTATAAACTTCTTCTAGGTGGTCTTTAAACAAACTGATTACATAGATATCCTTGCACTGCTATGGACAAATTGCATACATAAGTAAAGAAGGCAGTGCAACAAATCAGCACAAGGCAGAATATACATATGTACGAGGCAGTGCATCTAAATCTACATGGGTAGTGCATGCAACACCAAAAACACTCTTCCATCCCTATGTGTAAAAATTATATTTTCAGCACACTCAACACAGTATAAACTGCTTCTAGATGATTATTTTAAAAACTGCCTAAATAGATATCCTTGCACTACCATAGAACCATGTGTGCATGAGTAAATACGGCAGTGCAACCAGTCTGGTCAAGGCGGAACAAATAAGCTGTATAGCACACATGGAAAGAACACCAGAGTGCACCGTAGCTACACAGAGCAGTGCAAATAGAAAAATTCACTGACAGACAGGCACTTGCTTCATTACGTACATACTTACTTAATTACATACATTCTTGCTCCATCACATCCATTAAGTGCTCTTCACAAACACCATTACAAACACTTACAACATGATAGGCCAAATTTTGCTAGCATTTAAAATATGGAAGACGCTTCACAAGTTATTTGGACAGTTTCTTATCAAGCTCCTTGACCTCTTTGTGAATGTCATCCATGCACTCTTTGCAGTTACGATGGCGCTGAAGAATGTCCTTTAGTGATTACATTGCATGTAGCCTGTTAAGACGTGCATTTTTGATTATTTCAATGTCTTCAAAATGATTGGCTATCATGTCAGCCAATTCCTTATCAAGCTTCTGCCTATCAGCTAGTAGCTGAGCCATATCCATCATCAGAGTATCCCGCTCTAAGTCCCAGGCTGCAGCGCCAGCTTTATACTTGTTGAGCTCCACCTTCATCATAGCAGCATCTTCGACAACATGCTGCATTCCGACGATCTCGTGTCGAAGATGGTCACACTCTACAGTAATAGTCATCTTTTCTGCCTCCTTCTCGAAGAGCTTGACACACAATTCTGATACCTTAGTCTTCTCAGCAGCAAGTTCATTATGAAGCTTCTAATATTCTGCATCAACATGATTACTGCCATCCAAAACTCCCGTAACTAATGCCAGTGAATCCTAATATTTTCACAGAAAACAATAACAAGATTTAGTGTAAATAGTACTAATCGTAGTAAAAAAAGCCAACATACAAATACATGCACATTGATTAGCCTGCTCGGATGCACCACAGGAACAGACGACGACGAAGTAGATGCCAAATGCGAGCAACCATGAACACCATAGGAGTAAGACCTATATGTAAGTTCCAAATGTTAACGACACAACAAGAGCTTCAAAAACCTAATCCGAAAAATTAGAAATGAATACAAGAAAAGATAAAAAAGCAAAACTAACGCGGACTCGTCGATCTTGCGACGGTTGCATCGAGACAACGACGAACCTTCGGCGAAGGAATCCACGATGGTGGGCAGCAGGGCAGCACCCTCCCCGCCCCATCTCCTCCGCTCAGCAGCTTCCAAACGTTTCGTAACGGCTGTCTACTGCTTTCTAGACAAAGGCTTCCTCATTGGATCCATGGCATAAAGAACTGAAAATGGAACTGGAAGAAGAACCGTCTAGAGGAAAACAAACCGTCTAGTAGAAGAGGAACTGGGACTGGAATGCAAAATGTTAAGCATCGACGTCTGAATTTATAATGTACTTATACACATTGAACAGTCGTCTCACCTACCAATAATAAAACACAACCCACACATCATCCTAGATCAACGAGTGACCAAAGCTATAATACTATGCCTAATATAAACACAATTAACAATTCAGCGAATGAAACAGCGCACGCGGATCAAAAGTTAGGTTTACCGAGGTTGCGAACAACAATGCGCATGGCGCTTCAGTCAAAATAGAGCAGTTCAACATAATACAATACTAGGGCACTGCAACAAGCTAATAATATGACAGTACACGCGGATAAACTATGCAGTACTCAATGTAGAAATTTGGTAAAAAGTATACTACTTTGAGTAAAATGGACTATAAAATTTCAATTACCCATAAATAAAAAAATAAAAAACATAAACTAAATGAAAAAATAAAGGAAATACTAATTACCGTAAAAAAACATAAACCATACCTCGTAGATAATATGCACTGCCAAAAGTGTCAACTATGCACTGCCTCGATGTATAAGTTCAGATTAGTTGTCAATCTGTCAGACTTTCAATTTCGTTAGGTTAGCACATAACCGTTTTAGTTTGTTGATTTATAAATGGAGGGAAACCAATGGGACTCCGTTTAGTTCTCTCCACCGCTCTCCCACTACGCATGTCCAGAGCATTTCCTGAGAACAGTTCCTCAGAGCAGACCAGTTTCTCAGAAAAGTTCGTCCCCTCCCGATCGAGATTTCACCTCTAATATCGTATCGTTTTTCTTTTCTTTATTGGTTTCAGTTCTAATCCTTATTTGTTTCTTCATTTCAAGAAGCTTTGTTCTTTTATTTGAATCTCCATTCCATTGTCTTTGTACAACTCGACGGTGAGTTTTGTATCACACTTCCATTTTTTTTAGTTTCCCCGTAATCCTTTATGTGTTCTTCCTATCATCTTATCCCCGTAATACTATGGTGTAATTTATGCCTGATAATTGATCTGTTTGACACTTTCTAGATTAGGAGTTAATGCACAGTTCACTCCTTAAATGCATTGTTAATTTTATCAGGTGTTTCTTGGAATGGACTGTACAGTGTGCGGGCAACCTGCCAACCATTGTGGTAGGGCACAGACGAGAGCAGCCAGCTTCCAGGTTAACATTATTCAAGGTTTTCCCATCAATGGTGTGGTAAGTTTTTACATATTTACGAGAAGGTTTTCGAAGGTTTTATTCAAAATGATCGAAATTTTTATTTTATGTATTGTTTCTTTTACTGTCTTGGTGTCGCATGAACTGAACCATGTTGTTTACCTTCAGGTAGTGCCATGCTCATTTATGGAAAGACTGAATGATTTCATTCCAAATAATTGGATGGTTGCAAACAGTGAAGCATTAAGGAATTTTGATTTGTTCCTCAGGAAGTCTAATGTTAGGACAATAATTTGTGGTCCATACTGGAAGTCCTTTATGAGGGTTTATGATATAGCACTTGGAGATGTAGTGCATTTTGAATATGATGACGATCCACTTGATCATGTTGGTTTGAAGTTGACCAACTTATTTCATGTCACTGTTTACTCTAATGGTGAAGAGAAAAAGATTCATGAAGCAACTGGTATTTCCCTTATTTACTGTAAATAATTTGCACATACAGTTTTTCCTTGTCCTACTACTAGATCATCATAATAACATTCTTTAATACTCCACATGTATTTCCACTCATTGATCAGAGGTGGGAGATGTGCCTACATCCATCAGAAGTATTCTGCACATGACCATCCTCTTAGACATAAATGCACTAACTGAGCAGCAAATGGCTTCAATCTTATTTGGCATTTACAAAGATGTGCATGCCACAGAACATCAATTTTTTGAAAGTAAAGATGAAAAGAATTTCTGGGTACACAAGATGAATATGTAAAACCATGACCATAATGCACTGGTTAGTTTCCACATATTTAATCATATTTTATATTCACATTCAACATATAATTTAATGAACTTGTTAATTTAGAATGCTTGTTAAAATACTAACTTTTTTCTTTATTGCAGTTCATGCCAATTGAGGCGGTAGATGATTTTAGGTACCCAACTTAGAGCATAGCACATCTGTATAGGCAGGGACATGATCTTGAAGGAGAAGAAGAAGAAGAGAATTTTATTGCATGTGCGTATACTGTACAAAGGGACAAAGGACGTGTCAGCTTCACCACAGGATGGCCTGACTTCACATTTGCTGTTGATGTTGGATGGGCATCACTACTTCTCATGAAAGTAGAGCATATGCAGGAGCACCTTAGTCTCAACTTTGTTGAGATTGTCATCTAGTGGTTAACTTGGGAAAACACTGTTTGATAGTCATCTTTTTGTTGTTTAATCTAGTGCTGAACTGTATTGTATTGTATTCGTGTTGTTTAGTAAGTTGAACATCTTTTATCTACTGTAATGTTAATGACTGTACTCAGTAAGTTGAACACTTTGATCATCTTCTAAATATTGCATATGTGAATCTTGGACCTTGAATGCTATGCACTGCTCAAGCTACAACCAATGCACTGCCTCCCTATGCTACGAGCAAGCCAATCGAACTCATCATGTAAGCAGTGCATGACCCAGCAAAGCGCAGATGCTCAGCACTGCACTCTATGCATCGCCCTCATGTGCTACAAGAATGCCACTCGAACTCCTCCTGTAAGCAGTGTACGGCCCAGCACATCGCAGATGCTCAGCACGACACGCCATGCACTGTTCAAGCTACAACTAGTGCACTGCCTCCCAGTGCTACGAGCAAGCCACTCCAACTCCTCCTGTAAGCAGTGCACGACCCAGCATAGCGCAGATGCTCAGCACTGCATGCCATGCACTTCTCAAGCTACAAACAGTGCACTGCCTCCCTATGCTACGAGCAAGCCACTCGAACTCCTCCTGTAAGCAGTGCACGGCCTCCTGTAAGAAGTGCACGGCCCAACACATCGCAGATGCTCAGAATTACACGCCATGCACTGCTCAAGCTACAACCAGTGCACTGCCTCCCTGTGCTACCAGCAAGCCACTCGAACTCCTCCTATAAGCAGTGCACGGCCCAGCACAGCGCAGATGCTCAGCACTACACGCCATGCACCACTCAACCTCCAACTAGTGCACTGCCTCCCTGTGCTACGAGCAAGCCACTCGAACTCCTCCTGTAAGCAGTGCACGGCCCAACATAGCACAAATGTTGGGCACTGCACGCCATGCACTGCTCAAGCTACAACCAGTGCACTGTCTCCCTGTGCTACGAGCAAGCCATTCGAACTCCTCCTGTAAGTAGTGCACAGCCTCCTATAAGCAGTGCACGGATCAGCAAAGCACAGATGCTCAGCACTCCACGCCATGCACTGCTCAAGATACAAACAATGCACTGCCTCCCTGTCCTACGAGAAAGACACTCGAACTCCTCCTATAAGCAGTGCACGGCCCAGCACAACACAGATGTTGAGCACTGCACGCCATGCACTTCTCAAACTACAACCAGTGCACTGCCTCCATGTGCTACCAGCAAGCCACTCGAACTCCTCCTGTAAGCAGTGCACGGCCTCCTGTAAGCAATACACAGCCCAACACAACGCAGATGCTCAGCACTGCACGCAATGCACTGCTCAAGCTACAACCAGTGCACTGCCTCCCTGTGCTACGAGCAAGCCACTCGAACTCCTCCTGTAAGCAGTGCACGGCCTCCTGTAAGCAGTGCATGGCCCAGCACAGCACAGATGCTGAGCACTGCACGCCATGCACTGCTCAAGCTACAACCAGTGCACTGCCTCCCTGTGCTACCGGCAAGCCACACGAACTCCTCCTGTAAGCAGTGCATGGCCTCCTGTAAGCAGTGCACGGCCCAACATAGCACAGATGCTCAGCACTCCACGCCATGCACTGCTCAAGATACAAACAATGCACTGCCTCCATGTCCTACCAGCAAGCCACTCGAACTCCTACTGTAAACAGTGCACGGCCCAGCACAACGCATATGCTCATGGTATAAAAAAATGAACTGCCTCCATTACTATTAGACACTGCACTGCCTCACATTACTATTAGAAACACAATAGCATTGAAAACAGTACCCTTAAAAGAATTAGTTCAAAGTATAGATAAAAAGGAGTTCAAAGTAGGACCCCTCCCATTACACCACACAAAATCTCCATTGCCCGTAAATAAAACAAAGGAAACAAAATAAAATAAAAGTAAAAAAATAAAGCAGATAAAGCAGATACTAACTACCGAAAAAGAGAAAAAATGACTGACAAAGAGAAAAGCAGGACCGAAAAAGAGTAACCATAGCATTGCGCCACTGCCAAGACAGATTATTGTGCACTGCCTTCCTGTCCTACGAGCAAGCAACTAGAACTCCTCCTATAAACAGTGCACGCAACGCAACCCGCAGCTGATACGAACCGAAAAAGAGAAAAAACCAACAAAAACCGAAACACCGGGCGAGGTCCCACAATGGAAGAAAACCGCCGAACGCCCCACCCAAACATCCAGAAGCGCTACAAGAACTACACGTGTCAAGAAAACAAGACACCACCGATCGACGGGATGCACCAAAACCATCCACGTGCTACCACGAGCAGGGTCGCGGAGCGTACTCCCTTGAGGGTGCCCTTTTTCTAGCGTTTTCGTATTCTTACTATCTAAAAGGAGTTTCTAGAATTCTTAATAGGCCCAACGAAGTAAGCATGAAGCATCCAACGACAAATATGCATCTAGAGGACAAGCATGTCGCCATGAGCATGGAGAAGAGTAGCTCCATGATCCTCTATAGCATGTACACCTCCATTATAATATAGATCTCATGCATCGCACAAATTACCATACATGGACTTGCGCCTCCTCGACGAGCTCAAGAGGATGAGCCGATCACCATGAGCATGGAGCAAATTAGGTGCGTGATCAGCTGCAATATCTACTCCTCCATTATCACCATGAGCATTAAGCAGATTAGATGTGCATGGAGTAGATTAGATGAGCATGGAGTATATATTCTCCACATTCCAAATTGTTGACTCAAGTTTGTCTAGATACGCATGTAATGTAACACGTCTAGACAGGCAAAGTTGAGCCGATTAATTTTGGATGGAGAAAGTATTTATTTTTGCAATGGCATAGTCTAAAGGTTTCGGTTAACTAGGTACCCTCATCTAAAATAAAATTTATTTAACGAACAGATGGCGTGCTTGTTTTGATGCTTTGTCGATGGCTAAATTTGGTATTGTAACATAGATTATGATACGAACTCTGGTAGCGAACTAAGTGGGGTTGTTCTATGACTATTACTAGTTCTAGCATCACATTACATACAAGATTGAAGTTGTCAACCAAAATTTTGTTAATGGTAGTGTTGAGGGCAAACCTCTAGGGTGGCCCGATCTTTCACGATTCCCTTTGAAATCGAGGGTGGAGTGCGGGGAAGGAGGGAAGGATGAACACGACGAACACACGCACGAAGAACGCGATGAACACACACACACGCAAAACCACGATAAACACCAATAGCTCACGTCGGTGGTGACCGGTCCGGCGCAATCCCTAGGATCGGCGTCGGGCAGAGGACTCTCTCTCGAACCGGCACGGCGAGATGGGAGACTCGGTGAGATCTTGACGTCTAGGCAAAGGGACACCAATGCCTAGGCCTTGTACAACGCGGAGGCACGATGCAAACTCCAACGAGGTTTGGGGATATTGGTGCTCCTTAGTCAAGGAGCATGAGGCAAGAATTAGATAGATCCACAAAGGGGTTTCCACTAATTCCAATATCAAGCCTAGGGTTTACAATGGAGGTGGAGGGCTATATATAGGCCAGCCACAAGTTCAGGGGTATTTCAGGCATTAAAGTAGAGTTCTGGGCAAAGTAGAGGGGTACATAGGCCATAGGGCCCAGCTAGGCTCGCAGGCCCATTGCTTGGGCCGGACAGTCTGGGTCGGATCGACCGGACACTCCGAGGTGGCCGGACACTCCGGGCAGTGTCCGGGCAGTGTCTGATTCGACCTTCTGAATGTCCATGCCAGGTCCGGGCTCGAGTAGGCCGGACACTCCGGCTGAGTCGCGTCGGACACTCCGGTGGCGCCGGACACTCCGGCTTGATCTGGGCAGACACTCCGGCTCAGGCAGCTTCAGGACAGGTGCAGCTTCAGGGCTCGTGGGTTGACGCGACAGGGGCTCGTACCTAATGATGCACAAAGTAGTGGTATGAAGTAGCATGCCATCCAAGGAGGTATCAAATTGGCACGAAGCGAGGAGCGAGTTCACCTTAGCTTGGAGGAGTTTGGCTTGGGCACGAGTCATGGGTCCACTTGGGGGACTTGTTGGTGTATATGTGGAAGCGTCCGTAGGACGGGCTGCATCAGCTCCTCTCCCCTTGGGAAAGAGTCGTCCTCGACTCTTCATGGATATCATCTTGAACATCTCCATGGTAGGATGAGAGATCCTTGACATTGAATGTATTGCTTGCAAGGTACTTGGAGTTCGGAATGTCAATGATGTAGGCATTGTTGTTGATTCGTTTGAGGACCTTGAAGGGACCATCTCCTCTTGGCTTGAGCTTGGAGTCACGTTCCTTGGGGAAGCGGTCCTTTCTTAGGTGTATCCACACAAGGTCACCTTCTTCAAATATCATCTCCTTCTTGTCCTTGTTTAACCTTGAAGCTTGGCGAAGGACTTGTTGTTCGATAGTTGCTCTTGTTTCTTCATGAAGCTTCTTCATAGCTTGTGCGCGCTTCTCGACGTCCATGTTTGTGCGCTCATGGAGAGGTAGTGGTAGGATGTCGAGCGCGGTGAGGGGCTCGAAACCATAGACGATCATGAATGGACTCATCTTGGTTGTTGAGTGCTTGGCTCGATTGTAGGCGAACTCGGCATGTGGAATGCATTCCTCCCAATCCTTCAGGTTTTTCTTGATCAAAACACGAAGGAGAGTTCCGAGGCTTCGGTTGACAACTTCGGTTTGTCCATCAGTTTGAGGATGTGATGCGAATGAGAAGAGGAGCTTGACGCCGAGCTTGGCCATGAGGGTCTTCCACAAGTAGCTCATGAATTTGACGTCGTGGTCGGAGACGATTGTCCTTGGCACATCGTGAAGACAGACTATTTCCCTGAAAACAGATTTGCAACATGTGAAGCATCGTCGGTCTTATGGCACGGTATGAAGTGTGCCATTTTGGAAAATCGATCCACAACAACAAATATAGAATCATGACCATGCTTAGATCTAGGCAATCCTAACACAAAATCCATGCTAATGTCGGACCAAGGTGTATGAGGAATAGGCAATGGCATATAAAGACCATAGGGATTAGCTTGCGACTTAGCTTGAACACATGCCGTGCATCATTGAACGTAGCGCTCCACGTCACGCTTCATCTTGGGCCAAAAGTAGTGATTGGAGAGCATGTCCAATGTCTTGTCGCAACCAAAGTGATCCATAAGGCCTCCACCATGAGATTCTTGGAGAAGCAAAAGTTGAAGCGACGGCTTCGGAATGCATAGCTTGTTTTGTTTAAAAAGAAAGCCCTTATGCAAATAGAAATCATCAACTCCCTTGTCATTGGAGCACTTTGCGAAAATTGGTTCAAAGAACGGGTCGGAAGCATACAAAGATTTTATTTCCTCAAGACCCAACACGTTGATTTCAAGTCTCGTAAGAAGGCTTGTATGTTTGCGAGACAATGCGTCCGCAACTACATTATCTTTGCCCTTCTTATACTTGACAATGTACGGAAAAGACTCCATGAACTCAACCCACTTAGCATGTCTCTTGCTCAAGTTAGCTTGGCCTTTGAGATATTTCAACGACTCGTGGTCAGAATGTATGATAAATTCCTTAGGCCAAAGGTAGTGTTGCCAAACTTGAAGGACACGAACTAAGGCAAAAAGCTCTTTGTCATAAATCGGGTAGTTAAGGCGAGCACCCTCAAGTTTTTCGCTATGGTAGGCTATAGGACGTCCGTTTTGCATAAGGACTCCTCCAATGCCAATACCACTAGCATCACACTCTATCTCAAAAGTTTTTGTGAAATCCGGTAAAGCAAGAAGAGGTGCTTCGGTGAGCCTCTTTTTAAGTTCATCAAAAGCTTTTTGTTGTGCTTTGCCCCACACGAAGGTGACATTCTTTTTGGTCAATTCATTAAGGGGACAAGCAATGGTTGAAAAGTCTTTCACAAAGCGAAGATAGAAACCGGCCAACCCATGAAAACTTCGGATTTCACTCACATTTGTTGGTATGGGCCAATCTCGTATGTCCTTTACCTTGGAAACATCAACTTCAATTCCCTTCGAAGAAACGACAAATCCAAGAAAAATCAACTTGTCTTTAGCAAAAGTGCACTTGGGGAGATTAGCATAAAGCTTTTCATGTCGAAGGATTTGCAAAACTTCCTTGACATGTGTTATATGGTCCTCAAGTGATTTGCTATAAACAAGAATATCATCGAAATAGACAACAACACTTTTTCCAATGAGAGAACGCAAGATGTGATTCATAAGGCGCATGAAGGTGGATGGGGCATTTGATAAACCAAAGGGCATAACCAACCATTCATAGAGACCAAGTTTGGTCTTGAAGGCGGTTTTCCACTCATCACCTTCAGCCATGCGTATTTGATGGTAACCACTACGAAGATCAATTTTCGAAAAAATAGTGGCTCCACACAACTCATCAAGCATGTCATCGAGACGTGGTATGGGATGTCGATAACACAGGGTGATAGCATTGATTGGACGGCAGTCCATGCATAACCGTAACGTATCATCCGTCTTTGGAACAAGAATCACGGGTACGACACTTGGACTAGTGCTAACTTGGATCAAACCTTTGGAGACGAGTTCGTTGATTTGGCGTTCAATCTCCTTTGTCTCCTCCGGGTTCGTGCGGTAAGCGGCGCGGTTTGGAAGTGGTGCACCGGGGATGAGGTCAATGCTTTGTTCGATGCCGCGAAGAGGAGGTAGTCCATGTGGAAGTTCTTCGGGGAACACGTCCTTGAATTCCTGCAGAACACTCATCAAAGATGGAGGAACATTGGTTAATTCGTTAGTTCCTTGCGCTAGTCCTTTACAAAGGAGGACATAGTGCAAGATGGATGGGTTGTTCCGAACATCTCTCATCTCACTTTTGGTGGCAAGGAGAACACTCTTAGTTTTTCCACTCGAATTTGGCTTGTGGCTCTCACTCACTATGAGGTGGTTCTCTCTCTCACCGCTCGTCTCACAAGTAGGTGTTGTGCTTTGCGCCCTCGCTAAAGCCTTTGCATTGTCCGCAATTATTTGGCTAGGAGTCATCGGTTGCAAAACACATGTTTTGTTGAGCCATTTGAAGGTGTATATGTTGGTGCGACCGTCATGTTGAGCAGCCTTGTCAAATTGCCACGGTCGACCAAGAAGCATGTGGCAAATGTCATAGGAACCACATCACACTCCACCGTATCTTTGTAAGGACCAATGGCGAAGGAGACCGATACGGTATGCTTGATCTTCACAGACCCTTGGTCACTTATCCATTGCACGTGGTAGGGGTGCTTGTGTGGATGGAGGGTGAGGTTGAGCTTCTCACACAACTCGGTGCTAGCAAGGTTGTGACAACTCCCTCCGTCAATGATCACCTTGATAGATTTGCCATTGATGCCGGCTCGTGTTTGGAAGATAATGGAGCGTTGGTCTTCATGCTCTTGTGCTTGAGTGGTCAAGATTCTTGTGACGACAAGCGATGGACTTGCGTCATGTTCACACATGAGGAGTTCTTGATCATCTTCCACTCGTTGCCTTGCCATTGCTTCCTTGACAGGGGCATCAAACTCATCTTCACTCAAGTACTCTTCATCACCATTGTCGTGGATGAACAAGACTTTCTTGTTTCCACATTCGGCCGACTTGTGTCCTTTACCTCCACACTTGTATCACTCTTTGCTTGCTTGCCACTTGGGGGCAGTTTTCCTTGAGGAAGTGTGGGCTTGAAGGAAGTCTTGGAGGTACTTGAGGAGCTACCATTGAAAGTTGTTGGTGTAGCGGTTGAAGCTTGCTTGTAGGTGAAGTACGTCTTGGGCTTGTTGTATTTGATATCCTCTTACACTTGACGTTCAGCCTTTCTTGCGATGTGCACAAGCTCAACCATGTTGTTGTAGGTTTGGAACTCGGCGATGCGCTTGATTGGGTGGTTAAACCCAATAAGTAAACGTGCCATTATTTGCTCCGTGCGCTCATCAATGTTGGCGCGAATCAAGTTGAGTTCCATTTCCTTGAAGTACTCTTCCACGGTCTTTGTCCCTTGACGAAGCGCTTGAAGGTTGTTGAAGAGGTCACGCGTGTAGTGCGCGGGGACGAACCGGGATCTCATGTGAGCCTTCGTGTCATGCCAAGTTGTGATTGGCGGTTCTTGTCTTGCATCACGAGCAACTTGAACTTGTTCCCACCAAAGGTTGGCGTAATCATCAAACTCTAGCGAAGCCATGGCGACCATCTTCTCGTTGCTATAGTTGTGCATTTGAAAGATATTGTCGACTTTGAGTGCCCACGAGAGGTATTCTTCGGGGTCATTGGATCTGGTGAACTTGGGCATTGTGAACTTGAGCTTGCCAAAAGTTTCTTCATCGTTGCGGTCATTGCGACGAGCTTGGTGACCTTGTTGATGATCGTGTAGTTGGGGAGGTGGAACTTGGTTCTCGCGTCCTTGTTGCGGAGCTTGCTCTTGATATTATTGTTGAAGATCTTGCTCTTGCTCTTGGTGCGGTTGTTGACGTGGTTGAGGCGCTTGGGCCTCATGGTGGCGAAGGTGTGGAGCCTCTTGACGCGGTTGATGATGAAGACGAGGCTCGTTCCTTGGTTGGTGATGTTGGTTAGGCACCTGGGCCTCACGGCGAAGAACATGGTCATGAGCCTCTTGACGTGGTGGGCGTCGCTCAACTTGTATCACTTGACGCTCCAAGTTTTGTTGATGGGGAGGAGGCGCCGCGTGATGACCATGGTGTCGTTGTTGACGTTCATGACGTTGATGACGAGGAGGAGGATCTTGGAGAGCTTCACGTCGATGACGAGCTTGATTCTCCAAATTGGAGTCATCACTTGTTGAGTCAAGTATGTGTCGCGGTCGATGTTGGTAGACTTGCGGTTGTACTTGCGGTTGCGCTTGCGGTTCCTCTTGTGGTTGCTCTTGTTGGATCACTAGTGCCCTTGCATGATGACGGTGTGCTTCTTGCCTTGCGCATGGCCTTGAAGAGAGGTCACCATCATAGCTTGACGTTGCGGCGTGCCGTGGGGAAGGTACATAGTTCGAAGATATTCCATCTTCAACCGGGGGGGCATCATTGCGTATTTGAGCACTTTGATGTAGATCTTGTGGAAGAGGTGCATGACGATGCAAGAACTTGCTGAGCTTGATGCGTGTGAACGTGGTCTTGCCATGCCATCGATGAGGCGTCGAAGATTGTCATTTGTTTTGGCGACGGAACGTTGAAGCGCTTCATTTTGGTGGCCGAAGTTGTGATGCATTGCATGCATTTGTCGTTCGAGGCCGTCGAAGCGGTTGTCGATGTTCTTGAACTCGGCTTGCGTCTCACCAAATTGTTCATCTTGTCTCGTCTCAAGTGCTTGGCAACGTTCACGGAACTCTTGTCGAACGATGAAGTGACTTGCATGCGTCATGTACGGACCTTGATCTTCTTCTTGGGGAGGTGGTTGGCTCGTCTCACCGTGCCTATCCATCATGCAAAACACACAAGTATTGAATATGGAAGTGGAATATGGTGGTGTTAGCCTTGTACCTCACCTTGGGGATTGCACCAAACTAGAAACCACAAGTGAGAGCTATTAGCGTGCAAAGTGGAATTGCAAAGAAAACTCACACTAAAGAAAGAACTAACTCTCAAAAGCTTGTTGGTGGTAGGTTAGGATTGTGGAAAGCCAAAGAACCAACCAAAAGAAAAGGGATAGTCAAAAGTGGTAAAAATCCAACAAAACTCAAGTCAAAGGCGAAGGTCAACAACTCAAAAGGGTGACGGGAACCTACGACTATGTACACACACATGGAGAAAGTTGGGATTGACACGACTATGAAAATGAGCAAACCAAATGTCCTAACAAAGACTAAGCTCGTTGTCGTGCCAATGCAAGGAGAGACCGTGGCTCGTTTGCAAAGAGGAAAAGTGAGTAATGGATTTGTGCACTTGCCTTGGGCGCTCTTCTTTCTCTCTTGCTTACAAGCTTTGAGACTCTTTGGCAATGGGAGACTATTTTTCTTTTGCTTTTTCTTTGTATCTTTTTCTATATATTTTTTTTTCTCTCCCTTGGTGCTACCTAGTCACACTTTTTATTGCTCTTGCCCTCTCACTATCCAAGGACAAATGCACAATGCTCAAGCAAACACAAGATGAGCCACTCTCATGGGATAGGTACACAAAAAGGAAGATGGGGGTTAACAAGGTGACGCAAGTTATACCTTCTTGATGATGAACTTGGCGTCGGTGGTGCAGGATGATGTTCGTGGTCCGTGGTGTCGATGAGCACGGAAGTTAATGATGCGGAAGCTTGCTGGTACTTGCTGACACGCACACGGGATACGAGCAAACAAAGGAGATTAGCCAATGCGAAACATGAGGCAAAACTGTCAAAACTGGCGTTACAGCCGGACACTCCGGTCTGTCTGGGACGGATACTCCGGTCTGGCCGGACACTCCGGTCTGTTTCGGCCGGACACTCCGGTCGGGCCGGACACTCCGGTTGGTATGAGCCGGACACTCCGGCGCGGGTTTTCTGCTCGTGTTCTTGAGCAGAAATCCTCGCCTTCGGGCCTCAAATCCGCGAGAAACTAGCCAAATCAGGCTGTGGAAACGTAGGACAAAGCTGGACCAACTCCTTAGATAAAGTTTGGTTTGATCAAAACCACAAATAACACTCCAAATCAAGAGATCGATCCAAAGGCAAATATGGGCTGTTTTTTGTGGGGATTTTCGAATTTTTGGTGGATAGACGAAAATTTTGTGGGGGAAATCGTGAGCAACGAAGCTCTTGATACCAATATGTTGAGGGCAAACCTCTAGGGTGGCCCGATCTTTCACGATTCCCTTTCAAATCGAGGGTGGAGTGCGGGGGAAGGAGGGAAGGATGAACACGACAAACACACGCACGAAGAACGCGATGAGCACACACACGCAAAACCGATAAACACCAATAGCTCACGCCAGCGGTGACCGGTCCGGCGCAATCCCTAGGATCAGCGTCGGGCGGAGGACTCTCTCTCGAACCGGCACGGTGAGATGGGAGACTCGGTGAGATCTTAACATGTAGGCAAAGGGACACCGATGTCTAGGCCTTGTACAACGCGGAGGCATGATGCAAACTCCAACGAGGTTTGGGGATATTGGTGCTCCTTAGTCAAGGAGCATGAGGCAAGAATTAGATAGATCCACAAAGGGGTTTCCACTAATTCCAATATCAAGCCTAGGGTTTATAATGGAGGTGGAGGGCTATATATAGGCCAGCCACAAGTTCAGGGGTATTTCAGGCATTAAAGTAGAGTTCTGGGAGAAGTAGAGGGGTACATGGGCCATAGGGCCCAGCTAGGCTCGCAGGCCCATTGCTTGGGCCGGACAGTGCGGGTCGGATTGACCGGACAGTCCGGGGTGGCTGGACACTCCGGGTAGTGTCCGGTTCGACCTTCTGAATGTCCATGCCAGGTCCGGGCTCGAGCAGGCCGGACACTCCGGCTGAGTCACGCCGGACACTCTGGCTTGATCTGGGCGGACACTCCGGCTCAGGCAGCTTCAGGACAGGTGCAGCTTCAGGGCTCGTGGGTTGACGCGGCGGGGGCTCATACCTGATGATGCACAAAATAGTGGTATGAAGTAGCACGCCATCCAAGGAGGTATCAAATTGGCACGAAGCAAGGAGCGAGTTCACCTTAGCTTGGAGGAGTTTGGCTCGGGCACGAGTCATGGGTCCACTTGGGGGACTTGTTGGTGTAGATGTGGAAGCGTCCGTAGGACGGGCTGCATCAGGTAGTAAATTAAAACTTTTCTTTTTGAAGAACCAAGCATGAAACTACAAAATAGTACTTCCATCGATCCATAATAAGGTTGCAACGTTATCCAAAACTTAATTATAGTTTTTCAAATTCATAAGATAACACGTCATATAAGTATTAGTTGAGACAGAATTGACTATGATTTCTATACATTTCGGGACCAAACATCAGTTATGTACACAAATCTTTGGGTCCAGAAGTTGCATGTCCTCACTCAATTGTTTTTCAATCTTCTAGAGCTACACAACTTCACATGTGTCAAGGGAAACCATATGTAGGCGCTGAAGGAGACAAGGATATGATCGGGGGTGATGTCACAGGCGGCCACAAAGAGCAAAATGACAATGTACTACTTCTTAGTAAAGTACCCAGTTTCATATTTTATGGTACATATCAGAATATTTAGAATACGTTAATGCATCTTTAACTTAAACTCCTAGAAGAGCACCTAAAAGTTCTCGGTGTATCATGATACTGCTGGTATAGAACACGAACTTATCTCAGCTAGCGTACAAGGATCAAGACATCACAGTAGGCTAGATGTCAAACATGGATTTTATTAAAAACACAAAAAAAATTAGTTCCTATCTTAAGTTGCCATTATGTCTAGCATTGCTCCAATCACTATTTCACTTGAGGAAATGATTTTTACTTTTAAACAAGGAATTTAAGAGAGTTTCAAAGAAGCTTGGTCTAGAATCTCTGATCTACATGATGATGCAGCCCGTCATACGGACGCTTCTACATCTACACCAACAAGTCCCCCAAGTGGACCCATGACTCGTGCCCGAGCCAAACTCCTACAAGCTAAGGTGAACTCACTCCTCTCCTCGTGCCAATTCGATACCTCCTTGGATGGCGTACTACTTCATACCTCTACTCTGTGCATCATCAGGTATGAACCCCCGCCGCGTCGACCCACGAGCCCTAAAGCTGCACCTGAGCTGAAGCAACCTGAGCCGGAGTGTCCGCCCGGATCCAGCCGGAGTGTCCGGCCCGACCAGAGTGTCCGGCGCGACTCGGCCGGAGTGTCCGGCCTGCCCGAGCCCGGACCTGGCGTGGACATTTAGAAGGTCAAATCGGACACTCCCCGGACACCACCCGGAGTGTCCGGCCACCCCGGACTCTCCGGCTGTTCCGACCCGGACTGTCCGGCCTGAAGATCGGCATGCGAGCCTAGCTGGGCCCTATGGCCCATGTACCCCTCTACTTCGCCAAGAACTCTACTTTAATGCCTGAATTACCCCTGAACTTGTGGATGGCCTATATATAGACCCCCACCTCCATTGTAAACCCGAGGCTTGATATTGGTATTAGTGGAAACCCCTTTGTGGATCTATCTAATTCTTGCCTCATGCTCCTTGACTAAGGAGAACCAATATCCCCAAACCTCGTTTGAGTTTGCATCGTGCCTCCGCGTTGTACAAGGCCTAGGCATCGGTGTCCCTTTGCCTAGACGTCAAGATCTCACCGAGTCTCCCATCTCGCCGTGCCGGTTTGAGAGAGAGTCCTCCGCCCGACGCCGATCCTAGGGATTGCGCCGGACCGGTCACCGCCGGCATGATCTATTGGTGTTTATCGTGGTTTAGCGTGTGTGTGTTCATCGCGTTCTTCGTGTGTGTGTTCGTCGTGTTCATCCTTCCCTCCTTCCCCCGCACTCCACCCTCGATTTGAAAGGGAATCGTGAAAGATCGGGCCACCCTAGAGGTTTGCCCTCAACATATTGGTATCAAGAGCTTCGTTGCTCACAATTTCCCCCACAAATTTTTCTTCTATCCACCAAAAATTCGAAAATCCCCACAAAAAACAGCCCATATTTGCCTTTGGATCGATCTCTTGATTTGGAGTGTTATTTGTGGTTTTGATCCGACCAAACCTTATCTAAGGAGTTGGTCCAGCTTTATCCTGCGTTTCCCCAGCCTGATTTGGCCAGTTTCTCGCGGATTTGAGGCCTGAAGGCGAGGATTTCTGCTCAAGAACACGAGCAGGAAACCCGCGCCGGAGTGTCCGGTCGAAACAGACCGGAGTGTCCGGCCAGACCGGAGTATCCGGCCTAGACAGACCGGAGTGTCCGGCTGTAACGCCAGTTTTGACAGTTTTGCCTCATGTTTCGCATTGGCTAATCTCCTGTGTTTGCTCGTGTCCCGTGTGCGTGTCAGTAACTACCAGCAAGCTTCCGCATCATCAACTTCCGCGCTCATCGACACCACGGACCACGAACATCATCCTGCTCCACCGACGCCAAGTTCATCATCAAAGAAGGTATAACTTGCGTCACCTTGTTAACCCCCATCTTCCTTTGTGTGTACCTATCCCATGAGAGTGGCTCATCTTGTGTTTGCTTGAGCATTGTGCATTTGTCCTTGGATAGTGAGAGTGCAAGAGCAATAGCAAGTGTGACTAGGTAGCACCAAGGGAGAGCAAAAGAAAAATAGAAAAAGATACAAAGAAAAAGCAAAAGAAAAATAGTCTCCCATTGCCAAAGAGAGTCTCAAAGCTTGTAAGCAAGAGAGAAAGAAGAGCGCCCAAGGCAAGTGCACAAATCCATTGCTCACTTTTCCTCTTTGCAAACGAGCCACGGTCTCTCCTTGCATTGGCACGACAACGAGCTTAGTCTTTGTTAGGCCATTTGGTTTGCTCATTTTCATAGTCGTGTCAATCCCAACTTTCTCCACGTGTGTGTACATAGTCGTAGGTTCCCGTCACCCTTTTGAGTTGTTGACCTTCGCCTTTGACTTGAGTTTTGTTGGATTTTTTCCACTTTTGACTATCCCTTTTCTTTTGGTTGGTTCTTTGGCTTTCCACAATCCTAACCTACCACCAACAAGATTTTGAGAGTTAGTTCTTTCTTTAGTGTGAGTTTTCTTTGCAATTCCACTTTGCACGCTAATAGCTCTCACTTGTGGTTTCTAGTTTGGTGCAATCCCCAAGGTGAGGTACAAGGCTAACACCACCATATTCCACTTCCATATACAATACTTGTGTATTTTGCATGATGGATAGGCACGGTGAGACGAGCCAACCACCCCCAAGAAGAAGATCAAGGTCCATACATGACGCGTGCAAGTCACTTCATCGTCCGCCAAGAGTTCCGTGAACATTGCCAAGCACTTGAGATGCGACAAGATGAACAATTTGGCGAGACGCAAGCCGAGTTCAAGAACATCGACAACCGCTTCGACGGCCTCGAACGACAAATGCATGCAATGCATCACAACTTCGGCCACCAAAATGAAGCGCTCCAACGCTCCGTCGCCGAAACAAATGACAATCTTCGACGCCTCATCGACGGCATGACAAGACCACATTCACGCGCATCAAGCTCGGCAAGTTCTTCGCATCGTCATGCACCTCTTCCACAAGATCTACATCAAAGTGCTCAAAGACGCAATGATTCCCCCGTGGTTGAAGATGGAATCTCTTCGAACTATGTACCTTCCCCACGGCACGCCGGAACGTCAAGCTATGATGGTGACCTATCTTCAAGGCCACACGCAAGGCAAGAAGCACACCGTCATCACACAAGGGCACTAGTGATCCAACAAGAGCAACCACAAGAGGAACCGCAAGCGCAACCGCAAGTACAACCGCAAGTCTACCACCATCGACCGTGACACATACTTGACACAACAAGTGATGACTCCAATTTGGAGAATCAAGCCCGTCATCGACGTGAACCTCTCCAAGATCCTCCTCCTCGTCATCAACGTCATGAACATCAACAATGACACCATGGTCATCACGCGGCACCTCCTCCCAATCAACAAAACTTGGAGCGCCAAGTGATACAAGTTGAGCGACGCCCACCACATCAAGAGGCTCATGACCATGTTCTTCGCCGTGAGGCCCATGTGCCTAACCAACATCACCAACCAAGGAACGAGCCTCGTCTTCATCATCAACCGCGTCAAGAGGCTCCACACCTTTGCCACCATGAGGCCCAAGCGCCTCAACCACGTTAACAACCGCGCCAAGAGCAAGAGCAAGCTCTTCAACAACAATATCAAGAGCAAGCTCCGCAACAAGGACGCGAGAGCCAAGTTCCACCTCCCCAACTACAAGATCATCAACAAGGTCACCAAGCTCGTCGCAATGACCGCAACGATGAAGATGAGTTTGATGCCCGTGTCAAGGAAGCAATGGCAAGGCAACGAGTGGAAGATGATCAAGAACTCCTCATGTGTGAACATGACGCAAGTCCATCGCTTGTAGTCACAAGGATCTTGACCACTCAAGCACAAGAGCATGAAGACCAACGCTCCAATATCTTCCAAACACGAGCCGGCATCAATGGCAAATCTATCAAGGTGATCATTGACGGAGGGAGTTGTCACAACCTTGCTAACATCGAGTTGTGTGAGAAGCTCAACCTCACCCTCCATCCACACAAGCACCCCTACCACGTGCAATGGCTAAGTGACCAAGGGTCCGTGAAGATCAAGCATACTGTATCGGTCTCCTTCGCCATTGGTCCTTACAAAGATACGGTGGAGTGTGATGTGGTTCCTATGATAGTTTGCCACATGCTTCTTGGTCGACCGTGGCAATTTCACAAGGCTGCTCAACATGACGGTCGCACCAACATATACACCTTCAAATGGCTCAACAAAACATGTGTTTTGCAACCGATGACTCCTAGCCAAATAATTGCGGACAATGAAAAGGCTTTAGCGAGGGCGCAAAGCACAACACCTACTTGTGAGAAGAGTGGTGAGAGAGAGAACCACCTCATAGTGAGTGAGAGCCACAAGCCAAATTCGAGTGGAAAAACTAAGAGTGTTCTCCTTGCCACCAAAAGTGAGATGAGAGATGTTCGGAACAACCCATCCATCTTGCACTATGTCCTCCTTTGCAAAGGACTAGCACAAGGAACTAACGAATTAACCAATGTTCCTCCATCTTTGATGAGTGTTTTGCAGGAATTCAAGGATGTGTTCCCCGAAGAGCTTCCACATGGACTACCTCCTCTTCGCGGAATCGAACATCGCATTGACCTCATCCCCGGTGCACCACTTCCAAACCGTGCCGCTTACCGCACGAACCCGGAGGAGACAAAGGAGATTGAACGTCAAATCAACCAACTCGTCTCCAAAGGTTTGATCCAAGTTAGCACTAGTCCAAGTGTTGTACCCGTGATTCTTGTTCCAAAGACAGATGATACGTTACGGTTATGCATGGACTGTCGTCCAATCAATGTTATCACCGTGCGTTATCGACATCCCATACCACGTCTCGATGACATGCTTGATGAGTTGTGTGGAGCCACTATTTTTTCAAAGATTGATCTTCATAGTGGTTACCATCAAATACGCATGGCTGAAGGCGATGAGTGGAAAACCGCCTTCAAGACCAAACTTGGTCTCTATGAATGGTTGGTTATGCCCTTTGGTTTATCAAATGCCCCATCCACCTTCATGCGCCTTATGAATCACATCTTGCGTTCTCTCATTGGAAAAAGTGTTGTTGTCTATTTCGATGATATTCTTGTTTATAGGAAATCACTTGAGGACCATATAACACATGTCAAGGAAGTTTTGCAAATCCTTCGACATGAAAAGCTTTATGCTAATCTTCCCAAGTGCACTTTTGCTAAAGACAAGTTGATTTTTCTTGGATTTGTCGTTTCTTCGAAGGGAATTGAAGTTAATGTTTCCAAGGTAAAGGACATACGAGATTGGCCCATACCAACAAATGTGAGTGAACTCCGAAGTTTTCATGGGTTGGCCGGTTTCTATCGTCGCTTTGTGAAAGACTTTTCAACCATTGCTTGTCCCCTTAATGAATTGACCAAAAAGAATGTCACCTTCGTGTGGGGAAAAGCACAACAAAAAGCTTTTGATGAACTTAAAAAGAGGCTCAGCGAAGCACCTCTTCTTGCTTTACCAGATTTCACAAAAACTTTTGAGATACAGTGTGATGCTAGTGGTATTGGCATTGGAGGAGTCCTTATGCAAAACAAACGTCATATAGCCTACCATAGCGAAAAACTTGATGGTGCTCGCCTTAACTATCCGATTTATGACAAAGAGCTTTTTGCCTTAGTTCGTGTCCTTCAAGTTTGGCAACACTACCTTTGGCCTAAGGAATTTATCATACATTCCGACCACGAGTCGTTGAAATATCTCAAAGGCCAAGCTAACTTGAGCAAGAGACATGCTATGTGGGTTGAGTTCATGGAGTCTTTTCCGTACATTGTCAAGTATAAGAAGGGCAAAGATAATGTAGTTGCGGACGCATTGTCTCGCAAACATACAAGCCTTCTTACGAGACTTGAAATCAACGTGTTGGGTCTTGAGGAAATAAAATCTTTGTATGCTTCCGACCCGTTCTTTGAACCAATTTTCGCAAAGTGCTCCAATGACAAGGGAGTTGATGATTTCTATTTGCATAAGGGCTTTCTTTTTAAACAAAACAAGCTATGCATTCCGAAGTTGTCGCTTCAACTTTTGCTTCTCCAAGAATCTCATGGTGGAGGCCTTATGGGTCACTTTGGTCGCGACAAGACATTGGACATGCTCTCCAATCACTACTTTTGGCCCAAGATGAAGCGTGACGTGGAGCGCTACGTTCAACGATGCACGGCATGTGTTCAAGCTAAGTCGCAAGCTAATCCCTATGGTCTTTATATGCCATTGCCTATTCCTCATACACCTTGGTCCGACATTAGTATGGATTTTGTGTTAGGATTGCCTAGATCTAAGCATGGTCATGATTTTATATTTGTTGTTGTGGATCGTTTTTCCAAAATGGCACACTTCATACCGTGCCATAAGACCGATGATGCTTCACATGTTGCAAATCTGTTTTTTTTAGGGAAATCGTCCGTCTTCACGGTGTGCCAAGGACAATCGTCTCCGACCGCGACGTCAAATTCATGAGCTACTTGTGGAAGACCCTCATGGCCAAGCTCGGCGTCAAGCTCCTCTTCTCATCCTCATCACATCCTCAAACTGATGGACAAACCGAAGTTGTCAACCGAAGCCTCGGAACTCTCCTTCGTGTGTTGATCAAGAAAAACCTGAAGAATTGGGAGGAATGCATTCCACATGCCGAGTTCGCCTACAATCGAGCCAAGCACTCAACAACCAAGATGAGTCCATTCATGATCGTCTATGGTTTCGAGCCCCTCACCGCTCTCGACATCCTACCACTACCTCTCCATGAGCGCACAAACATGGACGTCGAGAAGCGCGCACAAGCTATGAAGGAACTTCATGAAGAAACAAGAGCTACTATCGAACAACAAGTCCTTTGCCAAGCTTCAATGTTAAACAAGGACAAGATGGAGATGATATTTCAAGAAGGTGACCTGCAGCTGCACCTGAGCTGAAGCTACCTGAGCCGGAGTGTCCGCCCGGATCCAGCCGGAGTGTCCGGCCCGACCGGAGTGTCCGGCGCGACTCGGCCAGAGTGTCCGGCCTGCCCGAGCCCGCACCTGGCGTGGACATTTAGAAGGTCAAATCGGACACTCCCTGGACACCACCCGGAGTGTCCGGCCACCCCGGACTGTCCGGCTGTTCCGACCCGGACTGTCCGGCCTGAAGATGGGCCTGCGAGCCTAGCTGGGCCCTATGGCCCATGTACCCCTCTACTTCACCCAGAACTCTACTTTAATGCTTGAATTACCCCTGAACTTGTGGATGGCCTATATATAGACCCCCACCTCCATTGTAAACCCGAGGCTTGATATTGGAATTAGTGGAAACCCCTTTGTGGATCTATCTAATTCTTGCCTCATGCTCCTTGACTAAGGAGCACCAATATCCCCAAACCTCGTTGGAGTTTGCATCGTGCCTCCGCGTTGTACAAGGCCTAGGCATCGGTGTCCCTTTGCCTAGACGTCAAGATCTCACCGAGTCTCCCATCTCGCTGTGCCGGTTCGAGAGAGAGTGCTCTGCCCGACGTCGATCCAAGGGATTGCGCCGGACCGGTCACCGCCGGCGTGAGCTATTGGTGTTTATCATGGTTTAGCGTGTGTGTGTTCATTGCATTCTTCGTGTGTGTGTTCGTCGTGTTCATCCTTCCCTCCTTCCCCCGCACTCCACCCTCGATTTGAAAGGGAATCGTGAAAGATCGGGCCACCCTAGAGGTTTGCCCTCAACACATGAAAAACTGAACCTAAAATGACTCAAAGCTTTTTCCTTAGCAGTTTTTACCTTGGAATTGCTCTTTGATATAGATATGCTTTGGATGCTATAGTGGGAGGATATTTCCTCCAATGCAATGAGGATGATGCTTTTAATGCCATAAAGAAGTTGGTCTTTACTTACAACTTGCCTAGCAAATCTGATTCTTCCTTCATAAACATATTTGCTAGATTGAATACTCTTGAGACCAGCACTGCTAGTTTAAAAGATTGCTATAATACAATTAGAGAGCATCATGACTATGTTCAAATAAATGCTGAACCCTCAAAATGGCTTCCCATAGTAAAGATTTCTATAAATAATGAAACTTTTCATGCTCGTTGTGATATCATGACTGAATTTTGTCTTATGCCTAAAGATATCTATGAATCTTTGAATCTTTGGGGACTTTCTGAAGGAGGAGAAGAAATATTTCTTGCTAATAATGCCACAATATCACCAATTGGAATAGCTGAAGGAGTGTTTTCAAAGATCCTAGGGAAACTGGTTTCTACTGATTATCTTGTTATTGAATGTGTAGGGAAAGGACAAATTACACTTGGAAGATCCCTATTGAAACTCCGTGGAGCAATAATAGATGTGGAAAGGGGCACCATGCACTTTGCTTCTCCACAAAACAATCATATGTTCCCCAAGGTTAAGAATAAAAGTAACAGAGGTAAGGGTAAGAAATTTGGTTTTAATGCTTCTTCATTTGAGAACACTTGATTCTTTTTCTTGCTTCTTATGTCTAACTTAAAGGTGTTAAAGAAAAGTACTTATTGGGAGATAACCCAAAAGTTTTAGATGAGCCTTGGAAGTTATTACCTCTGTAATAACCGCTCCTTATCCTTTTTATTTGCTTTTTGTGCCAAGAGTAACCTCTAATGAGAGAGAAGTAATGATCGGAAAAGTTGTTGTCCCGAAATAGATTTTTGTGTTTCACCGTACAAATTCGTGTAAAATCTCTGTACATCGTTTTAAGGCGTGAATTTTTTTGCTTCTGCCCTAGGTTATTATCTAACTTTCGTTAGTTCAACACTTTTCGATTTGAGCAACAGAAGGTCTTCGAAAAAATAGATTTTTACCTGCTGGTCTGTTTTGACAAATTTCTGCCATTATTTGCATTTGCTTCTTGTTGGTTCTTTTTTGAGTTCTTTTGGGGAATTGAACTTTTTGAGGGAAGTGCTATAGTATCTTCTGTTTTAATGGAAGTTTTATTGGTGCTAAAACTGACCTAAAGACTTATTATCTTGAGTGCACTAATGTTGCTAATAAAGTTTCTGTGATGTTTTGTATGAAGGAAAAAATTTCAGGTGTATGGAGAGAATGATGTAATGAGATGAAGAATGGACTAAAGCTCAAGCTTGGGGATGCCACCACGTGTCACCCCAAGAATTATCCAAGAAGTACAAGCGTCAAAGCTTGGGGATGCCCAAGGCATCCCCTTCTTCATCAATAAAACTCCCAGGTTTCTTCCAAACACTTTATTTTTATTGTTTCATGCATAGTTGTGTTGTTCTTGGAGCGTCTTTTTTTTCCTTTTTGTTTTTGGTTTTCGTTTGCTGAATAAATTGGTTGGACCCCCTATTTCATGCATTGGTTTTCAAATGGTTTGGTTTGGATTGGAAAAAGAGTAGGAAAAGTTCATGCTTAAGTGGTAAAGAGAGCTTGTTTTTGACTATGGCCCATGCTTTGTCATGCCATGCTTGAAATTGTTTGGCTTTATGCTTAGTGATCTTTGCTGTAGCATGACATGTTATAAACAATTGAGATTGCTTAATGTGCCTTGGAAGAATCATGCGTTGTTTTGGCATATTAAAGCATAGTATTGTGGTATTCTCCTTTGATGCTTTATTTGGGTTGACTTGACGCATGCTCACACCATGTTATGACTATCCCAAGTCACCATAGCCTTTATGATCCTTTAGTTTTTGACTTGTAGTATCACTTTATGCTTTGATTAATGATGTTTTGTCGCTCTGCATGATTATGGCCATTATTGCTCTCTTAGTCGGTCGCTCCCAGTCTTTTGCTAGCCTCCGTAATCAAGTATGAGTTCCACTCATGCATCCAACTCCTAAAACCAAGTTATTCCAAAGAGTCCACCATACATACCTATTAGCACTTGCTATTCCAAGTATATTCATGTTTTTATCTACCTTCCGAATTAAACTTGTTATGAGAAAACTAGTGATTAAAGCTCTCACGAACTTGATGGCACACTTTACTTTTCTTGCCCTTAATAAACTTGAACCATTGGGTCGTCTATGTTGTATATGCTTGCACTTATATGTTGGAGATTAGAAGAACCGTGTTATCATGGGGAACGCTTTCAACATTGCACTTGTACTTTGTACCTAGTTGATATCATGCTCTTTTGTCTATGGATGTCATCGGTGTGAAATGAAAGGGGAGCTTGTAAGTCCATGGAGTTATGTATGTGTGTTAGAAAAACGCCTGGGCCGCCAGTCTAATCCATGCCGTCATGGTGGAAACCTGCAGCGTAACCATAATGAGCTGTCTATGAAGCATTCTTCTTATAAAAAACAGTCAGATATTGAGAAAAAGAGAAAAATAAAAAAAAGATACGAGAAAAGAGGAAAGAGAGAAAAAGCACCATTTTCCCATGGTAAATAAGAAGATTGCTAAGATGCTCATTGTCTGCTTGCCTTGTCATTTTCATATGGGGATTCTTCCGTATCATCGGGCAAGGGGTACCCCGTTGGCGGTTCTCTATGATACACATGTACTTACTATGACAAGAACTTACCGGTAACTAAACTTGAGAAGCATGAGGAGCGACCCTCGTATTCAAGGAACATGAGATTTCCAACTTATACTTTGTCAAGCATATACTCCATAGTTTGTTCACTTTAACCTTAATCACTTCAAGATGCTTATGATAGGGGCAATGAGAGATGAAAGCTAATAAGTACCATAATTTTTGGAAGCTCTTTATGAAACTTGAGTCTCTACTTCCTTCTACGAAGGCCTTTCTTTTACTTTTATGTTGAGTCTCCACCTTCTATCTTTATGCACCTATTGAGAGAGCATAGTGGACATTCTTATTTCTATGTGCATTGTCCCAAGACTTGTTGATTGATGCATAATTTTGATATTGCTTGTTCTTAAACTATTTGTATCTAGTCACTCTTATGAACTTTGAAGGTATCCTATGCATTTATGTTTGCTACTCTATGAGGGACAAGCTGAATGCCACTATGCTATGTTTTCTTTATATGAAACAAACAAACCTCTTGCAAAGCATTGTTATTCATGAAACTTTTGTTTGTGCCTTTTCATGTTGCAACATAGTTGCTATGTCTTATTTTTAGAACTTTATCTTTCATGCTATGTTGAAGTACTATGATCCCAGCTATCAATGTTTTACAAATACTTTGATCAAGTTTATGATGGTGCATGTCACCTCAAAAATTATTCTTTTTTATCGCTTACCTACTCGAGGACAAGCAGGAGTTAAGCTTGGGGATGTTGATATGTTGCAAGCGTATCTATAATTTTGATGATTCATGCTTGGTTTTATCTACTTTCTTATGTTTTGCCCACACTTTGGAGTACTTTTTATACACTTTCTTGGACTAACCTATTAACAAGATGCCACAGTGCAAGCTGCCTGTTTTCTGCTGTTTTTGCTTCCAGAAAAGCTAGTAAGGAAATATTCTCGGAATTGGACCGGACAAAAGCCCAAATCAATATTTCACCAAAAGGAATACAGAGTCCGGAGGGGAGACGAAGAGGGGAGCCAGGGCAGCCACACCTGGTGGTGGCGCGGCTAGCCCTAGCCGTGCCACCAGGGGGTGGGGACCCCCTGGTACTCCACCGACCTTGCCCCTTCGCCTATATATTTCCTCCGGGACAAAAACCCTAAGTACCCGATCAAAATTCCACGAAAGAGTCTGTAGCCGCCGCCATCTCCATCTCTAGATCGGGAGGGATCTGAAGCTCTTCCCGGCACCCTGCCGCAGGAGAGAGATCACCCTGGAGGCCTTCTTCATCACCATGACTGCCTCCGGTGTGATGCGTGAGTAGTTCATCCCAGAACTACGGGTCCATGTAGTAGCTAGATGGTTGGTTCTTCTCATTTGTGCTACCATGTCTAGATCTTGTGAGCTCCGTTCATGATCAAGATCATCTATTTGTAATCTACATGTTGTGTTTGTGGGGATCCGATGGATACTGAGTTGTATTTCAGATTGATTATTGATTCTATCATGTCTATGTTACTTGTGATCTTGCATGCTTTCCGTTGTGAGTAGCTATCTTGGCCGAGTAGATTCTAGCAACTCCAAGAGGGAGTATTTATGCTCGATAGTGGGTTCATACCTCTAGGAATATGGGGAAGTGACAGAAATCTCTAAGGTACTAGATGTGTTGTTGCTACTAGGGAGAAAACAACAATCCTTTGTTCATAGAACAATCGTATTGTTTACTTTACACACTTTGCTTAATGCAATTATCTGTTGCTTGCAACTTAATACTAGAGGGGGTTCGGATGATAACCTGAAGGTGGATTATTAGTCGTAGATGCGGTTGGATTATGGTCTATGTATAATGCCCAATCACATCTCGTAGGAGTCAAGATGATTAGTATATGCATGTATGCTTTCTCGGTGTCAGCCAATTGCCTGCTGTAATTTGTTCACTCAACATGTCATCTATCTTAAGGAGAATCACCTCTAGTGAACTATGGACCCTGATCCATTCTTTTATCATCAATCTACAAGCTATTTACGGTTTTCTGTTTTCTTTCTGCAAGCAATTACTATCTTCCACACAATACGTTTAATCCTTTGTTTTTAGCAGAACCGGTGAGACTGACAACCTCATTATAAGTTGGGGCAAAGTTCTGTGGTTGTGTTGTGCAGGATTCCAAGTTGGAAACAACACCTTGGAGGTGTTTCCTTGCTCCTACTGGTTTGATAACCTCAGTTTCATAACTGAGGGAAACTTGCTGATGTGCTCATCATACCTTCCTCTTGGGGTTCCCTAATGAGATTGACGTGTTGAGCCGATCATCACGGAGCAAAGCAACTAGTCTCGTGGGTACGTTCCTAGGCACGGATGTTGTAGGTAGCATGTGTCTATGGTATGCAAACAAAGGTATGCTATGTGGACTCGGACAAACAATGAAACCTGGCGGAAATGCTGAAGGTGGACACGGTGGAAATGAGATCAAACCCTAAACCTGCAGGTCGGATCTATGAGAAGACACAACCATCAACTAAAACTCGAAAACAATGCAATCTAGTCTATGGCAAATATTTTTGTAAGGATTTTTCTGTATAGGACGAAACAAAAATAATCTATGGATGGATTTGTGGATGCTCACCGAGTAAAATAGTAAATCTGATACAAAGATGATATGGGGTGGCCCGATCTTCTCAGCAAGCACTTGTCGATGATGATTATGGTGGATAGATTACTAGCCTATAGCTACGAACTCTCCCTCTCGAACCCTGATGCCAATGCAACAGCTCTCAAACCCTGTGGGATATTCACAACACCACACTCTTACGCATGTAGCAATCGACCATGAATGGTAGTTTGCAATCTACTAATTCCAAATGGAACAACAGATCACACTCAATTGCAGTAGTATAATTCAATCACAGGGTAATTCCAAATGTTCTTTGAAAGAAACAACTCCAAAATAGTTTAAACATGGTCTTAACCCTAACTATGGGTCGTCCCAAGGCTTATAAGGGCGGCTGGGGTGGCCAGAAACTGAAACTAAACACGTATGACTCAAACTGATACAAACCGACTCGGACCATATTCGGCCGGTGGCCGGACACTCCGATGTAATTGGGCCGGACAGTCCGGTCGGCCGGACACTCCGGGTGGATTCAGTCGGATAGTCCGGTCCGGCCGGAAACTTCAAAGTTTTCGGGTGGTGTCCGGGTAGTGTCCGATTTGGGACACAGATTGTCAGCACCAATTCTTCTCTCGAGCAGGCCGGACAGTCCAGGTGGATTCGCCAGACACTCCGGTCGATGTAGAGCTTTTGGCCTCCGACTTGATGATCTTCTCTTGCGCCTTCGTCCCGCTCCTCCCTCGCGCATCCTTGGGCGATCATCATGTTGGGATTCTCTTGTAGCCCTTCACCTCCTCACGCCATGCTTGTTTCTCCAATGAACCTGATCATACATAAATGCATAGACTTAGGTAGTATAAAGTTCTCATCAATTAAAGTACTAGATTAGTTTAGGAGTGAATTCACCTGTTGTTCAATTAGCTTAGCACGAGCTCTTGTAATGGGTCCAATTCTAATCTCATTGGACTGATTCTTCTTGCAACAGTTGGAGCATCTTCAGTAGTCATTGGGGTAGGTGTAATTATAGGGATGTCCTCATCCGATGGATTCCTCAAGGGTAGTTTAGAAATGAAAGCCATATACTAAAGGATGAATAGAGAATGCGTATTGTTGAAGTGGCATGACCATGCCATCATATGATGATGGATATGGTGGAGCCAGATGACTAGTTCATTTAGGCAGAAGTGATCTTAGTGAAGTAGATGAGAGATCTCTATAGAGTAGATTTAGGAGAGGAATTCCCTAGTTAAAACCAAGCTAAATGGAGTATAAATATAGGAGTTCCATGGAAGGCTTAAGTTAAGAACATATCAAGACATAAACAGAACCATGTCTACCTCTTTGTCTAAAACCCCAAAATCAAATTGATAGTGGAACCATTTCCTATTCCTAGGTAACCATTGAATAATATCTCTTGGACAAATGAAGCTTCCAAGAGAAAATTAGAGAACCAGATGATTGTTTATGGATGAAAGCCTTGTTTACTTTATGATCCTAAACCCTAATAGAAACCTAGACCCATGAACCATTAAGACCACACCAAGAAGTAATCTCTATAGCTCACTCTGAGCTGAGATATCATTTAGGGTTATAAATTCAGGAGGAATCCTTAAACCATGATCCCTAGCATCATTCACTAATAAACTTGAGGGTAGTGTATCCTCTAGGGTCCACAGTAAGTGTGGTATTAGAAACCCTAGGTAAATGTTGCTCATTAAGATCACTTGGGCCACATGGATGATAATGGTTGCTCACCATTATATAATAAACTTCTATCAAAACATTAACCACACTTAAGAAAGTAGTGAACAACTAGTTCAAGAAGTGATCCATGCCTACTTTGAAAATAAGTAGAATAGTTATGAAGAAATTGTAATGGAATTGGAATAAAGGAAATACCAAACTTTTAGAATCATGAAATTTAAATCACCATATTATGAACCACAAGGTTTAATGCATTATAATGTATATATATATCAATTCTGATCTGAGGCTAAGTTTGAATATAGTTCTATATATATCATTCGCCATTTCAAATCCTTACCATTATAATTATCTAGTGAAAACAGAATCATTTTTATGAAATCTTATTATAAGAAACAAATTCCTAAAACCCTAATTCCTCTTTATATTTTCTAATGAAAATAATCCTTTATTTAATAATTAATAATGAAATTATTAAAAAGGAATGCCAAACCAACTAACTACATTACCAATTAAGAACCTTGTTGATTCACTGAATTATGGATATTTAAATCCTTGAAGAAATTCAAATTGAAAAGGAAAAGAGAAAAACAGGAATAAAAAACAGAATAAGAAAAGGAAAAGAGTCAGCCAGTCATTCCTGCCCATGGCCCATGTACTATTCGTCGCTCGCGTGCAGCAGACATCACTTCTCGCGCACTTAGCCACGGCCCAACAGCAGCCCGGATCACCTCCCTCTCTGACAGACAAGTGGGACCAGAAGGAGGACCGCGGGTTGAGACATAGATTACGCTAGGGGATTTTCTGCAAAATATTCGCACCGTCGTCTTCCTTTAGCTGGAAGCAGCTCGGTGGAGCTGCCGATGACGTCCTTTGCCGCCGCGCGCCATGATGCCTGCTGCCGCCATCGTATTGTGGAAATGGGGATAAGAACGCCATCATGACGCTCCACTCGCCATAATCTTCGCATTCCATCTCTCGTGTCCTCTCTCTTCCATTTCTCTCTCGGTGCCAAAACTTAGCGCCACAGTCACTTTCTCGCACCGCTGTTAGGGGCTGCCCAAGGCCAACCGAAGATGCCACGAGCTCCGCCGTGGTGAGATTCATGTCCACGCTAAAGGAATCGAGCCAAGAAGGTCTTAATCGGCCGCATTGCCTCGGTCTTCTCCAAGCCCGACGATCACCACCGCCCGCTTCACCGTCGATTCTGTCTGCCTCAGCTCCATCTGAGCTCAGCCACGCGTTAAGGGTAAGCCGCTGAAGCCCGTACGCCTCTTCTCTACCTTCCTCTCGTTGTGTCGCACCGTCGTGTCATGTGCCTCCGCTCGCCGTCATCAGGTGGCGTTGCAACCGGTGTTTCGGTGACTGTTTCGTAGCAGTGTCACCATCAGAAGGTTCACCTAGGCCTCCTCGTTCGAACGCCTAGCTCTGCTCACGCACGCGCACTCACAAACACCGATGCCGATGATCGTATGGGGGGTGGCCAGCGGGATGATGTCATACTGACGGCATACCCATGTCATTCCCGGCCCAATCCACCTGTTGACTGGTCCATGCCTAGGTGGCAAATGACGTGGTGCTGACCCCACTAGTCAGTGACCTGAGCTAGAGCCTCACGCGGTGAAAAAGGAATTTCTTGTTTAGATTTATTTTCAAAAAATATGTAAAGGGTATAAAATCAATATCTTTTGTTTTATAATTCCATAAATTAATTAAATTTTATAAATTCAATATATTTTATTTTATAATTTAGAAATATATATATTATATATCAAAATGTTTAGAAAAATAAACTACATAATTTGAACCTATTATTATAATTTATTCCCCAACTTAAATAAAAGAGTTATTATTATTAGCCAATATTCTATTAAGGATAAATATTTAAAAACCATATACTATTATTTAAAATTCATAAAAATAATTATAATATATCAAATTTCTTAGAAAAACAAAATATAAAATTATAAACTTATTTCATACATTTTTGTGTGTCGAAACTAAATATTATGATTTATTAAGACTTTATAAATTGATAAAACTTATAAAAATTAAATCTTATTATATAAAATCACAAAAATACATATAATATACCAAAATGATCACAAAAATATAATATACACATTAAAAATATAACCATTCACATTTGAAGTAAAATAAATGAAAATGTTTAATAAGTCTTATTAAAACCATTTTCTTCTATTTTAATAAATTAAAAATATATAAATCTCTACTATTGCCTTTACCATTATTTGTTTAAAGTCCAAAAGTGTAATAACAAGTAAAATTGTTATCCAAGTGAAGTAAAAAAAGGTATAACCATTTTAAGTTGTATTTACAAAAACTACCATTTAAAACTAAGTGTATCTTAATTTTTCTAAAAAGATTTTATCAATTATAAAATATACAAGAATAGTATATTATTTAGAAAAAGGATTCTATTTATTTATAAAATCATCAAGTTCATAGTTACCAATTCTTTTCTAAGTTTGGGAATCCATTTAAAGATTTAAACCTAGTTTTTAAGTAATTAAAATCAGGCCCTTTTCATGATATAAAGTCCTACTATTCTTTTTAAAAGATAGATAAGTGATTCCGTTCACTTATAATATTAAGAAACAACATTCCCATAAAAGAAATACTACTTATATTTTCCTTTATTGTCAAACCTTAAAAAGTGAACCACCCATAATATGATGCCATATTCAAAATATAAAAGTCTCCACTTACTAGTGGAATAGCTATTCCAAAATGCTAAATTAGTTTGTTCTTGAATTCTTATAGTTAATAAGGAACCCTAAAAAGGTATTTACTTCTAATTTGAATACTTTCCTTTGTAAAGTAATCTTTCCTCAAAAAGTTATTCTTTCAAGAAATATTAAAAGTAATCTTTAAATATTTCTATGAAGACTCTAATGAATTAATAACCCTTGTAAGAAATCCCTGTGTACCATTCCACACTTGAGTGCTTTACTATTGCATGCTACTTATTGCTTTTACATATTGGTCCACACACTCTCACAAGCCTTAATAAGAAGCAATAGTGTGAAAATTGATATAAAAGTGCAACACATTTCAAAGAAATCATTCCAACCTTCAAACCCTAGATCAGATACGATTATTTTGGGGATTCACATTTATCAAATTGAATTACATTACTTATGGATAATTGCATCTTGCTTCTTTAAACATTAGTCCTTACCGAACCAATGGTGTGATTTATAGATTTTGGATCTTCTATTGTCTCGAAGACCATGAGTGCATAATCTTGCAATCACAAAAGGTAAGTTCACACTTTCTCATGTCCTTTGATTATTTTCTCTGCTGGTAACTCAAATATTGTCATCACCTGCATTTCAAAATGGTCAGAAAACACTATTTTCATAATAATATGATTATGGATTATTTATCAAATAGTATTAATCTACTGATACGGTTCCAATGGTAAAGGAACATAATATCTAGGACTTAATCAACCAATGTCGCTAGTGATTCTAGCGCCGTATAATATGCGTTAACCATGAGATTTGGAATGGGACGGAGAAGTCAGCTGGATCTTCTTCCTTTCGCATGGATGGCTGACCTGATTATGAGGCTAAGGATTTCTCGTGGAGAACCTAGCACATGGGTGGAACCCCTTAGTTTCCCATGATTTTGGTGTCTAGATTATCTTGAGAGGCTGCCAATGGTTTAGCTGGACCTTTAAGGGAGCTTGCTAGGGCATAACCGTCTCATAGAGTCTTCAGGTGCCTACCATAGTTTTAGCCAGTCCTATAAGGGGCTTGATAGAGGTGGGGCATGTCCTGGAGGGTCGTGTCTTCATGCGGGGTCACGGAGAAGGGCAGTGATTGGCTTGGATCATCTATTGGGCCCTAGATCAAGGAATTGTGGACGGGAAAGATTCGCCAAGTTGTGCAACAAGGATTTGGTCTCTCGTGGGTAAAGCAACGCACCTTTGCAGAGTGTAAGAACGGTGACATGTTACTCCCTATTCTGGGAAGGAGCTATGAACGCGGCAGGAAAGGAACTCCACAAAAGTTCTGGTAAACCTATGAAGGCTGATGGACATAGTTTTTAGAATAAAAGCAACCTTTGAAGAAATGTTTATGAAAACCTGCATTGCCTGCGACCTGTGGTCTGTGGTTGTAGATAGTGAATCAAACACTCCTTTGTAGTGAACTTGTTGAGTACGCTCGTACTCAACCGTATGTTCTTAACCCTTGCTAGGTTCTAAGCCATTAAAGACGATGTCAACATCAATTTGTACTCAAGAAACCATCATCGATAGCTCAAGTTCTTCAAGGAAGTTAACAAATTGTAACATCCCAAAACTTTAATCCAAGCTTATCAAGATCCAAATCATTAAAATTAGGGTTAACAAAAACTTTTCCAATTCAAAGTATGAAAGCATTCATGTGTATGTGTACTTAAATTAGGAGTTGTTTTGAATTGCCATGGTTCTGTGATTCATTGCTTGTAAAATATTTCTTAGGTGAAATAAACATCATCTAAATCATTCCCAAACTTATCCCAAAGAAAAACAACTCAAAATGAATAATTGAAGTGAATGGTCATTTTGGCCAAATTAACTATCATGCCTACTTTGGCTATTCCGAGTATTCAGTGTTGGGTCCGCAGCATAGAAAACAAAAAATTTCCTACGATGAGAACTATACGCCAAGATCTATCTACTAGATACAGAGCAACGGGTGGACATACATCCATGGAGAACTTACCCTCGAAGACAACGAGCTTTGTTAACGAGTTGGAACTCGTGGTTGATGTAGTCGTACACTTGCCGATCTCAAGATCGTGAGGAAGTCCGAGCGCCGCAACTCAACAGCGCATCCGCACTCGCACACACGTTCAAGCCACCGGTCAACCTCCACCTCCTCGCTCCAGCGATCCAGCGGAAGTAGCAACTCCTTCCTGACGAAATGCCACTGGGAACATGTATCTCGCTAATCCGAGACCATGGGGGAATAATTCTAGAGGGGGAGAGAGATCCTTCACAAGGAGGTGTGTGGATGAAGGAGGGAATGGGTGGCCTTTTATAGGAGGAGGGGGGTGCCCCCTCTCTCCATGGCCGGCGCATGGGGGGTGACCCGTCACCTACCCCATTCATGTGGTGGTAACCCCTCCACATTAAAATGCCTCTTCACATTCCCTTTTAAAGTCTCCACTTTAAATGCATTAAATTTCTCCAAATTTAATGCTCTCTCATTTAATAAAACTCTTTTTATTAAATTTATTCAGAATTTTGTTAATTACTTTAATTAACAAACATTCACATATAGCCCCTTGCAATATTTCAATATCACATGCAGAACCACCTTCTGCAATTTCACCCGAAACAATTTCCGGTTTCTATTGAAAACAATTCCTGTGCTTTGCAATTATTTCATCTGAAACATATGTGCTCCAAAATGGTGTCCGGTAACTCTTAAGTGTGCCACCCTACGGTTCGCGAATAATGCAGACATGATCGAGACCCTTCTCCGATCAATAATCAGCAGCGGGACCTGGAGATCCGTACTGACTCCTACACATTCAACGATGACTCCTGTGATCGTGAGAACCTTTAACGCTTGTAACTAAATCCCTTTGTCTCTCGATATATTACATGTCTGAGATTCGATCATCGGTATCTCCATACCTAGTTTGATCTCGTTACCGACATGCACTCTTTTCTCGTTCCCGTGATATAACATTCTAGTGATCACATCACTTGCTTGCAAGCTATCCTAATGTGATATCACCGAGAGGGCCCAGAGTATATCTATCCGTAATCTGGATTGACAAATTCCACTCTTGATCCATGAGCCTCAACATAACACCTTCGTAGTACTGAACCCATCTTTATAGTCACCCTGTTACGGTGTGATGTTTGATGTTATCAAGATACTCTCCCGGTGTTAGCAATTAACATGATCTCATGGTCTAAGGATAAAGATTACTTCGTATGATGTTATAGCAAAACATAATGACTTGATCGTACTGCTATACTTCGGATGAATGTTCATCACATCATTTCACAAATGTTGTGACCTTGTTATTAACAACATCCAATGTCCATGATCAGGAAACCTTGATCATCTTGTTAATCAACAAGCTAGTCTATAAGAGAGGCATAACTAGGAACCCTTTTTGTTTATTAAACACACATGTATTGATGTTTCCTATCAATACAATTATAGCATGCAAAATAAACATCTATCATATACAAGGAATACATAATAACAACTTTATTATTGCCTCTCAGGGCATATTCCCTTCAGTCTCCCACTTGCACTAGAGAAAATAATCTAGTTTATATAGTGATAAATCTAACACCCATGGAGTTCTGGTGTTGATCATGTTTTGCCCTAGGGAGTACTTTAGTCAACGGATCTGCTACATTCAGGTCCGTGTGCACTTTACAAATCTTTATATCTCCATCCTTGACATGCTCGCGGATGGAGTGAAACCGGCGCTTAATATGCTTGGAATTCTTGTGAGACCTTGGTTCCTTTGCGTTGGCTATGGCTCCATTGTTGTCACAATAGATCACCATCGGGTCCAACGCACTGGGAACCACACCTAGTTCCGTAATGAACTTTTTCATCCAAACTGCCTCCGGTGCCGCTTCTGAAGCAGCAACATATTCCGCCTCCGTTGTTGATCCAGCCACCACAGGTTGTTTGGAACTCCTCCAACTAACTGCTGCTCCGTTCAAGAGAAATATGTATCCGGATTTAGACTTAGAGTCATCCGGATCGGTGTCAAAACTAGCATCGACATAACACTTAGCGACTAGCTCTTCTTCACCTCCGTATACAAGAAACATATCCTTAGTTCTTCTCAAGTACTTAAGGATATTCTTGACCGCTATCCAGTGTTCCGAACCTGGATCAGATTGGTACCTACTAGTCAAACTAATAGCATGTGCCACATCCGGTCTTGTACATAGCATGGCATACATTATAGAGCCTATGGCTGGGGCATAGGGGATCTTATCCATTATCTCTCTTTCTTCCGCCGTAGCCGGACTTTGAGTCTTACTCAATGTCTTGCCTTGCAACATAGGTAAGAACCCCTTCTTACTTTCGTCCATATTAAACTTCTTTAATATCTTATCAAGGTATGTACTCTGCGATAGCCCAATTAGGCGTCTTGATCTATCTCTATAGATTTTAATGCCTAATATATATGAAGCTTCACCAAGGTCCTTCATCGACAATTTGCTGTTTAGATAACTTTTAACACTGTTTAAAAGATCTATATCATTTCCAATCAATAATATGTCATCCACATATAATATCAGAAATGCCACATTGCTCCCACTCACTTTCTTGTAAATACAAGTCTCTCCATAAGTTTGGACAAATCCAAACTCTTTGATCACCTCATCAAAGCGGAGATTCCAACTCCGGGATGCTTGCTTCAGTCCATAGATGGATCGCTGAAGTTTGCACACCTTATCAGCATCCTTAGGATCGACAAAACCCTTAGGTTGTATCATATACAACTCTTCTTCAATATTACCATTGAGGAACGCAGTTTTGACATCCATCTGCCATATTTCATAATCGAAATATGCAGCAATTGCTAACATAATCCTAACCGACTTAAGCATCGCTACGGGAGAGAATGTCTCATCGTAGTCAACTCCTTGAATTTGTCGAAACCCCTTTGCGACAAGTCGAGCCTTATAGATGGTTACATTACCATCAGCATCAGTTTTTCTTTTGAAAATCCATTTATTCTCAACGGCCTTTTGATCGTGAGGTAAGTCCACCAAGGTCCAAACCTGGTTTTCGTACATGGATTCCATCTCGGATTTCATGGCTTCTAGCCATTTGTTGGAATCCGGGCTCATCATCGCTTCTTCATACGTCGCAGGGTCATCCATTTCATCAACCATGAAATTCACAACAGGATTGCCGTACAGTTCAGTAGCTGCACGTGTCCTGCTTGACCTGCGAGGTTCGGTAGTGTCCTCTTTCGGAGTTTAATGATCATTATCATTAGCTCTCTCTTCATCAGGTGAAGTCAACTCTGAAACAACTTCCGGAGCTGCGCTACTCGCCATTTCATGAAGAGAAGGTTCAATAACCTCTTCGAGTTCTACCTTCCGACTACTCACACCTTTCACGAGAAACTCCTTCTCAAGAAAGGATCCATTCTTGGCAACAAAGACCTTGCCCTCGGATCTATGATAGAAGGTATACCCAATCGTTTCCTTAGGGTATCCTATGAAGATGCATTTTTCTGCTTTGGGTTCGAGTTTATCCGGTTGAAGTTTCTTCACATAAACATCGCATCCCCAAACTTTAAGAAATGACAGTTTAGGTTTGTTTCCAAACCATAATTCATACGGTGTCTTTTCAACGGATTTAGATGGTGCTCGATTTAAAGTGAATGCAGCTGTTTCCAGTGCATAACCCCAAAATGACAGAGGTAAGTCAGTCAGAGACATCATAGATCGAACCATATCCAATAAAGTACGATTACGACGTTCTGACACACCATTACGTTGTGGTGTTCCGGTAGGCGTGAGTTGTGAAACTATTCCAAAGTCTTTCATATGTGTGCTAAACTCGTAACTTAGATACTCTCCTCCACGGTCGGACCGCAGAAATTTGATCTTTCTGTTATGATGATTTTCCACTTCATTCTGAAATTCTTTGAACCTTTCAAAGGTTTCAGACTTATGTTTCATCAAATAGATATACCAGTATCTACTCAAATCATCCGTGAAAGTAACAAAATAACGATATCCACCTCGTGCCGACACACTCATTGGTCCACACACATCGGTATGTATGATTTCCAATAAATCTGCCGCCTGTTCCATTGAACCGGAAAACGGCGTTCTAGTCATCTTGCCCATAAGGCATGGCTCACATGTATCAAATGATTCAAAATCAAGTGATTCCAAAAGTCCATCAGAATGGAGTTTCTTCATGCGTTTAACGCTAATATGACCTAGACGGTAGTGCCACATATATGTAGATATATCATTATCAAGTTTAATCCTTTTAGCATCAACATTATGAATATGCGTAATACTACTATCGAGATCCAACAGAAATAATCCATTCAACACAGGTGCATGACCATAAAAGATATTATTCATATAAATCGAACAACCATTGTTTTCAGACTTAAACGAATAACCACTTTGCATCAAACATGATCTGGATACAATGTTCATGCTCAGTGCAGGCACCAAATAACAATTATTCAGGTTTATAACTAATCCCGACGGCATATGGAGAGGCAGCGTTCCGACGGCGATCACGTCAACTCTTGATCCATTGCCGACCCGCATCGTGACCTCATCCCTTGCTAGTTGTCACTTGTTCCGCAGCCCCTGAACCGAGTTACATATATTAGCAACCGATCCCGTATCAAATACCCAGGTGCTACTGCGAGTACTAGTCAAGTACACATCAATAACATGTATATCACATATACCTTTGTTTGCCTTGCCGGCCTTCTTGTCCGCCAAATACTTGGGGCAGTTGCGCTTCCAATGGCCAGTCCCCTTGCAATAGTAGCACTCGGTGTCAGACTTAGGGCCAGCTCGGGGTTTCTTTTCAGGCGCGGCAACAGATTTGCCGCCCTTCTTTCCCTTCTGCTTGCCTTTCTTGTCCTTCTTGAAACCGGTGGTCTTATTGATCATCAACACTTGATGTTCTTTCCTAATCTCCACTTCTGCAGTCTTAAGCATTGACAGAAGCTCGGGAAGAGACTTCTTCATGCCCTGCATATTATAGTTCATCACGAAGCTCTTGTAGCTAGGTGGCAGAGATTGGAGAACACGATGTATGCCTAAGTCAATGGGAATCGTTATTCCCAAGGACACAAGCTTATCGGCGTACCCAGACATTTTGAGTACGTGCTCACTAACGGAGCTGTTCTCTTCCATCATGCAGCTAAAGAACTTTTCAGAAGCATTATAACTCTCTACGGCAGCATGGGTATCGAAAATCATTTTCAATTCTCCCATGGTATCAAAGGCATTGCCATTTTCGAAACGTTCTCAAAGTTCTGGCTCTAGCCCATACAGTATGCCGTAATGAACTAAGTTGTGGTCCTCCTGACGAGTTATATAGATGTTCTTTTCCTCGTCAGGGGCATCAGGAGCTGGTGGGGGGCCTAGCGGCGCCTCTAGCACATATTGCTTTTGTGCAGCAGTGAGGCGAATCCTCAAATTCATAGCCCAGTTGGTGAAGTTGCTACCATTCGTAGCAAGCTTCTCTTTCTCCATGAACAGATTGAAATTAAAAGCAGGTGGTGCCATCTACAACAGAATTTGTAAAATATATTTAGACTAAGTTTATGATAGATTGAGTTCAACTAATCCAAATTACTAATGAACTCCCACTCAAAAACGACATCCCTCGTGTCCTTTTGGTGATTACATGAACCAAATCCACTACACCAAGTCCGATCATCACGTGAGTTGGTGTAGCTTCAAAGGCGAGCATCTATATGGGCATCATATCAACTATATGACTCATGCTTAACCTTTCGGTCCGTGTTCCGAGGCCATGTCTGTACATGCTAGGCTCGTCAAGTAAGAACCTTAGTATTTGCGTGTGTAAAACTGTCTTACACCTGTTGTATGAAAGCGTAGAGTCGAGAACACCCGATCATCACGTGATGCCTCAAAACACGATCCACAAAACGGTGCATACTTAAGGAAGAACATATTTTATCTTATTATCTAAATGAGGGATCGTCTTATAATGCTACGAAAAGCGCCAAACTAGCAATATAAGATGCTAATGTGTGAAGTGAGGTGATATGGTCCATGCATTTGATCTCTGTCATTTGCATCGTGGTATGATCTCTATCATTCCTTTGTGTGTAAGGCCAAGGTCTATGGAACTTACACGTTAAGTGAGTTGTAAGAGTATCTATCATACATCTACTTACAACAATACCATATCAAGACACTAGCCCAGCAACGATCTAACCTAGACGCCTCTAATTTATCAATTGCAAGTTTTACGTGGCTTAGGGCTTTCGGAGATAGAACCGGTCTTACCTACGAACATGAACCACAACGAGGATAACCAAGTTATTAGAAACTCGTTGTAAATCAGATATTGACTATAGTAGGAGAGACAGACACCGCTAGCCACTTATGCAAAACTAGTTGCATGTCAGTCGTGGAACCGGTCTCATCTACGATGACATGTAAGGTTGGTCCGGGCCGCTTCATCCCACTATGCCACCAATATCCAAAGTACATAGAAGATGCAATAACATGATCATCATCGCCCACATATAAACATAGGTATACTACCCGTGCAAAGCACCTACGCATAGATCAGGCTCTGATACCACTGTTGGGTCCGCAGCATAGAAAACAAAAAAATTCCTACGATAAGAACTATACGCCAAGATCTATCTACTAGATACAGAGCAACGGGTGCACATACATCCATGGAGAACTTACCCTCGAAGACAACGAGCTTTGTTAACGAGTAGGAACTCGTGGTTGATGTAGTCGTACACTTGCCGATCTCAAGATCGTTAGGAAGTCCGAGCGCCGCAACTCAGCAGCGCTTCCGCACTCGCACACACGTTCAAGCCACCGGTCAACCTCCACCTCCTCGCTCTAGCGATCCAGCGGAAGCAGCAACTCCTTCCAGACGAAATGCCACCGGGAACATGTATCTCGCTAATCCGAGACCATGGGGGAATAATTCTAGAGGGGGAGAGAGATCCTTCACAAGGAGGTGTGTGGATGAAGGAGGGAATGGGTGGCCTTTTATAGGAGAAGGGGGGTGCCCCCTCTCTCCATGGCCGGCGCATGGGGGGTGACCCCTCACCTACCCCATTCATGTGGTGGTAACCCCTCCACATTAAAATGCCTCTTCACATTCCCTTTTAAAGTCTCCACTTTAAATGCATTAAATTTCTCCAAATTTAATGCTCTCTCATTTAATAAAATCTTTTTATTAAATTTATTCAGAATTTTGTTAATTACTTTAATTAACAAACATTCACATATAGCCCCTTGCAATATTTCAATATCACATGCAGAACCACCTTCTGCAATTTCACCCGAAACAATTTCCGGTTTCTATTGAAAACAATTCCTGCGCTTTGTAATTCTTTCGTCTGAAACATATGTGCTCCAAAATGGTGTCCGGTAACTCTTAAGTGTGCCACCCTACGGTTCGCGAATAATGCAGACATGATCGAGACCCTTCTCCGATCAATAATCAGCAGCGGGACCTGGAGATCCGTACTGACTCCTACACATTCAACGATGACTCCTGTGATCGTGAGAACCTTTAACGCTTGTAACTAAATCCCTTTGTCTCTCGATATATTACATGTCCGAGATTCGATCATCGGTATCTCCATACCTAGTTTGATCTCGTTACCGACATGCACTCTTTTCTCGTTCCCGTGATATAACATTCTAGTGATCACATCACTTGCTTGCAAGCTATCCTAATGTGATATCACCGAGAGGGCCCAGAGTATATCTATCCGTCGTCTGGATTGACAAATTCCACTCTTGATCCATGAGCCTCAACATAACACCTTCGTAGTACTGAACCCATCTTTATAGTCACCCTGTTATGGTGTGACGTTTGATGTTATCAAGATACTCTTCCGGTGTTAGCAATTAACATGATCTCATGGTCTAAGGATAAAGATTACTTCGTATGATGTTATAGCAATATAAACATAATGACTTGATCGTAATGCTATACTTCGGATGAATGTTCATCACATCATTTCACAAATGTTGTGACCTTGTTATTAACAACATCCAATGTCCATGATCAGGAAACCTTGATCATCTTGTTAATCAACAAGCTAGTCTATAAGAGAGGCATAACTAGGAACCCTTTTTGTTTATTAAACACACATGTATTGATGTTTCCTATCAATACAATTATAGCATGCAAAATAAACATCTATCATATACAAGGAATACATAATAACAACTTTATTATTGCCTCTCAGGGCATATTTCCTTCATTCAGAACTTAACAGAAATAAATGTGGATCTTTGCACCCCTTGCTAGTACACATAATGAGGTACCAAGGCCCACTTTGTGATCTACTAAAAACAATCAAATACTAATTTTAAATGACAGTTTAAAATTGAATCTACTTCATATGGGAAGATCCCAACATATCAAAAACCACTCAAACCAACTCAATTTTCAAAACCCAAGCAACCACGGAGTCTCAAGATTAGTACTAGCACACCCACCAAAAATCTTTTCATAATTCAAAAAGAAATTTCATGCGGCCATTTCATCAAACACATGGCAGGCAGGGTTAAACTCTAAACCGAGCTCACTATTTGCAACAGGGTTTCACACCCAAATTCCCTCAAAAACCTCCCTCTGTCCCCAAATGATCTAACCACAGCTTTTAAACCCCCTCTCCTACCACCCTAGTGGCAGTGAAAGGCCATGCCGAGCACCAACACGCCGGCCACCCCTTGCCCCACTGCAGCAGACCACCTCCCCCTCTCTCACCATGTCTAGGAGGTAGCCAGCACCTCGTCGCCGCCCATTGTCCCCTCCTCGAGCAAGGCCCAGCCGTGGACGACCGAGCAATCCCCACGCCCAGTGCCACCGCGCCATGCCGAGCACGCGCCAGAGCGCCGCACCCGGCACGCGTGCACAAGCCGCCGCTCGACCGCAGCCTGCGCCCACCGCGTCGCCACGACCCAGGGAACACGTCGGACATGCCCGTTCGCCGCCCAACGCACCACAGCCACCGCTCGCTGTGGACACTGCCGCCTCTGCCGCTCAGAGCGCCAGCTGCCCCCGACCGCATACCACTGCCCCTAAGCCAGCATTAAGTTCCTAGAGCACCGCCAGGAGACCGCCCGTCGATCGCCACCCTCAGCCATGCCGCTAGCCGCCCGTAGCCATGTCGCCACTGTCGCCTGCCCATCCCTCTCGGTCTCGCCATCGAGCCTATAAAAGGAGGGCACCCCCAGCCATTTGAAGCACACCACTCCACTCCCCTCACCTCACTGATCATCCCACACCACTAGCCGGAGCAAGGGGAGCAGCAGTTCACCGGAATTGCACCGAAGCAGGCCTCTGGAGGAGAAGGGCGCCACTGATTGCGACCACCCCCGGAGCTGCCTCGACCATCCCTGAGCTTGCCGTTGACCACCAGTCCGTTTGCCCGCCTCGCCATCGTCGCTAGAGCCCTGGTACGCCCCCTATGCACCCCCACTGAGCCGCTAGGGTTCGAGCTCGCCGGCGACAGGTCCGTCGTCGACGACGATCCCCAGCTGTTGATCCCCACTCTAATCTAACGTCCCACGTTGCCCCGTACCGCTTCGCGCGTTATGACTCGCTGACTGGTGGACCCCCCTTGTCAGTTGAGCCTCGCGCCGCGAAGTGACACTGGGCCGGCCCGTTAGAGTTTCCCGCGCGACCGAGTTAGTTTGAATTAGGATTTTTCTTTTTAGTTTAAACCTAGTTCTGTCTCTGAGTTTGAAAATCAATTCAGAGAGATTTACAAATCCAAATTGCATGAAACCAATTTTGCCTGAAAGGTTTTGAAAAGATCTATCCAAGCCCGTTGGATTTAATTCAATTAGAGTTACAGATCTCTCCTAGTAAAAATAACAAAATAGAAGCATTTGCACCTTGCAACATTTGTATAAAATCAACCAAGTTAGCTTTTGAGTTGATTCCAACTCTCAAAAATCAAATTTCATCATACCTATCTGAATATGTAATAATATTAGGATTTACATGCAGTGACTTTGGACTAGTACCAAAATAATGCTATGCAGGCATTTCTAGTCACTTTAAATCATTAAATAATGAACTTAAACCAAAGTAATATTGATCCAACCCTTAAATTACATTCCCACAATGTTAGAATATGTGGTGATGACATGTGTCCACATGATCCCATATTTTAAGTGGTGAATATTAAATCTTAGTTAATTTTTCAATGAGTAGAAATTACTTTTCTAAAATAAAAAGGAGGAAACTATTGAATAAAACTTGTGATGCTTGTGATGATAATAGATCATCAAATGTGTGTCTTAGAATGCTAATTAGACTAGTTAAGTATTTTTTGGTGATTGTGTACTCCGTATGTATTTATAGAAGATAGTACCGACCAAGCTTACGAGGAGGAGGAGTGCTTCCAAGAAGAAGAAGAAGAAAACTTCAACCACTGCACCAACCAAGGCAAGCTAGCACTATCCAAGTTAACTCTTGCAAGTTGTACTTGCAAGCCACCATTAACAGTGCAAGCTATTGTTAGCAAGCTAGAATTAAGCTAGATGAATGAGCAAAGATGCTTTAGGCATGCTTTGGTCACACCACTTTGACTATTACTACCCCAAGTATTACCTTACCAGCTTTACTTCCTTTACTTTACACAAAGCCCCTTACTTGTTTTGAAGGTAGAATAAAGAGTATAAAACTTGACCTATTTAGATAAGCTTTAGATGTCATTCTATGGCATGAGATTGAACCCATCATCTTTCCACCTTAGTGAACACTCTTAACTTAGTAGTTTAGAGTAGATCAAAACTTGAGTCACTTTAGATGGGAACAGTTGGTAAAAATGAATTATGAAAACCTTTGAATGATGAGTCATTCTATTGAGATGTTTTGACATGTGGTGAGAAACACAAAGGGTTTATGATGATGAAAATGTTGAGGCATGAGCCTTAACCCTTTTATAAAACTGATGGTTGGATTCGGATGCGATACCATTCCAAATTTACCGTACAACCACACTACCTGAATTGGGTAAGGCTTAGCCGGAAGTTTATATGCATTAGTATTAGTTCCCTTGGGGGAGAGGTTTGAGCTGAGGCTACCTCTCAATGTTGTTCACCTATGCAGTGCCCAAGATGACTGATGGTCATGGTTGGGAGGCCATGCTCATAGGAGAGGTGCTTATACTAGGGTGTGTAAAGGGAAGGTTATGTTTGATTATCTGCGTATGATGATTCAGGGTTAGCCCTGACAGATGTATCGAATCTTGTGGTGAAAGTGTACCACCTCTACAGAGTGTCAAACTATTCGAATAGCCGCGTCCGCGGTTATGGATAGTTGGAATGGCCATACTGTTTCGTTGTCAGATGTTTTCCAAACAACTGATGAAATGAATGATGAATCTGGACTTGACCACAACAGGGTTGTGTTTATGACAATAGCTTCCCAACTTAAGTGATTCTAAAACTTTGTTTTATCTTTCTTTGCTTCAGAACTCAGCTTAGGTCTCAAACTTAACCTTATAGTTAAACTTAGATTTAGCACTTTAACTTAGAACTATACTACTTGTTAGTGGTAGTTTGCGAGTACTTAAAGAGTACTCATGGCTTTTGTCCCTGACTATTCTCATGGCCAGACTATGAAGGAGACTATCAAAATGATGGCCAACAGGACGGCTATGATAACTAGGACTATCTGCCTTCGTCAGCATTGTCTGTGCCCCTGAAGATAGACCCCACCACTACGCCTTATATTTATTTCCGCTGCTTGTTGTATTAAGACTGGATCATGAGATCCTTATTTGTGTAAGACCTTATGTATGGTTTGTAATGGATGATGTACTGTGATATCCAATCCGTTATGTCCCGCAAAAATGGTAATCCTAGGATTGCGAGGTATGGCATAACGGGCATCTGGGATTAAAAATCCAGGTGTTGACAAGTTGTTATCAGAGCCATCCTGACCATAGGAGACCCTAGTTAGAATGGACGTCCGAACAAAAACTTAGTTTCAAAACCGAAGTGAGTATTTACGAAAAACTATCTCCTCTCTTATCCTTGGGAATTCTTTATTTCTCAAAAATTTAGGTTCCTCAAAATTCTTACATTATTACTTAAATTTTGACACACTTGATCACCTCACTAATTTGCTCATCCTTAATTCTTGTAGATGGAGACTCAGTTCAGCAAGTTTTACCAGTTGGGAAACGGAGGTCAGCTGATCTTCGAGAGGGATCTGGATTCACTGTCGGAGTTACTAGGATGCCCACATCCGGAGTTTCTTGGAGCTCAACTTCCAAGACCCCTAGGAGGAGACCTACAGTGGCTAGTCACTGCTGATCTTAGAGGAAGCATCGAAGCACCAACTTATGGGAGAATTCAGTTCTCCGTGAGGGAGAACAACTGGCTAGATGGATTAGCCAGGGCAATGCATGAAGCTCTCGCACGTCTATGTGCCCTTAGCGTCAACCAAATCAAAGGAACCCGTTTGCTCACTATGCAAGATGTGACTTCATGGGAATGCCGATGGAGATGCCAAGTCACCCAGAGTTGAGGTGTCAATTGGAGAATCTTGACTTCTTGCTGCACGACAGACAGCAGGAACTGGACAATGCTAGAGAGTTAGCCAACCAGAACCGTGCCATTGCCGACCAGAAGGCCTAGACTTTCGCACTGCTCGTTCAGGATCGCCAGTCTCTTCGCCGCCAGCGTGCAAAGAAGGATCGCACCATCGCCCGTCTTCGCAAGAAGGTGGCCGACCTCGAGAAGACCGTCAAGGAGCAGGAAGCTTAGCTTGCAGCAAAGGAGGAAGAAGAGGAGGGTGAAGACATCCAGGGAGACATGGATTCTTACCTCAGCAATGATGATGACTTTCTGGAGGAGGATGATGTGGACTTCTACACTGACGATGAGGACTCCGACTTCATCGACGATGAGTAGATGCACTAGAGCATTGTCGTAGCATGAGATGTATCGGTCCCACTGTATCGTAGCTTACAGAATGGTTCTTCAAACCATCTATTTTCTTTTGATTGTTGTGGTGTGTGTTGTATCGTGTGTTTGTTTGCATGAATGAAATGGAGTTAGTTGAAAAAACTGAGTCTAACTCAAAGTTTTAGCTTTGAAACCAAAACCATCAACCTTAGAATTTCCCTCTTACCCCTTTATCTACCTCAATCCTCAGATGACTCGTGGAAACCAAGGAGGGAGCAGCTCGTCGCAAGACCCAATGTTGCAGATCTTGCAGAATCTCATCGCAGACCGTGAAGCAAGCAGGGCAGAACATCAAGCCAACTTAGCAACACTACAACAGATCGCCCAGATGGCTCTCAACAACCAAGGGCATGGAAACCAGGATCACCATGGATCCAAACTCAAAAAAAATCAGAATACCAATCCCCTAATCTTCAACCAATCTGAAAACCCATTTGATGTGGACGACTGGTTACAGACGATGGAAAACAACCTCGAAGTTGCAGGAGTTGATGAAAACGAGAAAGTTCTCTTCGCCACCCACTAGCTGGCGGGAGATGCAAGAGCTTGGTGGAATAGTATCCGCAATATGAACCATGGTCAAGTGATGACATGGGAAGCATTCAAAGTCAAGTTTAGCCCCACCCACGTGCCGCAAGGTCTAGTCAACAAGATGAGAGATGAATTCCGCGAATTGAAGCAAGGAAAAATGACTATGGTGGAGTACCGTGACAGATTCCTGTCACTTGCCATATATGCACCTGACGAGATCAACATGGAGGCAAAGAAGAAGGAGAGATTCTTGAACGGACTGCATGATGAGATGCAGATTGTCCTCGTCAACATCCGTTTTCACGAACTCGAAGAGCTAGTCGACTCTGCCATTCAGATGGAAGGGAAGATTAATCAGGAAAACGACAACCATAAACGTCGTATGATGCAGCAATCAGGATCCAGCAGTCACCAGAAGTACCGTCCCAACCCCTCACCAGGATATGCACCAAGGAACAACCGACCCCCAATGTCTCGCCCAAGCTACCCCAACCGTAGCGGAGGCAATGTGAAGTCCGGAGGAAACCATCACAACTCCGGCAATGCCAACAATTTCAACCGTGCACCTCCCAAGAACAACAACAACAACACTGCACCCAGAACTGGCAGCAATGTTGTGCCTGACGCAGCCAAGGACAAGTCCCACATCACTTGTTTCGAGTGTGGAGTGAAGGGTCACTACTCCAATGAGTGTCCCAAGAAGACTGCAGCCAATGCCAATGTGAATGCCACAGCTCAGCAGCAGCGTCGTGTTCAACCAGGAAGAAGATTTGCCCCAGGGAACCCTCACAACCGCAACGGTCATCTCTTCCACATGAACACGGAAGAAGCCCAAGAAACGCCAGATGTAGTGTTGGGTATGTTTTCTGTCAACTCAGTTTTAGCAAGAGTATTGTTTGATTCGGGAGCATCGCATTCATTTGTCACCGAAGAATTTGCATGCACTAGTAAGATTCACCCAACCAACCTGAAGCATGTCATGATAGTTCAAATCCCCGGTTCAACTACAAAAGCTAAAAAAATTTGCAAAGTTGTGCCTATCAAAATACATGGGATAGATTTTTATGACAACCTAATAGTACTTGGAACCAAAGGATTGGAAGTAGTACTAGGTATGGACTGGATGTCAAGGCATAAAGGACTGATAGACTGTGCTAAGAAAGCCATCACCATGACCAGTAGTTCTGGAGTAACAGTAGAGCATATCTCTGAAACATTACCCCGTCAATTCAAGTGTAACAAGAGTCTAGCCCTACCCACCATAGACCAAGTAAGAGTAGTCTGTGAATACCCCAACGTATTCCTAGATGAATTGCCAGGTATGCCCCCGGATAGGGATATTGAGTTCATTATCGAACTAATCCCCGGAACCGGACCCATAGCCTAGAGGCCCTATAGCATGAACCCCTTAGAGTTAGTTGAGTTGAAGAAGCAGTTAGATGCCATGTTAGCAACAGGCTTGATTCAACCAAGCGCATCGCCATGGAGATCACCAGTGTTATTCGTCAACAAGAAAGATGGAGGCAATCGTCTGTGTACAGATTACAGAAAGTTGAATGACGTCACCATCAAGAACAAGTACCCCTTGCCAAAGATAGAGGATCTATTTGATCAATTGACTAGAGCCCAGGTATTCTCAAATATTGATCTTAGGACTGGTTATCACCAACTTAAGATTCATGCAACGGATATTCTGAAGACCGTCTTTACTACTCGCTATGGTTTATATGAGTATACGGTTATGACTTTTGGATTAACCAATGCCCCTGCTTATTTCATGAATCTCATGAATAAGATCTTTATGAATTTCCTAGATAAGTTTGTAGTTGTGTTTATCGACGACATCCTTATCTACTCCAAGTCAGAAGAAGAGCATGAGCAACATTTGAGAATCATCCTAGAAACCTTGAGAGAGCATCAGTTGTATGCCCAGTTTAGCAAGTGTGAGTTTTGGCTGAAAGAAGTAGGATTCCTAGGACATATTGTGTCTGCCGGAGGAGTCTCTGTTGATCCCGCCAAGATCAAAGATGTCAAAGAATGGGAAGCCCCAACCACTCAAACCCAAGTCTGTGCATTTCTCGGATTAGCGGGATACTACCGCAAGTTCGTAGAAGGATTCTCGAGCATCGCCTGACCCATGAACCAATTGTTGAAGAAGGACAAGAAGTTTGAATGGACAGACAAATGTGAAGCCAGTTTTTAGGAGCTGAAGAAGAGATTTATATCAGCCCCAATATTGATCATGCCAGACATCAAGAAGCCGTTTGATGTATATTGTGATGCATCCAAGATTGGTCTCGGATGTGTATTGATGCAAGAAGGCAAAGTCATCGCGTATCTGTCTCGCCAACTGAAGCAGCATGAGCAGAACTATCCGACCCATGATCTTGAATTAGCAGCCGTAGTGCTGGCATTAAAGACATGGCGTCATTATCTGATGGGAAATCGCTGTGAGATTTACTCGGATCACAAAAGCTTGAAGTATATTTTCACTCAGAAGGAGCTGAATATGAGGCAAAGGAGATGGATAGAGTTAATCAAGGATTATGACCTTGACATTCACTATCACCCCGGCAAAGCCAATGTGGTAGCGGATGCTCTTAGCAGATTGCCGTGTAGGCTAAACACCATGATCAAGGAGAAGCAACCAAGTTTGTATGAGGAGTTGGAGCAGTTCAGGACTGAATTAGTTAGCAAATGATTCTTAGCTAGCATTGAACTTCAACCCACTTTGATTAGCCAAATCAAGGAAGCCCAGAAGGGGAATGAAAGTATGGATGGAATCAAACATCGTATCGGTACAGGAAAGGTACCTGGATTCACCGAAGACGAAGAAGGAGTACTGTGGTACAAAGGAAGTATCTGTGTGCCAGCAGATTCGGAGCTGAAGCAAGTTATCATGAAGGAAGCTCATGATACTCTTTATTCTATCCACCCTGGAGGAATGAAGATGTATCAGGATTTGAAAGAGCAATTTTGGTGGCACAAGATGAAGAGAGAAATCAGAAGCTACATCGCCAAGTGTGACATCTGTCAAAGAATGTAAGCAGAGCATCAGAGACCCGTCGGACTGTTGCAACCATTGCAGATTCTGGAATGGAAATGGGATTCCGTAGGAATGGACTTTATCACCGGTTTGCCTACTTCCAGTAGGGGAAATGACTCAATCTGGGTCATCATTGATAGACTGTCCAAGGTAGCCCACTTCATACCTATCAAGACTACCTACTAGAGTGCGAAACTAGCAGAACTGTACATTGCTAGGATTGTTAGTCTGCATGGAACCCCCAAGACCATAGTATCAGATCGAGGAACCCAGTTTACTTCGAGATTTTGGCAGAAAGTCCAGGAAGGATTGAGAACCAAGTTTAACTTCAGCACCGCATATCACCCGCAAACAGATGGACAGACTGAGAGAGTCAACCAGATCCTAGAGGATATGCTTAGAGCTTGTGTGTTGGAATACGGATCAAAATGGGAAGACTGTCTGCCTTTCGTAGAATTCTCATATAACAACAGTTATCAAGCTAGTTTGCAGATGGCACCATTTGAGTTCCTATACGGAAGAAAGTGGCGTACCCCTTTGAATTGGTCGCAAGTAGGAGCGAGTCAGATCTTTGGACCCGACATTCTCCGAGAAGCTGAAAAGAAGGTTCACAAAGTCCGTGAGCACCTCAAGACCGCCTAGTCTAGACAGAAGAGTTATGCTGACAAGAGAAGGAGAGATCTGACTTTCAATGTCGGAGATTTTGTATATCTCAAGGTTTCACCATTGAAGGGAACCCAACGCTTTAGCCTGAAAGGAAAGTTAGCCCCCAGATATATCGGGCCCTTCAAAATTCTAAACCGTTGGGGAGAAGTATCTTATCAACTGGAACTGCCTGAAGAGATGTCAGCCATCCACAATGTGTTCCATATCTCGTTACTTCGCAAATGCCTAGAAGTGCTAGAGAAGACTGAAGTTTTCTAGAACATCAATCACAGAGCCGTGGAGATCAACAGTGACCTGACATATCGTGAAGTGCCCATCCGTATCTTAGAAGAAGCCTACAGAACCACCAGGACCAGGAGTATCAAGTTTCTCAAGATTCAGTGGAGCAACCATACCGAGGAGGAAGCCACTTGGGAGCGCAAAGATTACATTAGGACATAGTTCCTAGATCTCTTTACTTCCTAGTTTTCTTGTAAATCTCGGGACGAGATTTTGTTTAAGGGGGGAAGGTTTGTAACATCCCAAAACTTTAATCCAAGCTTATCAAAATCCAAATCATTAAAATTAGGGTTAACCAAAACTTTTCCATTTCAAAGTATGAAAGCATTCATGTGTATGTGCATTTAAATTAGGAGTTGTTTTGAATTGCCATGGTTCTGTGATTCATTGCTTGTAAAATGTTTCTTAGGTGAAATAAACATTATTTAAATCATTCCCAAACTTTTCCCAAAGAAAAACAACTCAAAATGAATAATTGAAGTGAATGGTCATTTTGGCCAAATTAACTATCATGCCTACTTTGGCTATTCCTAGTACTCAGAACTTAACAGAAACAAATGTGGATCTTTGCACCCCTTGCTAGTACACATAATGAGGTACCAAGGCCCACTTTGTGATCTGCTAAAAACAATCAAATACTAATTTAAAATGACAGTTTAAAATTGAATCTACTTCATATGGGAAGATCCCACTCTCTCAAAAACCACTCAAACCAACTCAATTTTCAAAACCCAAGCAACGACAGAGTCTCAAGATTAGTACTAGCACACCCACCAAAAATCTTTAAAAAATTCAAAAGGAAATTTCATGCGGCCATTTCATCAAACACTTGGCAGGCAGGGTTAAACTCTAAACCTAGCTCACTATTTGCAACAGGGTTTTGCACCCAAATTCCCTCAAAAACCTCCCTCTGTCCCCAAATGATCTAACCACAGCTTTTAAACCCCCTCTCCTACCACCCTAGTGGCAGTGCAAGGCCATGCCGAGAACCAACTCGCCGGCCACCCCTTGCCCCACTGCAGCAGACCACCTCCCCCTCTCTCGCCATGTCTAGGAGGTAGCCAGCAACTCGCCGCCACCCACTATCCCCTCCTCGAGCCAGGCCCAGCCGTGGACCACCGAGCAATCCCCACGCCCAGTGCCACCGCGCCATGCCGAGCACGCGCTAGAGCGCCACACCCAGCACGCGTGCACAAGCCGCCGCTCGACCGCAGCCCGCGCCCACCGCGTCGCTACGACACATGGAACACGCCGGACATGCCCGTTCGCCGCCCAACGCACCACAGCCACCGCTCGCCGTGGACACTTCCGCCTCCGCCGCTCAGAGCGCCAGCTGCCCCCGACCGCATACCACCTCCCCTAAGCCAGCATTAAGTTCCTAGAGCACCGCCAGGAGACCGCCCGTTGATTGCCACCCTCAGCCATGCCGCTAGCCGCCCGTAGCCATGTCGCCACCGTCGCCTGCCCATCCCTCTCGGTCTCGCCGTCGAGCCTATAAAAGGAGGGCACCCCCAGCCATTTGAAGCACACCACTCCACTCCCCTCACCTCACTGATCATCCCACACACTAGACGGAGCAAGGGAGCAGCAGTTCGCCGGAATTGCACCGAAGCAGGCCGCCTCTGGAGGAGAAGGGCGCCGCTGATTGCGACCACCATCGGAGCTGCCTCGACCATCCCTGAGCTCGTCGTCGACCACCAGTCCGTTTGCCCGCCTCGTCGTCGTCGCTGGAGCCCTGGTATGCCCCCTATGCACCCTCACTGAGCCGCCAGGGTTCGAGCTCGCCGGCGACAGGTCCGTCGTCGACGACGATCCCTAGCCGTTGATCCCCACTCTAATCTAACGTCCCACGTTGCCCCGTACCTCTACGCGCGTTATGAGTCGCTGACTGGTGGACCCCCCCTTGTCAGTTGAGCCTTGCGCCGTGAAGTGACACTGGGCCGGCCCGTTACAGTTTCCCACGCGACCCAGTTAGTTTGAATTAGGATTTTTCTTTTTAGTTTAAACCTAGTTCTGTCTCTGAGTTTGAAAATCAATTCAGAGAGATTTACAAATCCAAATTGCATGAAACCAAATTTTGCCTGAAAGGTTTTGAAAAGATCTATCCAAGTCCGTTGGATTTAATTCAATTAGAGTTATAGGTCTCTCCTAGTAAAAATAACAAAACAGAAGCATTTGCACCTTGCAACATTTGTATAAAATCAATCAAGTTAGCTTTTGAGTTGATTCCAACTCTCAAAAATCACATTTCATCATACCTATCTGAATATGTAATAATATTAGGATTTACATGCAGTGACTTTGGACTAGTACCAAAATAATGCTATGCAGGCATTTCTAGTCACTTTAAATCATTAAATAATGAACTTAAACCAAAGTAATATTGATCCAACCCTTAAATTACATTCCCACAATGTTAGAATATGTGGTGATGACATGTGTCCACATGATCCCATATTTTAAGTGGTGAATATTAAATCTTAGTTAATTTTTCAATGAGTAGAAATTACTTTTCTAAAATAAAAAGGAGGAAACTATTGAATAAAACTTGTGATGCTTGTGATGATAATAGATCATCAAATGTGTGTCTTAGAATGCTAATTAGACTAGTTAAGTATTTTTTGCTGATTGTGTACTCCGTATGTATTTATAGAAGATAGTACTGGCCAAGCTTACGAGGAGGAGGAGTGCTACCAAGAAGAAGAAGAAGAAGAAGAAGAAGAAGAAGAAGAAAACTTCAACCACTGCACCAACCAAGGCAAGCTAGCACTATCCAAGTTAACCCTTGCAAGTTATACTTGCAAGCCACCATTAACAGTGCAAGCTATTGTTAGCAAGCTAGAATTAAGCTAGATGAATGAGCAAAGATGCTTTAGGAATGCTTTGGTCACACCACTTTGACTATTACTACCCCAAGTATTACCTTACCAGCTTTACTTCCTTTACTTTACACAAAGCCCCTTACTTGTTTTGAAGGTAGAATAAAGAGTATAAAACTTGACCTATTTAGATAAGCTTTAGATGTCATTCTATGGCATGAGATTGAACCCATCATCTTTCCACCTTAGTGAACACTCTTAACTTAGTAGTTTAGAGTAGATCAAAACTTGAGTCACTTTAGATGGGAACAATTGGTGAAAATGAATTATGAAAACCTTTGAATGATGAGTCATTCTATTGAGATGTTTTGACATGTGGTGAGAAACACAAAGGGTTTATGATGATGAAAATGTTGAGGCATGAGCCTTAGCCCTTTTATAAAACTGATGGTTGGATTCGGATGCGATACCATTCCAAATTTACCGTACAACCACACTACCTGAATTGGGTAAGGCTTAGCCGGAAGTTTATATGCATTAGTATTAGTTCCCTCGGGGGAGAGGTTTGAGCTGAGGCTACCTCTCAATGTTGTCCACCTATGCAGTTCCCAAGATGACTGATGGTCATGGTTGGGAGTCCATGCTCATAGGAGAGGTGATTATACTAGGGTGTGTAAAGGGAAGGTTATGTTTGATTATCTGCATACTAAGTATGATGATTCAGGGTTATCCCTGACAGATGTATCGAATCTTGTGGTGAAAGTGTACCACCTCTATAGAGTGTCAAACTATTCGAATAGCCGCGTCCACGGTTATGGACAGTTGGAATGGCCATACTGTTTCGTTGTCAGATGTTTTCCAAACAACTTATGAAATGAATGATGAATCTTGACTTGACCACAATAGGGTTGTGTTTATGACAATAGCTTCCCAACTTAAGTGATTCTAGAACTTTGCTTTATCTTTCTTTGCTTCAGAACTCAGCTTAGGTTTCAAACTTAACCTTATAGTTGAACTTAGATTTTACACTTTAACTTAGAACTATACTACTTGTTAGTGGTAGTGTTGAGAGCAAACCTCTAGGGTGGCCCGATCTTTCACGATTCCCTTTCAAATCGAGGGTGGAGTGCGGGGAAGGAGGGAAGGATGAACACGACGAACACACGCATGAAGAACGCGATGAACACACACACGCAAGACCACGATAAACACCAATAGCTCACGCCGGCGGTGACCGGTCCGGCGCAATCCCTAGGATCGGCGTCGGGCGGAGGACTCTCTCTCGAACCGGTACGGCGAGATGGGAGACTCGGTGAGATCTTGACGTCTAGGCAAAGGCACACCGATGCCTAGGCCTTGTACAGCGCGGAGGCACGATGCAAACTCTCTTCCCACGAGGTTTGGGGATATTGGTGCTCCTTAGTCAAGGAGCATGAGGCAAGAATTAGATAGATCCACAAAGGGGTTTCCACTAATTCCAATATCAACCCTAGGGTTTACAATGGAGGTGGGGGGTCTATATATAGGCCATCCACAAGTTTAGGGGTAATTCAGGCATTAAAGTAGAGTTCTGGGCGAAGTAGAGGGGTACATGGGCCATAGGGCCCAGCTAGGCTCGCAGGCCCATCGCTTGGGCCGGACAGTCCGGGTCGGCATGGCCGGACAGTCCGGGGTGACCGGACACTCCGGGTGGTGTCCGGGGAGTGTCCGATTTGACCTTCTGAATGTCCACGCCAGGTCCGGGCTCGGGCAGGCCGGACACTCCGGCTGAGTCGCGCCGGACACTCCGGTTGCGCCGGACACTCCGGCTTGATTCAGGCGGACACTCCGGCTCAGGTAGCTTCAGCTCAGGTGCAGCTTCAGGGCTCATGGGTCAACGCGGCGGGGATTCATACCTGATGATGCACAGAGTAGAGGTATGAAGTAGCACGCCATCCAAGGAGGTATCAAATTGGCACGAGGAGAGGAGTGAGTTCACCTTAGCTTGTAGGAGTTTGGCTTGGGCACGAGTCATGGGTCCACTTGGGGGACTTGTTGGTGTAGATGTAGAAGCGTCCGTATGACGGGCTGCATCAGGTAGTTTGTGAGTACTTAAAGAGTACTCATGGCTTTTGTCCTTGGCTATTCTCATGGCCAGACTATGAAGGAGACTATCAAGATGATGGCCAGCAGGACGGCTATGATAACTAGGACTATCTGCCTTCGTCAGCATTGCCTGTGCCCCTGAAGATGGACCCCACCGCTACGCCTTATATTTATTTCCGCTGCTTGTTGTATTAAGACTGGATCATGAGATCCTTATTTGTGTAAGACCTTATGTATGGTTTGTAATGGATGATGTACTGTGATATCCAATCCGTTGTGTCTCGCAAAAATGGTAATCCTAGGATTGCGAGGTATGGCATAACAGGCATCTGGGATTAAAAATCCGGGTGTTGACACAAATTCAACATGTGCATCAACTAAAGTGAAGACGACGTTCCTGAATAGATAGGAATAGATGCTCTAGCCATAAAACCTATTTCTGTTATTCGGGAAATATCAATAACACCAAAATAAAACCCGAAGCGATCAAAGCATACAGACAGTTTAATGACGAACTATACGGCGGGAATAAAATTTCTGGCAGTATAGTTGGCACCACCACCGCCTCCTTAAATAGTTTCACCCCGTGCAACTGATCGGAGAGACGACATATAGAAAAACCAGAAATTGCCAAAACCTCACCTCCGGAAGGCATATGGAGGGGGAACTCTTCCACCGGGGATCCATCTTCGCCCTGCACAAATACGGGAGGCTAAGCCATCGATTTTCATCATCAACCGTTGCATCACCACCATCTCCATCCATCCCATCTACATCTTTTCTAGATCTTGTTGTAATTTCCATACTGGTTGTGGGTTTATACAAGTACTATTCATCTATGACATATTCCATTGTTATTGCCATGATGTTGATTGCCTCCATGTCTGAGTAGATCATTAGTTCTTCGGGAGATGGATAAACCCTAGTATGAGATTGAAATAAGATAAAGTTTTTATGATATTTATCGCTATGACCATGTGTTAGATTGATATGGGGTGGCCCGATCATCTCGGTAAGCGGATGGCGGTGATGATGGTGGATGATAGATAACTAGCCTGTAGCCATGAACTCTCCCGCTCGATCCCTGATGCCAACGCAACGGCTCTCGAACCTTGTAGGATATTCACAACACCACGCTCTTGCGCACGCAGCCGTGACCACGAACGGTAGTATGCAATCTACTAATTCCCAATGGAACAACAGATCACACTCAATTATAGTTGGTAGATTCGAACATAGGGTAATTCCAGAGGTTCTATGAAAGAAACAACTCCAAAATAGTTTTAATGTGGTCTAACCTAAACTAGAGGGCGTTCCCAGGCTTATATGACCGCCAGAACGTCCAAAAAATGCAAAACGAAAACGTGTCTGATACAGTCAGATCCGTCTGGATCTAATGGGAACTTTTTGGGCCGGATTATCCGGTCTATGAGGGCCGGATTATCCGGTGGCTGGATTTTTCGGGGTAAATGTCCGGTCAAATATCCGCCCTGGTACTGAACGTCGCGCACGAAGTCCTTTGCAGAATCTCCAAAGCAGGGCCGGATTATCCGGGGTCTTTTAGGCGTGGAAGTACTCATTGGAAAGATCTTGGAATTATCTATCCAACAAGTGCTTATTTGCTTGATTTGGAGTACGTATGAAGAATCCATGCCCGTTTGAATTTCGGGACTTCTGTCTGTCCGAATTGAACGTTCCTTCTCTTCGATGATCTCGCTTGCTTGTATTGCGGCTTCCTCCCGCTCCTCCCTCGCGCATCCTTGGGCGATCATCATGTTGGGCTTCTCTTGTAGCCCTTCTCCTCCTCGCGCCATGCTTATTTCTCCAACGAACCTGATCATACATAAATGCATAGACTTAGGCAGTATAAAGTTCTCATCAATCAAAGTACCAGATTCGTTTAGGAGTAAATTCACCTGTTGTTCAAGTAGCTTAGCACGAGCTCTTGTAATAGGTCTAATTCTAATCTCATTGGACTGATCCTTTCTTGCAACAATTGTAGCATCTTCAGTAGTCATTGGGGTAGGTGTAATTGTAGGGATGTCCTCATCATCTCCCCCCCTTCAAAAGGCGTCGACCTCGACGCTCCAAGGTCTTCTCCAGCATATGGTGACAAATCAGCAACGTTGAAGTTGTTGCTAACTCCACCAAACTCCTCAATAGGTATATCAACCGAGTAGGCGTTATCATTAATCTTGGCTAACACCTTGTAAGGACCAGCACCACGTGCCTTCAATTTTGACTTTCGAAGTAGTGGGAACCTATCCTTGCGTAGATGCACCCAAACCATATCTCCAGGCTCGAACAACACTTCTTTCCTTACTTGATTCCTTGCAGCAGCAATGTTCTTGCCTTTCTTCTCAATAGCCTCTCGAGTCTTCTCACGTATTTTCTTCACATAATCAGCACGTTTTGATGCCTCCATATCAACTCTCTCATGTAATGGCAGAGGCAACATGTCAAGTGGCGTCAATGGCTTGAAACCATACACCACCTCAAAAGGACAAAGCTGAGTAGTTGAATGCACCACCCTGTTGTAAGCAAACTCAACATGTGGCAAACACTCTTCCCACTCCCGCAGATTCTTTTTAATCATGGTCCTTAGCAGCTGTGACAATGTTCGATTCACCACCTCCATTTGGCCATCTGTTTAGGGGTGACATGTAGTACTGAATAGCAGCTTCGTTCCTAGCTTCCCCCATAAGGTCTTCCAAAAGTAGCTCATGAACTTCACATCACGGTCAGAAACAATCGTTTTTGGTACTCCAAGTAATCTCATGATGTCCCTGAAAAACAGGTTAGCAACATGCGACGCATCATCGCTTTTGTGCCAGGCAATAAAATGAGCCATCTTAGAGAACCTATCCACTACCACAAATATAGAATCATGACCTCTCTGAGTTTTAGGTAGACCAAGCACAAAATCCATACTAATGTCTTCCCATGGAGTGGTAGGTGCAGAGAGAGGTGTATACAAACCGTGAGGCTTCAGCTTAGATTTCGACTTGTGGCATGTAATACATCGGCTCACAAATCTGTACACATCACGCCTCATTTTGGGCCAATAAAAGTGATCAGCAAGCATGAGCAACATCTTCTCACGCCCAAAGTGACCCATCAAACCACCAGCATGTGATTCCTGCACTAAGAACAAACGCAACGACGATTCTGGAATACATAGTTTGTTAGCTCGAAACAAATATCCATCATGTATATGATACTTATCCCATGCGTTTCTAAGAGCACACAAACGATATGGTTCAGCAAAATCATGGTCAGTTGCACAAATAGCTTCTAATCCAGGAATTTTAACATCAAGATTGGTTAATAGCATGTCCTTCCTAGACAGAGCATCAGCAACAACATTCTCTTTTCCCTTCTTATAATTAATGATGTAAGGGAAAGACTCAATGAACTCAACCCATTTAGCTAATCTTCTATGCAAGTTTGATTGAGCTTTCAAGTATTTCAATGCTTCATGATCAGAATGTATGATGAATTCCTTTGGCAACAAATAATGTTGCCAAACCTCAAGTACTCTAACAAGTGCATACAATTCTTTATCATAGATAGTATAATTCAAACGAGCACCAGTCAATTTCTCAGAAAAATAAGCTATAGGCCGACCCTCTTGCATCAAAACGCCACCTATGCCTATACCACTAGCATCACATTCAACTTCAAATTGCTTCGAAAAATCAGGTAATGCAAGTAATGGTGTAGAAGTAAACAAACGTTTTAATGTATCAAATGCAATGTCTTGGACCGTGCCCCATACAAAAGGAACACCTTTCTTTGTCAAATCATTCAAAGGTGCAGCAATGGTGCTAAAATCTTTCACAAAGCACCTATAGAAACTAGCGAGACCGTGGAAACTACGCACTTGACTAACATTCATTAGAGTAGGCCAATTCTGAATTGATTCAATTTTAGATTGATCTACCTCTACTCCATGCTTAGAAACAACAAATCCTAGGAATATGACCTTATCTTTTGCAAAAGTACACTTCTCAAGATTAGCATACAGTTTATTATCATGTAACACTTGCAAAACTTGTATAATATGAGTGCAATGTTCAGATTCGGTGTGGCTGTATATGAGTATATCATCAAAGTAAACAACCACAAAACGACCAATAAACTCTCTCAAAACATGATTCATCAAACGCATGAAAGTACTAGGTGCATTACTAAGCCCAAACGGCATAACTAACCACTCATACAAACCGAATTTAGTTTTGAAAGCAGTTTTCCATTCATCCCCTTCTTTCATCCTAATTTGATGATAACCACTACGCAAGTCAATTTTAGAGAAAACAGCAGCACCACTCAATTCATCTAGCATATCCTCTAAGCATGGAATAGGATGACGATATCGAATAGTGATGTTATTAATCGCTCTACAATCAACACACATGCGCCATGTACCATCTTTCTTAGGAACTAAAATAATAGGAACAACACAAGGGCTAAGAGAGACACGAATGTACCCTTTATCCAGCAACGCTTGTACTTGCTTCTGAATTTCCTTAGTTTCTTCGGGATTAGTCCTGTAAGGTTCACGGTTGGGAAGTGTGGCGCCAGGAATCAGGTCCACTTGATGTTCTATACCACGCAATGGAGGCAAACCTGCGGGTACGTCTTCTGGAAACACATCCCCAAAGTCCTGCAAAACAGAAGAGACACCAAGAGAAATAGGGGTCATGTCGTTAGAAACCAATACCTCGCCCTTATACATGAGCACAAGTGGCATGGCTGTAGGATCCTCACGAAATTCTCTCATATCCTCCTTGGTGGATATTATCAATAACCCAGGCACTCTCTCACTTTTCATTATATCACTCAATTTAGGCTCAATTACATCAGGAACAGCTGTCACACAATCTCGCCGAGTGGTAGTATCTTCTTTCAAGTTCACCTCTATCTTCTGGCAAGAATCATTCACAATTTCTTGTGGTGTCATTGGCTGCATAGTAATCTTCTTTCCTTTAAATTCCAAGTGATATGTATTGGCTCGGCCATTGTGTTGCACATGGCGATCATAGAGCCAAGGCCGACCCAATAGTAGGTGACAAACAGTCATAGGAACCACATCAAAATCAATAGAATCTTTGTATGGCCCTATTTGAAAATTCACACATACCATATGATTTACCTTCATCTCACCATTGTTGCTCAACCATTGTATGTAGTATGGCTTGGGATGAGGTAAATATGTCAAATTCAGTTTGGCACATAGTTCCTTACTTGCAAGATTTCTGCAGCTACCTCCATCAATAATTACCTTGCAAGCTTTGTTTGGTCCAACTAGAGCTTTTGTTTGGAATAAGTTGCAACGCTGGGATTCCTCAACCGGTTGCACACTAAGTACACGTGAAGATACGACAATAGTGGGTGCACGCTCAGCATATGCATCAGCACCATCCTCGCCATCATTAATATCGTCATCAGAAGATTCATCTCCACTTTCTACTTCACCTTGTTCATTAACAAACATAACCTTGCTGTTTGGACAATCTTTCTTGTAGTGACCTCTACCTCCACAAGTATGGCACACCACATCACGAGTACATGCCGTAGACATGTTGGATCCCGAGCTAGCAGCAGGAGCAGCGGGTTTCCGAGCATTAGAACCAAACGAAGGTGTACTTGCTGGCTTGGCCGATGGTGTAAAAGGAGCAGCAGCTGGTGGCGTGACTGTAGGAGGTGTAGACCTGGCCGAAAATCTGCTCGAGGACGGAAAACGAGCACGTGACTTTGCCTCTTCTGCCAACTGGGATTCGACCTCTCTAGCATGATGCAACAACACATTCATGGTCTTATACTTGTGATGACGAACAATGCTCTTGATCGGTAACTTCAAATTGTTTAGGAATCGTTGCATGGTCATCTCAATGGACTCACGAATTCTAGCACACTGCATAAGCATCTCCATCTCCATGTAGTACTCATCAACTGTCATGGTGCCTTGCTTCAGTTGCGTCAATTTATCAAAAACTGACCACAAGTAGTTAGTTGGTACGAAACAAGCCTTCATGATTTGCTTCATCTCGCGCCAATCCATCACCGGAAGTTCATTGTCCTCCCTTCTATGTTGCATAAGAGCATCCCACCAACGCAAAGCATAACCATCAAATTCAGATGCTGCAAGCTTGACCTTCTTATCTTCTGGATAGTCAAATAAGCGCCAGAGTTTCTCAATCTTCAACTCCCATGTGAGGTAATCTTCAGGATCAATGGAACCATCAAACTTAGGAATTGAGAATTTTGGCTTGCCCAAACCATCATCAGCAGCTTGGTTGGGCACACGGTGAGCACGCCCAAGAGGGGCAAACCCACGGCCATGAGCAGGTGCATGGACAGGGGAATAGCACGTCCCCTGCCAACATGTGGAGCAGCATCAATAGCTCTACCCTCATCAAAGTCATCAAAGGCATCATCATGTTGAGGATCTTCCCTTCTATGTAAGGCGGCTGTCAAACCCTCAATGGAACGCTGCAAAGTGGTGACATTGACATTGAGCGTAGCCACTTGCGTTTGGATAGTATCAACCGTTCCAACATGCTGATCCAATCTCATATTCATATCCTGGAGATTCTTGTCAATGGCATCTGTCGTGTTAGTAAACACACGTGTCAAGTGGGACTTTAAAGCCTCATATTCACGCTAATTAACAAGCTCCTCATCCTTCTTTTTCTGCAACACAACATCATCATCACTAGAAGACATGATTAGTAGGTTAGTGCAAAAATCAAAATCTGTATGGTGGAAACTCTCACAACTCACTCACAACTAATAAGAAAGGAGATCTTACCATTCCAAAGTGAATAGAGATGCTCTACCAAACGAAATCAAAGACAGATGCACTTGATGTGATGAAGTGAATATCAAAGTTATAGAGAACGACCGCAGGGCACACAGGTTATTTAAGGTGGAGCTATAGGTATGGTACCCTATCTACACCGCAAACAAGTCCTAGTGCTGATCGTACAAAAACCCAAGAAACACACACGGTGGAGATAAACATGGCAAAGCAATTTATGAACAGGAATATTGCAATGCACAAGAGAGACGCTAGTAATAGCTCAAATAGAACAGACACACGATTGCTCAATCTACTAGTGCTATAATGAAACTAGGCCTCCAACAATGCACACTTTGATATCTCTTTTTGTCACGCTTGTAGCTCTTTTCTTCTCTTTTTTTATACCGATTCTCTTTTTTTTCACAACTTTCTTTTCTTTTTTTTGATTTGTTTTTAACTATCTGACACAAAGCAAAACGGGATGCAACAATTCTGAGCAATTATGGGCCGGATATTCCGGTTTGTCGGGGGCCGGATAATCCGGTCTACCTGGACGAAAATTTTGCACTTCAAACCCTAATGAGCAGCCTGTCAAAGCAAAGAAACTAGTCTCGTGGGTACGTTCCTATGCATGGATGCTGTAGATAGGCTGTGTCTATGGTATGCAAACAAAGGTACGCTATATGGACTCAGACAAATGAGGAAAACTTGCGGAACACGGTGATGGTTGACATGACGGAAAACAAGATCAAACCCTAAACCTAGACACAAACGAAAAAACTACTCCTACGAGGAAAAACCTGCAGATCGGATCTACGAGAAGATACAATCAGCAATTAAAACTCGAAAACGATGCAATCTAGTCTATGGCAAATCTTTTTGTAAGGCTTTTTCTGTATAGGACGAAAAACACTCTCTAATCTATGGATGGATTTGTGGATGCTTACCAAGGCAACACTGAAAATCTGATACCAAGATGATATGGGGTGTTGGAGATATGCCCTAGAGGCAATAATAAATATAGTTATTATTATATATCTTTGTGTTTATGATAAATGTTTGCATTCATGCTATAATAGTATTAACAAGGAAACCATTAATACTTGTGTGATTTGTAAACTTAATTTGAAGTCCCTAGTATAGCCTCTATACTTCACTAGCTTGTTGGTTGATTGATGATGTGGTTTCTTTGTCATGAACATTGAGATGTTATCAACAACAAGATCATATCGTTAGGAGAATGATATGGTGGACATACTCCTATAGACAAGCGTAGCATAAAGATCAAGTCATTTCAATAGTTCAATTGCTATATGCTTTCTGATACATAGTAACCTAATTCCTTCGACCATGAGATCATGCATATCACCTTTACTGGATGGATGCTTTGATGTCATCAAACACCACACCGTAACAGGGTGGCTATAAAGGTGGCATTGAGTGTTCGGAAAGTATTGGTTGAAACACATGGATCAAGAGTGGGATTTGTCCATCCACATGACGGATAGATATTCTCTGGGCCCTCTCGGTGAAATGTCATTCAATTAGCTTGCAAGCATGTGACTTGGTCACAAGGGATCACATATCACGGGAACGAGAAAAGAGTACTTATCAGTAACGAGGATGAACTAGGTATGCAGAGATACCGACGATCATAACCTCGGATAAGTAACATATCGTGAGACAAAGGGAAATTGGTATCGTATGTAAGTGGTTCATTCGATCGCAAAGTAATCGTAGAAATATGTGGGAGCCATATGAATTTCCAGATTCCTCTATTGGTTATTGTTCGGAGAAGTGTCTCGATCATGTCTGCATAATTCACGAACCGTAGGGAGACACACTTAAGGATTCGACGTTGTTTGAGTAGTTATGGTATTATGAGAAAGAGACCGAATGTTGTTCGGAGTCTCGGATGGGATCCGGGATATCACGAGGTGATCCGGAATGGTCCGGAGAATAAGATTCATATAAGGAAAGTCCCGTTTCGGAGTTCGGGAATGATTCCGGTGTTTTCATCGGGGATATTCTAGAAGGTTCCGGATTGTCCGGCACTCCGGGGGGGAAGGGGTACATGAATGTGTCATTACATATTGGAATGATTGCATCATGTACTAAGTGTTCTTGCTGTCCCAAATATAGGATTAAATTGAATCCTAAAACAGAAAAGTCAAATGTCCAGTTTGAAAGTCAAACTGCCAAAAACAAGAAACTGTGGGAAACAAGCAAGAGGAGTTGGAGTCGACTTGGAGGAGGAGTTTCTCTCCTCCAAGCCGGCGGCCAGCCTAGGCCGAGTTGGGGAGGGACTCCCTCCCTCCCCTGGCGCGCCCACCCCCTCCCACCTATATAAGGAGGGGCAGGGCTCCCCTCCTACACACAAGTTTCCTATCCTCTAAACTAAACCCTAGATCTAGACCCCGGTTTAGAGCTATTCGGTTTAGAGCCTTCTAATTGGTTTAGAGCCCTCTAATTGGTGTGTCTAATTACTAGACCACTAATAGCCTCTCTCATAAGCTCCACCATACTCGCACCGGCTTAAGGCGAAGCCCTGCGGGATTTCCCCTCTACCTCCGGTACCACGCCGTTGTGCTGCCGGAATCGCGAGGAGAGTGCTACAACCTCCGCTGCCTGCTGGAACAAGGGAGAGGAAGGTCTTCGTCGAGTACCGAACGTGTGACCGACTGCGGGAGCGCTGCGGGAACGCGGCGCCGGAAGGATCGTCTACGCGATCTTGAGATCGGAAAGAGTACGACTACATCACCCACGAGAATCTGCTCTCGTTAAACACTTTGGAATCTTCGAGGGTGAGTTATTCCATCGACTCGTTGCTACAATCTAGTAGATAGATCTTGGCTTGTTTGTTTGTATGCGATAGAAAATTTTTGTTTTCCATGCTACGAACCCCTACAGTGGTATCAGAGCCGTGTCTATATGTAGATCTGTTGCACGAGTAGAACACAATGGTCATTGTGGGCGTTGATGCTTTTATTGTAGATTGCTTTTTGTGTACTTTGCATCTTGCGGTATGTTGGGATGAAGCGGCCCGGGCTAACCTTACATGACATCGTTCATGAGACTTGCTCCACGCTTGACATGCAACTCGTTTTGCATAAGTGGCTTTGCGGGTGCCTGTTTCTCCTAGCATAGTAAAGATCCAATTTACAACGGGTGATCAACAATGCTAGTATCAATGTTGTGGTTATTGTTCGTAAGTTAGAACGACACTTATGGAAAGCCCCAAACCACGTAAAATATGCAAAGAAAGTAGAAGCGTCTAACTTTGTTTTGCAGGGGTGTGCAGTGATGTGATATGGCCATGATTGTGATTATATTTGATGTATGCAATGTTCCTTATTGTAAGTTGGCAACCGGCAGGAGCCATATGGTTGTCTTTAATTTCTGTTAAGACCTGCGTGTCTATTCAAAATAGTTGTAATAGTTGAAGCTGGTGGACGACAACCATGGAGAAGCGTCATTGACCTTGATGCTATGCCGGTGATGATGGAGATCATATTCGTGCTTGAAGATGGAGATCGGAAGCACAAAGAAGAAAGGCCATATCATATCACATATTATGAATTGCATGTGATGTTAATCCTTTATGCATCTTGTATTGCTTAGTAGACGACGGTAGCATTATAAGATGATCCCTCATGCACATAAATTTCAAGTTCTAAAGTGTTCACCCTTAGTATGCACCGTTGCCAAAGCTTGCTGTTTCGAAGCACCACGTGATGATCGGGTGTCTTTGATTCCGCGGGTGAATACAACGTAAGCAAGCCAGATTTGCTTATGCGGAAGCTAAGGTTTGATCTTGACGAGCCTAGCATGTACAGACATGGCCTCAGGAACACGGATCGCCGAAAGGCAAAGCATGAATCATATAGTAGATATGATGAACATGATGATGTTCGCCATTAAAACTATATCAGCTCTCGTGATGATCGGTGTTGATGTAGTGGATTTGGTTCATGTGATCACTAAAACAATGTGAGGGATGTTGTTTTGAGTGGGAGTTCACCTAGTTTAATTTCATTAATTAATTTGAACTCAATTTGTCATAAACTTAGTCTAAACTATTGCAAATATGTTGTAGATCAATGGCAGCCCCTACCATCAATTTTAATGCGTTCCTAGAGAAAGAAAAGTTGAAAAACAATGGAAGCAACTTCGCGGATTGGTTCCGCAATTTGAGGATTGTCCTCACAGCTGGTAATTTGACCTATGTGCTGGATGCACCGCTGGGTGACCCACCTGCAGCTGATGCTCCCGATGAAGTAAAGAATGTTTACCTTGCTCGGAAGAATCAGTACTCCATAGTTCAGTGTGCTATCTTGTATGGTTTAGAATCGGAGCTTCAGAAAAGGTTTGAAGAGTCAGATCCATATGATATTGTCGAGGATCTCAAATTAATCTTTGAGACTCATGCGGCAATTGAAAGTTATGAAGCTTCTGAAAAGTTCTTTAACTGCAAGATGGAAGAGGGTAGCTCCGTCAGTGAGCATGTGCTTAAGATGTCTGGGCACGCAAATAAACTTCAAAGTTTGGGTATAGTGATTCCTAATACTTTGGGAGTTTACCGCATCCTCCAATCACTACCACCAAGTTACAAGAACTTTGTGATGAACTACAACATGCAGAACATGAACAAAGAGTTGCCAGAACTATTTGCTATGTTAAAATCTGCAGAAGTGGAGATCAAGAAAGAGCACCAAGTGTTGATGGTCAATAAGACCACCAAATTCAAGAAAGGCAAGTCTAAGCAAAAGGGACACTTCAAGAAGGGTGGTAAGAAAGTTACCACGCCGACGAAGAAGACCAAGGCTGGACCTAAACCTGAAACTGAGTGCTTTTACTGCAAGGGAGAAGGTCACTGGAAGCGGAATTGCCCAAGGTACTTGGCGGATTTGAAGAACGGCAACATCAAGAAGAAAGGTATATCTGATATACATGTTATTGATGTGTATCTCACTAGTACTCGTAGTAGTGCCTAGGTATTTGATACTGGTTCGGTTGCTCATATTTGTAACTCGAAACAGGAGCTGCAGAATAAACGGAAGCTAGTGAAGAACGAGGTGACGATGCGCGTAGGAAACGGATCAAAGGTTGATGTGATCGCGGTCGGCACGCTACCTCTTCATCTACCATCGGGATTAGTTTTATACTTAAATAATTGTTATTTGGTGCCTGCATTAAGCATGAACATTATATCAGGATCTTGTTTATTGCGAGACAGTTACTTGTTTAAATCCGAGAATAATGGTTGTTCGATTTATATGAGTAATGTGTTTTATGCACATGCACCTTTGATAGATGGTCTATTCATATTGAATCTCGATAGTAGAAATACACATATTAATAACATTGAGGCTAAACGTTTGAAATCAAGCGATAATTTGACCTATATGTGGCACTGTCGTCTTGGTCACATTGGAGTGAAACGTATGAAGAAACTCCATTCCGATGGACTTCTTGAATCACTTGATTTTGAATCACTTGAAAGATGCGAAGCATGTCTGATGGGTAAAATGACTAAGACTCCATTTTCTGGTATAATGGAGCGAGCTACGGACTTACTGGAAATCATACATACCGATGTGTGTGGTCCAATGAGTGTAGCATCGCGCAGTGGTTATCGTTATGTTCTTACCTTCACGGATGACTTGAGTAGATATGGGTATATCTATTTCATGAAACATAAGTCCGAAACTTTCGAGAAGTTTAAGGAGTTTCAAAGTGAGGTAGAGAATCAACGTAACAAGAAGATTAAATTTCTACGTTCTGATCGTGGAGGTGAATATCTAAGTTACGAGTTTGGCGAGCATTTAAAGAAGTGCGGAATACTTTCACAATTGACACCGCCGGGAACACCACAGCGTAATGGTGTGTCTGAACGTCGTAATCGAACTCTCTTAGATATGGTTCGTTCTATGATGTCACTTACAGATTTACCGCTATCATTTTGGGGTTATGCATTAGAAACAGCCGCATTCACTTTAAATAGGGCACCATCTAAATCCGTTGAAACGACACCGTATGAATTATGGTTTGGGAAGAAACCTAAATTGTCGTTCCTTAAAGTTTGGGGATGCGAAGCCTATGTAAAGAAGTTACAGCCGGACAAGCTTGAACCCAAAGCGGAAAAATGCGTCTTCATAGGATACCCGAAGGAAACTATTGGGTATACCTTCTATCATAGATCCGAAGGCAAAATATTTGTTGCCAAGAATGGATCCTTTCTAGAGAAGGAATTTCTCTCGAAAGAAGTGACTGGAAGGAAAGTAGAACTCGACGAGGTTGTCGAACCTTCTCTCGAAATTGCGAGTAGCGCAGCACCGGAAGAAGTTCCTGTGGTGCCTGCACCAATAAGAGAGGAAGCTAATGATAGTGATCATGAAACTTCGGTTGAAGTTGCTACAGAGCCTCGGGGGTCAACGAGAACTCGTACCACTCCAGATTGGTATGATTCCGTTATGAATGTCATGTTGGTGGACAACACCGATGACCCCGAGACATATGAGGAAGCGATGATGAGCCCAGATTCCAATAAATGGCAAGAAGCCATGAAATCCGAGATTGGATCCATGTACGAAAACCAAGTATGGACTTTGGTGGACTTACCGGATGGCCGGAAGGCTGTCGAGAACAAATGGATTTTCAAGAAGAAAACAGATGCTGATGGTAATGTTACTGTCTATAAAGCTCGACTTGTCGCAAAAGGGTTTCGACAAATTCAAGGAGTTGACTACGATGAGACTTTCTCACCGGTAGCGAAGCTAAAGTCTGTGAGGATTATGTTAGCAATCGCTGCATATTATGATTATGAGATATGGCAGATGGATGTCAAAACAGCATTCCTCAATGGAGACATTGATGAAGAGTTGTATATGATACAACCCAAAGGTTTTGTCGATCCTAAAGATGCTAACAAGGTATGCAAGCTTCAACGGTCCATCTATGGATTGAAGCAAGCATCCCGAAGTTGGAATCAACGTTTTGATAAGGTAATCAAAAGTTTTGGTTTTATACAAACTTATGGAGAAGCTTGTATTTACAAGAAAGTGAGTGGGAGCTCTATAGCATTCTTAATACTGTATGTGGATGACATATTGTTGATTGGGAATGATGTAGACCTTCTTAATAGTGTCAAGGAATATTTGAATAATGGTTTTTCAATGAAAGATCTTGGCGAAGCAGCTTACATATTAGGCATAAAGATTTATAGAGATAGATCGAAACGCCAAATATCATTGTCACAGAGTACATATTTGGACAAAGTTCTAAAGAAGTTTGGAATGGAAGATAGCAAGAAAGGGTTCTTGCCCATGTTGCCCAATACGACCTTGAGTAAAACTCAAAGTCCGACATCGGCAGAAGATAGAGAAAGGATGAGTAAGACTCCCTATGCCTCAGCCATAGGATCTCTAATGTATGCCATGCTATGTACTAGACCCGACATCGCATATGCTGTTAGTTTAACTAGCAGATATCAAAGTGATCCAGGAGTGGATCATTGGACAGCGGTCAAAAACATCCTTAAGTACTTGAGAAGAACTAAGGATATGGTTCTTTCTTATGGAGGTGATGAACAGCTCGTTGTTAATGGTTACACCGATGCTAGTTGGAACACCGATCCAGATGATTCTAAATCACAATCTGGATACGTATTTATTTTGAATGGTGCAGCAGTTAGCTGGAGGAGTGCAAAGCAAAGCGTTGTGGCGAGATCTTCAACTGAATCGGAATACATGGCTGCTTCGGAGGCTTCACAAGAAGCGATATGGATGAAAGAGTTCATTACAGAGCTGGGTGTGGTTCCTAGTGCGCTGGACCCAATGTCTATCTACTGTGATAACATGGGCGCCATAGCCAATGCGCAAGAACCAAGGTCACACAAGAAGCTGAAGCATATCAAGCTACGTTTTCACGCTATTCGAGAACATATCCAGGATGGGGATATAAAGATTTGCAAAGTACACACAGATCTGAATGTGGCGGATCCGTTGACTAAACCTCTCCCGAGGGCAAAACATGACCAACACCAAACTGCCATGGGTGTTCGGTATATTACCATGTAATCTAGATTAGATGACTCTAGTGCAAGTGGGAGACTGTTGGAGATATGCCCTAGAGGCAATAATAAATATAGTTATTATTATATATCTTTGTGTTTATGATAAATGTTTGCATTCATGCTATAATAGTATTAACAAGGAAACCATTAATACTTGTGTGATTTGTAAACTTAATTTGAAGTCCCTAGTATAGCCTCTATACTTCACTAGCTTGTTGGTTGATTGATGATGTGGTTTCTTTGTCATGAACATTGAGATGTTATCAACAACAAGATCATATCGTTAGGAGAATGATATGGTGGACATACTCCTATAGACAAGCGTAGCATAAAGATCAAGTCATTTCAATAGTTCAATTGCTATATGCTTTCTGATACATAGTAACCTAATTCCTTCGACCATGAGATCATGCATATCACCTTTACTGGATGGATGCTTTGATGTCATCAAACACCACACCGTAACAGGGTGGCTATAAAGGTGGCATTGAGTGTTCGGAAAGTATTGGTTGAAACACATGGATCAAGAGTGGGATTTGTCCATCCACATGACGGATAGATATTCTCTGGGCCCTCTCGGTGAAATGTCATTCAATTAGCTTGCAAGCATGTGACTTGGTCACAAGGGATCACATATCACGGGAACGAGAAAAGAGTACTTATCAGTAACGAGGATGAACTAGGTATGCAGAGATACCGACGATCATAACCTCGGATAAGTAACATATCGTGAGACAAAGGGAAATTGGTATCGTATGTAAGTGGTTCATTCGATCGCAAAGTAATCGTAGAAATATGTGGGAGCCATATGAATTTCCAGATTCCTCTATTGGTTATTGTTCGGAGAAGTGTCTCGATCATGTCTGCATAATTCACGAACCGTAGGGAGACACACTTAAGGATTCGACGTTGTTTGAGTAGTTATGGTATTATGAGAAAGAGACCGAATGTTGTTCGGAGTCTCGGATGGGATCCGGGATATCACGAGGTGATCCGGAATGGTCCGGAGAATAAGATTCATATAAGGAAAGTCCCGTTTCGGAGTTCGGGAATGATTCCGGTGTTTTCATCGGGGATATTCTAGAAGGTTCCGGATTGTCCGGCACTCCGGGGGGGAAGGGGTACATGAATGTGTCATTACATATTGGAATGATTGCATCATGTACTAAGTGTTCTTGCTGTCCTAAATATAGGATTAAATTGAATCCTAAAACAGAAAAGTCAAATGTCCAGTTTGAAAGTCAAACTGCCAAAAACAAGAAACTGTGGGAAACAAGCAAGAGGAGTTGGAGTCGACTTGGAGGAGGAGTTTCTCTCCTCCAAGCCGGCGGCCAGCCTAGGCCGAGTTGGGGAGGGACTCCCTCCCTCCCCTGGCGCGCCCACCCCCTCCCACCTATATAAGGAGGGGCAGGGCTCCCCTCCTACACACAAGTTTCCTATCCTCTAAACTAAACCCTAGATCTAGACCCCGGTTTAGAGCTATTCGGTTTAGAGCCTTCTAATTGGTTTAGAGCCCTCTAATTGGTGTGTCTAATTACTAGACCACTAATAGCCTCTCTCATAAGCTCCACCATACTCGCACCGGCTTAAGGCGAAGCCCTGCGGGATTTCCCCTCTACCTCCGGTACCACGCCGTTGTGCTGCCGGAATCGCGAGGAGAGTGCTACAACCTCCGCTGCCTGCTGGAACAAGGGAGAGGAAGGTCTTCGTCGAGTACCGAACGTGTGACCGACTGCGGGAGCGCTGCGGGAACGCGGCGCCGGAAGGATCGTCTACGCGATCTTGAGATCGGAAAGAGTACGACTACATCACCCACGAGAATCTGCTCTCGTTAAACACTTTGGAATCTTCGAGGGTGAGTTATTCCATCGACTCGTTGCTACAATCTAGTAGATAGATCTTGGCTTGTTTGTTTGTATGCGATAGAAAATTTTTGTTTTCCATGCTACGAACCCCTACATGGGGTGGCCCGATCTTCTCAGTAAGCGGATGGCGGTGATGATGGTGGATGATAGATAACTAGCATGTAGCTATGAACTCTCCCGCTCGATCCCTGATGCCAACGCAACGGCTCTCGAACCTTGTAGGATATTCAAAACACCACGCTCTTGCGCACGCAGCCGTGACCACAAACGGTAGTATACAATCTACTAATTTCCAATGGAACAACAGATCACACTCAAATCTACTTCGTAGATTCGAACACAGGCTAATTCCAGAGGTTCTATGAAAGAAACAACTCCAAAATAGTTTTAACATGGTCTAACCTAAACTAGAGGGCGTTCCCAGGCTTATATGGCTGCCAGAACGTCCGAAAAACGCGAAACGAAAACGTGTCTGATACAGTCAGATCCGTCCGGATCTGATGGGAACTTTTTGGGACGGATTATCCGGTCTAAGAGGGCCGGATTATCCGGTGGCCGGATTTTCCGGGGGAAATGTCCGGTCAAATATCCGCCCCGGTACTGAACGTCGCGCACGAAGTCCTTTGCAGAATCTCCAAAGCAGGGCCGGATTATCCAGGGTCTTTTAGGCGTGGAAGTACTCATTGGAAAGATCTTGGAATTATCTATCCAACAAGTGCTTATTTGCTTGATTTGGAGTTCGTATGAAGAATCCAGGTCCGTTTGAATTTCAGGACTTCTGTCTGTCCGAATTGAACGTTCCTTCTCTTCGATGATCTCCCTTGCTTGTATTGCGCCTTCCTCTCGCTCCTCCCTCGCACATCCTTGGGCGATCATCATGTTGGGCTTCTCTTGTAGCCCTTCTCCTCCTCGCGCCATGTTTGTTTCTCCAACGAACCTGATCATACATAAATGCATAGACTTAGGCAGTATAAAGTTCTCATCAATCAAAGTACCAGATTCGTTTAGGAGTAAATTCACCTGTTGTTCAAGTAGCTTAGCACGAGCTCTTGTAATAGGTCCAATTCTAATCTTATTGGACTGATCCTTTCTTGCAACAGTTGTAGCATCTTCAGTAGTCATTGGGGTAGGTGTAATTGTAGGGATGTCCTCATCATAGATTATCTTCATCTTGATGTTGGGAGAAGTCGACCTCTCTATATTTGCCCCTTATGGGGACTTGATGGAGGGAACTACTTGTTGGTAGACGGAGGTGTGTTAGCATTTACATTGACTATAAAGCTGTTGGCACCCCTTACATATCAACTTGGGAAACAGAGGAAACTCACGGAACAATATCCATGCCATGGGATACATCCTACGGGATTAAGTCCCTTAATAGCGTAGTAATTCGATTGATGTCGATTGCTGAGTGTTGTGGTTATGAGGATGATGTGACCAGCAGTTGCTGCCTATTTAAGAATGTTCATGATAATAATCTTCACCTTAATTCTTTATAATCCTAGTGGTGTATCTGCTACTCCCTGAGAACACCTTTTTGCCCTATTGCAGTTCCAATCCCTCTTACATACACGATACTTATTTTCTGTGTTCAGTTGTTTTACTTTACTTATTATTGCTCTTATACCTGGTGGCATCCATGGTGGCGTGAGCTCGAGGCGAATGCGACGCTCGAAGAACCTCGGTGTCAGTACCCCTACCACTACACCCCTGGACCAGGCCAAGACACAACCCAAGAGAAGGACTAGGCCCAATGTTAGGCTCATGGGTGACAAGTGAACCAGCTCTGCAAGCATACAACTACTTAAGGAACCGGTGCCGACACGTGAAGACCATCCTGGCTTGGATCACGTCAATTGGCAAACTGAACCCGGCATCCTCAACTATCCCTTCTCTCCATTAGTTCATCTTGTAGCTCAAGAAAACTCCTTCTTTGGTTCTTGTAGTCGCTACCTGTATCCGAATATTGTGCTTAATTCCATAGGGAGTAGTGAGACCCTAACACTTGGTATCCAGAGCCTAGATCCACCGATTTTTTCCAACGTATGTCAGCGAGCACGGAGATGGAGACCCGCAAGCAGCAATAGGACAAGGCGGCGCGCGAGATTCTCATCCCCGAGATGGATCCCATGATGAGGCCCGGATTTAATGCGATGTCAGCATCGATCGCGGAGTCATTGAAGATATCTGTGGCGGAGGCGGTGACAACGGCTCTACAGGACACGAACACCAAGATCAACAACCTGCCGACGTGGAAGCCAGATCTGATGGCGCGCGTCTCTGATCTCCAGGGAATGGTCCTCGATCTGCAAGCAAAGAAGACACATCTTCCGTCTACGGGCGAATTAGCAGTGGGCCCATCCACTTCGACCCTCGCTCATCAGTTTTCGTCATTGATGGCCGGAAACGTGAAGGAGATTCACGGGAAAGGCCACGACTTCGCTGCACACTCCGGAGGACTACTGTTGGGTGTCCCGGCGACCCCAACAGCACCCCCAGTCACAGGTCCATTTGATTTCTCTGATGTGATGTCAGTACACCCATCCAAGGGACCATCCGCAGTCCTTAGGCCAAGCATCACTGCCTATGGCTTATCCGATTTTTTCTAGGAGAATCCACAACTTTGGCGCACTCTATGTGATCAGTACTTTACCATGTAGCGCGACCATGAGTCATATTGGGTTTCAATGGCAATTTTGAATTTCCAGGGAGCGGCTAGTAGTTGGTTACAAGCCGCGAGGAAAAAAAATTGGTGCTCACCTGGTCCTTGTGTTTGTGAGTTGATTTGTACCGGCTTTGGATGAGATTGTCACCAGGCCTTGATCCATCAGTTTTATGCTATTCATCAGACTTCTTCAGTTTCATAATATGATGAACAATTTGAACTTCTGATGAATCATATATTGAAATATTCTGACGCTATCCATCCTTTGTACTTTTTGACACACTACATTGAGGGACTCCATGGCGATATCTGACCGGTGGTCATGGTGCAATGACCACTCGGTCTGGATACAGTGGTATCGCTGGCCACAATCCATGAAGATGTGGCGGATGGAATGTATGTAGAGTGGCGTTCAGTGCATCAACCTGTGGCGCACCTGCAGGATAATCAGCTAGTTCCGCTAACATTTCCTCCTCCACCGCAGCAAGTTCAGGCCACACTAACAAAGTACCCATCTCTTCTACCGCCTTCATCTGCTGAAGATCATCGAGGCACGGATGCAGCACGTGGAATGGATAGTGCAATTAAGGTTTAGGCACTCAAAAATTACAGGCGCTCATGTGGTCTTTGTTTTAAGTGTTGGGAACGTTGGGGCCATGAACACACATGCTCCCAATCAATCTCTCTCCACATTCTAGAGGAAATGATGGACGTACTCAAATATGGCTTTGAGGATTTCGAGGATGCATCTGTTCCTACCTACAATGCTATAGAGAATGATGGATCTGCCATATCAGGCAATATCTGGCACTGACGGTCCGATGGTGATGCAAATATTGGGCAAGCTAGCTAGATCATAAGTACTCGTTCTGATTGACTTAGGAAGCACAGCCTCATTCATTAATGAATATCTTGCTGCTGGACTTCCCGGCATACAGAAAGTCCCAGAACCTGCAACTGTCAAGGTGGCTGGCGGTGGACAGCTTCAGTGCACGCAATTTATACCTCTCTGTCAGTGGACAACATAGGAGCATGTGTTCAAGATAGATCTAAAGGTTTTGCAGCTGGGTACCTATGATATGATTTTGGGTTATGACTAGCTCACTACATTTAGTCTGATGAAAGTTGATTGGGCAAGGAAGCGTGTATGCGCATCGAGGATCAAAACACAGTGGTGTATTTGCAAGGAATTCAATCAGACACAACTACTTGTCCCACAATATCCTTGCAAGAATGCTCCGAGTTACTGAAGCAAGGAGATGTCTCACACGTCGTGCAACTGAATAGTGTTGCAATGGAAAGCCAATCGGCAACATCTCTTGAATTACAACAGTTGCTCCACATATTTGAAGAAATTTTTGTAGAACCAAAAGTGTTGCCTCCACGCTGTGACTGTGACTACAAAATTGAGCTAATTCCAGGCACACCGTAAATGTGTGACCATACAGACACAAGCCAAATCTCAAATATGAAATCAAGCGCCAAGTTCAGGAGATGCTGGATAATGGAATTATCCAACTCAGTTCTAGCTTATTTTCTTCTCCGGCAATCCTTGTGCGTAAGAAGGATGGAACCTGGAGCCTTTGTATTGATTTCCGCCAACTAAATGCTCTGACGAAAATTCCAAAATACCCAACTCCTATCATCGATGAGCTACTGGACGAATTGGTGGGTGCTAGTTGGTTTTCCAAATTTGAATTTCGCGCGAGTTACCATCAGATCCGCTTGGCACCAGGTGAGGAATACAAAAAGGGATTCAAACCCATAGTCGCCACTACGAGTACAAGGTGATGACGTTTTGCCTCAGTGGGGCGCCAGCGACCTTCCAAGGGGCAATGCATGCCACACTAAAAACATGCTTGCGTAGGTGCGCGCTTGTGTCCTTTGACAACATTCTAGTCTATAGCCCATCATTTCCACAACATTTGTTTGTGATTAGTGGTTGGTGAAGCAAAGCAAATGCAAATTCGCCCAACAACAACTGGTGTACCTGGGGCACATTATTGGTGCAAGAAAAGTGGGCACGGACCCTTCCAAGATTGCTGATGGGAATAACTGGCCTGCTCCTGGCAATGTCAAGCAATTGCAGTAGTTTTTGGGTCTTGCTGGTTATTTCCAGAAATTTGTACGTCATTTTGGTATTATTGCCCGACCACTAACCAACCTTCTGAAGAAAGGCACCCAATTCATGTGGACAGAAATTCAGGAAGAGGCCTTTCAAATACTAAAGCAGAGTCTAATTTCTTCTCCGGACCTAGCCTTGCTAGATTTCTCCAAGCCTTTTATCATTGAGACAGATGCTTGGGACAAAGGTGTGCGATAAGTGTTGCAAAAAATGGGCACCCCATTGCATTTTTAAGCAAAGCTCTAGCTCCAAAAATGCAAGGACTATCCATCTACGAGAAGGAGTTCTTAGCACTAATTATGGCAGTAGAGCAACGAAGATCTTATATTCAGCACTCTGAATTTGTGATTCAAACTGATCACAAAAGTTTGATTCATTTAGAGGAGCAGCGGTTGAACACAATGTGGAATAAAAAGGCATTCACCAAGCTGTTAGGGTCCATTATCGAATCCAATACAAAAAAGGCAGTGAGAACCACACGACTGATGCTTTTGAAGGGGTTTAGCGCCTGAACTCAATAATTTTTACTACGCGACAACCCTAATGCTAGTATCTATCTATTAGTAATGAAGTAACTGGAGGGGCTTTTTTGTGAACTTACCCTTATAGAACAAAAAGTGTTGTCAACGTTCGAGAGAACGTGGTTCATGTAGTCGTACTGACGCAGACCTCAAGGTCGTGGATGGCTCCACCAGCTCCAGTGACTCCGACGGCTTGAATGGCCTGAGAACCACTTGTGTAGTGCCTCGTGGGGAGTCACACACATATGGTGTTTGATGACGACTCCCGATCCCTTATCCAACAGAGGTTCGATAGTAGATCTCTTGGATCCGGAATCCCCGCAGCGCGACGGTGCTCTACGGTGAACAACGCTTTTGTTCGCACACCCTTACAATGGGGCTCCACTCACAAGAGAGAGAGAGAGAGCAGGGGATATTCTAGCCAAAGAGAATATCTTATTGTTGTGTTTTAATCCCTCCATATGCCCACCTTTATATAGGGGAAAGGGAGGTACTCCCTCCCTCAAAATCCTGGGGTGGGACTAATCAAGGGGAGGAGGTGGGGAGGCACACCAGCCAGCCCCCACATGGGCCCCACATGGTGGGGAGAACACATGTGGACGACGACCCCTCCTAGGTGATGAGGACATTCCTATACTTACATCCCACCCATACTACTTCAGATGTTCCAGCTATTGCAAGGAAGGATCAGTCCAATGAGATTAGAATTGGACCCATTACAAGAGCTCATGCTAAGCTACTTGAACAACAGGTGAATTCACTCCTAAATGAATCTGGTACTTTAATTGATGAGAACTTTATACTACTAAGTCTATGCATTTATGTATGATCAGGTTCGTTGGAGAAACAAGCATGATGATCGCCCAAAGATGCGCGAGGGAGGAGCGGGAAGAAGGCGCAAGAGAAGATCATCAAGACGAAGGCAAGAAGCTCTGCAGCAACCAGAGTGTCCGGACGAGTTCACCTGGACTGTCCGGCCTGCTCGAGAGAAGAATTGGTGTAGACAATCAGTACACCAAATCGGACACTACCCGGGCACCATCCGGAAATTTTGAAGTTTCTGGCTGGACTGGACTGTCCGGCTGACTCCACCCAGAGTGTCCACCCCAACTGGAATGTCCGGCCCGTTTCCACCGGACTATCCACCCATCGACCGAATCTGGTCCGAGCCGGCATGTATCAGTTTGAGTCGTACGCGTCTTAGTTTCTTTTTCTGGCCGCCCCAGCCACCCTTATAAGCCCTGGGACACCTCATAGTTAGGGTTTAGACCATGTTAAAACTATTTTGGAGTTGTTTCTCATTAGAAACTCTAAAATTACCCTGTGATTTAATTATCTACTGCAATTGAGTGTGATCTGTTGTTCCATTGGGAATTAGTAGATTGCAAACTACCGTTCGTGGTCGACAGCTACGTGCGCAAGAGCATGGTGTTGTGAATATCCCACAGGGTTCGAGAGCTATTTCATTGGCATTAGTGTTCGGGTGGGTGAGTTCATAGCTATAGGCTAGTTATCTATAATCCACCATCATCATCGCCAACTGGTTGTTGAGAAGATCGGGCCACCCCATATCATCTTGGTATTAGATTTCCTTGTTTACTCGGTTAGCATCCACAAATCCATCTATAGATTAGTTTATTTTCAGTCCTATGTAGTAAGATGTAGCATCCCATCTGTCTAACATATGTAATGCTACTTGGTCTAGTAATATAATGGCTACTTCCTACATATAATTGTTGCATCATAATTATATCATGCTCATGTCATCATGCCACCTTGCATTTGAGCATCATATAAAACCCCTTTTCATTTGGTTCTCCTCTCATATGCATTAGTAATTGTATTTGGCTCTTGATGTATTGTATTTGGTTCTTGATAAATGCTTGATGCCCAAGTTGAGTTGGGGGCATATCTTTTATTCAACTCCATCACCTTTCTTTGACACCACCTTATAATCCCACCATCCTAATTGTCCATGAGCTTTATTTTTCCTTTGGTATTTAAATCTAGCTCATGTGGGTTGGGATGGATCCACTTATATTTTTCCTCATGCACTCACACTAGCATCATGTTGTTTCCACATTATTCATATGTGGAGCCACCTTTACATGTTTTGTAAGTGGAACCCTTTTTCTAGTTCCCATATGGATTATTATGGATATATGCTAATGTTGGAATATTGTTGAGACTATCAAACATTTAGTGGAATATACACACTAGCAAGTCCCAATTATATTCAAATATGATCATCTCCATCTACTCCACATGGAACCTTCTTTTAAATTCCTTTAGCTTGGCCTTCTCTCCATATTATGGAATGCATGTGAATCAATGCCATCGGAATTCATTATTGTTTTCACAATATTAAACATCACATTTACTATTCATGCATGGGCCATGTAAGGTCACCACCTTTTTCTTTTCCTTGGTTTTCTTGTAGTTATGAAGTGGATCTTTGTCTTTTGGGAATCAAGTCAAGTGGGGCTTTCTTCAGCTCTATTCTATTGCTCTTGCTAAACCCTCATCATCTTGATCATGCACTTGATCATGCATCAACAAAACCATCTCTCCATCCCTTTTCACCTCTTTGCTTGATCTTGTTTTCTTGCCATGTGCACCAAGACCCTCACCTCACTCCATATCCATCTTCTTTCCCCTTTAATCGAATCTTGCAAAAATTTCCAAAAAAGGTTTATTTTATGGGCTTGCTGGAATCTGCAACAAAACAAAAGCAAAACAATTAAATAAATAAAAAGAAGATAAACAAGAGAGGGCCCCAGCAGCAGCCCACCCATACCTGGTCGCAGCCCAGCAGCAGCTCCGGCCCGCCCCTTCCTTCCTCCTGGGCCAGCCCTTTTCTTTCCCCTGGCCTGCTACCCCTTCGCCGTTTACCGCCGTCTCCCTCTGTTCCTCTTCTCCATCGCCTCCCCTCTCTACTCAGCGACAGACGGCAGCGGGCAGGTGGCCGCCCCGCCGTCATCCGCGTCAGCAAGCACGCCGAACGCGTGATCTCCCCGCCCTTATCTTCTCGCGCCTCGCTGTCGAACCCTAGCTGCCCGTCTTCGTTTTCCCCTCTCCCTCCTCTCCCGTGTGCCATGGCCGCCGCTGGTCAGAGCCCCATGACGCCGATCCTGTCCTAGTTGGTGACTGAGGACTCGCCGGGAAGCACCGCCGCGGACCTTGGCGTTGCTCCAGCCTGCTAGGAGGAGCCGGACCCACTCGGAGCTGCCTCCTCGTCGGTGAACCGTGCACCACCACCGCGACATCGTCGTCTCCCTCTGCTCCGGTCGTCCCGTCCCCTGATTCCCTGGGGAATCAGTCAAGGTGAGCGCCACCCTCGTTCTCTTCCTTTTACTCCCCTCCGTGTGCCGAGCGCCGCCCGATTTTGGCTCCCGCCGGTGATGTGCTCCGCCGACGGGCAGTTCTAGGCCGTGCGTTCCCCCGCTGTTCCTCGAGGCTCTCCGTCCTGTACAGTCCCTCTCCGACGTTCCTTCCTGAACGAGATCTGTAGCTGGTAGACCCCTCTCCGCGTTTTATTTTAGAGGCATCGCGAGATTCGCCGTAACGCCGACGCTAACCTCGCCGGAACTCGCCGATGTTGACGGGTTGTCGCCACGGTTCAGAAAACAGGCGACAGGTTCAGTTCGGAGCACGGGCGTCGTTTTCCCGAAAAACCCCCTAGCACTCTTGGTCGATCAACGTCTGGTCCCCCGAACCCCACCGGTCAATGTCCGGTGCTTTTTGCAAAAAGGCACTCGTAGTTTCCCTGTTCTCCACCGCGCGGGCCTCAGATCCACCACGTGTCGCCTCCAGGCTGGTGTCGCACGCGTGTGGCCCCGTCGTTACCCAGCCCCACCAGTCAGCCTCGGTGGCTAGTAAAGCCCCACGTACGAAAAGGGCCACTGCGCCGCTTTTCGCCAGCTCAGCGTCGCGCCAGTTTCAGGCCCGCATGTTAGTGACTGTGGCTAAGTCTAGCTGGGTATAAAAAGTCTGGCAGTTTTCTGTTTAATTAAAACATTTTCAGAAATGATTTAAATATGTTTCAAATCTGTTTTAATAACTTTTAATCTGTAATTCCAAATCACACAAATAATATATGTTTTGGAATCAGAAAAATGTGAGGAATTCAAATATGCTATTAAAAATATTATTTGAACACTTTAAATTTTTCGAGATGATTAAAATTACAATAAAAAGGCCTTTTCTTAATTAATTAATAACTTTAAATCTACAACTCCAAATTCGACAAATAATATGTCTAAATCGATCAGCACGACGAGCCCGTTCTAACTATGCATTCCTTGTTCTGAATTTCAGCATGCATCATATAAATATAAAGTATACAGCAACTTATATGAGAGCAAACCGGACTAAAAACTTAATAAAATGCTTTAATCTTGTACCCCACACCTCACCCATGCCATGCTACATTATTGCCATGCAAATTGTGCATCATTCATCATGGCATGCTTGTTTGCTTGTCGCATTTTAATTCCTATGCTTGTGCACTTTATTTATGTTGGCCCTTGTTTATTTGGTTCTTCTTCGAATAGACGTCGAGCAGGGGATATATCAGGAATCCCAGGAGCACTACCCAGATCCCACTCTCGCTTCGACTGAGCTGCCAGGCAAGCACTACCACATGCTTGCATACATATAGTACCTATTGCCTCTATCTTATTCTTGCATCATTGAGTCGCGATTGCATTAAATTGAATCCAAAGCACTGCATAGCCTTTACTTTTACACCCCACCAAAGCTTGTTCCTCCATCCCATGAGCCATTACTACAGGAGTTGTTTGAGCCATGCGGGTCGTAGAACAGCATGTGTAGGGTATGTGAGTGTCTGATGGATAATGAGGTACCTAAACAACTTAACCTGAGTAGTAATGGGATAACTAATGAAAGAGGCACCAGTGAGCAATATCTGCTATTTGGTTCTTCATGCTCACTTGTGTCCCGTAGGACCCCGAGTACTTGATTCCTGTTCCTTGACTATTCGCACTATCCACATCCGGGGGCCTTATGGACCCCTCTGAGCCAGAGCTTGATTCATTTCTATTTCTTGGGGCCACAAAGTAGTTTGGGGCTTTGTTACTATCCTGTACTTATGCCATGCTTTATTGTTTTATTTAAGATTGTGCGTGGAGCACCTGTACTGTTTTGGATGCGGAATGTTTTCGCGGTATCGACAAGCCCAATCACATTTTTGGGTTCCAAGTCGTTTACAGGCATTGACGCAAACCTTGGGTCCGTCTCGAAGCCGGCCAACTTCGTTGCGGGTAGCTTAATGGGGTGGCCCCCTGAAATATTTCTGAATCCTGTGATCGCTTTGTCATGAATGCCTCGTTGGGTTTTGAGTTGGTTTTTCCGAGGTTGATCGAGTGTGTGTTGCTATTTGTGCACCCCTGTAGGGTAAATCTTTCTGAAAGCTGTGTCCGCGGTTATGGACGACTTGGAGCACAGTTTCTCGATCATAGACAAGTATAACTAAAGTACCGCTTTTAATTTGACTAAGTACCTGACTAGTAAATAGTGCAATACTCATGGAATGGTTAATAAAACTGCCAACGGATGGGTTGTTCGTCCGTTTTCTCGTTGGTAAGGGAGAAGGAGGATGGGTCTGTTAATTATACTGTTATAACTGTGGTTACTAATTAACGGACATCCGTCTATCATTGGTTAGGCGGATGGTTAGCGAGTTTCTATAGACTTGTTAGTTATTGTCTTTTGCTGCAATTGCGTCACCCCAGGTATATGTCCCCTTTAGAGGCATAAAGACTTGTTGAGTACCCCTAGGGTCTCACACGATAAATTGTTTGATTCAGATGAACAGGTGTATTCGCAAGATGGATACTGGGTGGAGGAGACGGATGATGTTGGCAACGATCACTCGGTGTAGAGATTCCGGAAACAGGGATCCGTGAGATCTGTGGGCGGGATGTGTTTATTTATGTGGCATCTTATGCCGATTTGCTTCTTATCCCTACTCGGATCTTGTTTTCCGCTTCCGCCTGATACTCTGATGTTTGATGTATGAGGAGATATCCTAAACTATTATCTCTATCTAGGATATTTGGATCTTGCCGTATGGCGTTGCAATATTTTTATTTCTTTTAGATGGGATGGCTCTGAGAACTGTTGTATGTGGCTTGCATACATACTCACTTGTATATGTAGTTGATCCCTTCGCCTGTCGATTACACCGCTCGTTCTTGTCCCGATGTTCTGGAAGTGGTTAGGACGGCCGAAAGGTCTACCTGTGAGTGGCCCCTGGGCCCTACCGTACTATTTTAACCACTTTCGCTCATCCAGGCATGCAACTAAGAGCGTAATTCACCGAGGTAGTTACAATTGGTATCAGAGCCATCCCACCCTTCAGGGTCTCAGCCAGATGGTCGTTGTTAGTCTAGCAAATATTTTTGGTAGCTATGTATACTAGGGAAAAACAAAACGCGAGAGTAGGACTGCTTCCATTTTTCTTCTTACCCACCCACCCACCCTTTTCTTGTAAGTGTAACATTTTCAATCCTCTTCTAAAATTCAAACTAGGATTCACGTGTTCTGGGTTCCGTAGTACCATAGGTTGTGTGTGTGTGTGAATTCCTTGTCTATCTATTGCATCCAAATGTTATCTCTATCTGCCTTTTGGTTATGAACTGTTGGTACATTCCATACCGACAGGCCTTTGTAAACCGACGCGATCTATCTGATTCGTTGTATACCGGTGCGATCTGTCTTACTCTTTGTTATCCGACGTTATCTTGTTTGGGGTGTTCGTTTCTGTAGTTACTAATCTTTAGGTTCATCTTAAGAAGAAGGTGTTGGGATATGTGTTTTACTTATTCATGTGCGGAGTAATGATTCGAGTGCGGGATGGAGTCGCGACCATACCACTACTTTTATCATTCGCTCTTGTATATCGAATTGGTAGAGTTACTAATCTTGATTCGTTAAGTGGTTTTGCGCATATAGTGGTATTTTAATGCCGAAATTTGCAAAAAAAAATTCTTTAATAGTTTTGTGTACCACACTCCCTGTTCAGTCGTGTGCGATATGCTTAATATCTTCTAGGTGCTTTGAACCTTGTTGATATTTTAATATCATCTTAGTAATTTGTATCCTTTAAATCTTGGTTAATTCCATTTTGGTACTATTTTGGATTATTATTATTCTCCATTATGGTACTGACTTGTGTTTTATATCAATCACAGGATGGCACCACCACGCTGTTCTGAGGTGGACATACCACCTAAACTGGGGGCTGCGTTGGCAAGTATTGCTAATGCCTTGGGAGAAATGCAGCAGAACCAACAGCGATTTGAAGAAAGTGTCAGGAGGAATGAGTTTGTTCCGCTACCTCCACCTCCCAAGCGAGGAGACATCAAGAGTTTTCTGAAGTTCAACCCGCGCCACTTTGAGGTGTCTGATCAGCCTCTGGACTCACAGATGATTGGCTGCGTGAGATGTCAAGGTTACTGATGACTGCTGATGTTCCTGAGCAAGAATGGGTAAAATGTGCCACGCACCTTTTGAAAGGAGATGCAACTCTGTGGTGGGTGAATTACCTGAAGGCAAACCACTCTGAGTTTCAGCCTACTTGGGAGCAGTTCACTGGGGCTTTCAAAGAGCAATATCTGTCAGAAATTGTCATGGAAAGGATGAAGGAAGTGTTTCTCAACCTCAAGCAGGGCAATGACAATGTCAATACCTATATCAGAAACTTCATGAATCTTTCTCGGTATGGTGGCAATGAGATCTCTGATGACAAGAAGAAGCAAAAGAGGTTCAGACAAGGGCTCAATGCATCAATCAAATATGCAATCACTCATGCAAGGTCGAGGTCCTTTCTAGAACTCCAACACACAGCTCTGCAGGAAGAAGCAAGTAGGCAAGTATTTGAGGAGTCCAAGAAACACAGCCGCGACGCAGCAAGCTCTTCAGCTATGACAGCTCCTTCTAAGCATCGCGTGTGGGTTCCTAACACCCCACCGTCGCTCCCGGCTCCACCAAGACCGTCAAGCTACGCGGCAAGGCCACCAAACTCCTTCACCGCGGCTCCTAGGGGCTACAACCACAACTACCCTGGAGCGCCTGGCGGAGTCCCTGGCTACGTTGCTCCACGTCCACCTGGTGCTTGTTACACTTGTGGGAACACTGGAAATCAACACTGGAATTGTCCAATGAACAACAAAGATCTTCCTCCACCACCTCCAAGACCCGCGGCAAGCTCTTCTATGGTTCATGCACCTCCACCGCGGGCTCTCAACATCAACACCAAGCCCGGGTCTACTGTTGCTCGTGCCAACTGTGTCAACGTCGCTCAAGCTGAGCATGCACCTGGAGTTGTGATGGGTATGCTTCCTGTTAACTCAGTTCCTGCACGAGTTTTGTTTGATTCTGGTGCTTCGCATTCATTTATGTCTCATAAATTTGCAAATGAGCATGAGCTAGCTATAGACCAGCTGGATAAAAAGTTAATGGTTCTTTCTCCCGGGGCAAGAATGTTATCTACCAAGATCAGCCATGGTAATCAAATTGAGATTGGTGGTTCTTCTTTTCTGGCCTCATTGATCCTTCTGGGCAACTCTGACATTGATGTTATCTTGGGCATGGATTGGTTAACAACAAATGCAGCTGTGATTGATTGTGCTGAACGCTCGGTTTCTCTGAAAATTCCTGAAGGCCATATAGTCTATTCTCCAAGTCTGACTCCTGCAATTCAGCTTTTCTCTTTGGCGGCTCTGAATGATGATGCTATGGAAGCTATTCATAGTGTTCTGGTGGTCTGTGAGTTCCCAGATGTCTTTCCTGAAGAGTTGCCAGGTATGCCTCCAGATCGTGAGGTCGAGTTTGTGATTGAGCTTGAACCTGGTACCGCTCCTATCTCCAAGCGACCTTATAAAATGGGTCCTGCTGAGTTGGCTGAACTCAAACGTCAGCTTGATGAACAAGAGAAGTTGGGTTTCATTCAGCACAGTACTTCTTCTTGGGGTAGCCCAACCATCTTTGTGAAGAAGCGAGACAAGACTGATAGACTTTGTGTTGACTATCGGGCGCTCAATGCTAAAACCATCAAGAATAAATATCCCCTTCCGCGGATTAATGATCTCTTCGATCAGCTAGCTGGAGCTGTGGTATTCTCTAAGCTCGACTTGAGAAGTGGTTATCATCAAATCAAGATTCGCAAAGAAGATGTTCCCAAAACAGCTTTCACCACCCGCTATGGCCTGTATGAGTACACGGTCATGTCTTTCGGTCTCACCAACGCACCTGCCACCTTCTCGAGGCTTATGAACTCGGTTTTCATGGAGTATCTTGATAAGTTCGTTGTGGTCTATCTGGATGACATTCTAGTCTATTCTAAGTCAAAAGAAGAACATGAAGAACACCTTCGGTGTGTCCTAAACAAGCTTCGTGAGAACCGCCTGTATGCAAAGTTCTCCAAGTGTGAGTTTTGGCTGCCTCAAGTCACCTATCTTGGTCACGTCATCTCTGCCAAGGGCATTGCCGTCAACCCAGAAACTGTTAAGACAATTGTTGACTGGCTTCCTCCCATAAATGTCAAAGAAGTCCGGAGTTTCCTTGGTTTGGCTAGTTACTGCCGTCGCTTCGTCCAGAACTTCTCGAAGATTGCGAAGCCTCTTACCGATCTCCTCAAGAAAGGCAAGAAATACCTTTGGACTCCTGCATGTCAAGCAAGCTTTGAAACACTCAAAGAGAAGCTCACTTCCACACCAGTCTTGATTCCTCCAGATACATCAAAGCCTTTCCAAATATTCTGTGACGCCTCATTGCAAGGATTGGGTGCGGTCCTTATGCAAGAAAAACAAGTTGTTTCTTATGCCTCTCGAAAGTTGAAGACGCATGAGATCAACTATCCAACACATGACCTTGAACTTGCAGCAGTTGTCTTTGCTTTGAAAATATGGAGGCACTACTTGCTTGACAACCGTTGTAAAATCTTTTCTGATCACAAGAGTCTGAAGTATATCTTCACACAGCCTGATCTCAACCTTCGTCAGAGGAGGTGGATTGAAGCAATTAATGATTTTGATTTGACCATCAACTACACTCCGGGCAAAGCTAATGTCATGGCCGATGCTCTTAGCCGAAAAGCTTATGTCAACAACCTCATGGTGGAAGAACAACAGCCTCTCTTGTGCGAGGAATTCCGTCAGCTCAACCTTGAAATTGTGGATCAAGGGTATCTTCTGAACCTTCTGGCAACTCCTCTCTTGGAAGAAAAAGTTCGCTCCATTCAACTTGGCGATCCTTACACTAAAAACATCATCTCCAACATTCAGCTTCTGAAGTATGAGTCTTTCCACGTCGACGACCAAGGCACTCTTTTCTTTGAACACCGGATGTTTGTTCCGAACTACCCGGGTTTAAGAGAGCAAGTTCTCAAGGAGGCGCATGATTCTATTCTTTCTATCCACCCTGGCAGCACTAAGATGTACATGGACTTGAAAACACAATATTGGTGGCATGGGTTAAAACAGTATTGTGCCAAGTATGTCTCGGAGTGTGATGTCTGCCGTAGAGTTAAAGCTGTCCATCAGAAACCTTCCGGTCTTCTACAGCCATTGAAGCCTCCGGAATGGAAATGGGAGAAAGTAGAGATGGACTTCATAACGGGCTTCCCAAGGTCGTAGAAGGGCAACAATGCAAACTTTGTTGTCATCGACAGGCTGTCTAAAGTGGCTCACTTCTTTCCCGTCAAGGAAACAATTTCTGCAATTCAGTTGGCTGAGCTCTATATTAACAGAATTGTCTCTCTGTATGGGGTTCCTCTTGAGATCAGTTCAGACTGTGGAAGCATCTTCACTTCCAAGTTCTGGGGAAGTTTTCAAAATGCTTTGGGAACAAAATTGAACTTCAGCACAACTTACCACCCTCAGTCGCAAGGACAAGTTGAAAGGATCAATCAGATTCTGAAAGATATGCTCCGTGCTTGCGTCATCTCTTTCGGCATGAAGTGGGAAGAATGTCTTCCTTATGCTGAATTCTCTTACAACAACAGCTTCCAGAAAAGTCTAAAGATGGCACCATTTGAGGCTCTCTATGGTCGCAAATGCAGAACTCCGATTGGTTGGTCGGGCGCAGGTGAAAGAACATTGTTTGGCCCCGACATTGTAACTCAAGCGGAGGAGAAGGTTCACATCATTCTTGAAAATCTGAAGGTTGCTCAAAGTCGCCAGAAGAGCAACTATGACAGAAAGCACACGGACATGGAGTATGTCCCTGGTGATCTCGTTTACCTTCGTGTCACCCCCATGAGAGGCACGCACCGCTTTGGTATCAAAGGAAAGCTGGCTCCTAGATACATCGGTCCATTCAAAATCCATGGAAGAAGAGGAGAAGTTGCTTATGCTCTTGAGCTCCCTGAAAAACTCAAGGTTCATGATGTCTTTCATATCTCTCAGATCAAGAAGTGCTTCAAAATCCTGGGGTGGGACTAATCAAGGGGAGGAGGTGGGGAGGCACGCCAGCCAGCCCCCACATGGGCCCCACATGGTGGGGAGAACACATGTGGACGACGACCCCTCCTAGGTGATGAGGACATTCCTATACTTACATCCCACCCATACTACTTCAGATGTTCCAGCTGTTGCAAGGAAGGATCAGTCCAATGAGATTAGAATTGGACCCATTACAAGAGCTCATGCTAAGCTACTTGAACAACAGGTGAATTCACTCCTAAATGAATCTGGTACTTTAATTGATGAGAACTTTATACTACTAAGTCTATGCATTTATGTATGATCAGGTTCGTTGGAGAAACAAGCATGATGATCACCCAAAGATGCGCGAGGGAGGAGCGGGAAGAAGGCGCAAGAGAAGATCATCAAGACGAAGGCAAGAATCTCTGCAGCAACCAGAGTGTCCGGACGAGTTCACCTGGACTGTCCGGCCTGCTCGAGAGAAGAATTGGTGTAGACAATCAGTACACCAAATCGGACACTACCCGGGCACCATCCGGAAATTTTGAAGTTTCTGGCTGGACTGGACTGTCCGGCTGACTCCACCCAGAGTGTCCACCCCAACTGGAATGTCCGGCCCGTTTCCACCGGACTATCCACCCATCGACCGAATCTGGTCCGAGCCGGCATGTATCAGTTTGAGTCGTACGCGTCTTAGTTTCTTTTTCTGGCCGCCCCAGCCACCCTTATAAGCCCTGGGACACCTCATAGTTAGGGTTTAGACCATGTTAAAACTATTTTGGAGTTGTTTCTCATTAGAAACTCTAAAATTACCCTGTGATTTAATTATCTACTGCAATTGAGTGTGATCTGTTGTTCCATTGGGAATTAGTAGATTGCAAACTACCATTCGTGGTCGACAGCTACGTGCGCAAGAGCATGGTGTTGTGAATATCCCACAGGGTTCGAGAGCTATTTCATTGTCATTAGTGTTCGGGTGGGTGAGTTCATAGCTATAGGCTAGTTATCTATCATCCACCATCATCATCGCCAACTGGTTGTTGAGAAGATCGGGCCACCCCATATCATCTTGGTATTAGATTTCCTTGTTTACTCGGTTAGCATCCACAAATCCATCTATAGATTAGTTTATTTTCAGTCCTATGTAGTAAGATGTAGCATCCCATCTGTCTAACATATGTAATGCTACTTGGTCTAGTAATATAATGGCTACTTCCTACATATAATTGTTGCATCATAATTATATCATGCTCATGTCATCATGCCACCTTGCATTTGAGCATCATATAAAACCCCTTTTCATTTGGTTCTCCTCTCATATGCATTAGTAATTGTATTTGGCTCTTGATGTATTGTATTTGGTTCTTGATAAATGCTTGATGCCCAAGTTGAGTTGGGGGCATATCTTTTATTCAACTCCATCACCTTTCTTTGACACCACCTTATAATCCCACCATCCTAATTGTCCATGAGCTTTATTTTTCCTTTGGTATTTAAATCTAGCTCATGTGGGTTGGGATGGATCCACTTATATTTTTCCTCATGCACTCACACTAGCATCATGTTGTTTCCACATTATTCATATGTGGAGCCACCTTTACATGTTTTGTAAGTGGAACCCTTTTTCTAGTTCCCATATGGATTATTATGGATATATGCTAATGTTGGAATATTGTTGAGACTATCAAACATTTAGTGGAATATACACACTAGCAAGTCCCAATTATATTCAAATATGATCATCTCCATCTACTCCACATGGAACCTTCTTTTAAATTCCTTTAGCTTGGCCTTCTCTCCATATTATGGAATGCATGTGAATCAATGCCATGGGAATTCATTATTGTTTTCACAATATTAAACATCACATTTACTATTCATGCATGGGCCATGCAAGGTCACCACCTTTTTCTTTTCCTTGGTTTTCTTGTAGTTATGAAGTGGATCTTTGTCTTTTGGGAATCAAGTCAAGTGGGGCTTTCTTCAGCTCTATTCTATTGCTCTTGCTAAACCCTCATCATCTTGATCATGCACTTGATCATGCATCAACAAAACCATCTCTCCATCCCTTTTCACCTCTTTGCTTGATCTTGTTTTCTTGCCATGTGCACCAAGACCCTCACCTCACTCCATATCCATCTTCTTTCCCCTTTAATCGAATCTTGCAAAAATTTCCAAAAAGGTTTATTTTATGGGCTTGCTGGAATCTACAACAAAACAAAAGCAAAACAATTAAATAAATAAAAAGAAGATAAACAAGAGAGGGCCCCAGCAGCAGCCCACCCCTACCTGGTCGCAGCCCAGCAGCAGCTCCGGCCCGCCCCTTCCTTCCTCCTGGGCCAGCCCTTTTCTTTCCCCTGGCCTGATACCCCTTCGCCGTTTACCGCCGTCTCCCTTTGTTCCTCTTCTCCATCGCCTCCCCTCTCTACTCAGCGACAGACGGCAGCGGGCAGGTGGCCGCCCCGCCGTCATCCGCGTAAGCAAGCACGCCGAACGCGTGATCTCCCCGCCCTTATCTTCTCGCGCCTCGCTATCGAACCCTAGCTGCCCGTCTTCGTTTTCCCCTCTCCCTCCTCTCCCGTGTGCCATGGTCGCCGCTGGTCAGAGCCCCATGACGCCGATCCTGTCCTAGTTGGTGACTGAGGACTCGCCGGGAAGCACCGCCGCGGACCTTGGCGTTGCTCCAGCCTGCTAGGAGGAGCCGGACCCGCTCGGAGCTGCCTCCTCGTCGGTGAACCGTGCACCACCACCGCGACATCGTCGTCTCCCTCTGCTCCGGTCGTCCCGTCCCCTGATTCCCTGGGGAATCAGTCAAGGTGAGCGCCACCCTCGTTCTCTTCCTTTTACTCCCCTCCGTGTGCCGAGCGCCGCCCGATTTTGGCTCCCGCCGGTGATGTGCTCCGCCGACGGGCAGTTCTAGGCCGTGCGTTCCCCCGCTGTTCCTCGAGGCTCTCCGTCCGGTACATGTAGGGGTTCGTAGCATGGAAAACAAAAATTTTCTATCGCATACAAACAAACAAGCCAAGATCTATCTACTAGATTGTAGCAACGAGTCGATGGAATAACTCACCCTCGAAGATTCCAAAGTGTTTAACGAGAGCAGATTCTCGTGGGTGATGTAGTCGTACTCTTTCCGATCTCAAGATCGTGTAGACGATCCTTCCGGCGCCACGTTCCAGCAGCGCCCCCGCAGTCGGTCACACGTTCGGTACTCGACGAAGACCTTCCTCTCCCTTGTTCCAGCAGGCAGCGGAGGTTGTAGCACTCTCCTCGCGATTCCGGCAGCACAACGGCGTGGTACCGGAAGTAGAGGGGAGATCCCGCAGGGCTTCGCCTTAAGCCGGTGCGAGTATGGTGGAGCTTATGAGAGAGGCTATTAGTGGTCTAGTAATTAGACACACCAATTAGAGGGCTCTAAACCAATTAGAAGGCTCTAAACCAAAATAGCTCTAAACCGGGGTTTAGATCTAGGGTTTAGTTTAGAGGGTAGGAACTAGTAGTGTGTAGAGAGGGGAGCCCTGCCCCTCCCTTTATAGGTGGGAGGGCCGGCGGCCAAGGGGAGGGAGTGGAGTCCCTCCCCAACTCGGCCTTGGTGGGGCGCCGGCTTGGAGAGGAGGGACTCCTCCCCCAAGTCGGTTTCAACCTCCTCCTCTTTCTCCTCTTTCCGAAAACTGGCAGTTTGACCGAAAACTGGCAGTTTGACTTTTTCAATTAGGATTTGAATTAACCCTTTATTTCGGACAGCGAGAACACTTAGTACATGATGCAATCATTCCAACATGCAATGACACATTCATGTACCCCTTCCCCTCCGGAGTGCCGGACATTCCGGGACCTTCTAGAATGTTCCCGATGAAAACACCGGAATCATTCCCGAACTCCGAAACGGGACTTTCCTTATATGAATCTTATTCTCCGGACCATTCCGGATCACCTCGTGATATCCCGGATCCCATCCGAGACTCCGAACAACATTCGGTCTCTTTCTCATAATACCATAACTACTCAAACAACGTCGAATCCTTAAGTGTGTCTCCCTACGGTTCGTGAATTATGCAGACATGATCGAGACACTTCTCCGAACAATAACCAATAGAGGAATCTGGAAATTCATATGGCTCCCACATATTTCTACGATTACTTTGCGATCGAATGAACCACTTACATACGATACCAATTTCCCTTTGTCTCACGATATGTTACTTATCCGAGGTTATGATCTTCGGTATCTCTGCATACCTAGTTCAACCTCGTTACTGATAAGTACTCTTTTCTCGTTCCCGTGATATGTGATCCCTTGTGACCCAGTCACATGCTTGCAAGCTAATTGGATGACATTTCACCGAGAGGGCCCAGAGAATATCTATCCGTCATGTGGATGGACAAATCCCACTCTTGATCCATGTGTTTCAACCAATACTTTCCGAACACTCAATACCACCTTTATAGCCACCCTGTTACGGTGTGGTGTTTGATGACATCAAAGCATCCATCCAGTAAAGGTGATATGCATGATCTCATGGTCGAAGGAATTAGGTTACTATGTATCAGAAAGCATATAGCAATTGAACTATTGAAATGACTTGATCTTTATGCTACGCTTATCTATAGGAGTATGTCCACCATATCATTCTCCTAACGATATGATCTTGTTGTTGATAACATCTCAATGTTCATGACAAAGAAACCACATCATCAATCAACCAACAAGCTAGTGAAGTATAGAGGCTATACTAGGGACTTCAAATTAAGTTTACAATTCACACAAGTATTAATGGTTTCCTTGTTAATACTATTATAGCATGAATGCAAACATTTATCATAAACACAAAGATATAATAATAACTATATTTATTATTGCCTCTAGGGCATATCTCCAACAGTCTCCCACTTGCACTAGAGTCATCTAATCTAGATTACATGGTAATATACCGAACACCCATGGCAGTTTGGTGTTGGTCATGTTTTGCCCTCGGGAGAGGTTTAGTCAACGGATCCGCCACATTCAGATCTGTGTGTACTTTGCAAATCTTTATATCCCCATCCTGGATATGTTCTCGAATAGCGTGAAAACGTAGCTTGATATGCTTCAGCTTCTTGTGTGACCTTGGTTCTTGCGCATTGGCTATGGCGCCCATGTTATCACAGTAGATAGACATTGGGTCCAGCGCACTAGGAACCACACCCAGCTCTGTAATGAACTCTTTCATCCATATCGCTTCTTGTGAAGCCTCCGAAGCAGCCATGTATTCCGATTCAGTTGAAGATCTCGCCACAACGCTTTGCTTTGCACTCCTCCAGCTAACTGCTGCACCATTCAAAATAAATACGTATCCAGATTGTGATTTAGAATCATCCGGATCAGTGTTCCAACTAGCATCGGTGTAACCATTAACAACGAGCTGTTCATCACCTCCATAAGAAAGAACCATATCCTTAGTTCTTCTCAAGTACTTAAGGATGTTTTTGACCGCTGTCCAATGATCCACTCCTGGATCACTTTGATATCTGCTAGTTAAACTAACAGCATATGCAATGTCGGGTCTAGTACATAGCATGGCATACATTAGAGATCCTATGGCTGAGGCATAGGGAGTCTTACTCATTCTTTCTCTATCTTCTGCCGATGTCGGACTTTGAGTTTTACTCAAGGTCGTATTGGGCAACATGGGCAAGAACCCTTTCTTGCTATCTTCCATTCCAAACCTCTTTAGAACTTTGTCCAAATATGTACTTTGTGACAATGATATTTGGCGTTTCGATCTATCTCTATAAATCTTTATGCCTAATATGTAAGCTGCTTCGCCAAGATCCTTCATTGAAAAACTATTATTCAAATATTCCTTGACACTATTAAGAAGGTCTACATCATTCCCAATCAACAATATGTCATCCACATACAGTATTAAGAATGCTACAGAGCTCCCACTCACTTTCTTGTAAATACAAGCTTCTCCATAAGTTTGTATAAAACCAAAACTTTTGATTACCTTATCAAAACGTTGATTCCAACTTCGGGATGCTTGCTTCAATCCATAGATGGACCGTTGAAGCTTGCATACCTTGTTAGCATCTTTAGGATCGACAAAACCTTTGGGTTGCATCATATACAACTCTTCATCAATGTCTCCATTGAGGAATGCTGTTTTGACATCCATCTGCCATATCTCATAATCATAATATGCAGCGATTGCTAACATAATCCTCACAGACTTTAGCTTCGCTACTGGTGAGAAAGTCTCATCGTAGTCAACTCCTTGAATTTGTCGAAACCCTTTTGCGACAAGTCGAGCTTTATAGACAGTAACATTACCATCAGCATCTGTTTTCTTCTTGAAAATCCATTTGTTCTCGACAGCCTTCCGGCCATCCGGTAAGTCCACCAAAGTCCATACTTGGTTTTCGTACATGGATCCAATCTCGGATTTCATGGCTTCTTGCCATTTATTGGAATCTGGGCTCATCATCGCTTCCTCATATGTCTCGGGGTCATCGGTGTTGTCCACCAACATGACATTCATAACGGAATCATACCAATCTGGAGTGGTACGAGTTCTCGTTGACCTCCGAGGCTCTGTAGCAACTTCAACCGAAGTTTCATGATCACTATCATTAGCTTCCTCTCTTATTGGTGCAGGCACCACAGGAACTTCTTCCGGTGCTGCGCTACTCGCAATTTCGAGAGAAGGTTCGACAACCTCGTCGAGTTCTACTTTCCTTCCAGTCACTTCTTTCGAGAGAAATTCCTTCTCTAGAAAGGATCCATTCTTGGCAACGAAGATTTTGCCTTCGGATCTATGATAGAAGGTATACCCAATAGTTTCCTTTGGGTATCCTATGAAGACGCATTTTCCGCTTTGGGTTCAAGCTTGTCCGGCTGTAACTTCTTTACATAGGCTTCGTATCCCCAAACTTTAAGGAACGACAATTTAGGTTTCTTCCCAAACCATAATTCATACGGTGTCGTTTCAACGGATTTAGATGGTGCCCTATTTAAAGTGAATGCGGCTGTTTCTAATGCATAACCCCAAAATGATAGCGGTAAATCTGTAAGTGACATCATAGAACGAACCATATCTAAGAGAGTTCGATTACGACGTTCGGACACACCATTACGCTGTGGTGTTCCCGGCGGTGTCAATTGTGAAAGTATTCCGCACTTCTTTAAATGCTCGCCAAACTCGTAACTTAGATATTCACCTCCACGATCAGAACGTAGAAATTTAATCTTCTTGTTACGTTGATTCTCTACCTCACTTTGAAACTCCTTAAACTTCTCGAAAGTTTCGGACTTATGTTTCATGAAATAGATATACCCATATCTACTCAAATCATCCGTGAAGGTAAGAACATAACGATAACCACCGCGCGATGCTACACTCATTGGACCACACACATCGGTATGTATGATTTCCAATAAGTCCGTAGCTCGCTCCATTATACCAGAAAATGGAGTCTTAGTCATTTTACCCATCAGACATGCTTCGCATCTTTCAAGTGATTCAAAATCAAGTGATTCAAGAAGTCCATCGGAATGGAGTTTCTTCATACGTTTCACTCCAATGTGACCAAGACGACAGTGCCACATATAGGTCGAATTATCGCTTGATTTCAAACGTTTAGCTTCAATGTTATTAAGATGTGTATTTCTACTATCGAGATTCAATAAGAATAGACCATCTATCAAAGGTGCATGTGCGTAAAACATATTACTCATATAAATCGAACAACCATTATTCTCTGATTTAAACAAGTAACCGTCTCGCAATAAACAAGATCCCGATATAATGTTCATGCTCAACGCAGGCACCAAATAACAATTATTTAAGTATAAAACTAATCCCGATGGTAGATGAAGAGGTAGCGTGCCGACCGCGATCACATCAACCTTTGATCCGTTTCCCACACGCATCGACACCTCGTTCTTCGCTAGCTTCCGTTTATTCTGCAGCTCCTGTTTCGAGTTACAAATATGAGCAACCGAACCAGTATCAAATACCCAGGCACTACTACGAATACTAGTGAGATACACATCAATAACATGTATATCAAATATACCTTTCTTCTTGATGTTGCCGTTCTTCAAATCCGCCAAGTACTTTGGGCAATTCCGCTTCCAGTGACCTTCTCCCTTGCAGTAAAAGCACTCAGTTTCAGGCTTAGGTCCAGCCTTGGTCTTCTTCGTTGGCATGGTAACTTTCTTACCACCCTTCTTGAAGTGTCCCTTTTGCTTAGACTTGCCTTTCTTGAATTTGGTGGTTTTATTGACCATCAACACTTGGTGCTCTTTCTTGATCTCCACTTCTGCAGATTTTAACATAGCAAATAGTTCTGGCAACTCTTTGTTCATGTTCTGCATGTTGTAGTTCATCACAAAGTTCTTGTAACTTGGTGGTAGTGATTGGAGGATGCGGTAAACTCCCAAAGTATTAGGAATCACTATACCCAAACTTTGAAGTTTATTTGCGTGCCCAGACATCTTAAGCACATGCTCACTGACGGAGCTACCCTCTTCCATCTTGCAGTTAAAGAACTTTTCAGAAGCTTCATAACTTTCAATTGCCGCATGAGTCTCAAAAATTAATTTGAGATCCTCGACAATATCATATGGATCTGACTCTTCAAACCTTTTCTGAAGCTCCGATTCTAAACCATACAAGATAGCACACTGAACTATGGAGTACTGATTCTTCCGAGCGAGGTAAACATTCTTTACTTCATCGGTAGCATCAGCTGCAGGTGGGTCACCTAGCGGTGCATCCAGCACATAGGTCAAATTACCAGCTGTGAGGACAATCCTCAAATTGCGGAACCAATCCGCGAAGTTGCTTCCATTGTTTTTCAACTTTTCTTTCTCTAGGAACGCATTAAAATTGATGGTAGGGGCTGCCATTGATCTACAACATATTTGCAATAGTTTAGACTAAGTTTATGACAAATTGAGTTCAAATTAATTAATGAAATTAAACTAGGTGAACTCCCACTCAAAACAACATCCCTCACATTGTTTTAGTGATCACACGAACCAAAACTACTATATCAACACCGATCATCACGAGAGCCGATATAGTTTTAATGGCGAACAATCATCATGTTCATCATATCTACTATATGATTCATGCTTTGCCTTTCGGCGATCCGTGTTCCTGAGGCCATGTCTGTACATGCTAGGCTCGTCAAGATCAAACCTTAGTTACCGCATAAGCAAATCTGGCTTGCTTACGTTGTATTCACCCGCGGAATCAAAGACACCCGATCATCACGTGGTGCTTCGAAACAGCAAGCTTTGGCAACGGTGCATACTAAGGGTGAACACTTCAGAACTTGAAATTTATGTGCATGAGGGATCATCTTATAATGCTACCGTCGTCTACTAAGCAATACAAGATGCATAAAGGATTAACATCACATGCAATTCATAATATGTGATATGATATGGCCTTTCTTCTTTGTGCTTCCGATCTCCATCTTCAAGCACGAATATGATCTCCATCATCACCGGCATAGCATCAAGGTCAATGACGCTTCTTCATGGTTGTCGTCCACCAGCTTCAACTATTACAACTATTTTGAATAGACACGCAGGTCTTAACAGAAATTAAAGACAACCATATGGCTCCTGCCGGTTGCCAACTTACAATAAGGAACATTGCATACATCAAATATAATCACAATCATGGCCATATCACATCACTGCACACCCCTGCAAAACAAAGTTAGACGCTTCTACTTTCTTTGCATATTTTACGTGGTTTGGGGCTTTCCATAAGTGTCGTTCTAACCTACGAACAAGAACCACAACATTGATACTAGCATTGTTGATTACCCGTTGTAAATTGGATCTTTACTATGCTAGGAGAAACAGGCACCCGCAAAGCCACTTATGCAATACAAGTTGCATGTTAAGCGTGGAGCAAGTCTCATGAACGATGTCATGTAAGGTTAGCCCGGGCCGCTTCATCCCAACATACCGCAAGATGCAAAGTACACAAAAAGCAATCTACAATAAAAGCATCAACGCCCACAATGACCATTGTGTTCTACTCGTGCAACAGATCTACATATAGACACGACTCTGATACCACTGTAGGGGTTCGTAGCATGGAAAACAAAAATTTTCTATCGCATACAAACAAACAAGCCAAGATCTATCTACTAGATTGTAGCAACGAGTCGATGGAATAACTCACCCTCGAAGATTCCAAAGTGTTTAACGAGAGCAGATTCTCGTGGGTGATGTAGTCGTACTCTTTCCGATCTCAAGATCGTGTAGACGATCCTTCCGGCGCCACGTTCCAGCAGCGCCCCCGCAGTCGGTCACACGTTCGGTACTCGACGAAGACCTTCCTCTCCCTTGTTCCAGCAGGCAGCGGAGGTTGTAGCACTCTCCTCGCGATTCCGGCAGCACAACGGCGTGGTACCGGAAGTAGAGGGGAGATCCCGCAGGGCTTCGCCTTAAGCCGGTGCGAGTATGGTGGAGCTTATGAGAGAGGCTATTAGTGGTCTAGTAATTAGACACACCAATTAGAGGGCTCTAAACCAATTAGAAGGCTCTAAACCAAAATAGCTCTAAACCGGGGTTTAGATCTAGGGTTTAGTTTAGAGGGTAGGAACTAGTAGTGTGTAGAGAGGGGAGCCCTGCCCCTCCCTTTATAGGTGGGAGGGCCGGCGGCCAAGGGGAGGGAGTGGAGTCCCTCCCCAACTCGGCCTTGGTGGGGCGCCGGCTTGGAGAGGAGGGACTCCTCCCCCAAGTCGGTTTCAACCTCCTCCTCTTTCTCCTCTTTCCGAAAACTGGCAGTTTGACCGAAAACTGGCAGTTTGACTTTTTCAATTAGGATTTGAATTAACCCTTTATTTCGGACAGCGAGAACACTTAGTACATGATGCAATCATTCCAACATGCAATGACACATTCATGTACCCCTTCCCCTCCGGAGTGCCGGACATTCCGGGACCTTCTAGAATGTTCCCGATGAAAACACCGGAATCATTCCCGAACTCCGAAACGGGACTTTCCTTATATGAATCTTATTCTCCGGACCATTCCGGATCACCTCGTGATATCCCGGATCCCATCCGAGACTCCGAACAACATTCGGTCTCTTTCTCATAATACCATAACTACTCAAACAACGTCGAATCCTTAAGTGTGTCTCCCTACGGTTCGTGAATTATGCAGACATGATCGAGACACTTCTCTGAACAATAACCAATAGAGGAATCTGGAAATTCATATGGCTCCCACATATTTCTACGATTACTTTGCGATCGAATGAACCACTTACATACGATACCAATTTCCCTTTGTCTCACGATATGTTACTTATCCGAGGTTATGATCTTCGGTATCTCTGCATACCTAGTTCAACCTCGTTACTGATAAGTACTCTTTTCTCGTTCCCGTGATATGTGATCCCTTGTGACCCAGTCACATGCTTGCAAGCTAATTGGATGACATTTCACCGAGAGGGCCCAGAGAATATCTATCCGTCATGTGGATGGACAAATCCCACTCTTGATCCATGTGTTTCAACCAATACTTTCCGAACACTCAATACCACCTTTATAGCCACCCTGTTACGGTGTGGTGTTTGATGACATCAAAGCATCCATCCAGTAAAGGTGATATGCATGATCTCATGGTCGAAGGAATTAGGTTACTATGTATCAGAAAGCATATAGCAATTGAACTATTGAAATGACTTGATCTTTATGCTACGCTTATCTATAGGAGTATGTCCACCATATCATTCTCCTAACGATATGATCTTGTTGTTGATAACATCTCAATGTTCATGACAAAGAAACCACATCATCAATCAACCAACAAGCTAGTGAAGTATAGAGGCTATACTAGGGACTTCAAATTAAGTTTACAATTCACACAAGTATTAATGGTTTCCTTGTTAATACTATTATAGCATGAATGCAAACATTTATCATAAACACAAAGATATAATAATAACTATATTTATTATTGCCTCTAGGGCATATCTCCAACAGTACAGTCCCTCTCCGACGTTCCTTCCTGAACGAGATCTGTAGCTGGTAGACCCCTCTCCGCGTTTTATTTTAGAGGCATCGCGAGATTCGCCGTAACGCCGACGCTAACCTCGCCGGAACTCGCCGATGTTGACGGGTTGTCGCCACGGTTCAGAAAACAGGCGACAGGTTCAGTTCGGAGCACGGGCGTCGTTTTCCCGAAAAACCCCCTAGCACTCTTGGTCGATCAACGTCTGGTCCCCCGAACCCCACCGGTCAATGTCCGGTGCTTTTTGCAAAAAGGCACTCGTAGTTTCCCTGTTCTCCACCGCGCGGGCCTCAGATCCACCACGTGTCGCCTCCAGGCTGGTGTCGCACGCGTGTGGCCCCGTCGTTACCCAGCCCCACCAGTCAGCCTCGGTGGCTAGTAAAGCCCCACGTACGAAAAGGGCCACTGCGCCGCTTTTCGCCAGCTCAGCGTCGCGCCAGTTTCAGGCCCGCATGTTAGTGACTGTGGCTAAGTCTAGCTGGGTATAAAAAGTCTGGCAGTTTTCTGTTTAATTAAAACATTTTCAGAAATGATTTAAATATGTTTCAAATCTGTTTTAATAACTTTTAATCTGTAATTCCAAATCACACAAATAATATATGTTTTGGAATCAGAAAAATGTGAGGAATTCAAATATGCTATTAAAAATATTATTTGAACACTTTAAATTTTTCGAGATGATTAAAATTACAATAAAAAGGCCTTTTCTTAATTAATTAATAACTTTAAATCTACAACTCCAAATTCGACAAATAATATGTCTAAATCGATCAGCACGACGAGCCCGTTCTAACTATGCATTCCTTGTTCTGAATTTCAGCATGCATCATATAAATATAAAGTATACAGCAACTTATATGAGAGCAAACCGGACTAAAAACTTAATAAAATGCTTTAATCTTGTACCCCACACCTCACCCATGCCATGCTACATTATTGCCATGCAAATTGTGCATCATTCATCATGGCATGCTTGTTTGCTTGTCGCATTTTAATTCCTATGCTTGTGCACTTTATTTATGTTGGCCCTTGTTTATTTGGTTCTTCTTCGAATAGACGTCGAGCAGGGGATATATCAGGAATCCCAGGAGCACTACCCAGATCCCACTCTCGCTTCGACTGAGCTGCCAGGCAAGCACTACCACATGCTTGCATACATATAGTACCTATTGCCTCTATCTTATTCTTGCATCATTGAGTCGCGATTGCATTAAATTGAATCCAAAGCACTGCATAGCCTTTACTTTTACACCCCACCGAAGCTTGTTCCTCCATCCCATGAGCCATTACTACAGGAGTTGTTTGAGCCATGCGGGTCGTAGAACAGCATGTGTAGGGTATGTGAGTGTCTGATGGATAATGAGGTACCTAAACAACTTAACCTGAGTAGTAATGGGATAACTAATGAAAGAGGCACCAGTGAGCAATATCTGCTATTTGGTTCTTCATGCTCACTTGTGTCCCGTAGGACCCCGAGTACTTGATTCCTGTTCCTTGACTATTCGCACTATCCACATCCGGGGGCCTTATGGACCCCTCTGAGCCAGAGCTTGATTCATTTCTATTTCTTGGGGCCACAAAGTAGTTTGGGGCTTTGTTACTATCCTGTACTTATGCCATGCTTTACTGTTTTATTTAAGATTGTGCGTGGAGCACCTGTACTGTTTTGGATGCGGAATGTTTTCGCGGTATCGACAAGCCCAATCACATTTTTGGGTTCCAAGTCGTTTACAGCCATTGACGCAAACCTTGGGTCCGTCTCGGAGCCGGCCAACTTCGTTGCGTGTAGCTTAATGGGGTGGCCCCCTGAAATATTTCTGAATCCTGTGATCGCTTTGTCATGAATGCCTCGTTGGGTTTTGAGTTGGTTTTTCCGAGGTTGATCGAGTGTGTGTTGCTATTTGTGCACCCCTGTAGGGTAAATCTTTCTGAAAGCTGTGTCCGCGGTTATGGACGACTTGGAGCACAGTTTCTCGATCATAGACAAGTATAACTAAAGTACCGCTTTTAATTTGACTAAGTACCTGACTAGTAAATAGTGCAATACTCATGGAATGGTTAATAAAACTGCCAACGGATGGGTTGTTCGTCCGTTTTCTCGTTGGTAAGCGAGAAGGAGGATGGGTCTGTTAATTATACTGTTATAACTGTGGTTACTAATTAACGGACATCCGTCTATCATTGGTTAGGCGGATGGTTAGCGAGTTTCTATAGACTTGTTAGTTATTGTCTTTTGTTGCAATTGCGTCACCCCAGGTATATGTCCCCTTTAGAGGCATAAAGACTTGTTGAGTACCCCTAGGGTCTCACACGATAAATTGTTTGATTCAGATGAACAGGTGTATTCGCAAGATGGATACTGGGTGGAGGAGACGGATGATGTTGGCAACGATCACTCGGTGTAGAGATTCCGGAAACAGGGATCCGTGAGATCTGTGGGCGGGATGTGTTTATTTATGTGGCATCTTATGCCGATTTGCTTCTTATCCCTACTCGGATCTTGTTTTCCGCTTCCGCCTGATACTCTGATGTTTGATGTATGAGGAGATATCCTAAACTATTATCTCTATCTAGGATATTTGGATCTTGCCGTATGGCGTTGCAATATTTCTATTTCTTTTAGATGGAATGGCTCTGAGAACTGTTGTATGTGGCTTGCATACATACTCACTTGTGTATGTAGTTGATCCCTTCGCCTGCCGATTACGCCGCTCGTTCTTGTCCCGATGTTCTGGAAGTGGTTAGGACGGCCGAAAGGTCTACCTGTGAGTGGCCCCTGGGCCCCACCATACTATTTTAACCACTTTCGCTCATCCAGGCATGCAACTAAGAGCGTAATTCACCGAGGTAGTTACATAAGAGCCTCACAAAAAGATTTTCCATAGCCTAGATTGCATCATTTTCGAGTTTTAGTGGCTGATCGTGTCTTTTTGTAGATCCGATTTGCAGGTTTTTCTCGTAGGAGTCTAGTTTTCGTTTGTGTCTAGGTTTTGGGTTTGATCTTGTTTTCCATCGAGTCCATAATCACCATTTTCCGCAAGTTTTCATCGTTGTCCGAGTCCACATAGCGTACTTTTGTTTGCATACCATATACACAACCTATATACAACATTGCTTCCTAGGAACGTACCCACGAGACTAGTTGCTTTTCTCCGGCAGGCTGCTCATTAGGGTTTCGAAGTGCAGAAATTTTCGATAGGCAAAACCAGACTATCCGGCATATATACACCGGATTATCCGGCCTGACCGGAGTCTCCGGCGTGAATCATCCGGACTATCCGGCCCAGTTTTCTTACAAGTTGTTGCACTCATGTTTGCATTTACTCATATAGTTGAAAAATCAAAAAAAGAGAAAAGAAAAGAGAATCAGTATAAAAAGGAGAAAAGAGCTACAAGCGTGACAAAAAGAGATATCTAATTGTGCATTATTGGAGGCCTAGTTGATCATAGCACTTGTAGATTGAGAAATCTTGTGCCTGTTTTATTTGAGCTTTTACTAGCGTCTCTCTTGTGCATGGCAATATTCCGTTTTCATAAGTTGTTGTGCCACGTTTATCTCCACCATGTGTGTTTCTTGGGTTATACGATCTGCACTAGGACTTGTTTGCGGTGTAGTTAGGATACCATACCTAGAGCTCCACCATAGATAACATGTGTGCCCTGTGATCATTCTCCATACCCTTGATATTCACTTCATCACATTAATGCATCGGTCTTTGATTTCGTTTTGGTAAAGCATCTCTATTCACTTTGGAACGATAAGATCTGCTTTCTTGTCAGTTGTGAGTGAGTTGTGAGTGTTTCCACCAAACAGATTTTGATTTTTTGCACTAACCTACTAATCATGTCTCTTAGTGATGATGATGTTGTGTCACAGAAAAAGAAGGATGATGATCTTGTTAATTGGTGGGAATATGCAGCATTGAAATCCCACTTGACATGTGTGTCCACTCACATGACGGATGCCATTGACAAGAATATTCAGGACGTGCAAGTGGCTTTGGGAGAAAATGAAGAGGCAGTCGCTAAAATACAAACACAAGTGACCGCTATCAACACCAATGCCAGAGCTTTGTAGTGTTCTATCGATGCTTTGACAGTAGCACTTCAGCAAATACAGCAACAATCACCTGAAGATGTCGTTGAAGACGAAGATGAAGGAAGTCTTGCTGGTGCTGCCCCAAATCTTGGCAGGGGACGTGCTAATCCTCTGCACCCGAGCCTACACCTTCATATGCATGCGGTTTTGCTCCTATTGGGTGTGCTCAACGTGTCCCGAACCAAGCTGTGGATGATGGTTTGGGTAAGCCGAAATTCTCAATTCCCAAGTTTGACGGTTCACTTGATCATGAAGATTACCTCACATGGGAGTTGAAGATTGAGAAGCTCGGGCGTTTGTATGATTATACAGAAGACAAGAAGATAAAGCTTGCAGCGTTAGAATTTGATGGATATGATTTGCGTTGGTGGGATGCTATTGTGCAGAATAGAAGGGATGAAAATGACCTTCCTGTGATGACTTGGCGAGAGATGAATCGCATCATGAAGGACCGTTTTGTACCCACCAACTACTTGCGTTCCGATTTTGACAAGTTGACACAATTGAGGCAGGGAACTATGTCAGTTGATGAGTACTACATGGAGATGGAGATGCTTATACAACATGCTAGAGTTCATGAATCCCTTGAGATGACTATGCAGCGATTTCTCAACAATTTGAAGTTACCAATCAAGAGCATTGTTCGTCATCACAAGTACGAGACTATGAATGAACTATTGCATCATGCTAGAGAGGCTGAATCACAATTAGCTGAAGAAGCTAAGGCACGTGCGAGGTTCCCGACTACCAGCCGTTTTTGGCCAGGTCTACACCGCCACCTATGGCACCACCTGCAGCGGCTGCTAGCCACCCTTCACCATCTTCGGCCATGCCAGCTCCCACACCATCTTATGGTTCTAATGCTAAGAAACCCACTGCTCCTGCTACTAGCTCGGGTTCCAATATGTCAACCGTTCCTACGTGCGATGTGGTGCCATACTTGTGGAGGTAGAGGACACTACAAGAGAGAGTGTCCAAACCGCAAGGTGATGTTTGTCAATGAACAAGGAGAGTATGAGAGTGGAGATGATGTTGATCCTCATTGCGATAATGGTTATGACAGCTAGGACGATATGGATGCCTTCCCTGAGCATGCACCTACCATTGTGGTCTCTCCACGTATACTTAGTGTGCAGCCTATTGTTGATTCTCAGCGCTGCAACTTGTTCCAAACCAAAGCACTCGTTGGCCCTAACAAGGCTTGCAAGGTAATCATTGATGGAGGTAGCTGGAGAAATCTTGCAAGTAAGGAGTTATGCGCTAAGCTGAATTTGACTTATTTACCTCATCCCAAGACATATTATATACAATGGTTGAGTGACCATGGTGAGATTCAGGTAAACCATATGGTACGTGTGAATTTTGAAATAGGGCCATATAAGGATTCTATTGATTTTGATGTGGTTCCTATGACTGTTTGCCATCTATTATTGGGTCGGACTTGGCTTTATGATCGCCATGTGCAACACAATGGCCGTACCAATACCTATCACTTGGAATTCAAGGGCAAGAAATTTAATATGCAGCCGATGACGCCACAACAGATTGTGAATGAGTCTCGTCAAAAGATAGAAGTGAACTTGAAGGATGCATCTGTAGATATACGATATAGTGTTGCAGCTGTACATGATGTAATAGAGCCTAAAAGAGTGATATAACAAAAAGCGAGAGAGTGCCTAATCTTTTGATATTAGCCACCAAGGAAGATATGAGAGAGTTTCGTGAGGATCCTATAGCCATGCCACTTGTGCGCATGTATAAGGGAGAGGTATTGGTTTCTAATGACATGACCCCTATTTCTCTTGGTGTATCTACTGTTTTGCAGGATTTTGGCGATGTGTTTCCAGAAAATGTGCCCACAAGATTGCCTCCATTGTGTGGCATTGAGCATCAAATAGAATTGAAAACCGGTGCCACATTACCAAACCGTGCACCCTACAGGACCAACCCCGAAGAAATAAAGGAGATACAGAAACAAGTATAGGCGTTGATGGATAAAGGGTACATTCGTGTTTATCTTAGCCCTTGTTTTGTTCCTGTTATTTTAGTACCTAAGAAAGATGGTACATGGCGCATGTGTGTTGATTGTAGAGCTATTAATAACATCACTATTCGATATTGTCATACTATTCCAAGCTTAGAGGATATGCTAGATTAATTGAGTGGTGCTGCTATTTTCTCTAAGATTGATTTGCATAGTGGTTACCATCAAATTAGGATGAAAGAAGGGGATGAATGGAAAACTGCTTTCAAAACGAAATTTGGTTTGTATGAGTGGTTAGTTATGCCGTTTGGTCTTACTAATGCACCTAGTACTTTCATGAGATTAATGAATCATGTTTTGAGAGAATTTATGGGTCGTTTTTGGTTGTTTATTTGATGATATACTTATCTATAGCCACAATGAAATTGAACATTGTAGTCATATCCGACAAGTTTTGCAAGTGTTGCGTGATAATAAATTGTATGCTAATCTTGACAAGTGCACATTTGCAAAATATAAGGTCATATTTCTGGGATATGCTGTATCTAAGCATGGGGTAGAAGTAGATCAATCTAAAATTGAATCAATTCAGAATTGGCCTATTCCCATGAATGTGAGTCAAGTACATAGTTTCCATGGATTAGTTGGTTTCTATAGGAGCTTTGTGATGGATTTTAGCAGTATTGCTGCACCATTGAATGAGTTGACTAAGAAAGGTGTGCCATTTGTGTGCAGCACAGCCCAAGATATTGCATTTGATACATTGAAACGTTTGCTTATTCTGCACCATTACTTGCATTGTCTGATTTTTCGAAGCAATTTGAAGCTGAATGTCATGCTAGTGGTATAGGTATTGGTGGCGTTTTGATGCAAGAGGGTCGCCCTATAGCATATTCTTGCTGGTGCTAGATTGAATTATCCTATTTATGATAAAGAATTGTATGAACTTGTTAGATTTCTTGAAGTTTGGCAAGATTATTTGTGGCCAAAAGAATTTATCATACATTCTGATCATGAAGCATTGAAGTATTTGAAAGCTCAATCAAACTTGCATAGAAGATTAGCTAAATGGGTTGAGTTTATTGAATGTTTTCCTTACATCTTTAAGTATAAGAAGGGAAAGGAGAATGTAGTTGCTAATGCTTTATCTAGGAAAAACATGCTATTAACCAATCTTGATGTTAAAATTCCTGGATTAGAGAGTATTTATGCACTTTATGCAACTGACCATGATTTTGCTAAACCATATCGTTTGTGTGCTCTTAGAAACGCATGGGATAAGTATCATATACATGATGGATATTTGTTTAGAGCTAACAAACTATGTATTCTAGAGTCATCATTGTGTTTGTTCTTAGTGTAGGAATCACATGTTGGTGGTTTGATGGGTCACTTTGGGCGTGAGAAGACATTGCTCATGCTCGCAGATCATTTTTAATTTCCCAAGATGAGGCGTGATGTGTACAGATTTGTGAGTTGTTGCATTACATGCCACAAGTCCAAAGCAAAGTTGAAGCCTCATGCTTTGTATACACCTCTCTCTACACCTACTATACCATGGGAAGACATTAGTATGGATTTTGTGCTAGGTCTACCTAAAACACGGAGAGGTCATGATTCTATATTTGTGGTAGTGGATAGGTTCTCTAAGATGGCTCATTTTATTGCCTTCCATAAAAGGGATGATGTGTTGCATGCTGCTAACTTGTTTTTCAGGGACATTGTGAGATTATATGGAGTACCCAAGATGATTGTTTCTGACCGTGATGTGAAATTCATGAGCTACTTTTGGAAGACCTTATGGGGGAAGCTAGGAACGAAGTTGCTGTTCAGTACTACATGCCATGCCCAAACAGATGGTCAAACGGAAGTGGTGAATAGAATATTGTCACAATTTCTCAGGACTATGGTAAGGAAGAATCTGCGGGAGTGGGAGGAGTGTTTGCCACATGTTGAGTTTGCATACAATAGGGTTGTGCATTCGACTACTCAGATTTGTCCTTTTGAGGTGGTGTATGGCTTCAAGCCATTGACGCCACTTGATATGTTGCCTTTGCCATTACATGAGAGAGTTGATATGGGGCATCAAAGCATGCCGAATATGTGAAGAATATTCATGAGAAGACTCGAGAGGCTATTGAGAAGAAAGGCAAGAACATTGCTGCTGCAAGGAATCAAACATGGAAGGAAGTTTTGTTCAAGCCCGACGACATGGTATGTCTGCATCTGCGCAAGGACAGGTTCCCACTACTGCGACAATCCAAATTGAAGCCACGTGGTGCTGGTCCTTACAAGGTGTTGTCCAAGATTAATGATAATGCCTACTCGATTGATATACCTATTGCTGTGTTTGGTGGTGTTAGCAACAACTTCAATGTTGCTGACTTGACACCATATGATGGAGAAGACCTTGGAGCATCGAGGTCGACGCCTTTTGAAGGGGGACATGATGAGGACATCCCTATACTCACACCAAGCCCTACTATTGAAGATGTTCCAGCTGTTGCAAGGAAGGATCGGTCCAACGAGATTAGAATTGGACCCATTACAAGAGCTCGTGCTAAGCTACTTGAACAATAGGTGAATTAACTCCTAAATGAATCTGGTACTTTAATTGATGAGAACTTTATACTACCTAAGTCTACGCATTTATGTATGATCAAGTTCGTTGGAGAAACAAGCATGATGATCGCCCATGGATGCGCAAGGGATGAGCGGGAGGAAGGCGCAAGAGAAGATCATCAAGACAAAGGAAAGAATCTCTACAGCAACCAGAGTATCCGGCCGAGTCCACCCGGACTATTCGGCCTGCCCGAGAGAAGAATTGGTGTGGGCAATCAGTACACCAAATCGGACACTACCTGGACACCATCTGGAAACTTAGAAGTTTCTGGTCGGACCGGACTATCTAGCTGACTCCACCCGTAGTGACCGGCCCGTTTCCACCGGACTGTCCGCCCGCCGACCGAATCTGGTCTGAGTCGGCAAGTATCATTTTGAGTCATACGCGTCTTAGTTTTGTTTTCTGGTGGCCCCAACTGCCCTTATAAGCCCTGGGACGCCCCATAGTTAGGGTTTAGACCACGTTAAAACTATTTTGGATTTGTTTCTTATTAGAACCTATGAAATTACCCTGTGATCGAATTATCTACTGCAATTGAGTGTGATCTATTGTTCCATTGTGAATTAGTAGATTGCAAACTACCGTTCATGGTCGACGGCTACGTGCGCAAGAGCGAGGTGTTGTGAATATCCCACAGGGTTCGAGAGTTGTTGCATTGGTATCAGGGTTCGAGCGGGAGAGTTCATAGCTACAGGCTAGTTATCTATCATCCACCATCATCATCGCCAACTACTTGCAGAGAATACTGGGCCACCCCATATCACTAGGCCTCTCCTAGGGCGGCATCCCCATCTTGGGCCCTTTTTCCCTTCGAGAATTGGCCCATTAGGTGGGTTACCCCATTAAATCATCTTTAAATTATTAAATAAATATAAATAAATGTATAATTCAATAACTAACATATATTTTCATATTATTTAATTCCCGTTGCACTAGAACTCCTTCCAGACAACTCTGGACACCCACCGGACTTTCCTAGAACCCTTCTGGTTTTCCCTTCTCTTTTCTTCAGAGATTCCTATGATACCAAAACAATCTCCGAGCATTGTCAAACACTTAAGTGTGTTACCCTACGGTTCAGGAACACTCTAGACATGGTCGAGACCTGTTTCAAACCAATGATCATCAGCGGGACCTAGATGCCCATGATAACTGATACGTTGTGAACGTATCTATAATTTTTGATGCTCCATGCTTGTTTTATATCAACTTTTTTATGTTTTGTTCACACTTTGAGGTGTTTTTATACATTTTCTAGAACTAACCTATTAACAAGATGCTACAGTGCCAGTTGCCTGTTTTCTTCTCTTTTTTGTTTCAGAAAAGCTAGTAAGGAAATATTCTCGGAATTGGACGGGAAAAAAGCCAAAGTCAAAATTTTACCAAAAGGAACACGAAGTCCGGAGGGGAGACAAAGTGGCGCACCAGGGCGGCCACACCTGGTGGCGGCACGGCCGGGGGGGAACGCCACCAAGTGGTGTGGCCCTGCTAGAGCTCCACCGACCTTGCCCCTTCGCCTATAAAAGTGTCCTGAGACAAAAACCCTAAGTGCTAGATCAGAATTTCAGGAAAAGTTCCACAGCGCCGCCGTCATCGAAGAGGAGATTCGGGGGACAGAAGTCTCTGTCCCGGCACCCTGCCAGGACGGGGAAGTGCCCCCAGAGCCATCTCCATCGACTCCACTGCCATCTCCATCTCTGTTCGTGACTCCCATGATGAGGAGGGAGTGGTTCTCTCTCAAGGCTAAGGGCTCTACCGATAGCTATGTGTTCATCTATCTCTCTATGTGTGATCTTATGAGATCATGAGCTTTGTAATCTATAGATCTATTCTGCTACTCAAGTTCTTTAATTAATCTCTGCTTATCCCCACGTGTGTGAAGTTGGCAGTGTGCAAACCGTGTGGCACTTTGGCTAAGGTTACAAAAATACTTATCATGATTATAATTTGAGTTGGATGTCTCTATGAGACTGTGGTGTTTGTTGGAACCATCTAGCGCTCAAGGTGACAATGAGGGGTTATCTAGATAGGGAATGCGAACTTTAAGGTGTGTTGTTATAGGCCTACATCGTCCAACCAGAGAGTAGTTCAGGGTATCATCATGAAGAAAAGATATTTATATGAGAGTGTCCACTAGTGAAAGTACGATCCCTAGGCCTTGTTTCTAAACATTGAAACACCGTTTACAATCAGTCTTGTTACATGTTTGCTTGCTGCCAGTCTGATTTCAATTTGCAATTACCACTTATAATCATCCATATTACTTGTATTTCACTATATCTTCGCTGAAGTAGTGCACCTATACACCTGACAAGTGTATTGGGTGTGTTGGGGACACAAGAGACTTCTTGTATCTTGATTGCAGGGTTGCTTGAGAGGGATACCTTTGACCACTTCCTCCCTGAGTTCGATAAACCTTGGGTGATCCACTTAAGGGAAACTTGTTGCTGTTCTACAAACCTCTGCACTTGGAGGCCCAACACTGTCTACAAGAATAGAATCATGCGTAGACATCAAGCTATTTTCTGGCGCCGTTGCCGGGGAGGTAAGGTAAAAGGTACTCACATTCTCTGGCTACTAAGCTATCTTCTAGTACTATTGCTGGTGTGTGAGTGCTCGAAGTTATTTCCTTTAGATTCTGCAATTATATATTTTTGTTTCTTGTTTTTATTTTTACTAATTAGGCTTAATGGAAAACAACAACAAAATTAGAGAGCTCTATAGTATTTATCTTGAGTTAGGACATGAAGTTTTTGAAGAGAAAATTAAAAAACCTATGGAACTTTATTTGCATGCTAATAGCAATGTTATTGGTATGAATTCTTTGAACACCATTATTGCTAATGCTATGGAAAATTCTAAGCTTGGGAAACTGGTTTTGATGAGCATGATATTTTTAGTCCCCCAAGTACGGAGGAGAAAATTTACTTTGATGATACTATACCTCCAATATATGATGATTACAATGATGAATATGATATTTTCAGTCCACCTACTATTGAGGAGAAAATTAATTATGATTACAATATGCCTCCTATATTTGATGATTATGGTGATGAGAATAATAATGATAACTATTTTGTTGAATTTGCTCCCACTACGATTAATAAGAATGACTATGCTTATAGGGAGAGTAATAATTATTTTATGCATGTGGCTCATGATAAGAATGTTTTATGTGATATTTATATTGTTAATTTTATTCATGATTCTACTAAAAGTTATTATGAGTGAGGGAAACATGGTTTTATGTATTTCAACAATATTAAGTTCCCCTCTTTATGTTGAAATTTTTGAAGTTGCACTTGTTTTGCTTTCCTATGCTTGTTGCTTTGTGCTTTCATGACTTGTTTCTTTACAAGATTATTTTTCATAGGAAGTGGGTTAGACTTAAATGTGTTCCATATTTGCGTCTTGATGCTCTCTTTTACTTCAATTCATATTTCTTATGTGAGCATCATTGAAATTATCATGCATATATTAATGGCTATAAAGAAAGAGCTTTTGGGAGACAACCCATTATATTTTTACTTTCAGTTTATTTTTGTTTTGTTGAGTCCTGGAAGTTATTGCCTCTGTAATAACCTCTCCTTATCCTTTTTGTTTGGTTTTTGTGCCAAGAATAACCTCTAATGAGAGGTAAGTAAGATATGGGGAAGTTACTGTCCCAAAACAGATTTTTGTGCGTCACTGTAAAAAATCGTGAAATATCTCAGTACGTCGGATTAAGCTGTAATTTGTTGTGCTTATGCCCCAGGTTATTACCCAACTTTTCTTAGTTTTGCACTTTTCTATTTGAGCAACAGAAGATTTTCAAACAAATCGGTCTTTACCTGCTGGTCTGTTTTGACAGATTTCTGTCATTATTTGCATTTGCCTCTTAATTGGTTTCTTTTTGAGTTCTCTTGATCACTTGAGATTTTAGAAGAAATTGCTATAGTAGTTTGAGTTTTAATGGAAGTTTTACTTGTGTTGAAACTAAACCCAAAGACTTATTATCTTGAATACACTAATGTTGCTAATGAAGATTGTGTGAAGTTTTGTATGAAGGAAGTTTTCAAGTGTAGGGAGAGAATGATGTGATGAGATGAAGTATGGACAAAATCTCAAGCTTGGGGATGCCACCCATGTCACCCCAAGAAATATTCAAGAAGTACAAGCGTCAAAGCTTGGGGATGTCCAAGGCATCCCCTTCGTCATCAATAATCTCAGGTCTTCTTTCAAGACACTTTATTTTTATTACCTTATGCACTATGTGTTATTCTTGGAGCGTCTTTGTTTTGTTTTTAGTTTTCTTTTGTTTGGTTTTCTTAAATAAATTGGTTGGATCCCCGCATTCATGCATTGTTTCAAATAAGTTGATTGGTGTTGGAAAAGAGTAGGAAGATTCATGCTTATAAGTGGTACAAAAGGAGCTTGTTTTGACTATGGCCTAGACTTTATCATGTCATGTTTTGATATTGCTTTGACTTTATGATTAGTGATTATTGTTGTATCATGACTTGTTCCAAGCAATTGATATTGCTTAATGTGCCTTGAAAGAATCATGCGTTGTTTGAGCATACAAAAGCATAATATTATGGTATTCTCCTTTGATGTTTTATTTGGGTTGACTTGGCACATGCTTACACCATGTTAAGACTATGAACCAGTCACTTTAGCCTCTATGATCATTTAGTTTTTGACTTGTAATATCACTTTATGCTTTAATTAATAATGTTTTGTCGCTTTGCATGATTATGGCCATTATTGCTCTCTTAGTTGGTCGCTCCCAGTCTTTTGCTAGCCTCCACATGTACCAAGTGTGAGTTCCACTCATGCATCCAACCCCCAAGAAAACCAAGTTATTCCAAAGAGTCCACTATAAATTCCTATGCATGGTGTGTTACACCATTCCAAGTATATTCATGCTTTTATCTACATTTTGAATTAAACTTTTTATGTGAAAATTAGTGATTAAAGCTCTCACAAACTTGATGGCGCACTTTACTTTCTTGCACTTAATAAACTTGAAACATTGTGCCCATCTATGCTGCGTATATGCTTGTGCTTTATAAGTTGTGAATTAGCAGAACCATGTACCATGGAGAATGCTTTCAACATTGCACTTATTATTCAGTTGATATCATGTTATTTTGTTTATGGACCCCGAAGGTGTGAAATAAAAGGGGAGCTTGTAAGCTCATGGAGTTTGTATATGTGTTAGAGAAACACCTGGACGGCTAGCCTAAACCATGCCTAATCATGGTGGAAACTTGCAGCATAACCATAGTGAGCATTCTGTGAAGCATCCTTAATAAAAACCTATGCAAAAGATCGCTGAGATGCTCATTGTCTGTTGCCTTGTCATTTTGATATGGGATAGCTCCTATGTCATGGGGAAAGGGGTACCCCGTCGGTTCTCCATGATACACATGTACTTACCATGACAAGAACTTACTTGTGAATAAAGTTGAGTAGCACGAGGTTCGGTACTCGTAAGCAAGGGGCATGAGATTTTCAACTTATAACTTGTCAAGCATATCCTCATATTTGTGTCACTTTAACCTTAATCACCTCAAGATGCTTATGATAGGGGCAGTGAGAGCTGAAAGCTAATAAGTACCATAATATTTGGAAGCTCTTTATGAAATTTGAAATCCCTGCTTCCCTCTATGAAGGGCCGTTCTTTTTTACTTTTATGTTGAGTCTCCATCTTCTATCTTTATGCACCAATTGAGAGAGCATAGTGGTCATTCTTAGTTTAATGTGCATTGTCCCAAAACTTGTTGATTGATTCATAACTTTGATATTGCTTGTTCTTATATTATTTGTATCTAGTCACCCTTATGAACTTTGAAGGTGTCCTATGCATTTATGTTTTGCTATACCATGAGGGACAAACTAAATACCACTCTTATTATGTTTTCTATATGTGAAATAAACAAATGTCTTTCAATGCATTGTTATTCCTGATCTTTTGTTTATACCTATTCATGTTACAACATAGTTGCTATGTCTTATTGTTAGAACTCTATCTTTCATGTTCATGTTTAGAGTACTTTGATCCCAATTATAAATGGTTTACAAATACCTTGATCAAGATTGTGATGGTGCATATCACCTCAAAAATTATTCTTTTTAGCACTTACCTACTCGAGTACGAGCAGGAGTTAAGATTGGAGATGCTTGATACGTCGTGAACGTATCTATAATTTTTGATGCTCCATGCTTGTTTTATATCAACTTTCTTATGTTTTGTTCACACTTTGAGGTGTTTTTATACATTTTTTGGAACTAACCTATTAACAAGATGCCATTGTGCTAGTTGCTTGTTTTCTGCTGTTTTGGTTTCAAAAAAGCTAGTAAGGAAATATTCTCGGAATTGGACAAGACAAAATCCAAAGTCAATATTTTACCAGAAGGAACACAGAGTCCGGAGGGGAGACGAAGTGGCGCACCAGGGAAGCCACACCTGGTGGCGGCACGGCCAGGGGGGCGCGCCACCAGGTGGTGTGGGCCCGTGGAGCTCCACCGACCTTGCCCCTTCGCCTATAAAAGTGTCCCGAGACAAAAACCCTAAGTACCAGATCAGAATTCCATAAAAAGTTCCGTAGCACCGCTGCCATCAAAGAGGAGATTCGGGGGACAGAAGTCTCTGTACCGGCACCCTGTCGAGAAGGGGAAGTGCCCCCGGAGCCATCTCCATCGACTCCACCGCCATCTCCATCGCCGTTGCTGACTCCCATGATGAGGATGGAGTAGTTCTCTCTCGAGGCTTAGGGCTCTACCTGTAGCTATGTGTTCATCTATCTCTCTATGCGTGATCTTATGAGATCATGAGCTTTGTAATCTATAGATCTATTCTGCTACTCAAGTGCTTTAATTAATCTCTGCTTATCCCCACGTGTGTGAAGTTGACAGTGTGCACACCGTGTGGCACTTTGGCTAAGGTTACAGAAATACTTATCATGAGTATAATTTGAGTTGGATGTCTCTATGAGATTGTGGTGTTTGTTGAAACCATCTAGTGCTCAAGGTGATAGTGAGGGGTTATCTAGATGGGGAATGCGAACTTTAAGGTGTGCCGTTATAGCCCTACATCGTCCAACCGGAGAGTAGTTTAGGGTAGCATCATGAAGAAAAGATATTTATATGAGAGTGTCCACTAGTGAAAGTACGATCCCTAGGCCTTGTTTCTAAACATTGAAACACCGTTTACAGTCAGTCCTGTTACATGTTTGCTTGCTACCACTCTTATTCAAATTGCAATTACCACTTATAATCATCCATATTACTTGTATTTCACTATCACTTCGCCGAACTAGTGCACCTATACATCTGACAAGTGTATTGGGTGTGTTGGGGACAGAAGAGACTTCTTGTATCTTGATTGTAGGGTTGCTTGAGAGGGATACCTTTGACCACTTCCTCCCTGAGTTCGATTAACCTTGGGTGATCCACTTAAGGGAAACTTGCTGCTGTTCTACAAACCTATGCACTTGGAGGCCAAACACTGTCTACAAGAATAGAAGCGTGCGTAGACATCAGTGACCCTTATGCATTCCACGAGAATCTTCGTTGTTGAACCGTGAAAGATAGCGTCCAATTCCATTGTTACTTTGATACTTTACTTGTCTGAGACCCGATCAACGACATTGCCATGCCATTTTGAATCTCGTTACTGACAAGTATAACTTTACTTGTTCCGAGCTATGACATCCCCGTGAACTAGTCACACGCTGCATCTTTATGGATGTCATGTCTATGAGTGGGCCCAGAGTATATTTCCGTCACGTGGATGGACAAACCTGCACTTGACACATAATGCCTCTACATGCCCCTCTGAATACCTACCACACCTTTATGAACACCGTGTAACCGAGTGACGTTTGATGCTATCTAAGTATTCTTGGGTGACAATGATTGGTATGGTCTCACGATCTAAGGAATTGGTTACTATGTTTCTAGTCATTGTAACGGTGAACTTTGTGACTTTATCGTGTTACAATTCCTTTGTTGGGTATGTCCATCACTTTCATTCACTGAATGAAATGACCCCATTGTCAATTGGCATAAATGTCCATGATCGGGAAACCTCGATCATCGATTGACCAATGAACCAGTGCCTAGAGGATCACTAGGGACTTTGGTGGTTTATATATCACACGTGTATTGACGTTCCTATCAATAGCATGATATAAAACCTATTATGAACTTAATGAAATATATCAATAATCTATATTATTATTTGTCTCTAGGGCATATTTCCAATAGGGTCCCACTTGCTCTAGAGTACAAATAAACTAGTTCAGTTTCAACGAATCATTACACCATAACACTTTTGGTGTTTTGATCATGCATGCTCATGGAAGAGGTTTTGTCTATGTACTTTACTATACAGATCCATATGTCTTTGCGAATTTGTTAATATCACCTAATTTGACGTTTCCCTTTTTCATCACATGATAACCTTGTAGTATAAATATATATGCTTTGGTGTCCGAGTGTTATTTTTGTTCCTTCTGCCATGACATCCGATTAGTCTATCAAAAGATGACGTTTTCATTGTCATGAGCATTAGGAACACACTTTGTGGGAAGATGGACTTCCCCATCCATTACATATTTTACCTTTAAAGTATTCATATACTTCTTTGTCAATGTAAATCTAATCGACAGTGCACTAAATGCCACTTTGATGTCTAACCACGCTTCTCTTATTCTAAGACACTCAATGTTGTGAGAACTCCAATCATCTAGGTTGGGTGGAACTTTCTAGCATAACCCTTTTAGATCAAGTTCACCATCCTTTACAGATCAGATGTATACCTTCATTTCTCTCTAGACATTGAAGACTGTACTTAATTTGTTGTTCAGTGATTCATACAGATATCACTTCGGAACTTGTTCTTATGATTAAGAACTTGGGTCATATTATGTTGAGTATACAACATGGTTTTACAAGATGGAACCTATGACTAAGGCATGTTATATGTTACGCATCTTTCCTTCTTTTAACCATCATTGTACCGAGACAATCTCAATACTCCACCAAGTTAGTCAAGTAAAAACTTCCTTCTTAACTAGTTTCATTCTGAACTTGATATGGGCACGAAGGAGGAGGTGAAGCCTAATTTTAGGACTCCACCAAGCTAGGTGATGTGGGTGCATCCCATTGATGATTGGCACGCCAGGATGACCTATGATATGTAATGATAAGTCTAAGGTTGTGTCAATTATTTTGCTATGTTATTGAGTCCGAGTCCAGGTTAGGTTCGAGTTCGTTTGTGTGTTCGGTTTGGGCCTATCCAACTGACTAGTTGCAGTCCTCCTATATAAAGGAGCCAGCCACCTAGGGTTTAGGGGAGTTCAGTTGTTTAGTCTAAAAACTATATTGTGCTCCACTCTGTATCATCCCTCCGGGGACGGCAATATCGTTTATCAGATTATTGCTGTGGAGGTTCTTGTGTTCATCAAGGATTGTCATGCTCAGGTTTGAGGCATGGTGATCTTCATCATGTTACTTGCTGGATTGATTCCTATTCTTTAGGTGACGTTCATCGTCATTATTGGAATATTACCTACCTGGTTCACTCGCTGTGAAAGATCGGGACAAAACTCAAGGATCATTGGCGTATCCATATCAGAACTTCTTCAGAATCCAATCTCGGAAAACATACTGACTTAATGCTATTAAACATATCAATCTATCTCGATAGATTTCAATGTTCGATATTTGTTGAAATTCATCTACTTAATATTCTCTAATATCTACTAATACCAACAATACCATTCACAATATGTCAATCACATAAATGAATGCTTCATCAAGCTCCCACTCAAATATGTCAGTTATATATAGGACTATGGAGCTCTCTTAGCTCCTAGTCACTATTGTAAATGCAGGTCTTCTAAATATTTTGGGCACAATCCCAAAATCCTTTGATCATTCATCAAATTGAGAATTCTAGCTACGAGATTCCATTTGTCTGACTTAAGCATTGGTACACATTTTAGTCAACCATTTGAATTTGTTCAAGACATTTCTTGACACAAATCAAGCTTTATGTCTTATTTTAAGTTTCATTTCTTCCTTGAGATTCTCCTAGAGAATCTATGAACTTTGGCACAGAGGCACGAACACTTTCGACCTTGCTCCCATGAACATTTACTCTAGTAGTCCCTTTGGGAAGATCATGTAACATCTTTAGTTTGATAAGAGCAGGTAATATTTTACTTCTCCATATTAAATCTAACTTAATGTATAGGATTTCATGACTCTAAGTCATTTCTCGTACTTGGGTTGATCATTGCTTCTTTGTAGTTCGTAGGTATGCCATTGTTCCATTAACATGACAAGTGAATCATGAATTCAATTCTACAACGAGGCAGAACTCATTCATGAATCCTAATTTCTTTTAGTAAAATCTCCCACTGAAACTTTTGATCTTCATCATTAGTTTCTCCTCTATTTGTAGAGTTTTGTTTTGGAATCAATTCCGTTGTTCTACTCTTACCATTTGGAGGAAAGGTTCTCAACCATATTCGAGCTTTTACCTTTAGCCATCAACTCTTTTATTGAGAAAGTATTCTCGATAAATCACCACCTTGAGCAATACTAATTTTCCCCTTTGGTTTGTAGTTGAGGAATACATATTCTTAGTTTCCTAGGAATGCACTGCAAATTTCTATTCGTTCTAATTCTGAATTATCACATAACTCTAGAATTTTGGGAACCATATTGTGCCATACAATTATGGTGTTGTTTCCACGAATCCTTAATGATTCCTTATACAATAAGTAAATGTTTTCTATTCCAATTTATCTTCTCTAAATATGCTAACGCTAACACGATAAGAGATTACTTTAGAGTATAAAGTATCTAATACGGTATGATTACAATTCTTTATACATGTCTACGTTTTGACGTATTCTTGATATTGTAATTTTGTGAAACACTTTTCACAAGTCTTGTATGCCTAAACCACAACTTCAATACTTTTCGTTTTGATCAAATCATAAAGACCCGTAATCTTTTTTAATTTAATATTCTTCTTCACTCTGAAATTATTTGTTCATTACAAATAGTTCCAGACTTGTGTCCCATTCAGCGAATACATTTGTTTGCTCAGATTCACAATAAAGTCTTATGAAATAATGATATCCACCATTTGTTGAACAATACAACATATTATCATGTAGGACATCTAATTATTCAACGCACACTCCATTTTACTAGAATGTAGAGTTTTAATCATCTTGCCTAATAGGAGCATGGTTTGTATGTGTCAAAAGATAAAGTATCGTTAAGACCTTGGTTTCATTACTTATGAATCATTTCATATGTACCATTATGACTTAACACAATAGTATCATTCAAATGATGACATTATTAAGTTTTGAATATCCTTTGGTAGCTCATAATTTATAAACATTTAAATTTCTATCATCAAGATCAAAATATGAATAACCTATTCATAATCAAGACCGCGAACATAAAAGATATTACTCATAGGAATAAAAAAACTGATTAGTCTCAAATTCATATGAATAACTATCTTATAGATGCAAGACACACTAATGTAGTTCAATCTCATCGATTACAAATTTATTCAAAACTTCTAATCCAAATGATAACTTCCGAAGGAGAGTTCCATGAACACGTGTTGTCGCGCCCACTCCTTCAATCACTTCTCAAGCAGCTGGTCCTGTTTTCACAAAAGAGTACAAGTATCAAATACTTTGTTAACTGCTATAAGAGTTTGAAATTAAACATTTATCACTTTCGTATATCAATAATATACCTTTCCCATTGATGACATCCCTTGGAGCAGCCACTACATTCCGGGTTCTCATATGAGCCATGAACTCAAGGAAGGTAAACTCTTTCCCTTCCACGAGGTAGTTCAAGACGACATCTGATGAGGACATCCCTACAATTACACCTACCCCAATTGCTAATGAAGTTGTTCCAATTGCAAAGAAGGATCAATCCAATGAGATAACGATTGGACCAATCACAAGAGCTCGTGCCAAGCTACTAGAACAACAGGTGAACTTGTTTCTTAATGAACCTGGTGTTTTAATTAATGAGAATTTTATACTACCTAAGTCCTTGAATTATTGTATGATCAGGTACTTAGGAGAAGAAGGCATAGCACGGACTGAGGAACTGAAGGAACATGGCGTGTTGATCAATGAGGAATGCGCGAGGGAGGAGAGGGAGGAAGCGCAAGGAGCACTCCACGAGAAGATCAACACATGGTCGAGGGATCTCTGCCGCGGCAGAGAAACCACGCAGCCTTCTGCCGTGACAGCCTGCTGCGACAGAAAAACCGGGTCCGACTCTGCCACGGCAGAGTAGGCCAGCGCGCCTTGAGCCGACCCACCTTGGGTCGGTTCTATCTTAGCCTAATTCGAGTCGAATTGTTATTCCGAGTCGCAGCCACCGACCCTTAGCCCTTAAATAGATGGGGGCGACGTAGTTTAGGGTTTAGACCACGTTAAATATTTTGGAGTTGCTTCTTTCATAGAACCTCTGGAATTACCTTGTGTTCGAATTCTACAACTATAATTGAATGTGATCTGTTGTTCCATTGGGAATTAGTAGATTGCATACTACCGTTCGTGGTCACGGCTGCGTGCGCAAGGGCGTGGTGTTGTGAATATCCAACAAGGTTTGAGAGCTGTTGCATTGGCATCAGGGATCGAGCGGGAGAGTTCATAGCTACAGGCTAGTTATGTATCATCCACCATATCCATCGACAAGTGCTTGCTGAGAAGATCGGGCCACCCCATATCATCTTGGTATCAGATTTCCTCGTTGCCTCGGTAAGCAATCCACAATCCATCTATAGATTAGCGAGTGTTTTTAGTCCTATCCAGAAAAAGCCCCACAAAAAGAGTTGTCATAAACTAGATTGCATCGTAGACGAGTAATAGCTACTGGTCGTGTTCATCCTTTAGTTTCAATCTAGATCTGTTCTTCGTCATTTTGTTCTCTTGTTTTTAGTCGTTTGCCACCTTTGTTTTCCGCCGCCATCCAATCAGATCCGATCTCCTCTAAGAGTCCTAGTCTTCTACTCTTGGCTGAGTCGGAATTAAAAAAAAACTTTCCAGGTTACCGAGTCTGCCACGGCAGGATTTCGACGTTTTTTTCTGCCACGGCAGGACTTTCTGGGTTACCAAGTCTGCCACGGCAGGATTTCTGTGTTTTTCACTGCCACGGCAGGACTTTCTGGGTTACCAAGTCTGCCGCGGCAGGATTCTAGTGTTTTTCTCTGCCACGACAGGACTTTCTGAGTTACCAAGTTATCGATGTACCACGGCAGGATTTTGAGCTGTTTTGCTACCACGACACCATAATTACAAAGTGTGATCGATTTGCACTTTTCCAAAACCTTTAGCCACAGCCAATCTACTATATAGGTGTAGGAACTTGCCTATTGAGACTAGTTTCCGCTCCGACAGGCTGCTCTTAGGACTTTTGGTGCCGTACTTTGTAATTGGCCGTGTGTTATCTATCAAAAAAAGGAAGAAAAGTATCAAGGAAAAGCTATCCAAAAGAAAAAGAAAAAAGTTGTATAAAAAAAGGAGAATCTAAGCAAGAGGCCTAGTATTATCTTTGTGCACCGGTAGATTGAGCAATCTTGTGCCTGTTTACTTTGAGCTTTGCTAGTGTCTCTCGAGCGTAGTGCAACACCCTTCATAGTTGCATTGCCACGTTTTTCTCCACGTGTGTGTTTCTTGGGTTTTTGTAAGATCAGCACTAGGACTTGTTTGCGGTGTAGTTAGGATACCATACCTATAGCCCCACCATCAATACCTTGTGTGCCTTGTGATCGTTCTCTATACCTTTGATATTCACTTCATCACATTAAGTGCATCAGTCTTTGATTTCGTTGGTAGAGCATCTCTATTCAATTTGGAACGGTAAGATCTCCTTTCTTATTAGTTGTGAGTGAGTTGTGAGAGTTCCACCATACAGATTGTTGATCTTGTGCACTAACCTACTAATCATGTCTTCTAGTGATGATAATGTTGTGATGCAGAAGAAGAAGGATGAGGAACTCGTCAATTGGCGTGAATATGAGGCTTTGAAGTCCCACTTGACACGTGTGTTTACTCACACGACAGATGCCATTGACAAGAATCTCCAGGATCTGAATGTGAGATTGGATCACCATGTTGGAACGGTGGATACTATTCAAACACAAGTGGCTACGCTCAATGTCAATGTCACCGCTTTACAGCAGTCCATTGAGGGTTTGACAGCCGCTTTACATAGAAGGGAAGAGCCTCAACATGATGATACCTTTGATGATTTTGATGAGGGTAGCGCTGTGGATGCTGCTCCACATGTTGGCAGGGGACGTGCCATTCCCCCTGCCCATGCACCTGCCCATGCACCTGTCCATGCACCTCATGGCCGTGGGTATGCTCCTCTTGGGCGTGCTCAACGTGTTCCCAACCAACCTGCTGATGATGGTTTGGGCAAGCCAAAATTCTCAATTCCTAAGTTTGATGGTTCCATTGATCCTGAAGACTACCTCACATGGGAGTTGAAGATTGAGAAACTCTGGCGCTTATTTGACTATCCAGAAGATAAGAAGGTCAAACTTGCAGCATCTGAATTTGATGGTTATGCTTTGCGTTGGTGGGATGCTCTTGTGCAACATAGGAGGGAGGACAATGAACTTCCTGTGATGGATTGGCGCGAGATGAAGCAAATCATGAAAGCTCGTTTCCTCCCAACCAACTACTTGTGTTCAGTTTTTGATAAATTGACGCAACTGAAGCAAGGAACAATGACAGTTGATGAGTACTACATGGAGATGGAGATGCTTATGCAGCGTGCTAGAATTCGTGAGTCCATTGAGATGACCATGCAGCGATTCCTAAACAATTTGAAGTTACCAATCATGAGCATTGTTCGTCATCACAAGTATGAGACCATGAATGAGTTGTTGCATCATGCTAGAGAGGCTGAATCCCAGTTGGCAGAAGAGGCGAAGTCACGTACTCGTTTTCCATCCTCCAGCAGATTTTCGGCCAGACCTATTCCTCCTACAGCTGCGTCACCAGCTGCTGTTCCGTTTACACCATCGTCCAAACCTGCAAGTACACCTTCGTTTGGTTCTAATGCTCGGAAACCTGCTGCTCCTGCAGCTAGCTCGGGTTCCAACATGTCTACTGCACGTACTCGTGATGTGGTGTGCCACACTTGTGGTGGTAGAGGTCACTACAAGAAGGATTGTGCAAACAGCAAGGTTATGTTTGTTAATGAACAAGGTGAAGTAGAAAGTGGAGATGAAGTTTCTGATGTTGATATTGATGATGACGAGGATGGTGCTGATGCATATGCTGAGCGTGCACCAACTATCGTCGTGTCTTCACGTGTACTTAGTGTGCAACCGGTTGAGGAATCCCAGCGTTGCAACTTGTTCCAAACAAAAGCTCTAGTTGGACCAAATAAAGCTTGCAAGGTCATTATTGATGGAGGTAGCTGCATAAATCTTGCAAGTAAGGAATTATGTGCCAAACTAAATTTGACATACTTACCTCATCCCAAGCCATACTACATACAATGGTTGAGCAACAATGGTGAGATGAAGGTAAATCATATGGTACGAGTAAATTTTCAAATAGGGCCATACAAAGATTCTATTGATTTTGATGTGGTTCCTATGACTGTTTGTCACCTCCTATTGGGTCGGCCATGGCTATATGATCGCCATGTACAACACAATGGCCGAGCCAATACATATCACTTGGAATTCAAAGGAAGAAAGATTACCATGCAGCCAATGACACCACAAGAAATTGTGAATGATTCTCGCCAGAAGATAGAGGTGAATTTGAAGGAAGATACTACCACTCGGCGAGATTGTGTGACAGCTATTCCTGATGTAATTGAGCCTAAATTGAGTGATATAACGAAAAGTGAGAGAGTGCCTGGTCTAGTAATATTAGCCACTAAGGAAGATATGAGAGAATTTCGTGAGGATCCTACAGCCATGCCACTTGTGCTCATGTATAAGGGCGAGGTATTGGTTTCTAACAACATGACCCCTATTTCTCTTGGTGTTTCATCTGTTTTGCAGGACTTTGGGGATGTGTTTCCAGAAGATGTACCCGCAGGTTTGCCTCCCTTGTGTGGTATAGAACATCAGGTGGACTTGATTCCTGGCGCCACACTTCCCAACCGTGCACCCTACAGGACTAATCCCGAAGAAACTAAAGAAATTCAGAAGCAAGTACAAGCGTTGTTGGATAAAGGGTACATTCGTGTCTCTCTTAGCCCTTGTGCTATTCCTGTTATTTTAGTTCCTAAGAAAGATGGTACTTGGCGCATGTGTGTTGATTGTAGAGCGATTAATAACATCACTATTCGATATCGTCATCCTATTGCACGCTTAGAGGATATGCTAGATGAATTGAGTGGTGCTGCTGCTTTCTCTAAAATTGACTTGCGTAGTGGTTATCATCAAATTAGGATGAAAGAAGGGGATGAATGGAAAACTGCTTTCAAAACTAAATTTGGCTTGTATGAGTGGTTAGTTATGCCGTTTGGGCTTACTAATGCACCTAGTACTTTCATGCGTTTGATGAATCATGTTTTGAGAGAGTTTCTTGGTCGTTTCGTGGTTGTTTACTTTGATGATATACTCATATACAGCCACACCGAATCTGAACATTGCACTCATATTAGACAAGTTTTGCAAGTGTTACGTGATAATAAATTATATGCTAATCTTGAAAAAGTGTACATTTGCAAAAGATAAGGTCATATTCCTAGGATTTGTTGTGTCTAAACATGGAGTAGAGGTGGATCAATCTAAAATTGAATCAATTCAGAATTGGCCTACTCCAATGAATGTAAGTCAAGTGCGTAGTTTCCACGGTCTCGCTGGTTTCTATAGGCGCTTTGTGAAAGATTTTAGCACCATTGCTGCACCTTTGAATGATTTGACAAAGAAAGGTGTTCCTTTTATATGGGGCGCGGCCCAAGGCATTGCTTTTGATACTTTGAAACGTTTGCTTACTTCTGCACCATTGCTTGCATTACCTGATTTTTCAAAGCAATTTGAAGTTGAATGTGATGCTAGTGGTATAGGCATAGGTGGTGTTTTAATGCAAGAGGGTCGCCCTATAGCTTATTTTTCTGAGAAATTGACTGGTGCTCGTTTGAATTATTCAATCTATGATAAAGAATTGTATGCACTTGTTAGAGTACTTGAGGTTTGGCAACATTATTTCTGGCCAAAGAATTCATCATACATTCTGATCATGAAGCATTGAAATACTTGAAAGCTCAATCAAACTTGCATAGAAGATTAGCTAAATGGGTTGAGTTCATTGAGTCTTTTCCTTATATCATTAATTATAAGAAGGGAAAAGAAAATGTTGTTGCTGATGCTCTGTCTAGGAAGAACATGCTATTAACCAATCTTGATGTTAAACTTCCTGGATTAGAAGCTATTTGTGCATTTTATGCAACTGACCATGATTTTGCTGAACCATATCGTTTGTGTGCTCTTAGAGGATAAGTATCATATACATGATGGATATTTGTTTCGAGCTAACAAACTATGTATTCCAGAATCGAAGTTGCGTTTGTTCTTAGTGCAGGAATCAAATGCTGGTGGTTTGATGGGTCACTTTGGGCGTGAGAAGACGTTGCTCATGCTTGCTGATCACTTTTATTGGCCCAAGATGAGGCGTGATGTGTACAAATTTGTGAGCCGATGTATTACATGCCACAAGTCGAAATCTAAGCTGAAGCCTCACGGTTTGTATACACCTCTCTCTGCACCTACTATTCCATGGGAAGACATTAGTATGGATTTTGTGCTAGGTCTACCTAAAACTCAGAGAGGTCATGATTCTATATTTGTGGTAGTAGATAGGTTCTCTAAGATGGCTCATTTTATTGCCTGCCACAAAAGCGACGATGCGTCGCATGTTGCTAACTTGTTTTTCAGGGACATCGTGAGATTACATGGCGTACCAAAGACGATTGTTTCTGACCGTGATGTGAAGTTCATGAGCTACTTTTGGAAGACCTTATGGGGGAAGCTAGGAACGAAGTTGCTGTTCAGTACACATGTCATCCCCAAACAGATGGTCAAACGGAGGTGGTGAATAGAACATTGTCACAGCTGCTAAGGACCATGATTAAAAAGAATCTGCGGGAGTGGGAAGAGTGTTTGCCACATGTTGAGTTTGCTTACAACAGGGCTGTGCATTCAACTACTCAGCTTTGTCCTTTTGAGGTGGTGTATGGTTTCAAGCCATTGACACCACTTGATATGTTGCCTCTGCCATTACATAAGAGAGTTGATATGAAGGCATCAAAACGTGCTGATTATGTGAAGAAAATACATGAGAAGACTCGAGAGGCTATTGAGAAGAAAGGCAAGAACATTGCTGCTGCAAGGAATCAAACACGAAAAGAAGTGTTGTTCGAGCCTGGAGATATGGTTTGGGTACATCTACGCAAGGATAGGTTTCCACTACTTCAAAAATCAAAATTGAAGCCACGTGGTTCTGGTCCTTACAAGGTGTTAGCCAAGATTAATGATAATGCCTACTCGGTTGATATACCTATTGAGGAGTTTGGTGGAGTTAGCAACAGCTTCAACGTTGCTGATTTGTCACCATATGCTGGAGAAGACCTTGGAGCATCGAGGTCGACGCCTTTTGAAGGGGGGGGGAGATGATGAGGACATCCCTACAATTACACCTACCCCAATTGCTAATGAAGTTGTTCCAACTACAAAGAAGGATCAATCCAATGAGATAAGGATTGGACCAATCACAAGAGCTCGTGCCAAGCTACTAGAACAACAGGTGAACTTGTTTCTTAATGAACCTGGTGTTTTAATTAATGAGAATTTTATACTACCTAAGTCTTTGAATTATTGTATGATCAGGTACTTGGGAGAAGAAGGCATAGCACGGAGTGAGGAACTGAAGGAACATGGCGTGTTGATCAATGAGGAATGGGCAAGGGAGGAGAGGGAGGAAGCGCAAGGAGCACTCCACGAGAAGATCAACACATGGTCGAGGGATCTCTGCCGCGGCAGAGAAACCACGCAGCCTTCTGCCGCGACAGAAAAACCGGGTCCGACTCTGCCACGGCAGAGTAGGCCTGCGCGCCTTGAGCCGACCCACCTTGGGTCGGTTGTATCTTAGCCTAGTTCGAGTCGAATTGTTATTCCGAGTCGCAGCCACCGACCCTTAGCCCTTAAATAGATGGGGGCATCGTAGTTTAGGGTTTAGACCACGTTAAATATTTTGGAGTTGATTCTTTCATAGAACCTCTGGAATTACCCTGTGTTCGAATTCTACAACTATAATTGAGTGTGATCTGTTGTTCCATTGGGAATTAGTAGATTGCATACTACCGTTCGTGGTCACGGCTGTGTGCGCAAGAGCGTGGTGTTGTGAATATCCTACAAGGTTTGAGAGCTGTTGCATTGGCATCAGGGATCGAGCGGGAGAGTTCATAGCTACAGGCTAGTTATCTATCATCCACCATATCCATCGACAAGTGCTTGCTGAGAAGATCGGGCCACCCCATATCAAATTGGGGTAGGTGTAACTATAGGGATGTCCTCATCATCTCCCCCCCTTCAAAAGGCGTCGACCTCGACGCTCCAAGGTCTTCTCCAACATATGGTGACAAATCAGCAACGTTGAAGCTGTTGCTAGCTCCACCAAACTCCTCAATAGGTATGTCAACTGAGTAGGCATTATCATTAATTTTGGCTAGCACCTTGTAAGGACCAGCACCATGTGGCTTCAACTTGGACTTGCGAAGTAGTGGAAATCTATCTTTGCGCAGATGCACCCAAACCATATCTCCAGGCTTGAACAACACTTCCTTCCTTGCTTGATTCCTTGGAGCAGCAATGTTCTTGCCTTTCTTCTCAATAGCCTCTCTAGTCTTCTCATGAATTTTCTTCACATAATCAGCACGTTTTGATGTCTCCATAAGAATTCTCTCATGTAATGGCAGAGGCAACATATCAAGTGGCGTCAATGGCTTGAAGCCATACACCACCTCAAAAGGACAAAACTGAGTAGTAGAATGCACAGCCCTGTTGTATGCAAACTCAAAATGTGGCAGACACTCTTCCCACTCCCGCAGATTCTTTTTTATCATAGTCCTTAGCAGCTGTGACAATGTTCAATTCACCACCTCCGTTTGACCATTTGTTTGGGGATGACATGTAGTACTGAGTAGCAGCTTCGTTCCTAGCTTCCCCCATGAGGTCTTCCAAAAGTAGATGATGAACTTCACATCACGGTCAGAAACAATCGTCTTAGGTACTCCATGTAATCTCAAGATGTCCCTGAAAAATAGGTTAGCAACATGCGACGCATCATCGCTTTTGTGGCAGGCAAAAAATGAGCCATCTTAGAGAACCTATCCACTACCACAAATATAGAATCATGAGCTCTCTGAGTTTTAGGTAGACCTAGCACAAAATCCATACTAATGTCTTCCCATGGAGTAGTAGGTGCAGAGAGAGGTGTATACAAACCGTGAGGCTTCAGCTTAGATTTCGACTTGTGGCATGTAATACATTGGCTCACAAATCTGTACACATCACGCCTCATCTTGGGCCAATAAAAGTGATCAGCAAGCATGAGCAACATCTTCTCACGCCCAAAGTGACCCATCAAACCACCAGCATGTGATTCCTACACTAAAAACAAACGCAACGATAATTCTAGAATACATAGTTTGTTAGCTCGAAACAAAAAGGCATCATGTATATGATACTTATCCCATGCATTTCTAAGAGCACACAAACAATATGGTTCAGCAAAATCATGGTCAGTTGCATAAAGTGCACAAATAGCTTCTAATCCAGGAATTTTAACATCAAGATTGGTTAATAGCATGTTCTTCCTAGATAGAGCATCAGCAACAACATTCTCTTTTCCCTTCTTATATTTAATGATGTAAGGAAAAGACTCAATAAACTCAACCTATTGAGCTAATCTTCTATGCAAGTTTGATTGAGCTTTCAAGTATTTCAATTCTTCATGATCAGAATGTATGATAAATTACTTTGGCCACAAATAATGTTGCCAAACCTCAAGTACTCTAACAAGTGCATACAATTCTTTATCATAGATAGGATAATTCAAACGAGCACCAGTCAATTTCTCAGAAAAATAAGCTATAGGGCGAACCTCCTGCATCAAAACGCCACCAATGCCTATACCACTAGCATCACATTCAACTTCAAATTGCTTCGAAAAATTAGGTAATGCAAGTAATGGTGCAGAAGTAAGAAAACATTTCAATATATCAAAAGCAATGTCTTGGGCCGCACCCCATAAAAAAGGAACACCTTTCTTTGTCAAATCATTCAAAGGTGCAGCAATGGTGCTAAAATCTTTCACAAAGCGCCTATAGAAACTAGCTAAACCGTGGAAAGTACGCACTTGACTCACATTCATGGGAGTAGGCCAATTCTGAATTGATTCAATTTTAGATTGATCTACCTCTACCCCATTCTTAGATACAACAAATCCTAGAAATATGACCTTATCTTTTGCAAATGTGCACTTCTCAAGATTAGCATACAATTTATTATCACACAACACTTGCACAACTTGTCGAATATGAGTACAATGTTCAGTTTCGTTGTGGCTGTACATAAGTATATCATCAAAGTAAACAACCACAAAACGACCAATAAAATCTCTCAAAACATGATTCATTAATCGCATAAATGTACTAGGTGCATTAGTAAGACTAAAGGGCATGACTAACCACTCATACAAGCAAAATTTCGTTTTGAAAGCAGTTTTCTACTCATCTCCTTCTTTCATCCTAATTTGCTGATAACCACTACGCAAGTCTATCTTAGAGAAAACAGCAGCACCACTCAATGCATCTAGCATATCCTCTAAGCGTGGAATAGGATGACGATATCGAATAGTGATGTTATTAATCGCTCTACAATCTACACACATGTGCCATGTACCATCTTTCTTAGGCACTAAAATAACAGGAACAACACAAGAGCTAAGAGAAACACGAGTGTACCCTTTATCCAGCAACACTTGTACTTGCTTCTGTATCTCCTTAGTTTCTTCGGGATTGGTCCTATACGGTGCACGGTTGGGAAGTGTGGCGCCAGGGATCAAGTCAATTTGGTGTTCAATACCACGCAATGGAGGCAAACCTACGGGTACATCTTCTGGAAACACATCCCCAAAATCTTGCAAAACAGAAGAGACACCAAGAGAAACAGGGGTCATGTCATTAGAAACCAATACCTCGCCCTTATACATGAGCACAAGTGGCATGGTTGTAGGATCCTCATAAAATTCCCTCATATCTTCCTTGGTGACTAATATCAATAGACCAGGCACTCTCTCACTTTTCATTATATCACTCAATTTAGGTTTGATTACATCAGGAACAGCTGTCACACAATCTCACCGAGCTATAGGATGTTCCTTCAAATTCACCTTTATCTTCTGGCGAGAATCATTCACAATGTCTTGTGGTGTCATTAGCTGCATAGTAATCTTCTTCCCTTTGAATTCCAAGTGATACGTATTGGCTCGGCCATTGTGTTTCACATGGCGATCATAAAGCCAAGGCCGACCCAATAGAAGATGACAAACAGTCATACGAACGACATCAAAGTCAATAGAATCTTTGTATGGTACTATTTGAAAATTCACACGTACCATATGATTTACCTTCATATCACCATTGTTTCTCAACCATTGTATGTAATATGGCTTCGGATGAAGCAAAAATGTCAAATTCAGCTTGGCACATAACTCCTTACTTGCAAGATTTCTATAGGTACCTCCATCAATAATGGCCTTGCAAGCTTTGATAGGTCCAACTAGAGCTTTTGTTTGGAACAAGTTGCAACGCTGAGATTCATCACTTGTTTGCACACTAAGTATGCGTGAAGATACAACAATAGTGGGTGCACGCTCAGGATAAGCATCAGCACCATCCACTCCATCATCAATATCATCGTTAGAAGCTTCATCTCCACTCTCTACTTCACCTTGTTTGTTGACAAACATAACCTTGATGTTTGGAAAATCCTTCTTGTAGTGTCCTCTACCTCCACAAGTATGGCACACCACATCGCGAGTACGCGCAGTAGACATATTGGAACCCGAGCTAGCAGCAGGAGCAGCGAGTTTCCGAGCATTAGAACCAAATGAAGGTGTACTTGCTGGCTTGGCCGATCGTGTAAAAGGAGCAGCAGATGGTGGCGTGACAGTAGGAGGTGTAGACCTGGCCGAAAATCTACTGGAGGACGGAAAATAAGTACGTGACTTCGCCTCATCTGCCAACTAGGATTCGGTCTCTCTAGCATGGTGCAACAACTCATTCATGGTCTCATATTTGTGATGATGAACAATGCTCTTGATCGGTAACTTCAAATTGTTGAGGAATCGCTGCATGGTCATCTCAAGGGACTCATGAATTCTAGCACGCTGCATAAGCATCTCCATCTCCATGTAGTACTCATCAACTATCATGGTTCCTTGCTTCAATTGTGTGAACTTATCAAAAACTGATCGCAAGTAGTTGTTGGGTACAAAATGAGCCTTCATAATTTTCTTCATCTCGCGCCAATCCATCACAGGAAGTTCATTGTCCCCCCTTCTATGCTGCACAATAGCATCCCACCAACGCAAAGCATAACCATCAAATTCTGACGCGGCAATCTTGACCTTCTTGTCTTCTGTATTGTCAAATAAACGCCAGAGCTTCTCAATCTTCAACTCCCATGTGAGGTAATCATCAGGATCAATGGAACCATCAAACTTGGGAATCTAGAATTTTGGCTTGCCCAAACCATCATCAGTAGCTTGGTGTTGAACACGTTGATCACGCCCGAGAGGAGCAAGCTCACGACCATGAGCAGGTGCAGTTGTAGGGGGAATGGCACGTCCCCTGCCAAGATGTGGGGTAGCATCAGCCGCACTACCCTCATCAAAGTCATCAAAAGCATCATCATGTTGGTGTTCCTGCATTTGATGTATGGCGACTGTCAAAGCCTCAATGGAACGCTGCAAAGTGGCGACATTGACATTGAGTGCTGTCACTTGCGTCTGAATAGTATTGACGGCTCCAACACTCTGATCCAATGTCATTTGCATGTCCTGGATATTCTTGTCAATGGCATCTATCGTGTGAGTAAACACACGTGTCAAGTGGGATTTCAAAGCCTCATATTCACGCCAAGTTCCTCATCCTTCTTTTTCTGTGACACAACATCATCAACACAAGAAGAAACGATTAGTAGGTTAGTGCAAAAATCAAAATCTGTAAGGTGGAAACTCTCACAACTCACTCACAACTGACAAGAAAGGAGATCTTACCGTTCCAAAGTGAATAGAGATGCTCTACCAAACAAAAACAAAGACTGATGCACTGATGTAATGAAGTGAATATCGAAGGTATAGAGAACAATCACAGGGCACACATGTTATGTATGGTGGAGCTATAGGTATGGTATCCTATCTACACCGCAAACAAGTCCTAGTGCTGATCGTATAAAAACCCAAGAACACACACATGGAGAAAAATATGGTAATGCAACTATGAAGGGTGTTGCACTACTCTCGAGAGACACTAGCAAAGCTCAAAGTAAACAGGCACAATATTGCTCAATCTACCGGTGCACAAAGATATCACTAGGCCTCTTGCTCAATTTCTCTTCATTTTTCTTTTTATATAGCTCTTTTTGCTTATTTTTTTGCTTTGTCTCTTGCTATCTTGCTTTTTCTCTTTCTTTTAATATATATCACACATGGCCAAATTACAAAGTACAACACCAAAATCCTAAGAGCAGCCTGTAGGAGCGGAAACTAGTCTCAATGGACAAGGTCCTACACCTATGTAGTAGAATGGCTATGGCTAAGGTTAAGGAATAGTGCAATTGTTGTCACACTTGTAATTCCGTCCGTGGTAGAGAAATAGGTCAAAAATCTGCCGTGGCAGAGAAAATTCCTGTCGTGTCAGAGAAAATAGTCAAAAACGTGCCGCGGCAGAAGCGGCGGCAGAGCAGCTGGCACACGTCATAAAAATGCGCAGAAAACATGCTGCGGCAGAGCAGTGGCAGCACGCGGCAGAGAAACTGTGCCGCGGCAGAGTTCGGGTCGGACACGCTGTCGCGGCAGAGAAAACGGGCGAATCCGTGCCACGACAGAGATCGGTAAGGAATTTTTTTTAACAAACCGACTCGGCCAAGGTTTTATGACTAGGACTCTACGATCCAATCTAGTCTATGGCAAATCTTTTTGTGGGGATTTTTTCTGTATAGGACGAAAAAACACTCTCTAATCTATGGATGTATTGTGGATTGCTTACCGAGGCAACGAGGAAATCTGATACCAAGATGATATGGGGTGGTCCGATCTTCTTAGCAAGCTCTTGTCGATGGTAATGGTGGATGATTGATAACTAGTGCGTAGCTATGATCTCCCCCGCTCGATCCCTGATGTCAGTGGAATAGATCTCGAACCTTGTAGGATATTCACAACACCACACTCTTGCTCACGCAGCCATCGACCACGAACGGTAGTATGCAATCTACTAATTCCCAATGGAACAACTGATCACACTCAATTGCAATTGTAGAATTCGATCATAGGGTAATTCTAGAGGTTCTATAAAGAAACGACTCCAAAATAATTTTAACGTGGTCTTAAAACTAAAGCTAGTGCGCCCCCATCTATTTAAGGGTCTGGGAGGCGGCAGCCTAAGGTGGGATCCGAGTTGGTCCCACACAACTAGATACAAACCGACCCAAAAGGGTTCGTCCTCAATGTTTCTGCTGTGGCAGACTTTCAGCCGAATTCTCTGTCATGACAGCCTGTAGTGGCAGAGCCGGACTCGGCTTTCCTGCCGCAGTAGCCTATCGTGGCCAAAAACAGATGCGTTTCTCTGCCGCGGCAGAGAAGTTCCTCCAACTGTTGATCTTCATCTTGGAAAGCTCCTTGCGCTTCCTCCCTCTCCTCCCTCGCGCATTCTTCATTGATCAACACACCATGCTCCATTACCTCCTAACTCCGTGCTACACCTTCTTCTCCTAAGTACCTGATCATGCAATAATTCAAAGACTTAGGTAGTATAAAATTCTCATTAATTAAAACACCAGGTTCATTAAGAAACAAGTTCACCTGTTGTTCTAGTAGCTTAACACGAGCTCTTGTAATTGGTCCAATGCTTATCTCATTGGACTGATCTTTCTTTGTAGCAATTAGAACATCATCATTAGCTATTGGGGTAGGTGTAACTATAGGGATGTCCTAATCAAAAAGGGTTTAGGCCCGATCTTTCACGACGATTGATAGAATTGAGCAAGATAGAAAGAGAACCCAATCTGAAATAGATCAAACTGATCTCTCTTCAATTCCCCATGTTGGAACTGATCAAAATCAACTCCCACGCATAGCACAACATTAGACCTTTAAGATCAGCAAGCAAACACAACGATATGTGCCCCCAATCATTGGGTCTTTTGTGGTGTCTCTTTTAGCTCAAAAATAACAAGTCTAAATTACAATGACGGCTGCCAGGAACTCTTTATAGGGTGACTCCAACGCTACTTTGGCTAGGCTAGGCCCCATGCCAAACTAAAAGCCCAAATGGCTAAACACACTTGATTTTGGACAGGACCAAAACCATCACACACAAATAAAACCAAAACTGAAAATAGAAACATGAACCAAACTTAATAAAATAAAACAACTAAATATCTTCGGACACATCTATTTGGCCAACCTGAAACATCATTGGAGGTGTCTGAAAGTTGGGCTTCACCTCATCTTTAGGAGGCACTTCAAAGTAGAATTGTCCAAGCTTTAGAACATAAGGAGGTGGCAAAATATCAGGAGTAGTATCTATCCTCCCCTCATCATCCCCCCCCCCCCCAAGTTGAATGGAAACCGTCCTCGGTTTCGCCTTAATGTATTGGAGTTTCTTCTTCTCAACAAGCACTTCCACTTTGATATCCTTGTCAAGCATAGGTTGTAGCACATGACGCTTTCCTTCATGCCACAAGGAATAAACATTGGATCTTCCCTCATGAGTGGACCGCTTATCAAATTGCCACGGTCGTCCTAGCAGCACATGACATGCTTCCATAGGCAACACATCACAGACCACCGTGTCTTCATAATTACCTGCTAAAAAATTTAGGTGCACCTTATGTGTTACCTTTAGCTTTCCTGAATTATACAACCACTCAACACAATGTGGCTACGGGTGTTTCCATGTAGGTAATGAAAGAGAATCCACCAAGCTCTTGCTAACAATATCAGTGTAGCTGCCACCATCAATAATCAGCTTGCAAGTGTTGTTCTTGACTATGTATTGAGTCTAAAAAATATTCCAGCGTTGTCCTTGCCCTTCTATGCGATCTTCTGGCACACGTTGCACCATCAAGTTAGTGCAATTAGGAGCAGCATCCTCAGGATACATGATGGCTCTGTGTATGGCGCCTAGAAAAATGCTGGAGCAATGATGTAGAGCTCGTTGGGAACCCCAAGAGGAAGGTATGATGAGCACAGCAGCAAGTTTCCCTCAGTTATGAAACCAAGGTTTAATCGAACCAGTAGGAGCAAGGAAACACCCCAAAGGTGTTACTAGCTGAGCTTTGGCAGGGTGCACTACCGGTGCTAGTAGCAACATGGAGACCTGCACAACACAACCACAGAACTTTGTCCCCAACTTGCGATGAGGTTGTCAATCTCACCGTGTTTTGCGGAAAACAAAGGATTAAACGTATCGAATGGAAAGAAGTAAAATTTTGCAGAAAGTAAACACAAAGCAGAAACAGTTTATAGATTGTACGTAAAGAAAAAGGACCGGGATCCATAGTTCACTAGAGGTGGCTCTCCTTAGATAGATAACATGCTGGGTGAACAAATTACAGCGGGGCAATTGCCAAACATCGAGAAAGCAATACATGCATATACTAATCATCTTGAATCCTTTGAGACTTCATTGGGCATTACAACATAATACATAGACCGCCATCCAACTGCATCTATGATTAATAATCCACCTTCAGGTTATCATCCGACCCCCCTCCAGTATTAAGTTGCAAGCAACAGATTATTGCTTTACGAACTGCATGTAAAGTAAACAATACGATTGTTCTATGAACAAAGGATTGTTGTTTTCTCCCTAGTAGCAACAACACATCTAGTACCTTAGAGATTTCTGTCACTTCCCCAGATTACCAGAGGCATGAACCCACTATCGAGCATAAATACTAACTCTTGGAGTTGCTAGCATCTACTTGGCCAAGATAGCTACTAACAACGGAAAGCATGCAAGATCACAAATAACAAAGACATGATAGAATCAATAATCAATCTGAAATAGCATCTCAATATCCATCGGATCCTCGCAAACACAACATGCAGAATTACAAATAGATGATCTTGATCATGAACGGAGCTCACAAGATCTAAACATGAAAGCACAAAGGAGGAGAACCAGCCATCTAGCTACTACATGGATCCGTAGTCCAAGGATAAACTACTCACGCATCACACCGGAGGCTTGCATGGTGATGAAGAAGGCCTCCAGGGTGAATTCCCCTCTCCGGCAGGGTGCCGAAAAGAGCTTCAGATCCCTCCCGATCTAGGGATGGAGATGACGGCGGCTACAGACTCTTTCGTGGATTTTTGATCGGGCCTTAGGGTTTTCATCCTGAGGGCAATATATAGTCGAAAGGGGAGGCCGAGGGGGTGCTGGGAGCGGCCACACCACCCCCTGGCACGGGCCAGGCCTGGCCGCGCGGCCAGGTGGTGTGGTGGCCCCCTGGCCCCTCTTCGTCTCGTATTCTCGCACTTGATGACATCCGGAAAAATAGGCACTTTGGCTTTTGTCCCGTCCAATTCCGAGAATATTCATTTTCTGACTTTCCTGGAACCAAAAACAGCAGAAAACAGGCAGCTGACACTATGGTTCTTATTAATAGGTTAGTCCAAGAAAATCATATAAAAAGTACTCCAAAATTGGAATAAAACATAAGAAAGTGGATAAAACCAAGCATGGTACATCAAAAATTATTGATACATTTGCAATGTATCAATACACATCAATGCTATCATGTTCCTCAGACTCATCACTAGATGGAGCAGCAACCTTGTCATCATCACTAGCAGAAACATATCCATCTTGTGTGAGCAGCACCCTTTTTTTATTAGGGCAATCACGCCTCATATGTCCTCGGCCTCCACAAGTAAAACACTCAATGTGCATCGTGGACTCTATACTAGATGTAGCTTTCGACACTCCAGATTTTGGCACCTCAGTAAGGAAAACATGGTGGGAACGTGTAGAAGGTGTCATCTTAGCACTAGAACGACGCCATAAATTAGCAGGGGATGCGGCTTGCCGTCATTTGAGCTGTTGATCCACATGCTCAGCCTGGTGCACAAGATCCTGAAGATCATAGTAGGCAACCATCTCTACATGATCCTGCACCTCAAGATTTAGCCCATTAAAGAACCAACACATTGTGGCCTCCGGGTCCTCCCTTATTTCTATACGTATCATCAACAACTCCATATCTTTATAATACTCATCCACGGATTTAGTACCTTGAGTGAGCTGCTGCAATTTATTGTGCATGTCTCTCTTATAATGTTCAGGAACAAAGCGATGTTGCATGAGTTCTGTCATTCCCCTCCATGATGTTGGGCGATTTGGCATACGCAAAATTTGGCTCCACCAAATCAGTACATAACCGGAGAACACGGTAGCAGAAAGTTCAAGCTTCTTCTCCTTGGTATAATGGTGGGTTGCAAAAATATGACTCACGCGCATCTCCCACTCCAGATAATCCTCGGTACTGCCCGCGCCAGAGAACAGTGGTATGGAAATTTTAACATGTCCAAAACCATCATCCAATGGAACACGTGCGGCATGACCAATACGATATCGGTTAGCAGGCAAAACAAGACCAAAAGCAGCTGCAGGACGAGCCTCAATGTGGTGTTGTTGTGGTAGGTATGCAGCATCGTCTTCGAGATCAGCATTGACGCCTCCATGTGCTGGTGCCACGGGACGTCGAGCACGAGCGTCAAAATATCCATCTCTTGGTGGTGGAGCATCCCGTAATGGAGTAGCATGAGGGGGCTCAGCTCGTACTGGCGGATTAATGAGGGTATCCGTCAACGCATCGAGCCTAGAAGTGATGGCCTCTAATTTGATGTTCAATCTCTCCTCCAAAACATCCGTACAGTCTTTGATGTACATACAGGTGTTGTCAAAACCAGCACGAACATTGTCAGGGAGATCATCTGCATAGACCGGAAGGACAACCTCCTTGGGCTTTGGGGTTGTAGCAGCCGCAACAGCAGAATTTTTAGCAATCACCGAACTAGCCATCTTCAGCAATATTCAGCACTCAGAAAAATTGCCGGCAGAAAAGTTCACACGCACGTATAGGAGCAGACTCATCTACTATCTTGTTGGAAACAGCGATTTGTTTTCTCGCGCTGAAGGGTTCACGTATAGGGACAGACTTATCTGCCCTCTTGCGAGAGTACCGATCGGGAGTTTTTTATTTTTCGCTTTGCGTGAAGGCTCACGTACGAGCACAGACCAGGCTGAGGTCGTGCGAGCTGTAGCGATCACTTTTTTTCCTCCCGTGAGGAAGCTCACGTAAAGAGCTAGATCCAGTTTCTTTTTTCCTTTTTTTTCTAATTACCGATCAGATTTGAGCTGGAGATCTCGACTGAATTGGATGAATAGTGCAGCGCTAGGACTCCTTTGACTGCGGATCTGATTGGTAACCAAAACCGATATTGACTTTCCTTTCGTGAGTAGCTCACGCGCACGTACGTGATGTGGCGATCAGATCTAGAAACCTGGGACTCTGCCTCGCAGCGATCGTGGATGCCCTGGAGTTCTGGGACTCACCTCTGCATCGCAGCGATCGTGAGCAACACCAATCTTCTAGTCTTCAAACAAAGAAAAATCCGAAGATCGACCTTAGCAGCAGATAAATCTCAGCAAGTAATCGTCGTGAAAAAACCCGACGAATCTGATACCAAGATGATACGGATCAACGTGATCCAAGAGGGTTTAGACCCAATCTTTCATGACAATGGATAGAATTCAACAAAATAGAAAGAGAACCCAATCTGAAATAGATCAAACTGATCTCTCTTCAATTCCCCATGTTGGAACTGATCAAAATCAACTCCCACGCATAGCACAACATTAGACCTTGAAGATCAGCAAGCAAACACAATGATATGCACCCCCAAACATTGGGACTTTTCTGCTGTCTCTTTTAGCTCGAAAATAACAAGTCTAAATTACAATGACGGCTGTCAGGAACCCTTTATAGGGTGACTCCAATGCTACTTTGGCTGGGCTAGGCCTCATGCCAAACTAAAAGCCCAAATGGCCAAACACACTTGATTTTGGACAGGCCCAAAACCATCACACACAAATAAAACGAAAACTGAAAATAGAAACCTGAACCAAACTTAATGAAAATAAAACAACTAAATATCTTCGGATGCATCTCTTTGGCCAACATGAAATATCATTGGAGGTGTCCGAAAGTTGGGATTCACCTCATCTTTAGGAGGCACTTCAAAGCAGAATTGTCCAAGCTTTAGAACATAAGGAGGTGGCAAAATATCAGGAGTAGTATCTATCCTCCCCTCATCAGTTATTCTCAAAAGTGGTAGGGAACCAAAGATCAAAAGCAAAAAGGAACAATCTACAAAACACGAGGACACACACACGTGGAGACGGATGTGGTTAGCACGACTATACAATGAGCACAAAAGATCCTAAAAAAGACTATGCTCGGTGTCGTGCCAACGCAAGGAGAGACCGCAACTCATTCACCAAAAGAGAAATAAGCAACGGACTTGTGCACTTTCCTTGGTCGCGATCTATCTCTCTCTTTGCTTCCAAGCTTTAGACTCTCTTTGTATTGGGAGGCTTTGTATCTTTCTATTTTTCTTTTGCTTTTGCTTTTTCGCTCTTTTTTGATTCTTTTTCTCCTTTTCTATACTACTATGTCAACTCTTGAATTTGCTTACACACTCTCACTATCCAAGGACAAGTGCACAATGCTTAGGCAAACACAAGATGAGTTGCTCTCGTAGGATAGATACACACAAGGAAGAAGGGTTAACAAGGTGGAGCAAGTTATACCTTTGGTATTGACGACTTGCTACCGGTGTAGGGGATGATGTTCGGCGTTGCGGTGTCGAGGAGGACGGTATGTGATGACTTGCGGAAGCTTGAAGTTAGTTGGGATGACACGAACACGAGGAACGAGCAACACAAGTGTAAAAATGAACAAAATTTGGCCAAATCAGTATTTCTGGCGGCCAAACCGGTGGCACCGAGCCTGGCGCAGGAATTTTCGGTCACAATTCTGGTTCGCCGGAACCTACGCCGAAATTTCCGGTAGCTGGGCCGGTCCGCCGAGCCTAGAGCCGGTTTGAGTTCGTGACGAAGTCGAAAAGTCAAATTTGTCAAAAACAATTTGGAAATTTGTCCAAATTGGGCCGAGGAAAAGTTGTAGGAAGGTAGATCGGTACCCAAAGCAAAAGATCTGTGGAACAAAACCACTAAAAATGCACCAAATCGATCCGAATGCAAATTTGGGGCTCTTTTTTGGGAATTTTCGAATTTTTGGTGGATAGAAGAAAAATTTGTGGGGGAATTCGTGAGCAACGAAGCTCTTGATACCAATATGTTGAGGGCAAACCTCTAGGGTGGCCCAATCTTTCACGAATCCCATTCAAAATGAGGGTGGAGTGCGGGGAAAGGTGATATGGGGTGGCCCGATTTTGTCAGCAAGCTCTTGTCGATGGTAATGGTGGATGATTGATAACTAGTGCATAGCTATGATCTCTCCCGCTCGATCACTGATGTCAGTGCAATAGCTCTCGAACCTTGTAGGATATTCACAACACCACACTCTTGCGCATGCAGCCGTCAACCACGAACGGTAGTATGCAATCTACTAATTCCCAATAGAACAATAGATCACACTCAATTGCAATTGTAGAATTCAATCAGAGGGTAATTCTAGAGGTTCTATAAAGAAACAACTCCAAAATAATTTTAGCGTGGTCTCAAAACTAAAGCTAGTGCGCCCCCGTCTATTTAAGGGTCTGGGAGAAGGCGGCCTAAGGTGGGATCCGAGTTGGTCCCACCCAACTAGATACAAACCCACCCAAAAGGGTTCGTCCTCAATGCTTATGCCGTGGCCGACTTTCAGCCGGAATCTCAGTCACGGCAGCCTGTCGTGGTAGATCCGGACTCGGTTTTCCTGCCGCGGCAGCATGCCGTGGTAGAAAACGGATGCGTTTCTCTGCCGCGGCAGAGAAGTTCCTCCAATTGTTGATCTTCGTCTTGGACAGCTCCTTGCGCTTCCTCCCTCGCGCATTCTTCATTGATCAACACGCCATACTCCATTATCTCCTCACTTCGTGCTACGCCTTCTTCTCCCAACTACCTGATCATGCAATAATTCAAACACTTAGGTAGTATAAAATTCTCATTAACTAAAACACCAGGTTCATTAAAAAGCAAGTTAACCTGTTGCTCTAGTAGCTTAGCACGAGCTCTTGTAATTGGTCCAATTCTTATCTCATTGGATTGATCTTTCTTTGTAGCAATTGGAACATCATCATTAGGAATTGGGGTAGTTGTAACAGTAGGGATGTCCTCATCATCTCCCCCTTCAAAAGGCGTCGACCTCGACGCTCCAAGGTCTTCTCCAGCATATGGTGACAAATCAGCAATGTTGAAGTTGTTGCTAGCTCCACCAAACTCGTCAATAGGTATGTTAACTAAGTAGGCATTATCATTAATTTTGTCTAGAATCTTGTAAGGACCAGCACCCCGTGGCTTCAACTTGGAGTTGCGAAGTAGTGGAAATCTGTCCTTGCATAGATGCACCCAAACCATATCTCCAGGCTTGAACAACACTTCCTTCCTTGCTTGATTCCTTGCAGCAGCAATGTTCTTGCCTTTCTTCTCAATAGCCTCTCTAGTCTTCTCATGAATTTTCTTCACATAATCAGCACGTTTTGATGTCTCCATAAGAATTCTCTCATGTAATGGCAGAGGCAACATATCAAGTGGCGTCAATGGCTTGAAGCCATACACCACCTCAAAAGGACAAAACTGAGTAGTAGAATGCACAGCCCTGTTGTATGCAAACTCAAAATGTGGCAGACACTCTTCCCACTCCCGCAGATTCTTTTTTATCATAGTCCTTAGCAGCTGTGACAATGTTCGATTCACCACCTCCGTTTGACCATTTGTTTGGGGATGACATGTAGTACTGAGTAGCAGCTTCGTTCCTAGCTTCCCCCATGAGGTCTTCCAAAAGTAGATGATGAACTTCACATCACGGTCAGAAACAATCGTCTTAGGTACTCTATGTAATCTCACGATGTCCTTGAAAAACAGGTTAGCAACATGCAACACATCGTCGCTTTTGTGGCAGGCAATAAAATGAGCCATCTTAGAGAACCTATCCACTACCACAAATATAGAATCATGACATGTCTGAGTTTTAGGTAGACCTAGCACAAAATCCATACTGATGTCTTCCCATGGAGTAGTAGGCGCAGAGAGATGTGTATACAAACCGTGAGGCTTCAACTTAGATTTCAACTTGTGGCATGTAATACATCGGCTCACAAATCTGTACACATCATGCCTCATCTTGGGCCAATAAAAGTGATCAGCAAGCATAAGCAACGCCTTGTCACGCCCAAAGTGACCCATCAAACCACTAGCATGTGATTCATGCACTAAAAACAAATGCAACGATGATTCTAGAATACATAGTTTGTTAGCTCGAAACAAATAGCCATCATGTATATAATACTTATCCCATGCGTTTCTAAGAGCACAAAACTAAAATCATGCTCAGTTGCATAAAGTGCACAAATAGCTTCTAATCTAGGAATTTTAACATCAAGATTGGTTAATAGCATGTTCTTCCTAGATAGAGCATCAGCAAGAACATTCTCTTTTCCCTTCTTATGTTTAATGATGTAAGGAAAAGACTCCATAAACTCAACCCATTTAGCTAATCTTCTATGCAAGTTTGATTGAGCTTTCGAGTATTTCAATGCTTCATGATTAGAATGTATGATAAATTCTTTTGGCCACATATAATGTTGCCAAACCTCAAGTACTCTAACAAGTGCATATAATTCTTTATCATAGATAGGATAATTCAAACGAGCACCAGTCAATTTCTCAGAAAAAAAGCTATAGGGCGACCCTCTTGCATCAAAACGCCACCAATGCCTATACCACTAGCATCACATTCAACTTCAAATTGCTTCGAAAAATCAGGTAATGCAAGTAATGGTGCAGAAGTAAGCAAACATTTCAATGTATCAAAAGCAATGTCTTGGGCCGCGACCCATATAAAAGGAACACCTTTCTTTGTCAAATCATTCAAAGGTGCAACAATGGTGCTAAAATATTTCAGAAAGCACCTATAGAAACCAGCTAAACCGTGGAAACTACGCACTTGACTTACATTCATGGGAGTAGGACAATTCTGAATTGATTCAATTTTAGATTGATCTACCTCTACCCCATTCTTAGATACAACAAATCCCAGAAATATGACCTTATCTTTTGCAAATGTGCACTTCTCAAGATTAGCATACAATTTATTATCACGCAACACTTGCAAAACTTGTTGGATATAAGTACAATGTTCAGTTTCGTTGTGGCTGTAGATAAGTATATCATCAAAGTAAACAACCACAAAACGACCAATAAAATCTCTCAAAACATGATTCATTAATCACATGAATGTACTAGGTGCATTAGTAAGACCAAACGGCATGACTAACCACTCATACAAGAAATTTTTCATTTTGAAAGCAGTTTTCCACTCATCCCCTTCTTTCATCCTAATTTGATGATAACCACTACGCAAGTCTATCTTAGAGAAAATAGCAGCACCACTCAATTCACTAGCATATCCTCTAAGCGTGGAATAGGATGACGATATCGAATAGTGATGTTATTAATCGCTCTACAATCTACACACATGCGCCATGTACCATCCTGCTTAGGCACTAAAATAAAAGAAACAGCACAAGGGCTAAGAGAAACACGAATGTACCCTTTATCCAACAACGCTTGTACTTCCTTCTGTATCTCCTTAGTTTCTTCGAAATTTGTCCTATAGGGTGCACGGTTGGGAAGTGTGGCGCCAGGGATCAAATCAAGTTGGTGTTCAATACCACGCAATGGAGGCAAACCTGTAGGTACATCTTCTCGAAACACATCCCCAAAATCCTGCAAAACAGAAGAGACACCAAGAGAAACAGGGGTTATGTCGTTAGAAACCAATACCTCGCCCTTATACACGAGCACAAGTGGCATGGCTGTAGGATCCTCATGAAATTCTCTCATATCTTCCTTGGTGGCTAATATCAATAGACCAGGCACTCTCTCACTTTTTGTTATATCACTCAATTTAGGCTCGATTACATCAGGAACAGTTGTCACACAATCTCGCCGAGCTATAGGATCTTCCTTCAAATTCACCTCTATCTTCTAGCGAGAATCATTCACAATGTCTTGTGGTGTGATTGGCTGCATAGTAATCTTCTCCCCTTTGAATTCCAAGTGATACGTATTGGCTCGGCCATTGTGTTACACATGGCGATCATAAAGCCAAGGCCAACCCAATAGAAGATGACAAACAGTCATAGGAACCACATCAAAGTCAATAGAATCTTTGTATGGCCCTATTTGAAAATTCACACGTACCATATGATTTACCTTCATCTCACCATTGTTGCTCAACCATTGTATGTAATATGGCTTCGGATGAGGCAAATATGTCAAATTCAGCTTGGCACATAATTCCTTACTTGCAAGATTTCTGCAGCTACCTCCATCAATAATGACCTTGCAAGCTTTGTTAGGTCCAACTAGATCTTTTGTTTGGAACAAGTTGCAACGCTGAGAGTCATCACTTGGTTGCACACTAAGTATGTGTGAAGATACGACAATAGTGGGTGCACGCTCAGGATAAGCATCGGCACCATCCTCGCTATCATCAATATCATCGTCAGAAGCTTCATCTCCACTCTTCACCTTGTTCGTTGACAAACATAACCTTGATGTTTGGAAAATCCTTCTTGTAGTGTCCTCTACTTCCACAAGTATGGCACACCACATCGCGAGTACGCGCAGTAGACATATTGGAACCCGAGCTAGCAGCAGGAGCAGCGGGTTTCCGAGCATTAGAACCAAATGAAGGTGTACTTGCTGGCTTGGCTGATGGTGTAAAAGGAGCAGCAGCTGGTGGCGTGACAGTATGAGGTGTAGACCTGGCCGAAAATCTGCTGGAGGACGAAACACGAGTACGTGACTTCGCCTCTTCTGCCAACTGGGATTCGTCCTCTCTAGCATGGTGCAACAACTCATTCATGGTCTCATATTTGTGATGAGGAACAATGCTCTTTATCGGTAACTTCAAATTGTTGAGCAATCGCTGCATGGTCATCTCAACGGACTCACGAATTCTAGCACGCTGCATAAGCATCTCCATCTCCATGTAGTACTCGTCAACTGTCATGGTTCCTTGCTTCAATTGTGTCAACTTATCAAAAACTGATCGCAAGTAGTTGGTGGGTACGAAACGAGCCTTCATAATTTGCTTCATCTTGCGCCAATCCATCATAGGAAGTTCATTGTCCCCCTTCTATGCTGCACAATAGCATCCCACCAACACAAAGCATAACCATCAAATTCTGACGCGGCAAGCTTGACCTTCTTGTCTTATGTATAGTCAAATAAACGCGAGAGCTTCTCAATCTTCAACTCCCATGTGATGTAATCTTCAGGATCAATGGAACCATCAAACTTGGGAATTTAGAATTTTGGCTTGCCCAAACCATCATCAGCAGCTTGGTGTTGAACACGTTGATCACGCCCGAGAGGAGCAAGCTCACGACCATGAGCAGGTGCAGGTGTAGGGGGAATGGCACGTCCCCTACCAAGATGTGGGGCAGCATCAGCTGCACTACCCGCATCAAAGTCATCAAAAGCATCATCATGTTGGTGTTCCTGCCTTTGATGTATGGCGACTGCCAAAGCCTCAATGGAACGCTGCAAAGTGGCGACATTGACATTGAGTGTTGTCACTTGCGTCTGAATAGTATTGACTGCGCCAACATTCTGATCCAATGTCATTTGCATGTCCTGGATATTCTTGTCAATGGCATCTATCGTGTGCGTAAACACATGTGTCAAGTGGGACTTCAAAGCCTCATATTCTGGCCAATTAACAAGTTCCTCATCCTTCTTTTTCTGCGACACAACATCATCAACACTAGAAGACATGATTAGTAGGTTATTGCAAAAATCAAAATCTATATGGTGGAAACTCTCACAACTCACTCACAATTGACAAGAAATGAGATCTTACCGTTCCAAAGTGAATAGAGATGCTCTACCGAACGAAATCAAAGACTGATCCATTGATGTGATGAAGTGAATATCGAAGGTATAGAGAATGATCACAGGGCACATAGGTTATGTATGTTGGACCTATAGGTATGGTATACTATCTACACCGCAAACAAGTCCTAGTGCTGATCGTACAAAAACCCAAGAACACACACATGGAGAAAATTATGGTAATGCAACTATGAAGGGTGTTGCACTACTCTCGAGAGACACTAGCAAAGCTCAAGGTAAACAGGCACAAGATTGCTCAATCTACCGGTGCACAAAGATATCACTAGGCCTCTTGCTCAATTTCTCTTCCTTTTTCTTTTTGTATAGCTCTTTTTTGCTTTTCTTTTTGCTCTTTTCTTTTGCTATCTTGCTTTTTCTCTTATATATATCACACATGGCCAAATTACAAAGTACAACACCAAAATCCTAAGAGCTGCCTGTAGGAGTGGAAATTAGTCTCAATGGGCAAGTACCTACACCTATGTAGTAGAATGGCTGTGGCTAAGGTTAAGGAATAGTGCAATTTTTTGTCACACTTGTAATTCCTGTCATGGCAGAGAAACAGGAAAAATCCTGTTGTGGCAGAAGAAATCCTGCCGTGGCAGAGAAAACCGGCAAAAGCGTGTCGCGGCAGAGCGGCTGGTGCGCGGCAAAGAATCGCGCCGAAATTGTGTTGTGGCAGAGCGGCGGCAGGCAGGCGCGCGCGGCAGAGAAAACGTGTCGCGGCAGAGTTCTGATCGGACAAGTTGTCGCGGCAGAGAAACAGGTCAATTCTGTGTCGCGGCAAAGATCGGTAAGGAATTTTTTTTAAAATAAACCCAATCGGCCAAGGGTGTATGACCAGGACTCTAGCTAAAAACGGATCTGACTATGGCATCAAAAAAAGATGGTGGATTCGACTAGAAAGAGGAAAAACAATGAAATAGATCTAGATCTAAACTAAAGGAGGAACACGACCAGCAACTATTACTCGTCTATGATGCAATCTAATCTATGGCAACTCTTTTTGTGGGGCTTTTTCTGTATATAGGATGAAAAATACTCTCTAATCTATGGATGGATTGTGGATTGCTTACCGAGGCAACAAGGAAAAATCTGATACAAAGATGATATGGGGTGGCCCGATCTTCTCAGCAAGCTCTTGTCGATGGTAATGGTGGCTGATTGATAACTAGTGCGTAGTTATGATCTCTCCCGCTCGATCCCTGATGCCAGTGTAATAGCTCTCGAACCTTGTAGGATATTCACAACACCACACTCTTGCGCATGCAACCGTCAACCACGAACGGTAGTATGCAATCTACTAATTCCCAATGGAACAATAGATCGCACTCAATTGCAATTGTAGAATTCGATCACAGGGTAATTCCAGAGGTTCTATAAAGAAACAACTCCAAAATAATTTTAATGTGGTCTCAAAACTAAAGCTATTGTGCCCCCATCTATTTAAGGGTTTGGGAGGCGGCGGCCTAAGGTGGGATCCGAGTTGGTCCCACCCAACTAGATACAAACTGACCCAAAAGGGTTTGGCCTCAATGCTTCTCCCGTGGCAGACTTTCAGCCGGATTCTCTGTCGCGGCAGCCTGCCGTGGCAGAGGCGGACTCGGTTTTCCTGTCGCGCCAGCCTGCCATGGCAGAAAACGGATGTGTTTCTCTGTCGCGGCAGAGAAGTTCCTCCAACAGTTGATCTTCGTCTTGGACAGCTCCTTGCGCTTCCTCCCTCTCCTCCCTCGCGCATTCTTCATTGATCCACACGCCATGCTCCATTAGCTCCTCACTTCGTGCTATGCCTTCTTCTCCCAAGTACCTGATCATGCGATAATTCAAAGACTTAGGTAGTATAAAATTCTCATTAACTAAAACACCAGGTTCATTAAGAAACAAGTTCACCTGTTGTTCTAGTAGCTTAGCACGAGCTCTTGTAATTGGTCCAACCCTTATCTCATTGGATTGATCTTTCTTTGTAGCAATTGGAACATCATCATTAGCAATTGGGGTAGGTGTAACTGTAGGGATGTCCTCATCAAAAGGAGTGGAGGATGAAGATGACGAACTCACGCATGAAGAACACGATGAACAAACTCACGCAAAACCACGATACACACCAATAGCTCATGCCGGCGGTGACCGGTCCGGTGCAATCCCTAGGATCAGTGTCGGGCAGAGGACCCTCTCTCGAACAGGCACGATGAGTAGGGAGACTCGGTGAGATCTTGACTTCTAGGCAAAGGAACTCCGATGCCTAGGCCTTGTACAACACGGAGGCACGATGCAAACTCCAACGAGGTTTGTGATATTTGGCGCTCCTTTGTGATAGGAGCATGAGGCTAGAACTAGATAGATCCACAAGGGGTCTCCACTAATTCCAAATATCATGCCTAGGGTTTACAATGGAGGTGGGGGACTATATATAGGCCAACCACTAGTTCAAGCGTACTTTAGGCATAAAATGGTAAAAACTGGACGAAATAGGAATATTCTCGGGCATCAAACCCACGTGAGCGTTCGTGGAGGCGATTCCGGTAATAAGTCCAGTGGCGCCGAAATCGGCACAAGAATTTCCGATCGCCGCCGAAAATTCTGGTCGAAACTGGAATGGCTCACAGAGAAGCGTTCCGGCATGCACCGGTCCGTTCCGGCGTGCACAGGAATTTCCAGTCCATGGTCTGGTCCGCCGGTTGGATCGCCGAGATTTCCGACATGCGTTCCGGTCCACCGATCCTGGCGCTGATTTGGTCTGGGCCTTCCTCTAGCGATTATTGGCTCCTTCTCTTGGCATTCCTTCATAGGGTTCATACCTGATGAGGCATAGAGAATTGGAATGAAGTAGCAAGCCATCCAAGGATGTACCAAAATCACACGAGACAAGGAGCGAATTCACCTTAGCTTGAAGGAGCTTAGCTCGAGACGAGTCATTGGTCCACTTGGGGGACATGGTGGTCTAGATGGAAGGACGTCCGTAGGACATGGTGCATCATAATATGTGTGTTCAAATTATAATCATATTATATTGGATGATCTCCCACTAAAATAAACATCCCTAAAGAAGTTTCAGTGATTACACAATCCCAATTCACTACACCGCCCCTGATCGTCACGACCGGCGATATAGTTGCAAAGGTGGACGTAGAGACATCGACCACATCATTCATGCGACTTGTGCTTGATCTTTCGACCATCCGTGTTTCCGGGCCATGTCTACACATGCTAGGATGTCCAACTCAATCTTAGTGTATTAGCTATGCAAAAATGGCTTACACCCACCGTATGCGAACACAGATATGTCTGACACGCGATCATCACGACCAACCTCATAACGAAGAAATTTCTTGGTGGTGCACACTAAGGAGAACACTTTCATTGGTATTTTATTTAGGGATCATCTTGTTAGACTACCATTGAGTATCTAATACTAGAACACAACAAGATGCACAAACAATAAACATTGAATGTAAGTGTGATGCGATATGGTCTTCCCATTGTGATCTATATCCTGCATCTCTGGATCCCGGAACCAGGGTTCCGGCGCCATAGGCACTGATACGTTGCAAACGTATCTATAATTTTTGATGTTCCATGCTTGTTTTATATCTACTTTCTTATGTTTAGTCCACACTTTGAGGTTTTTTATACATTTTCTGGAACTAACCTATTAATAAGATGCCACAGTGCTAGTTGCCTGTTTTCTACTGTTTTTGGTTTCAGAAAAGCTAGAAAAGAAATATTCTCGGAATTGGACCGGACAAAAGCCAAAGTCGATATTTTACCGGAAGACTCACAGAGCCAAAAGAAGAGACGGAGAGGGGCCAGGGGCTGTCCACACCATAGGGTGGCGCGGGTCCCCCTAGCCGCGCCACCAGGTGGTGTGGGCCCCTGGTCCACCCTCTAACATCGCCCCTTTCGCCTATAAGAAGCCTTCGATGCAGAAACCCTAAATAATCCAGCCTCGAGCCACGAAAAGTTCTGCAGTGCCCCCGGAGCCATCTCCATCGATCTCCACCGCCATATCCATCGCCATTGTTGATTCCCATGATGAGGAGGGAGTAGTTATCTATCGAGGCTAAGGGTTCTACCGATAGCTATGTGTCCATCTCTCTCTCTCTCTATGCGTGATTTTATTGAGATCATGACCTTTGTAATCTATAGATCTATTCTGCTACTCAAGTGCTTTAATTAATCTCTGCTATCCCCACATGTGTGAAGTTGATAGTGTGCACACCATGTGGAACTTTGGCTAAGATTACATAAATACTTATCATGAGTATAATTTGAGTTGGATGTCTCTATGAAATTGTGGTGTTTGTTGGAACCATCTAGCGCTCAAGGTGATAGTGTGGGGTTATCTAGATGGGGAAAGTGGACTTTGAGGTGTGCTGTTATAGCCCTACCATGGATTAGAGTGTCCAACCGGAGAGTAGTTCAGAGTAGTATCATAAAGAGAAGATATTTATATGAGAGTGTTCACTAGTGAAAGTATGATCCCTAGGCCTTGTTTCTAAGCATTGAAACACCATTTGCAACTAGATCTGTTACATGTTTGCTTGCTTCCATCTTTATTTCAGATTTCCTTTAGTCTCTTCCTACCCATCAAGCTCTTTTCTGGCACCGTTACCACTTATAATTATCTATACCACTTGTATTTCACTATCTCTTCGCCGAACTAGTGCACCTATACACCTGACAAGTGTATTGGGTGTGTTGGGGACACAAGAGACTTCTTGTATCTTGATTGCAGGGTTGCTTGAGAGGGATACCTTTGACCACTTCCTCCCTGAGTTCGATAAACCTTGGGTAATCCACTTAAGGGAAACTTGCTGCTGTTCTACAAACCTCTGCACTTGGAGGCCCAACAACTGTCTACAAGAATAGAAGTGTGTAGACATCAGGCACCAGGGTACCGGTGCCTCCAGCATGGTATTCCATCATCACCATGACCATTACTACTACTTAGCAATAGAAATTAAACTAGTTTACCTTGACTTCTACCATATCATATTACAACGCCCCTGCAAAACAAAGTTAGACACCTCTACTTTATCTTTGCATGTTTTACGTGGCTGCTAGGCTTTTGCACAAGAACCGAGTCTTACCTACGAACTTCCACCACAACGATGATCAAGTAGTTGTCTATATTACACCCCTTTCAGGGTCCTCCATTGCAAATGGAATACCAACTAATGTGAGAGAGATAGACACCCCCCAAAGCCACTTTATACGGTCCAAGCCATATGTCAAGCATGGACCAGTCTCATGAATGAACACGTAAAGTCGGTTAGGGGCCGCTTCATCAAGCATTACTACAGTATGCACAAATACACGTGGGAGGGTAACAACTATAAGACCAATGCCCACACACTATAACTCGTGTGTTCTACCCGTACTAGCAATACTACACATAAATCTAGGGCTGATACCACTGAAGGGGTTTAATGCCTAAAAACAATAATTTTTCCTACGCGAAAACCCTAATGCCAGGATATATCTATTAGTAATGAAGTAATAGGAGGGGCTTTTCACGAACTTACCCTTGAAGACCGAAAAGCTTTAATGTTCGGGAGAACATGGTTGATGTAGTCATATCGACACCGACACCGACCTCAAGGTCGTGGATGGCTCCACCAGCTCCAATGACTCTAACGGCTCGAACGACTTGAGCACCACTAGTGTAGTGCCTCATGGGGAGTCACACACATACGATGTTTGACGACGACTCCCGATCCCTTATCCAGCAGATGTTGTAGAAGTAGATCTCCTGGATGCGGAATCCCCACAGCGTGATGGTGCTCTGCGGTGAAGAAGACTCTTGTTTGCACATCCCTTACAATGGGGCCACACTCACAAGAGAGAGAGGAGGGGATATTCTAGCCAAAGATAATATCTTATTAGTGTGTTTTAATCCCTCCATATGCCCTTCTTTATATAGGGGAAAGGAGGTTCTCCCTCCCTCAAAGTCCTAGCATGGGACTAATCAAGGGGAGGATGTGGGGAGGCGCGTTGGCTAGCCCCCACATGGGCCCTACATGGTGGGAAGCCCACATGTGGCTGGCGGCCCCTCCTAGGGTGCCAGCCCCCTCTTGGGCCCTTTTTCTCTTCGGGCATTGGCCCATAGGTGGGCTGCCCCATTAAATCATATTTAAATTATTAAATAAATATAAATAAATGTATAACTCAATAGTTAACATATATTTATAGATTAATTAATTCTCGTTGCACTGGAACTCCTTCCGGACAACTTCGGACACCCGCTGGACTTTCCTGAAACCCTTCAGGTTTTTCCTTCTCTTTTCTTTAGTGATTCCTATGATACCAAAACAATCTCCGAGCATTGTCAAACCCTTAAGTGTGTTACCCTACGATTTGGTAACACTCCAGACATGGTCGAGACCTCTCTTGAACCAATGTCATTAGCGGGACCAAGATGCCCATGATGACCCATGTGCATTCCACGAGAATTGATGAGGACATCCATACTATTCCACTATCTCCTACTCCTATTCACAATGAAGATGTTGCTGCAAAGAACAAGTCCAATGAAATCAGAATTGGACCCATTACAAGAGCTCGTGCAAAGCTGATTGAGCAACAGGTGAATTCACTCTTAATTGAACCTGATATTTTACTTAATGAGAACTTTATACTACCAAAGTCTATGCATTTATGTATGATCAGGTTCGTTGAAGAAACAAGCATGGCACGAGGAGGAGAAGGGCTACAAGAGGAGCCTGGCATAATGATCGCCCGAGGATGCGCGAGGGAGGAGCGGGAGGAAGGCGCAAGAGAAGATCATCAAAACGAAGTCGACCGAGAGTTAGAAGGCGAACAACAAGGAAGGTTCAATTCGGACAGACAGAAGTTCTGAAATTGAAACGGACGTGGTTTCCACATACCAACTCCGAATTAAGCACGTAAGTACTTGTTGGAAAGATAATTCCGAGATCTTTCCAACGGGTACTTGCACGTCTCCTAGTTCGTAACGAGCCATGCGCAGCAACCAAAACAAGTCGACAGACGTTTTCTGTCAGTTTACAAATAGAGTCCTTTTAAGTTAGGAAAGTTAGAGATATGTTTGGTTTTGACCCCAACTCTATGTTGGACGTCCAGCAGCCTTTATATAGGCCTGTAAATCATGGTTTCTAGGTTTTAGACCACGTTAAAATATTTTGGAGTTGTTTCTTTCATAGAACCTCTGAAATTACCCTGTGTTCGAATCTACCAACTATAATTGAGTGTGATATGTTGTTCCATTGGGAATTAGTAGATTGCATACTACCGTTCGTGGTCACGGCTGCGTGCGCAAGAGTGTGGTGTTGTGAATATCCTACAAGGTTCGAGATCTGTTGCGCTGGCATCAGGGATCGAGCGGGAGAGATCATAGCTACGCACTAGTTATCTATCATCCACCATCATCATCGCCATCCGCTTACTAAGAAGATCGGGCCACCCCATATCATCTTGGTATCAGAGCATTGTCACGGCTGCTAAGGACCATGATTAAAAAGAATCTGCGGGAGTGGGAAGAGTGTTTGCCACATGTTGAGTTCTCTTACAACAGGGTTGTGCATTCAACTACTCAGCTTTGTCCTTTTGAGGTGGTGTATGGCTTCAAGCCATTGACGCCACTTGATATGTTGCCTCTGCCATTACATGAGAGAGTTGATATGGAGGCATCAAAACGTGCTGATTATGTGAAAAAAATACATGAGAAGACTCGAGAGGCTATTGAGAAGAAAGGCAAGAACATTGCTGCTACAAGGAATCAAGCAAGAAAAGAATTGTTGTTCGAGCCTGGAGATATGGTTTGGGTGCATCTACGCAAGGACAGATTTCCACTACTTCGCAAGTCCAAGTTGAAGCCACGTGGTGCTGGTCCTTACAAAGTACTAGCCAAAATTAATGATAATGCCTACTCAGTTGATATACCTATTGAGGAGTTTGGTGGTGCTAGCAACAGCTTCAACGTTGCTGATTTATCACCATATGCTGGAGAAGACCTTGGAGCGTCGAGGTCGACGCCTTTTGAGGGGGGGGGGGGGGGAAGATGAGGACATCCATACTATTCCACTATCTCCTACTCCTATTCACAATGAAGATGTTGCTGCAAAGAACAAGTCCAATGAAATCAGAATTGGACCCATTACAAGAGCTCGTGCAAAGCTGATTGAGCAACAGGTGAATTCACTCTTAATTGAACCTGATATTTTACTTAATGAGAACTTTATACTACCTAATTCTATGCATTTATGTATGATCAGGTTCGTTGAAGAAACAAGCATGGCACGAGGAGGAGAAGGGCTACAAGAGGAGCCCGGCATGATGATCGCCCGAGGATGCGTGAGGGAGGAGCGGGAGGAAGGCGCAAGAGAAGATCATCAAAACGAAGTCGACCGAGAGTTAGAAGGTGAACAACAAGGAAGGTTCAATTCGGACAGACAGAAGTTCTGAAATTGAAACGGACGTGTTTTCCACATACCAACTCCGAATTAAGCATGTAAGTACTTGTTGGAAATATAATTCCGAGATCTTTCCAACGGGTACTTGCACGTCTCCTAGTTCGTAACGAGCCGTGCGCAGCAACCAAAACAAGTCGACAGACGTTTTCTGTCAGTTTACAAATAGAGTCCTTTTAAGTTAGGAAAGTTAGAGATATGTTTGGTTTTGACCCCAACTCTATGTTGGACGTCCAGCAGCCTTTATATAGGCCTGTAAATCATGGTTTTTAGGTTTTAGACCACGTTAAAATATTTTGGAGTTGTTTCTTTCATAGAACCTCTGGAATTACCCTGTGTTCGAATCTACCAACTATAATTGAGTGTGATCTGTTATTCCTTTGGGAATTTGTAGATTGCATACTACCGTTCGTGGTCACGGCTGCGTGCGCAAGAATGTGGTGTTGTGAATATCCTACAAGGTTCGAGATCTGTTGCGCTTGCATCAGGGATCGAGCGGGAGAGATCATAGCTACGCATTAGTTATCTATCATCCACCATCATCATCGCCATCCGCTTACTGAGAAGATCGGGCCACCCCATATCAAGAATCTTCATTGCTGAACCATGAAAGATAGCATCCAATTCCCTTGTTACTTTGATACTTTACTTGTCCAAGACCCGATCAATGACATCGCCATGCCGTGTTCAATATCGTTACCGACAAGTATAACTTTACTTGTTCCTAGCTATGCCATCCCCGTGACCTAGTCACACGCTGCAGCTTTATGGATGTCATGTCTCCAAGTGGGCCCAGAGTATCCTTCTGTCACGCGGGTGGACAAATCTTGATCTTGACACATAATGCCTCTACATGCCCCTCCGAATACCTAAACACACCTTTATGATCACCGTGTAACCGAGTGACGTTTGATGCTATCTAAGTATTCTCGAGTGACAGTGATTGGTATGGTCTCATGGTCTAAGGAATAGGTTACTACGTTTCTAGTCATTGTAACGATGAAATTCGTGACTTGATTGTGTTACAATTACAGTGTTGGGTATGTCCTTCACTTTCATTCACTGAATGAAATGACCCCATTGTCAATTGACCTAAATGTCCATGATCATGAAACCTCAATCATCGATTGACCAATGAACCAGTGTCTAGAGGATCACTAGGGACTTTGGTGGTTTATTTATCACACGTGTATTAACGTTCCTATCAATACAATTATGCCATGATATAAAACCTATTATAAACTTAATGAAATGTGTCAATAATCTATATTATTATTTGTCTCTAGGGCATATTTGCAATAGCTTTGTCTTGGAAGCCTCAGAAAGAAGCAGTATATCTATCTATTGCATCTCGCTGCAAACCAGCTTGGTTGGAAGAAGTGGTTTGGGGCTATGCCTCGGATGACATGGAAACAAAATTATTGGCTGAATTGGCACTCTCATCAGGAGTTGTTGGCAAATACAGTCTACTGCTTCGGGTCATTTATTTCTAGAAGCGAATTTGGATTGGCAACAATGTGGATTTACATTTCAAAATTATCAAAGCTTTTCATGATTCTCCACTTGGGGGCATTCGGGTGTTCTAGCAACTCTAAAATGAATCAAGCATCTGTTTCACTGGCCACGTATTAAAACACAAGCCAAATCTTATGTGCAAGGCTGTCAGATTTGTCAATAGGCAAATCCAGAGAGAATTCCATACCCATGTCTGTTAGCACCACTACCTACTCCCACTCAGTCCTGGCAATTATTTCCATGGACTTCATCACTGGTTTACCAAATTCCAATAAGAACAATGTGATTTTGGTAATTGTTGATACATTTACCAAATATGCCCATTTTTTCCCTTGAGCCACCATTTCAGTGAAGCAACGGTAGCACTCAAGTTCATGGAACAGGTTTACCATTTGCATTCGATGTCAGGAGTTATCATCTCTGACATGTATCCTCTCATCACAAGAAATTTCTGGCAAGAGTTATTTCGATTCACCAAAATGGAGCTGAAGATGAGTACCGTCAGTCATCCAGAGACAGATGGCCAAACAGAGCGCATTAATCAGTGTGTGGAAATTTTGTTTACATTGCTCTATGCATCCATGTCTCAAACGTTGGTCACAATGGCTACCACTAGTGGAGTTTTGGTATAACACAACACACCACTCTGCTCTAGGATGCTCTCCTTTTAAATATCTTAATGGACAGGAGCCGCAATACTTTGGAGTGGCTGTAGCAGATACATGTCTAGTGGAGGATCTGTCAGTCTGGTTAGCCGAGCATGGAGGAATGACTGAATTACTGCATCGGCATTTGAACTTTGCTAAGTAGAAAATGAAGAAGCAGGCTGGTCAAAGGCATACAACCCGTGAATTTTCAGTGGATGACCGGGTCTTTCTCAAATTATATCCTTATATCTAGAGTTATGTGGCTTTGAGAGCAAACCACAAGTTATCCTTCAAGTACTTTGGCCCGTTTATAATTGTCACGAAGATTGGAACTGTAGCCTATCAGCTGTAATTGCCACTTGAAGCTCAAGTTCATCGAATGTTTCATGTCTCTTTGCTAAAGAAAGCTCTTCCTCCTCATCGCCATGTATCTTCTGTTTACCTTCAGACACTGACGATTTCATGGTTCCTGTGAAGATTCTGGAATATCTTTTGTGTCACAAGGGCAATGCGAGCATCAAGCAGGTGGTGACTCAATGGTCTGGTCAGCCAGAGATAGACCTTCTATGCGAAGATTTGGAGGATTTGCGTCCACGCTTTCCAAATGCTCTGGCTTGGGGGCAAGTTGTTGCTAAAGAGGAGGAGGGTGTCAGCACCCCTACCAGTACACCCCTAGACCATCCCAAGACACGGCCCAAGAGAAGGCCTAGGCCCAATGTCAGGCCCATGGATGACGAGTGGTTGAACCAGCTCTGCGAGCGTACAACTACTTAAGGAACCGGTGTCGACACGTAAAGACCATCCTGGCTTGGCTCACAGCGATTTGCAAACTGAACTCGACATCCTCAACTATCCTTTCTCTCTATTAGTTCATCTTGTAGCTCAAGGAAACTCTCTCTCTCTATGGTTCTTGTTGATAAGGGGTGGCCCGACCTTCTCAATAAGCGAGGGTGGTAGATGATGATAGTCGGGGTAGATAAATTGTATGATGCTCACGAACCTCTCGATCAATCCCTGATGCCAATGCAACAGCTCTCGACCCTTGTAGATATTCGCAACTCCACACACTTGCGCATGTAGCCGCTGACCACGAAGCGGTTTACAATCTTCCAATTCCCAATGGAACAACAGATCACACAGAACTTGCAATTGGCTAGGTCCCAATGGATCAACTAATCACACTTGATTGATAGTAGCAAATACACCAGATCGATATGAATTGGTGTAGTAGGATTCAATGGTTTGCACTTAGCAACTCCAAGAACTAGGGTTTACTTTAAAAGTGGTCTAATCTAATCTAGAGGATGTTCCAGGGCTTATATGGCAGCCAGAACATCGGAAAAATGCGAAATAAAAACGTGTCTGATACAGTCAAATCCGTTCGGATCTGATGGAAACTTTTAGGGCCGGATTATCCGCCCCTAAAAGGCCGGATTATACACCCCATATATAACGACGCGCCCGAAGTCCTTAGTAGAATTACCGAAATAGGGCCGGATTATCTAGGGTGTGGGGGCCGTATTATCCGGGTTCTTGAGATGTGGGAGTACTCATTGGAGAGATCTTGGAATTATCTTTCCAACAAGTGCTTATTTTCTTGATTCGGAGTTCGTATGAGGAATCCACGTCCGTTTCAATTTCAGGACTTCTGTTTGTCCGAATTGAACCATCCTTCTTGCTCGCCTTCCATCTCTTTCTCGCCTTCCATCTCTTTCTCGCCTTCCTCCCTCTCCTCCAGCTGGCGCTAATCCGATGGATATTAAATCTAGTCAAATAATAACATCATGATTTAGGTAGTATAAAGTTCTTAAAAATCACAATATCATATCCAACTAGGAATGAATTCACCTTGTGACATTTCTCAATGAGGCTTAATATTTCCTTCCAGCTTAGGCTAGCAGAATCATCATACCCTATGATTGTATCCTCATCATCCTCCCTTTCTTCAGGAAAAGCTGTCTGCGGCTTTTGGTAAGCTGAAAGTGGAAGAAACAAAAAGAACAACATGTATGCACAATATATGTATATATAACATGTTGTATCATTTTTGTTGGCATGCATAATATTCCGATTATACAAAACGCAACGTAAATTGCAAGTAGAGAACACATACTTGTCATATGGGAACAAACAACAGTGCAGCAATTGGCAATCAAAATTATTGGTATATGTGAAGTTCAAAGAATTATTATGATCATTGTGAAAAACAACTACATAGATAATCTTGTTGTTCAATATTAAATTCAGTTTTCTCAAAGAAGATCTATGATCAAATTTGTGGTGAACAAAAGCAAACCAATTCAGAATATAAGAAAACCAAATTGATTTATGCCATGCTTCAACTGTGCTATTCTGATTATTATGAACATGATCATTTTGTCCAATATGGAAGATGCAACTCAATTTGCAAATATAACTGAAGTATACACCGGTAGCATAACTAGACAAAGACTTTTGGGACAAACACAATGAATATGAAAACTAAGGCTCTATTCTAACAAGCTTAGGATAATCCAACATAGGTAAAACTTGTGTTGGCTATAATATATCAACTAGACCAGAGTGTATTTCCATAATTTCACGAACCTGAACTATTGTACCATAGCAAAAATACTGTGACATATTACATATATGGCTAAAAATAACTTGTTTCAGTTCATAGATTCTATCACAAGTAATGCATATGTGATTCACAAGAAAAATTTCATGCATGCTATATTCACCAATTAGATTGAAAGTGAAACAAGGAGAATATGTGCTAGAATTCAGACATGAAATTTCAGAAATCTTATCGATAGCACAACTCATACTCATAGGTTCATTTAGCATGATGGAATACACAATATGAACAGGTGGTATTTGAGCAAGTATTTCCTTATGTGTAATCAGTACCACATGATCAAAATTAAAATTTGGTAAACCATCACATGGTGTTGTAACATTAGTGCAAGGCAAGTCACAAGGAGGTAGCAACAAAGTAATAGACTCACAATATGTTGTGCTTGTTTGGTGTAGCTCCAAATCAGTAATAGTATTCTCCTCACATCTAGTAGGCACTGGAACATCCTTCGCAAGTGACAATGCATAGTCCGGCGATGCAGGTTGTAAAATAGATGGCTCCCTTTCTTCAAAAGCAACCTGCATAGCACAAGAAACAATACCAGGAGTAGAGATGATTACATTAGTAGAAATATCCTCACATGTATTAGCATCTACTACACTGGTGTTTTCTTTTTCTCTCATACTCTCAGAATGGATGCTCTCAACCTCATGTTTTAGTGGAATCACACAGCTCACTTTTGATAACACTCTCACCTAGTTTGGCTATGTGGCTCTCATTCTCACATGGGTTGTGATGCACACTGTGTTCAAGATGACCAATAATAGAAATGCCACCATTCATCATGACCTTGTACTTAGCAGACAAACTCAACTCTTTTGTCCTCTCCTTGCGAAGAAGATGATACTCATGAAATTTGTTGGCTGAAACCCTGAGCAAAGCACGCCTCTTCATGTTCCATTTGAAAGAAATCCTTCCAACATCATGACACGTTTGAGCTTGAAACCTTCTGCACCAAGGTTCTCCCAATCGTATGTGACAAGAATCAAGTGGTATAGGAGATACATCACAGCGCACAATCTTAGTAACGCTCTTTAAAAGTCATAGGAACATCAGCGGTGTGTGAAATCAGCAATGTGCCATATGATGAATGCAAGAGATATGGCACCACATGGGCACATGTGGGTAGCTGCAGCTTTTGTACAACTTCAACGCTGATCAAATTAAGAGTAGAGTTGCTATCAGTAGTAATGGAAGCACATCGCTAACCAATCATCACACTATGGTGGAAAAGACCGTCACGATCAAAATACCGCGTTCTTCCTTCCAAAAAGTTCCACTACAATGCTTATTGCGGAGGAATTTGTAACCATAGGTCTCCACATTATCTGTAACATCATCTGCCTCCGCTTTCTGCATCACATCAACATCACTAGAAGACATGATTAGTAGGTTAGTGCACTAAATCAAAAATCCTTTGGTGGTTCTCACAACTCACTCACAACTGCAAGAAAAGGAAATCTTACCGTTCCAAAGTGAATTAGTAAAAACTTACCAACTTGGATAAACGACACGTGCACTAATGTGATGAAGCGAATACCGAGGGTACAAGAACGATCACACGACAATGCAGTAGTATGTAGTGGACCTGTAGGTATGGATACCTAACTACACCAAAGCAAATCCTAGTGCCGATCGTGTGACAAACATCCAAGGAAACACACACGTGGAGATAAACGTGGCACAACAATGTATGAACAGGAAAATTGCAATGCATAAGAGAGACGCTAGTAATAGCTCAAACTAGAACATGCACAAGATTGCTCAATCTACTAGTGCTATTATGAAACTAGGCCTCCAAGCAACTTTGATATATCTTTTTTTTCACTTTTGTATCTCTTTTCTTTTCTCTTTTTTTAACTACTTTTTCTCTTTTCTCCATTTTTTGATTTTTCAACTATCTTACACAATGCAATACGGATTCAACAATGTTGGGCAATTGAGGGGCTGAATATTCCGGTTTTTCGGGAGCCAAATAATCCGGTCTACCTGGACGGAAATTTGCACTTCAAAACCCTAATGAGTAGCCTATTCAGAGCAAAGCAACTAGTCTCGTAGGTATGTTCCTAGACACAGATGTTGTAGAAAGGTTGTAGCTAAGTTAACACAAAGGTACGCTATGTGGACTCAGAAAAATATTTGTAAACTAGCGGAAGACAATGACGAATGAATCAAAAACACGAAATTAACGAAGAAAACAACGAAAACCTAGACACTACGACTTAAACTGGTAGAGATCGGATCAAAGACACGACAATGACCAACACCTAAGACTCAACTCAAGGGCAATCAAGGCTATGGCAAAGACTAACCCTAATCTTTTTGTATGGCTTTTTCTGTATAGGACAAAAAACAACTAAACTATGGATGGATTTGTGGAGGCTTCCCGAGGAAAATGGTGGAATCTGATACCAAGATGATAAGGGGTGGCCCGATCTTCTCAGTAAGCGAGGGTGGTAGGTGATGGTAGTTGGGGTAGATAAATTGTATGATGCTCACGAACCTTCTCGATCCATCCCTGATGTCAATGCAACAGCTCTCGACTCTTGTACATATTCGCAACTCCACACTCTTGCGCACGTAGCCGCTGACCAAGAAGTGGTTTGCAATCTTCCAATTCCCAATGGAACAACAGATCACACAGAACTTGCAATTGGCTAGATCCCAATGGATCAACTAGTCACATTTGATTGATAGTAGCAAATACACCAGATCGATACGAATTGGTGTAGTAGGATTCAATGGTTTGCACTTAGCAACTCCAAGAACTAGGGTTTACTTTAGACGTGGTCTAATCTAATCTAGAGGGCGTTCCAGGGCTTATATGGCAGCCGGAACGTCGGAAAAACGCGAACGAAAATGTGTTTGATATAGTCAGATCCATCTGGATCTGATGAAAACTTTTAGGGCTAGATTATCCGCTCCTAGAAGGCCGGATTATCCGCCCCCATACAGAACGACGCACCGGAAGTCCATAGTAGAATTTCTGAAACAGGGCAGGATTATCCGCGGTGTGGGGGCATATTATCCGGGTTCTTGAGATGTGGGAGTACTCATTCGAAAGATCTTGGAATTATCTTTCCAACAAGTGCTTATTTGCTTGATTCGGAGTTTGTATGAGGAATCCACGTCTGTTTCAATTTCAGGACTTCAGTTTGTCCGAATTGAACCTTCCTTCTAGCTAACCTTCCATCTCTTTCTCGCCTTCCTCCCTCTCCTCCTTCTGGCGCTAAGCCGATGGATATTAAATCTAGTCAAATAATAACCCCATGATTTAGGTAGTATAAAGTTCTTAAAAATCACAGTATTATATCCAACTAGGAATGAATTCACCTTATGACATTTCTCAATGAGGCTCAATGTTTCCTTCCAGCTTAGACTAGCAGAATCATCATACCCTATGATTGTATCCTCATCACTTGTAGTCGCTACCTGTATCTGAATATTGTGCTTAATTACATGGAGAGTAGTGAGACCCTAACACCCAGCGACCGACATGGCATGCTCTCGCGAGGCTGCCCCAATCCTCGTGCCTTCTGCCTGCCTAGACTCCGGGCTACCGGCCCTGCTTCAACTGCTTGTACTCCGGTGTTTTGCCCCGCGTCGCGCTCTCTGCCTGCATGGACTCTAGCATAAACCAATCGCTGTAGGGTGGATTTCCCTAGCACACCTGCGCCCCTTCCTCTACTATATTTGATGCTCTTTTCTACGGGATTGTTGGTTTGCGGTACCAAACTTCCCGGGCGAGCGCATCTCGGTACCCGAGTTGTCATCAATCTCGTGGAGGGGCAGTAGTAGAATCGCCAATTGTCCAGAAGGGCCAAATGGGGGTGAATACAAATCTAACGGCCAAACGGTCGTTTGAACCAAACGAAAAACGGTTGAACTCAAATACCGCCATTAGGTCAACTCTTCTTGGCCCGCTCTGTCAGTATTCCCCATTATCGTTTCCGGTCGTGGACTAGTTTACCCCTGCGTGGACGAGATCCCTGAGTGGACCAGATCTATTTATTTGCTCTACTTTGCTCTTCTCCCATGCTCCCCTCCCCATAACCTTTGCTCGGCTTCGGCTTCTCGTCTTAGATCAAAGCTCGCACCTGCTCTAATTTGCATCCCCGCCATGTCCGGTCAACCTCCTACGCCCTTAATCAAAGCTCGCAGCCATCACATCGTCCGCCGTATCGGAGCTTTGTGTCCCCGCACTAATATCTCGCCTCTCGGTAGTCCTTCTCGCATGGCGGAGCGCGTCCAATCAGGCGATCCTGGCTGGCGACCGGCCTCGGCAGTTGCGTGCTGCCGCGCACCCCAGGCATGGTAGCCCTGGCACAGCAGTTCGAAGACCACACTCTCATGGCCACCGTGCTAGGCGTCCATCCCGCCGTGTCGCCGACAGAGTTTCTGTCGGCTTCCAGGTCTCGTTTTGGGATCAGACAAAATGAGGTCAAGGTTGAGGTATGCGCGTCGCCATTCGATATTTTCGTCCGGTTCGAGCACAGCTTAGACACCGAGCGTGTTCTGCATTCTTCCCATTCTTTCGAGTGTTGTAGGGAGAAAATGAGCTTCATGCGTTGGCATCGCGCCTATGGGTGGGACGATCGCTTGGGGTAGCTTCGTTTCTTCTCCAAACTCGGCTTTGATGGCCTCCCATTGGATGCTTGGGAGCCGGAGGCCCTGAAGCAGGTCGTCAGTAGCCTTGGCGATGAGCTGGTGGAAATCGTGCCACTGAGCGACAGATGGGGCATCGAGGTAAAGGCGTGGCTAAAAGATCTTGATGTCGTTCCTAAGATGTACGAGGTGCAGATTCCAAGCAGGGCAGGGCGACAACTTTGCTGGAAGCACTCGGTCATCATCCACCTAGAGGAGGTTCTGGAATCGGTACATGGCATTCAAGGCCCCGAAGAGGCTGCCAGAAAGTGTCATCATTGCCTGCAGTGTTGGCCTAGAAGGATCGATGGCACATGACCACCACCGTTTCGACGGGGGAACTGGGCTTCGACAAGCTGGTGGTTCTGATTTCCCTCGAGTGAAGACAAAGCTCTAGTGAATTGTCGTGGTATGTGTGGCTAATGAATTTGTAGTATGGAGAGCATAGCAGGAAGTTAGCATCGACTATAAATGTGTAATAGTTTGAATCGATGTAGTACGTGTGGGTAATGAATTTGAAGTAGTATCTGTGTGTAATAGTTTGAATCGATGTAGTATGTGTGGGTAATGAATTTGATGTAGTGTGTGTGTAATAGTTTGAATCGATGTAGTTAAACACCGTGCTTTATAGTTTCTATGAATAACCAAGGACAACCTCATGAAAATAGGGTGGTCTAGCAATGAGCAATGTCAATTATGTTGATGCCAGGAATATATAGTCCATCTCCTCTTCAAGTACAAGGTAGCTAGCTATATTTGTAACACGTTGAACTACAGGACCATTTTGTAGACAACACAAGACAAAGGAAAAATGGTTTACAACACAGACATCAGACGCAAAATTTGTAGTCTGGGATAAAAAATTGCCAGTTAACTAGATTTAACCACGACTAGTAATTGAAGGAAATAGATACTTGATAGTATTTGCTTACAACAGTAGTACTTCCATACAAAAGGGTCTTATACATGCACAAAAGTGGCTAAACTTCCTACTAGTTTATAGAACAATTCGTCAGCATTTCATCTACAAAAGCCATTCTTCGGTCTAACCTTAACTATTCTACACTGAAGAAACTAAAGATCTCCACCAGAAAAATTGGCTGGCCAATTGCCTTGAGATGATGTGAGTTCTTTGATCATTTAAACCCAAAATGATATATTTCCTTCCTGCCAAACTACAAGAAATATGCATCATTCATGCACGACCGCTTTGCATGCGCCAGTCCCGGTTCAGTTGCACCATCCGTCCCGCCGCAACGATTTCTTTGAAACTGAAATTCGGCATCTTCTTCTTGGGATCATAGGTCCATGTGAACTGGAACCAGAATTCTGGCGCTGAGTTGATGCTCGCCGCCGACTCCAGCTGTCGAACAATCCAACATGCTGAGTGTAGACTCTTGGTCGCCGCCACGGTATGGCCTCTGACGGTGCGTTGGATGGAGCGTCTTTGCCGCAGACAGCGTGTTCCCAGCCTCCCCCACTACGGTAATGTAGCCCGCGCCAAAGTATGGACGCGAGAGGTCCTAGACCTTGGCGCTGCCCTATTAGAGGGTGTGTACCCTCGGCAGTGTGCTCTCATGAACGATTTGATATGTACCTTGTTCCCACTGCCTAGAGCATGCCTTAATCGCACAACGCGATTTCTCCACATCGCTCTCTTGGCCCTGCTTGCCGCATCCGGCGCCGACGACACCGGAAACGCTGCCGCGGCCGTTTCGGTGCATTCGACAAAATCATCCACCTGGCAGGGCAATGGGAGACTGGCCTTCAAGTAGAGCTTCATGGCCTGCCTTAGAGGGGCTAAATACCCCAGTTTCGGCGGTTGTCGCGGTGGCAGCGACGACTTCTTAGGCGGGGCCATGTTATCCTAGGTGGTGCGGCACGGAGGAGCTGCGCAAGGTGAACTGTGGTTTGTCGGAGAAGGGGAGTGACAGACTGACAGTAGGTTTGGACTACGGGCACGCGTGAAAATAATCATCTCCCATTTCCTTGGAGGGTAATAATTCGGCACTCGTTGCATTAACTGCTCAATCTATATTTCCCTTCTCAGCATAAGAGTGCGAATGTATTAAAAAGATCGGTCGTGGCTATCCACCTCATCGGGCAATGTACTAGGACAGGTAGGAGACCAGGTTTCATTTTAGAAATGTTTATACGATATTATTTCTATGCCACTATGTACTGTCGAATTGTAGCAACACCATCAGAAACAAGGGATGACGATGTGGTGTGTTTTCTTTTTTAAAAGGGCATCAGAAACAGGGGATGACGACGTGGCATGTTTTCTGACTGGCGGGCCCGCCTCCTCCACCTTCGACGGCGCGCATCCCAGGTTTGAGGGATGGTGCCGCCCACCAACACATTATTGTGCAATTTTCCATGTTTTGTCGCAACCAGCTCCGCTCCGCTCCGTACCTCTGCTCCTGCCGCCGCCACTCCGTTTGGTCTGGCACCGCTCTTGTCCTCCTCCTGGGTCGTCGTCCTCCCGCCCTCCCCTCCCTGCCATCCCCTCACGTCCCCTCCCCTCCCCTCCGCTCCCTGCCCTGTATCCTGGCTGCCGTCCATCACCCAGGCGCGTCTGGAAACGAAAACTGAGAGTCGGCCGTTGGGTTAGGCGCCCAACGACGCTGGTGATCTGGATCCCGCTCGGAGATGGATCCTGCGAGGCTAGAGAACATGGAGATGTGTCCTGCACGGCTGGAGAGCACGGAATCTCCTTCAAGTCTGGAGAGCACATAAGAGAACGAAACAAGGGAAGAGGAAGCGGGGTGCATAGCTTTGGAGGTATGGAGCCCGGAGAAGGTGCCATGCATCCACATTGAAGGGTAAGAACTGTGATTCCTTTTCTGCATTCCCCAATTAGCGTTTCTAGTCCCATGGTGATGGCAAGGATATGTGTTGGTAACCGCAGGACGTCTGTATAGCTTGTCCTTGAGAATGATGCCTTGTCAAGCGAGCATGAAGACACTGAAATGTGTGGCGGTGCGGATGATGATGATAAAGCATGTCTAGACGTGGCTGCTGACCCTGATAGGATGGAGAGTAGGGAATATTTGGTTGATTCGAACTTTGAGCCTAACTATGGGACTGATGAGGAAGAGGAATGTGAATATGTGGAAATGGGATGTAGATACGACGACGAAGACGAGGACAGGCTAGTGATACACTTTGACAGGGACAATCCTACAATTGAGGAGGAGACTATCTTTGAGAATGTGGAGGACTGCAGATATGCAGTTGCAACCTATGCAATCAGAGTTGGGTTTGAATTTATCATTGAAAAGAGCGACCAAAAGAGATTTAGGGTGCATTGTAGGGAAAGTAATGTGTGTAAATGGAGATTACATGCATCTCCAATGCGGGGTGGACACCCATTTCAGGTTGCAATAGCTACATTTAGTTTCAGTCTTTCTCATATTTATTCTACTGATAATTAGCTCTAAATTATTTGGATTCTTATCGAATGCAGATCAAAGTAAACACGAAGAAACACAACTGCCCTAATACTTCTTTAAGTGATCAAATTAGACCGACGACTACCAAGTGGATTGCTTCTACTGTACTTGACTGGGTGAGGTAGGATCATAACATTGGACCTGCTGAACTCAGAGCAAAGATTAGCAAAAAGTGTAACGTTCTGATTCCTTACCACAGAGTCTTTGATGGGAAGGAGATGGCTCTAGACTTCATTCAAGGCAAGTGGAATGACAGTTTTCACATGTTGTATAGTTTCAAAGCTCAGGTAGAGAAAACATCACCTGGTAGTGTTGTTGACATCGATTACAAGGTTGTGAAAGGAAGAGAACAAGTCTCGAGGGGGGTCAGGTATAAGCAGTCGGATAAGAAATGCTTTAGGAGATGTTTTGTCTGCCTGAAGGCATGCTGGAAGGGGTTCCTAGACAGCTATAGGCCATACTTGGCAATAGGCGCAACTTCTTTAACAGGGAAGTTCAGGGGACATGTTGCTTGTACTTGTGCTTTGGACACGCATAATTGGCTTCTACTCGTAGCTTATGCTGTTCTTGAGGGTGAATCAAATGAAAGCTGGATATGGTTCATGCAGAGACTACAGGCAGTAATTGGTCACCTTGAAGGCTTGGTGATACACACTGGTGCATGCAAGGGTCTTGAGAATGTTGTTGATGCTGTGTTTCCTAGGGTTGAGCATAGGGAATGCATGCAGCACCTCGCTACTAACTTCACGAAGAAGTTCAAAGGAATGATCTTTGAAGAGGACTTGTAGCGATCAGCATGCACAAATACCCCAAGCACGCATGCTACTTACTTGTAGAACATGTATGTAGTGCCAAAGGCGAAAAAAATACCTTGAAGAACATCACACCAAACTATGGGCCAGAAGCAAGTTTGGTGAGTTAAGCAAGGTGGATTTTGTTTGCAATAATTTGGCAGAGAGTTTCAATGCTAAGATTTCGGGCATGAAGACACTTGGAATTGTTATTTTGTTGGATGCAATAATACAGTGCATAATGGTGACGATAGATTTAAGGCAAAGAATTTGTGCAAGAAAATTTTTAGGCCATAAAATAGTTCCAAAGGTGGTTATGTTACTGAATGCAAGAACCAGGGCAATGAGAACGATAAAGATGAGGATGGTCAGAAGTTCCAGAACATTGGCTGAGGTTTATGCAGAATACAAGCGTGGAAGTGAACGGAGGTACACTATAGACATTGGAAACAAGAATTGTTCATGCAGGCAGTGGCAGATTACTGGTCTGCCATGTTACCATGCAATGTACTTCATCTTAAAGCTTAGAGGTAGCGGAGCTGAAATAGAGAACTATGTCGACAACTATTCCTCCGTGGACAAGTTTGCTGCAACTTATGCAGAAAACGTACCACCTATGGCTGATGAAAATGATTGGGAGATTGTTGATCCAGGGTTCAAACTTCAACCACCAGTTCTTAGGAGGCCACCTAGGAGGCCTAGAAAGCTGAGGATCAAAGCCTCCAATGATAAAGGTTCAAGGATGGGAGCTAGGAAAAGGAAATGCAAACGTTGTGGCAGATTCAGCCATATCAAGAGGTTGTGCAAAAACTCAGTTACACATGATCTTGTCCCTGTTCACACCCCGGTGGCAGAAAATGAGGCTTCTCAGCCAGAACTAGAGGAAGAGCAGCGCGAAGACAAAGAATTTGAGGAAGTGCAACAGGTGGAGGGAAACGGTGATGAGCACTCAGAGGAAAACATACGTAAGCAGCCAATTTATGAAGAAGTGGAGGTGTTGGCGAGAAAAGGGTGTGAAAAGAAACAAAAGGGTAAGCGGAACGGGGAGGAAAGGGCAAATAATGGAGGTGTATTAGAATATGAAGAAGTTGCAGGGGTGATTGAGGATGTTCTTGAGGATCTTTCGGCTAACACAGGAGAAATAATAAATCCCTACCAATTTCATCTTTCTATGATTCTCCAGATGAAAGGTTAGCCTAAAAATTGTTTTATTTGCCATTTTATCATTTTTTTAACCTCATCAACTGTTGCTTAATGCAATGTGGGCTAGCAGACTAATAAGAGGAGCAAAAAGATCCGGGCATGGTAACGTTGTATGTTGAATTATATCATTGAAACTAAACTAGTCGTGTCATCTTTATTTATATCTAGCGCGTGCAACGTGTTTGTGATGGGGTCATGTGGACCAGATTACAATTTTTTAAATATTATTACATTAATTTTTTACCTGTGTATGGACGCAGCTACTAGTTCCCATCTCCCTTGGATTCCCATCTCCTCTGGCGCACTCCAGAATCATGGCTATAGCATCAAGTAGCAGAGTCAGCGTATTGTCCCATCAGATGTGAATGCAATGACTTTGTTTGTTCAGAATTTGATGACTTTTGATTAGTTTGAAAGACAGAGAACTCTAAAACATGGCCAATATATGCCATCAGAAAATATTCCTCAAAACATATTATTACTCCCTCCGTCTAGAACTAAGTGACTTGAATTTGTGTAGATTCGTATGTATCTAGACATGTTTTGGGTATAGAAACATTTAAATATCTAGAAAAAAGCTAATTCGGTTACATCTGGACAGGAGTAGTACACTATTACAACATGCTCGACCCCTTCTCCTTTGGCGCACTCCAAATTATGGATGTGCCATCAAGTGCTGGGAGCAGAGTCAACATATTGTCCCATCCGATATGCCAGGAAGACGCGAACTTTATTTTCAGGATTAGACGAGTTTCGACTAGTTTCAAAGACAAAGACAACTAAAACATGGCCAACATATATAGAGTATGACAATAATCGACTATGACTCAAGTGACCCAGATCCAAAGAGGGCATTAAGATACTGTACATAGATTTAATTTATGCTTAAGTGGCACTAATCGACTATGATGCTCCCGCAGTCTCCATCATCCACGACATTGTCCGCGTCGCCGTCAGCCTCCTCCACGTCAGAATCGATGCCAACGTTCCCGGCAGCGTTCCTCCTCCTCATGGATTCTTCACGGTGCGCCACATCGATAACGGTGGAGGTCGTACGCCCAGGCACTGCCCAGAAGCGCTGCCTCCCTTCGGGGTTGCGCAGATCTGGGTGGATCTCCCGCCGGTGGGTTCTACACAGCTCAATCAACACAGCCCGCTCCTTCTTGAATAGCTTTTGCCAGTACGCGCTCGTTGCCCTCTTCCGCTCCGCCATCTGGCGGCGGTGCTCCTCGATCTGCCTCGCCAACGCGTTGTCGCGCAAGAGCAGCGCGACAGGAACACCGACGTAGCTAAGCTCGAAGCCGGCCAGAAGCCTTGCGAATGGCGGCGCGAGTATGTCATAGTGGGCGAACATCTAAGCCTCGTGCAAGCTGAGTTTGGGCCTCTCCCTCTCCATGGTGATGAAGGAACACGATCTGAGCTTCTGCCCCGAGGTTAAGAAGATAAGAGCAAGGACGTGGGCCCGGCCATGGTTGCCACTGCCAATCAGTTCGCAGAATAGACTTCTCATGGATCGCCCTCACGAAGGACATCCTTATCATCCATGCACCCCGATCCAACGGTGCCTAACAATCGAGGACCGGGTCTTCTAGAAGCCCAGAGCGGTTCTTGGTTAGCTCTGCGTCCCGATTGTTTGTGGCCAACGTATGTTGTTGAAAATAGTACACATTTCAATGACAATGGTGGATCCATATGTGGTTTGTGAAAAGAACACACATGCAATGAACTCTGGTGGATCCATATGTGGTCTGTGAAAAGAACACACCTGCAATGACACTGGTGAATCCATATGTGGTCTGTGAAAAGAACACACATGCAATGACACTCTTGGATCCATATGTGGTCTGTGAAAAGAACACACATGCAATGACAATGGTGGATCCATATGTGGTCTGTTAAAAGAACAGACATGCAATGACACTGCTGGATCCATATGTGGTATGTGAAAAGAACACACATGCAATGACACTAGTGGATCCATATGTGGTGTGTGAAAAGAACACACATGCGATGACACTGGTGGATCCATATGTGGTCTGTGAAAAGGACACACATGCCATGACACTGGTGGATCCATATGTGGTGTCTGAAAACAACACACATGCAATGACTCTGGTGGATCCATATGTGGTCTGTGAAAAGAACAGACATGCAATTACACTGGTGGATCCATATGTGGTCTGTGAAAAGAACACACATGCAATGACACTGGTGGATCCATATGTAGTCTATGAAAAGAACACACATGCAATGACACTGGTGGATCCATATGTGGTCTGTGAAAAGAACACACATTTCAATGACACTGATGGATCCATATGTGGTTTCTAAAAAGAACATATATAAAGTGACTCTATCTGTGGTTAATGAAAAGAACGGACATGCAATGACTCTATCGTGGTTAATGAAAAGAACACACATGCAATGACATTGGTGGATCCATATGTGGTTTGTAAAAAGAATACACATGCAACAAACTCTGGTGTATCCATATGCAATGACACTGGTGGATCCATATGTGGTCTTGAAAAGAACAAACATTTCAATGACACTAGTGGATCCATATATGGTTTGTGAAAAGAGCACACATGCAATGAAATCTGGTGGATCCATATGTCGTTTGTGAAAAGAACACACATGCAATGATGCTGGCGGATCCATATGTGGTCTGTGAAAAGAACGAACATTTCAATGACTATTGTGGATCCATATGTGGTCTGTGAAAAGAACACACATGCAATGACACTGGTGGATCCATATGTGGTCTGTGAAAAGAACACACATGCAATGACAATGGTGGTTCCATATGTGGTCTGTGAAAAGAACACACATGCAATGACAATGGTGGATCCATATGTGGTCTGTGAAAATAACACACATGAAATGGCACTGGTGGATCCATATGTGGTCTGTGAAAAAAAACACATGAAGTGACACTGGTGGATCCATATGTGGTCTGTGAAAAGAACAGACATGCGATGACACTGGTGGATCCATATGTGGTCTGTGAAAAGAACACACATGCAATGACACTTGTGGATCCATATGTGGTTTGTGAAAAGAGGACACATGCAATGACACTGGTGGATCCATATGTGGTCTATGAAAAGAACACACATGATATGGGGTGGCCCGATCTTCTTAGCAAGCACTTGTCGATGGTGATGGTGGATGATAGATAACTAGCCTATAGCTATGAACTCTCCCGCTCGATCCCTGATGCCAATGCAACAACTCTCAAACCTTGTAGGATATTCACAACACCACGCTCTTGTGCACGCAGCCTTGACCACGAACGGTAGTATGCAATCTACTAATTCCCAATGGAACAATAGATCACACTCATGGTCCTTAGCAGCTGTGACAATGTTCTATTCACCACCTCCGTTTGACCATCTGTTTGGGGATGACATGTAGTACTGAACAGCAACTTCGTTCCTAGCTTCCCCCATAAGGTCTTCCAAAAGTAGCTCATGAACTTCACATCACGGTCAGAAACAATCGTCTTTGGTACTCCATGTAATCTGAGTTTTAGGTAGACCTAGCACAAAATCCACACTAATGTCTTCCCATGGAATAGTAGGTGCAGAGAGAGGTGTATACAAACCGTGAGGCTTCAGCTTAGATTTCGACTTGTGGCATGTAATACATCGGCTCACAAATCTGTACACATCACGCCTCATCTTGGGCCAATAAAAGTGATCATCAAGCATGAGCAACGTCTTCTCACGCCCAAAGTGACCCATCAAACCACCAGCATGTGATTCCTGCACTAAGAACAAACGCAACGACGATTCTGGAATACATAGTTTGTTAGCTCGAAACAAATATCCATCATGTATATGATACTTATCCCATGCGTTTCTAAGAGCACACAAACGATATGGTTCAGCAAAATCATGGACAGTTGCATAAAGTGCACAAATAGCTTCTAATCCAGGAATTTTAACATCAAGATTGGCTAATAGCATGTTCTTCCTAGATAGAGCATCAGCAACAACATTTTCTTTTCCCTTCTTATAATTAATGATGTAAGGAAAAGACTCAATGAACTCAACCCATTTACCTAATCTTCTATGCAAGTTTGATTGAGCTTTCAAGTATTTCAATGCTTCATGATCAGAATGTATGATGAATTCCTTTGGCCACAAATAATGTTGCCAAACCTCAAGTACTCTAACAAGTGCATACAATTCTTTATCATAGATTGAATAATTCAAACGAGCACCAGTCAATTTCTCAAAAAAATAAGCTATAGGCCGACCCTCTTGCATCAAAACGCCACCTATGCCTGTACCACTAGCATCACATTCAACTTCAAATTGCTTCGAAAAATCAGGTAATGCAAGCAATGGTGCAGAAGTAAGCAAACGTTTCAAAGTATCAAAAGCAATGTCTTGGGCCGCGCCCCATATAAAAGGAACACCTTTCTTTGTCAAATCATTCAAAGGTGCAGCAATGGTGCTAAAATCTTTCACAAAGCGCCTATAGAAACCAGCGAGACCGTGGAAACTACGCACTTGACTTACATTCATTGGAGTAGGCCAATTCTGAATTGATTCAATTTTAGATTGATCCACCTCTACTCCATGCTTAGAAACAACAAATCCTAGGAATATGACCTTATCTTTTGCAAATGTACACTTCTCAAGATTAGCATATAGTTTATTATCACGTAACACTTACAAAACTTGTCTAATATGAGTGCAATGTTCAGATTCGGTATGGTTGTATATGAGTATATCATCAAAGTAAACAACCACGAAACGACCAATAAACTCTCTCAAAACATGATTCATCAAACGCATGAAAGTACTAGGTGCATTAGTAAGACCAAAAGGCATAACTAACCACTCATACAAACCAAATTTAGTTTTGAAAGCAGTTTTCCATTCATCCCCTTCTTTCATCCTAATTTGATGATAACCACTACGCAAGTCAATTTTAGAGAAAACAGCAGCACCACTCAATTCATCTAGCATATCCTCTAAGCGTGGAATAGGATGACGATATCGAATAGTGATGTTATTAATCGCTCTACAATCAACACACATGCGCCAAGTACCATCTTTCTTAGGAACTAAAATAACCGGAACAGCACAAGGGCTAAGAGAGACACGAATGTACCCTTTATCCAACAACGCTTGTACTTGCTTCTGAATTTCTTTAGTTTCTTCGGGATTAGTCCTGTAGGGTGCACGGTTGGGAAGTGTGGCGCCAGGAATCAAGTCCACTTGATGTTCTATACCACGCAAGGGAGGCAAACCTGCGGGTACATCTTCTGGAAACACATCCCCAAAGTCCTGCAAAACAGATGAAACACCAAGAGAAATAGGGGTCATGTCGTTAGAAACCAATACCTCGCCCTTATACATGAGCACAAGTGGCATGGCTGTAGGATCCTCACGAAATTCTCTCATATCTTCCTTAGTGGCTAATATCAATAAACCAGGCACTCTCTCACTTTTTGTTATATCACTCAATTGAGGCTCAATTACATCAGGAACAGCTGTCACACAATCTCGCCGAGTGGTAGTATCTTCCTTCAAATTCACCTCTATCTTCTAGCAAGAATCATTCACAATTTCTTGTGGTGTCATTGGCTGCATAGTAATCTTTCTTCCTTTGAATTCCAAGTGATAAGTATTAGCTCAGCCATTGTGTTGCACATGGCGATCATAGAGCCATGGCCGACCCAATAGGAGGTGACAAACAGTCATAGGAACCACATCAAAAGCAAGAGAATCTTTGTATGGCCCTATTTGAAAGTTCACTCGTACCATATGATTTCCCTTCATCTCACCATTGTTGCTCAACCATTGTATGTAGTATGGCTTGGGATGAGGTAAGTATGTCAAATTTATTTTGGCACATAATTCCTTACTTGCAAGATTTATGCAGCTACCTCCATCAATAATGACCTTGCAAGCTTTATTTGGTCCAACTAGAGCTTTTGTTTGGAACAAGTTGCAACGCTGGGATTCCTCAACCGGTTGCACACTAAGTACACGTGAAGACATGACGATAGTTGGTGACGCTCAGCATATGCATCGGCACCATCCTCGCCATCATCAATATCAACATCAGAAGCTTCATCTCCACTTTCTACTTCACCTTGTTCATTAACAAACATAACCTTGCTGTTTGGACAATCCTTCTTGTAGTGACCTCTACCACCACAAGTGTGGCACACCACATCACGAGTACGTGCAGTAGACATATTAGAACCCGAGCTAGCAACAGGAGCAGCGGGTTTCCGAGCATTAGAACCAAACGAAGGTGTACTTGCTGGTTTGGACGATGGTGTAAACGGAACAGCAGCTGGTGACGCAGCTGTAGGAGGAATAGGTCTGGCAGAAAATCTGCTGGAGGGTGGAAAACGAGTACGTGACTTCGCCTCTTCTGCTAACTGGGATTCGGCCTCTCTAGCATGATGCAACAATGCATTCATGGTCTCATACTTGTGATGACGAACAATGCTCTTGATTGGTAACTTCAAATTGTTTAGGAAACGCTGCATGGTCATCTCAATGGACTCACGAATTCTAGCACGCTGCATAAGCATCTCCATCTCCATGTAGTACTCATCAACTGTCATTGTTCCTTGCTTCAGTTGCGTCAATTTATCAAAAACTGAACGCAAGTAGTTGGTTGGGACGAAACGAGCTTTCATGATTTGCTTCATCTCGCGCCAATCCATCACAGGAAGTTCATTGTCCCCCCTCCTATGTTGCACAAGAGCATCCCACCAACGCAAAGCATAACCATCAAATTCCGATGCTGCAAGCTTGACCTTCTTATCTTCTGGATAGTCAAATAAGCGCCAGAGTTTCTCAATCTTCAACTCCCATGTGAGGTAGTCTTTAGGATCAATGGAACCATCAAACTTAGGAATTGAGAATTTTGGCTTGCCCAAACCATCATCAGAAGTTTGGTTGGGAACACGTTGAGCACGCCCGAGAGGAGCATACCCACGACCATGAGCAAGTGCATGGGCAGGTGCATGGGCAGGGGGAATAGCACGTCCCCTGCCGACATGTGGAGCAGCATCCATAGCGCTACCCTCATCAAAATCATCAAAGGCATCATCATGTTGAGGCTCTTCCCTTCTATGCAAAGCGGCTGTCAAACCCTCAATGGACTGCTGCAAAGCGGTGACATTGACATTGAGCGTAGCCACTTGTGTTTGAATAGTATCCACCGTTCCAACATGGTGATCCAATCTCACATTCAGATCTTGGAGATTCTTGTCAATGGCATCTGTCGTGTGAGTAAACACACGTGTCAAGTGGGACTTCAAAGCCTCATATTCACGCCAATTGACGAGCTCCTCATCCTTCTTTTTCTGCATCACAACATCATCATCACTAGAAGACATGATCAGTAGGTTAGTGCACAAAATCAAAAATCTGTATCGTGGAACTCTCACAGCTCACTCACAACTAATAAGAAAGGAGATCTTACCGTTCCAAAGTGAATAGAGATGCTCTACCAACGAAATCAAAGACTGATGCACTTGATGTGATGAAGTGAATATCAAAGGTATAGAGAACGATCACAAGGCACACAAGGTATTTATGGTGGAGCTGTAGGTATGGTATCCTAACTACACCGCAAACAAGTCCTAGTGCTGATCGTACAAAAACCCAAGAAACACACACGTGGAGAAAAATGTGGCAATGCATCTATGAAAGGTGTTGCACTACGCTCGAGAGACACTAGCAAAGCTCAAAGTAAACAGGCACAAGATTTCTCAATCTACCGGTGCACAAGATAACAACTAGGCCTCTTGCTCAAATTCTCCTTTTTTTATACAACTTTTTCTTTTTCTTTTGGATAGCTTTTCCTTGATACTTTTCCTTTTGCTATCTTGCTTGCCCTTTTTTTTGATAGATAACACACGGCCAACTACAAAGTACGGCACCAAAAGTCCTAAGAGCAGCCTGTTGGAGCGGAAACTAGTCTCAATAGGCAAGTTCCTACACCTATGTAGTAGATTGGCTCTGGCTAAGGGTTTTGGAAAAGTGCAAATCGATCACACTTTGTAATTATGGTGTCGTGGCAGAAAAACAGCTCAAAATCCTGCCGTGGCAGAGCGGTAACTTGGTAACTCAGAAAGTCCTGCCGTGGCAGAGAAAAACACAGAAATTCTGCCGTGGCAGACTTGGTAACCCAGAAAGTCCTGCCGTGGCAGAAAAAGCGACCGAAATCCTGCCGTGGCAGACTCGATAACCTGGAAAGTATTTTTTTATTCCGATTCAGCCAAGAGTAGAAGACTAGGACTCTTAGAGTAGATCGGATCTGACTTGATGGTGGCGGAAAACAATGGTGGCAAACGAAAAACAATAAAGAGAAGAACAAAACTACGAAGAAACAGATCTAGATCTAAACTAAAGGATGAACACGACCAACAACTATTACTCGTCTACGATGCAATCTAGTCTATGGCAAATCTTTTGTGGGGCTTTTTCTGTATAGGACTAAAAACACTCTCTAATCTATGGATGGATTTGTGGATGCTTACAGAGGCAACGAGGAAATCTGATACCAAGATGATATGGGGTGGCCCAATCTTCTCAGCAAGCACTTGTCGATGGTGATGCTGGATGATATATAACTAGCCTGTAGCTATGAACTCTCCCGCTCGATCCCTGATGCCAATGCAACAGCTCTCAAACCTTGTAGGATATTCACAACACCACGCTCTTGCGCACGCAGCCTTGACCATGAACGGTAGTATGCAATCTACTAATTCCCAATGGAACAACAGATCACACTCAATTATAGTTGGTAAATTCGAACACAGGGTAATTTCAGAGGTTCTATAAAAGAAACAACTCCAAAATATTTTAACATGGTCTAAACCCTAATCTACGACGCCTCCATCTATTTATGGGTCCAAAGGGCGGCGGCCTATGGGGGAACCCGAGTCGGTTCCACCCAACCTGGATACAAACCGGCCACAAGTGGCTCGGCCAAGACTGGCTCTGCCGTGGCAGAGTCCTAGTCGGTTTTCCTGCCGCGGTAGCCTGCCGTGGCAGAGAAACGAGGCTTTTCTCTGCCGCGGCAGAGAACTTCCTCCTCTTGTTGATCTTCGTCTTGGATAGTTCCTTGCGCTTCCTCCCTCTCCTCCCTCGCGCATTCCTCATTGATTAACACGCCATGTTCCTTCAGTTTCTCACTCTGTGCTATGCCTTCTTCTCCTAAGTACCTGATCATACAATAATTCAAAGACTTAGGTAGTATAAAATTCTCATTAATTAAAACACCAGGTTCATTAAGAAACAAGTTCACCTGTTGTTCTAGTAGCTTGGCACGAGCTCTTGTGATTGGTACAATCCTTATCTCATTGGATTGATCCTTCTTTGCAATTGGAACAACTTCATTAGCAATTGGGGTAGGTGTAATTGTAGGGATGTCCTCATCAACACATGCAATGACATTGGTGGATCCAAATGTGGTCTGTGAAAAGAATACACATGCAATGAGCTCTGATGGATCCATATGGGATCTGTGAAAAGAACACACATGCAATGACACTGGTGGATCCATATGTGGTCTGTGAAAAGAACACACATGCAATGACGCTGGTGGATCCATATGTGGTCTGTGAAAATAACACACATGCAATGACACTGGTGGATCCATATGTGGTGTCTGAAAACAACACACATGCAATGACTCTGGTGGATCCATATGTGGTCTGTGAAAAGAATAGACATGCAATTACACTGGTGGATCCATATGTGGTCTGTGAAAAGAACACACATGCAATGACACTGGTTGATCCCTATGTAGTCTACGAAAAGAACACACATGCAATGACACTGGTGGATCCATATGTGGTCTGTGAAAAGAACACACATTTCAATGACACTGATGGATCCATATGTGGTTTCTGAAAAGAACATACATAAAGTGACTCTAGCTGTGGTTAATGAAAAGAACGGACATGCAATGACTCTATCTGTGGTTAATGAAAAGAACACACATGCAATGACATTGGTGGATCCATATGTGGTTTGTAAAAAGAACACACATGCAACAAACTCTGGTGTATCCATATGCAATGACACTGGTGGATCCATATGTGGTCTGTGAAAAGAACAAACATTTCAATGACACTAGTGGATTCATATATGGTTTGTGAAAAGACTACACATGCAATGAAATCTGGTGGATCCATATGTCGTTTGTGAAAAGAACACACATGCAATGACGTTGGCGGATCCATATGTGGTCTGTGAAAAGAACAAACATTTCAATGACAATGGTGGTTCCATATGTGGTCTGTGAAAAGAACACACATGCAATGACAATGGTGGATCCATATGTGGTCTGTGAAAAGAACACACATGAAATGGCACTGGTGGATCCATATGTGGTCTGTGAAAAAAACACACATGAAGTGACACTGGTGGATCCATATGTGGTCTGTGAAAAGAACAGACATGCGATGACACTGGTGGATCCATATGTGGTCTGTGAAAAGAACACACATGCAATGACACTTGTGGATCGATATGTGGTTTGTGAAAAGAGAACACATGCAATGACACTGGTGGATCCATATGTGGTCTGTGAAAAGAACACACATGCAATGACATTGGTGGATCCAAATGTGGTCTGTGAAAAGAACACACATGCAATGAGCTCTGGTGGATCCATATGGGGTCTGTGAAAAGAACACACATGCAATGACACTGGTGGATCCATATGTGGTCTGTGAAAAGAACACACATGCAATGACACTGGTGGATCCATATGTGATCTGTGAAAATAACACACATGCAATGACACTGGTGGATCCATATGTGGTCTGTGAAAAGAACACACATGCAATGACACTGGTGGATCCATATGTGGTCTGTGAAAAGAACACACATGCAATGAACTCTAGTGGATCCAAATGTGGTTTGTGAAAAGAACACATATGCAATGAACTTTGGTGGATCCATATGGGTTCTGTGAGATGAACACACATGCGATGACATTGGTGGATCCATATGTGGTCTGTGAAAAGAACACACATGCAATGACTCTAGTTGTGGTCTGTGAAAAGAAGAGACATGCAATGACACTGGTGGATCCATATGTCGTATTTGAAACGAACACACATGCAATGACACTGGTGGATCCATATGTGGTTGCTAACTCGTGTAATAATGAGCTCGTTGGGGAACCCCAAGAGGAAGGTATGATGAGCACAGTACTAAGTTTCCCTCAGTTATGAAACCAAGGTTATCAATCCAGTAGGAGCAAGGAAACACCTCAAAGGTGTTGCTAGCTAGTCTTTGGCAGGGCGCACTACCGGCGCCAGCAGCAACGTGGAAACCTGCACAACACAACCACAGAACTCTGTCCCCAACTTACGATGAGGTTGTCAATCTCACCGGTTTTGCTGAAAACAAAGGATTAAACGTATCGAGTGGAAGAAAGTAGTAGTTTGCAGAAAATAAACACAACGCAGTAAACAGTTGATTGTAGATTGATGGTAAAAGAAAGAACCGGGGTCCATAGTTCACTAGTGGTGGCTCTCCTTAAGATAGACGGCGTGTTGGGTGAACAAATTACAGTGGGGCAATTGACAAACATTGAGAAAGCATACAAGCATATACTACTCATCTTGACTCCTTTGAGACTTGATTGGGCATTACAACATTATACATACACCGTAATCCAACTGCATCTATGACTAATAATCCACCTTCAGGTTATCATCCGAACCCCCTCCAGTATTAAGTTGCAAGTAGCAGATAATGGCATTACGCATTGCGTGTAAAGTAAACAATACGATTGTTCTATGAACAAAGGATTGTTGTTTTCTCCCTAGTAGCAATAGCACATCTAGTACCTTAGAGATTTCTGTCACTTCCCTAGATTACTAGAGGCATGAACCCACTATCGAGCATAAATACTAACTCTTCGAGTTGCTAGCATCTACTTGGCCAAGATAGCTACTAACAACGGAAAGCATGCAATATCACAAATAAAAAAGATATGATAGAATCAATAATCAATCTGAAATAACATCTCAATATCCATCGGATCCCCGCAAACACAACATGTAGGAATTACAAATACATGATCTTGATCATGAACGGAGCTCATAAGATCTAAACATGATAGCACAAAGGAGGAGAACCAGCCATCTAGCTACTACATGGACCCGCAGTCCAAAGATGAACTACTCACGCATCACACCGGAGGCTTGCATGATGATGAAGAGGCCTCTAGGGTGAATTCCCCTCTCCGGCAGGGTGCTGGGAAGAGCTTCAGATCCCTCCCGATCTAGGGATGGAGATGACGGCGGCTATAGACTCTTTCGTGGAATTTTGATCGGGTACTTAGGGTTTCTGTATCAGAGGCAATATATAGGCGAAAGGAGAGGCCGAGGAGTGCCTGGGGCAGCCAGACCACCCCCTGGCGCGGGCCAGGTGGTGTGGCCAGGCCCTAGCCCCTCTCCATCTCGTATTCTGGCTCCTGGTGTCCCTTGGTGAAAAACTGACTTTGGCTTTTGTCCCGTCCAATTCCGAGAATATTCATTTTCTGACTCTCCTGGAACCAAAAACAGCAGAAAACAGGCAGCTGGCACTGTGGCTCTTGTTAATAGGTTAGTCCAAGAAATCATATGAAAAGTACTCCAAAGTGTGGACAAAACATAAGGAAGTAGATAAAACCAAGCATGGAACATAAAAAATTATGGATACGTTAGCAACGTATCAACATCCCCAAGCTTAACTCCTGCTCGTCCTCGAGTAGGTAAGTGATAAAAAGAAAGAATAATTTTTGAGGTGACATGCACCATCATAAACTTGATCAAAGTATTTGTAAAACATTGATAGCTGGGATCATAGTACTTCAATCACAACATGAAATACAAAGTTCTAGCAATAAGGCAAAGCAACTATGTTGCAACATGAAAAGGCACAAACAAAAGATTCATGAATAATAATGGTTTGCAAGACGTTTGTTTGTTTGACATAAAGAAAACATAGCATAGTGGCATTCAGCTTGTTCCACATAGAGTAGCAAACATAAATACATAGGACACCTTCAAAGTTCATAAGAGTGACTAGATACAAATAGTTTAAAATAAGCAATATCAAAGCTATGCATCAATCAACAAGTCTTGGGACAATGCACATAGAACTAAGAATGACCACTATGCTCTCAAAGTAGGTGCATAAAGATAGAAGGTGGAGACTCGACATAAAAGTAAAAGAAAGGCCTTCATAGAAGGAAGTAGGGATTCAAGTCTCATAAAGAGCTTCCAAAAATTATGGTACTTATTAGATTTCAGCTCTCATTGCCCCTATCATAAGCATCTTGAAGGTGATTAAGGTTAAAGTGACACAACTAAGAGGATATGCTTGACAAGTTATAAGCCGAAATCTCATGCCCCTTACTTACGAAGACCGAACCTCATGCTACTCAACTTTAGTCAGAAGTAAGCTCTTGTCATTGTAAGTACATATGTATCATAGAGAACCGCCAATAGGGTACCCCTTGCACATGATACATGAGCTATCACATAATCAAAATGACAAGGCAAGCAGACAATGAGCATCTTAGCGATCTTTTTATTTGCTATTTGCATAGGTTTTTATTGAGGATGCTTCATAGAGTGCTCATTATGGTTATGCTGCAAGTTTCCACCATGATTAGGCATGGCTTAGGCTAGCGGCCTAGGCGTTTCTCTAACACAAATACAAACTCCATGATCTTACAAGTTCCCCTTTTATTTCACACCGCCGGAATTCATAAGCAAAAGAACATGATATCAATGGGGTACAAAGTATAGGTGCAATGTTGAAAGTGTTTCCCATGATACATGGTTCTGCTAACTTCAACTTATAAAGCGCAAGCATATACGCAACAAAGATGGACTCAATGGTTCAAGTTTATTAAGTGCAAGAAAGTAAAGTGTGCCATCAAGTTCGTGAGAGCTTTAATCACTAGTTTTCTCTCATAACAAGTTTAATTCGGAAGGTAGACAAAAACATGAATATACTTGGAATAGCATATGCTAATAGGTAGGTATGGTGGACTCTTTGGAATAACTTGGTTTTAGGAGTTGGATGCATGAGTGGAACTCATACTTGGTTATGTAGGCTAGCAAAATACTAGGAGCGACCAACTAAGAGAGCATATAATGGCCATAATCATGCAGAGCGTCAAAACATCATTAATCAAAGCATAAAGTGATATTACAAGTTGAAAACTAAAGGATCATAAAGGCTTATGGTGACTTGGGATAGTCATAACATGGTGTGAGCATGCGCCAAGTCAACCCAAATAAAGCATCAAAGGGGAATACCACAATACTATGCTTTAATATGCTAAAACAACGCATGATTCTTCCAAGGCACATTAAGAAATCTCAAATTTTTATAACAAGTCATGCTACAGCAAATAATACTAAGCATAAAGCCAAAACAATATCGAGCATGGCATGACAAAGCATAGGACACAGTCAAAAACAAGCTCTCTTTACTACTTAAGCATGAACTTTCCTACTCTTTTTCCAATCCAAACCAAACTATTTGAAAACCAATGTATGAAAGAGGGGGTCCAACCAATTTATTCAGCAAACTAAGCAAACCAAGCAAACGAAAAACCAAAACGAAAACGAAAAAGAAGACGCTTCAAGAACAACACAACTGTGCATGAAACAATAAAAATGATGTGTTTGGGAGAAACCTGGGATTTTTTTATTGATGAAGAAGGGGATGCCTTGGGCATCCCCAAGCTTTGACACTTGTACTTCTTGGATATTTATTAAGGTGACACGCGTGGCATCCCCAAGCTTGAGCTTTAGTCCATCCTTCGTCTCATTACTTATTCCTTCCATACACCTGAAAAAAATTCTTCATACAAAACTTCACACAATCTTTATTAGCAACATTAGTGCACTCAAGATAATAGGTCTTTAGGTTCAGTTCCAACACCAATAAAACTTCCATTAAAATACTAGATACTGTAGCACTTCCCTCAAAAAGCTCAATTCCCCAAAAGCACTCAAGAAGGAACCAACAAGAAGCAAATGCAAATAATGGCAGAAATCTGTCAAAACAGACCAGCAGGTAAAGACGAATTTTTTCGAAGACCTTCTGTTGCTCAAATCGAAAAGTGTTGAACTAACGAAAGTTAGATAACAACTTGGGGCAGAAGCACAAAAATTCACGCATCAAAAGGACGTATACATATTTTACACGAATTTTTACGGTGAAGCACAGAAATCTGTTTCGGAACAGCAACTTTCCCAATCATTACTTCTCTCTCATTAGAGGTTACTCTTGGCACAAAAAGCAAATAAAAAGGATAAGGAGCGGTTATTACTGAAGTAATAACTTCCAAGACTCATCTAAAACTTTTGGGTTATCTCCCAATAAGTACTTTTCTTTAACGCCTTTAAGTTAGGCATAAGAAGCAAGAAAAAGAATCAAGTGTTCTCCAATGAAGAAGCATTAAAACCAAATTTCTTGCCCTTGCCTCTCTTACTTTTGTTCTTAACCTTGGGGAACATATGATTGCTTGGTAGAGAAGCAAATTGCATGGTGCCCTTTTCCACATCTATTATTGCTCCAAGGAGTTTCAATAGGGATCTTCCAAGTGTGATTTGTCCTTTTCCTACACATTCAATAACAAGGTATCAGTAGAAACCATTTTCCCTAGGATCTTTGTAAACACTCCTTCAGCTATTCCAATGGGTAATATTGTGGCATTATTAGCAAGAAAAATTTCTTCTCCTCCTTCAGAAAGCCCACAAAGATTCAAAGATTCATAGATATCTTTGGGCATTAGACAAAATTTAGAAATGATATCACAACAAGCATCAAAAGTTTCATTATTTATAGCAATCTTTACTGTGGGAAGCCATTTGAGGGTTCAGAATTTATGGAACATAGTTATGATGCTCTCTAAGTGTATTATAGCAATCTTTCAAACTAGCAGTGCTGGTCTGAAGAGTATTCAATCTAGCAAATATGTTTATGAAGGAAGAATCAGATTTGCTAGGCAAGTTGTAAGTAAAGACCAACTTCTTTATGGCATTAACAACATCATCCTCATTGCATTGGAGGAAATCTCCTCCCACTACAACATACAAAGCATATCTATAGCAAAGAGCGATTCCAAGGTAAAAACTGCTAAGGAACAAGATTTGAGTCATTTTAGGTTCAGTTTTTTCATATAGATCAGATATTCTAGACCAAGCTTCTTTGAAACTTTCTTCAATTCCTTGTTTGAAAGTGAAAATCATTTCCTTAGGTGACATAGTGATTGGAGCAATGCTAGACATAATGGCAACTTAAGATTGGAAATAATTTTTTTGTGTTTTTTTATAAAAGAAAAGAAAGCAAACTAGTAAGACTAATTTTTTTATGTTTTTGATAAAGAAACAAGCAAACAAAGCAAAAAGTAAACTAAGCAAAACAAAAACAACAAAGTAAAGAGATTGGTTATGAGGGACTCCCCTTGTGAAGATGTCCTTGACTCCCCAGCAACGACGCCAGAAAATCACTTGCTGACTCGTGTAATAACGAGCTCGTTGGGGAACCCCAAGAGGAAGGTATGATGAGCACAGCAGTAAGTTTCCCTCAGTTATGAAACCAAGGTTATCAATCCAGTAGGAGCAAGGAAACACCTCAAAGGTGTTGCTAGCTGGTCTTTGGTAGGGTGCACTACTGGCGCCAGCAACAACGTGGAAACCTGCACAACACAACCACAGAACTCTGTCCCCAACTTACGATGAGGTTGTCAATCTCACCGGTTTTGCTGAAAACAAAGGATTAAACGTATCGAGTGAAAGAAAGTAGCAGTTTGCAGAAAGTAAACACAAAACAGTAAACAGTTGATTGTAGATTGATGGTAAAAGAAAGGACCAAGGTCCATAGTTCACTAGTGGTGGCTCTCCTTAAGATAGACGACATGTTGGGTGAACGAATTATAGCGGGGCAATTGACAAACATCGAGAAAGCATACAAGCATACTACTCATCTTGACTCCTTTGAGACTTGATTGGGCATTACAACATTATACATACACCGTAATCCAACTGCATCTATGACTAATAATCCACCTTCAGGTTATCATCCGAACCCCCTCCAGTATTAAGTTGCAAGCAATGGATAATTGCATTACAATTGTGTGTAAAGTAAACAATACAATTGTTCTATGAACAAAGGATTGTTGTTTTCTCCCTAGTAGCAACAACACATCTAGTACCTTAGAGATTTCTGTCACTTCACCAGATTACTAGAGGCATGAACCCACTATCGAGCATAAATACTAACTCTTGGAGTTGCTAGCATCTACTTGGCCAAGATAGCTACTCACAACGGAAAGCATGCAAGATCACAAATAACAAAGACATGATAGAATCAATAATCAATCTGAAATAGCATCTCAATATCCATCAGATCCCCGCAAACACAACATGTAGGAATTACAAATAGATGATCTTGATCATGAATGGAGCTCACAAGATCTAAACATGATAGCAAAAAGGAGGAGTGAATTCCCCTCTCCGGCAGGGTGCTGGGAAGAGCTTCAGATCCCTCCCGATCTAGGGATGGAGATGACGGCGGCTACAGACTCTTTCGTGGAATTTTGATCAGGTACTTAGGGTTTCTATATCGGAGGAAATATATAGGCGAAAGGAGACGCAGAGGGGGTGCCTGGGGCGGCTAGACCACCCCCTGGCGTGGGCCAGGCCTGGCTACGCAGCCAGGTGGTGTGGCCGGGCCCAATTCCCTCTCCGTCTCGTATTCTGGCTCCTGGTGTCCATCGGTGAAAAACTGACTTTGGCTTTTGTCCCGTCCAATTCTGAGAATATTCATTTTCTGGCTTTCCTGGAACCAAAAATAGCAGAAAACAGGCAGCTGGCACTATGGCTCTTGTTAATAGCTTAGTCCAAGAAATCATATGAAAAGTACTCCAAAGTGTGGACAAAACATAAGAAAGTAGATAACACCAAGCATGGAACATCAAAAATTATGGATACGTTAGCAACGTATCAGTGGTCTTTGAAAAGAACAGACATGCAATGACACCAGTGGATCCATATGTGGTATGTGAAAAGAACACACATGCAAGGACACTGGTGGATCCATATGTGGTATGTGAAAAGAACACACATGCAACGACACTGGTGGATCCAAATGTGGTCTGTGAAAAGAACACACGTGCAATGAACTCTGGTGGATCTATATGGGGTCTGTGAAAAGAACACACATGCAATGACACTGGTGGATCCATATGTGGTCTGTGAAAAGAACACACATGCAATGACAATGGTGGATCCATATGTGGTCTGTGAAAAGAACAGACATGCAATGACACTGGTGGATCCATATGTGGTTTGTGAAAACAACACACATGTAATGACACTGCTGGATCCATTTGTCGTCTCCGTAAAGAACAGACATGCATGACACTGGTGGATCCATATGTGGTCTGTGAAAAGAACAGACATGCAATGACTCTAGATGTGGTTAATTAAATGAACACAAATGCAATGAACTCTGGTGGATCCATATGTGGTTTGTGAAATGAACACACATGCAATGACACTAGTGGATCCATATGTGGTCTATGAACAGAACAAACATTTCAATGACTCTGGTGGATCCATATGTGGTATGTGAAAAGAACACACATGCAATGACAATGGTGGATCCATATGTGGTAAATGCAAAGAACACACATGTAGTGACACTGGTGGATCCATATGTGGTCTACGAAAAGAACACACATGCAATGACACTGGTGGATCCATATGTGGTGTGTGAACAACACACATGCAATGACTCTGGTGGATCCAAGTGTAGTCTGTGAAAAGAACAGACATGCAATTACACTATTGGATCCATATGTGGTGTGAGAAAAGAACACGCATGCAATGACACTGGTGGATCCATATGTAGTCTGTGAAAATAACACATATGCAATGAGAATGGTGGCTCCATATGTCGTATGTGAAAAGAACATACATGCAATGACAATGGTGGATCCATATGTTGTTTGTGAAAAGAACACACATGCAATGACACTAGTGGACCCATATGTGGTCTGTGAAAAGAACACACATGCAATGACACTAGTGGATCCGTATGTGGTCTGTGAAAAGAACACACACGCAATGAACTCTAGTGGATCCATATGGGGTCTGTGAAAAGAACAAACATTTCAATGACACTGGTGGATCCATATGTGGTATGTGAAAAGAACACACATGCAATGACACTTCTCGATCCAAATGTGGTCTATGAAAAGAACAAACATTTCAATGACACTGGTGGATCCATATGTGGTGTGTGGAAAGAACACACATGCAATGACAATGGTGGATCCATATGTGGTGTGTGAAAAGAACACACATGCAATGACACTGGTGGATCCATATGTGGTAAATGAAAAGAACACATATGCAAGGACACTGATGGACCCATATGTCGCCTGAGAAAAGAACATAGATGAAATGACACTGGTGGATCCATATGTGGTCTATGAAAAGAACACACATGCAATGACTCTGGTGGATCCATAGGTGGTCTGTGAAAAGAATAGACATGCAATGATACTGTCGGATCCATATGTGGTCTGTGAAAAGAACACATGCAATGACACTGGTAGATCCATATGTGGTCTGTGAAAAGAATACACATGCAATGACACTAGTGGATCCATAACTGGTCTATGAAAAGAACACACATGCAATGACACTAGTGGATCCATATATGGTCTGTGAAAAGAACACACATGCAATGAACTCTAGTGGATCCAAATGTGGTCTGTGAAAGGAACACATATGCAACAAACTCTAGTGGATCCATACGGGGTTTGTGAAAAGAACACACATGCAATGACACAGGTGGATCCATATGGGGTTTGTGAAAAGAACACACATACAATGACTAGTTGTGGTCTGTGAAAAGAACACACATGCAATGACACTAGTGGATCCATATGTGGTCTGTGAAAAGAACACACATGCAATGACACTGGTGGATCCATATGTGGTCTCTGAAAAGAACACACATGCAATGACACTAGTGGATCCATATGTGGTCTGGGAAACGAACACACATGCAATGACACTCGTGGATCCATATGTGGTCTGTGAAAAGAACACACATGCAATGACAATGGTGGATCCATATGTGGTCTGTTAAAAGAAAAGACATGCAATGACACTGGTGGATCCATATGTGGTCTGTGAAAAGAACAGACATGCAAGGACACTGGTGGATCCATATGTGGTCTGTGAAAAGAACAGACATGCAACGACACTGGTGGATCCATATGTGGTCTGGGAAAAGAACAGACATGCAATGAATCTAGATGTGGTTAATTAAATGAATGGAAATGCAATGAACTCTGGTGGATCCATATGTGGTCTGTGAAAAGAACACACATGCAATGACACTAGTGGATACATATGTGGTCTATGAAAAGAACAAACATTTCAATGACTCTGGTGGATCCATATGTGGTCTAAGAAAACAACACACATGCAATGACAATGGTGCATCCATATGTGTAAATGAAAAGAACACATATGCAGCGACACTAGTGGATCCATATGTGCTCTACGAAAAGAACACACATGCAATGACACTGGTGGATCCATATGTGGTGTGTGAAAACAACACACATTCAATGACTCTGGTGGATCCAAGTGTAGTCTGTGAAAAGAACAGACATGCAATTACACTAGTGGATCCATATATGGTGTGTGAAAAGAACACACATGCAATGACACTTGTGGATCCATATGTAGTCTGTGAAAATAACACACATGCAATGAGAATGGTGGCTCCATATGTGGTCTATGAAAAGAACATACATGCAATGACAATGGTGGATCCATATGTTGTTTGTGAAAAGAACACACATGCAATGACACTAGTGGACCCATATGTGGTCTGTGAAAAGAACACACATGCAATGACACCGGTGGATCCGTATGTGGTATGTGAAAAGAACACACATGCAATGACACTGGTGGATCCATATGTGGTCTCTGAAAAGAACACACATGCAATGACACTGGTGGATCCAAATGTGGTCTGTGAAAAGAACACACATGCAATGAACTCTAGTGGATCCATATGGGGTATGTGAAAAGAACAAACATTTCAATACACTGGTGGATGCATATGTGGTCTGTGAAAAGAACACACATGCAATGACACTTGTCGATCCAAATGTGGTCTATGAAAACAACAAACATGTCAGTGACACTAGTGGATCCATATGTGGTCTGTGAAAAGAACAGACATGTCAATGACACTGGTGGATCCATATGTGGTGTGTGGAAAGAACACACATGCAATGACAATGGTGGATCCATATGTGGTCTATGAAAAGAACACACATGCAATGCCACTGGTGGATCCATATGTGGTCTGTGAAAAGAACACAGATGCAATGACACTCGTGGATCCGTATGTGGTGTGTGAAAAGAACACACATGCAATGACACTGGTGGATCCATATGTGGTAAATGAAAAGAACACACATGGAATGACACTGGTGGATCCGTATGTGGTGTGTGAAAAGAACACACATGCAATGACACTGGTGTATCCATATGTGGTAAATGAAAAGAACACACATGAAATGACACTGGTAGATCCATCTATGGTCTGTGAAAAGAACACATGCAATGACACTGGTGGATCCATATGTGGTCTATGAAAAGAACACACATGCAATGACACTAGTGGATCCATAACTGGTCTATGAAAAGAACACACATGCAATGACACTAGTGGATCCATATATGGTCTGTGAAAAGAACACACATGCAATGAACTCTAGTGGATCCAAATGTGGTATGTGAAAAGAACACATATGCAATGAACTCTAGTGGATCCATATGGGGTTTGTGAAAAGAACACACATACAATGACCCAGGTGGATCCATATGGGGTCTGTGAAAAAGAACACACATGCAATGAAACTAGTAGATCCATATGTGGTCTGTGAAAAGAACACACATGCAATGACTAGTTGTGGTCTATGAAAAGAACACACATGCAATGACACTGGTGGATCCATATGTGGTCAGTGAAAAGAACACACATGCAATGACACTGGTGGATCCATATGTGGTCTGTGAAAAGAACACACATGGAATGACACTAGTGGATCCATATGTGGTGTGTGAAAAGAACACACATGCAATGACACTGGTAGATCCATATGTGGTAAATGAAAAGAAAACACATGCAATGACACTGGTGGATCCATATGTGATCTGTGAAAAGAACACACATGAAATGACACTGGTGGATCCATATGTGGTCTGTGAAAAGAACACACATGCAATGACACTGGTGGATCCATATGTGGTGTGTGAAAAGAACACACATGCGATGACACTGGTGGATCCATAGGTGGTAAATGAAAAGAACACACATGCAGTGACTCTGGTGGTTCCATATGTGGTCTGTGAAAAGAACACACATGAAATGACACTGGTGGATCCATATGTGGTGTGCGAAAAGAACACACATGCTATGACTCTAGTGGATCCATATGTGGTCTGTGAAAATAATAGACATGTAATTACACTGGTGGATCCATCTATGGTCTGTGAAAAGAACACATGCAATGACACTGGTGGACCCATATATGGTATGTGAAAAGAACACACATGCAATGACACTGGTGGATCCATATGTGGTATGTGAAAAGAACACACGTGATATGGGCATGAAGGAGGAGGTGAAGCCTAATTTCAGGACTCTACCAAGCTAGGTGATGCGGGCGCATCCCATTGATGATTGGCACGCCAGGACGACCTATGATATGTAATGATAACTCTAAAGGTTGTGTCAAATATTTTGCTATGTTATTGAGTCCGAGTCCATGTTAGGTTCGAGTCCGTTTGTCTGTTCGGTTTGGGACTAGCCAACCGACTAGTTGCAGGCCTCCTATATAAAGGAGCCAACCACCTAGGGTTTAGGGGAGTTCAGTTGTTTAGTCTAAAAAACTATATTGTGCTCCACCGTGTATCATCCCTCCGGGGACAGTGATCCCGTTTATCAGATTATTATTGCTGAGAAGGTTCTTGTGTGCATCAAGGATTATCGAGCCGTGGTTTGAGGCATGGTGATCTTCATCATGTTACTTGCTGGATTCGTTCCTCTTCTTCAGGTGACGTCCATCGGCATTATTGGGAGATCATCTATCAGGTTGACTCGCTGTGAAAGATCGGGACAAAACTTAAGGATCATTGATCAGATCCGTATCATCTTTCACTGCGAGTCAACCTGATAGATGATCTCCAAATAACGCCGATGAACGTCACCTAAAGAAGAGGAACGAATCTAGCATGTAATGTTATGAAGATCACCACGCCTCAAACCACGGCTCGATAATCCTTGATGCACACAAGAACCTTCGCAGCAATAATAATCTGATAAACGATATCGCCGTCCCTGGAGGGATGATACACGGTGGAGCACAATATAGTTTTTTAGACTAAACAACTGAACTCCCCTAAACCCTAGGTGGCTGGCTCCTTTATATAGGAGGCCTGCAACTAGTCGGTTGGCTAGTCCCAAACCGAACACACAAACGGACTCGAACCTAACATGGACTCGGACTCAATAACATAGAAAAATATTTGACACAACCTTTAGACTTATCATTACATATCATAGGTCGTCCTGGCGTGCCAATCATCAATGGGATGCGCCCGCATCACCTAGCTTGGTGGAGTCCTGAAATTAGGCTTCACCTCCTCCGTCCTGCCCATATCAACACGTGCAATGACACTGGTGGATCGATAAGTGGTCTTTGAAAAGAACACACATGTAATGACACTAGTGGACCCATATATGGTCTGTGAAAAGAACACACATGCAATGAACTCTGGTGGATCCAAATGTGGTCTCTGAAAAGAACACATATGCAATGAACTCTGGTGGATCCATATGGGGTCTGTGAAAATAACACACATATAATGACTCTAGTTGTGGTCTGTGAAAAGAACAGACATGCAATGACACTGGTGGATCCATATGTGGTCTGTGAAAATAACACACATGCAATGACACTGGTGGATCCATATGTGGTCTGTGAAAAGAACACACATGCAATGACACTCGTGGATCCATATGTGGTGTGTGAAAAGAACACACATGCAATGACACAGGTGGATCCATATGTGGTAAATGAAAAGAACACACATGGAATAACACTAGTGGGTCCATATGTGGTGTGTGAAAAGAACACACATGCAATGACACTAGTGGTTCCATATGTGGTAAATGAAAATAACACACATGAAATGACACTGGTGGATCCATATGTGGTCTCTGAAAAGAACACACATGCAATGAACTCTTGTGGATCCATACGGGGTCTGTAAAAAGAACACACATGCAATGACACTGGTGGATCCATATGTGGTCTATGAAAAGAACACACATGCAATGAACTCTGGTGGATCCATATGGCGTCTGTAAAAAGAACACACATGCAATGACATTGGTGGATCCATATGTGGCCTGTGAAAAGAAAACACATGCAATGGGAATGGTGGATCCATATGTGGTCATTGAAAAGAACACAAATGCAATGACCCTAGTGGATCCATATGTGGTATGTGAAAAGAACAAACATTTCAATGACACTGGTGGATCCATATATGGTCTGTGAAAAGAACACACATGCAATGAACTCTGCTGGATCCATATGTGGTCTGTGAAAAGAACACACATGCAATGGTACTGGTGGATCCATATGTTGTCTGTGAAAAGAACAAACATTTCAATGACTCTGGTGGATCCATATGTGGTCTCTGAAAAGAACACACATGCAATGACAATGGTGGATCCATATGTGGTAAATGAAAAGAACACACAAGCAGTGACACTAGTGGATCCATATGTGGTCTATGAAAATAACACACATGCCATGACACTGGTGGATCCATATGTGGTGTGTGAAAACAACACACATGCAATGACTCTGGTGGATCCATATGTGGTCTGTGAAAAGAACAGACATGCAATTACACTGGTGGATCCATATGTGGTCTGTGAAAAGAACACACATGCAACGACACTGGTGGATCCATATGTAGTCTATGAAAAGAACACACATGCAATGACACTGGTGGATCCATATGTGGTCTGTGAAAAGAACAAACATTTCAATGACAATGGTGGATCCATATGTGTGGTCTGTGAACAGAACACACATGCAATGACACTGGTGGATCCAAATGTGGTCTATGAAAAGAACAAACATTTCAATGACACTGGTGGATCCATATGTGGTCTATGAAAAGAACACACATGCAATGACACTAGTGGATCCATATGTGGTGTCTGAAAAAAACACATGCAATGACAATGGTGGATCCATTTGTGGTAAATGAAAAGAACACACATGTAGTGACATAGGTGGATCCATATGTGGTCTACAAAAAGAACACACATGCAATGACACTGGTGGATCCATAAGTGGTGTGTGAAAACAACAAACATGCAATGACTCTGGTGGATCCAAGTGTAGTCTGTGAAAAGAACAGACATGCAATTACACTAGTGGATCCATATGTGTTGTGAGAAAAGAACATACATGTAATGACACTGGTGGATCCATATGTAGTCTGTGAAAATAACACACATGCAATGAGAATGGTGGCTCCATATGTGGTCTCTGAAAAGAACACACATGCAATGAACTCTAGTGGATCCAAATGTGGTCTGTGAAAAGAACACATATGCAACGAACTCTAGTGGATCCATATGGGATTTGTGAAAAGAACACACATGCAATGACACAGGTGGATCCATATGGGGTTTGTGAAAAGAACACACATACAATGACTAGTTGTGGTCTGTCAAAAGAACACACATACAATGACTAGTTGTGGTCAGCGAAAAGAACACACATGCAATGACACTAGTGGATCCATATATGGTCTGTGAAAAGAACACACATGCAATGAACTCTGCTGGATCCATATGTGGTCTGTGAAAAGAACACACATGCAATGGCACTGGTGGATCCATATGTTGTCTGTGTAAAGAACAAACATTTCAATGACTCTGGTGGATCCATATGTGGTCTGTGAAAAGAACACACATGCAATGACAATGGTGGATCCATATGTGGTAAATGAAAAGAACACACAAGCAGTGACACTAGTGGATCCATATGTGGTCTATGAAAATAACACACATGCCATGACACTGGTGGATCCATATGTGGTGTGTGAAAACAACACACATGCAATGACTCTGGTGGATCCATATGTGGTCTGTGAAAAGAACAGACATGCAATTACACTGGTGGATCCATATGTGGTCTGTGAAAAGAACACACATGCAATGACACTAGTGGATCCATATGTAGTCTATGAAAAGAACACACATGCAATGACACTGGTGGATCCATATGTGGTCTGTGAAAAGAACAAACATTTCAATGACAATGGTGGATCCATATGTGTGGTGTGTGAACAGAACACACATGCAATGACACTAGTGGATCCAAATGTGGTCTATGAAAAGAACAAACATTTCAATGACACTGGTGGATCCATATGTGGTCTATGAAAAGAACACACATGCAATGACACTGGTGGATCCATATGTGGTGTGTGAAAAAAAAAACATGCAATGACAATGGTGGATCCATATGTGGTAAATGAAAAGAACACACATGTAGTGACACTGGTGGATCCATATGTGGTCTACAAAAAGAACACACATGGAATGACACTGGTGGATCCATATGTGGTGTGTGAAAACAACAAACATGCAATGACTCTGGTGGATCCAAGTGTAGTCTGTGAAAAGAACAGACATGCAATTACACTAGTGGATCCATATGTGTTGTGAGAAAAGAACATACATGTAATGACACTGGTGGATCCATATGTAGTCTGTGAAAATAACACACATGCAATGAGAATGGTGGCTCCATATGTGGTGTGTGAGAAGAACATACATGCAATGACAATGGTGGATCCATATGTTGTTTGTGAAAAGAACACACATGCAATAACACTAGTGGACCCATATGTGGTCTGTGAAAAGAACACACATGCAATGACACTGGTGGATCCGTATGTGGGCTGTGAAAAGAACACACATGCAATGACACTAGTGGATCCATATGTGGTCTATGAAAAGAACACACATGCAATGAATCTGGTGGATCCATATGTCATTTGTGAAAAGAACACACATGAAATGACACTGGTGGATCCATATGTGGTCTGTGAAAAGAATACACATGCAATGAATCTGGTGGATCCATAGGTGGTCTGTAAAAGGAATAGACATGCAATGATACTGGTGGATCCATATGTGGTCTCTGAAAAGAACACACATGCAATGACACTTGTGGACACATATGTGGTCTGTGAAAAGAACACACATGCAATGACCCTAGTGGATCCATATGTGGTCTGTGAAAAGAACAAACATTTCAATGACACTTGTGGATCCATATATGGTTTGTGAAAAGAACACACATGCAATGAACTCTGGTGGATCCAAATGTGGACTGTGAAAAGAACACACATGCAATGACACTGGTGGATCCATATGTGGTCTATGATAAGAACACACATTTCAATGACTCTGGTGGATGCATATGTGGTCTGTAAAAAGAACACACATGCAATGACAATGGTGGATCCATATGTGGTAAATGAAAAGAACACACATGAAGTGACACTGGTGGATCCATATGTGGTCTATGAAAGAACACACATGCAATGACACTGGTGGATCCATATGTGGTGTGTGAAAACAACACACATGCAATGACTCTGTTAGATCCATATGTGGTCTGTGAAAAGAACATACATGAAATTACACTGGTGGATCCATATGTGGTCTGTGAAAAGAACACTCATGCAATGACACTGGTGGATCCATATGTAGTCTATGAAAAGAACACACCTGCAATGACACTGGTGGATCCATATGTGGTCTGTGAAAAGAACAACATTTCGATGACACTGGTGGATCCATATGTGGTCTGTGAACAGAACATACATGCAATGAAACTGGTGGATCCAAATGTGGTCTATGAAAAGAACAAACATTTCAATGACACTAGTGGATCCATATGTTGTCTGTGAAAAAGAATACACATGCAATGACACTTGTGGATCCATAGGTGGTGTGTGAAAAAAACACACATGCAATGACACTGGTGGATCCATATGTGGTAAATGAAAATAATACACATGCAGTGACACTAGTGGATCCATATGTCATCAGTGAAAAGAACACACATGAAATGACCCTGGTGGATCCGTTTGTGGTCTGTGAAAAGAACACACATGCAATGAAACTAGTGGATCCATATGTGGTCTGTGAAAAGAACACACATGCAATGACACTAGTGGATCCATATGTGGTCTATGAAAAGAAGACACATGCAATGAATCTGGTGGATCCATATGTCATCTGTGAAAAGAACACACATGAAATGACACTGGTGGATCCATATGTGGTCTATGAAAAGAACACACATGCAATGAATCTAGTGGATCCATAGGTGGTCTGTAAAAGGAATAGACATGCAATGATACTGGTGGATCCATATGTGGTCTCTAAAAAGAACACACATGCAATGACACTGGTGGACACATATGTGGTCTGTGAAAAGAACACACATGCAATGACCCTAGTGGATCCATATGTGGTCTGTGAAAAGAACAAACATTTCAATGACACTGGTGGATCCATATATGGTCTGTGAAAAGAACACACATGCAATGAACTCTGCTGGATCCATATGTGGTCTATGAAAAGAACACACATGCAATGACACTGGTGGATCCATATGTGGTCTATGATAAGAACACACATTTCAATTACTCTGGTGGATCCATATGTGGTCTGTGAAAAGAACACACATGCAATGACAATGGTGGATCCATATGTGGTAAATGAAAAGAACACACATGGAGTGACACTGGTGGATCCATATGTGGTCTATGAAAGAACACACATGCAATGACACTGGTGGATCCATATGTGGTGTGTGAAAACAACACACATGCAATGACTCTGCTGGATCCATATGTGGTCTGTGAAAAGAACATACATGCAATTACACTGGTGGATCCATATGTGGTCTGTGAAAAGAACACACATGCAATGACACTAGTGGATCCATATGTAGTCTATGAAAAGAACACACATGCAATGACACTGGTGGATCCATATGTGGTCTATGAAAAGAACAAACATTTCGATGACACTGGTGGATCCACATGTGGTCTGTGAACAGAACGTACATGCAATGACACTGATGGATCCAAATTGTCAACACCCGGATTTTTAATCCCAGATGCCCGTTATGCCATACCTCGCAATCCCAGGATTACCATTTTTGCGAGACATAACGGATTGGATATCACAGTACATCATCCATTACAAACCATACATAAGGTTTTACACAAATAAGGATCTCATGATCCAGTCTTTAATACAACAAGCAGCGGAAATAAATGATAAGCGTAGCGGTGGGGTCCATCTTCAGGGGCACAGGCAATGCTGACGAAGGCAGATAGTCCTAGTTATTATAGCCGTCCTGCTGACCATCATCTTGATAATCTCCTTCATAGTCTGGCCATGATAATAGCCAGGGACAAAAGCCATGAGTACTCTTTAAGTACTCGCAAACTACTACTAACAAGGGGTATAATTCTAAGTTAAAGTACTGAATCTAAGTTAACTTTCAAGTTAAGTTTGAAACCTAAGCTGAGTTCTGAAGCAAGAAAAGATAAAGTAAAGTTCTAGAATCACTTAAGTTGGAAAGCTTTTATCATTAACACAACCCTGTTGTGGTCAAGTCAAGGTTCATCATTCATTTCCAAGTTATTTAGAAAACATCTGACAATGAAACAGTATGGCCATTTCAACTGTCCATAACCGCGGATGCGGCTATTCGAATAGTTTGACACTCTGCAGAGGTGGTACACTTTCACCACAAGATTCGATAAATCTGTCAGGGATAACCCTGAATCATCATACTTAGTATGCAGATAATCAAACATAACCTTCCTTTTAAACACCCTAGTATAAGCACCTCTCCTATGAGCATGGCCTCCCAACCATGACCATCAGTCATCTTGGGCACTGCATAGGTGGACATCATTGAGAGGTAGCCTCAGCTCAAACCTCTCCCGTGAGGGAACTAATACTAATGCATATAATTTCCAGCTAAGCCTTACCCAATTCAGGTAATGTGGTTGTACGGTAAATTTGGAATGGTATCGCATCCGAATCCAACCATCAGTTTTATAAAAGGGTTAAGGCTCATGCCTCATCATTTTCATCATCACAAACCAGTTGTGTTTTGCAACACATGTCAAAACATCTCAATAGAATGACTCATCATTCCAAGGTTTTCATAACTCATTTTCACCAAGTGTTCCCATCTAAAGTGACTCAAGTTTTTTTGAGCTATTCTAAAGTACTAAGTTAAGAGTATTCACTAAGGTGGAAAGATGGGATCAATCTCATGCCATAGAATGACATCTAAAGGTTTCTAAGTAGGTCAAGTTTTATACTCTTTATGCTACCTTCAAAATTAAGTAAAGAACTTTGTGTAAACTAAGGGAGGTAAAACTTGTCAATAAGACTTGGGGTACTAATAGTTAAAGGGGTGTGATCAAAGCATGCTTATGGCATCTTTGCTAAACCATCTAGTTTTATTCTAGCTTGCTAACAATAGCTTGTTAAGGTATGTTTTGCAAGGGTTAGCTTGCCACTAATAGCTTGCCTTGGTTGGTGCAGTGGTTGAAGTTTTCTTCTGCTTCTTCTTGTTAGAACTCCTCCTCCTCGAAAGCTTGGTCGGTACTAGCGTCTATAAATATATAGGGAGTAGACAATCACCAAACAATACTTAACTAGGCTAAGTAGAATTCTAAAACACACAATTGATGATCTATTATCATCACAAGCATCACAAGTTTAATTCAATAGTTCCAACCTTTTTAATTTGGAAAAGTAATTTCTACTCATTGAAATATTAACTAAAATTTAATATTCACCACCAAAACATGGGATCATGTGGACTCATGTCCTCATCACATATTCTAACATGTGGGAATGAGATTTAAGGGTTGGATCAATATTACTTTGGTTTAAGTTCATTATTTAATGATTTAAAGTGACTAGAAATGCCTATATAGCACTATTTTGGTACTAGTCCAAAGTCACTGCATGTAAACCTTAATATTATTACATATTTAGATAGATATGATGAAATATGATTTTTGAGAGTTGCAATCAACTCAAAAGCTAACTTGGTTGATTTTATAAAAATGTTTCAAGTTGCAAAAGCTTCCGTCTTCTTATTTTTATTAGGAGAAATCTACAACTCTAAATGAATTAAATCCAACGGGCTTGGATAGATCATTTAAATACCTTTCAGACAACATTAGTTTCATGCAATTTGGATTTGTCAAACTCACAGAATTGAATTTTGAAACACTGGACATAAACTATATTCTAACTAAAAAGAAAAATCCAGATTTGAATCTGTGGGCTAACGCGGGAAAGGGAATGGGCCGGCCCAGTGGCGCTCCGCGGCGCGGGGCTCAGCTGACAGGGGGGTCCCACTTGTCAGCGGCACTTAAAACGCGAAGCGGTACGCGCGCTGTGGGCCGTGCGATTAGAGGCTAGATCTATGGCTGAGGGTCGTCGTCGATGACGAACAGGTCGCCGGCGAGCTCGAACCCTAGCGGCTCGGTGGGGGTCTACTGGGGGCGTACCAGGGCTCCAGCTGGGTCGGCGAGGCGGGCAAACGACGTGGAAGACGACGGCGAGGCGAGGCGTGGTTGCGGCGGAGCTTGTTGTGGCTGGAATCAACGACACCCTTCTTCTCCCGAGGCGGCGGCTCCGGTTCCAATTCCGGCGAGCTGCTGCTCCACTTGCTCCGGCGAGAGGTGGGTGAGGTTCAGAGAGGTGAGGGGAGTGGAATGGTGTGAGTCTTTGGTGCTAGGGAGGGCTCCTTTTATAGGCTCGACGGTGAGACCGAGCGGGATGGGCGGTCGACGGTGGCGACATGGCTATGGCAAGCTAGCGGCATGGCTGGGGATTGCGATCGGTGGGAGGTTCCCTGGCGGTGCTCTAGGACTTCAATGCGGCCGTAGGGGCGGTGGCACGTGGTCGGGGCGAGGTGGCGCTCTGCGCGGCCGAAGTGGCTGTGTCCACGGCGAGCGGTGGATGTAGGCCTTTGGGCGGCGAATGGGGGTGTCTGGGGTGTTCTCCAGGTCGAGGCGGAGCGGTGGGCGCGGGCTAGTGCCAAGGGCGGTCTGCGCGAGCGGGGACAGTGCGCGCTCTGCGGGTGGCATCGGCATGGTTCGGTGGCACTGGGCACGGGTTCTCCTCTGTGGTCCACGGTGGCTCTTGGCTCGGGCAAGGGACAGAGAGGGGCGGTGCGGTGCTGGCTACCTCTTAGACATGGAGAGGAAAGAGGAGGTGGTCTGCTGCAGCGGGGCACGTTTGGCCGGCAAGGGTGGTGCTCGGCATGGCATGGCATTGCTACTAGGGTGTAGGGGATGGGTTGCAAATGGCATGGTTTGATCAGAGGGGGACAAAGAGATTAAATGGAGATCAAATGGGGGCAAAACTTTGTTCAAAACAGTGAGCTAGGATTAGAGGTGTGATTCTGCCTGCCAAGTGTTTGATAAAATGGCCGCAAGAGAAAAAGTTTTGAATTTTGAGTTCAAAATTTTTGGGTGATCTCCACTAGTGATAGGTAGTCTCTGGTTGCAAGGGTTTTGAAAATGGTGCTCAAATAGATGGTTTTTGAAATAGGGGTGATCTATGCATATGCATTAGATTCAATTTTAAACTGTCATTTAAATTAGTTTACAGAATGTTTTTAGTAGATCAAAAGGTGGGCCTTGGTACCTCATTATGTGTACTAGCAAGGGGTGCAAAGATCAAGAATTGTTTTTGTTAAGAAATGAGTACTAGGAATAGCCAAAGTAGGCATGAGAGTTAAATTTGTCAAAATGACCATTCCTTCTTTTTAATTCTTTTTTATTTGATTTCCTTTAGGAAAAGTTTGGGAATGATGTAGATGATGTTTAAATCACCTAAGAAACATTTTACAAGCATTGGATCAATCAATCATGGCAATTCAAACAACTCCTATTTTAAATGCACACATATATGAATGCTTTCATTTTAAATTTGGAAAAGTTTTTGTTAACCCCATTTTTGGATGATTTGATCATGATAAGCTTGGATTAAAGTTTTGGGATGTTACACAAATGTGGTCTATGAAAAGAACAAACATTTCAATGACACTAGTGGATCCATATGTTGTCTGTGAAAAGAACACACATGCAATAACACTGGTGGATCCATAGGTGGTCTGTGCAAAAAAAACACATGCAATGACACTGGTGGATCCATATGTGGTAAATGAAAAGAATACACATGCAATGACACTAGTGGATCCATATGTCATCTGTGAAAAGAACACACATGAAATGACCCTGGTGGATCCATATGTGGTCTATGAAAAGAACACACATGCAATGACTCTGGTGGATCCATAGGTGGTCTGTGAAAAGAACAGACATGCAATGATACTGGTGGATCATATGTGGTATGTGAAAAGAACACACATGCAATGACACTGGTGGACCCATATGTGGTCTGTGAACAGAACACACATGTAATGACACTGGTGGATCCAAATGTGGTCTATGAAAAGAACAAACATTTCAATGACACTGGTGGATCCATATGTGGTCTATGAAAAGAACACACATGCAATGACACTGGTGGATCCATATGTGGTGTGTGAAAACAACACACATGCAATGACTCTGGTGGATCCATATGTGGTCTGTGAAAATAACAGACATGCAATTACACTCGTGGATCCATATGTGGTCTGTGAAAAGAACACACATGCAATGATAATGGTGGATCCATATGTGGTCTGTGAAAAGAACATACATGCAATGACACTCGTGGACCCATATGTGGTCTGTGAAAAGAACACACATGCAATGACAATGGTGGATCCACATGTGGTAAATGAAGAGAACACACATGTAGTGACACTGGTGGATCCATATGTGGTCTATGAAAATAACACACATGCAATGACACTGGTGGATCCATATGTGGTGTGTGTAAACAACACACATGCAATGACTCTGGTGGATCCATATGTGGTGTGTGAAAAGAACAGACATGCAATTAGACTGGTGGATCCATATGTGGTCTGTGAAAAGAACACACATGGAATGACACTGGTGGATCCATATGTAGTCTATGAAAAGAACACACATGCAATGACACTGGTGGATCCATATGTGGTCTTTGAAAAGAACAAACATTTCAATGACACTAATGGATCTATATGTGGTCTATGAACAGAACACACATGCAATGACACTGGTGGATCCAAATGTGGTCTATGAAAATAACAAACATCTCAATGACACTGGTGGATCCATATGTGGTTTGTGAAAAGAACACACATGCAATGACACTGGTGGATCCATAGGTGGTGTGTGAAAAAAAAACATGCAATGACAACGGTGGATCCATACGTGGTAAAAGAAAAGAACACACATGCAATGACACTAGCGGATCCATATGTGGTGTGTGAAAACAACACACATGCAATGACTCTACTGGATCCATATGTGGTCTGTGAGAAGAACAGACATGCAATTACACTGGTGGATCCATATGTGGTCTATGAAAAGAACAAACATTTCAATGACACTGGTGGATCCATATGTGGTCTGTGAACAGAACACACATGCAATGACACTGGTGGATCCATATGTAGTCTATGAAAAGAACACACTTGCAATGACAATGGTGGATCCATATGTGGTCTGTGAAAAGAACAAACATTTCAATGACACTGGTGGATCCATATGCGGTCTGTGAACAGAACACACATGCAATGACACTGGTGGATCCAAATGTGGTCTATGAAAAGAACAAACATTTCAATGACATTGGTGGATCCATATGTGGTCTGTGAAAAGAACAAACATGCAATGACACTGGTGGATCCATAGGTGGTGTGTGAAAAAAAACACATGCAATGACAATGGTGGATCCATATGTGGTAAATGAAAAGAACACACATGTAGTGACACTGGTGGATCCATATGTGGTCTACGAAAAGAACACACATGCAATGACACTGGTGGATCCATATGTGGTGTGTGAAAACAACACACATGCAATGACTCTAGTGGATCCAAGTGCAGTCTGTGAAAAGAACAGACACGCAATTACACTAGTGGATCCATATGTGGTGTGAGAAAAGAACACACATGTAATGACACTGGTGGATCCATATGTAGTCTGTGAAAATAACACACATGCAATGAGAATGGTGGCTCCATATGTGGTGTGTGAAAAGAACATACATGCAATGACAATGGTGGATCCATATGTTGTTTGTGAAAAGAACACACATGCAATGACACTAGTGGACCCATATGTTGTCTGTGAAAAGAACACACATGCAATGACACTGGTGGATCCGTATGTGGTCTGTGAAAAGAACACACATGCAATGACAATGGTGGATCCACATGTGGTCTGTGAAAAGAACACACATGTAATGATACTGGTGGATCCATATGTGGTTTATGAAAAGAACACACATGCAATGAATCTATTGGATCCATATGTCATCTGTGAAAAGAACACACATGAAATGACACTGGTAGATCCATATGTGGTCTGTAAAAAGAACACACATGCAATGAATCTGGTGGATCCATAGGTGGTCTGTAAAAGGAATAGACATGCAATGATACTGGTGGATCCATATGTGGTCTCTGAAAAGAACACACATGCAATGACACTGGTGGACACATATGTGGTCTGTGAAAAGAACACACATGCAATGACCCTAGTGGATCCATATGTGGTGTTTGAAAAGAACAAACATTTCAATGACACTGGTGGATCCATATATGGTCTGTGAAAAGAACACACATGCAATGAACTCTACTAGATCCATATGTGGTCTGTGAAAATACACACATGCAATGACACTGGTGGATCCATATGTGGTCTATGATAAGAACACACATTTCAACGACTCTGGTGGATCCATATGTGGTCTGTGAACAGAACATACATGCAATGACACTGGTGGATCCAAATGTGGTCTATGAAAAGAACAAACATTTCAATGACACTGGTGGATCCATATGTGGTCTATGAAAAGAACACACATGCAATGACACTGGTGGATCCATATGTGGTGTGTGAATACAACACACATGCAATGACTCTGGTGGATCCATATGTGGTCTGTGAAAATAACAGACATGCAATTACACTCGTGGATCCATATGTGGTCTATGAAAAGAACACACATGCAATGATAATGGTGGATCCATATGTGGTCTGTGAAAAGAACATACATGCAATGACACTCGTGGACCCATATGTGGTCTGTGAAAAGAACACACATGCAATGACAATGGTGGATCCACATGTGGTAAATGAAGAGAACACACATGTAGTGACACTGGTGGATCCATATGTGGTCTATGAAAATAACACACATGCAATGACACTGGTGGATCCATATGTGGTGTGTGTAAACAACACACATGCAATGACTCTGGTGGATCCATATGTGGTGTGTGAAAAGAACAGACATGCAATTAGACTGGTGGATCCATATGTGGTCTGTGAAAAGAACACACATGGAATGACACTGGTGGATCCATATGTAGTCTATGAAAAGAACACACATGCAATGACACTGGTGGATCCATATGTGGTCTTTGAAAAGAACAAACATTTCAATGACACTGGTGGATCCATATGTGGTCTATGAACAGAACACACATACAATGACACTGGTGGATCCAAATGTGGTCTATGAAAATAACAAACATCTCAATGACACTGGTGGATCCATATGTGGTTTGTGAAAAGAACACACATGCAATGACACTGGTGGATCCATAGGTGGTGTGTGAAAAAAAAACATGCAATGACAACGGTGGATCCATACGTGGTAAAAGAAAAGAACACACATGCAATGACACTAGCGGATCCATATGTGGTGTGTGAAAACAACACACATGCAATGACTCTACTGGATCCATATGTGGTCTGTGAGAAGAACAGACATGCAATTACACTGGTGGATCCATATGTGGTCTATGAAAAGAACAAACATTTCGATGACACTGGTGGATCCATATGTGGTCTGTGAACAGAACACACATGCAATGACACTGGTGGATCCATATGTAGTCTATGAAAAGAACACACTTGCAATGACAATGGTGGATCCATATGTGGTCTGTGAAAAGAACAAACATTTCAATGACACTGGTGGATCCATATGCGGTCTGTGAACAGAACACACATGCAATGACACTGGTGGATCCAAATGTGGTCTATGAAAAGAACAAACATTTCAATGACACTGGTGGATCCATACGTGGTCTGTGAAAAGAACACACATGCAATGACACTGGTGGATCCATAGGTGGTGTGTGAAAAAAAACACATGCAATGACAATGGTGGATCCATATGTGGTAAATGAAAAGAACACACATGTAGTGACACTGGTGGATCCATATGTGGTCTACGAAAAGAACACACATGCAATGACACTGGTGGATCCATATGTGGTGTGTGAAAACAACACACATGCAATGACTCTGGTGGATCCAAGTGCAGTCTGTGAAAAGAACAGACACGCAATTACACTAGTGGATCCATATGTGGTGTGAGAAAAGAACACACATGTAATGACACTGGTGGATCCATATGTAGTCTGTGAAAATAACACACATGCAATGAGAATGGTGGCTCCATATGTGGTGTGTGAAAAGAACATACATGCAATGACAATGGTGGATCCATATGTTGTTTGTGAAAAGAACACACATGCAATGACACTAGTGGACCCATATGTTGTCTGTGAAAAGAACACACATGCAATGACACTGGTGGATCCGTATGTGGTCTGTGAAAAGAACACACATGCAATGATACTGGTGGATCCATATGTGGTTTATGAAAAGAACACACATGCAATGAATCTATTGGATCCATATGTCATCTGTGAAAAGAACACACATGAAATGACACTGGTAGATCCATATGTGGTCTGTAAAAAGAACACACATGCAATGAATCTGGTGGATCCATAGGTGGTCTGTAAAAGGAATAGACATGCAATGATACTGGTGGATCCATATGTGGTCTCTGAAAAGAACACACATGCAATGACACTGGTGGACACATATGTGGTCTGTGAAAAGAACACACATGCAATGACCCTAGTGGATACATATGTGGTGTTTGAAAAGAACAAACATTTCAATGACACTGGTGGATCCATATATGGTCTGTGAAAAGAACACACATGCAATGAACTCTACTGGATCCATATGTGGTCTGTGAAAAGAACACACATGCAATGACACTGGTGGATCCATATGTGGTCTATGATAAGAACACACATTTCAACGACTCTGGTGGATCCATATGTGGTCTGTGAACAGAACATACATGCAATGACACTGGTGGATCCAAATGTGGTCTATGAAAAGAACAAACATTTCAATGACACTAGTGGATCCATATGTTGTCTGTGAAAAGAACACACATGCAATAACACTGGTGGATCCATAGGTGGTGTGTGAAAAAAACACATGCAATGACACTGGTGGATCCATATGTGGTAAATGAAAAGAATACACATGCAATGACACTAGTGGATCCATATGTCATCTGTGAAAAGAACACACATGAAATGACCCTGGTGGATCCATATGTGGTCTATGAAAATAACACACATGCAATGACTCTGGTGGATCCATAGGTGGTCTGTGAAAAGAATAGACATGCAATGATTATTGGGTCTGCAGCATAGAAAACAAAAATTTTCCTACGATGAGAACTATACGCCAAGATCTATCTACTAGATACAGAGCAACGGGTGGACATACATCCATGGAGAACTTACCCTCGAAGACAACAAGCTTTGTTAACGAGTAGGAACTCGTGGTTGATGTAGTCGTACACTTGCCGATCTCAAGATCGTGAGGAAGTCCGAGCGCCGCAACTCAGCAGCGCATCCGCACTCGCACACACGTTCAAGCCACCGGTCAACCTCCACCTCCTCACTCCAGCGATCCAGCGGAAGCGGCAACTCCTTCCAAACGAAATGCCACTAGGAACATGTATCTCGCTAATCCGAGACCATGGGGGAATAATTCTAGAGGGGGAGAGAGATCCTTCACAAGGAGGTGTGAGGATGAAGGAGGGAATGGGTGGCCTTTTATAGGAGGAGGGGGTGCCTCCTCTCTTCATGGCCGGCGCATGGGGGGTGACCCCTCACCTCCCACATTCATGTGGTGGTAACCCCTCCACATTAAAATGCCTCTTCACATTCCCTTTTAAGGTCTCCACTTTAAATGCATTAAATTTCTCCAAATTTAATGCTCTCTCATTTAATGAAACTCTTTTTATTAAATTTATTCAGAATTTTCTTAATTACTTTAATTAACAAAAATTCACATATTGCCCCTTGCAATATTTCAATATCACATGCAGAACCACCTTCTGCAATTTCACCCTAAACAATTTCCTGTTTCTATTGAAACAATTCCTGCGCTTTGCAATTCTTTCGTCTGAAACATATGTGCTCCAAAATGGTGTTCGGTAACTCTTAAGTGTACCACCCTACGGTTCGCGAATAATGCAGACATGATCGAGACCCTTCTCCGATCAATAATCAGCAGCGGGACCTGGAGATCCGTACTGACTCCTACACATTCAACGATGACTCCTGTGATCGTGAGAACCTTTAACGCTTGTAACTAAATCCCTTTGTCTCTCGATATATTACATGTCCGAGATTCGATCATCGGTATCTCCATACCTAGTTTGATCTCGTTACCGACATGCACTCTTTTCTCGTTCCCGTGATATAACATTCTAGTGATCACATCACTTGCTTGCAAGCTATCCTAATGTGATATCACCGAGAGGGCCCAGAGTATATCTATCCGTCATCTGGATTGACAAATTCCACTCTTGATCCATGAGCCTCAACATAACACCTTCGTAGTACTGAACCCATCTTTATAGTCACCCTGTTACGATGTGACGTTTGATGTTATCAAGATACTCTTCCGGTGTTAGCAATTAACATGATCTCATGGTCTAAGGATAAAGATTACTTCGTATGATGTTATAGCAATATAAACATAATGATTTGATCGTAATGCTATACTTCGGATGAATGTTCATCACATCATTTCACAAATGTTGTGACCTTGTTATTAACAACATCCAATGTCCATGATCAGGAAACCTTGATCATCTTGTTAATCAACAAGCTAGTCTATAAGAGAGGCATAACTAGGAACCCTTTTTGTTTATTAAACACACATGTATTGATGTTTCCTATCAATACAATTATAGCATGCAAAATAAACATCTATCATATACAAGGAATACATAATAACTTTATTATTGCCTCTCAGGGCATATTTCCTTCAGTCTCCCACTTGCACTAGAGACAATAATCTAGTTTATATAGTGATAAATCTAACACCCATGGAGTTCTGGTGTTGATCATGTTTTGCCCTAGGGAGTACTTTAGTCAACGGATCTGCTACATTCAGGTCCGTGTGCACTTTACAAATCTTTATATCTCCATCCTTGACATGCTCGCGGATGGAGTGAAACCGGCGCTTAATATGCTTGGAATTCTTGTGAGACCTTGGTTCCTTGGCGATGGCTATGGCTCCATTATTGTCACAATAGATCACCATTGGGTCCAACACACTAGGAACCACACCTAGTTCCGTTATGAACTCCTTCATCCAAACCGCTTCCTGCGCTGCTTCTGAAGCAGCAACATATTCCGCCTTCGTCGTTGATCCAGCCACCACAGGTTGTTTGGAGCTCCTCCAACTAACTGCTGCTCCCTTCAAGAGAAATACGTATCCGGATTGAGACTTAGAGTCATCCGGATCAGTGTCAAAGCTAGCATCGACATAACACTTAGCGACTAGCACTTCTTCACCTCCGTATACAAGAAACATATCCTTAGTTCTTCTCAAGTACTTAAGGATATTCTTGACCGCTATCCAGTGTTCCGAACCTGGATCGGATTGGTACCTACTAGTCAAACTAATAGCATGTGCCACATCCGGTCTTGTACATAGCATGGCATACATTATAGAGCCTATGGCTGAGGCATAGGGGATCTTATCCATTATCTCTCTTTCTTCCGCCGTAGCCAGACATGCAATGACACTAGTGGATCCATATGTCATCTGTGAAAAGAACACACATGAAATGACACTGGTGGATCCATATGTGGTCTGTGAAAAGAACACACATGCAATGAACTCTGGTGGATCCATATGGGGTCTGTGAAAAGAACACACATGCAATGACACTGGTGGATCCATATGTGGTCTGTGAAAAGAACACACATGCAATGACAATGGTGGATCCATATGTGGTCTGTCAAAAGAACACACATGCAATGAACTCTGGTGGATCCATATGGGGTCTGTGAAAAGAACACACATGCAATGACACTGGTGGATCCATATGTGGTCTGTGAAAAGAACACACATGCAATGACAATGGTGGATCCATATGTGGTCTGTGAAAAGAACACACATGAAATGACCCTGCTGGATCCATATGTGGTCTGTGAAAAGAACAAACATTTCAATGACACTGGTGGATCCATATATGGTCTGTGAAAAGAACACACATGCAATGAACTCTACTGGATCCATATGTGGTCTGTGAAAAGAACACACATGCAATGACACTGGTGGATCCATATGTGGTCTATGATAAGAACACACATTTCAACGACTCTGGTGGATCCATATGTGGTCTGTGAACAGAACATACATGCAATGACACTGGTGGATCCAAATGTGGTCTATGAAAAGAACAAACATTTCAATGACACTAGTGGATCCATATGTTGTCTGTGAAAAGAACACACATGCAATAACACTGGTGGATCCATAGGTGGTGTGTGAAAAAAACACATGCAATGACAATGGTGGATCCATATGTGGTCTGTGAAAAGAACACACATGAAATGACCCTGCTGGATCCATATATGGTCTGTGAAAAGAACAAACATTTCAATGACACTGGTGGATCCATATATGGTCTGTGAAAAGAACACACATGCAATGAACTCTACTGGATCCATATGTGGTCTGTGAAAAGAACACACATGCAATGACACTGGTGGATCCATATGTGGTATGTGAAAAGAACAACCATTTCAATGACTCTGGTGGATCCATATGTGGTCTGTGAAAAGAACACACATGCAATGACAATGGTGGATCCATATGTGGTAAATGAAAAGAACACACATGCAGTGACACTGGTGGATCCATATGTGGTCTATGAAAAGAACACACATGCAATGACATTGGTGGATCCATATGTGGTGTCTAAAAACAACACACATACAATGACTCTGGTGGATCCATATGTGGTCTGTGAAAAGAATAGACATGCAATTACAATGGTGGATCCATATGTGGACTGTGAAAAGAACACACATGCAATGACACTGGTGGATCCATATGTAGTCTATGAAAAGAACACACATGCAATGACACTGGTGGATCCATATGTGGTCTATGAAAAGAACAACCATTTCAATGACACTGGTGGATCCATATGTGGTTTGTGAACAGAACATACATGCAATGACACTGGTGGATCCATATGTCGTGTGTGAAAAGAACACACATGAAATGACACTAGTGGATCCATATGTGGTCTGTGAAAAGAACACACACGCAATAACAATGGTGGATCCATATGTGGTCTTTGAAAAGAACACACATGCAATGACACTGGTGGATCCATATGTGGTCTATGATAAGAACACACATTTCAACGACTCTGGTGGATCCATATGTGGTCTGTGAACAGAACATACATGCAATGACACTGGTGGATCCAAATGTGGTCTATGAAAAGAACAAACATTTCAATGACACTAGTGGATCCATATGTTGTCTGTGAAAAGAACACACATGCAATGACACTGGTGGATCCATAGGTGGTGTGTGAAAAAAACACATGCAATGACACTGGTGGATCCATATGTGGTAAATGAAAAGAATACACATGCAATGACACTAGTGGATCCATATGTCATCTGTGAAAAGAACACACATGAAATGACCCTGGTAGATCCATATGTGGTCTATGAAAATAACACACATGCAATGACTCTGGTGGATCCATAGGTGGTCTGTGAAAAGAATAGACATGCAATGATTGTTGGGTCCGCAGCATAGAAAACAAAAATTTTCCTACGATGAGAACTATACGCCAAGATCTATCTACTAGATACAGAGCAACGGGTGGACATACATCCATGGAGAACTTACCCTCGAAGACAACGAGCTTTGTTAACGAGTAGGAACTCGTGGTTGATGTAGTCGTACACTTGCCGATCTCAAGATCATGAGGAAGTCCGAGCGCCGCAACTCAGCAGCGCATCCTCACTCGCACACACGTTCAAGCCACCGGTCAACCTCCACCTCCTCACTCCAGTGATCCAGCGGAAGCAGCAACTCCTTCCAGACGAAATGCCACCAGGAACATGTATCTCGCTAATCCGAGACCATGGGGGAATAATTCTAGAGGGGGAGAGATATCCTTCACAAGGAGGTGTGAGGATGAAGGAGGGAATGGGTGGCCTTTTATAGGAGGAGGGGGGGTGCCTCCTCTCTTCATGGCCGGCGCATGGGGGGTGACCCCTCACCTCCCCCATTCATGTGGTGGTAACCCCTCCACATTAAAATGCCTCTTCACATTCCCTTTTAAGGTCTCCACTTTAAATGCATTAAATTTCTCCAAATTTAATGCTCTCTCATTTAATGAAACTCTTTTTATTAAATTTATTCAGAATTTTCTTAATTACTTTAATTAACAAACATTCACATATTTCCCCTTGCAATATTTCAATATCACATGCAGAACCACCTTCTGCAATTTCACCCTAAACAATTTCCTGTTTCTATTGAAACAATTCCTGCGCTTTGCAATTCTTTCGTCTGAAACATATGTGCTCCAAAATGGTGTCCGGTAACTCTTAAGTGTGCCACCCTACGGTTCGCGAATAATGCAGACATGATCGAGACCCTTCTCCGATCAATAATCAGCAGCGGGACCTGGAGATCCGTACTGACTCCTACACATTCAACGATGACTCCTGTGATCGTGAGAACCTTTAATGCTTGTAACTAAATCCCTTTGTCTCTCGATATATTACTTGTCCGAGATTCGATCATCGGTATCTCCATACCTAGTTTGATCTCGTTACCGACATGCACTCTTTTCTCGTTCTCGTGATATAACATTCTAGTGATCACATCACTTGCTTGCAAGCTATCCTAATGTGATATCACCGAGAGGGCCTAGAGTATATCTATCCGTCATCTGGATTGACAAATTCCACTCTTGATCCATGAGCCTCAACATAACACCTTCGTAGTACTGAACCCATCTTTATAGTCACCCTGTTACGGTGTGACATTTGATGTTATCAAGATACTCTTCCGGTGTTAGCAATTAAAATGATCTCATGGTCTAAGGATAAAGATTACTTCATATGATGTTATAGCAATATATACATAATGGCTTGATCATAATGCTATACTTCGGATGAATGTTCATCACATCATTTCACAAATGCTCTGACCTTGTTATTAACAACATCCAATGTCCATGATCAGGAAACCTTGATCATCTTGTTAATCAACAAGCTAGTCTATAAGAGAGGCATAACTAGGAGCCCTTTTTGTTTATTAAACACACATGTATTGATGTTTCCTATCAATACAATTATAGCATGCAAAATAAACATCTATCATATACAAGGAATACATAATAACAACTTTATTATTGCCTCTCAGGGCATATTTCCTTCAGTCTCCCTCTTGCACTAGAGACAATAATCTATTTTATATACTGATAAATCTAACACCCATGGAGTTCTGGTGTTGATCATGTTTTGCCCTAGGGAGTACTTTAGTCAACGGATCTGCTACATTCAGGTCCGTGTGCACTTTACAAATCTTTATATCTCCATCCTTGACATGCTCGCGGATGGAGTGAAACCGGCGCTTAATATGCTTGGAATTCTTGTGAGACCTCGGTTCCTTTGCGTTGGCTATGGCTCCATTGTTGTCACAATAGATCACCATCGGGTCCAACGCACTAGGAACCACACCCAGTTCCGTAATGAACTTTTTCATCCAAACTGCCTCCAGCGCCGCTTCTGAAGCAGCAACATACTCCGCCTCCGTTGTTGCAGCCACCATAGGTTGTTTGGAACTCCTCCAACTAACTGCTACTCTGTTCAAGAGAAATACGTATCCGGATTGAGACTTAGAGTCATCCGGATCGGTGTCAAAACTAGCATCGACATAACACTTAGCGACTAGCTCTTCTTCACCTCCGTATACAAGAAACATATCCTTAGTTCTTCTCAAGTACTTAAGGATATTCTTGACCGCTATCCAGTGTTCCGAACCTGGATCAGATTGGTACCTACTAGTCAAACTAATAGCATGTGCCACATCCGGTCTTGTACATAGCATGGCATACATTATAGAGCCTATGGCTGAGGCATAGGGGATCTTATCCATTATCTCTCTTTCTTCCGCCGTAGCCGGACTTTGAGTCTTACTCAATGTCTTGCCTTGCAACATAGGTAAGAACCCCTTCTTACTTTCGTCCATATTAAACTTCTTTAATATCTTATCAAGGTATGTACTCTGCGATAGCCCAATTAGGCGCCTTGATCTATCTCTATAGATTTTAATGCCTAATATATATGAAGCTTCACCAAGGTCCTTCATCGAAAATTTGCTGTTTAGATAACTTTTAACACTGTTTAAAAGATCTATATCATTTCCAATCAATAATATGTCATCCACATATAATATCAGAAATGCCACATTGCTCCCACTCACTTTCTTGTAAATACAAGTGATATGGGGTGGCCCGATCTTCTCAGCAAGCACTTTGTCGATGGTGAGGGTGGGTGATAGATAACTAGCCTGTAGCTATGAACTCTCCCGCTCGATCCCTGATGCCAATGCAACAGCTCTCGAACCTTGTAGGATATTCACAACACCACGCTCTTGCGCACGCAGCCGTGACCACGAACGGTAGTCTGCAATCTACTAATTCCCAATGGAACAATAGATCACACTCAATTATAGTTGGTAGATTCGAACACAGGGTAATTCTAGAGGTTCTATGAAAGAAACAACTCCAAAATATTTTAACGTGGTCTAAAACCTAACTTGTGACGGCTACGGAGGTTTATATGAGGGCTGGGGCGTCCTCCCCTCTAAACGGGCCTAAAAACAGCCATAACTTGGCCCAAACTGACCCGGTTTGACTCAAATTGATACATACCGACCCATACATGGGTTCGGACTTATTGGCACGCAGTCCAAACGTCGTGGAACACCTCAAACATGTAATTCTTGGTGTGCCATCTCTCTCTCTTGCTCATACGTGATTTCCTCATTGCCTCCTAGTGCGCATGCCTCCCGCTCCTCCCTCGCGCACTTGTTGATATTGGAAATCAGCGCTTGTCCTTCTTGCTGCAACTCTCCTCCTCCTCGCGCAATGCTTGTGTTATCAATAAACCTGATCATACAAAGATGCATAGACTTAGGTAGTATAAAGTTCTCATTAAGTAAAACATCAGGTTCAATTAAGAACGAATTCACCTGATAGTCATTATTGATTTGACTCAATATTTCCTTCCAGTTCAGGCAGTCAGAATCATCATAATCCCTGCATATATCCTCATCATCCTGGTATCAGAGCTATAATTGAGTGTGATCTGTTGTTCGATTGGGAATTAGTAGATTACAGACCACCGTTCGTGGTCACGGTTGCGTGCGCAAGAGTGTGGTGTTGTGAATATCCTACAAGGTTTGAGATCTGTTGCACTGGCATCAGGGATCGAGCGGGAGAGATCATAGCTACGCACCAGTTATCTATCATCCACCATCATCATCGCCATCCGCTTACTGAGATGATATGGGGTGGCCCGATCTTCTCAGTAAGCGGATGGCGATGATGATGGTGGATGATAGATAACTAGTGTGTAGCTATGATCTCTCCCGCTTGATCCCTGATGCCAGTGCAACAGATCTCGAAAACTGATACATACCGACCCATACATGGGTTCGGCCTTATTGGCACGCAGTCCAAACGTCGTTGAACACCTCAAACATGTAATTCTTGGTGCGCCATCTCTCTCTTGCTCATACGTGATTTCCTCATTGCCTCCTAGTGCGCATGCCTCCCGCTCCTCCCTCGCGCACTTGTTGATATTGGAAATCAGCGCTTGTCCTTCTTGCTGCAACTCTCCTCCTCCTCGCGCAACGCTTGTGTTATCAATAAACCTGATCATACAAAGATGCATAGACTTAGGTAGTATAAAGTTCTCATTAATTAAAACATCAGGTTCAATTAAGAATGAATTCACCTGATAGTCATTATTGATTTGACTCAATATTTCCTTCAAGTTCAGGCAGTCAGAATCATCATAATCCCTGTATATATCCTCATCAACAAGCCTCTCCATAAGTTTGGACAAATCCAAAATCTTTGATCACCTCATCAAAGCGGAGATTCCAACTCCGGGATGCTTGCTTTAGTCCATAGATGGATCGCTGAAGTTTGCACACCTTATCAGCATCCTTAGGATCGACAAAACCCTTAGGCTGTATCATATACAACTCTTCTTCAATATTACCATTGAGGAACGCAGTTTTGACATCCATCTGCCATATTTCATAATCGAAATATGCAGCAATTGCTAACATAATCCTAACCGACTTAAGCATCGCTGCGGGAGAGAATGTCTCATCGTAGTCAACTCCTTGAATTTGTCGAAACCCCTTTGCGACAAGTCGAGCCTTATAGATGGTTACATTACCATCAGCATCAGTTTTTCTTTTGAAAATCCATTTATTCTCAACGGCCTTTCGATCGTGAGGTAAGTCCACCAAGGTCCAAACCTGGTTTTCGTACATGGCTCGGATTTCATGGCTTCTAGCCATTTGTTGGAATCCAGGCTCATCATCGCTTCTTCATACGTCGCAGGGTCATCCATTTCATCTATCATGAAATTCATAACAGGATTGCCGTACAGTTCAGGAGCTGCACGTGTCCTGCTTGACCTGCGAGGTTTGGTAGTGTCCTCTTTTGGAGTTTCATGATCAATATCATTAGCTCTCTCTTCATTAGGTGAAGTCAACTCCGAAACAACTTCTGGAGCTGCGCTACTCGCCATTTCATGAAGAGAAGGTTCAGTAACCTCTCCGAGTTCTACCTTCCGACTACTCACACCTTTCGCGAGAAACTCCTTCTCAAGAAAGGATCCATTCTTGGCAATAAAGACCTTGCCCTCAGATCTGTGATAGAAGGTATACCCAATCGTTTCCTTAGGGTATCCTATGAAGACGCATTTTTCCGCTTTGGGTTCGAGTTTATCTGGTTGAAGTTTCTTCACATAAACATCGCATCCCCAAACTTTCAGAAATGACAGCTTAGGTTTGTTTCCAAACCATAATTCATACGATGTCTTTTCAACGGATTTAGATGGGGCCCTATTTAAAGTGAATGCAGCAGTTTCCAGTGCATAACCCCAAAATGACAGTGGCAAGTCAGTCAGAGACATCATAGATCGAACCATATCCAATAAAGTATGATTACGATGTTTTGACACACCATTACGTTGTGGTGTTCTGGCAGGCATGAGTTGTGAAACTATTCCACAGTCTTTCATATGTGTGCTAAACTCGTAACTAAGATACTCTCCTCCACGGTCAGACCGCAGAAATTTGATCTTTCTGTTACGATGATTTTCCACTTCATTTTGAAATTCTTTGAACCTTTCAAAGGTTTCAGACATGTTTCATCAAATAGATATACCCGTATCTACTCAAATCATCCGTAAAAGTAACAAAATAATGATATCCACCTCATGCCGACACAATCATTGGTCCACACACATCAGTATGTATGATTTCCAATAAATCTGTCGCCCGTTCCATTGAACCGGAAAACGGCGTTCTAGTCATCTTGCCCATAAGGCATGGCTCACATGTATCAAATGATTCAAAATCAAGTGATTCCAAAAGTCCATCAGAATGGAGTTTCTTCATGCGTTTAACGCCAATATGACCTAGACGGCAGTGCCACATATATGTAGATATATCATTATCAAGTTTAATCCTTTTAGCATCAACATTATGAATATGCGTAATACTACTATCGAGATCCAACAGAAATAAACCATTCAACACAGGTGCATGACCATAAAGGATATTATTCATATAAATCGAACAACCATTGTTTTCAGACTTAAACGAATAACCACTTTGCATCAAACACGATCTGGATACAATGTTCTTGCTCAGTGCAGGCACCAAATAACAATTATTCAGGTTTATAACTAATCCCGATGGCATATGGAGAGGCAGCGTTCCGACGGCGATCACATCAACTCTTGATCCATTGCCGACCCACATCATGACCTCATCCCTTGCTAGTTGTCGCTTGTTCCGCAGCCCCTGAACCGAGTTACATATATTAGCAACCGATCCCGTATCAAATACCCAGGTGCTACTGCGAGTACTAGTCAAGTACACATCAATAACATGTATATCACATATACCTTTGTTTTCCTTGCCGGCCTTCTTGTCCGCCAAATACTTGGGGCAGTTGTGCTTCTAATGGCCAGTCCCCTTGCAATAGTAGCACTCGGTGTCAGACTTAGGGCCAGCTCGGGGTTTCTTTTCAGGCGCGGCAACATATTTGCCGCCCTTCTTTCCCTTCTGCTTGCCTTTCTTGTCCTTCTTGAAACCGGTGGTCTTATTGATCATCAACACTTGATGTTCTTTCCTAATCTCCACTTCTGTAGTCTTAAGCATTGACAGAAGCTCGGGAAGAGACTTCTTCATGCCCTGCATATTATAGTTCATCACGAAGCTCTTGTAGCTAGGTGGCAGAGATTGGAGAACATGATGTATGCCTAAGTCAATGGAATCGTTATTCCCAAGGACACAAGCTTATCGGCGTACCTAGACATTTTGAGTACGTGCTCACTAACGGAGCTGTTCTCTTCCATCATGCAGCTAAAGAACTTTTAGAAGCATTATAACTCTCTTCGGCAGCATGGGTATTGAAAATCATTTTCAATTCTCCCATGGTATCAAAGGCATTGCCATTTTTGAAACGTTTTCGAAGTTCTGGCTCTAGCCCATACAATATGCCGCAATGAACTAAGTTGTGGTCCTCCTGACGAGTTATATAGACGTTCTTTTTCTCGTCAGGGGCATCAGGAGATGGTGGAGGGCCTAGCGGCGCCTCTAGCACATATTGCTTTTGTGCAGCAGTGAGGAGAATCCTCAAATTCATAGCCCAGTTGGTGAAGTTGCTACCATTCGCAGCAAGCTTCTCTTTCTCCATGAACACATTGAAATTAAAAGCAGGTGGTGCCATCTACAACAGAATTTGTAAAATATATTTAGACTAAGTTTATGATAGATTGAGTTCAACTAATCCAAATTACTAATGAACTCCCACTCAAAAACGACATCCCTCGTGTCCTTTTGGTGATTACATGAATCAAATCCACTACACCAAGTCCAATCATCACGTGAGTCGGTGTAGCTTCAAAGGCGAGCATCTATATGGGCATCATATCAACTATATGACTCATGCTTAACCTTTCGGTCCGTGTTCCGAGGCCATGTCTGTACATGCTAGGCTCGTCAAGTAAGAACCTTAGTATTTGCGTGTGTAAAACTGTCTTACACCCGTTGTATGAAAGCGTAGAGTCGAGAACACCCGATCATCACGTGATGCCTCAAAACACGATCCACAAAACGGTGCATACTTAAGGAAGAACACATTTTATCTTGATATCTAAATGAGGGATCATCTTATAATGCTACCAAAAGCGCCAAACTAGCAGTATAAGATGCTAATGTGTGAAGTGAGGTGATATGGTCCATGCATTTGATCTCTATCATTTGCATCGTGGTATGATCTCTATCATTCCTTTGTGTGTAAGGCCAAGGTCTATGGAACTTACACGTTAAGTGAGTTGTAAAAGTATCTATCATACATCTACTTACAACAATACCATATCAATACACTAGCCCAGCAACGATCTAAACTAGACACCTCTAATTTATCAATTGCAAGTTTTACGTGGCTTAGGGCTTTCGGAGATAGAACCGGTCTTACCTACGAACATGAACCACAACGAGGATAACCAAGTTATTAGTAACTCGTTGTAAATCAGATATTGACTATAGTAGGAGAGACAGACACCCACTAGCCACTTATGCAAAACTTGTTGCATGTCAGTCGTGGAACCGGTCTCATGTACGATGACATGTAAGGTTGGTCCGGGCCGCTTCATCCCACTATGCCACCAAAATCCAAAGTACATAGAAGATGCAATAACATGATCATCATCGCCCACATATAAACATATGTGTACTACCCGTGCAAAGCACCTACGCATAGATCAGGCTCTGATACCACTGTTGGGTCCGCAGCATAGAAAACAAAAAAATTCCTACGATGAGAACTATACGCCAAGATCTATCTACTAGATACAGAGCAACGGGTGGACATACATCCATGGAGAACTTACCCTCGAAGACAACGAGCTTTGTTAACGAGTAGGAACTCGTGGTTGATGTAGTCGTACACTTGCCGATCTCAAGATCATGAGGAAGTCCGAGCGCCGCAACTCAGCAGCGCATCCACACTCGCACACGTTCAAGCCACCGGACAACCTCCACCTCCTCGCTCCAGTGATCCAGCGGAAGCAGCAACTCCTTCCAGACGAAATTCCACCGGGAACATGTATCTCGCTAATCCGAGACCATGGGGGAATAATTCTAGAGGGGGAGAGAGATCCTTCACAAGGAAGTGGGAGGATGAAGGAGGGAATGGGTGGCCTTTTATAGGAGGAGGGGGTGCCCCCTCTCTCCATGGCCGGCGCATGGGGGGGTGACCCCTCACCTCCCACATTCATGTGGTGGTAACCCCTCCACATTAAAATGCCTCTTCACATTCCCTTTTAAAGTTTCCACTTTAAATGCATTAAGTTTCTCCAAATTTAATGCTCTCTCATTTAATAAAACTCTTTTTATTAAATTTATTCAGAATTTTGTTAATTACTTTAATTAACAAACATTCACATATAGCCCCTTGCAATATTTCAATATCACATGCAGAACCACCTTCTTCAATTTCACCTGAAACAATTTCCGGTTTCTATTGAAACAATTCCTGCGCTTTGCAATTCTTTCGTCTGAAACATATGTGCTCCAAAATGGTGTCCGGTAACTCTTAAGTGTGCCACCCTACGGTTCGCGAATAATGCAGACATGATCGAGACCCTTCTCCGATCAATAATCAGCAGCGGGACCTGGAGATCCGTACTGACTCCTACACATTCAATGATGACTCCTGTGATCGTGAGAACCTTTAACGCTTGTAACTAAATCCCTTTGTCTCTCGATATATTACATGTCCGAGATTCGATCATCGGTATCTCCATACCTAGTTTGATCTCGTTACCGACATGCACTCTTTTCTCGTTCCCGTGATATAACATTCTAGTGATCACATCACTTGCTTGCAAGCTATCCTAATGTGATATCACCGAGAGGGCCCAGAGTATATCTATCCGTCATCTGGATTAACAAATTCCACTCTTGATCCATGAGCCTCAACATAACACCTTCATAGTACTGAACCCATCTTTATAGACACCCTGTTACGGTGTGACGTTTGATGTTATCAAGATACTCTTCCGGTGTTAGCAATTAACATGATCTCATGGTCTAAGGATAAAGATTACTTCGTATGATGTTCTAGCAATATAAACATAATGATTTGATCGTAATGCTATACTTCGGATGAATGTTCATCACATCATTTCACAAATGTTGTGACCTTGTTATTAACAACATCCAATGTCCATGATCAGGAAACCTTGATCATCTTGTTAATCAACAAGCTAGTCTATAAGAGAGGCATAACTAGGAACCCTTTTTGTTTATTAAACACACATGTATTGATGTTTCCTATCAATACAATTATAGCATGCAAAATAAACATCTATCATATACAAGGAATACATAATAACTTTATTATTGCCTCTCAGGGCATATTTCCTTCAGTCTCCCACTTGCACTAGAGACAATAATCTAGTTTATATAGTGATAAATCTAACACCCATGGAGTTCTGGTGTTGATCATGTTTTGCCCTAGGGAGTACTTTAGTCAACGGATCTGCTACATTCAGGTCCGTGTGCACTTTACAAATCTTTATATCTCCATCCTTGACATGCTCGCGGATGGAGTGAAACCGGCGCTTAATATGCTTGGAATTCTTGTGAGACCTTGGTTCCTTGGCGATGGCTATGGCTCCATTATTGTCACAATAGATCACCATTGGGTCCAACACACTAGGAACCACACCTAGTTCCGTTATGAACTCCTTCATCCAAACCGCTTCCTGCGCTGCTTCTGAAGCAGCAACATATTCCGCCTTCGTCGTTGATCTAGCCACCACAGGTTGTTTGGAGCTCCTCCAACTAACTGCTGCTCCGTTCAAGAGAAATACGTATCCGGATTGAGACTTAGAGTCATCCGGATCAGTGTCAAAGCTAGCATCGACATAACACTTAGCGACTAGCTCTTCTTCACCTCCGTATACAAGAAACATATCCTTAGTTCTTCTCAAGTACTTGAGGATATTCTTGACCGCTATCCAGTGTTCCGAACCTGGATCAGATTGGTACCAACTAGTCAAACTAATAGCATGTGCCACATCTGGTCTTGTACATAGCATGGCATACATTATAGAGCCTATGGCTGAGGCATAGGGGATCTTATCCATTATCTCTCTTTCTTCCGCCGTAGCCGGACATGCAATGACACTAGTGGATCCATATGTCATCTGTGAAAAGAACACACATGAAATGACACTGGTGGATCCATATGTGGTCTATGAAAAGAACACACATGCAATGAACTCTGGTGGATCCATATGGGGTCTGTGAAAAGAACACACATGCAATGACACTAGTGGATCCATATGTGGTCTGTGAAAAGAACACACATGCAATGACAATGGTGGATCCATATGTGGTCTGTCAAAAGAACACACATGCAATGAACTCTGATGGATCCATATGGGGTCTGTGAAAAGAACACACATGCAATGACACTGGTGGATCCATATGTGGTCTGTGAAAAGAACACACATGCAATGACAATGGTGGATCCATATGTGGTCTGTGAAAAGAACACACATGAAATGACCCTGCTGGATCCATATGTGGTCTGTGAAAAGAACAAACATTTCAATGACACTGGTGGATCCATATATGGTCTGTGAAAAGAACACACATGCAATGAACTCTACTGGATCCATATGTGGTCTATGAAAAGAACACACATGCAATGACACTGGTGGATCCATATGTGGTCTGTGAAAAGAACAAACATTTCAATGACTCTGGTGGATCCATATGTGGTCTGTGAAAAGAACACACATGCAATGACAATGGTGGATCCATATGTGGTAAATGAAAAGAACACACATGCAGTGACACTGGTGGATCCATATGTGGTCTATGAAAAGAACACACATGCAATGACATTGGTGGATCCATATGTGGTGTCTGAAAACAACACACATACAATGACTCTGGTGGATCCATATGTGGTCTGTGAAAAGAATAGACATGCAATTACACTGGTGGATCCATATGTGGACTGTGAAAAGAACACACATGCAATGACACTGGTGGATCCATATGTAGTCTATGAAAAGAACACACATGCAATGACACTGGTGGATCCATATGTGGTCTATGAAAAGAACAAACATTTCAATGACACTGGTGGATCCATATGTGGTTTGTGAACAGAACATACATGCAATGACACTGGTGGATCCATATGTCGTGTGTGAAAAGAACACACATGAAGTGACACTAGTGGATCCATTTGTGGTCTGTGAAAAGAACACACACGCAATAACAATGGTGGATCCATATGTGGTCTGTGAAAAGAACACACATGCAATGAATCTGGTGGATCCATATGTCATCTGTGAAAAGAACACACATGAAATGACACTGGTGGATCCATATGTGGTATGTGAAAAGAACACACATGCAATGAATCTGGTGGATCCATAGGTGGTCTATGAAAAGAATAGACATGCAATGATACTGGTGGATCCATATGTGGTCTCTGAAAAAGAACACACATGCAATGACACTGGTGGACACATATGTGGTCTATGAAAAGAAGACACATGCAATGACCCTAGTGGATCCATATGTGGTCTTTGAAAAGAATAAACATTTCAATGACACTGGTGGATCCATATATGGTCTGTGAAAAGAACACACATGCAATGAACTCTGCCGGATCCATATGTGGTATGTGAAAAGAACACACATGCAATGACACTGGTGGATCCATATGTGGTTTGTGAACAGAACAGACATGCAATGACGCTGGTGGATCCATATGTCATGTGTGAAAAGAACACACATGAAATGACACTAGTGGATCCATATGTGGTCCGTGAAAAGAACACACACGCAATAACAATGATGGATCCATATGTGGTCTGTGAAAAGAACACACATGCAATGAATCTGGTGGATCCATATGTCATCTGTGAAAAGAACACACATGAAATGACACTGGTGGATCCATATGTGGTCTGTGAAAAGAACACACATGCAATGAATCTGGTGGATCCATAGGTGGTCTGTGAAAAGAATAGACATGCAATGATACTGGTGGATCCATATGTGGTCTCTGAAAAAGAACACACATGCAATGACACTGGTGGACACATATGTGGTCTGTGAAAAGAACACACATGCAATGACCCTAGTGGATCCATATGTGGTCTTTGAAAAGAATAAACATTTCAATGACACTGGTGGATCCATATATGGTCTGTGAAAAGAACACACATGCAATGAACTCTGCCGGACCCATATGTGGTATGTGAAAAGAACACACATGCAATGACACTGGTGGATCCATATGTGGTCTGTGATAAGAACACACATTTCAATGACTCTGGTGGATCCATATGTGGTCTGTGGAAAGAACACACATGCAATGACAATGGTGGATCCATATGTGGTAAATGAAAAGGACACACATGAAGTGACACTGGTGGATCCATATGTGGTCTAAGAAAGAACACACATGCAATGACACTGGTGGATCCATATGTGGTGTGTGAAAACAACACACATGCAATGACTCTGCTGGATCCATATATGGTCTGTGAAAAGAACATACATGCAATTACACTGGTGGATCCATTTGTGGTCTGTGAAAAGAACACACATGCAATGACACTGGTGGATCCATATGTAGTCCATGAAAAGAACACACATGCAATGACACTGGTAGATCCATATGTGGTCTGTGAAAAGAACAAACATTTCAATGACACTGGTGGATCCACATGTGGTCTGTGAGCAGAACATACAATGACACTGGTGGATCCAAATGTGGTCTATGAAAAGAACAAACATTTCAATGACACTAGTGGATCCATATGTTGTTTGTGAAAAGAACACACATGCAATGAAACTGGTGGATCCATAGGTGGTGTGTGAAAAAAACACATGCAATGACACTGGTGGATCCATATGTGGTAAATGAAAAGAATACACATGCAATGACACTAGTGGATCCATATGTCATCTGTGAAAAGAACACACATGAAATGACCCTGGTGGATCCATATGTGGTCTATGAAAAGAACACACATGCAATGTCTCTGGTGGATCCATAGGTGGTCTGTGAAAAGAATAGACATGCAATGATACTGGTGGATCATATGTGGTTTGTGAAAAGAACTCACATGCAATGACACTGGTGGACCCATATGTGGTCTGTGAAAAGAACACACATGAAATGACAATGGTGGATCCATATGTGGTAAATGAAAAGAACACACATGTAGTGACACTTGTGGATCCATATGTGGTCTATGAAAATAACACACACGCAATGACACTGGTGGATCCATATGTGGTGTGTGAAAACAGCACACATGCAATGACTCTGGTGGATCCATAGGTGGTCTGTGAAAATAACAGACATGCAATTACACTGGTGGATCCATATGTGGTATGTGAAAAGAACACACATGCAATGACACTGGTGGATCCATATGTAGTCTATAAAAAGAACACACATGCAATGAGAATAGTGGTTCCATATGTGGTCTGTGAAAAGAACACACATGCAATGAATCTGGTGGATCCATATGTTGTCTGTGAAAACAACATACATGGAATGACACTAGTGGACCTATATGTGGTCTGTGAAAAGAATACACATGCAATGCCACTGGTGGATCCGTATGTTGTCTGTGAAAAGAACACACATGCAACAACACTGGTGGATCCATATGTGGTCTATGAAAAGAACACACATGCAATGAAACTGGTGGATGCAAATGTGGTTTGTGAAAAGAATACACATGCAATGAACTCTGGTGGATCCATATGGGGTCTGTGAAAAGAACACACATGCAATGAACTCTACTGGATCCATATGTGGTCTGTGAAAAGAACACACATGCAATGACACTGGTGGATCCATATGTGGTCTGTGAAAAGAACAAACATTTCAATGACACTGGTGGATCCATATGTGGTCCGTGAAGAGAACACACATGCAATGACACTGGTGGATCCAAATGTGGTCTATGAAAATAACAAACATTTCAATGACTCTGGTGGATCCATATGTGGTCTGTGAAAAGTACACACATGCAATGACAATGGTGGATCCATATGTGGTAAATGAAAAGAACACACATGAAGTGACACTGGTGGATCCATATGTGGTCTATGAAAAGAACACACATGCAATGTCTCTGGTGGATCCATAGGTGGTCTATGAAAAGAATAGACATGCAATGATACTGGTGGATCATATGTGGTTTGTGAAAAGAACTCACATGCAATGACACTGGTGGACCCATATGTGGTCTGTGAAAAGAACACACATGAAATGACAATGGTGGATCCATATGTGGTAAATGAAAAGAACACACATGTAGTGACACTTGTGGATCCATATGTGGTCTATGAAAATAACACACATGCAATGAGAATAGTGGTTCCATATGTGGTCTGTGAAAAGAACACACATGCAATGAATCTGGTGGATCCATATGTTGTCTGTGAAAACAACATACATGGAATGACACTAGTGGACCTATATGTGGTCTGTGAAAAGAATACACATGCAATGACACTGGTGGATCCGTATGTTGTCTGTGAAAAGAACACACATGCAACAACACTAGTGGATCCATATGTGGTCTATGAAAAGAACACACATGCAATGAATCTGGTGGATCCATAGGTGGTCTATGAAAAGAATAGACATGCAATGATACTGGTGGATCATATGTGGTTTGTGAAAAGAACTCACATGCAATGACACTGGTGGACCCATATGTGGTCTGTGAAAAGAACACACATGAAATGACAATGGTGGATCCATATGTGGTAAATGAAAAGAACACACATGTAGTGACACTTGTGGATCCATATGTGGTCTATGAAAATAACACACATGCAATGAGAATAGTGGTTCCATATGTGGTCTGTGAAAAGAACACACATGCAATGAATCTGGTGGATCCATATGTTGTCTGTGAAAACAACATACATGGAATGACACTAGTGGACCTATATGTGGTCTGTGAAAAGAATACACATGCAATGACACTGGTGGATCCGTATGTTGTCTGTGAAAAGAACACACATGCAACAACACTAGTGGATCCATATGTGTGTGAAAACAGCACACATGCAATGACTCTGGTGGATCCATAGGTGGTCTGTGAAAATAACAGACATGCAATTACACTGGTGGATCCATATGTGGTATGTGAAAAGAACACACATGCAATGACACTGGTGGATCCATATGTAGTCTATAAAAAGAACACACATGCAATGAGAATAGTGGTTCCATATGTGGTCTGTGAAAAGAACACACATGCAATGAATCTGGTGGATCCATATGTTGTCTGTGAAAACAACATACATGGAATGACACTAGTGGACCTATATGTGGTCTGTGAAAAGAATACACATGCAATGAACTCTGGTGGATCCATATGGGGTCTGTGAAAATAACACACATGCAATGACACTGGTGGATCCATATGTGGTCTGTGAAAAGAACAAACATTTCAATGACACTGGTGGATCCATATGTGGTCCGTGAAGAGAACACACATGCAATGACACTGGTGGATCCAAATGTGGTCTATGAAAATAACAAACATTTCAATGACTCTGGTGGATCCATATGTGGTCTGTGAAAAGTACACACATGCAATGACAATGGTGGATCCATATGTGGTAAATGAAAAGAACACACATGAAGTGACACTGGTGGATCCATATGTGGTCTATGAAAAGAACACAGATGCAATGACATTGGTGGATCCGTATGTGTTGTCTGAAAACAACACACATACAATAACTCTGGTGGATCCATATGTGGTCTATGAAAAGAATAGACATGCAATTACACTGGTGGATCCATATGTGGACTGTAAAGAGAACACACATGCAATGACACTGGTGGATCCATATGTAGTCTATGAAAAGAACACACATGCAATGACACTGGTGGATCCATATGTCGTGTGTGAAAAGAACACACATGAAATGACACTAGTGGATCCATATGTGGTCTGTGAAAAGAACACACACGCAATAACAATAGTGGATCCATTTGTGGTCTGTGAAAAGAACACACATGCAATGAATCTGGTGGACCCATATGTTATCTGTGAAAAGAAAACACATGAAATGACACTGGTGGATCCATATATGGTCTGTGAAAAGAACACACATGCAATGAATCTGGTGGATCCATAGGTGGTCTGTGAAAAGACTAGACATGCAATGATACTGGTGGATCCATATGTGGTCTCTGAAAAGAACACATGCAATGACACTGGTGGACACATATGTGGTCTGTGAAAAGAACACACATGCAATGACCCTAGTGGATCCATATGTGGTCTGTGAAAAGAACAAACATTTCAATGACACTGGTGGATCCATATATGGTCTGTGAAAACAACACAGATGCAATGAACTCTGCTGGATCCATATGTGGTATGTGAAAAGAACACACATGCAATGACACTGGTGGATCCATATGTGGTCTGTGATAAGAACACACATTTCAATGACTCTAGTGGATCCATATGTGGTGTGTGAAGAACACACATGCAATGACACTGGTGGATCCATATGTGGTTTGTGAAAACAACACACATGCAATGACTCTGCTGGATCCATATGTGGTCTGTGAAAAGAACATACATGCAATTACACTGGTGGATCCATTTGTGGTCTGTGAAAAGAACACACATGCAATGACACTGGTGGATCCATATGTAGTCTCTGAAAAGAACACACATGCAATGATACTGGTGGATCCATATGTGGTCTGTGAAAAGAACAAACATTTCAATGACACTGGTGGATCCACATGTGGTCTGTAAACAGAACATACATGCAATGACACTGGTGGATCCAAATGTTGTCTATGAAAAGAACAAACATTTCAATGACACTAGTGGATCCATATGTTGTCTGTGAAAAGAACACACATGCAATGAAACTGGTGGATCCATAGGTGGTGTGTGAAAAAAAACACATGCAATGACACTGGTGGATCCATATGTCGTAAGTGAAAAGAATACACATCCAATGACACTAGTGGATCCATATGTCATCTGTGAAAAGAACACACATGAAATGACCCTGGTGGATCCATATGTGGTCTATGAAAAGAACACACATGCAATGACTCTGGTGGATCCATAGGTGGTCTGTGAAAAGAATAGACATGCAATGATACTGGTGGATCATATGTGGTCTGTGAAAAGAACACACATGCAATGACACTGGTGGACCCATATGTGGTCTGTGAAAAGAACACACATGAAATGACAATGGTGGATCCATATGTGGTAAATGAAAAGAACATACATGTAGTGACACTTGTGGATCCATATGTGGTCTATGAAAAGAACACACATGCAATGACACTACTGGATCCATATATGGTGTGTGAAAACAACACACATGCAATGACTCTGGTGGATCCATATGTGGTCTGTGAAAATAACAAACATGCAATTACACTGGTGGATCCATATGTGGTCTGTGAAAAGAACACACATGCAATGACACCGGTGGATCCATATGTAGTCTATGAAAAGAACACACATGCAATGAGAATAGTGGTTCCATATGTGGTCTATGAAAAGAACACACATGCAAAGACAATGGTGGATCCATATGTTGTCTGTGAAAACAACATACATGGAATGACACTCGTGGACCCATATGTGGTCTGTGAAAAGAATACACATGCAATGACACTGGTGGATCCGTATCTGGTCTGTGAAAAGAACACACATGCAACAACACTCGTGGATCCATATGTGGTCTATGAAAAGAACACACATGCAACGACACAGGTGGATCCAAATGTAGTCTGTGAAAATAATACACATGCAATGAACTCTGGTGGATCCATATGGGGTCTGTGAAAAGAACACACATGCAATGACACTGGTGGATCCATATGTGGTCTGTGAAAAGAACAAACATTTCAATGACACTGGTGGATCCATATGTGGTCTGTGAAGAGAACACACATGCAATGACACTGGTGGATCCAAATGTGGTTTATGAAAATAAAAAACATTTCAATGACACTGGTGGATCCATATGTGGTCTATGAAAAGAACACACATGCAATGACACTGGTGGATCCATAGGTGGTGTGTGACAAAAACACACATGCAATGACACTGGTGGATCCAAACGTGGTAAATGAAAAAAATACACATGCAATGACACTAGTGGATCCATATGTCATCTGTGAAAATAACACACATGAAATGACACTGGTGGATCCATATGTGGTCTGTGAAAAGAACACACATGCAATGAACTCTGGTGGATCCATATGGGTTCTGTGAAAAGAACACACATGCAATGACACAGCTGGATCCATATGTGGTCTATGAAAAGAACACACATGCAATGACAATGGTGGATCCATATGTGGTCTGTTAAAAGAACACACATGCAATGAACTCTGGTGGATCCATATGGGGTCTGTGAAAAGAACACACATGCAATGACACTGGTGGATCCATATGTGATCTGTGAAAAGAACACACATGCAATGACAATGGTGGATCCATATGTGGTCTGTGAAAAGAACACACATGAAATGACCCTGCTGGATCCATATGTGGTCTGTGAAAAGAAAAACATTTCAATGACACTGGTGGATCCATATATGGTCTGTGAAAAGAACACACATGCAATGAACTCTACTGGATCCATATGTGGTTTGTGAAAAGAACACACATGCAATGACACTAGGTGATCCATATGTGGTCTGTGAAAAGAACAAACATTTCAGTGACTCTGGTGGATCCATATGTGGTCTATGAAAAGAACACACATGCAATGACAATGGTGGATCCATATGTGGTAAATGAAAAGAACACACATGCAGTGAGACTGGTGGATCCACATGTGGTCTATGAAAAGAACACACATGCAATGACATTGGTGGATCCATATGTGGTGTCTGAAAACAACACACATGCAATGACTCTGGTGGATCCATATGTGGTCTGTGAAAAGAATAGACATGCAATTACACTGGTGCATCCATATGTGGACTGTGAAAAGAACACACATACAATGACACTGGTGGATGCATATGTAGTCTATGAAAAGAACACAGATGCAATGACACTGGTGGATCCATATGTGGTCTATGAAAAGAACAAATATTTCAATGACACTGGTGGATCCATATGTCGTTTGTGAACAGAACATACATGCAATGACACTGGTGGATCCATATGTCGTTTGTGAAAAGAACACACATGAAATGACACGGGTGGATCCATATGTGGTCTGTGAAAAGAACACACACGCAATGACAATGGTGGATCCATATGTGGTCTGTGAAAAGAACACACATGCAATGAACTCTGCCGGATCCATATGTGGTCTGTGAAAAGAACACACATGCAATGACACTGGTGGATCCATATGTGGTCTGTGATAAGAACACACATTTCAATGACTCTAGTGGATCCATATGTGGTCTATGAAAAGAACACACATGCAATGACAATGGTGGATCCATATGTGGTAAATGAAAAGAACACACATGAAGTGACACTGGTGGATCCATATGTGGTCAATGAAAGAACACACATGCACTGACACTGGTGGATCCATATGTGGTGTGTGAAACAACACACATGCAATAACTCTGCTGGATCCATATGTGGTCTGTGAAAAGAACATACATGCAATTACACTGGTGGATCCATATGTGGTCTGTGAAAAGAACACACATGCAATGACACTGGTAAATCCATATGTATTCTATGAAAAGAACACACATGCAATGATACTGGTGGATCCATATGTGGTGTGTGAAAAGAACAAACATTTCAATGACACTTGTGGATCCATATGTGGTCTGTGAACAGAACATACATGCAATGACACTGGTGGATCCAAATGTGGTCTATGAAAAGAACAAACATTTCAATGACACTAGTGGATCCATATGTTGTCTATGAAAAGAACACACATGCAATGATACTGGTGGATCCATAGGTGGTGTGTGAAAAAAACACACATGCAATGACACTGGTGGATCCATACGTGGTAAATGAAAAGAATACACATGCAATGACACTGGTGGATCCATACGTGGTAAATGAAAAGAATACACATGCAATGACACTGGTGGATCCATATGTCATCTGTCAAAAGAACACACATGAAATGACCCTGGTGGATCCATATGTGGTCTATGAAAAGAACACACATGCAATGACTCTGGTGGATCCATAGGTGGTCTGTGAAAAGAGTAGACATGCAATGATACTGGTGGATCATATGTGGTCTGTGAAAAGAACACACATGCAATAACACTGGTGGATCCATATGGGGTCTGTGAAAAGAACACACATGAAATGACACTGGTGGATCCATAGGTGGTGTGTGAAAAGAACACACATGCAATGAACTCTACTGGATCCATATGTGGTCTGTGAAAAGAACACACATGCAATGACAATGGTGGATCCATATGTGGTAAATGAAAAGAACACACATGCAGTGACACTGGTGGATCCACATGTGGTCTATGAAAGAACACACATGCAATGACACTGGTGGATCCATAGGTGGTGTGTGAAAAAAACACACATGCAATGACACTGGTTGATCCATACGTGGTAAATGAAATGAATACACATGCAATGACACTAGTGGATCCATATGTCATCTGTGAAAATAACACATATGAAATGACACTGGTGGATCCATATGTGGTCTGTGAAAAGAACACACATGCAATGAACTCTGGTGGATCCACATGGGTTCTGTGAAAAGAACACACATGCAATGATACAGGTGGATCCATATGTGGTCTATGAAAAGAACACACATGCAATGACAATGGTGGATCCATATGTGGTCTGTTAAAAGAACACACATGCAATGAACTCTGGTGGATCCATATGGGGTCTGTGAAAAGAACACACATGCAATGACACTCGTGGATCCATATGTGGTCTGTGAAAAGAACACACATGCAATGACAATGGTGGATCCATATGTGGTCTGTGAAAAGAACACACATGAAATGACCCTGCTGGATCCATATGTGGTCTGTGAAAAGAAAAACATTTCAATGACACTGGTGGATCCATATATGGTCTGTGAAAAGAACACACGTGCAATGAACTCTACTGGATCCATATGTGGTCTGAGAAAAGAACACACATGCAATGACACTGGTGGATCCATATGTGGTCTGTGAAAAGAACAAACATTTCAATGACTCTGGTGGATCCATATGTGGTCTATGAAAAGAACACACATGCAATGACAATGGTGGAACCATATGTGGTCTGTGAAAAGAACAAACATTTCAATGACACTGGTGGATCCATATGTGGTTTGTGAAGAGAACACACATGCAATGACACTGGTGGATCCAAATGTGGTCTATGAAAATAACAAACATTTCAATGACACTGGTGGATCCATATGTGGTCTGTGAAAAGAACACACATGCAATGACACCGGTGGATCCATAGGTGGTGTGTGAAAAAAACACACATGCAATGACACTGGTGGATCCATACGTGGTAAATGAAAAGAATACACATGCAATGACACTAGTGGATCCATATGTGGTCTGTGAAAAGAACACACACGCAATAACAATAGTGGATCCATATGTGGTCTTTGAAAAGAACACACATGCAATGAATCTGGTGGACCCATATGTTATCTGTGAAAAGAACACACATGAAATGACACTGGTGGATCCATATATGGTCTGTGAAAAGAACACACATGCAATGAATCTGGTGGATCCATAGGTGGTCTGTGAAAAGACTAGACATGCAATGATACTGGTGGATCCATATGTGGTCTCTGAAAAGAACACATGCAATGACACTGGTGGACACATATGTGGTCTGTGAAAAGAACACACATGCAATGACCCTAGTGGATACATATGTGGTCTGTGAAAAGAACAAACATTTCAATGACACTGGTGGATCCATATATGGTCTGTGAAAACAATACAGATGCAATGAACTCTGCTGGATCCATATGTGGTATGTGAAAAGAACACACATGCAATGACACTGGTGGATCCATATGTGGTCTGTGATAAGAACACACATTTCAATGACTCTGGTGGATCCATATGTGGTGTGTGAAAAGAACACACATGCAATGACACTGGTGGATCCATATGTGGTTTGTGAAAACAACACACATGCAATGACTCTGCTGGATCCATATGTGGTCTGTGAAAAGAACATACATGCAGTTACACTGGTGGATCCATTTGTGGTCTGTGAAAAGAACACACATGCAATGACACTGGTGGATCCATATGTAGTCTATGAAAAGAACACACATGCAATGATACTGGTGGATCCATATGTGGTCTATGAAAAGAACAAACATTTCAATGACACTGGTGGATCCACATGTGGTCTGTAAACAGAACATACATGCAATGACACTGGTGGATCCAAATGTTGTCTATGAAAAGAACAAACATTTCAATGACACTAGTGGATCCATATGTTGTCTGTGAAAAGAACACACATGCAATGAAACTGGTGGATCCATAGGTGGTGTGTGAAAAAAACACATGCAATGACACTGGTGGATCCATATGTGGTAAATGAAAAGAATACACATCCAATGACACTAGTGGATCCATATGTCATCTGTGAAAAGAACACACATGAAATGACCCTGGTGGATCCATATGTGGTCTATGAAAAGAACACACATGCAATGACTCTGGTGGATCCATAGGTGGTCTGTGAAAAGAATAGACATGCAATGATACTGGTGGATCATATGTGGTCTGTGAAAAGAACACACATGCAATGACACTGGTGGACCCATATGTGGTCTGTGAAAAGAACACACATGAAATGACAATGGTGGATCCATATGTGGTAAATGAAAAGAACACACATGTAGTGACACTTGTGGATCCATATGTGGTCTATGAAAAGAACACACATGCAATGACACTAGTGGATCCATATATGGTGTGTGAAAACAACACACATGCAATGACTCTGGTGGATCCATATGTGGTTTGTGAAAATAACAAACATGCAATTACACTGGTGGATCCATATGTGGTCTGTGAAAAGAACACACATGCAATGACACCGGTGGATCCATATGTAGTCTATGAAAAGAACACACATGCAATGAGAATAGTGGTTCCATATGTGGTCTATGAAAAGAACACACATGCAATGACAATGGTGGATCCATATGTTGTCTGTGAAAACAACATACATGGAATGACACTCGTGGACCCATATGTGGTCTGTGAAAAGAATACACATGCAATGACACTGGTGGATCCGTATCTGGTCTGTGAAAAGAACACACATGCAACAACACTCGTGGATCCATATGTGGTCTATGAAAAGAACACACATGCAATGACAAAGGTGGATCCAAATGTAGTCTGTGAAAAGAATACACATGCAATGAACTCTGGTGGATCCATATGGGGTCTGTGAAAAGAACACACATGCAATGACACTGGTGGATCCATATGTGGTCTGTGAAAAGAACAAACATTTCAATGACACTGGTGGATCCATATGTGGTCTGTGAAGAGAACACACATGCAATGACACTGGTGGATCCAAATGTGGTCTATGAAAATAAAAAACATTTCAATGACACTGGTGGATCCATATGTGGTCTGTGAAAAGAACACACATGCAATGACACTGGTGGATCCATAGGTGGTGTGTGACAAAAACACACATGCAATGACACTGGTGGATCCATACGTGGTAAATGAAAAGAATACACATGCAATGACACTAGTGGATCCATATGTCATCTGTGAAAATAACACACATGAAATGACACTGGTGGATCCATATGTGGTCTGTGAAAAGAACACACATGCAATGAACTCTGGTGGATCCATATGGGTTCTGTGAAAAGAACACACATGCAATGACACAGCTGGATCCATATGTGGTCTATGAAAAGAACACACATGCAATGACAATGGTGGATCCATATGTGGTCTGTTAAAAGAACACACATGCAATGAACTCTGGTGGATCCATATGGGGTCTGTGAAAAGAACACACATGCAATGACACTGGTGGATCCATATGTGATCTTTGAAAAGAACACACATGCAATGACAATGGTGGATCCATATGTGGTCTGTGAAAAGAACACACATGAAATGACCCTGCTGGATCCATATGTGGTCTGTGAAAAGAAAAACATTTCAATGACACTGGTGGATCCATATATGGTCTGTGAAAAGAACACACATGCAATGAACTCTACTGGATCCATATGTGGTTTGTGAAAAGAACACACATGCAATGACACTAGGTGATCCATATGTGGTCTGTGAAAAGAACAAACATTTCAGTGACTCTGGTGGATCCATATGTGGTCTATGAAAAGAACACACATGCAATGACAATGGTGGATCCATATGTGGTAAATGAAAAGAACACACATGCAGTGAGACTGGTGGATCCACATGTGGTCTATGAAAAGAACACACATGCAATGACATTGGTGGATCCATATGTGCTGTCTGAAAACAACACACATGCAATGACTCTGGTGGATCCATATGTGGTATGTGAAAAGAATAGACATGCAATTACACTGGTGGATCCATATGTGGACTGTGAAAAGAACACACATACAATGACACTGGTGGATGCATATGTAGTCTATGAAAAGAACACACATGCAATGACACTGGTGGATCCATATGTGGTCTATGAAAAGAACAAATATTTCAATGACACTGGTGGATCCATATGTCGTTTGTGAACAGAACATACATGCAATGACACTGGTGGATCCATATGTCGTTTGTGAAAAGAACACACATGAAATGACACGGGTGGATCCATATGTGGTCTGTGAAAAGAACACACACGCAATGACAATGGTGGATCCATATGTGGTCTGTGAAAAGAACACACATGCAATGAACTCTGCCGGATCCATATGTGGTCTGTGAAAAGAACGCACATGCAATGACACTGGTGGATCCATATGTGGTCTGTGATAAGAACACACATTTCAATGACTCTAGTGGATCCATATGTGGTCTATGAAAAGAACACACATGCAATGACAATGGTGGATCCATATGTGGTAAATGAAAAGAACACACATGAAGTGACACTGGTGGATCCATATGTGGTCAATGAAAGAACACACATGCACTGACACTGGTGGATCCATATGTGGTGTGTGAAACAACACACATGCAATAACTCTGCTGGATCCATATGTGGTCTGTGAAAAGAACATACATGCAATTACACTGGTGGATCCATATGTGGTCTGTGAAAAGAACACACATGCAATGACACTGGTAAATCCATATGTAGTCTATGAAAAGAACACACATGCAATGATACTGGTGGATCCATATGTGGTGTGTGAAAAGAACAAACATTTCAATGACACTTGTGGATCCATATGTGGTCTGTGAACAGAACATACATGCAATGACACTGGTGGATCCAAATGTGGTCTATGAAAAGAACAAACATTTCAATGACACTAGTGGATCCATATGTTGTCTATGAAAAGAACACACATGCAATGATACTGGTGGATCCATAGGTGGTGTGTGAAAAAAACACACATGCAATGACACTGGTGGATCCATACGTGGTAAATGAAAAGAATACACATGCAATGACACTGGTGGATCCATATGTCATCTGTCAAAAGAACACACATGAAATGACCCTGGTGGATCCATATGTGGTCTATGAAAAGAACACACATGCAATGACTCTGGTGGATCCATAGGTGGTCTGTGAAAAGAGTAGACATGCAATGATACTGGTGGATCATATGTGGTCTGTGAAAAGAACACACATGCAATAACACTGGTGGATCCATATGGGGTCTGTGAAAAGAACACACATGCAATGACACTGGTGGATCCATATGTGGTCTGTGAAAAGAACACACATGCAATGAACTCTACTGGATCCATATGTGGTCTGTGAAAAGAACACACATGCAATGACACTGGTGCATCCATATGTGGTCTGTGAAAAGAACAAACATTTCAATGACTCTGGTGGATCCATATGTGGTCTGTGAAAAGAACACACATGCAATGACAATGGTGGATCCATATGTGGTAAATGAAAAGAACACACATGCAGTGACACTGGTGGATCCACATGTGGTCTATGAAAAGAACACACATGCAATGACACTGGTGGATCCATAGGTGGTGTGTGAAAAAAACACACATGCAATGACACTGGTTGATCCATACGTGGTAAATGAAATGAATACACATGCAATGACACTAGTGGATCCATATGTCATCTGTGAAAATAACACACATGAAATGACACTGGTGGATCCATATGTGGTCTGTGAAAAGAACACACATGCAATGAACTCTGGTGGATCCACATGGGTTCTGTGAAAAGAACACACATGCAATGATACAGGTGGATCCATATGTGGTCTATGAAAAGAACACACCTGCAATGACAATGGTGGATCCATATGTGGTCTGTTAAAAGAACACACATGCAATGAACTCTGGTGGATCCATATGGGGTCTGTGAAAAGAACACACATGCAATGACACTCGTGGATCCATATGTGGTCTGTGAAAAGAACACACATGCAATGACAATGGTGGATCCATATGTGGTCTGTGAAAAGAACACACATGAAATGACCCTGCTGGATCCATATGTGGTCTGTGAAAAGAAAAACATTTCAATGACACTTGTGGATCCATATATGGTCTGTGAAAAGAACACACGTGCAATGAACTCTACTGGATCCATATGTGGTCTGAGAAAAGAACACACATGCAATGACACTGGTGGATCCATATGTGGTCTGTGAAAAGAACAAACATTTCAATGACTCTGGTGGATCCATATGTGGTCTATGAAAAGAACACACATGCAATGACAATGGTGGAACCATATGTGGTCTGTGAAAAGAACAAACATTTCAATGACACTGGTGGATCCATATGTGGTCTGTGAAGAGAACACACATGCAATGACACTGGTGGATCCAAATGTGGTCTATGAAAATAACAAACATTTCAATGACACTGGTGGATCCATATGTGGTCTGTGAAAAGAACACACATGCAATGACACTGGTGGATCCATAGGTGGTGTGTGAAAAAAAAACACAAGCAATGACACTGGTGGATCCATACGTGGTAAATGAAAAGAATACACATGCAATGACACTAGTGGATCCATATGTCATCTATGAAAATAACACACATGAAATGACACTGGTGGATCCATATGTGGTCTGTGAAAAGAACACACATGCAATGAACTCTGGTGGATCCATATGGGTTCTGTGAAAAGAACACACATGCAATGATACAGGTGGATCCATATGTGATCTATGAAAAGAACACACATGCAATGACAATGGTGGATCCATATGTGGTCTGTTAAAAGAACACACATGCAATGAACTCTGGTGGATCCATATGGGGTCTGTGAAAAGAACACACATGCAATGACACTGGTGGATCCATATGTGATCTGTGAAAAGAACACACATGCAATGACAATGGTGGATCCATATGTGGTAAATGAAAAGAACACACATGTAGTGACACTTGTGGATCCACATGTGGTCTATGAAAAGAACACACATGCAATGACACTGGTGGATCCATATGTGGTGTGTGAAAAGAAGACACATGCAATGACTCTGGTGGATCCATATGGGGTTTGTGAAAAGAACGCACATGCAATGACACTGGTGGATCCATATGTGGTCTGTGAAAAGAACACAAATGCAATGACAATGGTGGATCCATATGTGGTCTGTGAAAAGAACACGCATGAAATGACCCTGCTGGATCCATATGTGGTCTGTGAAAAGAAAAACATTTCAATAACACTGGTGGATCCATATATGGTCTGTGAAAGGAACACACATGCAATGAACTCTACTGGATCCATATGTGGTCTGTGAAAAGAACACACATGCAATGACACTGGTGGATCCATATGTGGTCTGTGAAAAGAACAATCATTTCAATGACTCTGGTGGATCCATATGTGGTCTGTGAAAAGAACACACATGCAATGACAATAGTGGATCCATATGTGGTAAATGAAAAGAACACACATGCAGTGACACTGGTGGATCCACATGTGGTCTATGAAAAGAACACACTTGCAATGACACTGGTGGATCCATACGTGGTGTGTGAAAAAAACACACATGCAATGACACTGGTTGATCCATACGTGGTAAATGAAAAGAATACACATGCAATGACACTAGTGGATCCATATGTCATCTGTGAAAATAACACACATGAAATGACACTGGTGGATCCATATGTGGTCTGTGAAAAGAACACACATGCAATGAACTCTGGTGGATCCATATGGGTTCTGTGAAACGAACATACATGCAATGATACAGGTGGATCCATATGTGGTCTATGAAAAGAACACACATGCAATGACAATGGTGGATCCATATGTGGTCTAGGAAAAGAACAAACATTTCAATGACACTGGTGGATCCATATGTGGTCTGTGAACAGAACACACATGCAATGACACTGGTGGATCCAAATGTGGTCTATGAAAATAACAAACATTTCAATGACACTGGTGGATCCATATGTGGTTTGTGAAAAGAACACACATGCAATGACACTGGTGGATCCATAGGTGGTGTGTGAAAAAAACACACATGCAATGACACTAGTGGATCCATACGTGGTAAATGAAAAGAATACACATGCAATGACACTAGTGGATCCATATGTCATCTGTGAAAATAACACACATGAAATGACACTGGTGGATCCATATGTGGTCTGTGAAAAGAACACACATGCAATGAACTCTGGTGGATCCATATGGGTTCTGTGAAAAGAACACACATGCAATGACACAGGTGGATCCATATGTGGTCTGTTAAAAGAACACACATGCAATGAACTCTGGTGGATCCATATGGGGTCTGTGAAAAGAACACACATGCAATGACACTGGTGGATCCATATGTGATCTGTGAAAAGAACACACATGCAATGACAATGGTGGATCCATATGTGGTAAATGAAAAGAACACACATGTAGTGACACTTGTGGATCCATATGTGGTCTATGAAAAGAACACACATGCAATGACACTGGTGGATCCATATGTGGTGTTTGAAAAGAACACACATGCAATGACTCTGGTGGATCCATATGGGGTCTGTGAAAAGAACGCACATGCAATGACACTGGTGGATCCATATGTGGTCTGTGAAAAGAACACACATGCAGTGACAATGGTAGATCCATATGTGGTCTGTGAAAAGAACACACATGAAATGACCCTGCTGGATCCATATGTGGTCTGTGAAAAGAAAAACATTTCAATGACACTGGTGGATCCATATATGGTCTGTGAAAAGAACACACATGCAATGAACTCTATTGGATCCATATGTGGTCTGTGAAAAGAACACACATGCAATGACACTGGTGGATCCATATGTGGTCTGTGAAAAGAACAAACATTTCAATGACTCTGGTGGATCCATATGTGGTCTGTGAAAAGAACACACATGCAATGACAATGGTGGATCCATATGTGGTAAATGAAAAGAACACACATGCAGTGACACTGGTGGATCCACATGTGGTCTATGAAAAGAACACACATGCAATGACACTGGTGGATCCATAGGTGGTGTGTGAAAAAAACACACATGCAATGACACTAGTTGATCCATACGTGGTAAATGAAAAGAATACACATGCAATGACACTAGTGGATCCATATGTCATCTGTGAAAATAACACACATGAAATGACACTGGTGGATCCATATGTGGTCTGTGAAAAGAACACACATGCAATGAACTCTGGTGGATCCATATGGGTTCTGTGAAACGAACACACATGCAATGATACAGGTGGATCCATATGTGGTCTATGAAAAGAACACACATGCAATGACAATGGTGGATCCATATGTGGTCTGTTAAAAGAACACACATGCAATGAACTCTGGTGGATCCATATGGGGTCTGTGAAAAGAACACACATGCAATAACACTCGTGGATCCATATGTGGTCTGTGAAAAGAACACACATGCAATGACAATGGTGGATCCATATGTGGTGTGTGAAAAGAACACACATGAAATGACCCTGCTGGATCCATATGTGTTCTGTGAAAAGAAAAACATTTCAATGACACTGGTGGATCCATATATGGTCTGTGAAAAGAACACACATGCAATGAACTCTACTAGATCCATATGTGGTATGTGAAAAGAACACACATGCAATGACACTGGTGGATCCATATGTGGTCTGTGAAAAGAACAAACATTTTAATGACTCTGGTGGATCCATATGTGTTCTATGAAAAGAACACACATGCAATGACAATGGTGGATCCATATGTGGTCTGTGAAAAGAACAAACATTTCAATGACACTGGTGGATCCATATGTGGTCTGTGAAGAGAACACACATGCAATGACACTGGTGGATCCAAATGTGGTCTATGAAAATAACAAACATTTCAATGACACTGGTGGATCCATATGTGGTCTGTGAAAAGAACACACATGCAATGACACTGGTGGATCCGTAGGTGGTGTGTGAAAAAAACACACATGCAATGACACTGGTTGATCCATACGTGGTAAATGAAAAGAATACACATGCAATGACACTAGTGGATCCATATGTCATCTGTGAAAATAACACACATGAAATTACACTGGTGGATCCATATGTGGTCTGTGAAAAGAACACACATGCAATGAACTCTGGTGGATCCATATGGGTTCTGTGAAAAGAACACACATGCAATGACACAGGTGGATCCATATGTGGTCTATGAAAAGAACACACATGCAATGACAATGGTGGATCCATATGTGGTCTGTTAAAAGAACACACATGCAATGAACTCTGGTGGATCCATATGGGGTCTGTGAAAAGAACACACATGCAATGACACTGGTGGATCCATATGTGATCTGTGAAAAGAACACACATGCAATGACAATGGTGGATCCATATGTGGTCTGTGAAAAGAACACACATGAAATGACCCTGCTGGATCCATATGTGGTCTGTGAAAAGAAAAACATTTCAATGACACTGGTGGATCCATATATGGTCTGTGAAAAGAACACACATGCAATGAATTCTACTGGATCCATATGTGGTCTGTGAAAAGAACACACATGCAATGACACTGGTGGATCCATATGTGGTCTGTGAAAAGAACAAACATTTCAATGACTCTGGTGGATCCATATGTGGTCCGTGAAAAGAACACACATGCAATGACACTGGTGGATCCATATGTAGTCTATGAAAAGAACACACATGCAATGATACTGGTGGATCCATATGTGGTTTGTGAAAAGAACAAACATTTCAATGACACTGGTGGATCCATATGTGGTCTGTGAACAGACATTACATGCAATGACACTGGTGGATCCAAATGTGGTCTATGAAAAGAACAAACATTTCAATGACACTCGTGGATCCATATGTTGTCTATGAAAAGAACACACATGCAATGACACTGGTGGATCCATAGGTGGTGTGTGAAAAAAACACACATGCAATGACACTGGTGGATCCATACGTGGTAAATGAAAAGAATACACATGCAATGACACTGGTGGATCCATATGTCATCTGTCAAAAGAACACACATGAAATGACCCTGGTGGATCCATATGTGGTCTATGAAAAGAACACACATGCAATGACTCTGGTGGATCCATAGGTCGTCTATGAAAAGAGTAGACATGCAATGATACTGTTGGATCATATGTGGACTGTGAAAAGAACACACATGCAATCACACTGGTGGATCCATATGGGGTCTGTGAAAAGAACACACATGCAATGACACTGGTGGATCCATATGTGGTCTGTGAAAAGAACACACATGCAATGACAATGGTGGATCCATATGTGGTCTGTGGAAAGAACACACATGAAATGACCCTGCTGGATCCATATGTGGTCTGTGAAAAGAAAAACATTTCAATGACACTGGTGGATCCATATATGGTCTGTGAAAAGAACACACATGCAATGAACTCTACTGGATCCATATGTGGTCTGTGAAAAGAACACACATGCAATGACACTGGTGGATCCATATGTGGTCTGTGAAAAGAACAAACATTTCAATGACTCTGGTGGATCCATATGTGGTCTGTGAAAAGAACACACATGCAATGACACTGGTGGATCCATATGTGGTCTGTGAAAAGAACAAACATTTTAATGACTCTGGTGGATCCATATGTGTTCTATGAAAAGAACACACATGCAATGACAATGGTGGATCCATATGTGGTCTGTGAAAAGAACAAACATTTCAATGACACTGGTGGATCCATATGTGGTCTGTGAAGAGAACACACATGCAATGACACTGGTGGATCCAAATGTGGTCTATGAAAATAACAAACATTTCAATGACACTGGTGGATCCATATGTGGTCTGTGAAAAGAACACACATGCAATGACACTGGTGGATCCATAGGTGGTGTGTGAAAAAAACACACATGCAATGACACTGGTGGATCCATACGTGGTAAATGAAAAGAATACACATGCAATGACACTAGTGGATCCATATGTCATCTGTGAAAATAACACACATGAAATTACACTGGTGGATCCATATGTGGTCTGTGAAAAGAACACACATGCAATGAACTCTGGTGGATCCATATGGGTTCTGTGAAAAGAACACACATGCAATGACACAGGTGGATCCATATGTGGTCTATGAAAAGAACACACATGCAATGACAATGGTGGATCCATATGTGGTCTGTTAAAAGAACACACATGCAATGAACTCTGGTGGATCCATATGGGGTCTGTGAAAAGAACACACATGCAATGACACTGGTGGATCCATATGTGATCTGTGAAAAGAACACACATGCAATGACAATGGTGGATCCATATGTGGTCTGTGAAAAGAACACACATGAAATGACCCTGCTGGATCCATATGTGGTCTGTGAAAAGAAAAACATTTCAATGACACTGGTGGATCCATATATGGTCTGTGAAAAGAACACACATGCAATGAATTCTACTGGATCCATATGTGGTCTGTGAAAAGAACACACATGCAATGACACTGGTGGATCCATATGTGGTCTGTGAAAAGAACAAACATTTCAATGACTCTGGTGGATCCATATGTGGTCCGTGAAAAGAACACACATGCAATGACACTGGTGGATCCATATGTAGTCTATGAAAAGAACACACATGCAATGATACTGGTGGATCCATATGTGGTTTGTGAAAAGAACAAACATTTCAATGACACTGGTGGATCCATATGTGGTCTGTGAACAGAACATACATGCAATGACACTGGTGGATCCAAATGTGGTCTATGAAAAGAACAAACATTTCAATGACACTAGTGGATCCATATGTTGTCTATGAAAAGAACACACATGCAATGACACTGGTGGATCCATAGGTGGTGTGTGAAAAAAACACACATGCAATGACACTGGTGGATCCATACGTGGTAAATGAAAAGAATACACATGCAATGACACTGGTGGATCCATATGTCATCTGTCAAAAGAACACACATGAAATGACCCTGGTGGATCCATATGTGGTCTATGAAAAGAACACACATGCAATGACTCTGGTGGATCCATAGGTGGTCTATGAAAAGAGTAGACATGCAATGATACTGTTGGATCATATGTGGACTGTGAAAAGAACACACATGCAATCACACTGGTGGATCCATATGGGGTCTGTGAAAAGAACACACATGCAATGACACTGGTGGATCCATATGTGGTCTGTGAAAAGAACACACATGCAATGACAATGGTGGATCCATATGTGGTCTGTGGAAAGAACACACATGAAATGACCCTGCTAGATCCATATGTGGTCTGTGAAAAGAAAAACATTTCAATGACACTGGTGGATCCATATATGGTCTGTGAAAAGAACACACATGCAATGAACTCTACTGGATCCATATGTGGTCTGTGAAAAGAACACACATGCAATGACACTGGTGGATCCATATGTGGTCTGTGAAAAGAACAAACATTTCAATGACTCTGGTGGATCCATATGTGGTCTATGAAAAGAACACACATGCAATGACAATGGTGGATCCATATGTGGTAAATGAAAAAAAAACACATGCAGTGACACTGGTGGATCCACATGTGGTCTATGAAAAGAACACACATGCAATGACACTGGTGGATCCATAGGTGGTGTGTGAAAAAAACACATGCAATGACACTGGTTGATCCATACGTGGTAAATGAAAAGAATACACATGCAATGACACTAGTGGATCCATATGTCATCTGTGAAAATAACACACATGAAATGACACTGGTGGATCCATATGTGGTTTGTGAAAAGAACACACATGCAATGAACTCTGGTGGATCCATATGGGTTCTGTGAAAAGAACACACATGCAATGATACAGGTGGATCCATATGTGGTCTATGAAAAGAACACACATGCAATGACAATGGTGGATCCATATGTGGTCTGTTAAAAGAACACACATGCAATGAACTCTGGTGGATCCATATGGGGTCTGTGAAAAGAACACACATGCAATGACACTCGTGGATCCATATATGGTCTGTGAAAAGAACACACATGCAATGACAATGGTGGATCCATATATGGTCTGTGAAAAGAACACACATGAAATGACCCTGCTGGATCCATATGTGGTCTGTGAAAAGAAAAACATTTCAATGACACTGGTGGATCCATATATGGTCTGTGAAAAGAACACACATGCAATGACAATGGTGGATCCATATGTGGTAAATGAAAAGAACACACATGCAATTACACTGGTGGATCCATATGTGGACTGTGAAAAGAACACACATGCAATACCACTGGTGGATCCATATGTGGTTTGTGAAAAGAACACACATGCAATGACAATGGTGGATCCATATGTGGTCTGTGAAAAGAACACACATGCAATGACACTGGTGGATCCATATGTGGTTTGTGAAAAGAACACACATGCAATGACAATGGTGGATCCATATGTGGTCTGTGAAAAGAACACACATGAAATGACCCTGCTGGATCCATATGTGGTCTGTGAAAAGAACACACATGCAATGACACTGGTGGATCCATATGTGGTCTGTGAAAAGAACAAACATTTCATTGACTCTGGTGGATCCATATGTGGTCTATGAAAAGAACACACATGCAATGACAATAGTGGATCCATATGTGGTCTGTGAAAAGAACAAACATTTCAATGACACTTGTGGATCCATATGTGGTCTGTGAAGAGAAGACACATGCAATGACACTGGTGGATCCAAATGTGGTCTATGAAAATAACAAACATTTCAATGACACTGGTGGATCCATATGTGGTCTGTGAAAAGAACACACATGCAATGACACCGGTGGATCCATAGGTGGTGTGTGAAAAAAACACACATGCAATGACACTGGTGGATCCATACGTGGTAAATGAAAAGAATACACATGCAATGACACTAGTGGATCCATATGTCATCTGTGAAAATAACACACATGAAATGACACTGGTGGATCCATATGTGGTCTATGAAAAGAACACACATGCAATGAACTCTGGTGGATCCATATGGGTTCTGTGAAAAGAACACACATGCAATGACACAGGTGGATCCATATGTGGTCTATGAAAAGAACACACATGCAACGACAATGGTGGATCCATATGTGGTCTATTAAAAGAACACACATGCAATGAACTCTGGTGGATCCATATGGGGTCTGTGAAAAGAACACACATGCAATGACACTGGTGGATCCATATGTGATCTGTGAAAAGAACACACATGAAATGACAATGGTGGATCCATATGTGGTCTGTGAAAAGAACACACATGAAATGACCCTGATGGATCCATATGTGGTATGTGAAAAGAAAAACATTCAATGACACTGGTGGATCCATATATGGTCTGTGAAAAGAACACACATACAATGAACTCTACTGGATCCATATGTGGTCTGTGAAAAGAACACACATGCAATGACACTGGTGGATCCATATGTGGTCTGTGAAAAGAACAAACATTTCAATGACTCTGGTGGATCCATATGTGGTCTATGAAAAGAACACACATGCAATGACAATGGTGGATCCATATGTGGTAAATGAAAAGAACACACATGCAGTGAGACTGGTGGATCCACATGTGGTCTATGAAAAGAACACACATGCAATGACATTGGTGGATCCATATGTGGTGTCTGAAAACAACACACATGCAATGACTCTGGTGGATCCATATGTGGTCTGTGAAAAGAATAGGCATGCAATTACACTGGTGGATCCATATGTGGACTGTGAAAAGAACACACATGCAATACCACTGGTGGATCCATATGTGGTTTGTGAAAAGAACACACATGCAACGACAATGGTGGATCCATAAGTGGTCTGTGAAAAGAACACACATGAAATGACCCTGCTGGATCCATATGTGGTCTATGAAAAGAACAAACATTTCAATGACACTAGTGGATCCATATGTTGTCTATGAAAAGAACACACATGCAATGACACTAGTGGATCCATAGGTGGTGTGTGAAAAAAACACACATGCAATGACACTGGTGGATCCATACGTGGTAAATGAAAAGAATACACATGCAATGACACTGGTGGATCCATATGTCATCTGTCAAAAGAACACACATGAAATGACCCTGGTGGATCCATATGTGGTCTATGAAAAGAACACACATGCAATGACTCTGGTGGATCCATAGGTGGTCTATGAAAAGAGTAGACATGCAATGATACTGTTGGATCATATGTGGACTGTGAAAAGAACACACATGCAATCACACTGGTGGATCCATATGGGGTCTGTGAAAAGAACACACATGCAATGACACTGGTGGATCCATATGTGGTCTGTGAAAAGAACACACATGCAATGACAATGGTGGATCCATATGTGGTCTGTGAAAAGAACACACATGAAATGACCCTGCTGGATCCATATGTGGTCTGTGAAAAGAAAAACATTTCAATGACACTAGTGGATCCATATATGGTCTGTGAAAAGAACACACATGCAATGAACTCTACTGGATCCATATGTGGTCTGTGAAAAGAACACACATGCAATGACACTGGTGGATCCATATGTGGTCTGTGAAAAGAACAAACATTTCAATGACTCTGGTGGATCCATATGTGGTCTGTGAAAAGAACACACATGCAATGACAATGGTGGATCCATATGTGGTAAATGAAAAAAAAACACATGCAGTGACACTGGTGGATCCACATGTGGTCTATGAAAAGAACACACATGCAATGACACTGGTGGATCCATAGGTGGTGTGTGAAAAAAACACACATGCAATGACACTGGTTGATCCATACGTGGTAAATGAAAAGAATACACATGCAATGACACTAGTGGATCCATATGTCATTTGTGAAAATAACACACATGAAATGACACTGGTGGATCCATATGTGGTCTGTGAAAAGAACACACATGCAATGAACTCTGGTGGATCCATATGGGTTCTGTGAAAAGAACACACATGCAATGATACAGGTGGATCCATATGTGGTCTATGAAAAGAACACACATGCAATGACAATGGTGGATCCATATGTGGTCTGTTAAAAGAACACACATGCAATGAACTCTGGTGGATCCATATGGGGTCTGTGAAAAGAACACACATGCAATGACACTCGTGGATCCATATGTGGTCTGTGAAAAGAACACACATGCAATGACAATGGTGGATCCATATATGGTCTGTGAAAAGAACACACATGAAATGACCCTGCTGGATCCATATGTGGTCTGTGAAAAGAAAAACATTTCAATGACACTGGTGGATCCATATATGGTCTGTGAAAAGAACACACATGCAATGACAATGGTGGATCCATATGTGGTAAATGAAAAGAACACACATGCAATTACACTGGTGGATCCATATGTGGACTGTGAAAAGAACACACATGCAATACCACTGGTGGATCCATATGTGGTTTGTGAAAAGAACACACATGCAATGACAATGGTGGATCCATATGTGGTCTGTGAAAAGAACACACATGAAATGACCCTGCTGGATCCATATGTGGTCTGTGAAAAGAACACACATGCAATGACACTGGTGGATCCATATGTGGTTTGTGAAAAGAACACACATGCAATGACAATGGTGGATCCATATGTGGTCTGTGAAAAGAACACACATGAAATGACCCTGCTGGATCCATATGTGGTCTGTGAAAAGAACACACATGCAATGACACTGGTGGATCCATATGTGGTCTGTGAAAAGAACAAACATTTTATTGACTCTGGTGGATCCATATGTGGTCTATGAAAAGAACACACATGCAATGACAATAGTGGATCCATATGTGGTCTGTGAAAAGAACAAACATTTCAATGACACTTGTGGATCCATATGTGGTCTGTGAAGAGAAGACACATGCAATGACACTGGTGGATCCAAATGTGGTCTATGAAAATAACAAACATTTCAATGACACTGGTGGATCCATATGTGGTCTGTGAAAAGAACACACATGCAATGACACCGGTGGATCCATAGGTGGTGTGTGAAAAAAACACACATGCAATGACACTGGTGGATCCATACGTGGTAAATGAAAAGAATACACATGCAATGACACTAGTGGATCCATATGTCATCTGTGAAAATAACACACATGAAATGACACTGGTGGATCCATATGTGGTCTGTGAAAAGAACACACATGCAATGAACTCTGGTGGATCCATATGGGTTCTGTGAAAAGAACACACATGCAATGACACAGGTGGATCCATATGTGGTCTATGAAAAGAACACACATGCAACGACAATGGTGGATCCATATGTGGTCTATTAAAAGAACACACATGCAATGAACTCTGGTGGATCCATATGGGGTCTGTGAAAAGAACACACATGCAATGACACTGGTGGATCCATATGTGATCTGTGAAAAGAACACACATGAAATGACAATGGTGGATCCATATGTGGTCTGTGAACAGAACACACATGAAATGACCCTGCTGGATCCATATGTGGTATGTGAAAAGAAAAACATTTCAATGACACTGGTGGATCCATATATGGTCTGTGAAAAGAACACACATACAATGAACTCTACTGGATCCATATGTGGTCTGTGAAAAGAACACACATGCAATGACACTGGTGGATCCATATGTGGTCTGTGAAAAGAACAAACATTTCAATGACTCTGGTGGATCCATATGTGGTCTATGAAAAGAACACACATGCAATGACAATGGTGGATCCATATGTGGTAAATGAAAAGAACACACATGCAGTGAGACTGGTGGATCCACATGTGGTCTATGAAAAGAACACACATGCAATGACATTGGTGGATCCATATGTGGTGTCTGAAAACAACACACATGCAATGACTCTGGTGGATCCATATGTGGTCTGTGAAAAGAATAGGCATGCAATTACACTGGTGGATCCATATGTGGACTGTGAAAAGAACACACATGCAATACCACTGGTGGATCCATATGTGGTTTGTGAAAAGAACACACATGCAATGACAATGGTGGATCCATATGTGGTCTGTGAAAAGAACACACATGAAATGACCCTGCTGGATCCATATGTGGTCTATGAAAAGAACAAACATTTCAATGACACTAGTGGATCCATATGTTGTCTATGAAAAGAACACACATGCAATGACACTAGTGGATCCATAGGTGGTGTGTGAAAAAAACACACATGCAATGACACTGGTGGATCCATACGTGGTAAATGAAAAGAATACACATGCAATGACACTGGTGGATCCATATGTCATCTGTCAAAAGAACACACATGAAATGACCCTGGTGGATCCATATGTGGTCTATGAAAAGAACACACATGCAATGACTCTGGTGGATCCATAGGTGGTCTATGAAAAGAGTAGACATGCAATGATACTGTTGGATCATATGTGGACTGTGAAAAGAACACACATGCAATCACACTGGTGGATCCATATGGGGTCTGTGAAAAGAACACACATGCAATGACACTGGTGGATCCATATGTGGTCTGTGAAAAGAACACACATGCAATGACAATGGTGGATCCATATGTGGTCTGTGAAAAGAACACACATGAAATGACCCTGCTGGATCCATATGTGGTCTGTGAAAAGAAAAACATTTCAATGACACTAGTGGATCCATATATGGTCTGTGAAAAGAACACACATGCAATGAACTCTACTGGATCCATATGTGGTCTGTGAAAAGAACACACATGCAATGACACTGGTGGATCCATATGTGGTCTGTGAAAAGAACAAACATTTCAATGACTCTGGTGGATCCATATGTGGTCTGTGAAAAGAACACACATGCAATGACAATGGTGGATCCATATGTGGTAAATGAAAAAAAACACACATGCAGTGACACTGGTGGATCCACATGTGGTCTATGAAAAGAACACACATGCAATGACACTGGTGGATCCATAGGTGGTGTGTGAAAAAAACACACATGCAATGACACTGGTTGATCCATACGTGGTAAATGAAAAGAATACACATGCAATGACACTAGTGGATCCATATGTCATCTGTGAAAATAACACACATGAAATGACACTGGTGGATCCATATGTGGTATGTGAAAAGAACACACATGCAATGAACTCTGGTGGATCCATATGGGTTCTGTGAAAAGAACACACATGCAATGATACAGGTGGATCCATATGTGGTCTATGAAAAGAACACACATGCAATGACAATGGTGGATCCATATGTGGTCTGTTAAAAGAACACACATGCAATGAACTCTGGTGGATCCATATGGGGTCTGTGAAAAGAACACACATGCAATGACACTCGTGGATCCATATGTGGTCTGTGAAAAGAACACACATGCAATGACAATGGTGGATCCATATATGGTCTGTGAAAAGAACACACATGAAATGACCCTGCTGGATCCATATGTGGTCTGTGAAAAGAAAAACATTTCAATGACACTGGTGGATCCATATATGGTCTGTGAAAAGAACACACATGCAATGACAATGGTGGATCCATATGTGGTAAATGAAAAGAACACACATGCAATTACACTGGTGGATCCATATGTGGACTGTGAAAAGAACACACATGCAATACCACTGGTGGATCCATATGTGGTTTGTGAAAAGAACACACATGCAATGACAATGGTGGATCCATATGTGGTCTGTGAAAAGAACACACATGAAATGACCCTGCTGGATCCATATGTGGTCTGTGAAAAGAACACACATGCAATGACACTGGTGGATCCATATGTAGTTTGTGAAAAGAACACACATGCAATGACAATGGTGGATCCATATGTGGTCTGTGAAAAGAACACACATGAAATGACCCTGCTGGATCCATATGTGGTCTGTGAAAAGAACACACATGCAATGACACTGGTGGATCCATATGTGGTCTGTGAAAAGAACAAACATTTCATTGACTCTGGTGGATCCATATGTGGTCTATGAAAAGAACACACATGCAATGACAATAGTGGATCCATATGTGGTCTGTGAAAAGAACAAACATTTCAATGACACTGGTGGATCCATATGTGGTCTGTGAAGAGAAGACACATGCAATGACACTGGTGGATCCAAATGTGGTCTATGAAAATAACAAACATTTCAATGACACTGGTGGATCCATATGTGGTCTGTGAAAAGAACACACATGCAATGACACCGGTGGATCCATAGGTGGTGTGTGAAAAAAACACACATGCAATGACACTGGTGGATCCATACGTGGTAAATGAAAAGAATACACATGCAATGACACTAGTGGATCCATATGTCATCTGTGAAAATAACACACATGAAATGACACTGGTGGATCCATATGTGGTCTGTGAAAAGAACACACATGCAATGAACTCTGGTGGATCCATATGGGTTCTGTGAAAAGAACACACATGCAATGACACAGGTGGATCCATATGTGGTCTATGAAAAGAACACACATGCAACGACAATGGTGGATCCATATGTGGTCTATTAAAAGAACACACATGCAATGAACTCTGGTGGATCCATATGGGGTCTGTGAAAAGAACACACATGCAATGACACTGGTGGATCCATATGTGATCTGTGAAAAGAACACACATGAAATGACAATGGTGGATCCATATGTGGTCTGTGAACAGAACACACATGAAATGACCCTGCTGGATCCATATGTGGTATGTGAAAAGAAAAACATTTCAATGACACTGGTGGATCCATATATGGTCTGTGAAAAGAACACACATACAATGAACTCTACTGGATCCATATGTGGTCTGTGAAAAGAACACACATGCAATGACACTGGTGGATCCATATGTGGTCTGTGAAAAGAACAAACATTTCAATGACTCTGGTGGATCCATATGTGGTCTATGAAAAGAACACACATGCAATGACAATGGTGGATCCATATGTGGTAAATGAAAAGAACACACATGCAGTGAGACTGGTGGATCCACATGTGGTCTATGAAAAGAACACACATGCAATGACATTGGTGGATCCATATGTGGTGTCTGAAAACAACACACATGCAATGACTCTGGTGGATCCATATGTGGTCTGTGAAAAGAATAGGCATGCAATTACACTGGTGGATCCATATGTGGACTATGAAAAGAACACACATGCAATACCACTGGTGGATCCATATGTGGTTTGTGAAAAGAACACACATGCAATGACAATGGTGGATCCATATGTGGTCTGTGAAAAGAACACACATGAAATGACCCTGCTGGATCCATATGTGGTCTGTGAAAAGAAAAACATTTCAATGACACTGGTGGATCCATATATGGTCTGTGAAAAGAACACACATGCAATGAACTCTACTAGATCCATATGTGGTATGTGAAAAGAACACACATGCAATGACACTGGTGGATCCATATGTGGTCTGTGAAAAGAACAAACATTTCAATGACTCTGGTGGATCCATATGTGGTCTATGAAAAGAACACACATGCAATGACAATGGTGGATCCATATGTGGTCTGTGAAAATAACAAACATTTCAATGACACTGGTGGATCCATATGTGGTCTGTGAAGAGAACACACATGCAATGACACTGGTGGATCCAAATGTGGTCTATGAAAATAACAAACATTTCAATGACACTGGTGGATCCATATGTGGTCTGTGAAAAGAACACACATGCAATGACACTGGTGGATCCATAGGTGGTGTGTGAAAAACAAACACATGCAATGACACTGGTGGATCCATACGTGGTAAATGAAAAGAATACACATGCAATGACACTAGTGGATCCATATGTCATCTGTGAAAATAATACACATGAAATGACACTGGTGGATCCATATGTGGTCTGTGAAAAGAACACACATGCAATGAACTCTAGTGGATCCATATGGGTTCTGTGAAAAGAACACACATGCAATGACACAGGTGGATCCATATGTGGTCTATGAAAAGAACACACATGCAATGACAATGGTGGATCCATATGTGGTCTGTTAAAAGAACACACATGCAATGATCTCTGGTGGATCCATATGGGGTCTGTGAAAAGAACACACATGCAATGACACTGGTGGATCCATATGTGATCTGTGAAAAGAACACACATGCAATGACAATGGTGGATCCATATGTGGTCTGTGAAAAGAACACACATGAAATGACCCTGCTGGATCCATATGTGGTCTGTGAAAAGAAAAACATTTCAATGACACTGGTGGATCCATATATGGTCTGTGAAAAGAACACACATGCAATGAACTCTACTGGATCCATATGTGGTCTGTGAAAAGAACACACATGCAATGACACTGGTGGATCCATATGTGGTCTGTGAAAAGAACAAACATTTCAATGACTCTGGTGCATCCATATGTGGTCTGTGAAAAGAACACACATGCAATGACACTGGTGGATCCATATGTAGTCTATGAAAAGAACACACATGCAATGATACTGGTGGATCCATATGTGGTTTGTGAAAAGAACAAACATTTCAATAACACTGGTGGATCCATATGTGGTCTGTGAACAGAACATACATGCAATGACACTGGTGGATCCAAATGTGGTCTATGAAAAGAACAAACATTTCAATGACACTAGTGGATCCATATGTTGTCTATGAGAAGAACACACATGCAATGACACTGGTGGATCCATAGGTGGTGTGTGAAAAAAAAACACATGCAATAACAGTGGTGGATCCATACGTGGTAAATGAAAAGAATACACATGCAATGACACTGGTGGATCCATATGTCATCTGTCAAAAGAACACACATGAAATGACCCTGGTGATTCCATATGTGGTCTATGAAAAGAACACACATGCAATGACTCTGGTGGATCCATAGGTGGTCTATGAAAAGAGTAGACATGCAATGATACTGGTGGATCATATGTGGTCTGTGAAAAGAACACACATGCAATGACACTGGTGGATCCATATGGGGTTTGTGAAAAGAACACACATGCAATGACACTGGTGGATCCATATGTGGTCTGTGAAAAGAACACACATGCAATGACAATGGTGGATCCATATGTGGTCTGTGGAAAGAACACACATGAAATGACCCTGCTGGATCCATATGTGGTCTATGAAAAGAAAAACATTTCAATGACACTGGTGGATCCATATATGGTCTGTGAAAAGAACACACATGCAATGAACTCTACTGGATCCATATGTGGTCTGTGAAAAGAACACACATGCAATGACACTGGTGGATCCATATGTGGTCTGTGAAAAGAATAAACATTTCAATGACTCTGGTGGATCCATATGTGGTCTATGAAAAGAACACACATGCAATGACAATGGTGGATCCATATGTGGTAAATGAAAAAAAAACACATGCAGTGACACTGGTGGATCCACATGTGGTCAATGAAAAGAACACACATGCAATGACATTGGTGGATCCATAGGTGGTGTGTGAAAAAAACACACATGCAATGACACTGGTTGATCCATACATGGTAAATGAAAAGAATACACATGCAATGACACTAGTGGATCCATATGTCATCTGTGAAAATAACACACATGAAATGACACTGGTGGATCCATATGTGGTCTGTGAAAAGAACACACATGCAATGAACTCTGGTGGTTCCATATGGGTTCTGTGAAAAGAACACACATGCAATGATACAGGTGGATCCATATGTGGTCTATGAAAAGAACACACATGCAATGACAATGGTGGATCCATATGTGGTCTGTTAAAAGAACACACATGCAATGAACTCTGGTGGATCCATATGGGGTCTGTGAAAAGAACACACATGCAATGACACTCGTGGATCCATATATGGTCTGTGAAAAGAACACACATGCAATGACAATGGTGGATCCATATATGGTCTGTGAAAAGAACACACATGAAATGACCCTGCTGGATCCATATGTGGTCTGTGAAAAGAAAAACATTTCAATGACACTGGTGGATCCATATATGGTCTGTGAAAAGAACACACATGCAATGAACTCTACTGGATCCATATGTGGTCTGTGAAAAGAACACACATGCAATGACACTGGTGGATTCATATGTGGTCTGTGAAAAGAACAAACATTTCATTGACTCTGGTGGATCCATATGTGGTCTATGAAAAGAACACACATGCAATGACAATAGTGGATCCATATGTGGTCTGTGAAAAGAACAAACATTTCAATGACACTGGTGGATCCATATGTGGTCTGTGAAGAGAACACACATGCAATGACACTGGTGGATCCAAATGTGGTCTATGAAAATAACAAACATTTCAATGACACTGGTGGATCCATATGTGGTCTGTGAAAAGAACACACATGCAATGACACTGGTGGATCCATAGGTGGTGTGTGAAAAAAACACACATGCAATGACACTGGTGGATCCATACGTGGTAAATGAAAAGAATACACATGCAATGACACTAGTGGATCCATATGTCATCTGTGAAAATAACACACATGAAATGACACTGGTGGATCCATATGTGGTCTGTGAAAAGAACACACATGCAATGAACTCTGGTGGATCCATATGGGTTCTGTGAAAAGAACACACATGCAATGACACAGGTGGATCCATATGTGGTCTATGAAAAGAACACACATGCAACGACAATGGTGGATCCATATGTGGTCTATTAAAAGAACACACATGCAATGAACTCTGGTGGATCCATATGGGGTCTGTGAAAAGAAGACACATGCAATGACACTGGTGGATCCATATGTGATCTGTGAAAAGAACACACATGCAATGACAATGGTGGATCCATATGTGGTCTGTGAAAAGAACACACATGAAATGACCCTGCTGGATCCATATGTGGTATGTGAAAAGAAAAACATTTCAATGACACTGGTGGATCCATATATGGTCTGTGAAAAGAACACACATGCAATGAACTCCACTGGATCCATATGTGGTCTTTGAAAAGAACACACATGCAATGACACTGGTGGATCCATATGTGGTCTATGAAAAGAACACACATGCAACGACAATGGTGGATCCATATGTGGTCTATTAAAAGAACACACATGCAATGAACTCTGGTGGATCCATATGGGGTCTGTGAAAAGAACACACATGCAATGACACTGGTGGATCCATATGTGATCTGTGAAAAGAACACACATGAAATGACAATGGTGGATCCATATGTGGTCTGTGAACAGAACACACATGAAATGACCCTGCTGGATCCATATGTGGTATGTGAAAAGAAAAACATTTCAATGACACTGGTGGATCCATATATGGTCTGTGAAAAGAACACACATACAATGAACTCTACTGGATCCATATGTGGTCTGTGAAAAGAACACACATGCAATGACACTGGTGGATCCATATGGGGTTTGTGAAAAGAACACACATGCAATGACACTGGTGGATCCATATGTGGTCTGTGAAAAGAACACACATGCAATGACAATGGTGGATCCATATGTGGTCTGTGGAAAGAACACACATGAAATGACCCTGCTGGATCCATATGTGGTCTGTGAAAAGAAAAACATTTCAATGACACTGGTGGATCCATATATGGTCTGTGAAAAGAACACACATGCAATGAACTCTACTGGATCCATATGTGGTCTGTGAAAAGAACACACATGCAATGACACTGGTGGATCCATATGTGGTCTGTGAAAAGAATAAACATTTCAATGACTCTGGTGGATCCATATGTGGTCTATGAAAAGAACACACATGCAATGACAATGGTGGATCCATATGTGGTAAATGAAAAAAAAACACATGCAGTGACACTGGTGGATCCACATGTGGTCAATGAAAAGAACACACATGCAATGACATTGGTGGATCCATAGGTGGTGTGTGAAAAAAACACACATGCAATGACACTGGTTGATCCATACATGGTAAATGAAAAGAATACACATGCAATGACACTAGTGGATCCATATGTCATCTGTGAAAATAACACACATGAAATGACACTGGTGGATCCATATGTGGTCTGTGAAAAGAACACACATGCAATGAACTCTGGTGGTTCCATATGGGTTCTGTGAAAAGAACACACATGCAATGATACAGGTGGATCCATATGTGGTCTATGAAAAGAACACACATGCAATGACAATGGTGGATCCATATGTGGTCTGTTAAAAGAACACACATGCAATGAACTCTGGTGGATCCATATGGGGTCTGTGAAAAGAACACACATGCAATGACACTCGTGGATCCATATGTGGTCTGTGAAAAGAACACACATGCAATGACAATGGTGGATCCATATATGGTCTGTGAAAAGAACACACATGAAATGACCCTGCTGGATCCATATGTGGTCTGTGAAAAGAAAAACATTTCAATGACACTGGTGGATCCATATATGGTCTGTGAAAAGAACACACATGCAATGAACTCTACTGGATCCATATGTGGTCTGTGAAAAGAACACACATGCAATGACACTGGTGGATTCATATGTGGTCTGTGAAAAGAACAAACATTTCATTGACTCTAGTGGATCCATATGTGGTCTATGAAAAGAACACACATGCAATGACAATAGTGGATCCATATGTGGTCTGTGAAAAGAACAAACATTTCAATGACACTGGTGGATCCATATGTGGTCTGTGAAGAGAACACACATGCAATGACACTGGTGGATCCAAATGTGGTCTATGAAAATAACAAACATTTCAATGACACTGGTGGATCCATATGTGGTCTGTGAAAAGAACACACATGCAATGACACTGGTGGATCCATAGGTGGTGTGTGAAAAAAACACACATGCAATGACACTGGTGGATCCATACGTGGTAAATGAAAAGAATACACATGCAATGACACTAGTGGATCCATATGTCATCTGTGAAAATAACACACATGAAATGACACTGGTGGATCCATATGTGGTCTGTGAAAAGAACACACATGCAATGAACTCTGGTGGATCCATATGGGTTCTGTGAAAAGAACACACATGCAATGACACAGGTGGATCCATATGTGGTCTATGAAAAGAACACACATGCAACGACAATGGTGGATCCATATGTGGTCTATTAAAAGAACACACATGCAATGAACTCTGGTGGATCCATATGGGGTCTGTGAAAAGAAGACACATGCAATGACACTGGTGGATCCATATGTGATCTGTGAAAAGAACACACATGCAATGACAATGGTGGATCCATATGTGGTCTGTGAAAAGAACACACATGAAATGACCCTGCTGGATCCATATGTGGTATGTGAAAAGAAAAACATTTCAATGACACTGGTGGATCCATATATGGTCTGTGAAAAGAACACACATGCAATGAACTCCACTGGATCCATATGTGGTCTTTGAAAAGAACACACATGCAATGACACTGGTGGATCCATATGTGGTCTGTGAAAAGAACAAACATTTCAATGACTCTGGTGGATCCATATGTGGTCTATGAAAAGAACACACATGCAATGACAATGGTGGATCCATATGTGGTAAATGAAAAGAACACACATGCAGTGAGACTGGTGGATCCACATGTGGTCTATGAAAAGAACACACATGCAATGACATTGGTGGATCCATATGTGGTGTCTGAGAACAACACACATGCAATGACTCTGGTGGATCCATATGTGGTCTGTGAAAAGAATAGGCATGCAATTACACTGGTGGATCCATATGTGGACTGTGAAAAGAACACACATACAATGACACTGGTGGATGCATATGTAGTCTATGAAAAGAACACACATGCAATGACACTAGTGGATCCATATGTGGTCTATGAAAAGAACAAACATTTCAATGACACTGGTGGATCCATATGTCGTTTGTGAACAGAACATACATGCAATGACACTGGTGGATCCATATGTCGTTTGTGAAAAGAACACACATGAAATGACACTGGTGGATCCATATGTGGTCTGTGAAAAGAACACACACGCAATGACAATGGTGGATCCATATGTGGTCTGTGAAAAGAACACACATGCAATGAACTCTGCCGGATCCATATGTGGTCTTTGAAAAGAACACACATACAATGACACTGGTGGATCCATATGTGGTCTGTGATAAGAACACACATTTCAATGACTCTAGTGGATCCATATGTGGTCTATGAAAAGAACACACATGCAATGACAATGGTGGATCCATATGTGGTAAATGAAAAGAACACACATGAAGTGACACTGGTGGATCCATATGTGGTCAATGAAAGAACACACATGCAATGACACTGGTGGATCCATATGTGGTGTGTGAAAACAACAGACATGCAATGACTCTGCTGGATCCATATGTGGTCTGTGAAAAGAACATACATGCAATTACACTGGTGGATCCATATGTGGTCTGTGAAAAGAACATACATGCAATTACACTGGTGGATCCATATGTGGTCTGTGAAAAGAACACACATGCAATGACACTGGTGGATCCATATGTAGTCTATGAAAAGAACACACATGCAATGATACTGGTGGATCCATATGTGGTTTGTGAAAAGAACAAACATTTCAATGACACTGCTGGATCCATATGTGGTCTGTGAACAGAACATACATACAATGACACTGGTGGATCCAAATGTTGTCTATGAAAAGAACAAACATTTCAATGACACTAGTGGATCCATATGTTGTCTATGAAAAGAACACACATGCAATGACACCGGTGGATCCATAGGTGGTGTGTGAAAAAAACACACATGCAATGACAGTGGTGGATCCATACGTGGTAAATGAAAAGAATACACATGCAATGACACTGGTGGATCCATATGTCATCTGTCAAAAGAACACACATGAAATGACCCTGGTGGATCCATATGTGGTCTATGAAAAGAACACACATGCAATGACTCTGGTGGATCCATAGGTGGTCTATGAAAAGAGTAGACATGCAATGATACTGGTGGATCATATGTGGTCTGTGAAAAGAACACACATGCAATGACACTGGTGGATCCATATGGGGTCTGTGAAAAGAACACACATGCAATGACACTGGTGGATCCATATGTGGTCTGTGAAAAGAACACACATGCAATGACAATGGTGGATCCATATGTGGTCTGTGGAAAGAACACACATGAAATGACCCTGCTGGATCCATATGTGGTCTGTGAAAAGAAAAACATTTCAATGACACTGGTGGATCCATATATGGTCTGTGAAAAGAACACACATGCAATGAGCTCTACTGGATCCATATGTGGTCTGTGAAAAGAACACACATGCAATGACACTGGTGGATCCATATGTGGTCTGTGAAAAGAACAAACATTTCAATGACTCTGGTGGATCCATATGTGCTCTGTGAAAAGAACACACATGACATGACAATGGTGGATCCATATGTGGTAAATGAAAAAAACACACATGCAGTGACACTGGTGGATCCACATGTGGTCTATGAAAAGAACACACATGCAATGACACTGGTGGATCCATAGGTGGTGTGTGAAAAAAAAACACATGCAATGACACTGGTTGATCCATACGTGGTAAATGAAAAGAATACACATGCAATGACACTAGTGGATCCATATGTCATCTGTGAAAATAACACACATGAAATGACACTGGTGGATCCATATGTGGTCTGTGAAAAGAACACACATGCAATGAACTCTGGTGGATCCATATGGGTTCTGTGAAAAGAACACACATTCAATGATACAGGTGGATCCATATGTGGTCTATGAAAAGAACACACATGCAATGACAATGGTGGATCCATATGTGGTCTGTTAAAAGAACACACATGCAATGAACTCTGGTGGATCCATATGGGGTCTGTGAAAAGAACACACATGCAATGACACTCGTGGATCCATATGTGGTCTGTGAAAAGAACACACATGCAATGACAATGGTGGATCCATATATGGTCTGTGAAAAGAACACACATGAAATGACCCTGCTGGATCCATATGTGGTCTGTGAAAAGAAAAACATTTCAATGACACTGGTGGATCCATATATGGTCTGTGAAAAGAACACACATGCAATGAACTCTACTGGATCCATATGTGGTCTGTGAAAAGAACACACATGCAATGACACTGGTGGATTCATATGTGGTTTGTGAAAAGAACAAACATTTCATTGACTCTGGTGGATCCATATGTGGTCTATGAAAAGAACACACATGCAATGACAATAGTGGATCCATATGTGGTCTGTAAAAAGAACAAACATTTCAATGACACTGGTGGATCCATATGTGGTCTGTGAAGAGAACACACATGCAATGACACTGGTGGATCCAAATGTGGTCTATGAAAATAACAAACATTTCAATGACACTGGTGTATCCATATGTGGTCTGTGAAAAGAACACACATGCAATGACACTGGTGGATCCATAGGTGGTGTGTGAAAAAAACACACATGCAATGACACTGGTGGATCCATACGTGGTAAATGAAAAGAATACACATGCAATGACACTAGTGGATCCATATGTCATCTGTGAAAATAACACACATGAAATGACACTAGTGGATCCATATGTGGTCTATGAAAAGAACACACATGCAATGAACTCTGGTGGATCCATATGGATTCTGTGAAAAGAACACACATGCAATGACACAGGTGGATCCATATGTGGTCTATGAAAAGAACACACATGCAACGACAATGGTGGATCCATATGTGGTCTATTAAAAGAACACACATGCAATGAACTCTGGTGGATCCATATGGGGTCTGTGAAAAGAAGACACATGCAATGACACTGGTGGATCCATATGTGATCTGTGAAAAGAACACACATGCAATGACAATGGTGGATCCATATGTGGTCTGTGAAAAGAACACACATGAAATGACCCTGCTGGATCCATATGTGGTATGTGAAAAGAAAAACATTTCAATGACACTGGTGGATCCATATATGGTCTGTGAAAAGAACACACATGCAATAAACTCTACTGGATCCATATGTGGTCTTTGAAAAGAACACACATGCAATGACACTGGTGGATCTATATGTGGTCTTTGAAAAGAACAAACATTTCAATGACTCTGGTGGATCCATATGTGGTCTATGAAAAGAACACACATGCAATGACAATGGTGGATCCATATGTGGTAAATGAAAAGAACACACATGCAGTGAGACTGGTGGATCCACATGTGGTCTATGAAAAGAACACACATGCAATGACATTGGTGGATCCATATGTGGTGTCTGAAAACAACACACATGCAATGACTCTGGTGGATCCATATGTGGTCTGTGAAAAGAATAGGCATGCAATTACACTGGTGGATCCATATGTGGACTGTGAAAAGAACACACATACAATGACACTGGTGGATGCATATGTAGTCTATGAAAAGAACACACATGCAATGACACTAGTGGATCCATATGTGGTCTATGAAAAGAACAAACATTTCAATGACACTGGTGGATCCATATGTCGTTTGTGAACAGAACATACATGCAATGACACTGGTGGATCCATATGTCGTTTGTGAAAAGAACACACATGAAATGACACTGGTGGATCCATATGTGGTATGTGAAAAGAACACACACGCAATGACAATGGTGGATCCATATGTGGTCTGTGAAAAGAACACACATGCAATGAACTCTGCCGGATCCATATGTGGTCTTTGAAAAGAACACACATGCAATGACACTGGTGGATCCATATGTGGTCTGTGATAAGAACACACATTTCAATGACTCTAGTGGATCCATATGTGGTCTATGAAAAGAACACACATGCAATGACAATGGTGGATCCATATGTGGTAAATGAAAAGAACACACATGAAGTGACACTGGTGGATCCATATGTGGTCAATGAAAGAACACACATGCAATGACACTGGTGGATCCATATGTGGTGTGTGAAAACAACAGACATGCAATGACTCTGCTGGATCCATATGTGGTCTGTGAAAAGAACATACATGCAATTACACTGGTGGATCCATATGTGGTCTGTGAAAAGAACACACATGCAATGACACTGGTGGATCCATATGTAGTCTATGAAAAGAACACACATGCAATGATACTGGTGGATCCATATGTGGTTTGTGAAAAGAACAAACATTTCAGTGACACTGCTGGATCCATATGTGGTTTGTGAACAGAACATACATACAATGACACTGGTGGATCCAAATGTTGTCTATGAAAAGAACAAACATTTCAATGACACTAGTGGATCCATATGTTGTCTATGAAAAGAACACACATGCAATGACACCGGTGGATCCATAGGTGGTGTGTGAAAAACACACACATGCAATGACACTGGTGGATCCATACGTGGTAAATGAAAAGAATACACATGCAATGACACTGGTGGATCCATATGTCATTTGTCAAAAGAACACACATGAAATGACCCTGGTGGATCCATATGTGGTCTATGAAAAGAACACACATGCAATGACTCTGGTGGATCCATAGGTGGTTTGTGAAAAGAGTAGACATGCAATGATACTAGAGGATCATATGTGGTCTGCGAAAAGAACACACATGCAATGACACTGGTGGATCCATATGGGGTCTGTGAAAAGAACACACATGCAATACCACTGGTGGATCCATATGTGGTCTGTGAAAAGAACACACATGCAATGACAATGGTGGATCCATATGTGGTCTGTGAAAAGAACATAGATGAAATGACCCTGCTGGATCCATATGTGGTCTGTGAAAAGAACACACATGCAATGAACTCTACTGGATCCATATGTGGTCTGTGAAAAGAACACACATGCAATGACACTGGTGGATCCATATGTGGTCTGTGAAAAGAACACACATGCAATGAACTCTACTGGATCCATATGTGGTCTGTGAAAAGAACACACATGCAATGACACTGGTGGATCCATATATGGTCTGTGAAAAGAACAAACATTTCAATGACTCTGGTGGATCCATATGTGGTCTGTGAAAAGAACACACATGCAATGGCAATGGTGGATCCATATGTGGTAAATGAAAAGAACACACATGCAGTGACACTGGTGGATCCACATGTGGTCTATGAAAAGAACACACATGCAATGACACTGGTGGATCCATAGGTGGTGTGTGAAAAAAACACACATGCAATGACACTGGTTGATCCATACGTGGTAAATGAAAAGAATATACATGCAATGACACCAGTGGATCCATATGTCATCTGTGAAAATAACACACATGAAATGACACTGGTGGATCCATATGTGGTCTGTGAAAAGAACACACATGCGATGAACTCTGGTGGATCCATATGGGTTCTGTGAAAAGAACACACATGCAATGATACAGGTGGATCCATATGTGGTCTATGAAAAGAACACACATGCAATGACAATGGTGGATCCATATGTGGTCTGTTAAAAGAACACACATGCAATGAACTCTGGTGGATCCATATGGGGTCTGTGAAAAGAACACACATGCAATGACACTCGTGGATCCATATGTGGTCTGTGAAAAGAACACACATGCAATGACAATGGTGTTTCCATATGTGGTGTCTGAAAACAACACACATGCAATGACTCTGGTGGATCCATATGTGGTCTGTGAAAAGAATAGACATGCAATTACACTGGTGGATCCATATGTGGACTGTGAAAAGAATACACATACAATGACACTGGTGGATGCATATGTAGTCTATGAAAAGAACACACATGCAATGACATTGGTGGATCCATATGTGGTCTATGAAAAGAACAAACATTTCAATGACACTGGTGGATCCATATGTCGTTTCTGAACAGAACAGACATGCAATGACACTGGTGGATCCATATGTCGTTTGTGAAAAGAACACACATGAAATGACACTGGTGGATCCATATGTGGTCTGTGAAAAGAACACACACGCAATGACAATGGTGGATACATATGTGGTCTGTGAAAAGAACACACATGCAATGAACTCTGCTGGATCCATGTGTGGTCTGTGAAAAGAACACACATGCAATGACACTGGTGGATCCATATGTGGTCTGTGATAAGAACACACATTTCAATGACTCTAGTGGATCCATATGTGGTCTATGAAAAGAACACACATGCAATGACAATGGTGGATCCATATGTGGTAAAGGAAAAGAACACACATGAAGTGACACCGGTGGATCCATATGTGGTCAATGAAAGAACACACATGCAATGACACTGGTGGATCCATATGTGGTGTGTGAAAACAACACACATGCAATGACTCTGCTGGATCCATATGTGGTCTGTGAAAAGAACATACATGCAATTACACTGGTGGATCCATATGTGGTCTCTGAAAAGAACACACATGCAATGACACTGGTGGATCCATATGTAGTCTATGAAAAGAACACACATGCAATGATACTGGTGGATCCATATGTGGTTTGTGAAAAGAACAAACATTTCAATGACACTGGTGGATCCATATGTGGTATGTGAACAGAACATACATGCAATGACACTGGTGGATCCAAATGTGGTCTATGAAAAGAACAAACATTTCAATGACACTAGTGGATCCATATGTTGTCTATGAAAAGAACACACATGCAATGACACTAGTGGATCCATAGGTGGTGTGTGAAAAAAACACACATGCAATGACACTGGTGGATCCATACGTGGTAAATGAAAAGAACACACATGCAATGACACTAGTGGATCCATATGTCATCTGTCAAAAGAACACACATGAAATGACCCTGGTGGATCCATATGTGGTCTATGAAAAGAACACACATGCAATGACTCTGGTGGATCCATAGGTGGTTTGTGAAAAGAGTAGACATGCAATGATACTGATGGATCATATGTGGTCTGCGAAAAGAACACACATGCAATGACACTGGTGGATCCATATGGGGTCTGTGAAAAGAACACACATGCAATACCACTGGTGGATCCATATGTGGTCTGTAAAAAGAACACACATGCAATGACAATGGTGGATCCATATGTGGTCTGTGAAAAGAACACACATGAAATGACCCTGCTGGATCCATATGTGGTCTGTGAAAAGAAAAACATTTCAATGACACTGGTGGATCCATATATGGTCTGTGAAAAGAACACACCTGCAATGAACTCTACTGGATCCATATGTGGTCTGTGAAAAGAACACACATGCAATGACACTGGTGGATCCATATGTGGTCTGTGAAAAGAACAAACATTTCAATGACTCTGGTGGATCCATATGTGGTCTGTGAAAAGAACACACATGCAATGACAATGGTGGATCCATATGTGGTAAATGAAAAGAACACACATGCAGTGACACTGGTGGATCCACATGTGGTCTATGAAAAGAACACACATGCAATGACACTGGTGGATCCATAGGTGGTGTGTGAAAAAAACACACATGCAATGACACTGGTTGATCCATACGTGGTAAATTAAAAGAATACACATGCAATGACACTAGTGGATTCATATGTCATCTGTGAAAATAACACACATGAAATGACACTGGTGGATCCATATGTGGTCTGTGAAAAGAACACACATGCAATGAACTCTGGCGGATCCATATGGGTTCTGTGGAAAGAACACACATGCAATGATACAGGTGGATCCATATGTGGTCTATGAAAAGAACACACATGCAATGACAATGGTGGATCCATATGTGGTCTGTTAAAAGAACACACATGCCATGAACTCTGGTGGATCCATATGGGGTCTGTGAAAAGAACACACATGCAATGACACTGGTGGATCCATATGTGATCTGTGAAAAGAACACACATGCAATGACAATGGTGGATCCATATGTGGTCTGTGAAAAGAACACACATGAAATGACCCTGCTGGATCCATATGTGGTCTGTGAAAAGAAAAACATTTCAATGACACTGGTGGATCCATATATGGTCTGTGAAAAGAACACACATGCAATGAACTCTACTGGATTCATATGTGGTCTGTGAAAAGAACACACATGCAATGACACTGGTGGATCCATATGTGGTCTGTGAAAAGAACAAACATTTCAATGACTCTGGTGCATCCATATGTGGTCTGTGAAAAGAACACACATGCAATGACACTGGTGGATCCATATGTAGTCTATGAAAAGAACACACATGCAATGATACTGGTGGATCCATATGTGGTTTGTGAAAAGAACAAACATTTCAATAACACTGGTGGATCCATATGTGGTCTGTGAACAGAACATACATGCAATGACACTGGTGGATCCAAATGTGTTCTATGAAAAGAACAAACATTTCAATGACACTAGTGGATCCATATGTTGTCTATGAGAAGAACACACATGAAATGACAATGGTGGATGCATATGTAGTCTATGAAAAGAACACACATGCAATGACACTAGTGGATCCATATGTTGTCTATGAAAAGAACACACATGCAATGACACCGGTGGATCCATAGGTGGTGTGTGAAAAACACACACATGCAATGACACTGGTGGATCCATACGTGGTAAATGAAAAGAATACACATGCAATGACACTGGTGGATCCATATGTCATTTGTCAAAAGAACACACATGAAATGACCCTGGTGGATCCATATGTGGTCTATGAAAAGAACACACATGCAATGACTCTGGTGGATCCATAGGTGGTTTGTGAAAAGAGTAGACATGCAATGATACTAGAGGATCATATGTGGTCTGCGAAAAGAACACACATGCAATGACACTGGTGGATCCATATGGGGTCTGTGAAAAGAACACACATGCAATACCACTGGTGGATCCATATGTGGTCTGTGAAAAGAACACACATGCAATGACAATGGTGGATCCATATGTGGTCTGTGAAAAGAACATAGATGAAATGACCCTGCTGGATCCATATGTGGTCTGTGAAAAGAACACACATGCAATGAACTCTACTGGATCCATATGTGGTCTGTGAAAAGAACACACATGCAATGACACTGGTGGATCCATATGTGGTCTGTGAAAAGAACACACATGCAATGAACTCTACTGGATCCATATGTGGTCTGTGAAAAGAACACACATGCAATGACACTGGTGGATCCATATATGGTCTGTGAAAAGAACAAACATTTCAATGACTCTGGTGGATCCATATGTGGTCTGTGAAAAGAACACACATGCAATGGCAATGGTGGATCCATATGTGGTAAATGAAAAGAACACACATGCAGTGACACTGGTGGATCCACATGTGGTCTATGAAAAGAACACACATGCAATGACACTGGTGGATCCATAGGTGGTGTGTGAAAAAAACACACATGCAATGACACTGGTTGATCCATACGTGGTAAATGAAAAGAATATACATGCAATGACACCAGTGGATCCATATGTCATCTGTGAAAATAACACACATGAAATGACACTGGTGGATCCATATGTGGTCTGTGAAAAGAACACACATGCGATGAACTCTGGTGGATCCATATGGGTTCTGTGAAAAGAACACACATGCAATGATACAGGTGGATCCATATGTGGTCTATGAAAAGAACACACATGCAATGACAATGGTGGATCCATATGTGGTCTGTTAAAAGAACACACATGCAATGAACTCTGGTGGATCCATATGGGGTCTGTGAAAAGAACACACATGCAATGACACTCGTGGATCCATATGTGGTCTGTGAAAAGAACACACATGCAATGACAATGGTGTTTCCATATGTGGTGTCTGAAAACAACACACATGCAATGACTCTGGTGGATCCATATGTGGTCTGTGAAAAGAATAGACATGCAATTACACTGGTGGATCCATATGTGGACTGTGAAAAGAATACACATACAATGACACTGGTGGATGCATATGTAGTCTATGAAAAGAACACACATGCAATGACACTGGTGGATCCATATGTGGTCTATGAAAAGAACAAACATTTCAATGACACTGGTGGATCCATATGTCGTTTCTGAACAGAACAGACATGCAATGACACTGGTGGATCCATATGTCGTTTGTGAAAAGAACACACATGAAATGACACTGGTGGATCCATATGTGGTCTGTGAAAAGAACACACACGCAATGACAATGATGGATACATATGTGGTCTGTGAAAAGAACACACATGCAATGAACTCTGCTGGATCCATGTGTGGTCTATGAAAAGAACACACATGCAATGACACTGGTGGATCCATATGTGGTCTGTGATAAGAACACACATGAAGTGACACCGGTGGATCCATATGTGGTCAATGAAAGAACACACATGCAATGACACTGGTGGATCCATATGTGGTGTGTGAAAACAACACACATGCAATGACTATGCTGGATCCATATGTGGTCTGTGAAAAGAACATACATGCAATTACACTGGTGGATCCATATGTGGTCTCTGAAAAGAACACACATGCAATGACACTGGTGGATCCATATGTAGTCTATGAAAAGAACACACATGCAATGATACTGGTGGATCCATATGTGGTTTGTGAAAAGAACAAACATTTCAATGACACTGGTGGATCCATATGTGGTATGTGAACAGAACATACATGCAATGACACTGGTGGATCCAAATGTGGTCTATGAAAAGAACAAACATTTCAATGACACTAGTGGATCCATATGTTGTCTATGAAAAGAACACACATGCAATGACACTAGTGGATCCATAGGTGGTGTGTGAAAAAAACACACATGCAATGACACTGGTGGATCCATACGTGGTAAATGAAAAGAACACACATGCAATGACACTAGTGGATCCATATGTCATCTGTCAAAAGAACACACATGAAATGACCCTGGTGGATCCATATGTGGTCTATGAAAAGAACACACATGCAATGACTCTGGTGGATCCATAGGTGGTTTGTGAAAAGAGTAGACATGCAATGATACTGATGGATCATATGTGGTCTGCGAAAAGAACACACATGCAATGACACTGGTGGATCCATATGGGGTCTGTGAAAAGAACACACATGCAATACCACTGGTGTATCCATATGTGGTCTGTAAAAAGAACACACATGCAATGACAATGGTGGATCCATATGTGGTCTGTGAAAAGAACACACATGAAATGACCCTGCTGGATCCATATGTGGTCTGTGAAAAGAAAAACATTTCAATGACACTGGTGGATCCATATATGGTCTGTGAAAAGAACACACCTGCAATGAACTCTACTGGATCCATATGTGGTCTGTGAAAAGAACACACATGCAATGACACTGGTGGATCCATATGTGGTCTGTGAAAAGAACAAACATTTCAATGACTCTGGTGGATCCATATGGGGTCTGTGAAAAGAACACACATGCAATGACAATGGTGGATCCATATGTGGTAAATGAAAAGAACACACATGCAGTGACACTGGTGGATCCACATGTGGTCTATGAAAAGAACACACATGCAATGACACTGGTGGATCCATAGGTGGTGTGTGAAAAAAAAACACATGCAATGACACTGGTTGATCCATACGTGGTAAATTAAAAGAATACACATGCAATGACACTAGTGGATTCATATGTCATCTGTGAAAATAACACACATGAAATGACACTGGTGGATCCATATGTGGTCTGTGAAAAGAACACACATGCAATGAACTCTGGCGGATCCATATGGGTTCTGTGGAAAGAACACACATGCAATGATACAGGTGGATCCATATGTGGTCTATGAAAAGAACACACATGCAATGACAATGGTGGATCCATATGTGGTCTGTTAAAAGAACACACATGCCATGAACTCTGGTGGATCCATATGGGGTCTGTGAAAAGAACACACATGCAATGACACTGGTGGATCCATATGTGATCTGTGAAAAGAACACACATGCAATGACAATGGTGGATCCATATGTGGTCTGTGAAAAGAACACACATGAAATGACCCTGCTGGATCCATATGTGGTCTGTGAAAAGAAAAACATTTCAATGACACTGGTGGATCCATATATGGTCTGTGAAAAGAACACACATGCAATGAACTCTACTGGATTCATATGTGGTCTGTGAAAAGAACACACATGCAATGACACTGGTGGATCCATATGTGGTCTGTGAAAAGAACAAACATTTCAATGACTCTGGTGCATCCATATGTGGTCTGTGAAAAGAACACACATGCAATGACACTGGTGGATCCATATGTAGTCTATGAAAAGAACACACATGCAATGATACTGGTGGATCCATATGTGGTTTGTGAAAAGAACAAACATTTCAATAACACTGGTGGATCCATATGTGGTCTGTGAACAGAACATACATGCAATGACACTGGTGGATCCAAATGTGTTCTATGAAAAGAACAAACATTTCAATGACACTAGTGGATCCATATGTTGTCTATGAGAAGAACACACATGAAATGACAATGGTGGATGCATATGTAGTCTATGAAAAGAACACACATGCAATGACACTGGTGAATCCATATGTGGTCTATGAAAAGAACAAACATTTCAATGACACTGGTGGATCCATATGTCGTTTGTGAACAGAACATACATGCAATGACACTGGTGGATCCATATGTCGTTTGTGAAAAGAACACACATGAAATGACACTGGTGGATCCATATGTGGTCTGTGAAAAGAACACACACGCAATGACAATGGTGGATCCATATGTGGTCTGTGAAAAGAACACACATGCAATGAACTCTGCCGGATCCATATGTGGTCTGTGAAAAGAACACACATGCAATGACACTGGTGGATCCATATGTGGTATGTGATAAGAACACACATTTCAATGACTCTAGTGGATCCATATGTGGTCTATGAAAAGAACACACATGCAATGACAATGGTGGATCCATATGTGGTAAATGAAAAGAACACACATGAAGTGACACTGGTGGATCCATATGTGGTCAATGAAAGAACACACATGCAATGACACTGGTGGATTCATATGTGGTGTGTGAAAACAACACTCATGCAATGACTCTGCTGGATCCATATGTGGTCTGTGAAAAGAACATACATGCAATTACACTGGTGGATCCATATGTAGTCTATGAAAAAAACACACATGCAATGATACTAGTGGATCCATATGTGGTTTGTGAAAAGAACAAACATTTCAATGACACTGGTGGATCCATATGTGGTCTGTGAACAGAACATACATGCAATGACACTGGTGGATCCAAATGTGGTCTATGAAAAGAACAAACATTTCAATGACACTAGTGGATCCATATGTTGTCTATGAAAAGAACACACATGCAATGACACTGGTGGATCCATAGGTGGTGTGTGAAAAAAACACACATGCAATGACACTGGTGGATCCATACGTGGTAAATGAAAAGAATACACATGCAATGACACTGGTGGATCCATATGTCATCTGTCAAAAGAACACACATGAAATGACCCTGGTGGATCCATATGTGGTCTATGAAAAGAACACACATGCAATGACTCTGGTGGATCCATAGGTGGTTTGTGAAAAGAGTAGACATGCAATGATACTGGTGGATCATATGTGGTCTGCGAAAAGAACACACATGCAATGACACTAGTGGATCCATATGGGGTCTGTGAAAAGAACACACATGCAATGACACTGGTGGATCCATATGTGGTCTGTGAAAAGAACACACATGCAATGACAATGGTGGATCCATATGTGGTCTGTGAAAAGAACACACATGAAATGACCCTGCTGGATCCATATGTGGTCTGTGAAAAGAAAAACATTTCAATGACACTGGTGGATCCATATATGGTCTGTGAAAAGAACACACATGCAATAAACTCTACTGGATCCATATGTGGTCTATGAAAAGAACAAACATTTCAATGACTCTAGTGGATCCATATGTGGTCTGTGAAAAGAACACACATGAAATGACAATGGTGGATCCATATGTGGTAAATGAAAGGAACACACATGCAGTGACACTGGTGGATCCACATGTGGTCTATGAAAAGAACACACATGCAATGACACTGGTGGATCCATAGGTGGTGTGTGAAAAAAACTCACATGCAATGACACTGGTTGATCCATACGTGGTAAATGAAAAGAATACACATGCAATGACACTAGTGGATCCATATGTCATCTGTGAAAATAACACACATGAAATGACACTGGTGGATCCATATGTGGTCTGTGAAAAGAACACACATGCAATGAACTCTGGTGGATCCATATGGGTTATGTGAAAAGAACACACATGCAATGATACAGGTGGATCCATATGTGGTCTATGAAAAGAACACACATGCAATGACAATGGTGGATCCATATGTGGTCTGTTAAAAGAACACACATGCAATGAACTCTGGTGGATCCATATGGGGTCTATGAAAAGAACACACATGCAATGACACTGGTGGATCCATATGTGGTCTGTGAAAAGAACACACATGCAATGACAATGGTGGATCCATATGTGGTCTGTGAAAAGAACACACATGAAATGACCCTGCTGGATCCATATGTGGTCTGTGAAAAGAAAAACATTTCAATGACACTGGTGGATCCATATATGGTCTGTGAAAAGAACACACATGCAATGAACTCTACTGGATCCATATGTGGTCTGTGAAAAGAACACACATGCAATGACACTGGTGGATCCATATGTGGTCTGTGAAAAGAACAAACATTTCAATGACTCTGGTGGATCCATATGTGGTCTGTGAAAAGAACACACATGCAATGACAATGGTGGATCCATATGTGGTAAATGAAAAGAACACACATGCAGTGACACTGGTGGATCCACATGTGGTCTATGAAAAGAACACACATGCAATGACACTGGTGGATCCATAGGTGGTGTGTGAAAAAAACACACATGCAATGACACTGGTTGATCCATACGTGGTAAATTAAAAGAATACACATGCAATGACACTAGTGGATCCATATGTCATCTGTGAAAATAACACACATGAAATGACACTGGTGGATCCATATGTGGTCTGTGAAAAGAACACACATGCAATGAACTCTGGCGGATCCATATGGGTTCTGTGGAAAGAACACACATGCAATGATACAGGTGGATCCATATGTGGTCTATGAAAAGAACACACATGCAATGACAATGGTGGATCCATATGTGGTCTGTTAAAAGAACACACATGCCATGAACTCTGGTGGATCCATATGGGGTATGTGAAAAGAACACACATGCAATGACACTCGTGGATCCATATGTGGTCTGTGAAAAGAACACACATGCAATGACAATGGTGGATCCATATGTGGTCTGTGAAAAGAACACACATGAAATGACCCTACTGGATCCATATGTGGTCTGTGAAAAGAAAAACATTTCAATGACATTGGTGGATCCATATATGGTATGTGAAAAGAACACACATGCAATGAACTCTACTGGATCCATATGTGGTCTGTGAAAAGAACACACATGCAATGACACTGGTGGATCCATATGTGGTCTGTGAAAAGAACAAACATTTCAATGACTCTGGTGAATCCATATGTGGTCTATGAAAAGAACACACATGCAATGACAATGGTGGATCCATATGTGGTAAATGAAAAGAACACACATGCAGTGAGAGTGGTGGATCCACATGTGGTCTATGAAAAGAACACACATGCAATGACATTGGTGGATCCATATGTGGTGTCCGAAAACAACACACATGCAATGACTCTGGTGGATCCATATGTGGTATGTGAAAAGAATAGACATGCAATTACACTAGTGGATCCATATGTGGACTGTGAAAAGAACACACATACAATGACACTGGTGGATGCATATGTAGTCTATGAAAAGAACACACATGCAATGACACTGGTGAATCCATATGTGGTCTATGAAAAGAACAAACATTTCAATGACACTGGTGGATCCATATGTCGTTTGTGAACAGAACATACATGCAATGACACTGGTGGATCCATATGTCGTTTGTGAAAAGAACACACATGAAATGACACTGGTGGATCCATATGTGGTCTGTGAAAAGAACACACACGCAATGACAATGGTGGATCCATATGTGGTCTGTGAAAAGAACACACATGCAATGAACTCTGCCGGATCCATATGTGGTCTGTGAAAAGAACACACATGCAATGACACTGGTGGATCCATATGTGGTATGTGATAAGAACACACATTTCAATGACTCTAGTGGATCCATATGTGGTCTATGAAAAGAACACACATGCAATGACAATGGTGGATCCATATGTGGTAAATGAAAAGAACACACATGAAGTGACACTGGTGGATCCATATGTGGTCAATGAAAGAACACACATGCAATGACACTGGTGGATCCATATGTGGTGTGTGAAAACAACACACATGCAATTACACTGGTGGATCCATATATGGTCTGTGAAAAGAACATACATGCAATTACACTGGTGGACCCATATGTAGTCTATGAAAAAAAACACATGCAATGATACTGGTGGATCCATATGTGGTCTGTGAAAAGAACAAACATTTCAATGACACTGGTGGATCCATATGTGGTCTGTGAACAGAACATACATGCAATGACACTGGTGGATCCAAATGTGGTCTATGAAAAGAACAAACATTTCAATGACACTAGTGGATCCATATGTTGTCTATGAAAAGAACACACATGCAATGACACTGGTGGATCCATAGGTGGTGTGTGAAAAAAACACACATGCAATGACACTGGTGGATCCATACGTGGTAAATGAAAAGAATACACATGCAATGACACTGGTGGATCCATATGTCATATGTCAAAAGAACACACATGAAATGACCCTGGTGGATCCATATGTGGTCTATGAAAAGAACACACATGCAATGACTCTGGTGGATCCATAGGTGGTCTGTGAAAAGAGTGGACATGCAATGATACTGGTGGATCATATGTGGTCTATGAAAAGAACACACATGCAATGACACTGGTGGATCCATATGGGGTCTGTGAAAAGAACACACATGCAATGACAATGGTGGTCCCATATGTGGTCTGTGAAAAGAACACACATGAAATGACAATGGTGGATCCATATGTGGCAAATGAAAAGAACACACATGTAGTGACACTGGTGGATCCATATGTGGTCTATGAAAAGAACACACATGCAATAACACTGGTGGATCCATATGTGGTGTGTGAAAACAACACACATGCAATGACTGGTGGATCCATATGTGGTCTGTGGAAAGAACAGACATGCAACTACACTGGTGGATCCATATGTGGTCTGTGAAAAGAACACACATGCAATGACACTGGTGGATCCATATGTAGTCTATGAAAAGAACACACATGCAATGAGAATGGTGGTTCCATATGTGGTATGTGAAAAGAACGCACATGCAATGACAATGGTGGATCCATATGTGGTTTGTGAAAAGAACACACATGCAATGACACTAGTGGACCCATATGTGGTCTATGAAAAGAATACACATGCAATGACACTGGTGGATCCATATGTGGTCTGTGAAAAGAACACACGTGCAATAACAATGGTGGATCCATATGTGGTCTATGAAAAGAACACACATGCAATGACACTGGTGGATCCATATGTGGTCTATGAAAGAACACACATGCAATAACACTGGTGGATCCATATGTGGTGTGTGAAAACAACACACATGCAATGACTCTGCTGGATCCATATGTGGTCTGTGAAAAGAACATACATGCAATTACACTGGTGGATCCATATGTGGTCTGTGAAAAGAACACACATGCAATGACACTGGTGGATCCATATGTAGTCTATGAAAAGAACACACATGCAATGATACTAGTGGATCCATATGTGGTCTGTGAAAAGAACAAACATTTCAATGACACTGGTGGATCCATATGTGGTCTGTGAACAGAACATACATGCAATGACACTGGTGGATCCAAATGTGGTCTATGAAAAGAACAAACATTTCAATGACACTAGTGGATCCATATGTTGTCTATGAAAAGAACACACATGCAATGACACTGGTGGATCCATAGGTGGTGTGTGAAAAAAACACACATGCAATGACACTGGTGGATCCATACGTGGTAAATGAAAAGAATACACATGCAATGACACTGGTGGATCCATATGTCATATGTCAAAAGAACACACATGAAATGACCCTGTGGATCCATATGTGGTCTATGAAAAGAACACACATGCAATGACTCTGGTGGATCCATAGGTGGTCTGTGAAAAGAGTAGACATGCAATGATACTGGTGGATCATATGTGGTCTATGAAAAGAACACACATGCAATGACACTGCTGGATCCATATGGGGTCTGTGAAAAGAACACACATGCAATGACACTGGTGGATCCATATGTGGTCTGTGAAAAGAACATACATGCAATTACACTGGTGGATCCATATGTAGTCTATGAAAAAAAAACACATGCAATGATACTGGTGGATCCATATGTGGTTTGTGAAAAGAACAAACATTTCAATGACACTGGTGGATCCATATGTCGTTTGTGAACAGAACATACATGCAATGACACTGGTGGATCCATATGTCGTTTGTGAAAAGAACACACATGAAATGACACTGGTGGATCCATATGTGGTCTGTGAAAAGAACACACACGCAATGACAATGGTGGATCCATATGTGGTCTGTGAAAAGAACACACATGCAATGAACTCTGCCGGATCCATATGTGGTCTGTGAAAAGAACACACATGCAATGACACTGGTGGATCCATATGTGGTATGTGATAAGAACACACATTTCAATGACTCTAGTGGATCCATATGTGGTCTATGAAAAGAACACACATGCAATGACAATGGTGGATCCATATGTGGTAAATGAAAAGAACACACATGAAGTGACACTGGTGGATCCATATGTGGTCAATGAAAGAACACACATGCAATGACACTGGTGGATCCATATGTGGTGTGTGAAAACAACACACATGCAATTACACTGGTGGATCCATATATGGTCTGTGAAAAGAACATACATGCAATTACACTGGTGGACCCATATGTAGTCTATGAAAAAAAACACATGCAATGATACTGGTGGATCCATATGTGGTCTGTGAAAAGAACAAACATTTCAATGACACTGGTGGATCCATATGTGGTCTGTGAACAGAACATACATGCAATGACACTGGTGGATCCAAATGTGGTCTATGAAAAGAACAAACATTTCAATGACACTAGTGGATCCATATGTTGTCTATGAAAAGAACACACATGCAATGACACTGGTGGATCCATAGGTGGTGTGTGAAAAAAACACACATGCAATGACACTGGTGGATCCATACGTGGTAAATGAAAAGAATACACATGCAATGACACTGGTGGATCCATATGTCATATGTCAAAAGAACACACATGAAATGACCCTGGTGGATCCATATGTGGTCTATGAAAAGAACACACATGCAATGACTCTGGTGGATCCATAGGTGGTCTGTGAAAAGAGTGGACATGCAATGATACTGGTGGATCATATGTGGTCTATGAAAAGAACACACATGCAATGACACTGGTGGATCCATATGGGGTCTGTGAAAAGAACACACATGCAATGACAATGGTGGTCCCATATGTGGTCTGTGAAAAGAACACACATGAAATGACAATGGTGGATCCATATGTGGCAAATGAAAAGAACACACATGTAGTGACACTGGTGGATCCATATGTGGTCTATGAAAAGAACACACATGCAATAACACTGGTGGATCCATATGTGGTGTGTGAAAACAACACACATGCAATGACTGGTGGATCCATATGTGGTCTGTGGAAAGAACAGACATGCAACTACACTGGTGGATCCATATGTGGTCTGTGAAAAGAACACACATGCAATGACACTGGTGGATCCATATGTAGTCTATGAAAAGAACACACATGCAATGAGAATGGTGGTTCCATATGTGGTATGTGAAAAGAACGCACATGCAATGACAATGGTGGATCCATATGTGGTTTGTGAAAAGAACACACATGCAATGACACTAGTGGACCCATATGTGGTCTATGAAAAGAATACACATGCAATGACACTGGTGGATCCATATGTGGTCTGTGAAAAGAACACACGTGCAATAACAATGGTGGATCCATATGTGGTCTATGAAAAGAACACACATGCAATGACACTGGTGGATCCATATGTGGTCTATGAAAGAACACACATGCAATAACACTGGTGGATCCATATGTGGTGTGTGAAAACAACACACATGCAATGACTCTGCTGGATCCATATGTGGTATGTGAAAAGAACATACATGCAATTACACTGGTGGATCCATATGTGGTCTGTGAAAAGAACACACATGCAATGACACTGGTGGATCCATATGTAGTCTATGAAAAGAACACACATGCAATGATACTGGTGGATCCATATGTGGTCTGTGAAAAGAACAAACATTTCAATGACACTGGTGGATCCATATGTGGTCTGTGAACAGAACATACATGCAATGACACTGGTGGATCCAAATGTGGTCTATGAAAAGAACAAACATTTCAATGACACTAGTGGATCCATATGTTGTCTATGAAAAGAACACACATGCAATGACACTGGTGGATCCATAGGTGGTGTGTGAAAAAAACACACATGCAATGACACTGGTGGATCCATACGTGGTAAATGAAAAGAATACACATGCAATGACACTGGTGGATCCATATGTCATATGTCAAAAGAACACACATGAAATGACCCTGGTGGATCCATATGTGGTCTATGAAAAGAACACACATGCAATGACTCTGGTGGATCCATAGGTGGTCTGTGAAAAGAGTAGACATGCAATGATACTGGTGGATCATATGTGGTCTATGAAAAGAACACACATGCAATGACACTGCTGGATCCATATGGGGTCTGTGAAAAGAACACACATGCAATGACACTGGTGGATCCATATGTGGTCTGTGAAAAGAACATACATGCAATTACACTGGTGGATCCATATGTAGTCTATGAAAAAAACACACATGCAATGATACTGGTGGATCCATATGTGGTTTGTGAAAAGAACAAACATTTCAATGACACTGGTGGATCCATATGTGGTCTGTGAACAGAACATACATGCAATGACACTTGTGGATCCAAATGTGGTCTATGAAAAGAACAAACATTTCAATGACACTAGTGGATCCATATGTTGTCTATGAAAAGAACACACATGCAATGACACTGGTGGATCCATAGGTGGTGTCTGAAAAAAACACACATGCAATGACACTGGTGGATCCATACGTGGTAAATGAAAAGAATACACATGCAATGACACTGGTGGATCCATATGTCATCTGTCAAAAGAACACACATGAAATGACCCTGGTGGATCCATATGTGGTCTATGAAAAGAACACACATGCAATGACTCTGGTGGATCCATAGGTGGTTTGTGAAAAGAGTAGACATGGAATGATACTGGTGGATCATATGTGGTCTGCGAAAAGAACACACATGCAATGACACCAGTGGATCCATATGGGGTCTGTGAGAAGAACACACATGCAATGACACTGGTGGATCCATATGTGGTCTGTGAAAAGAACACACATGCAATGAAAATGGTGGATCCATATGTGGTCTGTGAAAAGAACACACATGAAATGACCCTGCTGGATCCATATGTGGTCTGTGAAAAGAAAAAACATTTCAATGACACTGGTGGATCCATATATGGTCTGTGAAAAGAACACACATGCAATAAACTCTACTGGATCCATATGTGGTCTGTGAAAAGAACACACATGCAATGACACTGGTGGATCCATATGTGGTCTGTGAAAAGAACAAACATATCAATGACTCTGGTGGATCCATATGTGGTCTGTGAAAAGAACACACATGCAATGACAATGGTGGGTCCATATGTGGTAAATGAAAAGAACACACATGCAGTGACACTGGTGGATCCACATGTGGTCTATGAAAAGAACACACATGCAATGACACTGGTGGATCCATAGGTGGTGTGTGAAAAAAACTCACATGCAATGACACTGGTTGATCCATACGTGGTAAATGAAAAGAATACACATGCAATGACACTAGTGGATCCATATGTCATCTGTGAAAATAACACACATGAAATGACACTGGTGGATCCATATGTGGTCTGTGAAAAGAACACACATGCAATGAACTCTGGTGGATCCATATGGGTTATGTGAAAAGAACACACATGCAATGATACAGGTGGATCCATATGTGGTCTATGAAAAGAACACACATGCAATGACAATGGTGGATCCATATGTGGTCTGTTAAAAGAACACACATGCAATGAACTCTGGTGGATCCATATGGGGTCTATGAAAAGAACACACATGCAATGACACTGGTGGATCCATATGTGGTCTGTGAAAAGAACACACATGCAATGACAATGGTGGATCCATATGTGGTCTGTGAAAAGAACACACATGAAATGACCCTGCTGGATCCATATGTGGTCTGTGAAAAGAAAAACATTTCAATGACATTGGTGGATCCATATATGGTCTGTGAAAAGAACACACATGCAATGAACTCTACTGGATCCGTATGTGGTCTGTGAAAAGAACACACATGCAATGACACTGGTGGATCCATATGTGGTCTGTGAAAAGAACAAACATTTCAATGACTCTGGTGGATCCATATGTGGTCTATGAAAAGAACACACATGCAATGACAATGGTGGATCCATATGTGGTAAATGAAAAGAACACACATGCAGTGAGACTGGTGGATCCACATGTGGTCTATGAAAAAAACACACATGCAATGACATTGGTGGATCCATATGTGGTGTCCGAAAACAACACACATGCAATGACTCTGGTGGATCCATATGTGGTATGTGAAAAGAATAGACATGCAATTACACTGGTGGATCCATATGTGGACTGTGAAAAGAACACACATACAATGACACTGGTGGATGCATATGTAGTCTATGAAAAGAACACACATGCAATGACACTGGTGGATCCATATGTGGTCTATGAAAAGAACAAACATTTCAATGACACTGGGGGATCCATATGTGGTTTGTGAACGGAACATACATGCAATGACACTGGTGGATCCATATGTCGTCTGTGAAAAGAACACACATGAAATGACACTGGTGGATCCATATGTGGTCTGTGAAAAGAACACACACGCAATGACAATGGTGGATCCATATGTGGTCTGTGAAAAGAACACACATGCAATGAACTCTGTCGGATCCATATGTGGTGTGTGAAAAGAACATACATGCAATGACACTGGTGGATCCATATGTGGTCTGTGATAAGAACACACATTTCAATGACTCTAGTGGATCCATATGTGGTCTGTGAAAAGAACACACATGCAATGACAATGGTGGATTCATATGTGGTAAATGAAAAGAACACACATGAAGTGACACTGGTGGATCCATATGTGGTCTATGAAAGAACACACATGCAATAACACTGGTGGATCCATATGTGGTGTGTGAAAACAACACACATGCAATGACTCTGCTGGATCCATATGTGGTTTGTGAAAAGAACATACATGCAATTACACTGGTGGATCCATATATGGTCTATGAAAAGAACACACATGCAATGACACTGGTGGATCCATATGTAGTCTATGAAAAGAACACACATGCAATGATACTGGTGGATCCATATGTGGTCTGTGAAAAGAACAAACATTTCAATGACACTGGTGGATCCATATGTGGTCTGTGAACAGAACATACATGCAATGTCACTGGTGGATCCAAATGTGGTCTATGAAAAGAACAAACATTTCAATGACACTAGTGGATCCATATGTTGTCTATGAAAAGAACACACATGCAATGACACTGGTGGATCCATAGGTGGTGTGTGAAAAAAACACACATGCAATGACATTGGTGGATCCATACGTGGTAAATGAAAAGAATACACATGCAATGACACTGGTGGATCCATATGTCATATGTCAAAAGAACACACATGAAATGACCCTGGTGGATCCATATGTGGTCTATGAAAAGAACACACATGCAATGACTCTGGTGGATCCATAGGTGGTCTGTGAAAAGAGTGGACATGCAATGATACTGGTGGATCATATGTGGTCTATGAAAAGAACACACATGCAATGACACTGGTGGATCCATATGGGGTCTGTGAAAAGAACACACATGCAATGACAATGGTGGTCCCATATGTGGTCTGTGAAAAGAACACACATGAAATGAAAATGGTGGATCCATATGTGGCAAATGAAAAGAACACACATGTAGTGTCACTGGTGGATCCATATGTGGTCTATGAAAAGAACACACATGCAATAACACTGGTGGATCCATATGTGGTGTGTGAAAACAACACACATGCAATGACTGGTGGATCCATATGTGGTCTGTGGAAAGAACAGACATGCAACTACACTGGTGGATCCATATGTGGTCTGTGAAAAGAAAACACATGCAATGACACTGGTGGATCCATATGTAGTCTATGAAAAGAACACACATGCAATGAGAATGGTGGTTCCATATGTGGTATGTGAAAAGAACACACATGCATTGATAATGGCGGATCCATATGTGGTTTGTGAAAAGAACACACATGCAATGACACTAGTGGACTCATATGTGGTCTATGAAAAGAATACACATGCAATGACACTGGTGGATCCGTATGTGGTCTGTGAAAAGAACACACGTGCAATAACAATGGTGGATCCATATGTGGTCTATGAAAAGAACACACATGCAATGACACTGGTGGATCCATATGTGGTCTATGAAAGAACACACATGCAATAACACTGGTGGATCCATATGTGGTGTGTGAAAACAACACACATGCAATGACTCTGCTGGATCCATATGTGGTCTGTGAAAAGAACATACATGCAATTACACTGGTGGATCCATATGTGGTCTGTGAAAAGAACACACATACAATGACACTGGTGGATCCATATGTAGTCTATGAAAAGAACACACATGCAATGATACTGGTGGATCCATATGTGGTCTGTGAAAAGAACAAACATTTCAATGACACTGGTGGATCCATATGTGGTCTGTGAACAGAACATACATGCAATGACACTGGTGGATCCAAATGTGGTCTATGAAAAGAACAAACATTTCAATGACACTAGTGGATCCATATGTTGTCTATGAAAAGAACACACATGCAATGACACTGGTGGATCCATAGGTGGTGTGTGAAAAAAACACACATGCAATGACACTGGTGGATCCATACGTGGTAAATGAAAAGAATACACATGCAATGACACTGGTGGATCCATATGTCATATGTCAAAAGAACACACATGAAATGACCCTGGTGGATCCATATGTGGTCTATGAAAAGAACACACATGCAATGACTCTGGTGGATCCATAGGTGGTCTGTGAAAAGAGTAGACATGCAATGATACTGGTGGATCATATGTGGTCTATGAAAAGAACACACATGCAATGACACTGGTGGATCCATATGGGGTCTGTGAAAAGAACACACATGCAATGACAATGGTGGTCCCATATGTGGTCTGTGAAAAGAACATACATGAAATGACAATGGTGGATCCATATGTGGCAAATGAAAAGAACACACATGTAGTGACACTGGTGGATCCATATGTGGTCTATGAAAAGAACACACATGCAATAACACTGGTGGATCCATATGTGGTGTGTGAAAACAACACACATGCAATGACTGGTGGATCCATATGTGGTCTGTGGAAAGAACAGACATGCAACTACACTGGTGGATCCATATGTGGTATGTGAAAAGAACACACATGCAATGACACTGGTGGATCCATATGTAGTCTATGAAAAGAACACACATGCAATGAGAATGGTGGTTCCATATGTGGTATGTGAAAAGAACACACATGCAATGACAATGGTGGATCCATATGTGGTTTGTGAAAAGAACACACATGCAATGACACTAGTGGACCCATATGTGGTCTATGAAAAGAATACACATGCAATGACACTGGTGGATCCGTATGTGGTCTGTGAAAAGAACACACGTGCAATAACAATGGTGGATCCATATGTGGTCTATGAAAAGAACACACATGCAATGACACTGGTGGATCCAAATGTGGTCTGTGAAAAGAACACACATGCAATGAACTCTGGTGGATCCATATGGGGTCTGTGAAAAGAACACACATGCAATGACACTATTGGATCCATATGTGGGCTGTGAAAAGAACAAACATTTCAATGACTCTGGTGGATCCATATGTGGTCTGTGAAAAGAACACACATGCAATGACAATGGTGGATCCACATGTGGTAAATGAAAAGAACACACATCCAGTGAAACTGGTGGATCCATATGTGGTCTATGAAAAGAACACACATGTAATGACACTGGTGGATCCATATGTGGTGTGTGAAAACAACACACATGCAATGACTCTGGTGGATCCATATGTGGTCTATGAAAAGAACAGACTGAAGGAAATATGCCCTGAGAGGCAATAATAAAGTTGTTATTATGTATTCCTTGTATATGATAGATGTTTATTTTGCATGCTATAATTATATTGATAGGAAACATCAATACATGTGTGTTTTATAAACAAAAAGGGTTCCTAGTTATGCCTCTCTTATAGACTAGCTTGTTGATTAACAAGATGATCAAGGTTTCCTGATCATGGACATTGGATGTTGTTAATAACATGGTCACAACATTTGTGAAATGATGTGATGAACATTCATCCGAAGTATAGCATTATGATCAAGTCACTATGTTTATATTGCTATAACATCATACGAAGTAATCTTTATCCTTAGACCATGAGATCATGTTAATTGCTAACACCGGAAGAGTATCTTGATAACATCAAACATCACACCGTAACAGGGTGACTATAAAGGTGGGTTCAGTACTACGAAGGTGTTATGTTGAGGCTCATGGATCGAGAGTGGAATTTGTCAATCCAGATGACGGATAGATATACTCTGGGCCCTCTCGGTGATATCACATTAGGATAGCTTGCAAGCAAGTGACGTGATCACTAGAATGTTATATCACGGGAATGAGAAAAGAGTGTATGTCGGTAACGAGATCAAACTAGGTATGGAGATATCGATGATCGAATCTCGGACATGTAATATATCGAGAGACAAAGGGATTTAGTTACAAGCGTTAAAGGTTCTCATGATCACAGGAGTCATCGTTGAATGTGTAGGAGTCAGTATGGATCTCCAGGTCCCGCTGCTGATTATTGATCGGAGAAGGGTCTCGATCATGTCTGCATTATTCGCGAACCGTAGGGTGGCACACTTAAGAGTTACCGGACACCATTTTCGAGCACATATGTTTCAGACGAAAGAATTGCAAAGCGCAGGAATTGTTTCAATAGAAACCAGAAATTGTTTCGGGTGAAATTGCAGAAGGTGATTCTGCATGTGATATAGAAATATTGCAAGGGGCTATATGTGAATGTTTGTTAATTAAAGTAATAAACAAATTTCTGAATAAATTTAATAAAAAGAGTTTTATTAAATGAGAGAGCATTAAATTTGGAGAAATTTAATGCATTTAAAGTGGAGACTTTAAAAGGGAATGTGAAGAGGCATTTTAATGTGGAGGGGTTACCACCACATGAATGGGGGAGGTGAGGGGTCACCCCCATGCGCCGGCCATGGAGAGAGGGGGCACCCCCCCTCCTCCTATAAAAGGCCACCCATTCCCTCCTTCATCCTCACACCTCCTTGTGAAGGATCTCTCTCCCCCTCTAGAATTATTTCCTCATGGTCTCGGATTAGCGAGATACATGTTCCCGGTGGCATTTCATCTGGAAGGAGTTGCTGCTTCCGCTAGATCGCTGGAGCGAGGAGGTGGAGGTTGTCTGGTGGCTTGAACGTGTGTGCGAGTGCGGATGCGCTGCTGAGTTGCGGCGCTCGGACTCCACACGATCTTGAGATCGGCAGGCGTACGACTACATCAACCACGAGTTCCTACTCGTTAACAAAACTCGTTGTCTTCGAGGGTAAGTTCTCCATGGATGTATGTCCACCCGTTGCTCTGTATCTAGTAGATAGATCTTGGCGTATAGTTCTCATCGTAGGAAATTTTTTGTTTTCTATGCTGCAGACCCAACACAGACATGCAATGACTCTGGTGGATCCATATGTGGTCCGTGAAAAGAACAGACATGAAATTACACTGGTGGATCCATATGTGGTCTGTGAAAAGAACACACATGCAATGACACTGGTGGATCCATATGTAGTCTATGAAAAGAACACACATGCAATGACACTGGTGGATCCATATGTGGTCTATAAAAAGAACAAACATTTCAATGACACTGGTGGATCCATATGTGGTCTATGAAAAGAACAAACATTTCAATGACACTGGTGGATCCATATGTGGTTTGTGAACAGAACATACATGCACTGACACTGGTGGATCCATATGTCGTCTGTGAAAAGAACACACATGAAATAAAACTGGTGGATCCATATGTGGTCTGTGAAAAGAACACACATGCAATGACAATGGTGGACCCATATGTGGTCTGCGAAAAGAACACACATGAAATGACAATGGTGGATCCATATGTGGTAAATGAAAAGAACACACATCAATGAATTCTGGTGGATCCATATGGGGTCTGTGAAAAGAACACACATGCAATGACACTGGTGGATCCATATGTGGTGTGTGAAAACAACACACATGCAATGACAATGGTGGATCCATATGTGGTCTGTGAAAAGAACACACATGAAACGACCCTGCTGGATCCATATGTGGTATGTCAAAAGAACAAACATTTCAATGACACTGGTGGATCCATATATGGTCTGTGAAAAGAACACACATGCAATGAACTCTACTGGATCCACATGTGGTAAATGAAAGGAACACACATGCTGTGACACTGGTTGATCCATAGGTGGTGTGTGAAAAAACACACATGCAATGACAATGGTGGATCCATACGTGGTAAATGAAAAGAACACACATGCAATGACACTAGTGGATCCATATGTGGTGTGTGAAAACAACACACATGCAATGACTCTGGTGGATCCATATGTGGTCTGTGAAAAGAACAGACATGCAATTACACTGGTGAATCCATATGTGGTCTGTGAAAAGAACACACATGCAATGACACTGGTGGATCCATATGTAGTCTATGAAAAGAACACACATGCAATAACACTGGTGGATCTATATGTGGTCTGTGAAAAGAACATACATTTCAATGACACTCGTGGATCCATATGTGGTCTGTGAACAGAACATACATGCAATGACACTGGTGGATCCAAATGTGGTCTATGAAAAGAACAAATATTTCAATGACACTGGTGGATCCATATGTTGTCTGTGAAAAGAACACACATGCAATGACACTGGTGGATCCATAGGTGGTGTGTGAAAAAAACACACATGCAATGACACTGGTGGATCCATACGTGGTAAATGAAAAGAATACACATGCAATGACACTAGTGGATCCATATGTCGTCTATGAAAAGAACACACATGAAATGACACTGGTGGATCCATATGTGGTCTATGAAAAGAACACACATGCAATGACAATTGTGGATCCATATGTGGTCTGTGAAAAGAACACACATGCAATGACAATGGTGGACCCATATGTGGTCTGTGAAAAGAACACACATGAAATGACAATGGTGGATCCATATGTGGTAAATGAAAAGAACACACATGTAGTGACACTAGTGGATCCATATGTGGTCCATGAAAAGAACACACATGCAATGACACTGGTGGATCCATATGTGGTGTGTGAAAACAACACACATGCAATGACTCTGGTGGATCCATATGTGGTCTGTGAAAAGAACAGACATGCAACTACACTGGTGGATCCATATGTGGTCTGTGAAAAGAACACACATGCAATGACACTGGTGGATCCATATATAGTCTATGAAAGGAACACACATGCAATGAGAATGGTGGTTCCATATGTGGTCTGTGAAAAGAACACGCATGCTATGACAATGGTGGATCCATATATGGTCTGTGAAAAGAACACACATGCAATGACACCCGTGGACCCATATGTGGTCTATGAAAAGAATACACATGCAATGACACTGGTGGATCCGTATGTGGTCTGTGAAAAGATCACACATGCAATAACACTGGTGGATCCATATGTGGTCTATGAAAAGAACACACATGCAATGACACTGGTGGATCCAAATGTGGTCTGTGATAAGAACACACATGCAATGAACTCTGGTGGATCCATATGGGCTCTGTGAAAAGAACACACATGCAATGATATTAGTGGATCCATATGTGGTATGTGAAAAGAACAGACATGCAATTACACTGGTGGATCCATATGTGGTCTGTGAAAAGAACACACATGCAATGACACTGGTGGATCCATATGTCGTCTATGAAAAGAACACACATGCAATGACACTGGTGGATCCATATGTGGTCTATGAAAAGAACACACATGCAATAACACTGGTGGATCCATATGTGGTGTGTGAAAACAACACACATGCAATGACACTGGTGGATCCATATGTGGTTTGTGAACAGAACATACATGCACTGACACTGGTGGATCCATATGTCGTCTGTGAAAAGAACACACATGAAATAAAACTGTATCCATATGTGGTCTGTGAAAAGAACACACATGCAATGACAATTGTGGATCCATATGTGGTATGTGAAAAGAACACACATGCAATGACAATGGTGGACCCATATGTGGTCTGCAAACAGAACACACATGAAATGACCCTGCTGGATCCATATGTGGTATGTGAAAAGAACAAACATTTCTATGACACTGGTGGATCCATATATGGTCTGTGAAAAGAACACACATGCAATGAACTCTACTGGATCCACATGTGGTAAATGAAAAGAACACACATGCTGTGATACTGGTGGATCCATAGGTGGTGTGTGAAAAAAACACACATGCAATGACAATGGTGGATCCATACGTGGTAAATGAAAAGAACACACATGCAATGACACTAGTGGATCCATATGTGGTGTGTGAAAACAACACATGCAATGACTCTGGTGGATCCATATGTGGTCTGTGAAAAGAACAGACATGCAATTACACTGGTGGATCCATATGTGGTCTATGAAAAGAACACACATGCAATGACACTGGTGGATCCATATGTCGTCTATGAAAAGAACACACATGCAATGACACTGGTGGATCCATATGTGGTCTGTGAAAATAACAGACATTTCAATGACACTAGTGGATCCATATGTGGTCTGTGAACAGAACATACATGCAATGACACTGGTGGATCCAAATGTGGTCTATGAAAAGAACAAATATTTCAATGACACTGGTGGATCCATACGTGGTAAATGAAAAGAATACACATGAAATGACACTAGTGGATCCATATGTCATCTGTGAAAAGAACACACATGAAATGACACTGGTGGATCCATATGTGGTCTGTGAAAAGAACACACATGCAATGACACTGGTGGATCCATATGTAGTCTATGAAAAGAACACACATGCAATGACACTGGTGGATCCATATGTGGTCTGTGAAAAGAACACACATGCAATGAACTCTGGTGGATCCATATGGGGTCTGTGAAAAGAACACACATGCAATGACACTGGTGGATCCATAGGTGGTGTGTGAAAAAAAAACACATTCAATGACAATGGTGGATCCATACGTGGTAAATGAAAAGAACACACATGAAATGACACTAGTGGATCCATATGTCATCTGTGAAAAGAACACACATGCAATGACACTGGTGGATCCATATGTGGTCTGTGAAAAGAACACACATGCAATGACAATGGTGGATCCATATGTGGTCTATGAAAAGAACACACATGCAATGACACTGGTGGATCCGTATGTGGTGTGTGAAAACAACACACATGCAATGACTCTGGTGGATCCATATGTGGTCTATGAAAAGAATAGACATGCAATTACACTGGTGGATCCATATCTGGTCTGTGAAAAGAACACACATGCAATGACACTTGTGGATCCATATGTAGTCTATGAAAAGAACACACATGCAATGACACTGGTGGATCCATATGTGGTCTGTGAAAAGAACAAACATTTCAATGACACTGGTGGATCCATATGTGGTCTGTGAAGAGAACACACATGGAATGACACTGGTGGATCCAAATGTGGTCTATGAAAATAAGAAACATTTCAATGACACTGGTGGATCCATATGTGGTCTGTGAAAACAACACACATGCAATGACATTGGTGGATCCATAGGTGGTGTGTGAAAAAAACACACATGCAATGACACTGGTGGATCCATACGTGGTAAATGAAAAGAATACACATGCAATGACACTAGTGGATCCATATGTGGTGTGTGAAAACAACACACATGCAATGACTCTGGTGGATCCATATGTGGTCTGTGAAAAGAACAGACATGCAATTACACTGGTGGATCCATATGTGGTCTGTGAAAAGAACACACATGCAATGACACTGGTGGATCCATATGTCGTCTATGAAAAGAAAACACATGCAATGACACTGGTGGATCCATATGTGGTCTGTGAAAAGAACAGACATTTCAATGACACTAGTGGATCCATATGTGGTCTGTGAACAGAACATACATGCAATGACACTGGTGGATCCAAATGTGGTTTATGAAAAGAACAAATATTTCAATGACACTGGTGGATCCATACGTGGTAAATGAAAAGAATACACATGAAATGACACTAGTGGATCCATATGTCATCTGTGAAAAGAACACACATGAAATGACACTGGTGGATCCATATGTGGTCCGTACAAAGAACACACATGCAATGAACTCTGGTGGATCCATATGGGGTAAATGAAAAGAACACACATGAATGACACTAGTGGATCCATATGTCATCTGTGAAAAGAACACACATGCAATGACAATGGTGGATCCATATGTGGTCTTTGAAAAGAACACACATGCAATGACAATGGTGGATCCACATGTGGTAAATGAAAAGAACACACATGCAGTGACACTGGTGGATCGATATGTGGTCTATGAAAAGAACACACATGCAATGACACTGGTGGATCCATATGTGGTGTGTGAAAACAACACACATGCAATGACTCTGGTGGATCCATATGTGGTCTATGAAAAGAACAGACATGCAATTACACTGGTGGATCCATATCTGGTCTCTGAAAAGAACACACATGCAATGACACTTGTGGATCCATATGTAGTCTATGAAAAGAACACACATGCAATGACACTGGTGGATCCATATGTGGTCTGTGAAAAGAACAAACATTTCAATGACACTGGTGGATCCATATGTGGTCTGTGAAGAGAACACACATGGAATAACACTGGTGGATCCAAATGTGGTCTATGAAAATAAGAAACATTTCAATGACACTGGTGGATCCATATGTGGTCTGTGAAAACAACACACATGCAATGACACTGGTGGATCCATAGGTGGTGTGTGAAAAAAAAACACATGCAATGACACTGATGGATCCATACGTGGTAAATGAAAATAATACACATGCAATGACACTAGTGGATCCATATGTCATCTGTGAAAAGAATACACATGCAATGACACTAGTGGATCCATATGTAGTCCATGAAAAGAACACACATGCAATGACACTGGTGGATCCATATGTGGTATGTGAAAAGAACAGACATTTCAACGACACTAGTGGATCCATATGTGGTCTGTGAACAGAACATACATGCAATGACACTGGTGGATCCAAATGTGGTAAATGAAAAGAACACACATGTAGTGACACTGGTGGATCCATATGTGGTCTATGAAAAGAACACACATGCAATGACACTGGTGGATCCATATGTGGTCTATGAAAAGAACATACATGCAATGACACTAGTGGATCCATATGTGGTCTATGAAAAGAACACACATGCAATGAACTCTACTGGATCCACATGTGGTAAATGAAAAGAACACACATGCTGTGACACTGGTAGATCAATAGGTGGTGTGTGAAAAAAACACACATGCAATGACAATGGTGGATCTATACGTGGTAAATGAAAAGAACACACATGCAATGACACTAGTGGATCCTTATGTGGTGTATGAAAACAACACACATGCAATGACTCTGGTGGATCCATATGTGGTCTGTGAAAAGAACAGACATGCAATTACACTGGTGGATCCATATGTGGTCTGTGAAAAGAACACACATGCAATGACACTGGTGGATCCATATGTAGTCTATGAATAGAACACACATGCAATGACACTAGTGGATCCATATGTGGTCTGTGAAAAGAACAGACATTTCAATGACACTAGTGGATCCATATGTGGTCTGTGAACAGAACATACATTCAATGACACTGGTGGATCCAAATGTGGTCTATGAAAAGAACAAATATTTCAATGACACTGGTGGATCCATATGTTGTCTGTGAAAAGAACACACATGCAATGACACTGGTGGATCCATAGTTGGTGTGTGAAAAAAAACACATGCAATGACACTGGTGGATCCATACGTGGTAAATGAAAAGAATACACATGCAATGACACTAGTGGATCCATATGTCGTCTATGAAAAGAACACACATGAAATGACACTGGTGGATCCATATGTGGTCTATGAAAAGAACACACATGCAATGACAATGGTGGATCCATATGTGGTCTGTGAAAAGAACAGACATGCAATTACACTGGTGGACCCATATGTGGTCTGTGAAAAGAACACACATGAAATGACAATGGTGGATCCATATGTGGTAAATGAAAAGAACACACATGTAGTGACACTGGTGGATCCATATGTGGTCTATGAAAAGAACACACATGCAATGACACTAGTGGATCCATATGTGGTCTATGAAAAGAACACACATGCAATGACAATGGTGGAGCCATATGTGGTCTGTGAAAAGAACACACATGCAATGACAATGGTGGACCCATATATGGTCTGTGAAAAGAACACACATGAAATGACAATGGTAGATCCATATGTGGTAAATGAAAAGAACACACATGTAGTGACACTGGTGGATCCATATGTGGTTTATGAAAAGAACACACATGCAATGACACTGGTGGATCCATATGTGGTGTGTGAAAACAACACACATGCAATGACTCTGGTGGATCCATATGTGGTCTGTGAAAAGAACAGACATGCAATTACACTGGTGGATCCATATGTGATCTGTGAAAAGAACACACATGCAATGACACTGGTGGATCCATATGTAGTCTACGAAAAGAACACACATGCAATGACACTGGTGGATCCATATGTGGTCTGTGAAAAGAACAGACATTTCAATGACACTAGTGGATCCATATGTGGTCTATGAACAGAACATACATGCAATGACACTGGTGGATCCAAATGTGGTCTATGAAAAGAACAAATATTTCAATTACACTGGTGGATCCATATGTTGTCTGTGAAAAGAACACACATGCAATGACACTGGTGGATCCATAGGTGGTGTGTGAAAAAAACACACATGCAATGACACTGGTGGATCCATACGTGGTAAATGAAAAGAATACACATGCAATGACACTAGTGGATCCATATGTCGTCTATGAAAAGAACACACGTGAAATGACACTGGTGGATCCATACGTGGTCTATGAAAAGAACACACATGCAATGACAATGGTGGATCCATATGTGGTCTGTGAAAAGAACAGACATGCAATTACACTGGTGGACCCATATGTGGTCTGTGAAAAGAACACACATGAAATGACAATGGTGGATCCATATGTGGTAAATGAAAAGAACACACATGTAGTGACACTGGTGGATCCATATGTGGTCTATGAAAAGAACACACATGCAATGACACTGGTGGATCCATATGTGGTCTATGAAAAGAACACACATGCAATGACAATGGTGGAGCCATATGTGGTCTGTGAAAAGAACACACATACAATGACAATGGTGGACCCATATGTGGTCTGTGAAAAGAACACTCATGAAATGACAATGGTGGATCCATATGTGGTAAATGAAAAGAACACACATGTAGTGACACTGGTGGATCCATATGTGGTCTATGAAAATAACACACATGCAATGACACTAGTGGATCCATATGTGGTCTATGAAAAGAACTCACATGCAAAGACAATGGTGGAGCCATATGTGGTCTGTGAAAAGAACACACATGCAATGACAATGGTGGACCCATATATGGTCTGTGAAAAGAACACACATGAAATGACAATGGTAGATCCATATGTGGTAAATGAAAAGAACACACATGTAGTGACACTGGTGGATCCATATGTGGTTTATGAAAAGAACACACATGCAATGACACTGGTGGATCCATATGTGGTGTGTGAAAACAACACACATGCAATGACTCTGGTGGATCCATATGTGGTCTGTGAAAAGAACAGACATGCAATTACACTGGTGGATCCATATGTGGTCTATGAAAAGAACACACATGCAATGACACTGGTGGATCCATATGTAGTCTACGAAAAGAACACACATGCAATGACACTGGTGGATCCATATGTGGTCTTTGAAAAGAACAGACATTTCAATGACACTAGTGGATCCATATGTGGTCTGTGAACAGAACATACATGCAATGACACTGGTGGATCCAAATGTGGTCTATGAAAAGAACAAATATTTCAATTACACTGGTGGATCCATATGTTGTCTGTGAAAAGAACACACATGCAATGACACTGGTGGATCCATAGGTGGTGTGTGAAAAAACACACATGCAATGACACTGGTGGATCCATACGTGGTAAATGAAAAGAATACACATGCAATGACACTAGTGGATCCATATGTCGCCTATGAAAAGAACACACATGAAATGACACTGGTGGATCCATACGTGGTCTATGAAAAGAACACACATGAAATGACAATGGTGGATCCATATGTGGTCTGTGAAAAGAACAAACATGCAATTACACTGGTGGACCCATATGTGGTCTGTGAAAAGAACACACATGAAATGACAATGGTGGATCCATATGTGGTAAATGAAAAGAACACACATGTAGTGACACTGGTGGATCCATATGTGGTCTATGAAAAGAACACACATGCAATGACACTGGTGGATCCATATGTGGTCTATGAAAAGAACACACATGCAATGACAATGGTGGAGCCATATGTGGTCTGTGAAAAGAACACACATACAATGACAATGGTGGACCCATATGTGGTCTGTGAAAAGAACACTCATGAAATGACAATGGTGGATCCATATGTGGTAAATGAAAAGAACACACATGTAGTGACACTGGTGGATCCATATGTGGTCTATGAAAAGAACACACATGCAATGACACTAGTGGATCCATATGTGGTCTATGAAAAGAACACACATGCAATGACAATGGTGGAGCCATATGTGGTCTGTGAAAAGAACACACATGCAATGACAATGGTGGACCCATATATGGTCTGTGAAAAGAACACACATGAAATGACAATGGTAGATCCATATGTGGTAAATGAAAAGAACACACATGTAGTGACACTGGTGGATCCATATGTGGTTTATGAAAAGAACACACATGCAATGACACTGGTGGATCCATATGTGGTGTGTGAAAACAACACACATGCAATGACTCTGGTGGATCCATATGTGGTCTGTGAAAAGAACAGACATGCAATTACACTGGTGGATCCATATGTGGTCTATGAAAAGAACACACATGCAATGACACTGGTGGATCCATATGTAGTCTACGAAAAGAACACAAATGCAATGACACTGGTGGATCCATATGTGGTCTGTGAAAAGAACAGACATTTCAATGACACTAGTGGATCCATATGTGGTCTGTGAACAGAACATACATGCAATGACACTGGTGGATCCAAATGTGGTCTATGAAAAGAACAAATATTTCAATTACACTGGTGGATCCATATGTTGTCTGTGAAAAGAACACACATGCAATGACACTGGTGGATCCATAGGTGGTGTGTGAAAAAAACACACATGCAATGACACTGGTGGATCCATACGTGGTAAATGAAAAGAATACACATGCAATGACACTAGTGGATCCATATGTCGTCTATGAAAAGAACACACATGAAATGACACTGGTGGATCCATACGTGGTCTATGAAAAGAACACACATGCAATGACAATGGTGGATCCATATGTGGTCTGTGAAAAGAACAGACATGCAATTACACTGGTGGACCCATATGTGGTCTGTGAAAAGAACACACATGAAATGACAATGGTGGATCCATATGTGGTAAATGAAAAGAACACACATGTAGTGACACTGGTGGATCCATATGTGGTCTATGAAAAGAACACACATGCAATGACACTGGTGGATCCATATGTGGTCTATGAAAAGAACACACATGCAATGACAATGGTGGAGCCATATGTGGTCTGTGAAAAGAACACACATACAATGACAATGGTGGACCCATATGTGGTCTGTGAAAAGAACACTCATGAAATGACAATGGTGGATCCATATGTGGTAAATGAAAAGAACAAACATGTAGTGACACTGGTGGATCCATATGTGGTCTATGAAAAGAACACACATGCAATGACACTAGTGGATCCATATGTGGTCTATGAAAAGAACACACATGCAATGACACTAGTGGATCCATATGTGGTCTATGAAAAGAACACACATGCAATGACAATGGTGGAGCCATATGTGGTCTGTGAAAAGAACACACATGCAATGACAATGGTGGACCCATATATGGTCTGTGAAAAGAACACACATGAAATCACAATGGTAGATCCATATGTGGTAAATGAAAAGAACACACATGTAGTGGCACTGGTGGATCCATATGTGGTTTATGAAAAGTACACACATGCAATGACACTGGTGGATCCATATGTGGTGTGTGAAAACAACACACATGTAATGACTCTGGTGGATCCATATGTGGTATGTGAAAAGAACAGACATGCAATTACACTGGTGGATCCATATGTGGTCTGTGAAAAGAACACACATGCAATGACACTGGTGGATCCATATGTAGTCTACGAAAAGAACACACATGCAATGACACTGGTGGATCCATATGTGGTCTGTGAAAAGAACAGACATTTCAATGACACTAGTGGATCCATATGTGGTCTGTGAACAGAACATACATGCAATGACACTGGTGGATCCAAATGTGGTCTATGAAAAGAACAAATATTTCAATTACACTGGTGGATCCATATGTTGTCTGTGAAAAGAACACACATGCAATGACACTGGTGGATCCATAGGTGGTGTGTGAAAAAACACACATGCAATGACACTGGTGGATCCATACGTGGTAAATGAAAAGAATACACATGCAATGACACTAGTGGATCCATATGTCGTCTATGAAAAGAACACACATGAAATGACACTGGTGGATCCATACGTGGTCTATGAAAAGAACACACATGCAATGACAATGGTGGATCCATATGTGGTCTGTGAAAAGAACAGACATGCAATTACACTGGTGGACCCATATGTGGTCTGTGAAAAGAACACACATGAAATGACAATGGTGGATCCATATGTGGTAAATGAAAAGAACACACATGTAGTGACACTGGTGGATCCATATGTGGTCTATGAAAAGAACACACATGCAATGACACTGGTGGATCCATATGTGGTCTATGAAAAGAACACACATGCAATGACAATGGTGGAGCCATATGTGATCTGTGAAAAGAACACACATACAATGACAATGGTGGACCCATATGTGGTCTGTGAAAAGAACAGACATGCAATTACACTGGTGGACCCATATGTGGTCTGTGAAAAGAACACACATGAAATGACAATGGTGGATCCATATGTGGTAAATGAAAAGAACACACATGTAGTGACACTGGTGGATCCATATGTGGTCTATGAAAAGAACACACATGCAATGACACTGGTGGATCCATATGTGGTCTATGAAAAGAACACACATGCAATGACAATGGTGGAGCCATATGTGGTCTGTGAAAAGAACACACATACAATGACAATGGTGGACCCATATGTGGTCTGTGAAAAGAACACTCATGAAATGACAATGGTGGATCCATATGTGGTAAATGAAAAGAACACACATCTAGTGACACTGGTGGATCCATATGTGTTCTATGAAAAGAACACACATGGAATGACACTAGTGGATCCATATGTGGTCTATGAAAAGAACACACATGCAATGATACTAGTGGATCCATATGTGGTCTATGAAAAGAACACACATTCAATGACAATGGTGGAGCCATATGTGGTCTGTGAAAAAACACACATGCAATGACAATGGCGGACCCATATATGGTCTGTGAAAAGAACACACATGAAATGACAATGGTAGATCCATATGTGGTAAATGAAAAGAACACACATGTAGTGACACTGGTGGATCCATATGTGGTTTATGAAAAGAACACACATGCAATGACACTGGTGGATGCATATGTGGTGTGTGAAAACAACACACATGCAATGACTCTGGTGGATCCATATGTGGTCTGTGAAAAGAACAGACATGCAATTACACTGGTGGATCCATATGTGGTCTGTGAAAAGAACACACATGCAATGACACTGGTGGATCCATATGTAGTCTACGAAAAGAACACACATGCAATGACACTGGTGGATCCATATGTGGTCTGTGAAAAGAACAGACATTTCAATGACACTAGTGGATCCATATGTGGTCTGTGAACAGAACATACATGCAATGACACTGGTGGATCCAAATGTGGTCTATGAAAAGAACAAATATTTCAATTACACTGGTGGATCCATATGTTGTCTGTGAAAAGAACACACATGCAATGACACTGGTGGATCCATAGGTGGTGTGTGAAAAAAACACACATGCAATGACACTGGTGGATCCATACGTGGTAAATGAAAAGAATACACATGCAATGACACTAGTGGATCCATATGTCGTCTATGAAAAGAACACACATGAAACGACACTGGTGGATCCATACGTGGTCTATGAAAAGAACACACATGCAATGACAATGGTGGATCCATATGTGGTCTGTGAAAAGAACAGACATGCAATTACACTGGTGGACCCATATGTGGTCTGTGAAAAGAACACACATGAAATGACAATGGTGGATCCATATGTGGTAAATGAAAATAACACACATGTAGTGACACTGGTGGATCCATATGTGGTCTATGAAAACAACACACATGCAATGACACTGGTGGATCCATATGTGGTCTATGAAAAGAACACACATGCAATGACAATGGTGGAGCCATATGTGGTCTGTGAAAAGAACACACATACAATGACAATGGTGGACCCATATGTGGTCTGTGAAAAGAACACTCATGAAATGACAATGGTGGATCCATATGTGGTAAATGAAAAGAACACACATGTAGTGACACTGGTGGATCCATATGTGGTCTATGAAAAGAACACACATGCAATGACACTAGTGGATCCATATGTGGTGTGTGAAAACAACACACATGCAATGACTCTGGTGGATCCATATGTGGTTTGTGAAAAGAACAGACATGCAACTACACTGGTGGATCCATATGTGGTCTGTGAAAAGAACACACATGCAATGACACTGGTGGATCCATATGTAGTCTATGAAAGGAACACACATGCAATGAGAATGGTGGTTCCATATGTGGTCTGTGAAAAGAACACGCATGTTATGACAATGGTGGATCCATATGTGGTCTGTGAAAAGAACACACATGCAATGACACTAGTGGACCCATATGTGGTCTATGAAAAGAATACACATGCAATGACACTGGTGGATCCGTATGTGGTCTGTGAAAAGAACACACATGCAATAACACTGGTGGATCCATATGTGGTCTATGAAAAGAACACACATGCAATGACACCGGTGGATCCAAATGTAGTCTGTGACAAGAACACACATGCAATGAACTCTGGTGGATCCATATGGGGTCTGTGAAAAGAACACACATGCAATGATACTAGTGAATATGTGGTCTGTGAAAAGAACAGACATGCAATTACACTGGTGGATCCATATGTGGTCTGTGAAAAGAACACACATGCAATGACACTAGTGGATCCATATGTAGTCCATGAAAATAACACACATGCAATGACACTGGTGGATCCATATGTGGTCTGTGAAAAGAACAGACATTTCAACGACACTAGTGGATCCATATGTGGTCTGTGAAGAGAACATACATGCAAATACACTGGTGGATCCAAATGTGGTAAATGAAAAGAACACACATGTAGTGACACTGGTGGATCCATATGTGGTCTATGAAAAGAACACACATGCAATGACACTGGTGGATCCATATGTGGTCTATGAAAAGAACATACATGCAATGACACTGGTGGATCCATATGTGGTCTATGAAAAGAACACACATGCAATGAACTCTACTGGATCCACATGTGGTAAATGAAAAGAACACACATGCTGTGACACTGGTGGATCAATAGGTGGTGTGTGAAAAAAACACACATGCAATGACAATGGTGGATCTATACGTGGTAAATGAAAAGAACACATATGCAATATCACTAGTGGATCCTTATGTGGTGTGTGAAAACAACACACATGCAATGACTCTGGTGGATCCATATGTGGTCTGTGAAAAGAACAGACATGCAATTACACTGGTGGATCGATATGTGGTTTGTGAAAAGAACACACATGCAATGACACTAGTGGACCCATATGTGGTCTATGAAAAGAATACACATGCAATGACACTGGTGGATCCGTATGTGGTCTGTGAAAAGAACACACATGCAATAACACTGGTGGATCCATATGTGGTCTATGAAAAGAACACACATGCAATGACACCGGTGGATCCAAATGTGGTCTGTGACAAGAACACACATGCAATGAACTCTGGTGGATCCATATGGGGTCTGTGAAAAGAACACACATGCAATGATACTAGTGGATCCATATGTGGTCTGTGAAAAGAACAGACATGCAATTACACTGGTGGATCCATATGTGGTCTCTGAAAAGAACACACATGCAATGACACTGGTGGATCCATATGTAGTCTATGAAAAGAACACACATGCAATGACACTGGTGGATCCATATGTGGTCTGTGAAAAGAACAGACATTTCAATGACACTAGTGGATACATATGTGGTCTGTGAACAGAACATACATGCAATGACACTGGTGGATCCAAATGTGGTAAATGAAAAGAACACACATGTAGTGACACTGGTGGATCCATATGTGGTCTATGAAAAGAACAGACATGCAATTACACTGGTGGATCCATATGTGGTCTGTGAAAAGAACACACATGCAATGACACTGGTGGATCCATATGTAGTCTATGAAAAGAACACACATGCAATAACACTAGTGGATCCATATGTGGTCTGTGAAAAGAACAGACATTTCAATGACACTAGTGGATCCATATGTGGTCTGTGAACAGAACATACATGCAATGACACTGGTGGATCCAAATGTGGTCTATGAAAAGAACAAATATTTCAATGACACTGGTGGATCCATATGTTGTCTGTGAAAAGAACACACATGCAATGACACTGGTGGATCCATAGGTGGTGTGTAAAAAAATACACATGCAATGACACTGGTGGATCCATACGTGGTAAATGAAAAGAATACACATGCAATGACACTAGTGGATCCATATGTCGTCTATGAAAAGAACACACATGAAATGACACTGGTGGATCCATATGTGGTCTATGAAAAGAACACACATGCAATGACAATGGTGGATCCATATGTGGTCTGTGAAAAGAACAGACGTGCAATTACACTGGTGGACCCATATGTGGTCTGTGAAAAGAACACACATGAAATGACAATGGTGGATCCATATGTGGTAAATGAAAAGAACACACATGTAGTAACACTGGTGGATCCATATGTGGTCTATGAAAAGAACACACATGCAATGACACTCGTGGATCCATATGTGGTCTATGAAAAGAACACACATGCAATGACAATGGTGGAGCCATATGTGGTCTGTGAAAAGAACACACATGCAATTACACTGGTGGACCCATATGTGGTCTGTGAAAAGAACACACATGAAATGACAATTGTAGATCCATATGTGGTAAATGAAAAGAACACACATGTAGTGACACTGGTGGATCCATATGTGGTTTATGAAAAGAACACACATGCAATGACACTGGTGGATCCATATGTGGTGTGTGAAAACAACACACATGCAATGACTCTGGTGGATCCATATGTGGTCTGTGAAAAGAACAGACATGCAATTACACTGGTGGATCCATATGTGGTCTGTGAAAAGAACACACATGCAATGACACTGGTGGATCCATATATAGTCTACGAAAAGAACACACATGCAATGACACTGGTGGATCCATATGTGGTCTGTGAAAAGAACAGACATTTCAATGACACTAGTGGATCCATATGTGGTCTGTGAACAGAACATACATGCAATGACACGGGTGGATCCAAATGTGGTGTATGAAAAGAACAAATATTTCAATGACACTGGTGGATCCATATGTTGTCTGTGAAAAGAACACACATGCAATGACACTGGTGGATCCATAGGTGGTGTGTGAAAAAAACACACATGCAATGACACTGGTGGATCCATACGTGGTAAATGAAAAGAATACACATGCAATGACACTAGTGGATCCATATGTCGTCTATGAAAAGAACACACATGAAATGACACTGGTGGATCCATATGTGGTCTATAAAAAGAACACACATGCAATGACAATGGTGGATCCATATGTGGTCTGTGAAAAGAACAGACATGCAATTACACTGGTGGACCCATATGTGGTCTGTGAAAAGAACACACATGAAATGACAATGGTGGATCCATATATGGTAAATGAAAAGAACACACATGTAGTGACACTGGTGGATCCATATGTGGTCTATGAAAAGAACACACATGCAATGACACTGGTGGATCCATATGTGGTCTATGAAAAGAACACACATGCAATGACAATGGTGGAGCCATATGTGGTCTGTGAAAAGAACACACATACAATGACAATGGTGGACCCATATGTGGTCTGTGAAAAGAACACTCATGAAATGACAATGGTGGATCCATATGTGGTAAATGAAAAGAACACACATGTAGTGACACTGGTGGATCCATATGTGGTCTATGAAAAGAACACACATGCAATGACACTAGTGGATCCATATGTGGTGTGTGAAAACAACACACATGCAATGACTCTGGTGGATCCATATGTGGTTTGTGAAAAGAACAGACATGCAACTACACTGGTGGATCCATATGTGGTCTGTGAAAAGAACACACATGCAATGACACTGGTGGATCCATATGTAGTCTATGAAAGGAACACACATGCAATGAGAATGGTGGTTCCATATGTGGTCTGTGAAAAGAACACGCATGATATGACAATGGTGGATCCATATGTGGTCTGTGAAAAGAACACACATGCAATGACACTAGTGGACCCATATGTGGTCTATGAAAAGAATACACATGCAATGACACTGGTGGATCCGTATGTGGTCTGTGAAAAGAACACACATGCAATAACACTGGTGGATCCATATGTGGTCTATGAAAAGAACACACATGCAATGACACCGGTGGATCCATATGGGGTCTGTGAAAAGAACACACATGCAATGATACTAGTGAATATGTGGTCTGTGAAAAGAACAGACATGCAATTACACTGGTGGATCCATATGTGGTCTGTGAAAAGAACACACATGCAATGACACTAGTGGATCCATATGTAGTCCATGAAAATAACACAGATGCAATGACACTGGTGGATCCATATGTGGTCTGTGAAAAGAACAGACATTTCAATGACACTAGTGGATCCATATGTGGTCTGTGAAGAGAACATACATGCAAATACACTGGTGGATCCAAATGTGGTAAATGAAAAGAACACACATGTAGTGACACTGGTGGATCCATATGTGGTCTATGAAAAGAACACACATGCAATGACACTGGTGGATCCATATGTGGTCTATGAAAAGAACATACATGCAATGACACTGGTGGATCCATATGTGGTCTATGAAAAGAACACACATGCAATGAACTCTACTGGATCCACATGTGGTAAATGAAAAGAACACACATGCTGTGACACTGGTGGATCAATAGGTGGTGTGTGAAAAAAACACACATGCAATGACAATGGTGGATCTATACGTGGTAAATGAAAAGAACACATATGCAATATCACTAGTGGATCCTTATGTGGTGTGTGAAAACAACACACATGCAATGACTCTGGTGGATCCATATGTGGTCTGTGAAAAGAACAGACATGCAATTACACTGGTGGATCGATATGTGGTTTGTGAAAAGAACACACATGCAATGACACTAGTGGACCCATATGTGGTCTATGAAAAGAATACACATGCAATGACACTGGTGGATCCGTATGTGGTCTGTGAAAAGAACACACATGCAATAACACTGGTGGATCCATATGTGGTCTATGAAAAGAACACACATGCAATGACACCGGTGGATCCAAATGTGGTCTGTGACAAGAACACACATGCAATGAACTCTGGTGGATCCATATGGGGTCTGTGAAAAGAACACACATGCAATGATACTAGTGGATCCATATGTGGTCTGTGAAAAGAACAGACATGCAATTACACAGGTGGATCCATATGTGGTCTCTGAAAAGAACACACATGCAATGACACTGGTGGATCCATATGTAGTCTATGAAAAGAACACACATGCAATGACACTGGTGGATCCATATGTGGTCTATGAAAAGAACACACATGCAATGACACTGGTGGATCCATATGTGGTCTATGAAAAGATCACACATGCAATGACAATGGTGGAGCCATATGTGGTCTGTGAAAAGAACACACATACAATGACAATGGTGGACCCATATGTGGTCTGTGAAACGAACACTCATGAAATGACAATGGTGGATCCATATGTGGTAAATGAAAAGAACACACATGTAGTGACACTGGTGGATCCATATGTGGTCTATGAAAAGAACACACATGCAATGACACTAGTGGATCCATATGTGGTGTGTGAAAACAACACACATGCAATGACTCTGGTGGATCCATATGTGGTTTGTGAAAAGAACAGACATGCAACTACACTGGTGGATCCATATGTGGTCTGTGAAAAGAACACACATGCAATGACACTGGTGGATCCATATGTAGTCTATGAAAGGAACACACATGCAATGAGAATGGTGGTTCCATATGTGGTCTGTGAAAAGAACACGCGTGATATGACAATGGTGGATCCATATGTGGTCTGTGAAAAGAACACACATGCAATGACACTAGTGGACCCATATGTGGTCTATGAAAAGAATACACATGCAATGACACTGGTGGATCCGTATGTGGTCTGTGAAAAGAACACACATGAAATAACACTGGTGGATCCATATGTGGTCTATGAAAAGAACACACATGCAATGACACCGGTGGATCCAAATGTGGTCTGTGACAAGAACACACATGCAATGAACTCTGGTGGATCCATATGGGGTCTGTGAAAATAACACACATGCAATGATACTAGTGGATCCATATGTGGTTTGTGAAAAGAACAGACATGCAATTACACTGGTGGATCCATATGTGGTCTGTGAAAAGAACACACATGCAATGACACTGGTGGATCCATATGTAGTCTATGAAAAGAACACACATGCAATGACATTGGTGGATCCATATGTGGTCTATGAAAAGAACAAACATTTCAATGACACTGGTGGATCCAAATGTGGTCTATGAAAAGAACAAATATTTCAATGACACTGGTGGATCCATATGTTGTCTGTGAAAAGAACACACATGCAATGACACTGGTGGATCCATAGGTGGTGTGTGAAAAGAACACACATGCAATGACAATGGTGGATCCATACGTGGTCTATGAAAAGAACACACATGCAATGACAATGGTGGAGCCATATGTGGTCTGTGAAAAGAACACACATGAAATGACACTGGTGGATCCATATGTGGTAAATGAAAAGAACACACATGTAGTGACACTGGTGGATCCATATGTGGTTTATGAAAAGAACACACATGCAATGACACTGGTGGATCCATATGTGGTGTGTGAAAACAACACACATGCAATGACTCTGGTGGATCCATATGTGGTCTGTGAAAAGAACAGACATGCAATTACAATGGTGGATCCATATGTGGTCTGTGAAAAGAACACACATGCAATGACACTGGTGGATCCATATGTGGTCTGTGAAAAGAACACACATGCAATGACACTGGTGGATCCATATGTAGTCTACGAAAAGAACAGACATTTCAATGACACTAGTGGATCCATATGTGGTCTGTGAACAGAACATACATGCAATGACACTGGTGGATCCAAATGTGGTCTATGAAAAGAACACACATGGTGGATCCATATGTGGTGTGTGAAAACAACACACATGCAATGACTCTGGTGGATCCATATGTGGTGTGTGAAAAGAACAGACATGCAACTACACTGGTGGATCCATATGTGGTCTGTGAAAAGAACACACATGCAATGACACTGTGGATCCATATGTAGTCTACGAAAAGAACACACATGCAATGACACTGGTGGATCCATATGTGGTCTGTGAAAAGAACAGACATTTCAATGACACTAGTGGATCCATATGTGGTCTGTGAACAGAACATACATGCAATGACACTGGTGGATCCAAATGTGGTCTATCAAAAGAACAAATATTTCAATGACACTGGTGGATCCATATGTTGTCTGTGAAAAGAACACACATGCAATGACACTGGTGGACCCATATGTGGTCTGTGAAAAGAACACACATGAAATGACACTGGTGGATCCATATGTGGTAAATGAAAAGAACACACATGTAGTGACACTGGTGGATCCATATGTGGTTTATGAAAAGAACACACATGCAATGACACTGGTGGATCCATATGTGGTGTGTGAAAACAACACACATGCAATGACTCTGGTGGATCCATATGTGGTCTGTGAAAAGAACAGACATGCAATTACACTGGTGGATCCATATGTGGTCTGTGAAAAGAACACACATGCAATGACACTGGTGGATCCATATGTAGTCTACGAAAAGAACACACATGCAATGACACTGGTGGATCCATATGTGGTCTGTGAAAAGAACAGACATTTCAATGACACTAGTGGATCCATATGTGGTCTGTGAACAGAACATACATGCAATGACACTGGTGGATCCAAATGTGGTCTATGAAAAGAACAAATATTTCAATGACACTGGTGGATCCATATGTTGTCTGTGAAAAGAACACACATGCAATGACACTGGTGGATCCATAGGTGGTGTGTGAAAAAATGACAATGGTGGAGCCATATGTGGTCTGTGAAAAGAACACACATGCAATGACAATGGTGGAGCCATATGTGGTCTGTGAAAAGAACACACATGCAATGACAATGGTGGACCCATATGTGGTCTGTGAAAAGAAAACACATGAAATGACACTGGTGGATCCATATGTGGTAAATGAAAAGAACACACATGTAGTGACACTGGTGGATCCATATGTGGTTTATGGAAAGAACACACATGCAATGACACTGGTGGATCCATATGTGGTGTGTGAAAACAACACACATGCAATGACTCTGGTGGATCCATATGTGGTCTGTGAAAAGAACAGACATGCAACTACACTGGTGGATCCATATGTGGTCTGTGAAAAGAACACACATGCAATGACACTGGTGGATCCATATGTAGTCTACGAAAAGAACACACATGCAATGACACTGGTGGATCCATATGTGGTCTGTGAAAAGAACAGACATTTCAATGACACTAGTGGATCCATATGTGGTCTGTGAACAGAACATACATGCAATGACACTGGTGGATCCAAATGTGGTCTATGAAAAGAACAAATATTTCAATGACACTGGTGGATCCATATGTTGTCTGTGAAAAGAACACACATGCAATGACACTGGTGGATCCATAGGTGGTGTGTGAAAAAACACACATGCAATGACACTGGTGGATCCATACGTAGTAAATGAAAAGAATACACATGCAATGACACTAGTGGATCCATATGTCATCTATGAAAAGAACACACATGAAATGACACTGGTGGATCCATACGTGGTCTATGAAAAGAACACACATGCAATGACAATGGTGGATCCATATGTGGTCTGTGAAAAGAACAGACATGCAATTACACTGGTGGACCCATATGTGGTCTGTGAAAAGAACACACATGAAATGACAATGGTGGATCCATATGTGGTAAATGAAAAGAACACACATGTAGTGACACTGGTGGATCCATATGTGGTCTATGAAAAGAACACACATGCAATGACACTGGTGGATCCATATGTGGTCTATGAAAAGAACACACATGCAATGACAATGGTGGAGCCATATGTGGTCTGTGAAAAGAACACACATACAATGCCAATGGTGGACCCATATGTGGTCTGTGAAAAGAACACTCATGAAATGACAATGGTGGATCCATATGTGGTAAATGAAAAGAACACACATGTAGTGACACTGGTGGATCCATATGTGGTCTATGAAAAGAACACACATGCAATGACACTAGTGGATCCATATGTGGTGTGTGAAAACAACACACATGCAATGACTCTGGTGGATCCATATGTGGTTTGTGAAAAGAATGGACATGCAACTACACTGGTGGATCCATATGTGGTCTGTGAAAAGAACACACATGCAATGACACCGGTGGATCCATAGGTGGTGTGTGAAAAAACACACATGCAATGACACTGGTGGATCCATACGTGGTAAATGAAAAGAATACACATGCAATGACACTAGTGGATCCATATGTCGTCTATGAAAAGAACACACATGAAATGACACTGTTGGATCCATACGTGGTCTATGAAAAGAACACACATGCAATGACAATGGTGGATCCATATGTGGTCTGTGAAAAGAACAGACATGCAATTACACTGGTGGACCCATATGTGGTCTGTGAAAAGAACACACATGAAATGACAATGGTGGATCCATATATGGTAAATGAAAAGAACACACATGTAGTGACACTGGTGGATCCATATGTGGTCTATGAAAAGAACACACATGCAATGACAGTGGTGGATCCATATGTGGTCTATGAAAAGAACACACATGCAATGACAATGGTGGAGCCATATGTGGTCTGTGAAAAGAACACACATGAAATGACAATGGTAGATCCATATGTGGTAAATGAAAAGAACACACATGTAGTGACACTGGTGGATCCATATGTGGTCTATGAAAAGAACACACATGCAATGACACTGGTGGATCCATATGTGGTGTGTGAAAACAACACACATGCAATGACTCTGGTGGATCCATATGTGGTCTGTGAAAAGAACAGACATGCAATTACACTGGTGGATCCATATGTGGTCTGTGAAAAGAACACACATGCAATGACACTGGTGGATCCATATGTAGTGTACTAAAAGAACACACATGCAATGACACTGGTGGATCCATATGTGGTCTGTGAAAAGAACAGACATTTCAATGACACTAGTGGATCCATATGTGGTCTGTGAACAGAACATACATGCAATGACACTGGTGGATCCAAATGTGGTCTATGAAAAGAACAAATATTTCAATGACACTGGTGGATCCATATGTTGTCTGTGAAAAGAACACACATGCAATGACACTGGTGGATCCATAGGTGGTGTGTGAAAAAAACACACATGCAATGACACTGGTGGATCCATACGTGGTAAATGAAAAGAATACACATGCAATGACACTAGTGGATCCATATGTCGTCTATGAAAAGAACACACATGAAATGACACTGGTGGATCCATATGTGGTCTATGAAAAGAACACACATGCAATGACAATGGTGGATCCATATGTGGTCTGTGAAAAGAACAGACATACAATTACACTGGTGGACCCATATGTGGTCTGTGAAAAGAACACACATGAAATGACAATGGTGAATCCATATGTGGTAAATGAAAAGAACACACATGTAGTGACACTGGTGGATCCATATGTGGTCTATGAAAAGAACACACATGCAATGACAGTGGTGGATCCATATGTGGTCTATGAAAAGAACACACATGCAATGACAATGGTGGAGCCATATGTGGTCTGTGAAAAGAACACACATGAAATGACAATGGTAGATCCATATGTGGTAAATGAAAAGAACACACATGTAGTGACACTGGTGGATCCATATGTGGTCTATGAAAAGAACACACATGCAATGACACTGGTGGATCCATATGTGGTGTGTGAAAACAACACACATGCAATGACTCTGGTGGATCCATATGTGGTCTGTGAAAAGAACAGACATGCAATTACACTGGTGGATCCATATGTGGTCTGTGAAAAGAACACACATGCAATGACACTGGTGGATCCATATGTAGTGTACGAAAAGAACACACATGCAATGACACTGGTGGATCCATATGTGGTCTGTGAAAAGAACAGACATTTCAATGACACTAGTGGATCCATATGTGGTCTGTGAACAGAACATACATGCAATGACACTGGTGGATCCAAATGTGGTCTATGAAAAGAACAAATATTTCAATGACACTGGTGGATCCATATGTTGTCTGTGAAAAGAACACACATGCAATGACACTGGTGGATCCATAGGTGGTGTGTGAAAAAAACACACATGCAATGACACTGGTGGATCCATACGTGGTAAATGAAAAGAATACACATGCAATGACACTAGTGGATCCATATGTCGTCTATGAAAAGAACACACATGAAATGACACTGGTGGATCGATATGTGGTCTATGAAAAGAACACACATGCAATGACAATGGTGGATCCATATGTGGTCTGTGAAAAGAACAGACATACAATTACACTGGTGGACCCATATGTGGTCTGTGAAAAGAACACACATGAAATGACAATGGTGAATCCATATGTGGTAAATGAAAAGAACACACATGTAGTGACACTGGTGGATCCATATGTGGTCTATGAAAAGAACACACATGCAATGACACTGGTGGATCCATATGTGGTCTATGAAAAGAACACACATGCAATGACAATGGTGGAGCCATATGTGGTCTGTGAAAAGAACACACATACAATGACAATGGTGGACCCATATGTGGTCTGTGAAAAGAACACTCATGAAATGACAATGGTGGATCTATATGTAGTAAATGAAAAGAACACACATGTAGTGACACTGGTGGATCCATATGTGGTCTATGAAAAGAACACACATGCAATGACACTAGTGGATCCATATGTGGTGTGTGAAAACAACATACATGCAATGACTCTGGTGGATCCATATGTGGTTTGTGAAAAGAACAGACATGCAACTACACTGGTGGATCCATATGTGGTCTGTGAAAAGAACACACATGCAATGACACTGGTGGATCCATATGTAGTCTATGAAAGGAACACACATGCAATGAGAATGGTGGTTCCATATGTGGTCTGTGAAAAGAACACGCATGCTATGACAATGGTGGATCCATATGTGGTCTGTGAAAAGAACACACATGTAGTGACACTGGTGGACCCATATGTGGTTTATGAAAAGAACACACATGCAATGACACTGGTGGATCCGTATGTGGTCTGTGAAAAGAACACACATGCAATGACACTGGTGGATCCATATGTGGTCTGTGAAAAGAACAGACATGCAATGACACCGGTGGATCCAAATGTGGTCTGTGACAAGAACACACATGCAATGAACTCTGGTGGATCCATATGGGGTCTGTGAAAATAACACACATGCAATGATACTAGTGGATCCATATGTGGTCTGTGAAAAGAACAGACATGCAATTACACTGGTGGATCCATATGTGGTCTGTGAAAAGAACACACATGCAATGACACTGGTGGATCCATATGTAGTCTATGAAAAGAACACACATGCAATGACATTGGTGGATCCATATGTGGTCTATGAAAAGAACAAACATTTCAATGACACTGGTGGATCCATATGTGGTCTATGAAAAGAACAAACATTTCAATGACACTGGTGGATCCATATGTGGTTTGTGAACAGAACATACATGCACTGACACTGGTGGATCCATATGTCGTCTGTGAAAAGAACACACATGAAATAAAACTGGTGGATCCATATGTGGTCTGTGAAAAGAACACACATGCAATGACAATGGTGGATCCATATGTGGTCTGTGAAAAGAACACACATGCAATGTCAATGGTGGACCCATATGTGGTCTGCGAAAAGAACACACATGAAATGACAATGGTGGATCCATATGTGGTAAATGAAAAGAACACACATGCAATGAACTCTGGTGGATCCATATGGGGTTTGTGAAAAGAACACACATGCAATGACACTGGTGGATCCATATGTGGTGTGCGAAAACAACACACATGCAATGACTCTGGTGGATCCATATGTGGTCTGTGAAAAGAACAGACATGCAATTACACTGGTGGATCCATATGTGGTCTGTGAAAAGAACACACATGCAATGACACTGGTGGATCCATATGTAGTGTACGAAAAGAACACACATGCAATGACACTGGTGGATCCATATGTGGTCTGTGAAAAGAACAGACATTTCAATGACACTAGTGGATCCATATGTGGTCTGTGAACAGAACATACATGCAATGACACTGGGGATCCAAATGTGGTCTATGAAAAGAACAAATATTTCAATGACACTGGTGGATCCATATGTTGTCTGTGAAAAGAACACACATGCAATGACACTGGTGGATCCATAGGTGGTGTGTGAAAAAAACACACATGCAATGACACTGGTGGATCCATACGTGGTAAATGAAAAGAATACACATGCAATGACACTAGTGGATCCATATGTCGTCTATGAAAAGAACACACATGAAATGACACTGGTGGATCCATATGTGGTCTATGAAAAGAACACACATGCAATGACAATGGTGGATCCATATGTGGTCTGTGAAAAGAACAGACATACAATTACACTGGTGGACCCATATGTGGTCTGTGAAAAGAACACACATGAAATGACAATGGTGAATCCATATGTGGTAAATGAAAAGAACACACATGTAGTGACACTGGTGGATCCATATGTGGTCTATGAAAAGAACACACATGCAATGACACTGGTGGATCCATATGTGGTCTATGAAAAGAACACACATGCAATGACAATGGTGGAGCCATATGTGGTCTATGAAAAGAACACACATACAATGACAATGGTGGACCCATATGTGGTCTGTGAAAAGAACACTCATGAAATGACAATGGTGGATCTATATGTAGTAAATGAAAAGAACACACATGTAGTGACACTGGTGGATCCATATGTGGTCTATGAAAAGAACACACATGCAATGACACTAGTGGATCCATATGTGGTGTGTGAAAACAACATACATGCAATGACTCTGGTGGATCCATATGTGGTTTGTGAAAAGAACAGACATGCAACTACACTGGTGGATCCATATGTGGTCTGTGAAAAGAACACACATGCAATGACACTGGTGGATCCATATGTAGTCTATGAAAGGAACACACATGCAATGAGAATGGTGGTTCCATATGTGGTCTGTGAAAAGAACACGCATGCTATGACAATGGTGGATCCATATGTGGTCTGTGAAAAGAACACACATGTAGTGACACTGGTGGACCCATATGTGGTTTATGAAAAGAACACACATGCAATGACACTGGTGGATCCGTATGTGGTCTGTGAAAAGAACACACATGCAATGACACTGGTGGATCCATATGTGGTCTGTGAAAAGAATAGACATGCAATGACACCGGTGGATCCAAATGTGGTCTGTGACAAGAACACACATGCAATGAACTCTGGTGGATCCATATGGGGTCTATGAAAATAACACACATGCAATGATACTAGTGGATCCATATGTGGTCTGTGAAAAGAACAGACATGCAATTACACTGGTGGATCCATATGTGGTCTGTGAAAAGAACACACATGCAATGACACTGGTGGATCCATATGTAGTCTATGAAAAGAACACACATGCAATGACATTGGTGGATCCATATGTGGTCTATGAAAAGAACAAACATTTCAATGACACTGGTGGATCCATATGTGGTCTATGAAAAGAACAAACATTTCAATGACACTGGTGGATCCATATGTGGTTTGTGAACAGAACATACATGCACTAACACTGGTGGATCCATATGTCGTCTGTGAAAAGAACACACATGAAATAAAACTGGTGGATCCATATGCGGTCTGTGAAAAGAACACACATGCAATGACAATGGTGGATCCATATGTGGTCTGTGAAAAGAACACACATGCAATGTCAATGGTGGACCCATATGTGGTCTGCGAAAAGAACACACATGAAATGACAATGGTGGATCCATATGTGGTAAATGAAAAGAACACACATGCAATGAACTCTGGTGGATCCATATGGGGTTTGTGAAAAGAACACACATGCAATGACACTGGTGGATCCATATGTGGTGTGTGAAAACAACACACATGCAATGACTCTGGTGGATCCATATGTGGTGTGTGAAAACAACACACATGCAATGACTCTGGTGGATCCATATGTGGTCTGTGAAAAGAACAGACATGCAATTACACTGGTGGATCCATATGTGGTCTGTGAAAAGAACACACATGCAATGACACTGGTGGATCCATATGTAGTCTACGAAAAGAACACACATGCAATGACACTGGTGGATCCATATGTGGTCTGTGAAAAGAACAGACATTTCAATGACACTAGTGGATCCATATGTGGTCTGTGAACAGAACATACATGCAATGACACTGGTGGATCCAAATGTGGTCTATGAAAAGAACAAATATTTCAATGACACTGGTGGATCCATATGTTGTCTGTGAAAAGAACACACATGCAATGACACTGGTGGATCCATAGGTGGTGTGTGAAAAAATGACAATGGTGGAGCCATATGTGGTCTGTGAAAAGAACACACATGCAATGACAATGGTGGAGCCATATGTGGTCTGTGAAAAGAACACACATGCAATGACAATGGTGGACCCATATGTGGTATGTGAAAAGAACACACATGAAATGACACTGGTGGATCCATATGTGGTAAATGAAAAGAACACACATGTAGTGACACTGGTGGATCCATATGTGGTTTATGAAAAGAACACACATGCAATGACACTGGTGGATCCATATGTGGTGTGTGAAAACAACACACATGCAATGACTCTGGTGGATCCATATGTGGTCTGTGAAAAGAACAGACATGCAACTACACTGGTGGATCCATATGTGGTCTGTGAAAAGAACACACATGCAATGACACTGGTGGATCCATATGTAGTCTACGAAAAGAACACACATGCAATGACACTGGTGGATCCATATGTGGTCTGTGAAAAGAACAGACATTTCAAGGACACTAGTGGATCCATATGTGGTCTGTGAACAGAACATACATGCAATGACACTGGTGGATCCAAATGTGGTCTATGAAAAGAACAAATATTTCAATGACACTGGTGGATCCATATGTTGTCTGTGAAAAGAACACACATGCAATGACACTGGTGGATCCATAGGTGGTGTGTGAAAAAAACACACATGCAATGACACTGGTGGATCCATACGTAGTAAATGAAAAGAATACACATGCAATGACACTAGTGGATCCATATGTCATCTATGAAAAGAACACACATGAAATGACACTGGTGGATCCATACGTGGTCTATGAAAAGAACACACATGCAATGACAATGGTGGATCCATATGTGGTGTGTGAAAACAACATACATGCAATGACTCTGGTGGATCCATATGTGGTCTATGAAAAGAACAGACATGCAATTACACTGGTGGATCCATATGTGGTCTGTGAAAAGAACACACATGCAATGACACTTGTGGATCCATATGTGGTGTCTGAAAACAACACACATGCAACGACACTGGTGGATCCATATGTGGTCTATGAAAAGAACACACATGCAATGACACTAGTGGACCCATATGTGGTCTGTGAAAAGAATACACATGCAATGACACTGGTGGATCCGTATGTGGTCTGTGAAAAGAACACACATGAAATGACAATGGTGGATCCATATGTGGTAAATGAAAAGAACACACATGTAGTGACACTGGTGGATCCATATGTGGTCTATGAAAAGAACACACATGCAATGACAATGGTGGAGCCATATGTGGTCTGTGAAAAGAACACACATACAATGCCAATGGTGGACCCATATGTGGTCTGTGAAAAGAACACTCATGAAATGACAATGGTGGATCCATATGTGGTAAATGAAAAGAACACACATGTAGTGACACTGGTGGATCCATATGTGGTCTATGAAAAGAACACACATGCAATGACACTAGTGGATCCATATGTGGTGTGTGAAAACAACACACATGCAATGACTCTGGTGGATCCATATGTGGTTTGTGAAAAGAATGGACATGCAACTACACTGGTGGATCCATATGTGGTCTGTGAAAAGAACACACATGCAATGACACCGGTGGATCCATAGGTGGTGTGTGAAAAAACACACATGCAATGACACTGGTGGATCCATACGTGGTAAATGAAAAGAATACACATGCAATGACACTAGTGGATCCATATGTCGTCTATGAAAAGAACACACATGAAATGACACTGGTGGATCCATACGTGGTCTATGAAAAGAACACACATGCAATGACAATGGTGGATCCATATGTGGTCTGTGAAAAGAACAGACATGCAATTACACTGGTGGACCCATATGTGGTCTGTGAAAAGAACACACATGAAATGACAATGGTGGATCCATATATGGTAAATGAAAAGAACACACATGTAGTGACACTGGTGGATCCATATGTGGTCTATGAAAAGAACACACATGCAATGACAGTGGTGGATCCATATGTGGTCTATGAAAAGAACACACATGCAATGACAATGGTGGAGCCATATGTGGTCTGTGAAAAGAACACACATGAAATGACAATGGTAGATCCATATGTGGTAAATGAAAAGAACACACATGTAGTGACACTGGTGGATCCATATGTGGTCTATGAAAAAAACACACATGCAATGACACTGGTGGATCCATATGTGGTGTGTGAAAACAACACACATGCAATGACTCTGGTGGATCCATATGTGGTCTGTGAAAAGAACAGACATGCAATTACACTGGTGGATCCATATGTGGTCTGTGAAAAGAACACACATGCAATGACACTGGTGGATCCATATGTAGTGTACGAAAAGAACACACATGCAATGACACTGGTGGATCCATATGTGGTCTGTGAAAAGAACAGACATTTCAATGACACTAGTGGATCCATATGTGGTCTGTGAACAGAACATACATGCAATGACACTGGTGGATCCAAATGTGGTCTATGAAAAGAACAAATATTTCAATGACACTGGTGGATCCATATGTTGTCTGTGAAAAGAACACACATGCAATGACACTGGTGGATCCATAGGTGGTGTGTGAAAAAAACACACATGCAATGACACTGGTGGATCCATACGTGGTAAATGAAAAGAATACACATGCAATGACACTAGTGGATATATATGTCGTCTATGAAAAGAACACACATGAAATGACACTGGTGGATCCATATGTGGTCTATGAAAAGAACACACATGCAATGACAATGGTGGATCCATATGTGGTCCGTGAAAAGAACAGACATACAATTACACTGGTGGACCCATATGTGGTCTGTGAAAAGAACACACATGAAATGACAATGGTGAATCCATATGTGGTAAATGAAAAGAACACACATGTAGTGACACTGGTGGATCCATATGTGGTCTATGAAAAGAACACACATGCAATGACACTGGTGGATCCATATGTGGTCTATGAAAAGAACACACATGCAATGACAATGGTGGAGCCATCTGTGGTCTGTGAAAAGAACACACATACAATGACAATGGTGGACCCATATGTGGTCTGTGAAAAGAACACTCATGAAATGACAATGGTGGATCTATATGTGGTAAATGAAAAGAACACACATGTAGTGACACTGGTGGATCCATATGTGGTCTATGAAAAGAACACACATGCAATGACACTAGTGGATCCATATGTGGTGTGTGAAAACAACACACATGCAATGACTCTGGTGGATCCATATGTGGTTTGTGAAAAGAACAGACATGCAACTACACTGGTAGATCCATATGTGGTCTGTGAAAAGAACACACATGCAATGACACTGGTGGATCCATATGTAGTCTATGAAAGGAACACACATGCAATGATAATGGTGGTTCCATATGTGGTCTGTGAAAAGAACATACATGTAGTGACACTGGTGGACCCATATGTGGTTTATGAAAAGAACACACATGCAATGACACTGGTGGATCCGTATGTGGTCTGTGAAAAGAACACACATGCAATGACACTGGTGGATCCATATGTGGTCTGTGAAAAGAACAGACATGCAATGACACCGGTGGATCCAAATGTGGTCTGTGACAAGAACACACATGCAATGAACTCTGGTGGATCCATATGGTGTCTGTGAAAATAACACACATGCAATGATACTAGTGGATCCATATGTGGTCTGTGAAAAGAACAGACATGCAATTACACTGGTGGATCCATATGTGGTCTGTGAAAAGAACACACATGCAATGACACTGGTGGATCCATATGTAGTCTATGAAAAGAACACACATGCAATGACATTGGTGGATCCATATGTGGTCTATGAAAAGAACAAACATTTCAATGACACTGGTGGATCCATATGTGGTCTATGAAAAGAACTAACATTTCAATGACACTGGTGGATCCATATGTGGTTTGTGAACAGAACATACATGCACTGACACTGGTGGATCCATATGTCGTCTGTGAAAAGAACACACATGAAATAAAACTGGTGGATCCATATGTGGTCTGTGAAAAGAACACACATGCAATGACAATGGTGGATCCATATGTGGTCTGTGAAAAGAACACACATGCAATGACAATGGTGGACCCATATGTGGTCTGCGAAAAGAACACACATGAAATGACAATGGTGGATCCATATGTGGTAAATGAAAAGAATACACATGCAATGCACTCTGGTGGATCCATATGGGGTTTGTGAAAAGAACACACATGCAATGACACTGGTGGATCCATATGTGGTGTGTGAAAACAACACACATGAAATGACAATGGTGGATCGATATATGGTCTGTGAAAAAAAACACATGAAATGACCCTGCTGCATCCATATGTGGTATGTGAAAAGAACAAACATTTCAATGACACTGGTGGATCCATATATGGTCTGTGAAAAGAACACACATGCAATGAACTCTACTGGATCCACATGTGGTAAATGAAAAGAACACACATGCTGTGACACTGGTGGATCAATAGGTGGTGTGTGAAAAAAAAACACATGCAATGACAATGGTGGATCTATACGTGGTAAATGAAAAGAACACACATGCAACGACACTAGTGGATCCTTATGTGGTGTGTGAAAACAACACACATGCAATGACTCTGGTGGATCCATATGTGGTCTATGAAAAGAATAGACATGCAATTACACTGGTGGATCCATATGTGGTCTGCGAAAAGAACACACATGCAATGACACTGGTGGATCCATATGTAGTCTATGAAAAGAACACACATGCAATGACACTGGTGGATCCATATGTGGTCTGTGAAAAGAACAGACATTTCAATGACACTAGTGGATCCATATGTGGTCTGTGAACAGAACATACATGCAATGACACTGGTGGATCCAAATGTGGTCTATGAAAAGAACAAATATGTCATTGACACTGGTGGATCCATATGTTGTCTATGAAAAGAACACACATGCAATGACACTGGTGGATCCATAGGTGGTGTGTGAAAAAAAAACACATGCAATGACACTAGTGGATCCATACGTGGTAAATGAAAAGAATACACATGCAACGACACTAGTGGATCCATATGTCGTCTATGAAAAGAACACACATGAAATGACACTGGTGGATCCATACGTGGTCTATGAAAAGAACACACATGCAATGACAATGGTGGATCCATATGTGGTCTGTGAAAAGAACAGACTGGCAATTACACTGGTGGACCCATATGTGGTCTGTGAAAAGAACACACATGAAATGACAATGGTGGATCCATATATGGTAAATGAAAAGAACACACATGTAGTGACACTGGTGGATCCATATGTGGTCTATGAAAAGAACACACATGCAATGACACTGGTGGATCCATATGTGGTCTATGAAAAGAACACACATGCAATGACAATGGTGGAGCCATATGTGGTCTGTGAAAAGAACACACATGCAATGACAATGGTGGACCCATATGTGGTCTGTGAAAAGAACACACATGAAATGACAATGGTGGATCCATATGTGGTAAATGAAAAGAACACACATGTAGTGACATTGGTGGATCCATATGTGGTCTATGAAAATAACACACATGCAATGACACTGGTGGATCCATATGTGGTGTGTGAAAACAACACACATGCAATGACTCTGGTGGATCCATATGTGGTTTGTGAAAAGAACGGACATGCAACTACACTGCTGGATCCATATGTGGTCTGTGAAAAGAACACACATGCAATGACACTAGTGGATCCATATGTAGTCTATGAAAGGAACACACATGCAATGATAATGGTGGTTCCATATGTGGTTTGTGAAAAGAACACGCATGCTATGACAATGGTGGATCCATATGTGGTCTGTGAAAAGAACACACATGCAATGACACTAGTGGACCCATATGTGGTCTATGAAAAGAATACACATGCAATGACACTGGTGGATCCGTATGTGGTCTGTGAAAAGAACACACATGGAATAACACGGGTGGATCCATATGTGGTCTATGAAAAGAACACACATGCAATGACACGGGTGAATCCAAATGTGGTCTGTGACAAGAACACACATGCAATGAACTCTGGTGGATCCATATGGGGTCTGTGAAAAGAACACACATGCAATGATACTAGTGGATCCATATGTGGTCTGTGAAAAGAACAGACATGCAATTACACTGGTGGATCCATATGTCGTCTATGAAAAGAACACACATGCAATGACACTGGTGGATCCATATGTAGTCTATAAAAAGAACACACATGCAATGACACTGGTGGATCCATATGTGGTCTATGAAAAGAACAAACATTTCAATGACACTGGTGGATCCATATGTGGTCTATGAAAAGAATAAACATTTCAATGACACTGGTGGATCCATATGTGGTTTGTGAACAGAACATACATGCACTGACACTGGTGGATCCATATGTCGTCTGTGAAAAGAACACGCATGAAATAAAACTGGTGGATCCATATGTGGTCTGTGAAAAGAACACACATGCAATGACAATGGTGGATCCATATGTGGTCTGTGAAAAGAACACACATGCAATGACAATGGTGGACCCATATGCGGTATGCGAAAAGAACACACATGAAATGACAATGGTGGATCCATATGTGGTAAATGAAAAGAACACACATGCAATGAACTCTGGTGGATCCATATGGGGTCTGTGAAAAGAACACACATGCAATGACACTGGTGGATCCATATGTGGTGTGTGAAAACAACACACATGCAATGACAATGGTGGATCCATATGTGGTATGTGAAAAGAACACACATGAAATGACCCTGCTGGATCCATATGTGGTATGTGAAAAGAACAAACATTTCAATGACATTGGTGGATCCATATATGGTCTGTGAAAAGAACACACATGCAATGAACTCTACTGGATCCACATGTGGTAAATGAAAAGAACACACATGCTGTGACACTGGTGGATCCATAGGTGGTGTGTGAAAAAAACAAACATGCAATGATAATGGTGGATCTATACGTGGTAAATGAAAAGAACACACATGCAATGACACTATGTAACACCCTCAGAATCGGCCCTATGCAAGTTTCAGCGATCGCCGCCAAACCCGCATAGAAACGATTCAAAGGTGCCCACCAGGCACTTTCATGCGGGTGGAAAACGAAGTAATATCATTACACAATAGTCCTCGAGGGAACCCACAAAACATATATATACAACAGCGACTCAATGAGTCAAGAATACAGATATACAATACAAAGATCCAAATCACCTGGAAAACGATACAGCGTCCGAGTACGGACAAGATGCAAATTGAGCTAAGAGCCCTGAAGAATAACCAATGGCGTCCGTAACCCTGCCCAGGCCAAGCCGGAAGGGTAACCCTGCTAACGACGTCGATCTCAAAACCTGCTAAAAACAAAAGGGGTGCCAACAAAGGGCAAAGGAAAAAGAGAGCGGTCAGTACTGAGGCCAGTACACGACGAGACTAGAATTCGGCGGTCCTCGCCTACATAGGTATGGTGGACTGAAGCGGCAGCGCGGCATGCACTAAACAACCTATAGAGACTCGATACAAATAGCGGCTATCAGAAAGGGGTAAGAAAGACCTATTCGGAACCAACCTGATACTACCACCAAACATACCCATCCTGGTGTTTCCCCTCGAGACCAAACGAGGAAGTCAACCGAGGAACTCACACCGTTGGCAGTTTTATTTATTCAGTTAACGTGCAGCAATTACTAGTCAGGTATAGATAGTCATCCTGATATAATAAGTAGTGGGTACTTTTAGTTAACCATTCCGTTGTAGTTGCAACACTTACTAGTCAGATACAATTAGCATGCGATATCCCAAACCCAGCAGTTGTTGGTACTTTTATTTAGCCATTCCATTGCAGTGAAGCTGATTACTAGTCATATCGGATACAAGTCAAATTATAACAGTAAACTTTAGTTATAGTTGTCTATGATCGAGAACTGTGCTCCAAGTCGTCCATAACCGCGGACACGGCTTCTCGAAAAGATTTAACCCTGCAGGGGTGCACCAAAGTTTCCACACGCACCTACACCCTTGTTGTCAGATCAGGTAGGTACAAGATCACAAAACATACACCCAACGGTATGTCGACGGGGTTTCGGACACGACGTTTCCCAGACCCAAAGCAAGCACGGGGGGCCACCCCACTAAGCTACCCGTAACGAAGTCGGTCGGTCTCCGAGACGGACCCAGGGTTTGTGTCGACGGCTGTAAACGACTGGGAACCTGAAAGTGTGACTGGGCTTGTCAATACAGCGAAAACGTATCACGGGGTTCCTAAACAGTACAGGCGCTCCACGCGCAATCATAAATAAAGCAGTAAAGCATGGCATAAGTACAGGATAGTAATAAAGCCCCAAACTACTTTGTGGCCCCTAGTACAGTACTTGGAATCAGGTACTAAATCGATGGGGGTGCCCACACACCCCACCTGTGGTTAGCGCGCTCGATCTCGGAACAGGTGTCAAGAACTCGGGGTCCTACGGGACACCAGTGAGCGGTTAAAAACCAAATATTGTCTATTACCCACCGGTGCCTCTGCATTTACCTACTTTCAATTTTAGTTCTTAAACAATAATTAAAGTCTTGATCATCTCCAACATTAAACATGCGGCATTACTCCAACAACTGTGGTACTTGATGACACGCAACAGCACTTGAGCAAGCGACTACGACGTGCAAGTCCAACTATCTACCAAACAACAGGTAATAGGAGGTGTCCAAGGCAATATAAGGCTGCAAGGGATATCACGGGCACGAAAACTAGAGCATCGCAACAAGATAGCAATAGATCAACAGGAGGGAATAAATACTATAAAAGTAAGATAGGTAGAAAGGGGGAGATGCTCGCCTGAAAACATTGCCGGAGGTTCAGCCGAAGATCGGGTCGACACTCGCATCAACTCATCGGCCTAATCCGTGAAGAAGCAAAGCACTAGAAGAAACACCGGATGCACTATTTAATACTACGATATAAGACCGGGCATGATGCATGTATGATGCATGGCATGGCAAATATGCGGTGCAATGAGGCAATATTAAACGGAACCGGGGTCCCGACAATTATCAAGTTCATGTTGTCTAGATACCCCGCAATTAAAATGTTGTCTTAACAAGACAAAATTATATCACCGGTTCGATGCACAAATTTAAATGTGACCAATATTAGGCTAGATTCGCCCGCATATGGCCCCATATTTAATTATAAGGTGAATCGGCATAATATCCCCAAACCACATGATATGATGCGAGCATGTACAATTTAATATGCGCCAATTCATATAGATATCAATTATAAAATAGGGCTCGGAAAAAGGGTCACACATCGAATGGCGATCTTGGGGTTCCGAGGGTTCAGGGGATCGGCAAGGTTCGGATACAAGAGGAGAACTTGTCGTGTCGTGACGGAGAACTTGGTTTCCAACGGTCGATCTTGCCGCTGACGACGAACTTGAGTGGATCGGGTACCGAGGGTCTTGGGATCCGTGGAGTAGATCTTGTCGCACGGTGCCCGCGAAGTAGATCTTGTTGTTCTGTGTGAATCTTGTCGTCACGAAGATCTTGTCGGGTCCTCGAATCAGATCGGTCTTGGCGTTCGGAATGAAGATCTTGGCGTTCCGCGGCGAAGTGCTTGTCGTACCGGGATGAAGACCTTGGGGTGCCATCTCGATCATTGGTCAACCTGTTGGAAGTAGAACTTGGCATCTGACTCCCGGGCGTCGGTGCGGGAAGGCGGTCTTGTCGTACCGGGTCGGCGACCTTGGCATCCTGGTTCTCGGAGAACTTGGCGTCCGGGAAGGAGTACTTGTCGCACCGGGGTCTCGGCGTCCTCGGATCCGAGAGGAAGAACTAGGCGTGCCGGGTTCGGTCTTCGGGGTCCGGTCATCTTATCCATGTTGGAGATCTTGAGGTTTCGGCTCGATTGATGGTGTCGTACTCTAGTTTCGACGCAGGTGATCTTTAGATGGTACTCCGGTGGCCGTCCGGGTAACAGATCGAGGATCCTCAGGTCACACAGGTTTTTGTACCACCACGATGCGTAACAACACACTACCCTTCGTCTAGGAGTCCTCGAGTTGCAAGATGAGCCTTGGGCATTGGGTAGCAGCAGCGGCAACATTGACCCAGAGGCCAGCACACGGACGTCCACGACGAACCTGCAGAAGGCCACGCCGATAGGGCCGCGGCCAACTTGAAGCACCGACCGAACACGGTGGCAGCAGACAGAGGCAGCAGGGAGACCGTCGGGTCGAGGTGACCACGGCGCTCGGTCCACGGGAGGCGGCAAGGTCGCCTGCAGCACAGCCACGCACGAGAGGAGGACGAGAGGAGGACCGGCGGCTGGTTGAGGGTCGAGGGGCGGGTAAGACGGTGCCGGGGACGCGTCTGAACTTGGCGGGGCCGGCCTCGCGCGGGCGATCGACGGAGGCAGAGGAGGCGGTCGAGGAAGACGGACGGCGGCGGTCCGGGAAGGAGGCGACCGGAGAGGGCGGCGGCTGGACATGGGGAAGCCGAGCAACGGGGAGTCGCGGGGGCGGACGAGGAGGTGGCCGCGGGAGGCGCAGGTGGCCGGCGGGGTTCCGCGGCCGGAGCTTGGCATCGGGGCGAGGCGATGGAGCCGAGGCAGGGCGGGTCGCGCGCGGGGAGAGCAGCGAGGGAGCAGGAAACGCTGGCCGGAGGCGGGCTCGCCGGCGGCGGCGTGCTGGGGCGGCCGCAGGGCAAGGCGACGGGGCGCGGGTCTCTGCGGGAGAAGAAGGCGGCGGCGGTTGGTGGAACCGGGCGTGGTGATAGGTGGGAGGGGTGAGAGAGAGGGACACATGGGGCCAGGGTTGATGGGCGCGGGGTAGTGGGGCCGCGCAGGCGGAGATCCCGAGGCGGTCGGGCGAGCTCGGCAGCTGCCGCTGTGTGCACGTGGTGGCGTGCTGGTGGGGTGGGTCTCAGGTGGCAGGGTGCGCCTGGGCAGGTGGGGGGCTATGTGAAGGGGTGGAGGGGGTTGGGGTGAGGTGGCAGGTTAGGAGTGGATGGGGTGGAGGAAGTGGTGAGGTGGCGGGTGGTGATTGGCCGGGGTGATGTGGCTGGGGATGGGTAGATTAGGATTAGGTAGGAAAAGATTTGGGGTAGCTAGGATTTTATCTGGAGGTGGCCAGCTGGGCTTTCGGGCCTGGCGGGCTGCCTCCTAAAAACAATTTAATTTTTTTTATTTATTTAAATCGGGGCTTTTGCAAACCATGGGTAGACAAAACAAAATATTCCGGAGACCCAGGTTTTGTGTTTGAATAAAGACGGGGCGTTTAGAAAACAAAAACAGATTTTTCGAAAATAGTTTTTAAACAAACCATGCAAGATGATGACGATGCTCAAATGCAAGGTGGCATGATGACATGAGCATGGGGTCATGATGATGCAATGCACAAAAATAACGCGATTTTCTAGTAGTGGTTTTTGCGGGGCGCCACACACTAGTGGATCCTTATGTGGTGTGTAAAAAAACACACATGCAATGACTCTGGTGGATCCATATGTGGTCTATGAAAAGAACAGACATGCAATTACACTGGTGGATCCATATGTGGTCTGTGAAAAGAACACACATGCAATGACACCGGTGGATCCATATGTCGTCTATGAAAAGAACACACATGCAATGACACTGGTGGATCCATATGTGGTCTGTGAAAAGAACAGACATTTCAATGACACTAGTGGATCCATATGTGGTCTGTGAACAGAACATACATGCAATGACACTGGTGGATCCAAATGTGGTCTATGAAAAGAACAAATATTTCAATGACACTGGTGGATCCATATGTTGTCTGTGAAAAGAACAGACATGAAATGACACTGGTGGATCCATAGGTGGTGTGTGAAAAAAACAGACATGCAATGACACTGGTGGATCCATATATGGTCTGCGAAAAGAACACACATGCAATGAACTCTACTAGATCCACATGTGGTAAATGAAAAGAACACACATGCTGTGACACTGGTGGATCCATAGGTGGTGTGTCAAAAAAACAAACATGCAATGACAATGGTGGATCTATACGTGGTAAATGAAAAGAACACACATGCAATGACACTAGTGGATCCTTATGTGGTGTGTGAAAACAACACACATGCAATGACTCTGGTGGATCCATATGTGGTCTATGAAAAGAACAGACATGCAATTACACTGGTGGATCCATATGTGGTCTGTGAAAACAACACACATGCAATGACACTGGTGGATCCATATGTCATCTATGAAAAGAACACACATGCAATGACACTGGTGGGTCCATATGTGGTCTGTGAAAAGAACAGACATTTCAATGACACTAGTGGATCCATATGTGGTCTGTGAACAGAACATACATGCAATGACACTAGTGGATCCAAATGTGGTCTATGAAAAGAACAAATATTTCAATGACACCGGTGGATCCATATGTTGTCTGTGAAAAGAGCAGACATGAAATGACACTGGTGGATCCATAGGTGGTGTGTGAAAAAAACAGACATGCAATGACACTGGTGGATCCATACGTGGTAAATGAAAAGAATACACATGCAATGACACTAGTGGATCCATATGTCGTCTATGAAAAGAACACACATGAAATGACACTGGTGGATCCATATGTGGTCTATGAAAAGAACACACATGCAATGACAATGGTGGATCCATATGTGGTCTGTGAAAAGAACACACATGCAATGACAATGGTGGACCCATATGTGGTCTGTGAAAAGAACACACATGAAATGACAATGGTGGATCCATGTGTGGTAAATGAAAAGAACACACATGTAGTGACACTGGTGGATCCATATGTGGTCTATGAAAAGAACACAAATGCAATGACATTGGTGGATCCATATGTGGTGTGTGAAAAGAACAGACATCAACTAAACTGGTGGATCCATATGTGGTCTGTGAAAAGAACACACATGCAATGACACTGGTGGATCTATATGTAGTCTATGAAAGGAACACACATGCAATGAGAATGGTGGTTCCATATGTGGTCTGTGAAAAGAACACGCATGCTATGACAATGGTGGATCCATATGTGGTCTGTGAAAAGAACACACATGCAATGACACTAGTGGACCCATATGTGGTCTATGAAAAGAATACACATGCAATGACACTGGTGGATCCGTATGTGGTCTGTGAAAAGAACACACATGCAATAACACTGGTGGATCCCTATGTGGTCTATGAAAAGAACACACATGCAATGACACTGGTGGATCCAAATGTGGTATGTGACAAGAACACACATGCAATGAACTCTGGTGGATCCATATGGGGTCTGTGAAAAGAACACACATGCAATGATACTAGTGGATCCATATGTGGTCTGTGAAAAGAACAAACATTTCAATGACTCTGGTGGACCCATATGTGGTCTGTGAAAAGAACACACATGCAATGACAATGGTGGATCCACATGTGGTAAATGAAAAGAACACACATGCAGTGACACTGGTGGATCCATATGTGGTATATGAAAAGAACACACATGCAATGACACTGGTGGATCCATATGTGGTGTGTGAAAACAACACACATGCAATGACTCTGGTGGATCCATGTGTGGTCTATGAGAAGAACAGACATGCAATTACACTGGTGGATCGATATGTGGTCTGTGAAAAGAACACACATGCAATGACACTTGTGGATCCATATGTCGTCTATGAAAAGAACACACATGCAATGACACTGGTGGATCCATATGTGGTTTGTGAAAAGAACAAACATTTCAATGACACTAGTGGATCCATATGTGGTCTGTGAAAAGAACACACATGCAATGACACTGGTGGATCCAAATGTGGCCTATGAAAATAACAAACATTTCAATGACACTGGTGGATCCATATGTGGTCTGTGAAAACAACACACATGCAATGACATTGGTGCATCCATAGGTGGTGTGTGAAAAAAACACACATGCAATGACACTGGTGGATCCATACGTGGTAAATGAAAAGAATACACATGAAATGACACTAGTGGATCCATATGTCATCTGTGAAAAGAACACACATGAAATGACACTGGTGGATCCATATGTGGTCTGTGAAAAGAACACACATGCAATGAACTCTGGTGGATCCATATGGGGTCTGTGAAAAGAACACACATGCAATGACACTGGTGGATCCATATGTGGTCTGTGAAAAGAACACAGATGCAATGACAATGGTGGATCCATATGTGGTCTGTTAAAAGAACACACATGCAATAAACTCTGGTGGATCCAGATGGGGTCTGTGAAAAGAACACACATGCAATGACACTGGTGGATCCATATGTGGTCTGTGAAAAGAACACACATGCAATGACAATGGTGGAGCCATATGTGGTCTGTGAAAAGAACACACATACAATGCCAATGGTGGACCCATATGTGGTCTGTGAAAACAACATACATGCAATGACTCTGGTGGATCCATATGTGGTCTATGAAAAGAACAGACATGCAATTACACTGGTGGATCCATATGTGGTCTGTGAAAAGAACACACATGCAATGACACTTGTGGATCCATATGTCGTCTATGAAAAGAACACACATGCAATGACACTGGTGGATCCATATGTGGTTTGTGAAAAGAACAAACATTTCAATGACACTAGTGGATCCATATGTGGTCTGTGAGGAGAACACACATGCAATGACACTGGTGGATCCAAATGTGGTCTATGAAAATAACAAACATTTCAATGACACTGGTGGATCCATATGTGGTCTGTGAAAACAACACACATGCAATGACATTGGTGCATCCATAGGTGGTGTGTGAAAAAAACACACATGCAATGACACTGGTGGATCCATACGTGGTAAATGAAAAGAATACACATGAAATGACACTAGTGGATCCATATGTCATCTGTGAAAAGAACACACATGAAATGACACTGGTGGATCCATATGTGGTCTATGAAAAGAACACACATGCAATGAACTCTGGTGGATCCATATGGGGTCTGTGAAAAGAACACACATCCAATGACACAGGTGGATCCATATGTGGTCTGTGAAAAGAACACACATGCAATCACAATGGTGGATCCATATGTGGTCTGTCAAAAGAACACACATGCAATGAACTCTGGTGGATCCATATGGGGTCTGTGAAAAGAACACAAATGCAATGACACTGGTGGATCCATATGTGGTCTGTGAAAAGAACACACATGCAATGACAATGGTGGATCCATATGTGGTCTGTGAAAAGAACACACATGAAATGACAATGGTAGATCCATATGTGGTAAATGAAAAGAACACACATGTAGTGACACTGGTGGATCCATATGTGGTCTATGAAAAGAACACACATGCAATGACACTGGTGGATCCATATGTGGTGTGTGAAAACAACACACATGCAATGACTCTGGTGGATCCATATGTGGTCTGTGAAAAGAACAGACATGCAATTACACTGGTGGATCCATATGTGGTCTGTGAAAAGAACACACATGCAATGACACTGGTGGATCCATATGTAGTGTACTAAAAGAACACACATGCAATGACACTGGTGGATCCATATGTGCTCTGTGAAAAGAACAGACATTTCAATGACACTAGTGGATCCATATGTGGTCTGTGAAAAGAACACACATGCAATGACACTGGTGGATCCATATGTGGTGTGTGAAAACAACATACATGCAATGACTCTGGTGGATCCATATGTGGTCTATGAAAAGAACAGACATGCAATTACACTGGTGGATCCATATGTGGTCTGTGAAAAGAACACACATGCAATGACACTTGTGGATCCATATGTGGTGTCTGAAAACAAAAAACATGCAATGACACTGGTGGATCCATATGTGGTCTATGAAAAGAACACACATGCAATGACACTAGTGGACCCATATGTGGTCTATGAAAAGAATACACATGCAATGACACTGGTGGATCCGTATGTGGTCTGTGAAAAGAACACACATGCAATAACACTGGTGGATCCCTATGTGGTCTATGAAAAGAACACACATGCAATGACACTGGTTGATCCATATGTGGTTTGTGAACAGAACATACATGCACTGACACTGGTGGATCCATATGTCGTCTGTGAAAAGAACACACATGAAATAAAACTGGTGGATCCATATATGGTCTGTGAAAAGAACACACATGCAATGACAATGGTGGATCCATATGTGGTCTGTGAAAAGAAGAGACATTTCAATGACACTGGTGGATCCATCTGTGGTCTGTGAAAAGAACAGACATTTCAATGACACTGGTGGATCCATATGTGGTCTATGAACAGAACATACATGCAATGACACTGGTGGATCCAAATGTGGTCTATGAAAAGAACAAACATTTCAATGGCACTGGTGGATCCATATGGGGTCTGTGAAAAGAACACACATGCAATGACACTGGTGGATCCATAGGTGGTGTGTGAAAAAACACACATGCAATGACACTGGTGGATCCATACGTGGTAAATGAAAAGAATACACATGCAATGACACTAGTGGATCCATATGTCGTCTGTGAAAAGAACACACGTGAAATGACACTGGTGGATCCATATGTGGTCTATGAAAAGAACACACATGCAATGACAATGGTGGAGCCATATGTGGTCTGTGAAAAGAACACACATGCAATGACAATGGTGGACCCATATGTGGTCTGTGAAAAGAACACACATGAAATGACAATGGTGGATCCATATGTCGTAAATGAAAAGAACACACATGTAGTGACACTGGTGGAACCATATGTGGTCTATGAAAAGAACACACATGCAATGACACTGGTGGATCCATATGTGTTGTGTGAAAACAACACACATGCAATGACTCTGGTGGATCCATATGTGGTCTGTGAAAAGAACACATATGCAATGACACCGGTGGATCCATATGTCGTCTATGAAAGGAACACACATGCAATGAGAATGGTGGTTCCATATGTGGTCTGTGAAAAGAACACGCATGCAATGACAATGGTGGATCCATATGTGGTCTGTGAAAAGAACACCCATGCAATGACACTAGTGGACCCATATGTGGTCTATGAAAAGAATACACATGCAATGACACTGGCGGATCCGTATGTGGTCTGTGAAAAGAACACACATGCAATAACACTGGTGGATCCATATGTGGTCTATGAAAAGAACACACATGCAATGACACTGGTGGATCCAAATGTGGTCTGTGAAAAGAACACACATGCAATGAACTCTAGTGGACCCATATGGGGTCTGTGAAAAGAACACACATGCAATGAAACTAGTGGATCCATATGTGGTCTGTGAAAAGAACAAACATTTCAATGACTCTGGTGGATCCATATGTGGTCTGTGAAAAGAACACACATGCAATGACAATGGTGGATCCACATGTGGTAAATGAAAAGAACACACATGCAATGACACTGGTGGATCCATATGTGGTCTATGAAAAGAACACACATGCAATGACACTGGTGGATCCATCTGTGGTGTGTGAAAACAACACACATGCAATGACTCTGGTGGATCCATATATGGAAAGAACAGACATGCAATTACACTGGTGGATCCATATGTGGTCTGTGAAAAGAACACACATGCAATGACACTGGTGGATCCGTATGTGGTCTGTGAAAAGAACACACATGCAATGACACTGGTGGATCCGTATGTGGTCTGTGAAAAGAACAAACATTTCAATGACACTGGTGGATCCATATGTGGTCTGTGAAGAGAACACACATGCAATGACACTGGTGGATCCAAATGTAGTCTATGAAAATAACAAACATTTCAATGACACTGGTGGATCCGTATGTGGTCTGTGAAAAGAACAAACATTTCAATGACACTGGTGGATCCATATGTGGTCTGTGAAGAGAACACACATGCAATGACACTGGTGGATCCAAATGTAGTCTATGAAAATAACAAACATTTCAATGACACTGGTGGATCCATATGTGGTCTGTGAAAACAACACACATGCAATGACACTGGTGGATCCATAGGTGGTGTGTGAAAAAAAACACATGCAATGACACTGGTGGATCCATACGTGGTAAATGAAAAGAATACACATGAAATGACACTAGTGGATCCATATGTCATCTGTGAAAAGAACACACATGAAATGACACTAGTGGATCCATATGTGGTCTGTGAAAAGAACACACATGCAATGAACTCTGGTGGATCCATATGGGGTCTGTGAAAAGAACACACATCCAATGACACAGGTGGATCCATATGTGGTCTGTGAAAAGAACACACATGCAATCACAATGGTGGATCCATATGTGGTCTGTCAAAAGAACACACATGCAATGAACTCTGGTGGATCCATATGGGGTCTGTGAAAAGAACACAAATGCAATGACACTGGTGGATCCATATGTGGTCTGTGAAAAGAACACACATGCAATGACAATGGTGGATCCATATGTGGTCTGTGAAAAGAACACACATGAAATGACCCTGCTGGATCCATATGTGGTCTGTGAAAAGAACAAACATTTCAATGACACTAGTGGATCCATATATGGTTTGTGAAAAGAACACACATGCAATGAACTCTACTGGATCCACATGTGGTAAGTGAACAGAACACACATGCTGTGACACTGGTGGATCCATATGTGGTCTATGAAAAGAAAACACATGCCATGACACTGGTGGATCCATATGTGGTGTGTGAAAATAACACACATGCAATGATTCTGGTGGATCCATATGTGGTCTATGAAAAGAACAGACATGCAATTACACTGGTGGATCCATATGTGGTCTGTGAAAAGAACACACATGCAATGACACTTGTGGATCCATATGTGGTGTCTGAAAAGAACACACATGCAATGACACTGGTGGATCCATATGTGGTCTATGAAAAGAACAGACACGCAATTACACTGGTGGATCCATATGTGGTCTATGAAAAGAACACACATGCAATAATACTTGTGGATCCATATGTAGTCTATGAAAAGAACACACATGCAATGACACTGGTGGATCCATATGTGGTCTATGAAAAGAACAAACATTTCAATGACACTGGTGGATCCATATGTGGTCTATGAAAAGAACAAACATTTCAATGACACTGGTGGATCCATATGTGGTTTGTGAACAGAACATACATGCACTAACACTGGTGGATCCATATGTCGTCTGTGAAAAGAACACACATGAAATAAATTTGATGGATCCATATGTGGTCTGTGAAAAGAACACACATGCAATGACAATGGTGGATCCATATGTGGTCTGTGAAAAGAACAGACATTTCAATGACAATGGTGGATCCATATGTGGTCTGTGAAAAGAACAGACATTTCAATGACACTGGTGGATCCATATGTGGTCTGTGAAAAGAACATACATGCAATGACACTGGTGGATCCAAATGTGGTCTATGAAAAGAACAAACATTTCAATGACACTGGTGGATCCATATGTTGTCTGTGGAAAGAACACACATGCAATGACACTGGTGGATCCATAGGTGGTGTGTGAAAAAAACACACATGCAATGACACTGGTGGATCCATACGTGGTATGTGAAAAGAACAAACATTTCAATGACACTGGTGGATCCATATGTGGTCTGTGAAGAGAACACACATGCAATGACACTGGTGGATCCAAATGTGGTCTATGAAAATAACAAACATTTCAATGACACTGGTGGATCCATATGTGGCCTGTGAAAAGAACACACATGCAATGACACTGGTGGATCCATAGGTGGTGTGTGAAAAAAAACACATGCAATGACACTGGCCGATCCATCCGTGGTAAATGAAAACAATACACATGCAATGACACTAGTGGATCCATATGTCATTTGTGAAAAGAACACACATGAAATGACACTGGTGGATCCATATGTGGTCTGTGAAAAGAACACACATGCAATGAACTCTGGTAGATCCATATGGGGTCTGTGAAAAGAACACACATGCAATGACACTGGTGGATCCATATGTGGTCTGTGAAAAGAACACACATGCAATGACAATGGTGGATCCATATGTGGTCTGTTAAAAGAACACACATGCAATGAACTCTGGTGGATCCATATGGGGTCTGTGAAAAGAACACACATGCAATGACACTGGTAGATCCATATGTGGTCTGTGAAAAGAACACACATGCAATGACAATGGTAGATCCATATGTGGTCTGTGCAAAGAACACACATGAAATGACCCTGCTGGATCCATATGTAGTCTGTGAAAAGAACAAACATTTCAATGACACTAGTGGATCCATATTTGGTCTGTGAAAAGAACACACATGCAATGAACTCTACTGGATCCACATGTGGTAAGTGAAAAGAACACACATGCTGTGACACTGGTGGATCCATATGTGGTCTGTGAAAAGAACACACATGCAATGGCACTGGTGGATCCATATGTGGTGTCTGAAAACAACACACATGCAATGACTCTGGTGGATCCATATGTGGTCTGTGAAAAACAGACATGCAATTACACTGGTGGATCCATATGTGGTCTGTGAAAAGAACACACATGCAATGACACTGGTGGATCCATATGTAGTCTATGAAAAGAACACACATGCAATGACACTGGTGGATCCATATGTGGTCTATGGAAAGAACAAACATTTCAATGACACTGGTGGATCCATATGTGGTCTATGAAAAGAACAAACATTTCAATGACACTGGTGGATCCATATGTGGTTTGTGAACAGAACATACATGCACTGACACTGGTGGATCCATATGTCGTCTGTGAAAAGAACACACATGAAATAAAACTGGTGGATCCATATGTGGTCTGTGAAAAGAACACACATGCAATGACAATGGTGGATCCATATGTGGTATGTGAAAAGAACAGACATTTCAATGACACTGGTGGATCCATATGTGGTCTGTGAAAAGAACAGACATTTCAATGACAGTTGTGGATCCATATGTGGTCTGTGAATAGAACATACATGCAATGACACTGGTGGATCCAAATGTGGTCTATGAAAAGAACAAACATTTCAATGACACTGGTGGATCCATATGTTGTCTGTGAAAAGAACACACATGCAATGACATTGGTGGATCCATAGGTGGTGTGTGAAACAAAACACACATGCAATGACACTTGTGGATGCATACATGGTAAATGAAAAGAATACACATGCAATGACACTAGTGGATCCATATGTCGTCTGTGAAAAGAACACACATGAAATGACAGTGGTGGATCCATATGTGGTCTATGAAAAGAACACACATGCAATGACAATGGTGGATCCATATGTGGTATGTGAAAAGAACACACATGCAATGACAATGGTGGACCCATATTTGGTGAGTGAAAAGAACACACATGAAATGACAATGGTGGATCCATATGTGGTAAATGAAAAGAACACACATGTAGTGACACTGGTGGATCCATATGCGGTCTATGAAAAGAACACACATGCAATGACACTGGTGGATCCATATGTGGTGTGTGAAAACAACACACATGCAATGACTCTGGTGGATCCATATGTGGTCTGTGAAAAGAACACACATGCAATGACACAGGTGGATCCATATGTAGTCTATGAAAGGAACGCACATGCAATGAGAATGGTGGTTCCATATGTGGTCTGTGAAAAGAACACTCATGCAATGACAATGGTGGATCCATATGTGGTCTGTGAGAAGAACACACATGCAATGACACTAGTGGATCCAAATGTGGTCTGTGAAAAGAACACACATGCAATGAACTCTGGTGGATCCATATGGGGTCTGTGAAAAGAACACACATGCAATGACACTAGTGGATCCATATGTGGTCTGTGAAAAGAACAAACATTTCAATGACTCTGGTGGATCCATATGTGCTCTGTGAAAAGAACACACATGCAATGACAATGGTGGATCCACATGTGGTAAATGAAAAGAACACACATGCAGTGACACTGGTGGATCCATATGTGGTCTATGAAAAGAACACACATGCATTGACACTGGTGGATCCATATGTGGTGCGTGAAAACAACACACATGCAATGACTCTGGTGGATCCATATATGGAAAGAACAAACATGCAATTACACTGGTGGATCCATATGTGGTCTGTGAAAAGAACACACATGCGATGACACTTGTGGATCCATATGCAGTCTATGAAAAGAACACACATGCAATGACACTGGTGGGTCCATATGTGGTATGTGAAAAGAACAAACATTACAATGACACTGGTGGATCCATATATGGTCTGTGAAGAGAACACACATGCAATGACACTGGTCGATCCAAATGTGGTCTATGAAAATAACAAACATTTCAATGACACTGGTGGATCCATATGTGGCCTGTGAAAAGAACACACATGCAATGACAGTGGTGGATCCATAGGTGGTGTGTGAAAAAACACACATGCAATGACACTGGTGGATCCATACGTGGTAAATGAAAAGAATACACATGCAATGACACTAGTGGATCCATATGTCATCTGTGAAAAGAACACACATGAAATGACACTGGTGGATCCATATGTGGTCTGTGAAAAGAACACACATGCAATGAACTCTGGTGGATCTATATGGGGTCTGTGAAAAGAACACACATGCAATGATACTGGTGAATCCATATGTGGTCTGTGAAAAGAACACACATGCAATGACAATGGTGGATCCATATGTGGTCTGTTAAAAGAACACACATGCAATGAACTCTGGTGGATCCATTTTGGGTCTGTGAAAATAACACACATGCAATGACACTGGTGGATCCATAGGGATGGATGGACGGGCGTTGCATGGACAAGACAATTCACATAGCAATCAGAATATAGGGCAATTGCAGATAAATAAGATAAAGCATCCAAGTACTAGATAATCTTAGGCATGTGTTCCATATATAGTCATACGTGCTTGCAATGAGAACTTGCACAACATCTTTTGTCCTGCCAGCCCGTTTGCAGCGGGGCCTCAAGGGAACTACTGGCAATTAAGGTGCTCCTTTTAATAGAGCACCGGAGCAAAGCATTAACACTCCGTGAACACATGTGATCCTCACATCAAAGCCATTCCCTCCGGTTATCCCGATTTCTGTCACTTCGGGGCCATTGGTTCCGGACAACAACGTGTGTATACAACTTGCAGGTAAGACCAAAACAATACTACCATAATGAATCAATAACATGTTTAGATCTGAAATCATGGCACTCGGGCCCTAGTGACAAGCATTAAGCATAACAAGTCGCAACAAAGTCATAAAGCACTAATAGAAGATACTAGGCACCATGCCCTAACAATCTAATGCCATTACATGAACGATCTCATCCAATCCCTACCATCCCCATAGCCTACAGGGGGGGATTACTCACTCACAGATGGGGGAAACATGGATGGTCGATGGAGAAGCGATGGTGATGATGATGGCGATGATCTCCTCCAATTCCTCGTGCCAGCAGGGTGCCAGAACGGAGTTTCTGGTGCTGTTTCGTGGAATCTGGCGGTGGCGGCGGAGCGGAACTCGTTCTGGAAAAACGTCGAACCCCCCTAAGTTTTTAGGTTAGAAGGCATCTTATAGGCGAAGAGGGAGATCGAGGGGGTGTCTGGGGCGGCCAGACCACCCCCTGGCGTGGCCAGGCCCAGCCCGCACGGCCAGGTGGTGTGGCTGGGCCCCAGCCCCACTCTGTCTCATATTCTAGCTCCGGGAGTCTTCTGGTGAAATAGGATTTTTGGCTTTTGTCCCATCCAATTCCGAGAATATTCATTTTGTGACTTTCCTGGAACCAAAAACAGCAGAAAACAGGCAGCTGGAACTGTGGCTCTTGTTAATAGGTTAGTCCAAAAAATCATATGAAAAGTACTCCAAAGGGTGGACAAAACACAAGAAAGTAGATAAAACCAAGCATGGAACATCAAAAATTATAGATACATTTGCAATGTATCACAAAGACGTGTGAAGCGATTGTTCATATCACGCCACCTTTCCGACCCGACCCGCAAGCATTGGGGACAACGCTTCTTGAAGGGGGATGATGATATGAGCATGCAGGAGGAGGTGAAGCCTAATTTTAGGACTCCACCAAGCTAGGTGATGCGGGCGCATCCCATTGATGATTGGCACGCCAGGACGACCTATGATATGTAATGATAAGTCTAAGGTTGTGTCAAATATTATTTCTATGTTATTGAGTCTGCGTCTAGGTTAGGTTCGAGTCCGAGTCTAGGTACGAATGCGCCCACAACCCTAACCTACCACCAACAAGCTTTTCAGAGTTAGTTCTTTCTTTAGTGTGAGTTTTCTTTGCAATTCCACTTTGCACGCTTATAGCTCTCACTTGTGGTTTCTAGTTTGGTGCAATCCCCAAGGTGAGGTACAAGGCTAACACCACCATATTCCACTTCAATATACAATACTTGTGTGTCTTGCATGATGGATAGGCACGGTGAGTCGAGCCAACCACCTCCCCAAGAAGAAGATCAAGGACCGTACATGACGCACGCAACTCACTTCATCGTCCGCCAAAAGTTCCGTGAACGTTGCCAAGCCCTTGAGAAACGACAAGATGAACAATTTGGCAAGACGCAAGGCGAGTTCAAGAACATCGACAACCCCTTCGACGGCCTCGAGCGACAAATGCACGCAATGCATCACAACTTCTGCCACCAAAATGAAGCGCTTCAATGCTCCATCGCCAAAACAAATGACAATCTTTGACGCCTCATCGACGGAATGGCAAGACCATGTTCACGCGCATCAAGCTCGTCAAGTTCTTCGCGTCGTCATGCACCTCTTCAATAAGATCTACATCCAAGTGCTCCAAGACGCAAGGATGCCCCCATGGTTGAGGATGGAAGTTCTTCGAACTATGTACCTTCCCCACGGCATGCCGCAAAGTCAACCTATGATGGTGATTTCTCTTCAAGGCCACGAGCAAGGCAAGAAGAACACCGTCATCATGCAAGGGCATTGGTGATCCAACAAGAGCAACCACGAGAAGAACCGCAAGTGCAACAGCAAGTCTACCACCATCGCCCGCGACACGTACTTGACACAACAAGTGATGACTCCAATTTAGCAAATCAAGCTCGTCATCGACGTGAAGCTCTCCAAGATCCTCCTCCTCGTCATCATCGTCATGAATGTCCACACCGACACCATGGTCATCACGAGGCACCTCCTCCACCACACCAAAACATGGAGCGTCAAGTGGTACAAGTTGAGCGACGCCCACCACGTCAAGAGGCTGACGACCATGATATTTGTCGTGAGGCCCATGTGCCTAACCAACATCACCAACCAAGGAACGAGCCTCCTCTTCGTCATCAACCGCGTCATGAGGCTCCACACCCTCAACAACATCATGGGGCCCAAGTGCCTCAACATTGTCAACAACCGTGCCAAGAGCAAGAGCAAGCTCCTCAACAAAAATATCAAGAGAAAGCTCCACAACAAGGTCGCGAGAACCAAGTTCCACCTCCTCAACCACAAGATCATCAACAAGGTCACCAAGCTCATCGCAATGACCGCAACGATGAAGAAACTTTTGGCAAGCTCAAGTTCAAAATGCCCAAGTTCACCGGATCCAATGACCCCGAAGAATGCCACTCGTGGGCACTCAAGATCGACAAGATCTTCCGCATGCACAACTATAGCAACGAGAAGATGGTCGCCATGGCTTTGCTTGACTTTGATGATTACGCCAACCTTTGGTGGGAACAAGTTCAAGTTGCTCGTGAAGCAAGACAAGACCCGCCAATCACAACTTGGCATGACATGAAGGCTCATATGAGATCCCGCTTTGTCCCCGCGCATTACACGCGTGACCTCTTCAACAACCTTCAATCGCTTCATCAAGGGACAAAGACCGTGGAAGAGTACTTCAAGGAAATGGAACTCAACTTGATCCGCGCCAACATTGAAGAGCGCATGGAGCAAACTATGGCACATTTCCTCATTGGCTTGAATCACCCAATCAAGCGCATTGTCGAGTTCCAAACATACAACAACATGGTTGAGCTTGTGCACATCGCAACAAAGGCTGAACGTCAAGTGCAAGAGGACATCAAGTACAACAAGCCCAAGACGTATTTCACCTACAAGCAAGCTTCAACCGCTACACCAACAACTTTCAATGGAAGCTCCTCAAGTACCTCCAAGCCTTCCTTCAAGCCCACACTTCCTCAAGGAAAACTGCCCCCAAATGGCAAACAAGAAAAGAGTGATACACCTTTCAATGGTGAATGCTACAAGTGTGGAGGTAAAGTACACAAGTCGGCCGAATGTGGAAACAAGAAAGTCTTGTTCATCCATGACAATGGTGATGAAGTGTACTTGAGTGAAGATGAATTTGATGCCCGAGTCAAGGAAGCAATGGCAAGAAAACGAGTGGAAGATGACCAAGAACTCCTCATGTGTGAACATGACGCAAGTCCATCGCTTGTCGTCACAAGGATATTGACCACTCAAGTACAAGCGAATGAAGACCAACGCTCAAACATCTTCCAAACATGAGCCTACATCAATGGCAAATCTATCAAAGTGATCATCGACGGAGGGAGTTGCCACAACCTTGCTAGCACCTAGTTGTGTGAGAAACTCAACCTCACCCTCCATCCACACAAGCACCCCTACCACGTGCAATGGCTAAGTGAGCAAGGGTCCGTGAAGATCAAGCATACTGTATCGGTCTCCTTCGCCATTGGTCCTTACAAAGACACGGTGGAGTGCGATGTGGTGCCTATGATAGTTTGCCACATGCTTCTTGGTCGACCATGGCAATTTGACAAGGCTGATCAACAAGATGGTCGCACCAATGTATACACCTTCAAATGGCTCAACAAAACATGTGTTTTGCAACCAATGACTCCTAGCCAAATAATTGCAGATAATGCAAAGGCTTTAGCGAGGGCAAAAAGCACAACACCTACTTGTGAGAAGAGCGGTGAGAGAGAGAACCACCCCATAGTTAGTGAGAGCCACAAGCCAAACTCGAGTGGAAAAACTAAGAGTGTTCTGCTTGCCACTAAAAGTGAGATGAGAGATGTTCGGAACAACCCATCCATCTTGCACTATGTCCTCCTTTGCAAGGGACTAGTGCAAGGAACTAATGAATTAACCAATGTTCCTCCATCTTTGATGATTGTTTTGCAGGAATTCAAGGATGTGTTCCCCGAAGAGCTTCCACATGGACTACCTCCTCCTCGCGGCATCGAACATCACATTAACCTCATCCCCGGCACACCACTTCCCAATTGTGCCGCTTACCGCACGAACCCATAGGAGACAAAGGAGATTGAACATCAAATCAACCAACTCGTCTCCAAAGGTTTGATCCAAGTTAGCACTAGTCCAAGTGCCGTACCCGTGATTCTTGTTCCTAAGACGGATGATACGTTATGGTTATGCATGGACTACCGTCCAATCAATGATATCACCGTGCGTTATCGATATCCCATACCATGTCTCGATGACATGCTTGATGAGTTGTGTGGAGCTACTATTTTTTCGAAAATTGATCTTCGTAGTGGTTACCATCAAATACGCATGGCTGAAGGTGATGAGTGGAAAACTTCCTTCAAGACCAAACTTGGTCTCTATGAATGGTCGGTTATGCCCTTTGGTTTATCTAATGCCCCATCCACCTTCATGCGCCTTATGAATAATATCTTGCGTTCTCTCATTGGAAACAATGTTGTTGTCTATTTCGATGATATTCTTGTTTATAGCAAATCACTTGAGGACCATATTACACATGTCAAGGAAGTTTTGCAAATCCTTCGACATGAAAAGCTTTGTGCTAATTTTCCCAAGTGCACTTTTGCTAAAGACAAGTTAATTTTTCTTGGATTTGTCGTTTCTTCGAAGTGAATTGAAGTTGATGTTTCCAAGGTAAAGGACATACGAGATTGGCCCATCCCAACAAATGTGAGTGAACTCCAAAGTTTTCATGGGTTGGCCTGTTTCTATCGTCGCTTTGTGAAAGACTTTTCCACCATTGCTTGTCCTCTCAACGAGTTGATGAAAAAGAATGTCACATTCGTGTGGGGCAAAGCGCAACAAAAAGCTTTTGATGAACTTAAAAAGAGGCTCACTGAAGCACCTCTCCTTGCGTTACCGGATTTCACTAAAACTTTTGAGATAGAGTGTGATGCTAGTGGTATTGGCATTGGAGGAGTCCTTATGCAAAACGGACGTCCTATAGCCTACCATAGCGAGAAACTTGATGGTGCTCGCATTAATTATCCGATTTATGACAAAGAGATTTTTGCCTTAGTTTGTGTCCTTCAAGTTTGGCAACACTACCTATGGCCCAAGGAATTTAGCATACATTCCGACCATGAGTTGTTGAAATATATCAAAGGCCAAGCTAACTTGAGCAAGAGACATGCTAAGTGGGTTGAGTTCATGGAGTCTTTTCCAAACATAGTCAAGTATAAGAAGGGCAAAGATAATGTAGTTGCGGACGCCTTGTCTCGCAAACACACAAGCCTTCTTACGAGACTTGAAATCAACATGTTGGGTATTGAGGAAATAAAATCTTTGTATGCTTCCGACCCGTTCTTTGAACCAATTTTTGCAAAGTGCTCCATTGACAAAGGGGTTGATGTTTTCTATTTGCATAAGGGATTTCTCTTTAAACAAAACAAGCTTTGCATTCCGAAATCGTTGCTCCAACTTTTGCTTCTCCAAGAATCTCATGGTGGAGGCCTTATGGGTCACTTTGGCCGTGACAAGACTTTGGACATGCTCTCCACTCACTACTTTTGGCCCAAGATGAAGCGCGACGTGGAGCGCTACGTTCAACGATGCACGACATGTGTTCAAGCTAAGTCACAAGCTAAACCCTATGGTCTTTATATGCCATTGCCTATTCCTCATACACCTTGGTCCGACATTAGCATGGATTTCGTGTTAGTGATGGGGATATGCCAATGGGGTTATGTCCAGCAGGACGTTCTGATTGGGTTGAAGGGCCTATGAGTGGGCCTGAAGGACGGCGACTAGACTACGACTGAAGGAGAAGCCTGGCGATTGGAAACTGAAGGCCCAGAAGCGTATCTGAAGCCCAGTCGGATTAGGTCAAAAAGCCTCCGAGTCCATATCTGGCTCGGTTGTAACTTGTAAACCCTAGCGAGGTGACTCCTATATAAACCTCCCTAGGGTATCCTAAGGACTTACGTTCCATCACACACACCCTCGAGCGACTCGCTGCTTAGACGCCGAGCTCGCCATCCTTGTAACTCGCTCTCCATTAATCCAATCTAGCAGGAGTAGGTCTTTACCCTCCGGGGGGCCGAGCCTGGGTAAACCATGTGCATCCGCCCCCATCTCGCACCGCAGATGGCCGCCAACTTTTCCTCGCGTTACAATCAATCGCTGCCAGTAGAAGCGACTGCCGTGGCCATTTCCACAATAGTGGCAAGACCCTACTCGCTGATCGATCGGCCGCTCGCCACCGGCCGCATGATCGCCATTGGCGAGATTTTACAGATCCTGCCAAGCAGCTACATCCCGGCATCACGCCCGGTCACTCACGGCGCGGTGATGCCGGTCGGCTCCATCAACCTCTTCGTCGGCTTCACTGGTGCGGTCGACCCAGCTGCAACAATGATTGTCGGCGGATCGCTGCCGCATCGTAACCTGCTCTCGGAAGAGCAGGTCCGCTACATCAGGAGCCTCGTCACCAAGTACGACTCGGCCGCCAGCGGCGCAGCCAAAACCAACGCCGCCACCAACGACAAAGCCCTAAACAACGACGCCGACTCCGTGACCCCTGCCTCGGTCGACGGATCTATCACTGTCGCATCACGAGAGGACTCCATCACGCGAGTCTCCAACCCGGAGGATTTCGAGGACCCCTCCATCCTCAGGATCTTCGACTCCGACTCCGGCTCGGAATCGCTTGAAGACTTCCGCTCGAGATCCAATCGTTTCAATGCGATCTACATGGAGGGCAGCACGGCCGCCCCGCCAGATCCGTTCTCCACGCTGATCCCGCCGACTGCGACGGCCATAGAGGTGGACGAAGCCCGCCTGCGGCTCACGGAGGCACACCACAACGAACTCGCCGAGCGTGAGAAATACCGCCTTGAGCGGGAAACGGCGCGGGAGCTATCGCTCTATCACCAGCGCCGCATCAGGACCCGCCCGAACTCCAACGTCCAGGACCCCGTCTTGAACTTCAACGACGAAAGCGACCCCGCACGCGCGGCCGAGCGCGAATACTGCGAGAACGCGCCGCCAGGCGGAAGCAATCCCGCGAGACCACCACCGGGCGCACCGACGATCGGAGCCCCTCCACCACCCATCGGCCGCGCGCCCCCGCCGGACCAACCGCGGATCATCATCTCGCCTCAAGCACGCGACGCCAACGGACTACCACTCTACTCCACCCCGATGGACAACGTCGTCGCGGCTGACGCCGCGATCGCCCACCTCGACGTCCAAGGCGATGGCGCGGTACAGATCCAGTATGCCAAGGCCCTACTCGTCAGGGCCGTCGAGCAACAAGCTGCGGGAGTCGACCCGCGGGGGCGGATGTATTCCCGTTCCTCAGCAAGCAGAGTGGCATCAAGCGGTCACCCTACCGTCGCCAATGCATTGACTTGCCCCCCACCGCAGCCCCTAGCGAACCAGCCACGGGCCGCCAACCCCGTGTTGTCCACCAATGAGCCGCGACCGGTGAATAACACGGTCGCCGCCAACGGGCAGCCCATTGATGCCCAAACGAACATCATCAACAACCAGGCATGGTGGGCGCGCCAGCCCAACGACTTGAGGCACACCCTCACCAACCGCGGCGACCCCGAACCAAGAGGCTCGCTCAGTCGAGTCGGACCGCAATGCTTCGGGCCCATGATCCGTGGGAAAAACTACCCCACCAACTTCAAGGATCCCAAAGAGATCGAAAAGTACGACCCGACGTACGATCCAACTATCTGGCTGGACACATACCTCATGGCAATGGGAATCGCAGGCCACACCGACCTGATCACCGCTGGCTATCTACCCCTGATGATGGAAGGTGCGACCCGGCAATGGATCAACACCCTTCCCGCCGACAGCATTGATTCCTGGGAAGAAATGCGGGACGCCTTCATCAGGCACTTCGAGGGCTCCTACACCCGCGCCACCACCATAGAAGATTTGGAGCAATGCATCCAGGGACAACGCGAGTCGACTCGCCGTTGGATTCCAAGATGGCAAGAACTGTGGATCAACGCCTCCGGCATCCACCCAGATACGGCGATACATTGCTTCAAGAATGCGTGCCGGTATGAACCCCTGGTCGCTAAGATCAAGAGGGTCTACTAGACGCTCGACAATGTCCCCGACCTCCTCGAGATCACCAAGCGCTACACGGAGGAGGACCCCAACCAAGACTCTGACGACGAGTCAGGAGGACGACGCCGAACCAGCATCCACGATAGCGAGCGCCTACGCGACATGCGCTATAGCAACACCCGCATCACCGGCAAGCGCCGCACGGACGGGCGAGTCGACTTCGTCGCCAATGCCAGCTACGGCCAGCGCGACCCCAAGAGTTACCGCCGCGACGGAGGAAACTACCATGATAGCGGAAACTACCGCTCCAACAACAGAGCGAGGCTGAAATTCGACCCCGCTGCCCTCCTCAATCAGCCCTGCATCTACCATAGCAGGGAGAGAAAACCCGCCACCCACACCACCGCTGATTTCCACTCTCTCTAAGAGATTGAGAAGGCGAGGCGAGCAAGGGAGGACCCCAATAACAACCCACCTCGGGACAACGGGAACGCCGGCGGCTTCGGCACCGTCGGTGGCTCGCTACACACCTTCACCGGACTTGGCACCAAGCGCGAGAAGAAGGTGCTCGCCCGCGTGGTCGCCGTCAACGCGGTGACACAAGTCGACATCCCTCGCTTCCTCAACTGGTCCAAGCAGAGCATCACCTGGAGTCGCCAGGACCACGCATCAAGAATCGAATACCTAGGGCGAGTCGCCCTGGCAGTCAGGCCCAAGGTGGCGGACTACTAGCTGCCCAAGACACTAATGGACGGTGGGAGCTCCATCAACATCATGTACCTAGACACATTCAAGAGGCTGTAGCTCCCAAAAGCAGCCATTGAGCCAACCCTGATGACCTTCCATGGTATCGTCCCCGGTCGGAAGGCGTACCCGATCGGAAAAGTGACGCTGCTAGTCACCTTCAGCACTCTGGCAAACTACCGCACGGAGAGGATCGTATTCGAGCTGGTGAACTTCCGCAACCCCTACCACTGCGTCCTGGGTCGCCAGGCATTCGCAAAGTTCATGGCGACCCCACACTACGCCTACAACATGATGAAGCTCCCCGGGCCAAGCGGCATCATCACCATCCACGGCGACCCCGACATGGCCGTGGAATGCGAGGATAAAGGAGCCGAGCTCACCGACGCCGTCATCGCTGCGGAGACCGATCACACGGAGGAACTTGCGAAATATGCGAGCAACATCAACAAGGACGACCCCACCATCCTGAAGAAACCAACCGCCGCGAACTCCACGTTCGAAGCGACCACGCACACCCGCACCATCGAGCTCGTCCCGGGCGACTCCAGCTAGACGGTCACCATCAGGGCGCATATGAGCCCCGCATAGGAAAGCATGCTCATCGGGTTCCTCCGTGAGAACCGCGACATCTTCGCATGTAAGCCATCTGACATGCCAGGTGTCCTGAGGGAACTCGCTGAGCATAAACCCAATGCCGACCCCAAAGTGCGACCAGTAAAGCAGTCGCTACGGCCCTTCAATGAAGAGCGCCGTCGAGCAATCACCGAAGAAGTACAGCGCCTGCTAGCCGCAGGCTTCATCCGGCCAATCAAATACTCCAAGTGGCTGGCAAACCCAGTCCTGGTTCTGAAAAAGAACAACACATGGAGAATGTGTATCGACTACACCAATCTCAACAGCGCCTGCCCGAAGGAGGAGTTCGTCCTACCGCGCATCGACCAAATCATCGATTCGACCGCGGGATCGGAGTCGCTGTGCTTCCTTGACGCTTACTCTGGTTATAAGCAGATCAAGATGGCGGTCAAGGACGAGGAGAAGACGGTGTTCATCACGCCATTTGGTGCCTTCTGCTACACGGCCATGACGTTCGGCCTCAAGAACATCGGCGCCACATACCAGCGATGCATGCAGGAGTGCCTAGCGAGCCAAATTGGCCGCAACATCCACGTCTACATCAACGACATGGTGGTAAAATCCAACCGCCAGGACGACCTGCTCGCCGACCTGGCCGAAACCTTCACAAACCTGCGGAGTTACAACATAAAGCTAAACCCCGGAAAATGCACCTTCGGCATCCCCACCAGACAGCTCATGGGGTATGTAGTCTCCAAGCGAGGCATCGAAGCCAACCCCACCAAGATCGACACCATCGCGCGACTCGAGAAACCCGAGTGCCTGCGCGACGTCCAGAAGTTGGCAGGGCGAGTCGCGGCCCTCAGTCGCTCCATCCCCCGACTAGGCGAGAAGGCAATGCCCCTCTACCGCCTGATGCGCAAGAACCCCATGATCCAATGGGACGCGGAGGCCGACGATGCACTCAAAGCGCTCAAAGAAGTGCTACTCGCAGCTCCACTCCTCGCCGCTCCACTCGACAAAGAGCCAATGCTCGTCTACGTCGCGGCCTCCACTTGAATCGTCAGCGTCGTGATGGTCGTCGAACGACCAGAGCAGGGCAAGGAGCGCCTCATACAGCGCCCTATCTACTACATCAGCGAAGTCCTGACGGATTCACGACAGCGCTACCCACAGTACCAGAAACTGGTGTACGCGGTATTCAGGGCTCAGCAGCGACTCCCGCACTATTTCCAGGAGCACCTGATCACGGTGGTCTCCTCCGCACCTCTGCAGGACATAATACGCAATCGCGAGGCGACCGGGCGAGTTGCCAAGTGGGCCGTCAAAATCGGTGTCCACAACATCAAATACGAGCCCCGCAAAGCGATCAAGTCACAAGCCCTAGCTGATTTCCTCGCAGATTGGGAAGAAGCACAGCAGCCGGAGAAGCTCCCGTACCTCCATTACTGGTCGCTCCACTTTGACGGCTCCAAGAACGCCGACAGCGCAGGGGCTGGGGTCATACTAACCTCTCCCAAAGGAGACAAGCTCCGCTACGTGCTCCACCTCAACTTAAGGCCCTGCACCAATGACATGGCAGAATACGAGGCCCTCCTTCACGGCATGAGAGCCGCTAAGGAGATGAACGTCAACCGCTTATGATGCTATGGAGACTCCGACCTAGTCGCCGGCCAGGTCGCCGGGATGTGCGACGCCGTCTCTCCAACAATGATCGCATACCGCCAAGCGGTAGACCAGTTGGGAGGACACTTCGACGGCTATTCCGTCGAGTGGATCGACAGGCGCAAAAATGAGGAGGCAGACGCCCTTTCCCGCATCGGATCGACCCGATAAGCGCCACTAGTATGCGTCTTCCTCGACATCATCCATAAACCGTCGGTTAGCCCACCAAAGGAGATCGACGTCGGGATACCACTATAACCAGAACCGGCCTTAGTCGCCATGGTTGTGGAGCCTAGCGACTGGACAGCACCATACATCGCCTTCCTGGAGCACAAGATCTTACCAAGCAACGAGATGGAGGCACGAATGGTCGTGCGCCGCTGCAAATCCTTCGTCATCATCAATGGCGAGCTCCACAGACGCAGCATGACCGGCGTGTTGCAGCGCTGCGTACATCCAGAAGAAGGCCCGCAAGATCCTCCAAGACATTCACGCCGGCGACTGCGGCCATCACGCCGGCGCCAAGTCGCTAGTTGCCAAGGCCATGCGGCACAGTTTCTACTGGCTCACCGCACACGCCGACGCCACCAACATCGTCCAGCGATGCGTCGTCTGCCAGAAGTACGCCCACCAGACGCACCTCCCTGGTTTGGCACTCAAGACCATCCCCATTACATGGCCATTCGCCGTATGGGGCATGGACATGGTAGGCCCGTTCAAGAAGGCCCCATCTGGCTTCACCCATCTCCTGGTCGCGGTCGACAAGTTCACCAAATGGGTCGAGGCCAAGCCAATAAAAAAGTGCGACGGCAAGACAGCCACCAAGTTCTTACACGAACTCATTTACCGATACGGCTACCCGCACAACATCATAATAGACAACGGCACCAACTTCGCCAAGGGGACCATGGCGGAATTCTGTGAAGAACATGGCGTACGACTTGACCTCGCTTCAGTCGCCCACCCGGAGTCGAACGGCCAAGCAGAACGCGCCAACCAGAGTGTCCTCCACGGGCTCAAGCCGCGACTCCAGGTGCCCCTCGAGGGCACCCCAGGATGCTGGGTCGACGAGCTCCCCTCCGTAATATGGGGGATCCGCACTTCCTTCAATCGCTCCACCGGGTTCACACCCTTCTTCATGGTGTACGATGCCGAGGCCGTAATGCCAACTGACCTAGAACACGATTCACCTTGAGTCGCCAACTACGTCGAGGCGACCAACGAGGTCGCCCGCCAAGACAGCATCGATCAACTCGACGAGGCACGCGACCTGGCTCGCTCTCGCACCACCATCTACCAGCAAGGACTCCGTCGCTACCACAGCCTCCGAGTACGGACTCGCACCTTCCAGGAAGGCGACCTGGTCCTACGACTGGCCCAAGACAAGAAAGGCATGCACAAACTCTCCCCCCATGGGAGGGGCCATTCGCCATAGGACGAGTCCTCGGCAATGACGCCTACTACCTCATCGACATACGGGGTGACGGCCAGCTCGAGGTCGGGAGGCCATGGAATGTAAACCTCCTCAGAAAGTTCTATACATAGAACCTCAAATTGTACTTAGCTGACATATATAACGAAATTCATTTGGATCACACAAATTGTGTCTACTCACCATATTCTTGTGCCACTTGCACTCGTACATATTAGCAATATTCTACTCACAGAAATCAGCCTTTGGTCGAGCGACCGGCACAGCTAAGTAGTGCGGCACAAGGGCACCGGAAATACTCGGGCCTTGGGTCGTCCACAAAAATGCCAACCCGGAGCTGCCATTGGAGTCGCCTAGCCCGACTGGCCCACTGGGCGAAGACAACTGGTATACGCTTCTCACAGCGACCTGTCCCTCCCATCCTCGCGCAAAGCGACTCGAACGGTTAAGTACCACGCACAGGGACTCCGCAAAACGGGAACCCCCACGCGGCTCGGGAACACACCAAGTAAGAGAGCTGCCTTGGACTCGCCAAGCGACTGGCTCTCCGGGCCAGGGGAGGAGACGCGTTACAAACAACACATTAACAACCTACAACAGGAATGCGACCAATATGTTTGAGCACCACGCTCGGGGACTCGCCTACAAAACAATCCTACTCGCGCTCCGGGACTCGCCACTCAGAAGACGCGAGAGATAAAACAATGCACAACCAAAACAAAACACAAAAGTATACAATCGAGTTATACCCCATTAAAGGACGGATGCGCTCGGGGACTCGCTCAATCAAAAATAAACACACCACACAATCCTGGTCGCAATAGGAGTTGATTGACTCCCCTTGGCATATATTACAAAACACATTACAACAGTCACCACTTGGCATACATCACAAACTGCCCAACTACATTGTTTATTCCACAAGTCCTGATGAAGAAGCACCACCACCCCCCTTGACACGAACAAAAGGCTGCCACGGGTTCGTCGGGTACATCGTCAGCGACTTCAACAACACCGACCGGAAGGGCTGCTCCGACTTCATATCGCGATGCTCTGAATCAGGGTCGCCAGGCGCCAACACCGTCTCCTGGTATGGCAGAAGATCCCCCATATCCAGGACCCGATCGGTGTAAGGGGTGGCCTTCGCAGTTAGCTTTAGTACCTCTGACATCTCCACCGTGCCGGTCGCCGATGGGTAGCCACTCGTCACGTCGCCAAGGTCGAAGTCGTCGGGGAAGTGGGCGAGACCCAAACTCAATGTCGTGGTGGCCTCACGCTTGAACGCCGAGCGCGCCATCCACTCCACGATGACAGTCGCCTCCTCCAGATAGCACCACACCTCCGTAAGCCCCCCAGGAATAACCTCGGTGGGGGACATGCCTTGAAGAAGCGCTTGGACACATAACGCCAAAGCCGTGGCCGCGTTCACCACGGCAGTCACGCACTGCGAAGCGTTGAAGGTCTGAACCACCGGGTCGCTTTGGCCTATCACAGCTACAAAATCAGACGTCAGTGAAACTACGGACCTCCCTAATCAGGGACTCGCCAAACAAGTCAGGAAAAGATGGAGACTCACCAAGGAGTTTGGGGCAGTTCTCTGTGACATGCTTCTCCAAGGCGGCTTGATCATTGTGCAGCCCCACAATGATCGAATCCGTGGCCTTGCGTTCCTCCTCAGCCGCAGCGACAGCAGCCTTCGCTCGGTCCTCCGAAGAAACTGAGGCCGCCCTCGCCTCCTCCAAGTCTTGGATCAGTGAGGCAATTTGCCCATTCGCCGCGTCCATCTCGGCGACTAGAACATACCCTCCGCGGGCCTTAGAAATCGCAGCCGGGAGACCATCTAAAAGAGAAACCATCAGCGTGCCATACACCAATAGTTCACACTTGACATAGGAAAGGACAGAAAGGAAGATACTTACCAATAGTTTCCTGAAGCCGCTGGTTCGCCTCCTGCGCTTCGCGTAGATTCCGCTCCAAGCGCTCCCTTGTGGCCTGCCGATCGGTCGATTCCCTTTGCAACCCCTGCAAACAGACAACACAACTCAGCACTTACCAAAATCAACATCCTGTTCCTAGCCGCTGAAATTCAGCGACTAAGAACTCGGGTACTGGAGAGTAGAAAAAAGTTCAATTCCTAGCCGCTGAAATTCAGCGACTAAGAACTTGGAGACTGGAGAGTAGAAAGAAGTTCAGTTCCTAGCCGCTAAAATTCAACGACTAAGAACTCGGGGACTGGACATACCTGAATAGCGGCGCAAAGCATCCTGTGGAGTTCTCCAGCGTCAGTTGACGGGATCGTTAAGGAAGTGCACCCACGACGGGACCCAATGTCCGCATCCACGATCTCCGGACTCTGTGGAGACTGGGTGTCCGCCACGCCTAGAAACCCCTAACCATGAAGCGCGGGAACGTCGCCGACGCTCTAGCGAGGGCACTGGTTGTCGGGGCCGGCGCCTCCGACGCGGCCGCAACCAAGACTAGCTCCGATCGTGCCGCCACCACTTCTTCGGCAACTGCCGCAAAATTGGGCTCCACGGCGCCGTCCATGGCAGTGGCGTCGTCGGCACCCTCCTTCTGCTTCTTCGTGCTTTCCGCGGTCGCCACATCTCCGGCGGGTTTTCTCTTCTTGGGGAGGTCGCCCTCTCCCGTGGTGGCGGCCGGCGGAATCTTTGCCACCGAAGGATGGCTAATCTTCTTGGCTCTAGATCTGCCCGAATTCTCACAATCAATATAACAACAATACAAAAACAAGACGCGAGTCGGAATGAAGAACCAATACTTACTTAGCAACCAGGAGAACACGTAGCCCGATGCTGATGTGGGCAGGCTTATCCAATTCTAGACCCAGCTTGCGAGTGAGCCCCTTCTCAAAGACGTCTGAAGCCCATGACACCGTAGGCTTCCACGACGACGAAGCCGCGGTTGCCAGAATTTCCGCCTCCAAAGATGCGGCCGCTCTCAATGGCTGCGGCGACTTAGACGCCGCCGCCTCAATCGCTTCCTGACTCGGGACCCCCAAAACCGTTGGCGCGATCACCGCCAGGGGAACCTCTACTGCCGCCACGCTGTCCTCGCCCTCCAACCCCTGTGTCGGGATCGCACCCTCCGGAGCTTTGCGCGAGATTTCGGGGGAGTCTTCATCATCAGAGTCGTTATCTGACTTGAACACCACCGCCGACTTGGCTGGCGACATTGTCTTCTTCGCTGGTGACTTGGGCTTGCGCGCGGGCTTCGATGGTGTGGCCGTACGCCGGGATGTGTGCTCCTACGCGACCTCATCACCTCCTTCGTGTTCATCTTCTTCAGGGCGGCCTTGTAGTCCTCGGCCTCCCGCGATTCTTTGCTGGTTCGGGAGGGGTCGTGCTTCCCGCTATATTCGTACAGCCAATGCGGCCGAGCCGCTAGCGGAACCAGGCGTCGCCCGAGCCAGCAGTTGTAAAGGTTGATCGAAGTCAACCCCTGGTCCGTCAGCTTCTGGATCTGGTCCATCATCTCCGCGACGGCCATCCTCTGGTCTTCGGGAAGCTTCTTCGGCGCCAACCGGCGAGGCTCGCTCCTCTCAGTGATGAACTCGGGAAGTGCCACCTCGCCGGGGGGAGTGGATTCTTTTTACGTAGAACCAACTCTTCTTCCACTCGCTGGCGGCTTTCTTTGGCAGAAGGAGCTTGATGAAATTAGCCTTCAGCTTCAATTGGAACATGACGCCGCCTGCAGCCAATATCAAGGCACCGGACGCCTCACGCCTGATGCGGCCATGGAAGAGCTCCAACCACAGCGGAAAATATGGTCTGCAGCCGAGATAGCACTCGTAGAAGGCGACAAAGATCGCCAGCTGCTCGATGCTATGCGGGCCGAGATCCGACAGCTTGATTGCGTAATACACGCAGAAGCGCCGGAAGAAGAGCGAGGTGGGGAATCCCAGACCCCTTTCTAGATGGCTGGGGAAGCAGATGAATTCGCCGGCTCGCGGCTTCGGCTCGGTCTCGGAGGAGGGGGGAACCCGCCAGTTCCCCTTGCGGAGGACTCCGGCATCCTCGAAGGACTTGAGTTGGGCTGTGGTGCATTTGGATTTTCCCCATGAGCCTTTGGGAGGCGCCATCAGGTAGGACGTGGAATCGCACGGTGCGAAAAGGTCGAATCGGAAGGTTGAAGGCAGGAAGATTGAAGACAGGAAGAATGAATATGGGAGAATGAAGAATGCGGGGAAGGATTTGCAGAACTGAATCATCACTCCCCTTATATGGGAATGCCACCCGCCAAATTCGGGGTAGCCGTTACTTACGGTAATTGCACCGAAGTTACCGTTGGAAATTCCAACGGATAGTTTGACCAGAATTGATGGTGCAACTCCTCCATTCCACCCGCTACCCGCTAGTCTTCTCCACTCACCGAAGCGGCGACTTGGCAATAGTAACATTCGTCGGGGTGGCGAGTGGAAGCCTGGGGAAATTTTCGTCGGTTCTAATGGAGTCCATTGCCGACTCGACTGGGCGTCCAAATTGGGCTCGCCTACTTCGATCGCCAAAGGGACACCTGCACCTGAATCAACGATGGCCTCGGGGACTACTGATGGGGATATGCCAAAGGGGGTATGCCCAGTAGGACGTTCCAATTGGGCCGAAGGGCCTGTGAGTGGGCCTGAAGGACGGCGACGGGACTACGACTGAAGGAGAAGCCTGGCGACTGGAAACTGAAGGCCCAGAAGCGTATTTGAAGCCCAGTCGGTTTAGGTCAAAAAGCCTCCGAGTCCATATCTGGCTCGGTTGTAACTTGTAAACCCTATCAAGGTTACTCCTATATAAACCTCCCTAGGGTATCCTAAGGACTTACGTTCCATCACACACCCCCTCGAGCGACTCGCTCCTTAGACGCCGAGCTCGCCATCCTTGTAACTCGCTGTCCATTAATCCAATCTAGCAGGAGTAGGTCTTTACCCTCCGGGGGCCCGAACCTAGGTAAACCATGTGCATCCGCCCCCATCTCGCACCGCAGATGGCCGCCAACTCTTCCTCACGTTACAATCAATCGCTGCTAGTACCAGCGACTGCCATGGTCATTTCCACGACAGTTAGGATTGCCTAGATCTAAGCATGGTCATGACTCTATATTTGTTGTCGTGGATCGCTTTTCCCAAATGGCACACTTCATACCGTGCCATAAGACCGACGATGCTTCATGATGGATCCCGTCATACGGATGCTTCTACATCTACACCAACAAGTCCCCCAAGTGGACCCATGACTCGTGCCTGAGCCAAACTCCTACAAGCTAAGGTGAACTCACTCCTCTCCTCGTGCCAATTCGATACCTCCTTGGATGGCGTACTACTTCATACCTCTACTCTGTGCATCATCAGGTACGAACCCCCGCCGTGTCGACCCACGAGCCCTGAAGCTGCACCTGAGCTGAAACTACCTGAGCTGGAGTGTTCGCCCGGATCCAGCCGGAGTGTCTGGACTGACCAGAGTGTCCGGCGCGACTCGGCCGGAGTGTCCGGCCTGCCCGAGCCCGGACCTGGCGTGGACATTCAGAAGGTCAAATCGGACACTCCCCGGACACCACCCGGAGTGTCCGGCTATTCCGACCGGACTGTCCGGCCTGAAGATGGGCCTGCGAGCCTAGCTGGGCCCTATGGCCCATGTACCCCTCTACTTCGCCCAGAACTCTACTTTAATGCCTGAATTACCCCTAAACTTGTGGATGGCCTATATATAGACCCCCAGCTCCATTGTAAACCCTAGGCTTGATATTGGAATTAGTGGAAACCCCTTTGTGGATCTATCTAATCTGTGCCTCATGCTCCTTGACTAAGGAGCACCAATATCCCCAAACCTTGTTGGAGTTTGCATTGTGCCTCCGCGTTGTACAAGGCCTAGGCATCGGTGTCTCTTTGCCTAGACGGCAAGATCTCACCGAGTCTCCCATCTCGTCGTGCTGGTTCGAGAAAGAGTCCTCCGCCCGACGTCGATCCTAGGGATTCCGCCGGACCGGTCACCGCTGGCGTGAGCTATTGGTATTTATCGTGGTTTTGCGTGATGTGGTTCCTATGACAGTTTGCCACATGCTTCTTGGTAGACCGTGGCAATTTGACAAGGCTGCTCAACATGACGGTCACACCAATGTATACACCTTCAAATGGCTCAACAAAACATGTGTTTTGCAACCGATGACTCCTAGCCAAATAATTGCGGATAATGCAAAGGCTTTAGCGAGGGCACAAAGCACAACACCTACTTGTGAGAAGAGCGATGAGAGAGAGAACCACCCCATAGTTAGTGAGAGCCACAAGCCAAACTCGAGTGGAAAAACTAAGAGTGTTCTCCTTGCCACTAAAAGTGAGATGAGAGATGTTCGCAACAACCCATCCATATTGCACTATGTCCTCCTTTGCAAGGGACTAGCGCAAGGAACTAACAAATTAACCAATGTTCCTCCATCTTTGATGATTGTTTTGCAGGAATTCAAGGATGTGTTCCCCGAAGAGCTTCCACATGGACTACCTCCTCCTCGCGGCATCGAAAATCGCATTGACCTCATCCCCGGTGCACCACTTCCAAACCGCGCCGCTTACCGCACGAACCCGGAGGAGACAAAGGAGATTGAACGTCAAATCAACCAACTCGTCTCCAAAGGTTTGATCCAAGTTAGCACTAGTCCAAGTGCCGTACCCGTGATTCTTGTTCCAAAGACGTATGATACGTTACGGTTATGCATGGACTGTCGTCCAATCAATGCTATCACCGTGCGTTATCGACATCCCATACCACGTCTCGATGACATGCTTGATGAGTTGTGTGGAGCCACTATTTTTTCGAAAATTGATCTTCGTAGTGGTTACCATCAAATACGCATGGCTGAAGGTGATGAGTGGAAAACCGCCTTCAAGACCAAACTTGGTCTCTATGAATGGTTGGTTATGCCCTTTGGTTTATCAAATGCCCTATCCACCTTCATGCGCCTTATGAATCACATCTTGTGTTCTCTCATTGGAAAAAGTGTTGTTGTCTATTTCGATGATATTCTTGTTTATAGCAAATCACTTGAGGACCATATAACACATGTCAAGGAAGTTTTGCAAATCCTTCGACATGAAAAGCTTTATGCTAATCTTCCCAAGTGCACTTTTGCTAAAGACAAGTTGATTTTTCTTGGATTTGTCGTTTCTTCGAAGGGAATTGAAGTTGATGTTTCCAAGGTAAAGGACATACGAGATTGGCCCATACCAACAAATGTGAGTGAACTCCGAAGTTTTCATGGGTTGGCCGGTTTCTATCGTCGCTTTGTGAAAGACTTTTCAACCATTGCTTGTCCCCTTAATGAATTGACCAAAAAGAATGTCACCTTCGTGTGGGGCAAAGCACAACAAAAAGCTTTTGATGAACTTAAAAAGAGGCTCACCGAAGCACCTCTTCTTGCTTTACCGGATTTCACAAAAAAAATTGAGATAGAGTGTGATGCTAGTGGTATTGGCATTGGAGGAGTCCTTATGCAAAACCAACGTCCTATAGCCTACCATAGCGAAAAACTTGATGGTGCTCGCCTTAACTATCCGATTTATGACAAAGAGCTTTTTGCCTTAGTTCGTGTCCTTCAGGTTTGGCAACACTACCTTTGGCCTAAGGAATTTATCATACATTCCGACCACGAGTCGTTGAAATATCTCAAAGGCCAAGCTAACTTGAGCAAGAGACATGCTAAGTGGGTTGAGTTCATGGAGTCTTTTCCGTACATTGTCAAGTATAAGAAGGGCAAAGATAATGTAGTTGCGGACGCATTGTCTCGCAAACATACAAGCCTTCTTACGAGACATGAAATCAACGTGTTGGGTCTTGAGGAAATAAAATCTTTGTATGCTTCCGACCCGTTCTTTGAACCAATTTTCGCAAAGTGCTCCAATGACAAGGGAGTTGATGATTTCTATTTGCATAAGGGCTTTATTTTTAAACAAAACAAGCTATGCATTCTGAAGTCGTCGCTTCAACTTTTGCTTCTCCAAGAATCTCATGGTGGAGGCCTTATGGGTCACTTTGGTCGCGACAAGACATTAGACATGCTCTCCAATCACTACTTCTGTCCCAAGATGAAGCGTGACGTGGAGCGCTACGTTCAACGATGCACGACATGTGTTCAAGCTAAGTCGCAAGCTAATCCCTATGGTCTTTATATGCCATTGCCTATTCCTCATACACCTTGGTCCGACATTAGCATGGATTTTGTCTTAGGATTGCCTAGATCTAAGCATGATCATGATTCTATATTTGTTGTTGTGGATCGTTTTTCCAAAATGTCACACTTCATACCGTGACATAAGACCGACGATGCTTCACATGTTGCAAATCTGTTTTTCAGGGAAATCGTCCGTCTTCACGGTGTGCCAAGGACAATCGTCTCCGACCGCGACGTCAAATTCATGAGCTACTTGTGGAAGACCCTCATGGCCAAGCTCGGCGTCAAGCTCCTCTTCTCATCTGCATCACATCCTCAAACTGATGGACAAACTGAAGTTGTCAACCGAAGCCTCAGAACTCTCCTTCGTGTGTTGATCAAGAAAAACCTGAAGTATTGGGAGGAATGCATTCCACACACCGAGTTCACCTACAATCAAGCCAAGCACTCAACAACCAAGATGAGTCCATTCATGATCGTCTCCATGAGCACACAAACATGGACGTCGAGAAGCGGGCACAAGCTATGAAGGAACTTCATGAAGAAACAAGAGCTACTATCGAACAACAAGTCCTTCGCCAAGCTTCAAGGTTAAACAAGGACAAGAAGGAGATGATATTTCAAGAAGGTGACCTTGTGTGGATACACCTAAGCAAGGACCGCTTCCCCAAGGAACGTGACTCCAAGCTCAAGCCAAGAGGAGATGGTCCCTTCAAGGTCCTCAAACGAATCAACAACAACGCCTACATCATCGACATTCCGACCTCCAAGTACCTTGCAAGCAATACATTCAATGTCAAGGATCTCTCTCCCTACCATGGAGATGTTCAAAATGATATCCATGAAGAGTCGAGGACGACTCTTTCCCAGGGGGGGAGCTGATGCAGCCCGTCATACGGACGCTTCTACATCTACACCAACAAGTCCCCCAAGTGGACCCATGATTCGTGCCTGAGCCAAACTCCTACAAGCTAAGGTGAACTCACTCCTCTCCTCGTGCCAATTCGATACCTCCTTGGATGGCGTACTACTTCATACCTCTACTCTGTGCATCATCAGGTACGAACCCCCGCCGCGTCGACCCACGAGCCCTGAAGCTGCACCTGAGCTAAAGCTACCTGAGACGGAGTGTCCGCCCGGATCCAGCCGGAGTGTCCGGCCTGACCGGAGTGTCCGGCGCGACTTGGTCGGAGTGTCCGGCCTGCCCGAGCTCGGACCTGGCGTGGACATTCAGAAGGTCAAATCGGACACTCCCCAGACACCACCCGGAGTGTCCGGCCACCCCGGACTGTCCGGCTGTTCCGACCCGGACTGTCCGGCCTGAAGATGGGCCTGTGAGCCTAGCTGGGCCCTATGGCCCATGTACCCCTCTACTTCGCCCAGAACTCTACTTTACTGCCTGAATTACCCCTGAACTTGTGGATGGCCTATATATAGACCGCCACCTCCATTATAAACCCTAGGCTTGATATTGGAATTAGTGGAAACCCCTTTGTGGATCTATCTAATTCTTGCCTCATGGTCCTTGACTAAGGAGCACCAATATCCCCAAACCTCGTTGGAGTTTGCATTGTGCCTCCGCGTTGTACAAGGCCTAGGCATCGGTGTCCCTTTGCCTAGACATCAAGATCTCACCGAGTCTCCCCTCTCGCCGTGCCGGTTCGAGAGAGAGTCCTCCGCCCGACGCCGATCCTAGGGATTGCGCCGGACCGGTCACCGCCGGCGTGAGCTATTGGTGTTTATCGTGGTTTTGTGTGTGTGTGTTCATCGCGTTCTTCGTGTGTGTGTTCGTCGTGTTAATCCTTCCCTCCTTCCCCTTCACTCCACCCTCGATTTGAAAGGGAATCGTGAAAGATCGGGCCACCCTAGAGGTTTGCCGTCAACACTTCACATGTTGCAAATCTGTTTTTCAGGGAAATCGTCCGTCTTCACGGTGTGCCAAGAACAATCGTCTCCGACCGCGACGTCAAATTCATGAGCTACTTATGGAAGACACTCATGGCCAAGCTCGGCGTCGAGCTCCTCTTTTCATCCGCGTCACATCCTCAAACTGATGGCCGAACCGAAGTTGTCAACCGAAGCCTCGGAACTTTTCTACGTGTGTTGATCAAGAAAAACTTGAAGGATTGGGAGGAATGCATTCCACACGCCGAGTTCTCCTACAACCGTGCCAAGCACTCAACAACCAAGATGAGTCCATTCATGATCGTCTATGGTTTCGAGCCACGCACCGCGCTCGACATCCTACCTCGACCTCTCCATGAGCACACCAACATGGACATCGAGAAGCACGCACAAGCTATGAAGAAGCTTCATGAAGAAACAAGAGCTACTATCGAGCAACAAGTCCTTCGCCAAGCTTCAAGGTTAAACAAGGACAAGCAGGAGATGATATTTGAAGAAGGTGAACTTGTGTGGATACACCTAAGCAAAGACCGGTTCCCCAAGGAACGCAACTCCAAGCTCAAGCCATGAGGAGATGGTCCCTTCAAGGTCCTCAAGAGAATCAATAACAACGCCTACATCATCGACATACCGACATCCAAGTACCCTGCAAGCAATACATTCAACATCAAGGATCTCTCACCCTACCATGTAGATGTTCAAGATGACAACCATGAAGAGTCAAGGACGACTCTTTCCTAAGGGGGGAGCTGATGCAGCACGTCCTACGGATGCTCCTACATCTACACCAACTAGTCCCCCAAGTGGACCCATTACTCGTGCCCGAGCCAAACTCCTATAAGCTAAGGTGAACTCGCTCCTCTCCTCATGACAATTTGATACATCCTTGGATGGTGTGCTACTTCATGCAACTAGTCTATGCATCATCAGGTACCAAGAACCCAAGGATGGAGGACAAGGACCAGATCGTGAAGCAGAAGCCGCTAGAGCTGCTCAGACCAGACTTTCCGGTTTACGCACACCAGAGTCTCTGGCCTTCCAAAGTCTCTGGCCTGAAGACACCGGAGACTCCAGCCCTACCTCCGGTCTGACCACCTACACCAGGCTCCGGGACAATTTGAGTGCCCCTCCAAAGGCTGGTCAGGAGGCTACACCGGAATCTCTGGCCTAGACCGGAGTCTCCGGCCTGCACACCAGAGTCTTCGGTCCGACCGATGCCAGGCATGTAAAGGCCTTTGGGCCTGCGGCCCATGTGCCCCTTAGTCCGTCCAGAACTTGACTTTTATTCCTAAAGTACCCCTGTTTAAGTGGATGGCCTATATATAGTCCCCCACCTCCATTGTAAACCCTAGGCATGATATTTGGAATTAGTGGAAACCCCTTGTGGATCTATCTAGTTCTTGCCTCATGCTCCTTTGACAAAGGAGCACCAAATATCCCAAACCTCGTTGGAGTTTGCATCGTGCCTCCGCATTGTACAAGGCCTTAGCATTGGTGTCCCTTTGCCAAGACGTCAAGATCTTACCGAGTCTCCCATCTCACCGTGATGGTTCGAGAGAGAGTCTTCCGCCCGTCTCCGATCCTAGGGATTGCACCGGACCGGTCACCACCGACGTGAGCTATTGGTCTGTATTGTGGTTTTGCGTGTGTGTGTTCATCGCGTTCTTTGTGCGTGAGTTCGTCGTGTTCATCCCCCCTCCTTCCCACGCACTCCATCCTCGATTTGAGTCGGATTCATGAAAGATCGAGACACCCTAGAGGTTTGCCCTCAACAACAAGTGATGACTCCAATTTGGAAAATCAAGCTTGTTATCGACGTGAAGCTCTCCAAGATCCTCCTCGTCATCATCATCATGAACGTCCGCACCGACACCATGGTCATCATGAGGCGCCTCCTCCACCACGTCAAAACTTGGAGCGCCAAGTGGTCCAAATTGAGCGACGCCCACCATGTCAAGACGCTCAAGACCATGATCTTCGCCATGAGGCCCATGTGCCTAACCAACATCACCAACCGAGGAACGAGCCTCCCCTTCGTCATCAACCGTGTCAAGAGGCTCCACACATTTGCCACCATGAGGCCCAAGCGCCTCAACCACGTCAACAACCGCGCCAAGAGCAAGAGCAAGCTCCACAACAACAACATCGAGAGCAAGCTCCACAACTAGATCACGAGAACCAAGTTCCACATCCTCAACCACAAGATCATCAACAAGGTCACCAAGCTCGTCGCAATGATCGCACCAACAAAGAAACTTTCGGCAACCTCAAGTTCACAATGCCCAAGTTCACCGGATCCAATGACCCCGAAGAATACCTCTCGTGGACACTCAAGGTCAACAAGATCTTTCGCATGCACAACTATAGCAACAAGAAGATGGTCGCCATGGCTTTGCTTGAGTTTGATGATTACGCCAACCTTTGGTGGGAACAAGTTCAAGTTGCTCGTGATGCAAGACAAGAGCCGCCAATCACAACTTAGCATGACATGAAGGCTCATATGAGATCCCTCTTTGTCCCTGCGGACTACACGCGCGACCTCTTCAACAACCTTCAAGTGCTTCGTCAAGGGACAAAGACCGTGGAAGAGTACTTCAAGGAAATGGAACTCAATTTGATCCACGCCAACATTGATGAGCGCATGGAGCAAACTATGGCACATTTCCTTATTGGCTTGAACCGCCCAATCAAGCGCATCATCGAGTTCCAAACATACAACACAATGGTTGAGCTTGTGCACATCGCAACAAAGGCTGAACATGAAGTGCAAGAGGACATCAAGTACAACAAGCCCAATACGTACTTCACCTACAAGAAAGCTTCAACCGCTACGCCAACAACATTCAATGGCAGCTCCTCAAGTACCTCCAAGCTTTCCTTCAAGCCCACACTTCCTCAAGGAAAACTGCCCCTAAGGGGTAACAAGCAAAGAGTGACACACCTTTCAACGGTGAGTGCTACAACTGTGGAGGTAAAGGACACAAGTCGGCCGAATGTGGAACAAGAAAGTATTGTTCATCCACGACAATGGCGAAGAAGAGTACTTGAGTGAAGATGAATTTGATGCCCGAGTCAAGGAAGCATTGGCAAAGCAACGAGTGGAAGATGACCAAGAACTCCTCAGGTGTGAACATGACGCAAGTTCATCGCTTGTCATCACAAGGATCTTGACCACTCAAGCACAAGAGCATGAAGACCAACGCTCCAACATCTTCCAAACACGAGCCGGCATCAATGGAAAATCTATCAAAGTGATCATCGACGGAGGGAGTTGCCACAACCTTGCTAGCACCGAGTTGTGTGAGAAGCTCAACCTCACCCTCCATCCGCACAAGCACCCCTACCACGTGCAATGGCTAAGTGACCAAGGGTCCATGAAGATCAAGAAGACTGTATCGGTCTCCTTCGCCATTGGTCCTTACAAAGATACGGTGGAGTGCGATGTGGTTCCTATGAAAGTTTGTCACATGCTTCTTGGTAGACCATGGCAATTTAACAAGGCTGCCCAACATGATGGTCTCACCAATGTTTACACATTCAAATGGCTCAACAAAACATGTGTTTTGCAACCAATGACTCCTAGCCAAATAATTGCGGACAATGCAAAGGCTTTAGCGAGAGTGCAAAGCACAACACCTACTTGTGAGAAGAGCAATGAGAAAGAGAACTACCTCATAGTGAGTGAGAGCCACAAGCCAAACTCGAGGGAAAAACTAAAAGTGTTCTCCTTGCCACCAAAAGTTAGATGAGAGATGTTCGGAACAACCCATCCATCTTGCACTATGTCCTCCTTTGCAAGGGACTAGCGCAAGGAACTAATGAATTAACTAATGTTCCTCCATCTTTGATGATTGTTTTGCAAGAATTCAAGGATGTGTTCCCCGAAGAGCTTCCACATGGACTACCTCCTCTTCGTAGCATCGAACATCGCATTGACCTCATCCCCGGCGCGCCACTTCCTAACCGTGTCGCTTACCACACGAACCCGAAGGAGACAAATGAGATTGAACGTCAAATCAACCAACTCGTCTCCAAAGGTTTCATCCAAGTTAGCACTAGTCCAAGTGTCGTACCCGTGATTCTTCTTCCAAAGACGGATGATACGTTACGGTTATTCATGGACTGTCGTCCAATCAATGCTATCACCATGCATTATCGACATCCCATACCACGTCTCGATGACATGCTTGATGAGTTGTGTGGAGCCACTATTTTTTCGAAAATTGATCTTCGTAGTGGTTACCATCAAATATGCATGGCTAAAGGTGATGAGTGGAAAACTGCCTTCAAGACCAAACTTGGTCTCTATGAATGGTTGGTTATGCCCTTTGGTTTATGTAATTCCCCATCCACCTTCATGCGCCTCATGAATCATATTTTGCGTTCTCTCATTGGAAAAAGTGTTGTTGTCTATTTCGATGATATTCTTGTTTATAGCAAATCACTTGAGGACCATATAACACATGTCAAGGAATTTTTGCAAATCCTTCGACATTAAAAGCTTTATGCTAATCTTCCCAAGTGCACTTTTGCTAAAGACAAGTTGATTTTTCTTGGATTTTTCGTTTCTTCGAAGGGCATTGAAGTTGATGTGTCCAAGGTGAAGGAGATACGAGATTGGCCCATCCCAACAAATGTGGGTGAACTTCGAAGTTTTCATGGGTTGGCCGGTTTCTATCGTAGCTTTGTGAAAGACTTTTCGACCATTGCTTGTCCCCTCAACGAGTTGACGAAAAAGAATGTCACCTTCGTATGGGGCGAAGCACAATAAAAAGCTTTTGATGAACTCAAAAAGAGGCTCACCGAAGCACCTCTCCTTGCGTTACCGCTTTCACAAAATCTTTTGAGATAGAGTGTGATGCTAGCGGTATTGGCATTGGACGAGTCCTTTGCGAAACGGACGTCCTATAGCCTACCATAGCGAGAAACTTGATAGTGCTCGCCTTAATTATCCGATTTATGACAAAGAGCTTTTTGCCTTAGTTCGTGTACTTCAAGTTTGGTAACACTACCTATGGACCAAGGAATTTATCATACATTCCGACCATGAGTCGTTGAAATATGTCAAAGGCCAAGCCAACTTGAGTAAGAGACACGCTAAGTGGGTTGAGTTCATGGACTCGTTTCCGTACATTTTCAAGTATAAGAAGGGCAAAGATAATGTAGTTGCGGACGGTTTGTCTCGCAAACACACAAGCCTTCTTACGAGACTCGAAATCAACGTGTTGGGTCTGGAGGAAATAAAATCTTTGTATGCTTTCGACCCGTTCTTTGAACCAATTTTCGCAAAGTGCTCCATTGACAAAGGAGATGATTTCTATTTGCATGAGGGCTTTCTCTTTAAACAAAACAAGCTTTGCATTCCGAAATCATCGCTCCAACTTTTGCTTCTCCAAGCTCTCATGGTGGAGGCCTCATGGGTCACTTTGGTCGTGACAAGACATTGGACATGTTATCCACTCACTACTTTTGGCCCAAGATGAAGCGCGACATGGAGCACTACGTTCAACGATGCACGACATGTGTTCAAGCTAAGTCGCAAGATAACCCTTATGGTCTTTATATTCCATTGCCTATTCCTCATACACCTTGGTCCGACATTACTATGGATTTCATATTAGGATTGAGTAAATCGAAGCATGGTCATGACTCTATATTTGTTGTCGTGGATCACTTTTCCAAAATGGCCCACTTCATACCATGCCATAAGACCGACGATGCTTCACATGTTGCAAATCTGTTTTCAGGGAAATCATCCGTCTTCACGGTGTGCCACGAACAATTGTCTCCGACCGCGACGTCACATTCATGAGCTACTTATGGAAGACCCTCATGGCCAAGCTCGGTGTCAAGCTCCTCTTCTCATCCGCATCGCATCCCCAAACTGATGGACAAACCGAAGTTGTCAACCGAAGCCTCGGGACTCTACTTTGTGTGTTGATCAAGAAAAACCTCAAGGATTGGGAGGAATGCATCCCACACGCCGAGTTCGCCTACAATCGTGCCAAGCACTCAACAACCAAGATGAGTCCATTCATGATCGTCTATGGTTTCGAGCCCCTCACCGCGCTCGACATCCTACCGCTACCTCTACATGACCGCACAAACATGGATGTTGAGAAGCGCGCACAAGCTATGAAGAAGCTTCATGAAGAAACAAGAGCTACTATCGAGCAACAAGTCCTTCGCCAAGCTTCAAGGTTAAACAAGGACAAGAAGGAAATGATATTTGAAGAAGGTGATCTTGTGTGGATACACCTAAGCAAAGAACGCTTACCTAAGGAACACGACTCCAAGCTCAAGCCAAGAGGAGATGGTCCCTTCAAGGTCCTCAAGAGAATCAACAACAACGCCTACATCATCGACATACCGGCGTCCAAGTACCTCGCAAGCAATACACTCAACGTCAAAGATCTCTCACCCTACCATGGAGATGTTCAATATGACAACCATGAAGAGTCGAGGACGACTCTTCCCCAAGGGGGGGAGCTGATGCAGCCAGTCCTACGGATGCTCCTACATCTACACCACCAAGTCCCCCAAGTGGACCGATGACCCATGCCCGAGTTTGGCTCGGGCACGAGTCATGGGTCCATTTGGGGGACTTGTTGGTGTAGATGTAGGAGCGTCCGTAGGATGGGCTGCATCATGGTGCAGCCGGAGTATCCGGCCAGATCCAGCCGGAGTGTCCGGCCTACCCTAGCCCCATCCTGGCACGGACAATCAGTGTGCTACATCAGACTCTACCTAGACACTACCCGGAGTGTCCGGCCACCCGACCCGGACTGTCCGGCCTAAGTGATGGGCCTGTGAGCCAACATCTAGGCCCTTGGCCCATGTACACCTCTATTCCGCACCAAACCCTAGTTTTATGCCCAAACTACCCCTGAACTTGTGGCTGGCCTATAAATAGAGCCCCCACCCCTCATTGTATCCCTTAGGCATAGATGATAGACTAAAGACAACCCCTTTGTGGAATCTCTAGTTTTTCCTCATCCCCTTCTACCAAAGGGGATTGACTATCGTCACCACCTCGTTGGAGATTGCATCGCGCCTCCCTCGTTGTACAAGGCCTATGTTTGCGAGTGCATGAGCATAGTTGTCAAGACTCTCTCCAAGGTGTTCTTCCCTCTCCACTTGGGATTGACGGGAGCACGTTGACCAATCTTTCCTTGCGAGGATTCTATCGGACCGGTGGCCACCAGCGAGAGCAATCGACCTTGTATCGTGTGAGTTTTGTGTATGTTCATCGTTTTCTTCGCGAGGTGCACATCCGCTTCCGCTACCTTCTCGCTTTGCCCTCGCTTTCCCATCGATTTGACTACGATATCCGTCAAGATCGGGCCACCTACGGGGTAACCCAAGTATCAGAAAAGAACACAAGCAACGACACTCCTGTCAAACCATGTTCAGAAATCCCAAAAAACATAGGAGTGCAACAACCACATGTTATGGAGCACCAGTGTGACATAAGTTACACCACCACAAACACTTGAGTGCGTGTGGTCATGTGGATCAAGGTGGTATGTAAAATAACGCATGCAATGAAACTCCATGTGTTAAACCATGGTCACAAAGCCCATAAAAACATAGGAATGCAACTGCCACTTGTTATGGAACACCAGTGTGAACTAAGTTGCACCACCAAACCCACTTGAGTGTGTGTGGTCATGTGGATCAAGGTGGTTTGGAAAAGAACACATGCAGTGACACTCCATGTGTCAAACCATGTTCAGAAAGCCCAAAAAACATAGGAGTGCAACAACCACATGTTATGGAGCACCAGTGTGACATAAGTTGCACCACCACACCCACTTGAGTGTGTGTGGTCATGTGGATCAAGGTGGTTTGGAAAAAAGACACGCAGTGACACTCCATGTGTCAAACTATTAGTCTGAAAGCCCAAAAACACCGGGGAATGCAACTTCCACATGTAATGGAGCACCAGTGTGACATAAGTTGCACCACCACACCCACTTGAGTGTGTGTGGTCATGTGGATCAAGGTGGTTTGGAAAAGAGCACATGCAATGAAACTCCATGTTTCAAACCATGGTCAGAAAGACCAAAAACACAGAGGAATGCAACTGCCACATGCTATGGAGCACCAGTGTGACATAAGTTACACCACCACATCCACTTGAGTGTGTGTGGTCATGTGGATCCAGGTAGTTTATAAAATAACATATGCAATGAAACTACATTTGTTAAACCATGGTCACAAAGCCCATAAAAACATAGGAATGCAACTACCACATGTTATAGAGCACCAGTGTGAAATAAGTTGCACCACCACACCCACTTGAGTGTGTGTGGTCATGTGGATAAAGGTGGTTTGGAAAAGAACACATGCACCGACACTCCATGTGTCAAACCATGTTCAGAAAGCCCAAAAAAATAGGAGTGCAACAACCACATGTTATGGAGCACCAGTGTGACATAAGTCACACCACCACACCCACTTGAGAGTGTGTTGTCATGTCAATCAAGGTGGTTTGGAAAAAAGACAAGCAATGACACTCCGTGTGTCAAACTATTGGTCTGAAAGCCCAAAAATACAGAGGAATGCAACTTCCACGTGTAAGGGAGCACCAGTGTGACATAAGGTGCACCACCACACCCACTTGAGTGTGTGTGGTCATGTGGATCAAGGTGTCAAACCATCTTTAGAAAGCCCCAAAAAATATAGGAGTGCAACAACCACATGTTATGGAGCACCAGTGTGACACAAGTTGCACCACCACACCCACTTGAGTCTGTGTGGTCATGTGGATCAAGGTGGTTTGGAAACAATACATGCAATGCCACTCCATGTGTCAAACTATTGGTCTGAAAGCCCAAAAACACAGAGGAATACAACTTCCATAGGTAATCGAGCACCAGTGTGACATAAGTTGCATCACCACACCCACTTGAGTGTGTGTGGTCATATTGATCAAGGTGGTTTGTAAAATAACACATGCAATGAAACTCCATGTGTTAACCCATGGTCACAAAGCCCATAAAACATAGAAATGCACCTGCCACATGTTATGGAGCACCATTGTGAAATAAGTTGCACCACCACACCCACTTGAGTGTGTGTGGTCACGTGGATCAAGGTGGTTTGGAAAAGAACACATGCAACGACACTCCATGTGTCAAACCATGTTCAGAAGCCCAAAAAAACAAGGAGTGCAACTACCACATGTTATGGAGCACCAGCATGACATAAGTTGCAGCACCACCCCCACTTGAGTGTGTGTGGTCATGTGGATCAAGGTTGTTTGGAAAAACACATGCAACGACACTCCATGTGTTATACTATTGGTCTGAAAGCCCAAAAACACACAGGAATGCAACTTCCACATGTAATGGAGCACCAGTGTGACATAAGTTGCACCACCACACCCACTTGAGTGTGTGTGGTCATGTTGATCAAGGTGGTTTAGAAAATAACACATGCAATGAAACTCCATGTGACATAGGAATCCAACTGCCACATGTTATAGAGCACCAGTGTGAAATAAATTGCACCACCACACCCACTTGAGTGTGTGTGGTCATGTGGATCAAGGTGGTTTGGAAAAGACCACATGCAATGAAACTCGTTGTTTCAAACCATGGTCAGAAAGCCCAAAACACAGAGGAATGCAACTTCCACATGTTATGGAGCACTAGTATGACATAAGTTACACCACCACATCCACTTGAGTGTGTGTGGTCATGTGGATCAAGGTGGTTTGTAAAATAACACATGCAATGAAACTCCATGTGTTAAACCATGGTCACAAAGCCCATACAAACATAGGAATGCAACTGCCACATGTTATGGAGCACCAGTGTGAAAGTTGCACCACCACACCCACTTGAGTGTGTGTGGTCATGTGGATCAAGGTGGCTTGGAAAATAACACATGCAATGAAACTCCATGTGTTAAACCATGGTCACAAAGCCCATAAAAACATAGGAATGCAACTGCCACATGTTATGGAGCACCATTGTGAAATAAGTTGCACCACCACACCCACTTGAGTGTGTGGTCATGTGGATCAAGGTGGTTTGGAAAAGAATACATGCAACGACACTCCATGTGTCAAACCATGTTCAGAAGCCCAAAAAAACATAGGAGTGCAACAACCACATGTTATGGAGCACAAGCGTGACATAAGTTGCAGCACCACACCCACTTGAGTGTGTGTGGTCATGTGGATCAAGGTGGTTTGGAAAAAACACATGCAATGACACTCCATGTGTCATACTATTGGTCTGAAAGCCCAAAAACACAGAGGAATGCAACTTCCACATGTAATGGAGCACCAGTGTGACATAAGTTGCACCACCACACCCACTTGAATGTGTGTGGTCATGTGGATCAAGGTGGTTTGGAAAACAATACATGCAACGATACTCCATGTGCCAAACCATGTTTAGAAGCCCAAAAAAACATAGGAGTTCAACAACCACATGTTATGGAGCACCAGCGTGACATAAGTTGCAGCACCACACCCACTTGAGTGTGTGTGGTCATGTGGATCAAGGTGGTTTGGAAAAAAACACATGCAATGACACTCCATGTGTCATACTATTGGTCTGAAAGCCCAAAAACACAGAGGAATGCAACTTCCGCATGTAATAGAGCACCAGTGTGACATAAGTTGCACCACCACACCCACTTGAATGTGTGTGGTCATGTGGATTAAGGTGGTTTGGAAAATAACACACGCAATGAAACTCCATGTGTTAACCCATGTCACAAAGCCCATAAAAACATAGGAATGCAACTGCCACATGTTATGGAGCACCAGTGTGAAATAAGTTGCACCACCAGACCCACTTGAGTGTGTGTGGTCATGTGGATCAAGGTGGTTTGGAAAAGAACACATGCAACAACACTCCATGTGTCAAACCTTGTTCAGAAAGCCCAAAAAACATAGGAGTGCAACAACCACATGTTATGGAGCAATAGTGTGACATAAGTTGCACCACCACACACACTTGAGTGTGTGTGGTCATGTGGATCAAGGTGGTTTGTAAAATAACACATGCAATGAAACTCCATGTGTTAAACCATGGTCACAAAGCCCATAAAAACATAGGAATGCAACTGCCACATGTTATGGAGCACCAGTGTGAAAGTTGCACCACCACACCCACTTGAGTGTGTGTGGTCATGTGGATCAAGGTGGCCTGGAAAATAACACATGCAATGAAACTCCATGTGTTAAACCATTGTCACAAAGCCCATAAAAACATAGGAATGCAACTGCCACATGTTATGGAGCACCAATGTGAAATAAGTTGCACCACCACACCCACTTGAGAGTGTGTGGTCATGTGGATCAAGGTGGTTTGGAAAAGAATACATGCAACAACACTCCATGTGTCAAACCATGTTCAGAAGCTCAAAAAACATAGGAGTGCAACAACCACATGTTATGGAGCACCAGCGTGACATAAGTTGCAGCACCATACCCACTTGAGTGTGTGTGGTCATGTGGATCAAGGTGGTTTGGAAAAAAACACATGCAATGACACTCCATGTGTCATACTATTGGTCTGAAAGCCCAAAAACACAGAGGAATGCAACTTCCACATGTAATGAGCACTAGTGTGACATAAGTTGCACCACCACACCCACTTGAATGTGTGTGGTCATGTGGATCAAGGTGGTTTGGAAAATAACACACGCAATGAAACTCCATGTGTTAACCATGGTCACAAAGCCCATAAAAACATAGGAATGCAACTGCCACATGTTATGGAGCACCAGTGTGAAATAAGTTGCACCACCACACCCACTTGAGTGTGTGTGGTCATGTGGATCAAGGTGGTTTGGAAAAGAACACATGCAACAACACTCCATGTGTCAAACCTTGTTCAGAAACCCAAAAACATAGGAGTGCAACAACCACATGTTATGGAGCACTAGTGTGACATAAGTTGCACCACCACACACACTTGAGTGTGTGTGGTCATGTGGATCAAGGTGGTTTGTAAAATAACACATGAAATGAAACTCCATGTGTTAAACCATTGGTCTGAAATCCCAAAAACACAGAGGAATGCAACTTCCACATGTAATGGAGCATCAGTGTGACATTAGTTGCACCACTACACCCACTTGAGTGTGTGTGGTTGATATGCGGTGGCCCGATCTTCTCATCAAGCTCTTATAGATGATATGGTAGATGATAGATAACTAGTGCGTAGCTATGGTCTCTCCCGCTCGAACCCTGATGCCAATGCAAAAGATCTCGAACCTTGTAGGATATTCACAACACCACACTCTTGCGCACGCAGCCGTGACCATGAACGGTAGTATGCAATCTACTAATTCCCAATGGAACAACATATCACACTCAATTATAGTTGGTAATTCGAACATAGGGTAATTCCAGAGGTTCTATGGAAGAAACAACTCCAAAATATTTTAACGTGGTCTAAACCTAGATAATAGAGCGCCCCCATCTATTTAAGGGTTCAAGGAGCGGCGGCCTAAGGGTGAAACCGAGTTGGTCCCACCCAACTATGGATACAAACCGACCCACTTGGGGTTCGGCCAATTGGTTCTGCCGTGGTAGAGTCCTAGCCACTTTCTCTGTCGCAGCAGCCTGCCATGGTAGAGAAGGACTTAGTTTTCCTGCCGCGGCAGCCTGTCGTGGCAGAGAAACGAGGTTTTTCTCTGCCGCTTTAGAGAACTCCCTCCTCTTGTTGATCTTCGTCTTGGACAGTTCCTTGCGCTTCCTCTCTCTCCTCCCTCGTGCATTCTTCATTGATCAACATGCCTTATTCCATTAGCTCCTTGCTTTGTGCTACGCCTTCTTCTCCTAAGTACCTGATCATGCAATAATTCAAAGACTTAGGTAGTATAAAATTCTCATTAATTAGAACACCAGGTTCATTAAGAAATAAGTTCACCTGTTGTTCTAATAGCTTAGCAAGAGCTCTTGTGATTGGTCCAATCCTTATCTCATTGGATTGATCCTTCTTTGTAATGGGAACATCTTCATTAGCAATTGGGGTAGGTGTAACTGTAGGGATGTCCTCATCATCTCCCCCCCCTTCAAAAGGCATCGACCTCGACGCTCCAAGGTCTTCTCCAGCATATGGTGACAAATTAGCAACGTTGAAGCTGTTGCTAGCACCACCAAATTCCTCAATAGGTATATCAACTGAGTAGGCATTATCATTAATTTTGGTTAACACTTTGTAAGGACCAGCACCACGTGGATTCAATTTAGACTTGCAAAGTAGTGGAAATCTATCCTTGCGCAGATGCACCCAAACCATATCTCTAGGATCGAACAACACTTCTTTCCTTGCTTGATTCCTTGCAGCAGCAATGTTCTTCTCAATATCCTATCGAGTCTTCTGATGTATTTTATTCACGTAATCATCTTGTTTTGATGCCTCCATATCAACTCTCTCATGTAATGGCAGAGTCAACATATCAAGTGGCGGCAATGGCTTGAAGCCATACACCACCTCAAAAGGACAAAGCTGAGTAGTTGGTGCACAGCCCTATTGTAAGCAAACTCAATATGTGGCAAACACTCTTCCCACTCCCGCAGATTCTTTTTAATCATGGTCCTTAGTAGCTGTGACAATGTTCGATTCACCACCTCCGTTTGACCATTTGTTTGGGGATGACATGTAGTACTGAACAACAACTTTGTTCCTAGCTTCCCCCATAAGGTCTTCCAAAAGTAGCTCATGAACTTCACATCACAGTCAGAAACAATGGTTTTTGGTACTCCATGTAAGCTCACGATGTCCCTGAAAAACAGGTTAGCAACATGTGACGCATCGTCCCTTTTGTGGCAGGCAATAAAATGAGCCATCTTAGAGAACCTATCCACTACCACAAATATAGAATCATGACCTCTCTGAGTTTTAGGTAGACCTAGCACGACATCCATACTAATGTCTTCCTATGGAGTAGTAGGTGCAGAGAGAGGTGTATACAAACCGTGAGGCTTCATCTTGGATTTTGACTTGTGGCAAGTAATGCATCGGCTCACAAATCTGTACACATCACGCCTCATATTGGGCCAATAAAAGTGATCAGCGAGTATGAGCAACGTCTTTGCACGCCCAAAGTGACCCATCAAACCACCAACATGTGATTCCTGCACTAAGAACAAACGCAGCGACGATTCTGGAATACATAGTTTGTTAGCTCGAAACAAATATCCATCATGTATATGATACTTATCCCATGCGTTTCTAAGAGCACACAAACGATATGGTTCAGCAAAATCATGGTCAGTTGCATAAAGTGCACAAATAGCTTCTAATCCAGGAATTTAAACATCAAGATTGGTTAATAGCATATTCTTCCTAGATAGAGCATTAGCAACAACAATCTCTTTTCCCTTCTTATAGTTAATGATGTAAGGAAAAGACTCAATGAACTCAACCCATTTAGCTAATCTTCTATGCAAGTTTGATTGAGCTTTCAAGTATTTCAATGCTTCATGATCAGAATGTATGATGAATTCCTTTGGCCACAAATAATGTTGCCAAACCTCAAGTACTCTAACAAGCACATACAATTCTTTATCATAATTGAATAATTCAAACGAGCACCAGTCAATTTCTTAGAAAAATAAGCTATAGGCCGACCCTCTTACATCAAAACGCCACCTATGCCAATACCACTAGCATCACATTCAACTTCAAATTGCTTCGAAAAATCAGGTAATGCAAGCAATGGTGCAGAAGTAAGCAAACGTTTCAATGTATCAAATGCAATGTCTTGGGCCGCGCCCCATACAAAAGGCACACCTTTCTTTGTCAAATCATTCAAAGGTGCATCAATGGTGCTAAAATCTTTCACAAAGCGCCTATACAAGCCAGCTAAACCATGCAAACTGCGCACTTGACTTACATTTGTGGGAGTAGGACAATTCTGAATTGATTCAATTTTAGATTGATCTACCGCTACTCCATTCTTAGATACAACAAATCCTATGAATATGACCTTATCTTTTGCAAATGTGCACTTCTCAAGATTAGCATAAAGTTTATTATCACGCAACACTTTCAAAACTTGTCGAATATGAGTGTAATGTTCAGATTCGGTGTGGCTGTATATAAGTATATCATCAAAGTAGACAACCACAAAACGACCAATAAACTCTCTCAAAACATGATTCATCAAACGCATGAAAGTACTAGGTGCATTAGTAAGACCAAACGGCATGACTAACCACTCATACAAGCCAAATTTAGTTTTGAAAGCAGTTTTCCACTCATCCCCTTCTTTCATCCTAATTTGATGATAACCACTACGCAAGTCAATTTTAGAGAAAACAGCAGCACCACTCAATTCATCTAGCATATCCTCTAAGCGTGGAATAGGATGACAATATCGAATAGTGATGTTATTAATCGCTCTACAATCAACACACATGCGCCATGTACCATCTTTCTTAGGAACCAAAATAACAGGAACAACACAAGGGCTAAGAGAAACACGAATGTACCCTTTATCCAGCAACGCTTGTACTTGCTTCTGAGTTTCCATAGTTTCTTCGGGATTAGTCCTGTAGGGTGCACGGTTGGGAAGTGTGGCGCCAGGAATCAGATCCACTTGATGTTCTATACCATGCAATGGAGGTAAGCCTGCGGGTACATCTTCTGTAAACACATCACCAAAGTCCTGCAAAATAGAAGAGACACCAAGAGGAACAGGAGTCATGTCGTTAGAAACCAATACCTCGTCCTTATACATGAGCACAAGTGGCATGGCTGTAGGATCCTCATGAAATTCTCTCATATCTTCCTTAGTGGCTAATATCAATAAACCAGGCACTCTCTCACTTTTTGTTATATCACTCAATTCAGGCTCAATTACATCAGGAACAACTGTCACACAATCTCCCCGGGCTATAGGATCTTCCTTCAAATTCACCTCAATTTTCTGGTGAGAATAATTCACAATATCTTGTGGTGTCATTGGCTGCATAGTAATCTTCTTCCCTTTGAATTCCAAGTGATATGTATTGGCTCGGCCATTGTGTTGCACATGGCGATCATAAAGCCAAGGCCAACCCAATAGTAGATGACACACAGTCATAGGAACGACATGAAAATCAATAGAATCTTTGTATGGTCCTATTTGAAAATTCACACGTACCATATGATTTACCCTTCATCTCACCATTGTTGCTCAACCATTGTATGTAGTATGGCTTCAGATGAGGTAAGTATGTTAAATTCAGTTTGGCACATAGTTCCTTACTTGCAAGATTTGTGCAGCTACCTCCATCAATAATGACCTTGCAGGCCTTGTTAGGTCCAACTAGAGGTTTTGTTTGGAACAAGTTGCAATGTTGGGATTCCTCAACCGGTTGCACACTAAGTATACGTGAAGATACGACAATAGTTGGAGCACGCTCAGGATACGCATCAGCACCATCCTCAGCATCATCAACATCATCATCAGAAGCTTCATCTCCACTCTGTACTTCGCCTTGTTCGTTAATAAACATAACTTTTCTGTTTGGAAAATCTTTCTTGTAGTGCCCTCTACCTCCACAAATATGGCACAACACATCACGAGTACGTGTCGTAGACATGTTGGAACCCGAGCTAGTAGTAGGAGCAGCGGGTTTCCGAGCATTAGAACCACCAAACGAAGGAGTACTTGCTGGTTTGGCCGATGGTGTAACAGGAGCAGCAGTTGGTGGCGTGACAGTGGAAGGTGTAGGTCTGGCCGAAAATCTGCTGGAGGACGAAAAACGAGCACGTGACTTCGCCTCTTCTGCCAACTGTGATTCGACCTCTCTAGCATGATGCAACAACTCATTCATGGTCTCATACTTGTGATGACGAACAATGCTCTTGATTGGTAGCTTCATGCTAGAGAGGCCGAATCACAGTTGGCAGAAGTGGTGATGTCACATGTTATGGAGCATGTGGATCAAGGTTGTTTGGAAAAGAACACATGCAATGAAACTCCAAGTTTCAAACCATGGTCAGAAAGCCCAAAACATAGAGGAATGCAACTTCTTATTTTATGGAGCACCAGTGTGACATAAGTTACACCACCACATCAACTTGAGTGTGTGTGGTCATGTGGATCAAGGTGGTTTGTAAAATAACACATGCACGGAAACTCCATTTGTTAAACCATGGTCACAAAGCCCATGAAAATATAGGAATGCAACTGCCACATGTTATGGAGCACCAATGTGAAAGTTGCACCACCACGCCCACTTGAGTGTGCGTGGTCATATGGGTCAAGGTGGTTTGGAAAAGAACACATGCAACGACAATCCTTGTGTCAAACCATGTCCAGAAAGCCCCAAAAAATATAGGAGTACAACAACCACATGCTATGGAGCACTAGTGTGACATAAGTTGCACCACCACACCCACTTGATTGCGTGTGGTCATGTGGATCAAGGTGGTTTGGAGAAAAGACATGCAATGACACTCCATGTGTCAAACTATTGGTCTGAAAGCCCAAAAACACAGAGGAATGCAAGTTACACATGTAATGGAGCACTAGTGTGGCATAAGTTGCACCACCACACCCACTTGAGTGTGTGTGGTCAAGTGGATCAAGGTGGTTTGGAAAATAACACATGCAATCAAACTCCATGTGTTAAACCATGGTCACAACGCCCATAAAAACATAGGAATGCAACTACCACATGTTATGGAGCACCATTGTGAAATAAGTTGCACCACCACACCCACTTGAGTGTGTGTGGTCATGTGGATCAAGGTCGTTTGGAAAAGAACATATGCAATGACACTCCATGTATCAAACCATGTTCAGAAGCCCAAAAAAATATAGGAGTGCAACAACCACATGTTATGGAGCACCAGTGTGACATAACTTACACCACCACACCCACTTGAGTGTGTGTGGTCATGTGGATCAAGGTGGTTTGGAAAAAACACATGTAATGACACTCCATGTGTCAAACTATTGGTCTGAAAGCCCAAAAACACAGAGGAATGCAACTTCCACATGTAATGGAGCACCAGTGTGACATAAGTTGCACCACCACACCCACTTGAGTGTGTGTGGTCATGTGGATCAAGGTGGTTCGGAAAATAACACATGCATTGAAACTCGATGTCTTAAACCATGGTGACAAAGCCCAATAAAACATAGGAATGCAACTTCCACATGTTATGGAGCACCAGTGTGAAATAAATTGCACCATCACACCCACTTGAGTGTGTCTGGTCATGTGGATCAAGGTGGTTTTCCAAAAGAACACATGCAATGACACTCCATGTGTCAAACCATGTCCAGAAAGCCCAAAAAATACATAGGGGTGTAACAACCACATGTTATGGAGCACCAGTGTGACATAAGTTGCACCACCACACACACACTTGAGTGTGTGTGGTCATGTGGATCAATGTGGTTTGGAAAATAACACATGGAATGAATCTCCATGTGTTAAACCATGGTCACAAAGCCCGTAAAAACATAGGAATGCAACTGCCCCTTGGTATGGAGCACCAGTGTAAAATAAGTTGCACCACCACACCCACTTGAGTGTGTGTGGTCATGTGGATCAAGGTGGTTTGGAAAAGAACACATGCAATGACACTCCATGATGAGGACATCCCTACTGACTTGCTATCTCCAACTCCTAATAAAGATGTTGATGTTGCTGTGAAGAATAAGTCCAATGAAATCAGGATTGGACCAATTACTAGAGCTCGTGCAAAGCTATTTGAACAACAGGTGAATTCACTCCTAAATGAATCTGATATTTATAATAATGAGAATTTTATACTACCTAAGTCTATGCATGTATGTATGCTCAGGTTCACTAAGGAGGAACGCATGGCACGAGGAGGAGAAGGGCTGCGTCAAGAGGAGCCAGACGTGATGATTATCCATGAAGGCACGAGGGAGGAGAGGGAGTCAGGCGCAATACAAGTAAGGGAGATCATCGAAGAGAAGGAACGTTCAATTCGGACAGATAGAAGTCCTAAAATTGAAACGGACGTGGATTCCTCATACGAACTCCAAATCAAGCAAATAAGCACTTGTTGGATAGATAATTCCAAGATCTTTCCATTGAGTACTTCCACATCTAAAAGACTCTGGATAATCTGGCCTCCACACCCTGGATAATCCGGCCCTGTTTTTTTGGAGATTCTGCTAAGGAATTCGTGCGTGACTTTCTGTACGGACCCGGATAATCTGGCCCACTTAGACTGGATAATCCGGTCCAAAAAGTTTCCATCAGATCCAGACGGATCTGACTGTATCAGACACGTTTTTGTTTTGCGTTTTTGGATGTTCCGACGGCCATATAAGCCTGGGAACGCCCTCTATATTAGGTTAGACCACGTTTAAGATAAACCCTAGTTCTTGGAGTTGATAAGTGAAAACCATTGAATTCTACTACACCAATTCATATCGATCTGGTGTTGTTGCTACTATCAATCAACTATGATTAGTTGATCCATTGGGATCTAGCCAATTGCAACTTTAGTGTGATCCGTTGTTCCATTGGGAATTACAAGATTGCAAACCGCTTCATGGTCGGCGGCTATGTGCGCAAGTGTGTGAAGTTGCGAATATCTACAAGGGTTGAGAGCTATTGCATTGGCATCAGGGATCGATTGAGAGGTTCGTGAGCGGCATACAAGTTATCTCCACCCCATATCATCATACATCCACTTCTCTTATTGAGAAGATCGGGCCACCCCTTATCATCTTGGTATCAGATTTCCAGCGTTTCCTCGGTAAGCATCCACGAATCCATCCATAGTTTAGTGTTTTTCGCCCTATACAGAAAAAGCCATACAAAAAGATTTGCCATAGCCTAGATTGCATCCGAGTTGAGTCTTAGTTGCTGGTTGTTGTCGTGTCTTTGATCCGATCTCTGCCAGTCATGTCATAGTGTGTAGGTTTTCCTTGTTATTTTCGTTATTTCCGTGTTTTTGAGTCATTCGTTCATCATTTCCGCTAGTTTATATATACTTTTTCCGAGTCCACATAGTGTACTTTTGGTGTTTGCAAACCTAGCTACAGCCTATCTACAGCATCGGTGCCTAGGAACGTACCTACGAGACTAGTTGCTTTGCTCTGAGCAGGCTGCTCATTAGGTTTGGAAGTGCAAATTTCCGTCCAGATAGACCGGATTATCCGGCCCCCGACAACCAGAATATCCGGCCCGTAATTGCTCATAATTGTTGCATCCATATTGCATTGTGTCAAATAGTTGAAAAATCAAAAAAAGAAAGAGAAAAAGTAGTAAAAAAAGAGAAACGAAAAGAGATGCAAAAGTGAAAACAAAAAAAGAAAGAAAGAGATATATCAAAGCTGCTTGGAGGCCTAGTTTCATAATAGCACTAGTAGATTGAGGAATCTTGTGCCTGTTCTATTTTGAGCTATTACTAGTGTCTCTCTTGTGCATTGTAATATTCCTGTTCATCCATTGTTGTGCCACGTTTATCTCCACGTGTGTGTTTTCCTTGGGTGTTTGTCACACGATCAGCACTAGGATTTGCTTTGGTGTAGTTAGGTATCCATACCTACACCTCCACTACATACTCCTGCATTGTCGTGTGATCGTTCTTCTACCCTCGGTATTCGCTTCATCACATCTATGCACGTGTCGTTTATCCAAGTTGGTAAGTTTTTACTAATTCACTTTGGAACGGTAAGATTTCCTTTGTTTGCAGTTGTGAGAGCCACCAACAGATTTTTTGATTTTGTGCACTAACCTACTAATCATGTCTTCTGGTGATGTTGATGTGAATGAGAAAAAAGACGCATGTACTACAGTTACATGGCGCGACTATGAAGGTTTGCGTGATTGATACGTCCATTTTGCATCACTATTCTATGTCTTAATTCACTATTATTCATTGATATATTTCATATTGAGAGGTGATACTTATGTTATTTCATCTGTTTTTGCATGGTTGATGACTTTTGGAGCATGGACCGCTGCAGTCAGGATTCTGATGGAAAAGGTGTTGTTTGGAGGCAAAATTCGCGAAGATCAGAAAATCCGGGAAAATATACGGAAAATCCTATTTTTCCAGAAGACTAAGGATGCCAGAAGACGGAGTGGAGATGGGCCACAGGGGGCCCACACCACCCCTGGCACGGGCAGCTCTAGGCCGCGCCAGCAGGTGGTGTGGCCACCCTGGTCCACCTCTGGCTCTCTCCTCTGGCGTATATCATCCTCCCGAAACCCTAAGTCTCGGAGAGCGACCACAGAAAGATTTCATCGCCTCTGCGGGGCGGAAAACACCGAGAGAGAAAGGTCTCTCCAGCAGACAGATTTCTGCCGGGGGAATTCCTTCCCGAAGAGGGGAGATCGTCGCCATCAACACCACCATCAAGCTGGACTTCATCGGGATCATCATCATCACCACCATCATCATCATCAGCACCCTCATCACCATCTCCATATTGCTGTAACAATTGAGTTGAATCTTGCATTAGTTCATAGGGGAAACTTTCCCGGTGTTGATTACTCTTTGTAGTTGATGCTATTGAGTGAACCATTGAATTATTGTTTATGTTCAGATTGTTATACATCATTATTCCATCTCTGATCATGATCCATATGATGTCTTGTGAGTAGTTCGTTTTGTTCTTGAGGACATGGGAGAAGTCATGTTGTTAGTAGTGGAGTTTATTGAGAAAGATTCAATAGTTTGATATTTAAGTTGTGGTGTACTTCTTCTAGTGGTGTCATGTGAACGTCGACTACATGACACTACACCTATATGGGCCTAGGGTAATGCATTGTGTATTTGGCTACTAATCGTAGGGTTTGCCGGAGTGACACAAACCTGAACCCCCATTAGGAAACCATTGCACAAGGGATGTAAGGGTCTTAGAGTTTAAAGCTATGGTTAGGTCTCTACCTTAATTACTTTCTTGTACTTATGGATGTTTGCAAGGGGTATAATCACAAGTATGTATTAGTCCTAGGAAGGTCGGTACATTAGCACAGGTTCACCCACACAACACTTAGCAAGCTAAAGAAGATTAATCAACTATATGAAGCGAAAGCACTTGACAGTCTTCCCATGTGTCCTCGAGAACGTTTGGTCATCTTAAGTAATACAACCGGCTTGTCCTTTGCTGCATAAAGGATTGGGCCACTTGCTGCATTTATTCCTACTGTCTTTTGTTTACCCGTACTTTGTTTACTTGCTTTATCAAAAACCCCTAAAAATCCGTTTGCTAAGTATTTGCAGAGAATTCCTGATCCATACCACTAGCCAGCACCTTCTGCTCCTCGTTGGGATCGACACTCTTACTTATCAAAAATACTGCGATACACCCCCTATACTTGTGGGTCATCAAGACTATTTTCTGGCGCCGTTGCCGGGGAGTGAAGCAACTGGTAAAGGAAACTTCTACTGTGAGTATTGTTTACTTCTGTTAGTTGCTTTATTTTTGTTATGGATAATTCGCTGAGTTTCTTATTTGGTAATGCTACTACCACTGCTAAGGTAGTAGATAAACCACCACCTGCTGAGAATGACGTTTTCAAAATACCTACAAGAATTATTGATCGTGTTATGGATAACTACTATGGTGGGGATGGAACTGTCCATCCTGGTGATTATTTACTCTTTATACACGAATTATGTGGGTTGTTCAAGTGTGCAGGTATTATTACAGATCAAGTTAAGAAGAAGTTATTCTCATTATCATTGAAAGGAAGAGCTAAGGAATGGTATAAGCTGCTGAAGAATGGTCAAGCTCTGGAATGGGAGGAAATAGTGCCTCTCTTTTATTCAAAGTTTTATCCTCCTAGTGAGATTCATAAAGATCGGAATCAAATATACAACTTTTGGCCTCTTGATGGAGAGAGTACAACTCAAGCTTGGGGGAGATTGAAGTTACTAATGCTCAAATGTCCCATCCATGAGCTCCCCAACAATATTATTATCAATAACTTTTATGCAAGGCTCCCTCTACATGATAAAGATTTATTGGATGCTTCTTGTGCTGGATCATTCACTCGCATGGAAGAAGAAGCTAAATGGGATCTTTTGGACCGTATTCAATATAATGCTGAAGCTTGGGAGAATGAATAAGGTAGGAAGTCAGGTATAAATTATGATTATGAATGCATTGAATCTTTTATGGGAACTGATGACTTTCGAAATATTAAAAATGCTTATGGTCTTGATTTGCAAGTTATTACAAATTGCTTTAGAGCTTTTGCTTCTTATATTGAAATTCCAAAAAGGGGATGGAATAAGTACCATGCACCTTATAAAGATATTGTTGACTATGTTCCTTTTGGGAGCACTGAGTGTTGCATTATTGATCATATCTTACCTGAGCCTTATATCGAGAAGATTCCCTTCCCAGATAAGGTAAATGATCATCCTATGATAACTAATGTAATCACTAAAAGTGAAAAGAGAACTGTAAAACCTGGTGAACAAATAAACATTGAACCTATGGTAGTAATTGTGAAAGACCTTGTCACTAAAAGCATAGAAGATGGACACATAGTCTTTTGTGAGGATGCTTCTAATATTGTTTCACATCCTAATAGAACTAAAAAAGCTAGTGTTCCTGTGCTTTCTGTTAGAATCGGTGATCATTGCTATTATGGTTTATGTGATATTGGTGCAAGTTCTAGTGCTATTCCTTATGAGCTTTACAGAGAAATTATGCATGAAATCAGTCCCTGCGAATTGGAAGAGATTGATGTGGTTATTCACCTTGCTAATAGAGAGACCATCTCTCCAATTGGTATTGTACGAGACGTGGAAGTTCTTTGTGGTAAGATTAAGTATCCTGCTAATTTTCTAGTACTTGGTTCAGCTGCTAGTAAAACTTATCCTATCATTTTTGGTAGAACTTTCTTGAGTACTTGTGGAGCTATTATTGATTGCAAGAGGGAGAAAATCTTGACTAAGTTTGACGGGGAATCTTATGAGTTTAATTTTTCAAAATTTACTAAAGTACCTTGTGAAGAGGAAACCCATAATGAGGATTTTAGAGTTGAACAACTTGCTTCTATCTCTCTTGCTCCTAACAATGCTTTGCAGCAATTTATGGAAGATCACGAAAGTGAGATCTTCATGGAAGAAAGGAATGAGATTGACGAGATCCTCCGTCGTCAACCCCAGATGCTAAAGCATGACTTGCCCATAGAAGACTTGGGTACCACGATGCCACCTAAAAAGGATCCGGTTTTCGATCTAAAACCTCTCCCTTGTGATCTTAAATATGCTTATATTGATGATAAAAAGATATATACTGTTATTATTAGTGCTAAAATTTCAGGGAAGGAAGAAGAAAGGTTATTGGAGGTTTTGAGGAAACATCGAGGAGCTATGGGCTATACTCTGTATGATTTAAAAGGGATTTCACCTACTATATGTCAGCATTCTATCAACACAGAACCAGATGCGAAGCCAGTAGTGGAGCACCAACGACGTTTAAATCCTAAGATGAAGGAAGTGGTAAGGAATGAGGTATTGAAACTCCTTGATGCTGGTATTATTTACCCTATTGCTGATAGTGAATGGGTTAGTCTTGTTCATTGTGTTCCTAAAAATGGAGGTATTACCGTTGTTCCTAATGATAATGATGAGCTTATTCCTCAAAGAATAGTAGTAGGCATAGGATGTGCATCGATTTTAGAGAAGTTAATAAAGTTACTAAGAAAGATCACTACCCGCTTCCTTTTATTGATCAAATGTTGGAAAGGTTGTCTAAAAAGACCCATTTTTGTTTTCTTGATGGTTATTCTGGTTTTTCTCAAATTGCTGTTAAACAACAAGATCAAGAAAAAACTACTTTTACTTGCCCTTACAGAACTTATGCTTATAGAAGTGTGCCTTTTGGTTTATGTAATGCTCCTGCTACTTTTCAAAGGTGCATGTCTGCTATCTTTCATGGTCTTGTGAGGAAATTGTAGAAGTGTTCATGGATGATTTTTCTGTCTATGGAACTTCTTTTGATAATTGTCTGCACAACCTTGATAAAGTTTTGCAGAGATGTGAAGAAACTAATCTTGTTCTTAATTGGGAGAAATGTCACTTCATGGTTAATGAAGGGATTGTTCTTGGGCATAAAGTTTCTGAAAGAGGCATAGAAGTTGATAGAGCTAAGGTTGAGGCAATTGAGAAGATGCCATGTCCAAGAAACATCAAAGGTATTCGTAGTATCCTTGGTCATGTTGGTTTCTATAGGAGGTTTATTAAATACTTTTCTAGGATATCAAAACCCCTCACTAATCTTCTTCAAAAAGATGTACCCTTCGTTTTTGATGATGATTGTAAGGAAGCTTTTGAAACTCTCAAGAAGGCTTTAACTACAGCCCCTATTATTCAACCACCTAATTGGAGTTTACCCTTTGAAATAATGTGTGATGCTAGTGATTTTGCTATAGGTGCTATCCTTGGGCAACGTATTGATAAAAAGTTAAACATTATCCATTATGCTAGTAAGACTCTAGACGCTGCTCAAAGGAATTATGCTACTACTGAAAAGGAATTTCTAGCTGTTGTTTTTGCTTGTGATAAGTTTAGGCCCTATATTGTAGACTCAAAAGGCACCATTCATACTGATCATGTTGCTATTAAATACCTTATGACGAAGAAGGACACTAAGCCTAGGCTTATTAGATGGGTGCTGCTTTTACAAGAGTTTGATCTACATATAGTAGATAGGAAGGGTGCTGAAAACCCTGTAGCTGATAATTTATCTCGATTGGAAAACATCTCTTTTGACCCTATGCCTGTTAATGATAGTTTCCCAAATGAACAGTTAGCTGCAGTAGGGGTAAGCTCACGAGGGAGCCCTTGGTACGGTTGATTATGCTAACTTTATTGTCTCCAAGTATTTGCCTCCAACTTTTACAGCTCATCAAAGAAGAAAGTTCTTCTATGATTTGAGGCATTATTTTTGGGATGACCCACACTTATACAAAGAGGGAGTGGATGGTATTATACGAAGATGTGTTCCAGAATATGAACAAAAGGAGATATTGCGTAAATGTCATGGTAGTGCTTATGGAGGACATCATGCGGGAGATAGAACTGCATAAAAGGTGCTACAATCAGGTTTCTACTGGCCTACCCTTTTTAAAGATGCAAGAAAATTTGTTTTACCTTGTGATGAATGTCAGTGTGTTGGTAATATTTCTAGACGCAATGAAATGCCTATGAACTACTCTCTAGTTATTGAACCTTTTGATTGCTGGGGATTCAACTTTATGGGTCCTTTCCCTCCTTCGAAAGGTTACACTCATATTCTTGTTGCCGTTGATTATGTTACTAAGTGGGTATAAGCCATTTCCTACAAAGAGTGCTGACGAGGAGACTTCTCTAAAAATCCTTAAGGATGTTATCTTTCCTAGGTTTGGGGTGCCTAGGTATCTCATGACTGATGGGGGTTCTCATTTCATTCATGGTGGTTTTAGGAAGACCCTTGCTAAATATGATGTTAATCATAGAATTGCTTCAGCTTATCACCCCCAAACTGGCGGGCAAGTAGAGTTATCAAATAGAGAAATTAAATCCATCTTGCAAAAGACTGTTAATAGGTCTAGAAAAAACTGGGCTAAGAAGTTGAATGATGCTTTACGGGCTTATAGAACTGCTTACAAAAATCCTATGGGGATGTCTCCTTATAAAATGGTTTATGGGAAAGCTTGTCAACTACCCTTAGAATTAGAACACAAAGCTTACTAGGCAGTTAAAGAACTAAATAGATATTGTAAGCTAGCTGGCGAGAAAAGATTATTTGACTTAAGTTCTTTAGATGAATAGAGGAGTGAAGCCTATGAAAATGCTAGGCTCTTTAAGGAAAAAGTTAAAAGATGGCATGACAAGCGAATACTTAAGAGAGAATTTCATGTTGGTGAGAAAGTTCTATTGTATAGGTCTCGTCTCAGATTTTTTGCAGGAAAGCTACTCTCAAAATGGGAAGGAACTTTCATTATAGAAGAAGTATACCATTCAGGAGCAATAAAAATTTCTTCTTTAAAAGATAATACTACACAAGTAGTGAATGGACAGCGACTCAAACACTATATTGCTGGAGATTCTTACAATGAAGATGTTGATGCCTTTCAAGTTACAACTCCGGAGAAATTCATCGAGGACCAAATTCAGAGACCTGCAGAGTCTGTTTTCAAATAGGTAACAGTTCTGGTAAGAAAAGTTCCACGAAAATACAATCCAACTATATTTTTGCAGTTTTCAGTCAATAAGGAAAGTTATGAAGCGAAAAAGGGACGGAACCGGAGCCAGGGTGGCCCACACCACCCTGTGGCGCGGACCCACCCCAGGCCATGCCACCAGGTGGTGAGGCCACCCCGGACTCCGCCTTTGACCCGTTTTCACCCAGTACCTTCCTCTTGTTATGAAACTTCGTAATATATAACCCCCCGGATCTTCCGAGGTTCGTGTATCATGTTTTCGTCGTGTTTTTGTTTTGATCTGTTTCTGCCAGGTAGAATCCCAGATTTGGAGCCACAATGTCTTCCACTGGATCAGTCGGGGGAGATTCCTTAGAAGATATCATTAACCCATACATGAGAGAGTTGAAGATTCATCCCAAGGAGTTGTTGCTCGAAGATGGGGAGGTCCGGATTAAAGAGGTTCAAGGCCCCAAAGGTAGAGGAAGTCTAGAGGACAGGATGGAAGCACTGGAGCAAGAAGTCTTTAGGTACAAGAAGATGGCGGAGCGCGAAGTGGATATCATCCATAAGATCTGTTCAATACTCATCACCGAGCACCAAAAGGAGACTATTAAACTCAAAGACGAAGTCCTCTCACGCCGCCAAACAACCAATGAACTGCAAGCACAGTTCTATGACGTTCAAAATCAAAACTGTGAGTATGAGGCTAGGTTTAAACGCATAAGTGCTACTGCAAGTTTTAGGATGTTGGAAACCATGATGTCCTTTGTTGATGGGAAGCCCTTACCTTGGAAGACGGACGAAGATGAGAGGATACCACCACCACCTAAGGAGTAATTCGTCATCAGGTTTGGCATCCCCTTGGTTTGTTCCAAGCTTGGGGGAGTGCCGCGGTATCACATCACTATCTTCTATCTTTTTACCTTTTTAGTAGAGTCATATCAAGAATAGAGGAGTTATTATGTAGTATGGTTTGCATTATGGAAGTGTCCCCTCTCTCGTTAGATATATATCCCTTGGTGTGAGTTTCCATTATGGAATATTAATGTGAAGTTCTATCATTTACTCTTTTGCATAGCTTATATTAGTTTTCAATTCGTGGTTATATGATTGATCTTGTTGTTAGTATTGGTAGCACTTTGGGATCATTGAGTTAATTTTGTTGGTTTTGGCAAACCTGGCTCGGTCAGTAGCAACACTTTTTGAGAGTTGAATGAAAAAGATAAAACTATTCTAAAGAAATATAATTTCATCATCTTTCTTTCTTGATTTGCTCATAAGTCTAGTATTCTCTAGTTAAGATCTTTTGTGCCTCCAAGGAAGATTGCATGTTTGTCTTTATCACTTGTATGTTTGTTTGTTTCCTTCAACTCTTGTACTTGCTACCCAGCCTTGCTAGCCAAAAACATGTACTGAGAGGGTATTCTTCTCGTGCATCCACCTCCTTAAAACCAAAACCTTTGCCATTTGTGTCCACCATACCTGCCTAGTAGCATTATTGCTATTCCAAGTAAATTCTTGTTTTATCTAGCTCCCAAATTAAACTTGTTATGTGAAAATTAGTGATTAAAGCTCTCACGAACTTGATGGCACACTTTACTTTCTTGCACTTAATAAACTTGAACCATTGTTCTCACCTATGTTGCGTATATACTTGCGCTTTGTAAGTTGTGAATTAGCAGAACCATGCTGTCATGGGGAACGCTTTCAACATTGCACTGGTACTTTGTACCTAGTTGATATCATGTTCTTTTGTCTATGGATGTCATCGGTGTGAAATGAAAGGGGAGCTTGTAAGTCCATGGAGTTATGCATGTGTGTTAGAGAAACGCCTGGGTCGCTGGTCTAATCCATGCTGACATGGTGGAAACCTGCAACGTAACCATAACGAGTATCTATGAAGCATTCTTCTTATAAAAAGAGATAGAGATTCAGAAAAAGAGAAAGGAAAAAAAGGAGATATTATGAAAAGAGGAAAGAGAGAAAAAAGCACCATATTCCCATGGTAAATAAGAAGATTGCTGAGATACTTGTTGTCTGCTTGCCTTATCATTTTGATATGGGGATTCTTCCGTATCATCGGGCAAGGGGTACCCGTTGGCGGTTCTCTATGATACACATATGCTTACGATGACAAGAACTTACCGGTGACTAAACTTGAGTAGCATGAGGAGCGGCCCTCGTATTCAAGGGACATGAGATTCTCAATTTACAACTTGTCAATGCATATCCTCATATTTGATCACTTTAACCTTAATCACCTAAAGATGCCTATGATAGGGGCAATGAGAGCTGAAAGCTAGTAAGTATCATAATTTTTGGGACCTCTTTATGAGACTTGCAATCCCTCCTTCCCTCTTTGAAGAGCTTTTCTTTTACTTTGTAGTTGAGTCAGTAAACCTATTCCCTTCTATCTCAGCAAGTATTTTGAGTTGTTGTGTTTCATTCATTCATATGATGATTTATTCAATCATGTTTCTTATGTTCCTTGTTTAGCACATTGCTCTTATCTTGATGTTTACTACTTTTAAAGCTATCATTGAAAACCAGTTATTTGTGAACTCCAGCAAATTATCAACTATTCTTCAACCAAGAGCTAAGTTTGCCATTACCAATTATGATTCACTTTATGTATCTTTATTGTGTTTCCTTTACTTATTGCAAGTTGAGTTATATAATAGTGAGTTGTCTTCTATTATGATCTATGCACTTGATGGATGTGATGCTTCTTGTCCATATTCTTTTATCGACTCTTCACTCCATAAACCTGAGGCCATGTTTATTGAGCTCAGTTTCGCTTGGGGCAAGCGAAGTCTAAGCTTGGGGGAGTTGATACGTCCATTTTGCATCACTATTCTATGTCTTAATTCACTATTATTCGTTGATATATTTCATATTGAGTGGTGATACTTATGTTATTTCATCTGTTTTTGCATGGTTGATGACTTTTGGAGCATGGACCGCTGCAGTCAGGATTCTGATGGAAAAGGTGCTGTTTGGAGGCAAAATTCGTGAAGATCAGAAAATCCGGGAAAATATACGAAAAATCCTATTTTTCCAGAAGACTAAGGATGCCAGAAGACGGAGAGATGGGCCACAGGGGGACCACACCACCCCTGGCGCGGGCAACCCTAGGCCGCGCCAGCAGGTGGTGTGGCCGCCCTGGCCCACCTCTGGCTCTCTCTTCTGGCGTATATCATCCTCCCGAAACCCTAAGACTCAGAGAGAGACCATAGAAAGATTCCGCCGCCACAGCGAGGCGGAAAACACCGAGAGAGAAAGATCTCTCCGGCACATAGATTTCTGCCGGGGGAATTCCTTCCCGGAGAGGGGAGATCGTCGCCATCAACACCACCATCAAGCTGGACTTCATCGGGATCATCATCACCACCATCAGCACCCTCATCACCATCTCCATATTGCTGTAACAATTGCGTTGAATCTTGCATTAGTTCATAGAGGAAACTTCCCGGTGTTGATTACTCTTTGTAGTTGATGCTGTTGAGTGAACCATTGAATTATTGTTTATGTTCAGATTGTTATACATCATTATTCCATCTCTGATCATGATCCATATGATGTCTTGTGAGTAGTTCGTTTTGTTCTTGAGGACATGGGAGAAGTCATGTTGTTAGTAGTGGAGTTGTGTTGAGAAAGATTCAATAGTTTGATATTTAAGTTGTGGTGTACTTCTTCTAGTGGTGTCATGTGAACATCGACTACATGACACTTCACCTATATGGGCCTAGGGGAATGCATTGTGTATTTGGCTACTAATCGTAGGGGTTGCCGGAGTGATAGAAACCTGAACCCCCGTTGCACAAGGGACGTAAAGGTCTTAGAGTTTAAAGCTGTGGTTAGGTCTCTACCTTAATTACTTTCTTGTACTTACGGATGTTTGCAAGGGGTATAATCACAAGTATTTATTAGTCCTAGGAAGGTCGGTACATTAGCACAGGTTCACCCACACAACACTTAGCAAGCTAAAGAAGATTAATCAACTATATGAAGCGAAAGCACTTGACAGTCTTCCCATGTGTCCTCGAGAACGTTTGGTCATCTTAAGTAATATAACTGGCTTGTCCTTTGCTGCATAAAGGATTGGGCCACTTGCTGCATTTATTCCTACTGTCTTTTGTTTACCCGTACTTTGTTTACTTGCTTTATCAAAAAACCCTAAAAATCCGTTTGCTAAGTATTTGCAGAGAATTCCTGATCCATACCACTAGCCAGCACCTTCTGCTCCTCATTGGGTTCGACACTCTTACTTATCAAAAATACTACGATACACCCCCTATACTTGTGGGTCATCAGTGATCACCTCCAAGATATGATTACTCAAACAACTGATGACATCAATGCACAAATACACGATGTATGTATGCAGACGCGTGGAACTGCTGAAATCGTCAAGGTGGTTCAGACATAGGTCACATATATTTAGCAAAATCTCCATACTTTGACACAGTCTATGACAGCCTTGCGTGTTGCTATAGAGCAACGTCAACAACCTCATGATGACGGAGTTGATGGTGATAGTGTCCTTGGTGACAATTCTGGTGTTCATGCTCAACCTGCTGCTCATGCCGCGGGTCGTGGAGGTGGTATTGCTGGTCGTGGCTATGGTTTCGCTCCTGTAGGTGCCCAACAAAATCCACAGCCACAACACGATGACGGTTTGGGCAAGCCTAAGTTTTCTATTCCAAGATTGAGGGCTCTACTGATGTTGAAGAATATCTTGCATGGGATCTCAAGATTGAGAAATTGTGGCGTTTACATGACTATACTAAAGATAGGAAGGTCAAGCTTGCTTCTTCAGAATTTGATGCCAAGACATCAAGATCTCACCGAGTATCCCATCTCGCCGTGCCAGTTCGAGAGAGAGTCCTCCGCCCGACACCGATCCTAGGGATTGCGCCGGACCGGTCACCGCCGGCGTGAGCTATTGGTGTGTATCGTGGTTTTGCGTGTGTGTGTTCATCACATTCTTCGTGCATGATTTTGTCGCGTTCATCCTTCCCCCGCACTCCATCCTCGATTTGAGTGGAATTCATGAAAGATCGGGCCACCCTAGAGGTTTGCCCTCAACATATAGTCCCCCACCTCCATTGTAAACCCTAGGCATGATATTTGGAATTAGTGGAAACCCCTTGTGGATCTATCTAGTTCTTGCCTCATGCTCCTTTGACAAAGGAGCACCAAATATCACAAACCTCGTTGGAGTTTGCATCGTGCCTCCGCGTTGTACAAGACCTAGGCATTGGAGTCCCTTTGCCTAGACGTCAAGATCTCACCGAGTCTCCCATCTCGTCGTGCTGGTTCGAGAGAGAGAGATCCCCGCTCGACGCCGATCCTAGGGATTGCGCCGGACCGGTAGCCGCCAGCGTGAGCAATTGTCTTGTATCGTGTCTTCTCGTGGTGTGTGTGTGTGTGTGTGTTCATCGTGTTCTTCGTGTGTGAGTTCGCGGTTTCGCTCTCTCCCTCACTTCCACACCTCCTCCGCCTCGATTTCAAGGGATTCGTGAAAGATCAGGCCAACCTCGAGGTTAGCCCTCAACATATTGGTATCAAGAGCTTCGTTGCTCATGAATTCCCCCACAAATTTCTTCTATCCACCAAAAATTTGAAAATCCCCCAAAAGAGCCCCAAATTTGCCTTCGGATCGATCTCTGGATTTGGTGCGTTTTTCATGGTTTAGTTCCACAGATCTGTTGCTTTGGGTACCGATCTACCTTCCTAGAACCTTTTCCCAGCCCAGTTTAGACAAATTTCCGAAAATTTTGACCGATTTGACTTTTGGAGTTCGTCATGAACTCAAACCGGCACCAGGCTCGGCGGACCGGCCCAGCCGCCGGAAATTTCAGCGACAGTTCCGGCGAACCGGAATAGCCACCGAAATTTCCGGCGCCTGGCTCGGCACCGCCGGTTTGGCCGCCGAAAATTCAGTTTCACCCATTTTTGTCCGGTTTTCCTATTGTGTTGTTCGTGTTTCATGTGCATGTCGCCAAACTAACTTCAAGCTTCCACAACAATATTCACATACCCCGCTCATCGACATCGCGACACCGGTAACAAGTCATCATACCAAAGGTATAACTTGTTCCGCCTTGTTAACCCTTCTTCCTTGAGTGTATCTATCCTATGAGAGCAACTCATCTTGTGTTTGCCTAAGCATTGTGCACTTGTCCTTGGAAAGTGAGAGTGTGAGAGCAACTACAAGAGTTAACATAGTAGTATAGAAAGGGAGAAAAAGAATCAAAAAAGAGAGAAAAAGAAAAAGCAAAAGAAAAATAGAAAGAAACATAGTCTCCCAATACAAAGAGAGTCTCAAGCTTGTAAGCAAAGAGAAAAAGAGCACGACCGAGGCAAGTGCACAAATCCTTTGCTTATTTCTCTTTTGGCGAATGAGTTGTGGTCTCTCCTTGCGTTGGCACGACACCGAGCGTAGTCTTCGTTAGGACCTTTTGTGCTCATGTTCATAGTCGTGCTAACCACATCCGTCTCCACGTGTGTGTATCCTAGTGTTTTGTAGATCGCCTCCTATTTGCTTTTGATCTTTTGGTTCTCTACCACGTTTGAGAATAACCTTTTCTTTGGATCGTTTCGTTTGGTTTTCCACAACCCTAACCTTCCACCCACAGCTTTGAGAGTTTTAGCTTTCCTTCTTTAGTGTGAGTTTTCTTTGTGTTTTCACTTTGCAAGCCAATAGTTCTCACTTGTGGTTTCTAGTTCGGTGCAATCCCCAAGGTGAGGTACAAGGCTAACACCACCATATTCCACTTTCGTATAAAATCCTTGTGTGTTTTGCATAATGGATAGGCACGGTGAGTCGAGCCAACCACCTCCCTAAGAAGAAGAACAAGGACCGTACATGACGCGCGCAAGTCACTTCATCGTCCGACAAGAGTTCCATGAACGTTGCCAAGCCCTTGAGACGCGACAAGATGAACAATTTGGCGAGACGCAAGCCGATTTCAAGAACATCGACAACCGCTTCGATGGCCTCGAAAGACAAATGCATGCAATGCATCACAACTTTGGCCATCAAAATGAAGCGCTCCAATGCTCCATCGCCGAAACAAATGACAATCTTCGACGCCTCATCGACGGAATGGCAAGGCCACGCTCACGTGCATCAAGCTCTTCAAGTTCTTCGCGTCGTCATGTTCATCTCCAACAAGATCTCCATCCAAGTGCTCCGAGACGCAATGATGCCCCCGTGGTTGAAGATGGAAGTTCTTCCAACTACGTACCTGATGACCCACAAGTATAGGGGGTGTATCGTAGTATTTTTGAGGGAAGTGAAACCCAATTTATTGATTCGACACAAGGGGAGCCAAAGAATATTTATAAGCCTTAACAACTGAGTTGTCAATTCAGCTGCACCTGGAAACAATCTTGCTCATAGCAGTTTATCAGTAGCAACAGTTTTGTAGTAGGAATAGTGAAGTAGCAGCAGTAGTAAAGTAAAGACAACAGTAACAATAGCAGTAAACAGTAGGATTCGAGTGCGGTAGGCATAGGGATGGATGGACGGGCGTTGCATGCACAAGACAATTCACATAGCAATCAGAACATAGGGCAATTGCAGATAAATAAGATAAAGCATCCAAGTACTAGATAACCCTAGGCATGTGTCCCATATATAGTCATACAAGCTCGCAATGGGAACTTGCACAACATCTTTTGTCCTGCCAGCCTGTTTGTAGCAGGGCCTCAAGGGAACTACTGGCAATTAAGGTGCTCCTTTTAATAGAGCACCAGAGCAAAGCATTAACACTCCATGAACACATGTGATCCTCACATCAAAGCCATTCCCTCCGGTTATCCTGATTTTTGTCACTTCAGGGCCATTGGTTCCGGACAACAACGTGTGTATACAACTTGTAGATAAGACCATAAACAATACTATCATAATGAATCAATAACATGTTCAGATCTGAAATCATGGCACTCAGGGCCTAGTGACAAGCATTAAGCATAACAAGTCGCAACAAAGTCATAAAGCACTAATAGAAGATACTAGGCACCATGCCCTAACAATCTGATGCCATTACATGAACGATCTCATCCAATCCCTACCATCCCCATAGCCTACAGCGGGGGATTACTCACTCATAGATGGGGTAAACATGGATGGTTGATGGAGAAGCGATGGTGTTGATGATGGTGATGATCTCCTCCAATTCCCCGTCCCGGCAGGGTGCCAGAACGGAGTTTCTGGTGCTGTTTCGTGGAATCTGGTGGTGGCGGCGGAGCAGAACTCCTTCTTGAAAAACATCGACCCTCCTAAGTTTTTAGGTCAGAAGGAAACTTATAGGCAAAGAGGGAGACCGAGGGGGAGTCTGGGGCGGCCAGACCACCCCTGGCGCGGCCTAGGCTTGCCCGTGCAGCCAGGTGGTGTGGCCTGGGCCCAGCCCCCCTCCGTCTCGTATTCTGGCTCCTGGAGTCTTCTGGTGAAATAGGATTTTCGGCATATTTTCCGGGATTTTTCCTGATAGTTGATTTTCTGCACAAAAAGTAGACACCAGGGCAATTCTGCTAAAAACAGCGTCATTCCGCGTTAGTTGCATCCAAATCACACAAGTTTTGGACATATCAACTCGATCGCAAGCTTAGCTTATTGCTTGTCCTCAAGCAATTCAGTTGAAAACTAAGTGCGATAAAAGAACTTTCACGAACACAATTGCTTCATATGATGTATATATTCTCAGCATGTGATCAACTACTTAGACAATTCATAATAAGGAGTATGCAACTAAGTTTGCTTAGTAGGCATTGCAAGCTATGAAGAGATTCCAACTCAAAAATAATACATGAAGCATAAACATAAGCAACATTACAATGCTCATAACAATGTATGATATAGTGGTATCTCGCTTGCCTTTGATTATGAACCAAGGCACCTCTGAAGTTCAAGTGAAGACTAGAAGTAAAGATGTCAAAGATACAAGCATCAAAGTCATAACACAAATAATCAAGTAATGAGATAAGCACAAAGAATGACAACTATGCTCTCAAGAAGGTGCTCAAAGAATATGTGGAGACTCAACAAGTAAAATAACACAAAAGGTTTTGAATAATTTGAAAGGCTTCCAAATGCTGAAAGTACGGTACTCGTTAGATTTGAGCTCTCATTGCCCCTATCATAAGCATCTTTAAGATGGTTAAGGTGAAAGTGAGGTCCAATCTGAGTTATATGCTTGATAGACTATAAACTGAAAATCCCATGTCCTTGGAGTACGAGGGCCGCTCCTCATGCTACTCAACTTTAGTTACCGGTAAGTTCTTGTCATCGTAAATACGTCCGTATCATAGAGAACTGTCAATGGGGTACCCCTTGCCCGATGATACGGAAGAATCCTCATATCAAAATGACAAGGCAAGCAGACAATGAGTATCTCAGCAATCTGCTTATTTACCACGGGAAAATGGTGCTTTTCTCTCTCTTTCCTCTTTTCATAAATCTCTTTTTTTCTTTTTTCTCAATAGCTATCTCTCTCTTTTTTTATAAGAAGAATGCTTCATAGATATCATTATGGTTACGCTGCAGGTTTCCACCATGATGGCATGGATTAGACCAGCGGCCCAGGCGTTTCTCTAACACACATACATAACTCCATGGACTTACAAGCTCCCCTTTTATTTCACACCGACGACATCCGCAAACAAAAGAGCATGGTCTCAACTGGGTATATATTTACAGGTGTTGAAAGCATTCCCCGTGATAGCACGGTTCTGCTAATCCCCAGCCTATAATTTGCAAGCATATAACTTTCATGGACAGTCACAATGGTTCAGGTTTATTAAGTGCAGAAAATAAAGTGTGCCATCAAGTTTGTGAGAGCTTTACTAACTAACTTTCTCATAACAAGCAAACATTTTATTCGGAAGAAAACAAGGCATATTGAATATGCACGGAAGTAGCAAATGATGCTAATAGGTAGGTATGGTGGACACTTTGGAAATATTTGGTTTAGGGAGTTGGAAACTTGAGTAAAACATACTCAGTGTAACTGAAGGCTAGCAATAGTAAGGGAGCGACAAACGAGAGAGCAATAGCTGTCATAATCATGCTTGCAACAAAACAAGACTAAACATGGCATGAAAGTGATTCAAGATCCTCAAGGCAAAATAATTCATCGAGGCTTAACTGATTATTTCAGTCATGTGCATGCGTGAGCATGTGCCAAGTCAATTCAAATGAAACATTCAGAGGAGGATACCACAGTGTCATACCAAGTTATGAATAGAGTAATGCAAGCAAACATTCATAAAACATGCTACAAACTATTAGCAAGATGGAACTAATCATACGAAAGCAAGAACTACTAAGCATCCAAAGATAACATACACCCTACACGAACAGGCTAAGCATGCCCACAATGATGAGTATATGTACAAGAATGAAAACAAATAGAGTTTGTTACCATCCTCTTACCATGCCTCAAGTTGTCATTAATCCTCATTATTGCTCTTCACTTGTGTGGCTTGAATAATAATATGAAACCAATATCCACTAAGGACTGCTGAACCCTGTAGCAAACTCACAAAACCAAAGAAGAACAACAAATATTTTTGGTGTTTTTGATTTTTAAAAGAAGAACCAAAAAGGAAGAACAAGCAAAGCAAAATCTTTCTGGGTTTTTTGAATAGTTCAAACAAAGCAAAAAGGGAAAAACAAACCAAGGAAAACAGAAAAAAGAAGCAAACCAAAGAGAAACAACAGAAATATTTTTGGTCTTTTTGTGTTTTAGAAAGCAAAAGCAAAGAAAGAACGAAAACTAAAAAGAGAACGAAACATGAATATACAAAGTACCAACGCAAAATGATATGGAGATGAGTGCAATGTCGGCGTACCTCCCCCCAAGCTTAGGCTTTTGGCCTAAGTGGGTATCAATCCCAAGCCAGCCAGGATGACATGTCATCATAGTATAACGAGGAGGTACCCTCGTCCTGGTGCGAGCTCGAGTACGTCCCTCCATAGTGTGCGGAGTAATCGTAGGAGGGTACATCCTCCTGGTGTTGCTCGTGGAAACCCAGCAAGCGAAGCTGCTCGTCCACCTCCTCCTTAGAGCACGACCATGGTCTCCTGTGAACACTAAACAAAGAAGACTGCGACAAAGGGATCTCCCTCTCATCCCCGTCAGTAAATAGCATCCTATATACTAGACTGTCCAAATCAGAAGCAGTAGTGACAAAGTGATGAGTTTTCATAGCAACAAGGTCAAGCCTTTGTGGTGCTAATACAGTATCATTGGGGTCCACTAAAATTCCTAATGCATTGACCATACGCGAGGCAATGATGCCCCCATAGATAGGCCCCCTAGCAGCTAGGCGGCGAGAAATAAGCGAGCCAAGATTGTACCAAGTATCATTGTTGAGCGCAGCAGCAAGGAAGGCTAAATGATAGTTGGAGATATTACTTGTGTTCTCCCTACCAAGTACGCTAGTAGAAAGATAATATGCAAAGTATCTAAGGGTAGGGAGTTCGATATTTCTTATCTTTCCGTGTTGCGCCACGCGACCATCATCATTGGTCACCCCTCTGTAAAGTTCCAACAAATCAGCGGGTCGCCCTTGAATCTTCTTCACGGTCCCTATCATGGTTACACCTACAACACTGCAAAATCTTTCCAATGACATGGTAAAGGGCAGATTATAAATTTTGAAAGAGACAGTTGACTGATAGGGTGTGTTAGTAACGTGAAGCTCTCAACAAAGGTTTTGGTGAGCATAGCGTATTTCTCACTCTCATCTTGCATATATGAGGTCAAACCAACCCTCTCAATCAGTAGCAAGAAATCAAGAAAAATCCCTGCAGCTTGTAAGAAAGTAAAACAAGGAAAAGTAGATGGGTGAGCATCCCCATCATCCCTTTCATTACCAATACGAGTTGCAATGAGATCTTTGTTGTATGATGGCCTAAACTGAGAGGCTGATATTGAGGGCCTCGACCTCCTAGGTACATCCCTCTCAAATATCTCTCCAAAGGTATGGTTGTTCATGCTTGATATTCTGAAATTTAAACACCTATTAAACAAGTGATTGCAAAGTGAATATAATGAAGGATACTACTCATAGGGACTTGTAAGAGGCTTAAACATGCATCAAAACTATATCTCTAAGTATCAAACAAGCTTACAAGCTCTCATAACCTGTCACCTATAGCAGCAAAATACTCAAGATATAATCCACTAAACACAAATCTACTTGGACAAGGGGAGGAGTCACATACTAGAGAACAAGTGCTCCAAATTTCAGCAACAAAGATGGGATGAGCAAGGAGATCGAAAAAAATCGAGAGAAAGCACAACAAGAACGTGATTTTGAGCAATGAACTGGAGCTTACTCGGGAGAGAGAAGAAAGTGGCAGGTGAGAGAGTTAGTGGAGGGCCAGGGGGTAGCCCACACCATGGCATGGCGCCACCCAGGGCAGGCCATGCCACCAGGTGGTGAGCCTGCCTGGTGGGTCCCCCTGGTACCCCCCAGGCACTCCTCTGCCCCTTTTTCCACGTAAAAATTTAATATGAATTTTCTGGAATTTTTCGAGACACTTTATTTTTGGGCATTTTTCAGGTATAGAAGAATGATTTTCTGACAGACAGTTTTTTTTTTGAAATGATGCAAAGACAAAACAAGGCTAGGACTTCAGAAGTTCTAAGACACTAACAAGCAAGCAACTAACAACAAAAAGAAAACTAAACGAAAGCAAAAACTAAAATGGATAGTAAAGAAGTACACGGAAATAATCATAGTGAAAACATTGTTTTGTTCAATGAAATCCTTTTGTTAACAAGGTTGATCAGGTCCTGTTGCCAAAACAATTCCATATGAGACAAAACTTTGTATTCCACTAATGATTATGTTACCTCAACCTTCATAGCAATGGTCCCAATCATAATAGTTTCAAATTTTTCTCTTGGTATGGGACAATATATTTCTCCAACTTGAATGCCCTCAACATGTTCAATTGAAATCAAACCATAAGTCCTTTCAATCTTCTTGGGAAATAGACAGTATGTTCCTTGTCATTAACATTGAAAGTCACCTTTCCTTGATTACAATTAATAACAGCTCCTACAGTATTAAGAAAAGGTCTCCCAAGAATAATAGACATATTATCATCTTCAGGCATTTTAAGCACAACAAAATCAATTAATATCAAGCAATTATGAGCCACTTGAACAGGTACATCCTCACATATACCAACAGGAATAGTGGTAGATTTATCAGCCATTTGCAAAGATATATCAGTTGGTATTAATTTTTCTAGTTGAAGCCTCTTATAGAGAGAGAAAGGCATAACACTAACTCCAGCTCCCAAATCACACAAAGTAGTTCTAACATAACTATTCTTAATAGAGCAAGGGATAGTTGGAATCCCTGGGTCTCCAAGTTTCTTTGGAGCCTTACCATTAAATGAATAATTAGCAAGCAAAGTACAAATTTCTTCATTAGGGATCTTCCTTTTATTTGAGACAATATCCTTCATATACTTTGAGTAAGGAGGCAATTTAATAGCATCAGTCAAAGGAATTTGCAGGAATAAAGGTTTCATCCACTCACAAAACTTATTATAGTGTTGATCTTCCTTTGACTTGTGTTTCTTATCAGGGAAAGGCATAGGTTTTTGGACCCAAGGTTCTCTTTCACTACCATGTTTCTTAGCAATAAAATCTTCTTTAGTGTATTTAGTATTCTTAGTGTGCTTTTCAGGTTCTTCTTCAACTTTTTCTTCATTAGGAACTTCATTTTCTTCATTACCACTTTCAGTTTCAGCATCAGAAATAGATATACTATTAGGATCTATAGCAGGTTCAGAGGGTTATACAATAGTTTTATGTTTCTTTTTCCTTTTCTTACGAGTAGAGCCACTATTTTCCGCTTGTTGAGAATCCTGCTCAATTCTTTTGGGATGCCCCTCGGGATATAGAGGATCCTGGGTAGTAGCTCCACTTCTAGTTCTAATTTCATAAGCATGTTTTTCTTTAGCAACATTAACTAGCAAGTCTTTTTTCACTTTAACGAGTTGATCTATTTGAGTTTGAACCATTTGAAAGTGTTTAACAATCATTTTAACATCATTAGAGGTTCTTTCCACAATATCTTTCAACTCAACAATAGCTCTAGTGTTTTCCATTAGATGATTTTGCACCCTTTTATTAAAATTATCTTGCTTAACAATAAAGATATCGAATTCTTCTAAGCATTGATCAGGAGGTTTAGAGTAAGGGATATCACCTTCATCAAAGTGTTGGAGAGAGTGTACCTCGATAGTGGATGAGTAGGGAATAGGCTTACATAATTATTCTATAGGAGGTAAATTCTTGACATCTGCAGCTTTAATTCCCTTCTCCTTAAGACATTTCTTAGCTTCCTTCATCACTTCATCATTTAATTCAATAACTCCCCTCTTCTTTGATGTTGGAATAGGCACTGGAATAGTAGGTTCAGGTACAATTACTTCAGGTATAGCTTGTTCAGGAGGACTCCAATCTTCATAGTTCATACTTATTTTAGCCATTAATTCCTCAGCTTCCTTAGGAGTCCTATTCCTGAAAACACAATCAGCACAACTATCTAGGTATGTCCTAGATTCCTCGGTTAGTCCATTATAAAATATATCAAGAAGCTCATTCTTAGGTAATGGACTTCCAGCCTGTGCATGAATCAAAGCATAAAACCTTGCCCATGATTCAGGCAATATCACATTTTATCCCTGTTTAAAATCAGAAAGTTCCTGCAAAATAACATGTCTAGCACTAGGAGGAAAATATTTCTGCAGGAAAGTACTAATTAAGCAATCAGGGCTATCAATAGATCTAGGAGGTAAATTACTAAACCAAGTTTTAGCTTCTCCTTTCAGTGAAAAGGGGAAAATCTTAGCAACAAAGTAAGTACGCATCTTAATATCATCAGAAAACAAGCCACTCATGGTAGAAAGTTCATTCATATGTGCTACCACACTTTCATTCTTAGTCCCACAAAAAGGTTCCTTCAAAACAATAGCTATGTAAGTTAGATCGAGAGAGAAATCATAATCTTCATCTATAATGTTTATGGGAGAAGCAGCAAACTTAGCAATGGGAGACAATTTGGGTCTAATAGTACGCCTCTCAAGGAGACTCTTAGCAGAGCTCCTATCATGGGTGTTTTTACATTCTTTAATAAATTCATCGGTCATCTCAACATAACCATCTTTAATATCATAACTTTCACTAGACTCAGGTGAACTAACAGGTGTAGTAGTAGTGTCTTCATTAGGAGTTTTAGTATTTCCAGCTATAGTTCTAGCAATCGTAGCGCCTAGGAAAGGACCTAATGAACCACTCTTATCAAGCACAGTAGAAGCAGCATCATAAGCATCAGAAGTTTCAGATTCAGCAGTAGTACAGTGTGTGTAGCATGTGTATGTGGTGGTGTAACGAGCTTACTCATAACAGATGGTGAATCAAGAGCAACATAGGTGTTCAGAACCGTACCTCTTCTTGTAGTGGATGGTAAAATAGGAACCTTGCCATCACGGGACTTACCCATGATGGATGGATAGCAGCGAACATAGAGAATCCAAGTGAACTTGATAAATAAAGCTATGCTCCCCAACAATGGTGCCAAAAAATAGTCTTGATGACCCACAAGTATAGGGGGTGTTTCGCAGTATTTTCGAGGGAAGTGAAACCCAATTTATTGATTCGATACAAGGGGAGCCAAAGAATATTTATAAGCCTTAACAACTGAGTTGTCAATTCAGCTACACCTGGAAACAATCTTGCTCATAGCAGTTTATCAGTAGCAACAGTTTTGTAGTAGGAATAGTGAAGTAGCAGCAGTAGTAAAGTAAAGACATTAGTAACAATAGCGGTAGGCATAGGGATGGATGGACGGGCATTGCATGGACAAGACAATTCACATAGCAATCAGAACATAGGGAAATTGCAGATAAATAAGATAAAGCATCCAAGTACTAGATAATCCTAGGCATGTGTCCCATATATAGTCGTACGTGCTCGCAATGAGAACTTGCACAACATCTTTTGTCCTGCCAGCCTGTTTGCAGCGGGGCCTCAAGGGAACTACTGACAATTAAGGTGCTCCTTTTAATAGAGCACCGGAGCAAAGCATTAACACTCTGTGAACACATGTGATCCTCACATCAAAGCCATTCCCTCCGGTTATCCCGATTTCTGTCACTTCGGGGCCATTGGTTCCGGACAACAACGTGTGTATACAACTTGTAGATAAGACCATAAACAATACTATCATAATGAATCAATAACATGTTCAGATCTGAAATCATGGCACTCGGGGCCTAGTGACAAGCATTAAGCATAACAAGTCGCAACAAAGTCATAAAGCACTAATAGAAGATACTAGGCACCATGCCCTAACAATCTGATGCCATTACATGAACGATCTCATCCAATCCCTACCATCCCCATAGCCTACAGCGGGGGATTACTCACTAATAGATGGGGGAAACATGGATGGTCGATGGAGAAGCGATGGTGATGATGATGGCGATGATCTCCTCCAATTCCTCGTCCCAGTAGGGTGCCAGAACGGAGTTTCTGGTGTTGTTTCGTGGAATCTGGTGGTGGCGGCGGAGCGGAACTCCTTCTGGAAAAACGTCGAATCCCCCTGAGTTTTTAGGTCAGAAGGCAACTTATAGGCGAAGAGGGAGACCAGGGGGAGTCTGGGGCGTCCACACCACCCCCTGGCATGGCCTGGGCTTGCCCGTGCGACCAGGTGGTGTGCCTGGGCCCAGCCCCCCTCCGTCTCGTATTGTGGCTCCTGGAGTCTTCTGGTGAAATAGGATTTTTGGCATATTTTCCGAGATTTTTCCGGATAGTTGATTTTCTGCACAAAAAGTAGACACCAGGGCAATTCTGCTGAAAACAGCGTCAGCCCGTGTTAGTTGCATCCAAATCACACGAGTTTAGAGGAGAAACAATAGCAAAAGTGTTCGGGAAAGTAGATACGTTTTGGACGCATCAGTACCTTCTCCACGACACGCCGCAACGTCAAGCTGTGATGGTGATTTCTCTTCAAGGCCACAAGAAAGGCAAGAAGCACACCGTCATCACGTAAGGGCATTGGTGATACAACAAGAGCAATCACGAGAAGAACCGCAAGTGCAACGGCAAGTCCACCAACATCGCCCGTGACACGTACTTGACACAACAAGTGATGACTCCAATTTGGAAAATCAAGCTCGTCATTGACGTGAAGCTCTCCAAGATCCTCCTCGTCATCATCGTCATGAATGTCCACATCGATACTATGGTCATCACGAGGCGCCTCCTCCACCACGTCAAAACTTGGAGCGCCAAGTGGTCCAAATTGAGCAACGCCACCACGTCAAGATGCTCAAGGCCATGATCTTCGCTGTGAGGCCCATGTGCCTAACCAACATCACCAACCAAGGAATGAGCCCCTCCTTCGTCGTCAACCACATCAAGAGGCCCCACACCCTCGCCACCATGAGGCCCAAGCGCCTCAACCACCTCAACAACCGCGCCAAGAGCAAGAGCAAGCTCCACAATAACAACATCAAGAGCAAGCTCCGCAACAAGATTACGAGAACCAAGTCCCACCTCCTTAACCACAAGATCATCAACAAGGTCACCAAGCTTATCGCCATGACCGCAACGATGAAGAAACTTTCGGCAAGCTCAAGTTCACAATGCCCAAGTTCACCGGATCCAATGACCCCGAAGAATACCTCTCGTGGGCACTCAAAGTCGACAAGATCTTCCGCATGCACAACTATAGCAATGAGAAGATGGTCGCCATGGCTTCGCTTGAGTTTGATGATTACGCCAACCTTTGGTGGGAACAAGTTCAAGTTGCTCGTGATGCAAGAAAAGAGCCACCAATCACAAGTTGGCATGACATGAAGGCTCATATGAGATCCCGCTTTGTCCCCACGCATTACACGCGTGACCTCTTCAACAACCTTCAAGCGCTTCGTCAAGGGACAAAGACCGTGGAAGAGTACTTCAAGGAAATGGAACTCAACTTGATTCGCGCCAACATTGACGAGCGCATGGAACAAACTATGGCACACTTCCTTATTGGGTTGAACCACCCAATCAAGCGCATCGTCGAGTTCCAAACATACAACACTATGGTTGAGCTTGTGCACATCGCAACAAAGGAAGAACGTCAAGTTCAAGAGGATATCAAGTACAACAAGCCCAAGACGTGCTTCACCTACAAGTAAGCTTCAACCACTACACCAACAACTTTCAATGGAAACTCCTCAAGTACCTCCAAGCCTTCCTTCAAGCCCACACTTTCTCAAGGAAAACTGCCCCCAAGTGGCAAACAAGCAAAGAGTGACACACCTTTCAACGGTGAGTGCTACAAGTGTGGAGGCAAAGGACGCAAGTCCGGCGAATGTGGAAACAAGAAAGTATTTTTCATCCACGACAATGGCGAAGAAGAGTACTTGAGTGAAGATGAATTTGATGCCCGAGTCAAGGAAACAATGGCAAAGCAACGAGTGGAAGATGATCAAGAACTCCTCATGTGTGAACATGACACAAGTCCATCACTTGTCGTCACAAGGATCTTGACCACTCAAGCACAAGAGCATGAAGACCAACGCTCAAATATCTTCCAAACACGAGCCGGCATCAATGGAAAATATATCAAGGTGATCATTGATGGTGGGAGTTCCCACAACCTTGCTAGCACCGAGTTGTGTGATAAGCTCAACCTCACCCTCCATCCGCACAAGCACCCCTACCACGTGCAATGGCTAAGTGACCAAGTGTTCGTAAAGATCAAGCACACCGTATCGGTCTCCTTCGCCGTTGGTCCTTACAAAGATACGGTGGAGTGTGATGTGGTTCCTATGACAGTTTGCCACATGCTTCTTGGTCGTCCATGGCAATTTGACAAGGCTGCTCAACATGATGGTCACACCAATGTTTATACCTTCAAATGGCTCAACAAAACATGTGTTTTGCAACTAATGACTCCTAGCCAAATAATTGCGGATAATGCAAAGGCTTTAGCGAGGGTGCAAAGCACAACATCTACTTGTGAGAAGAGCGGTGAGAGAGATAACCACCTCATAGTGAGTGAGAGCCACAAGCCAAACTCGAGCGGAAAAACTAAGAGTGTTCTCCTTGCCACCAAAAGTGAGATGAGAGAAGTGCGGAAGAACCCATCCATCTTGCACTACGTCCTCATATGCAAGGGCCTAGTGCAAGGAACTAATGAAGTAACAACCATTCCTCCATCTTTGATGATTGTTTTGCAGGAATTCAAGGATGTGTTCCCAGAAGAGCTTCCACATGGACTACCTCCTCTTCGCAGCATCGAACATTGCATTGACCTCATCCCCGGTGCACCACTTCCCAACTGCGCCGCCTACCGCACGAACCCGGAGGAGACAAAGGAGATCGAACGTCAAATCAACCAACTCGTCTCCAAAGGTTTGATCCAAGTTAGCACTAGTCCAAGTGCAGTACCCGTGATTCTTGTCCCAAAAACGGATGATACGTTACGGTTATGCATGAACTGTCGTCCAATCAATGCTATCACCGTGCGTTATCGACATCCTATACCACATCTCGATGACATGCTTGATGAGTTATGTGGAGCCACTATTTTTTCGAAAATTGATCTCCGTAGTGGTTACCATCAAATACGCATGGCAGAAGGTGATGAGTGGAAAACCGCCTTCAAGACCAAACTAGGTCTCTATGAATGGTTGGTCATGCCCTTTGGCTTATCTAATGCCCCATCCACCTTCATGCGCCTTATGAATCATATCTTGCGTTCTCTCATTGGAAAAAGTGTTGTTGTCTATTTTGATGATATACTTGTGTATAGCAAGTCACTTGAGGACCACGTTACACATGTCAAGGAAGTTTTGCAAATCCTTCGACATGAAAAGCTTTATGCTAATCTTCTCAAGTGCACTTTTGCTAAATACAAGCTGAGTTTTCTTGGATTTGTCGTTTCTTCGAAGGGAATTGAAGTTGATGTTTCTAAGGTCAAGGACATACGAGATTGGCCCATTCCAACAAATGTGAGTGAACTCCGAAGTTTTCATGGGTTGGCCGGTTTCTATCGTCGCTTTGTGAAAGACTTTTCGACCATTGCTTGTCCTCTCAACAAGATGACGATAAAGAATGTCACCTTTGTATGGGGCAAAGCACAACAACAAGCTTTTGATGAACTCAAAAAGAGGCTCACCGAAGCACCTCTCCTTGCGTTACCGTATTTCACAAAAACTTTTGAGATAGAGTGTGATGCTAGTGGTATTGGCATTGGAGGAGTCCTTATGCAAAACGGACGTCCTATAGCCTACCATAGCGAGAAACTTGATGGTGCTCGCCTTAACTATCCGATTTATGACAAAGAGATTTTTGCCTTAGTTCGTGTTCTTCCAGTTTGGCAACACTACCTTTGGCCCAAAGAATTTATCATACATTCCGACCATGAGTCGTTGAAATATCTTAAAGTCCAAGCCAACTTGAGTAAGAGACACGCTAAGTGGGTTGAGTTCATGGAGTCTTTTCCGTACATTGTCAAGTATAAGAAGGGCAAAGATAATTTAGTTGTAGACTCTTTGTCTCGCAAGCACACAAGCCTTCTTACGAGACATGAAATCAACGTGTTGGGTCTTGAGGAAATAAAATCTTTCTATGCTTCCGACCCGTTCTTTGAACCAATTTTTGCAAACAAAGGAGTTGATGATTTCTATTTGCATAAGGGCTTCCTCTTTAAACAACACAAGCTTTGCATTCCGAAGTGATCCCTCCAACTCTTGCTCCTCCAAGAATCTCATGGTGGAGGCCTTATGTGTCACTTTGGCCGTGACAAGACTTTGGACATGCTCTCCACTCACTACTTTTGGCCCAAGATGAAGCGCGACGTGGAGCGCTATGTTCAACGATGCATGACATGTGTTCAAGCTAAGTCGCAAGCTAATCCTTACGGTCTTTATATGCCATTGCCTATTCCTCATACACCTTGGTCCGATGTTAGTATGGATTTCGTATTAGGATTGCCTAGATCGAAGCATGGTCATGACTCTATATTTGTTATCGTGGCTCACTTTTCCAAAATGGCACACTTCATACTGTGCCATAAGACCGACAATGCTTCACATGTTGCAAATCTGTTTTTCAGGAAAATCGTCTGATGAGGACATCCCTACAATTACACCTACCCCAATTGCTGATGAAGTTGTTCCAATTGCAAAGAAGGATCAATCCAATGAGATAAGGATTGGACCAATCACAAGAGCTCGTGCCAAGCTACTAGAACAACAGGTGAACTTGTTTCTTAATGAACCTGGTGTTTTAATTAATGAGAATTTTATACTACCTAAGTCTTTGAATTATTGTATGATCAGGTACTTAGGAGAAGAAGGCATAGCACAGAGTGAGGAGCTGAAGGAACATGGCGTGTTGATCAATGAGGAATGCGCGAGGGAGGAGAGGGATGAAGCGCAAGGAGCACTCCACGAGAAGATCAACACATGGTCGAGGGATCTCTGCCGTGGCAGAGAAACCACGCAGCCTTCTACCGCGGCAGCCTGCCATGACAGAAAAATCGGGTCCGACTCCGCCACGGCAGAGTAGGCGTGCGCGCCTTGAGCTGACCCACCTTGGGTCGGTTGTATCTTAGTCTAGGTCAAGTCAAACTGTTATTCCTAGTCGCAGCCGCCGACCCTCAGCCCTTAAATAGATGGGGGCGTCGTAGTTTAGGGTTCAGACCACGTTAAAATATTTTGGAGTTGTTTCTTTCATAGAATCTCTAAAATTACCCTGTGTTCGAATTTACCAACTATAATTGAGTGTGATCTGTTGTTCCATTGGGAATTAGTAGATTGCATACTACCGTTCGTGGTCACGGCTGCGTGCGCAAGAGCGTGGTGTTGTGAATATCCTACAAGGTTTGAGAGTTGTTGCATTGGCATCAGGGATCGAGCGGGAGAGTTCATAGCTACAGGCTAGTTATCTATCATCCACCATCACCATCGACAAGTGCTTGCTGAGAAGATCGGGCCACCCCATATCATCTTGGTATCAGATTTCCTCGTTGCCTCGGTAAGCAATCCACAATCCATCCATAGATTAGAGAGTGTTTTTAGTCCTATCCAGAAAAAGGCCCACAAAAAGAGTTGTCATAGACTAGATTGCATCGTAGACGAGTAACAGTTGCTGGTCGTGTTCATCTGTTAGCTTAGATTTCGATATGTTTCTTCGTAGTTTTGTTCTTCTCTTTGTTTTTTAGTCGTTTGCCACCTTTGTTTCCGCCACCATCAAGTCAGATCCGATCTACTCTAAGAGTCCTAGTTTTCTACTCTTGGCTAAGTCAGAATTAAAAAAAATACTTTCCAGGTTACCGAGTCTGCCACGGCAGGATTTCGACGTCTTTTTCTGCCACGGCAGGACTTTCTGGGTTACCAAGTCTGCCACGGCAGGATTTCTGTGTTTTTCTCTGCCACGGCAGGACTTTCGGAGTTACCAAGTTACCGATCTACCACGGCAGGATTTTGAGCTGTTTTTCTGCCACGACACCATAATTACAAAGTGTGACCAATTTGCACTTTTCCAAACCCTTAGCCATAGCCAATCTACTACATAGGTGTAGGAACTTGCCTATTGAGACTAGTTTCCGCTCCGACAGGCTGCTCTTAGGACTTTTGGTGCCATACTTTGTAATTGGCCGTGTGTTATCTATCAAAAAAAAGCAAGATAGCAAAAGGAACAGTATCACGGAAAAGCTATCCAAAAGAAAAAGAAAAAGTTGTATAAAAAAAGGAGAATTTGAGCAAGAGGCCTAGTGTTCTCTTTGTGCACCGGTAGATTGAGCAATCTTGTGCCTGTTTACTTTGAGCTTTGCTAGTGTCTCTCGAGCGTAGTGCAACACTCTTTATAGTTGCATTACCACGTTTTTCTCCACGTGTGTGTTTCTTGGGTATTTGTACGATCAGCACTAGGACTTGTTTGCGGTGTAGTTAGGATACCATACCTATAGCTCCACCATAAATACCTTGTGTGCCTTGTGATCGTTCTCTATACCTTTGATATTCACTTCATCACATCAAGTGCATCAGTCTTTGATTTCGATTGGTAGAGCATCTCTATTCACTTTGGAACGGTAAGATCTCCTTTCTTATTAGTTGTGAGTGAGCTGTGAGAGTTCCACCATACAGATTTTTTCTTTTGTGCACTAACCTACTGATCATGTCTTCTAGTGATGATGATGTTGTGATGTAGAAAAAGGAGGATGAGGAACTTGTCAATTGGCGTGAATATGAGGCTTTGAAGTCCCACTTGACACGTGTGTTTACTCACACGACAGATGCCATTGAAAAGAATCTCCAGGATCTGAATGTGAGATTGGATCACCATGTTGGAACGGTGGATACTATTCAAACACAAGTGGCTACGCTCAATGTCAATGTCACCGCTTTGCAGCAGTCCATTGAGGGTTTGACAGCCGCTTTGCATAGAAGGGAAGAGCCTCAACATGATGATGTCTTTGATGATTTTGATGAGGGTAGCGCTATGGATGATGCTCCACATGTTGGCAGGGGACGTGCCATTCCCCCTGCCCATGCACCTGCCCATGCACCTCATGGCCGCGGGTATGCTCCTCTTGGGCGTGCTCAACGTGTTCCCAACCAAACTGCTGATGATGGTTTGGACAAGCCAAAATTCTCAATTCCTAAGTTTGATGGTTCCATTGATCTTGAAGACTACCTCACATGGTAGTTGAAGATTGAGAAACTCTGGCGCTTATTTGACTATCCAGAAGATAAGAAGGTCAAACTTGCAGCATCTGAGTTTGATGGTTATGCTTTGCGTTGGTGGGACGCTCTTGTGCAACATAGGAGGGAGGACAATGAACTTCCTGTGCTGGATTGGCGCGAGATGAAGCAAATCATGAAAGCTCGTTTCGTCCCAACCAACTACTTGCATTCAGTTTTTGATAAATTGACGCAACTGAAGCAAGGAACAATGACAGTTGATGAGTACTACATGGAGATGGAGATGCTTATGCAACGTGCTAGAATCCGTGAGTCCATTGAGATGACCATGCAGCGATTCCTAAACAATTTGAAGTTACCAATCAAGAGCATTGTTCGTCATCACAAGTATGAGACCATGAATGAGTTGTTGCATCATGCTAGAGAGGTCGAATCCTAGTTGGAAGAAGAGGCGAAGTCACGTACTCGTTTTCCATCCTCCAGCAGATTTTCGGCCAGACTTATTCCTCCTACAGCTGCGTCACCAGCTGCTGTTCCGTTTACACCATCGTCCAAACCAGCAAGTACACCTTCGTTTGGTTCTAATGCTCGAAAACCCGCTGCTCCTGCTGCTAGCTCGGGTTCCAACATGTCTACTGCACGTACTCGTGATGTGGTGTGCCACACTTGTGGTGGTAGAGGTCACTACAAGAAGAATTGTCCAAACAGCAAGGTTATGTTTGTTAATGAACAAGGTGAAGTAGAAAGTGGAGATGAAGCTTCTGATGTTGATATTGATGATGGCGAGGATGGTACTGATGCATATGCTGAGCGTGCACCAACTATCGTCGTGTCTTCACGTGTACTTAGTGTGCAACCGGTTGAGGAATCCCAGCGTTGCAACTTGTTCCAAACAAAAGCTCTAGTTGGACCAAATAAAGCTTGCAAGGTCATTATTGATGGAGGTAGCTGCAGAAATCTTGCAAGTAAGGAATTATGTGCCAAACTAAATTTGACATACTTACCTCATCCCAAGCCATACTACATACAATGGTTGAGCAAAAATGGTGAGATGAAGGTAAATCATATGGTATGAGTGAATTTTCAAATAGGGCCATACAAAGATTCTATTGATTTTGATGTGGTCCCTATGACTGTTTGTCACCTCCTATTGGGTCGGCCATGGCTCTATGATCGCCATGTGCAACACAATGACCGAGCCAATACATATCACTTGGAATTCAAAGGAAGAAAGATTACTATGCAGCCAATGACACCACAAGAAATTGTGAATGATTCTCGCCAGAAGATAGAGGTGAATTTGAAGGAAGATACTACCACTCGGCGAGATTGTGTGACAGCTGTTCCTGATGTAATTGAGCCTAAATTGAGTGATATAACGAAAAGTGAGAGAGTGCCTGGTTTATTGATATTAGCCACTAAGGAAGATATGAGAGAATTTCGTGAGGATCCTACAGCCATGCCACTTGTGCTCATGTATAAGGGCGAGGTTTTGGTTTCTAACGACATGACCCCTATTTCTCTTGGTGTTTCATCTGTTTGGCAGGATTTTGGGGATGTGTTTCCAGAAGACGTACCCGCAGGGTTGCCTCCCTTGCGTGGTATAGAACATCAAGTGGACTTGATTCCTGGCGCCACACTTCCCAACCGTGCACCCTACAGGACTAATCCCGAAGAAACTAAAGAAATTCAGAAGCAAGTAAAAGCGTTGTTGGATAAAGGGTACATTCGTGTCTCTCTTAGCCCTTGTGTTGTTCCTGTTATTTTAGTTCCTAAGAAAGATGGTACCTGGCGCATGTGTGTTGATTGTAGAGCGATTAATAACATCACTATTCGATATCGTCATCCTATTCCACGCTTAGAGGATATGCTAGATGAATTGAGTGGTGCCGCTGTTTTCTCTAAAATTGACTTGCGTAGTGGTTATCATCAAATTAGGATGAAAGAAGGGGATGGATGGAAAACTGCTTTCAAAACTAAATTCGGTTTGTATGAGTGGTTAGTTATGCCTTTTGGTCTTACTAATGCACCTAGTACTTTCATGCATTTGATGAATCATGTTTTGAGAGAGTTTATTGGTCGTTTCGTGGTTGTTTACTTTGATGATATACTCATATACAGCCACACCGAATCTGAACATTGCACTCATATTAGACAAGTTTTGCAAGTGTTACGTGATAATACACTATATGCAAATCTTGAGAAGTGTACATTTGCAAAAGATAAGGTCATTTTCCTAGGATTTGTTGTTTCTAAACATGGAGTAGAGGTGGATCAATCTAATATTGAATCAGTTCCAAATTGGCCTACTCCAATGAATGTAAGTCAAGTGCGTAGTTTCCACGGTCTCGCTGGTTTCTATAGGCGCTTTGTGAAAGGTTTTAGCACCATTGCTACACCTTTGAATGATTTGACAAAGAAAGGTGTTCCTTTTATATGGGGCGCGGCCCAAGACATTGCTTTTGATAATTTGAAACGTTTGCTTACTTCTGCACCATTGCTTGCATTACCTGATTTTTTGAAGCAATTTGAAGTTGAATGTGATGCTAGTGGTATAGGCATAGGTGGCGTTTTGATGCAAGAGGGTCGACCTATAGCTTATTTTTCTGAGAAATTGACTGGTGCTCGTTTGAATTATTCAATCTATGATAAAGAATTGTATGCACTTGTTAGAGTACTTGAGGTTTGGCAACATTATTTGTGGCCAAAGGAATTCATCATACATTCTGATCATGAAGCATTGAAATACTTGAAAGCTCAATCAAACTTGCATAGAAGATTAGCTAAATGGGTTGTGTTCATTGAGTCTTTTCCTTACGTCATTAATTATAAGAAGGGAAAAGAGAATGTTGTTGCTGATGCTCTGTCTAGGAAGAACATGCTATTAACCAATCTTGATGTTAAAACTCCTGGATTAGAAGCTATTTGTGCACTTTATGCAACTGACCATGATTTTGCTGAACCATATCGTTTGTGTGCTCTTAGAAACGCATGAGATAAGCATTATATACATGATGGATATTTGTTTCGAGATAACAAACTATGTATTCCAGAATCGTTGTTGCGTTTGTTTTTAGTACATGAATCACATGCTGGTGGTTTGATGGGTCACTTTGGGCGTGAGAAGACGTTGCTCATGCTTGCTGATCACTTTTATTGGCCCAAGATGAGGCGTGATGTGTACAGATTTGTGAGCCGATGTATTACATGCCACAAGTCAAAATCTAAGCTGAAGCCTCACGGTTTGTATACACCTCTCTCTGCACCTACTATTCCATGGGAAGACATTAGTATGCATTTTGTGCTAGGTCTACCTAAAATTCAGAGAGGTCATGATTCTATATTTGTGGTAGTAGATAGGTTCTCTAAGATGGCTCATTTCATTGCCTGCCACAAAAGCAACGATGCGTCGCATGTTGCTAACTTGTTTTTCAGGGACATCGTGAGATTACATGGAGTACCAAAGACGATTGTTTCTGACCATGATGTGAAGTTCATGAGCTACTTTTGGAAGACCTTATGGGGGAAGCTAGGAACGAAGTTGCTGTTTAGTACTACATGTCATCCCCAAACAGATGGTCAAACGGAGGTAGTGAATAGAACATTGTCATAGCTGCTAAGGACCATGATTAAAAAGAATCTGCGGGAGTGGGAAGAGTGTTTGCCACATGTTGAGTTTGCTTACAACAGGGTTGTGCATTCAACTACTCAGCTTTGTCCTTTTGAGGTGGTGTATGGTTTCAAGCCATTGACGCCACTTGATATGTTGCCTCTGCCATTACATGAGAGAGTTGATATGGAGGCATCAAAATGTGCTGATTATGTGAAGAAAATACATGAGAAGACTTGAGAGGCTATTGAGAAGAAAGGCAAGAACATTGCTGCTGCAAGGAATCAAACACGAAAAGAAGTGTTGTTTGAGCCTAGAGATATGGTTTGGGTGCATCTACGCAAGGATAGGTTTCCACTACTTCGAAAATCAAAATTGAAGCCACGTGGTGCTGGTCCTTACAAGGTGTTAGCCAAGATTAATGATAATGCCTACTCAGTTGATATACCTATTGAGGAGTTTGGTGGAGTTAGCAACAGCTTCAACGTTGCTGATTTGTCACCATATGCTGGAGAAGACCTTGGAGCGTCGAGGTCGACGCCTTTCGAAGGGGGGGATGATGAGGACATCCCTACAATTACACCTACCCCAATTGCTGATGAAGTTGTTCCAATTGCAAAGAAGGATCAATCCAATGAGATAAGGATTGGACCAATCACAAGAGCTCGTGCCAAGCTACTAGAACAACAGGTGAACTTGTTTCTTAATGAACCCGGTGTTTTAATTAATGAGAATTTTATACTACCTAAGTCTTTGAATTATTGTATGATCAGGTACTTAGGAGAAGAAGGCATAGCACAGAGTGAGGAGCTGAAGGAACATGGCGTGTTGATCAATGAGGAATGCGTGAGGGAGGAGAGGGAGGAAGCGCAAGGAGCACTCCACGAGAAGATCAACACATGGTTGAGGGATCTCTGCCGCGGCAGAGAAACCATGCAGCCTGCCGTGACAGAAAAACCTGGTCCGACTCTGCCATGGCAGAGTAGGCGTGCGCGCCTTGAGCCGACCCACCTTGGGTCGGTTGTATCTTAGTCTAGGTCGAGTCAAACTGTTTTTCCTAGTCGCAGCCGCCGACCCTCAGCCCTTAAATAGATGGGGGCATCGTAGTTTAGGGTTCAGACCACGTTAAAATATTTTGGAGTTGTTTCTTTCATAGAATCTCTGAAATTACCCTGTGTTCGAATTTACCAACTATAATTGAGTGTGATCTGTTGTTCCATTGGGAATTAGTAGATTGCATACTACCATTCATGGTCATGGCTGCGTGCGCAAGAGCGTGGTGTTGTGAATATCCTACAAGGTTTGAGAGCTGTTGCATTGGCATCAGGGATCGAGCGGGAGAGTTCATAGCTACAGGCTAGTTATCTATCATCCACCATCACCATCGACAAGTGCTTGCTGAGAAGATCGGGCCACCCCATATCATCGTCCGTCTTCACGGTGTGCCAAGAACAATCGTCTCAGACCACGACGTCAAATTCATGAGCTAATTATGGAAGACCCTCATGGCCAAGCTCGGCGTCAAGCTCCTCTTTTCATCTGCATCGCATCCTTAAACCGATGGCCAAACCGAAGTCGTCAACCGAAGCCTTGGAACTCTTCTCCGTGTGTTGATCAAGAAAAACTTGAAGGATTGGGTGGAATGCATTCCACACGCCGAGTTCGCCTACAACCGTGCCAAGCACTCAACAACCAAGATGAGTCCATTCATGATCGTCTATGGTTTTGAGCCCCTCGCCACACTTGACATCCTACCGCTACCTCTACATGAGCGCACAAACATGGACGTCGAGAATCATGCACAAGCTATGAAGAAGCTTCATGAAGAAACAAGAGCTACTATCGAGAAACAAGTCTTTCGCCAAGCTTCAAGGTTAAACAAGGACAAGAAGGAGATGATCTTTGAAGAAGGTGATCTCGTGTGGATACACCTAAGCAAAGACCGCTTCCCCAAGGAACGCGACAAAGCTCAAGCCAAGAGGAGATGGTCACTTCAAGGTCCTCAAGAGAATCAACAACAACACCTACATCATTGACATACCGGTGTCCAAGTACATCACAAGGAATACGTTCAACTTCAAAGATCTCTCACCCTACCATGAAGATGTTCAAGATGACAACCATGAAGAGTCGAGGACGACTCTTTCCCAAGGGGGGGGGGACCTAATGCAGCCCGTCCTATGGACGCTCCTACATCTACACCACCAAGTCCCCCAAGTGGACCGATGACCCGTGCCCGAGTCAAGCTCCTTCAACAGAAGGTGAACTCACTCCTTGTCTCATGTGATTTCGATACATACTTGGATGGCTTGCTACTTCATTCCAATACTCTATGCATCCTCACGTATGAACCACATGAAGAAATACCAAGAGAAGGAGCCAAGCCAACGCGAACCGGAGTCCCAGGCCAAACCGGCGCTAGGTCTAGCGGACCGGACTCCTCGCCAGAACTTCCGGCGCACGCCCCAGCAGACCGGACCACCGACCGGAACTTCTAGTGCACACCGAAACGGACTGGCAGCGACCGAAACATGTCTCTGCCTGTGGTTCCGGTAGCCGACCAGAATTACCGGCGTGGACAGGAATTTCCGGCGCCCAGTCCGGCGCGACCGGACTTATTGCCGGAATGCCCAATCTCAAAGTCAACATGGGTCTGATGCCCCAGAATATTCCTATTTCACCCAGTTTTTACCCTTTTATGCCTAAAGTACCCCTGAACTAGTGGTTGGCCTCTATATAGTCCCCCACCTACATTGTAAACCCTAGGCATGATATTTGGAATTAGTGGAAACCCCTTGTAGATCTATCTAGTTCTTGCCTCATGCTCCTTTGACAAAGGAGCACCAAATATCACAAACCTCGTTGGAGTTTGCATCATGTCATGTTGTACAAGGCCTAGGCATCAGATTCCCTTTGCCTAGACGTCAAGATCTTACCGAGTCTCCCATCTCGCCGTGCCGGTTGGAGAGAGATCCCCACCCGACGCTGATCCTAGGGATTGCGCCGGACCGGTAGCCGCCGGCGTGAGCAATTGGCTTGTATCGTGTCTTCGTGGTGTGTGTGTTCATCGTGTTCTTCGTGTGTGAGTTCGCGGTTTCGCTCTCTCCCTCACCCCCACACCTCCTCTGCCTCGATTTCAAGGGATTCGTGAAAGATCGGGCCACCCTCGAGGTTAGCCCTCAACATTTGGTTCAGTTCCAACACAAGTAAAACTTCCATTAAAACACAAGCTACTGTAGCACATCCTTTAAAAAGTTCAAATGATCAAAGATAACTCAAAGAGAAAGAGATTAAGAGGCAAATGTAAATAATGGCAGAAATCTGTCAAAACAGACCAGCAGGTAAAAACCAATTTTTTCAAAGGCCTTCTGTTGCTCAAATCGAAAAGTGTTGAACTAACGTACAGCTCAAACCGACGTACAGAGATTTTACATGAATTTTTACACCGAAGCATAAAAATCTGTTTCGGGACAACAACTTTCCCAATTATTACTTCTCTCTCATTAACTTTTATAAGCTATGGGACGACCTCTAGTTAGGGTTTAGACCACGTTAAAATATTTTGGAGTTGTTTCTTTCATAAAACCTCTGGAATTACCCTGTGTTCGAATCTACCAACTATAATTGAGTGTGATCTGTTGTTCCATTGGGAATTAGTAGATTGCATACTGCCGTTCGTGGTCACGGCTGCGTGCGCAAGAGCGTAGTGTTGTGAATATCCTACAAGGTTCGAGAGCTATTGCATTGGCATCAGGGATCGAGCGGGAGAGTTCATAGCTACAGGCTAGTTATCTATCATCCACCATTATCATTGCCGTCCGCTTACTGAGAAGATCGGGCCACCCCATATCATCTTGGTATCAGATTTCCAGTGTTGCCTCGGTAAGCATCCACAAATCCATCCATAGTTTAGAGAGTGTTTTCGTCCTATACAGAAAAAGCCTTACAAAAAGATTTGCCATAGACTAGATTGCATCGTTTTCAAGTTTTTAGTTGCTGATTGTATCTTCTCGTAGATCCGATCTACAGGTTTTCCTCATAGGAGTCTAGTTTCCGTTTGTGTCTAGGTGTAGGGTTTGATCTTGTTTTCCGTTGTTCCCATCGTTACCGTTTCCGCAAGTGTTTAATCATTTTTCCGAGTCCACATAGCGTACCTTTGTATGCATACCATAGACACAACCTATCTACAGCATCTGTGCCTAGGAACGTACCCACGAGACTAGTTGCTTTCCTCCGACAGGCTGCTCATTAGGGTTTGAAGTGCAGAAATTTTTCGACAGGCAAAACCGGACTATCCAGCCGAATCACACCGGACTATCCGGCCCAACCAGAGTCTCCGGCGCATATCAACCGGACTATCCGACCCAGTTCTGTTATAAGTTGCTATGCTCGTTTGCATTGAGTAATATAGTTGAAAAAAAAGAGAATCAGTATAAAAAAAGAGAAAAGAGCTACAAGCCTGACAAAAAAAGAGATATAGAAGTGTGCAATATTGGAGGCCTTGTTGTGTATAGCACTAGTAGATTGAGCAATCTTGTGCCTGTTCTATTTGAGCTATTACTAGCGTCTCTCTTGTGCATTGCAATATTCCTTTTCATAAGTTGCTTTGCCATGTTTATCTCCACTGTGTGTGTTTCTTGGGTATTTGTACGATCAGCACTAGGACTTGTTTGCGGTGTAGATAGGGTACCATACCTATAGCTCCACCTTAAATAACCTGTGTGCCCTGCGATCATTCTCTATACCTTTGATATTCGCTTCATCACATCAGTGCATCAGTCTTTGATTTTGTTTGGTAGAGCATCTCTATTCACTTTGGAACGGTAAGATCTCATTTCTTATTAGTTGTTAGTGAGCTGTGAGAGTTTCCACCATACAGATTTTGATTTTTGCACTAACCTACTAATCATGTCTTCTAGTGTTGATGTGATGCAGAAATCAGATGATGTTTACCATGACTATTTAGCTATTGTGGTTGGCATGGCATATGATCCAACTACAATCAAGTGGCGATTGGAAAGTTCCGCCACACCCGCAGAATATCAGATTTGGGAAATTGATATGGGATTTGGTTTTGCGAGATATAGTACTTTTAATAGAAAGTTTAATGGCCATATAGAATATATTCTGGCTCACCGACGTGTGGATGAAGAGGTAGCTCGTTGGTGGAAGGACGCAAGGATTGTGTATGGTGTCATGGGTAAAAAATCCTTTGGAAAGATTTCAAGCAATTTCTACGTTCTATGTTTTTGAACAACTACAAATGGCCTATTCCAGAAATTTTGAGAGTGAACACTAATGAGACATGTGAGTTGTCTACTAACATAATCATGTCTACTCCTAGTGTTGTATCTTGTGATGTACAGGTTGCTTTTGAAGAAAGGGAGCCGCCTATTTTACAACCTGCATCACACGATCTGGTATTGTCACTTGAGGAGGATGTCGTAGTACCTACTACAGCTGAGAAGATTTTTGATGACATTGGTACTATTTTGGCAATTCAGCCAACATGTGCGACATATTGTGAGTTTATTCCTTTACTGAAGCCTCCTTGTGACTTGCCTTGCACTATTGTTACAGCACCATGTGATAGTTTACCAAATTCGAATTTTGATCATGTGGTACTGATTACACATAAGGAAATACTTGATCGAATACCTCCTACTGATATTGTGTATTCCATCATGCTAAATGAACCTATGAATATGAGTAGTGCTGTGGATAAGATTTCTGAAATTACATTTTTGAATGCTAGCACATATTCTCCTTGTTTCACTTTCAATCTGATTGGTGAATATAGCATGCATGCAAATTTTCTTGTGGATCACATATGCATTACTTGTGATAGAATCGCTGAACTGAAACATGCTATTTTCAGCCATACATGTTGTGTGTCGACGACTTTGTGTTGTGGGATATATGCTAAAATTTGTGATAATATGAAACTAAAGTCAGATCTAGTTGATATAACGCATCCAACACAAGTAATTTTACCTATGTTGGATCGTTGTAATCTTGCTAGAAAAGAACCCAAGTTTTCATATTCGTTGTGTTTGTCCCAAACTTCATTGTCAAGTTGTGCTAATGCTTTATACTTCACTTATATTTGCAAATTGAGTTGCATTTTACATACTGGACAACATGATCATGTTCATCATAATCAGAGTAGCGCAGTTGAAGCATGGCATGATTCAATTTGGTTTTCAGACATATTGAATTGGTTTGATCTTGTTCACAAATTTGATCATAGATCTTCTTTGAGAAAATTGAATTTAATATTGAAGAACATGACTATCTATTTAGTTGTTTTTCACCATGATCATGATTTTTTGTACTTCACTTATACCTGCAATTTAAGTTGCTTGATGTATACTGGACATACTTTTCATGTGAACAACAATAATACAACATGTTATATATACATATACTTTGCGTACACGTTGTTCTTTTTGTTTCTCCCACTTTCAGCTTACCTAAAGCCAAGGACGGCTTTTCATGAAGAAAGGGAGGATGATGAGGATATATACAGGGATTATGATGATTCTGACTACTTGAACTAGAAGGAAATATTGAGTCAAATCAATAATGACTATCAGGTAAATTCATTCCTAGTTGACCATGATGCATTTATGTATGATCAGGTTCGTTGGAGAAACAAGCATGGCGCGAGGAGGAGAAGGGCTACAAGAGAAGCCCAACATGATGATCGCCCAATGATGCGCGAGGGAGGAGCGGGAGGAAGGCGCAAGAGAAGATCATCAAGACGAAGGCAAAAAGATCTACCACGACCGGAGTGTCCGGCCAGATCCACCCGGACTGTCCGGCCTGGTCGAGAGGCAAACTGGCGTGGACATTCAGTATGCCAGTTCGGACAGTACACGGACGCCACCCGGAAACTTCAAAGTTTCCGGCCAGACCGGACTGTCCAGCACACTTAACCCGGAGTGTCCGGCCTGACCGGACTGTCCGGCCGAATTCGACCGGAGTGTCCGCCCGCCGACCGAATCTGGTCCGAGTCAGTTTGTATCAGTTTGAGTCGTTTGCGTTTAGTTTCGGTTTCTGGTCGCTCCGGCCGCCCTTATAAGCTATGGGACGACCTCTAGTTAGGTATTAGACCACGTTAAAATATTTTGGAGTTGTTTCTTTCATAGAACCTCTAGAATTACCCTGTGTTCGAATCTACCAACTATAATTGAGTGTGATCTGTTGTTCCATTGGGAATTAGTAGATTGCATACTACCGTTCGTGGTCACGGCTGCGTGCGCAAGAGCGTGGTGTTATGAATATCCTACAAGGTTCGAGAGCTATTGCATTGGCATCAGGGATCGAGCGGGAGAGTTCATAGCTACAGGCTAGTTATCTATCATCCACCATTATCATTGTCGTCCGCTTACTGAGAAGATCGGGCCACCCCATATCATCCCATGTACCCCTCTATCCTGCTACCTTCTCCCTTTCGCCTCACTTTCCCATCGATTTGACCACGAGATCTGTGAAGATCAGGCCACCCACGGGGTTACCCCATAACATCTGGTATCAGAAGCTTTTGGTTGCCACGGATTCCTCATCGATTTGGTCTTTTCCCCCATAAATTCGAAAATCCCCAAAAAATAGCCCCAATTTCGTCTTTTGGATCGATCTGTGATTTGAGTGCGTTTTGGTAGGTTTTGATCCGTGGATTACTTGCTAAACGTTGATCTACCTTCCCCTGTGTTTCCATAGCCTAATTCCTTGATTTCCCCCATCAATTTGAGGTTTTGGTTCGAGTTTTTCTGCCAAAACTCGTCCCGTTCGTGTTCTAGAAGTTCTGGTTTGACCGGACCGGACTGTCCGGCCAAAATGGACCGGAATATTCGCCCCATCGGAGTTTCCGGCCTAAACTGACTGGAATATCCGGCCCGACCAGACTGTCCGGCCTGCGCGCCCTGGACTGTCCGCCCCCGTGCAGACAGCAAATCAGTTTCACGGTTTTGAGCATAACTTTCACATACAAACTCGGATTTTGGTGTTTTTTAACTTGTTTCGAAGAGGAGAAGGATCTCTACATCATCATATATGTGGTTCATGTTATCTACTCCATCCAAATTCCGTGAGCAAGGTGAAATCCACCAATAAAGGGTGAAGATTGGCGAGGAAAGGTATAAAAATTCTGCGACTTCTCCCCACTTGCTTTACTTTGTGAGCTACACTATCTTGCGTTCAACAAACACCTACTGAGACTAGTTCCTCCTATGATTGCTTGGGCTATGCACAATTGATACCTTGTAGAATTCTGAGCAAAAGTTGTGAGCGCGCTATCTCATATTGTTATCTTGTATAGTTGTTGGCACAAGAAAGAGGCAAGTCAAAAAGAAAATAAAAAGACAAAAAAAAGAAAAAGAAAAGAAAAAAAGAAACAAGTGCCTCATAGAATAGGAAGCGCAAGCTCGATGAACATCAAATAGGTTGTACTTATTGTGCATATCTTGTAGCCCACCAATTTATTGCAATCAAACTAGCGTCTCGCCTTGCACTTGTGGGACACGAGCTTATAGTCTTTGCTAGGTAATCATTTGGTTCTTAGCTCACTTTCTCCATCGCGCAAGTCCCATTTATCCCACCGTGTGTGTTTCCTTGTACATATTTCCTTCTTGTGGATTGACTTGTTTTGCTTCGTGATCATCGTGGTTCTTTACTTGCCATTACACGATCTTGAGTTCGGATTGTTCTTGGACACGCCACCTTCCATACCCATCCACCATAAGCTTTGTGTGTGTGTTTTTTTAGTGGTTAGTTGGTTTTGGTGTTCCGCGTGAACTTCACTTTGCTTAGTTTTGATTGCTCTCAAGTGTTGCCACTTGCACGATACTATCTTCCAAGGTAAAGTAAGGTTTGATGTTGCATTCCTAACCCCTACCAATTCCATATACACCACTTGGTCTTGTGAAACATGTATAGGGACTCCGGAACCGAGGATGATTTATATGAAGAATCCATGATGAGCCACCACGACTACGACTCCACAAGTATAGAGGACATGATGGAGCACTGCACCGACAATGGCTCCGCATGCTTTGAGGACCCGGAACATTGCACCTATGATGACTCCACATGCATGGAAGACATGGAGCATGTCATCAACTATGGCTCCTCAAGCATGGAGGACTTGGAGCCCTACATCGACAATGGCTCCTCATGCATGGAGTACATGGAGCACTACACTGACAATGGCTCCACATGCTTGGGTGATATGGAGTACTACATCAACAACGACTCCCCAAGTATGGACGACTTCGAGTGCTTCAACGATGATGCCTCACCAAGCATGGAGGACATGGCGAGCTTCACCCACTTCGAGGGCTCTTAATGAGCCATGAAGAATACCTCCACCGCTTGGATATGGGGGACTACTATGCCAAGCTAGCGGAGGCGCATCATCAAGAAACCATGACCGTCAAGGCCAAGTGTGCCACACCAAAGGACACCACCTACTTCGATGATCCACCTCCAAGGCGTCAAGCGCCACCACCTACATGGCGTCATTCACCACCATCTCCAAGGCGACGAGCGCCATCACCTCCAAGCCGTCAAGCGCCACCATCTCCAAGGCGCCAAGCACGACCATCTCCATGGCGTCAAGTGCATCTACCTCCAAGGCATCAAGTGCCATCTACTCCAAGAAGAGTGGCGCCCAAACATCATCTTCCGAAAGAGGCGCCACGAAGCAAGAATTTTCATCGACAAACATCCTCTCGAGATCATCACCAACATTAAGAGGATACAAGACGTTGTTCAAGGCATCTTCACCATGAAGACGAAGAATACATGTTGAGCACCATCCATAATGCTCAACCAAGCTCAAGAAGGCACCACCATTACAAGAAGAGTCCCAAGGACAAGGAGCATCGTTGCGAGCGTCATGTGGATGACAAAGTGCGCCATCTACATCAACCTTTGGCAACACACGCCAATGACCTCCGTCGACACCATCATAAGGCACCTTCAACTACTCGTGCCACCACCAAAATGGCACCAAGAGCAAGCTCTCCTCCACGCCATCAAGCTTCAATGCCCAAACCTGACGTCCTAGATGACACATGCAACCTCATGGATGAGGAGGACGAAAAACTCTACTTCGCCAAGTTGGACGAGTACGTAAGAGGACTACACAAGCCAAGGTGCAAGAGGGCGACGACAAGGTCGATAATGGTGAGCATGGGACTTTCCCTTTACCAAAGGAAGCGCAAGGAGTTGAGCACACCGAGCCTATCCCCATATGCTTGAGTGATGATGTGGTACCAATCCCATGTGAGTATGAGAGCCACTTAGCCCACTTGAGTGAAAACAAGAGTGAGATGAGTGACTCCACCATACGTGAGATTGAGTGCTTCCACTTGGAGTGCATGAGTGATACACCTAGTGAGTTGAGAGTGGTAGTTGATAGGTCATGTGAGACCACTTTGATTTCTAACGACTTACCCTCTACCTCTAGTGTGTTTTCTCGTGATGTGCTAGGTTCCATGGATCAAGAAGCGACAAGCTTGGATGAAGATGATGCCATCACCATACATGATGAAGAAGTCGCCCACATGGAGGACAATGCTACCACAACACCCACTTCATATGAGACGTATGAACAAGGTAACAAATAAGGGTGTTGATGATGCCATGATCCCACTAGTGGACATGATGACTTGTGATGGTTGGCATGCTATGGATGATGTTTGGGATATCACATATAATTCATTGATATTTCTATGTGATACTTTGCCTTTGCATAATGTTGAGCATGTGAAATTATTTGATTGTGATGATGTTGCCATAGACATACCATGCTCTAAACATTACGTTGATGATATCATTGCTTGCACTTTGTTGAACAATTGCTTTTTCCAATGTTTTGCTTGCAATGATGTTACCAATGGTACCCCTCGAACCATGCTTTGTCATGAATGTTTGACAATATCTCCCGTTGCTTGCAATAAGTTGAATAATTGCTCTTTCACTTGTTTTGCTTGCAACAATAATACTCATATGGTTTATATTGAGATGGCCCCCATATCTTTCTCAAATTTTGGTGTTTTTAATAAATGCCATGATAAGCATGTTCACCGCTTGCATACTCACCATGCACCTATGTTACACTTGCTTGACACTAATGAAGATGTGCACAAGAAGAGATATGTCATGATGGATGATGTGTTTCTCTATCATGCACACACGTTCTTCCCTTTGTGTTTGATCTGTGTAGGTACCAACACAAGAATGTCAACCTCGGTTGAGCACGAGTTGACAAAAAGAGCTCTAGAGAGCATCAACCAAGTGAGTTCAAGATCGAACCCAGCTCTGATACCTTTTGCATGATTTGCATCTTTCATGTTGACAATTTGCTCTTTCCTATGGTTTGCTTGCAAGCATGTTAAGGGTATTCTTTCACCTTGTGATAATCATGTTTCGTTGCTATTGGATATTGATGCTTTGTGTGTTGCCACAAAAATGTTGAATAATTTCTTTTTCCGATGTTTTGTGTGCAACCATAATGCCATTTTGAGCATGTATTGTCATGAGAGCTTCCAAGTCTCTCGTATTGTTGTTGCAACAAACTTAAGGACCACTTTCTCTTTCATATCGTTTGTTTGGAAACATGTTGTTCTTGCTTCCACTTGTGATACTCATACCCCCATGATTTTGGCTTTTGATGATATGTGTATGGCTTCCAACATATTGAACAATTGTTCTTTCCAATGGTTGGTTTGCACACATAATGATGTTACTTTGGATATTCTTCCTCATGTGTTTTTGCCGAATTCTCCTATCCTTGCATCAAAGATGTTGACCAATATTTTAGTCCATTGCTTTGAGTGCCACACTAAGAAGTTATATGGAGTTTTCGAGTTCCCACATTTGGATGATGTTCAATTAACTTCCATGCACTTTGACCTTGCATACGCATTTTGTTTGCGATACTTGTGTTGTGCTAATAGTGTTGTGAACAAGAATGGACATGCCACAAATGACATGCTCCTCTATCACACACAAACATATTTTGCTTGGTCTTTCTTGTGTGAAGGTACAATTACATACGCGTCAACCTCTATGGACAAAGAGTTAACAAGACGAATCAAAGAGAGTTACCTAGGGCTACCATTCAATGAGCTATATCTACATTATAAGGTGACTTCCTTCTACTTGAGGACTCATGCTATCATCTTCATGAATTGGCTACTCTTTGAGTATGGCTTCGCTTTTGTTGTGAGATTTGCAGGCTTCATGCAAGGTGACGGAACATTGAAGATTTGCCACATCAAGATTCTCAAGGACGACTATAAGGTGAACCCCAGGATCAAGAAGGTCTCTCGACATCATCTTCTTAGGATGAGCATGAAGAGTTGAGGACGACTCTTTTTGAAGGGGGGAGCTGATGCAGCCCGTCCTGCGGATGCTACTACATCTACAACACCAAGTCCCCAAGATCGTCCCCAAGTCAACCAAGAAGATGAACCAGGAGCAGCTAGCTCCAAAACTGGAGAGTTCGCCCAAATCCAGCCGGAGTGTCCGACACGACTCAGCTGGAGATTCCGGCCTGCCCCAACCCCAACCTGGCGTGGACATTCAGAAGGCCAGTTCGGACACTACCCGAACACTACTCAGAGTGTCCGGCCACCCCGGACTATCCGGTTAACTCGACCCGGACTGTCCGGCCTAAGTGATGGGCCTGCGAGCCAACATTTGGGCCCTTGGCCCATGTACCCCTCCATCCCGCTACCTTCTCCCTTTGCCCTCACTTTCCCATCGATTTGACCACGAGATCCGTGAAGATCGGGCCACCCACGGGGTTACCCCATAACACAAGGCCTAGGCATCGGAGTCCCTTTGCCTAGACGTCAAGATCTCACCCAGTCTCCCATCTCGCCGTGCCAGTTCGAGAGAAAGATCCCCGACCGACGCCGATCCTAGGGATTGCACGGGACCGGTAGCCGCCGGAGTGAGCAATTGGCTTGTATCATGTCTTCGTGGTGTGTGTGTGTGTTCATCGTGTTCTTCGTGCGTGAGTTCGCGGTTTCGCTCTCTCCCTCATCCCCACACCTCCTCCGCCTCGATTTTAAGGGATTCGTGAAAGATCGGGCCACCCTCGAGGTTAGCCCTCAACATATTGGTATCAAGAGCTTCGCTGCTCACAAATTCCCCCACAAATTTTTCTTGTATCCACCAAAAATTTGAAAATCCCCAAAAAAGAGCCCCAAATTTGCCTTCGGATCGATCTCTGGGTTTGGTGCATTTTTCATGGTTTTGTTCCACAGATCTGTTGCTTAGGGTACTGATCTACCTTCGTAGAACCTTTTCCCATCCGAATTTAGACAAATTTCCGAACATTTTGACCGATTTGACTTTTGGAGTTCGTCACGAACTCAATCCGGCACCAGGCTCGGCGGACCGGCCCAACTGCCGGAAATTTCGGCGACAGTTCCGGCGAACTAGAATAGCCACCGGAATTTCTAGCGCTAGGCTCGGCGCCTCCAGTTTGGTCGCCGAAAGTTCTCTGATGCCCAATTTTGTCCATTTTTTCTCTTACGTTGTTCGTGTTTCGTGTGTGTGTCGCCAAACTAACTTCAAGCTTCAGTAACAATATTCACATACCACGCTCATCAACACCGCGACACCGAACATCATCCCTAACACCGGTAACAAGTCATCATACCAAAGGTATAACTTGCTACACCTTGTTAACCCTTCTTCCTTGTGTGTATCTATCCTATGAGAGCAACTCATCTTGTGTTTTCCTGAGCATTGTGCAGTTGTCCTTGGAAACTGAGAGTGTGACAATACAAGAGTTAACATAGTAGTATAGAAATGGAGAAAAAGAATTAAAAAAGAGAGAAAAATAAAAAAAGCAAAAGAAAAATAGAAAGATACATAGTCTCCCAATACAAAGAGAGTCTCAAGCTTGTAAGCAAAGAGAGAAAAAGAGCGTGACCGAGGCAAGTGCACAAATCCGTTGCTTATTTCTCTTTTGGCAAACAAGTTGTGGTCTCTCCTTGCGTTGGCACGACACCGAGCGTAGTCTTCGTTAGGACCTTTTGTGCTCATTCTCATAGTCGTGCAAACCACATCAATCTCCACGTGTGTGTATCCTAGTGTTTTGTAGATCGCCTCCTATTTGCTTTTGATCTTTTGGTTCTCTACCACGTTTGACAATAACCTTTTGTTTGAATCATTTCGTTTGGTTTTCCACAACCCTAACCTTCCACCCATAGCTTTAGAGAGTTTTAGCTTTCCTTTTTTAGTGTGAGTTTTCTTTGTGTTTTCACTTTGCAAGCCAATAGTTCTCACTTGTGGTTTCTAGTTCGGTGCAATCCCCAAGGTGAGGTACAAGGCTAACACCACCATATTCCAGTTCCATATAGAATCCTTGTGTGTTTTGCATAATGGATAGGCACGGTGAGTCGAGCCAACCACCTCCCCAAAAAGAAGAACAAGGACCGTACATGACGGTGCAAGTCACTTCATCGTCCGACAAGAGTTCCGTGAACGTTGCCAAGCCCTTGAGACGTGACAAGATGAACAATTTGGCGAGATGCAAGCCGAGTTCAAGAACATAGACAACTGCTTCGATGGCCTCAAAAGACAAATGCACACAATGCATCACAACTTTGGCCGTCAAAATGAAGCGCTCCAACGCTCTGTCGTCGAAACAAATGATAATCTTCAACGCCTCATCGACGGAATGGAAAGGCCACACTCACGTGCATCAAGATCTTCAAGCTCTTCGCGTCGTCATGTGCCTCTCCAACAAGATCTCCATCCAAGTGCTCCAAGACGCAATGATGCCCCCGTGGTTGAAGATGGAAGTTCTTCCAACTACGTACCTTCTCCACGACACGCCGCAACATCAAGCTATGACGGTGATTTCTCTTCAAGGACACAAGCAAGGCAAGAAGCACACCGTCATCATGCAAGGGCATTGGTGATACGACAAGAGCAACCACAAGAAGAACCACAAGTGCAACCACAAGTCCACCAACATCGACCATGACACGAACTTGACACAACAAGTGATGACTCTAATTTGGAAAATCAAGCTCATAATCGATGTGAAGCTCTCCAAGATCCTCCTCCTCGTCATCATCGTCACGAACATCCGCACCGACACCATGGTCATCACAAGGCGCCTCCTCCACCACGTCAAAACTTGGAGCGCCAAGTGTTCCAAATTGAGCGACGCCCACCACGTCAAGACGCTCAAGACCATGATCTTCGCCGTGAGGCCCATGTGCCTAACCAATGTCACGAACCGAGGAACGAGCCTCCCCTTCATCGTCAACCGCGTCAAGAGGCTCCTGGTGGCTCGGTGTTGATGTAGATCTCGTTGGGAACCCCAAGAGGAAGGTATGATGAGCACAGCAGCAAGTTTCCCTCAGTTATGAAACCAAGGTTTAATCGAACCAGTAGGAGCAAGGAAACACCCCAAAGGTGTTGCTAGTTGAGCCTTGGCAGGGCGCACTACCGGTGCTAGTAGCAACGTGGAGACCTGCACAACACAACCACAGAACTTTGTCCCCAACTTGCGATGAGGTTGTTAATCTCACCGTGTTTTGCTGAAAACAAAGGATTAAACGTATCGAATGGAAAGAATAATAGTTTGCAGAAAGTAAACACAAAGTAGTAAACAGTTTGTAGATTGTATGTAAAGAAAAAGGACCAGGATCCATAGTTCACTAGAGGTGGCTCTCCATAAGATAGATAACATGCTGGGTGAACAAATTACAGCGGGGCAATTGACAAACATCGAGAAAGCAATACATGCATATACTAATCATCTTGACTCCTTTGAGACTTGATTGGGCATTACAACATTATACATAGACCGCCATCCAACTACATCTATGACTAATAATCCACCTTCAGGTTATCATCCGAACCCCCTCTAGTATTAAGTTGTAAGCAACAGATTATTGCTTTACGAACTACGTGTAAAGTAAACAATACGATTGTTCTATGAACAAAGGATTGTTGTTTTCTCCCTAGTAGCAACAGCACATCTAGTACCTTAGAGATTTCTGTCACTTCCCTAGATTACCAGAGGCATGAACCCACTATCAAGCATAAATATTAACTCTTTGAGTTGCTAGCATCTACTTCGCCAAGATAGCTACTAACAACGGAAAGCATGCAAGATCACAAATAACAAAGACATGATAGAATCAATAATCAATCTAAAATAGCATCTCAATATCCATCGGATCCCCGCAAACACAACATACAGAATTAAAAATAGATGATCTTGATCATGAACGGAGCTCACAAGATCTAGACATGAAAGCACAAAGGAGGAGAACCAGCCATCTAGCTACTACATGGATCCGTAGTCCAAGGATGAACTACTCACGCATCACACCGGAGGCTTGCATGGTGATGAAGAAGGCCTCCAGGGTGAATTCCCCTCTCCGGCAAGGTGTCGAGAAGAGCTTCAGATCCCTCCTGATCTAGGGATGGAGATGACGACGGCTACAGACTCTTTCGTGGATTTTTTGATCGGATACTTAGGGTTTTCGTCCCGAGGGCAATATATAGGCAGAAGGAGAGGCCGAGGGGGTGCCTGGGCTGGCCACACCACCCCTGGCGCGAGCCAAGCTGGGCCGTGCGGCCAGGTGGTGTGGTGGCCCCCTGGCCCCTCTCCGTCTCGTATTCTGGCATCTTATGACTTCCAGAAAAATAGGCACTTTGGCTTTTGTCCCATCCAATTCCGAGAATATTCATTTTCTGACTTTCTTGGAACCAAAAACAGAAGAAAACAAGCAGCTGGCACTATGGCTCTTGTTAATAGGTTAGTCCAAGAAATCATATGAAAAGTACTCCAAAGTGTGGACAAAACACAAGAAAGTGGATAAAACCAAGCATGGAACATCAAAAATTATAGATACATTTGCAATGTATCAGCTCCACACATTCGCCACCATGAAGACCAAGCGCCTCAACCACATCAACAACCGCGCCAAGAGCAAGAGCAAGCTCCAAAACAGCAACATCAAGAGCAAGCTCTGCAACAAGATCACGAGAACCAAGTTCCACATCCTCAACCACAAGATCATTAGCAAGGTCACAAAGCTCATCGCAATGACCGCAATGATGAAGAAACTTTCGGCAAGCTCAAGTTCACAATGCCCAAGTTTACCAGATCCAATGACCCCGAAGAATACCTCCCGTGGGCACTCAAAGTCGACAAGATCTTCCGTATGCACAATTATAGCAACGAGAAGATGGTCGCCATGGCTTCGCTTGAGTTTGATGATTACGCCACCTTTGGTGGGAACAAGTTCAAGTTGCTCGTGATGCAAGACAAGTGTCGCCAATCACAACTTGGCATGACATGAAGGCTCATATGATATCCCGCTTTGTCCCCGCGCATTACACGCGCGACCTCTTCAACAACCTTCAAGCGCTTTGTCAAGGGACAAAGACCGTGGAAGAGTACTTCAAGGAAATGGAACTCAACTTGATTCGCACCAACATTGACGAGCGCATGGAGCAAACTATGGCACGCTTCCTTATTGGGTTGAACCACCCAAACAAGCACATCGTTGAGTTCCAAACATACAACACCATGGTTGAGCTTGTGCACATCGCAACAAAGGCTGAACATCAAGTGCAAGAGGATATAAAGTACAACAAGCCCAAGACGTACTTCACCTACAAGCAAGCTTCAACCGCTACACCAACAACTTTCAATGGAAGCTCCTCAAGTACCTCCAAGCCTTCCTTCAAGCCCACACTTTGTAAAGGGCAAACCTCTAGGGTGGCCCAATCTTTCACGATTCCCTTTCAAATCGAGGGTGGAGTGCGGGGGAAGGAGGGAAGGATAAACACGACGAACACACGCATGAAGAACGCGATGAACACACACACGCAAAACCACGATAAACACCAATAGCTCACGCCGGCGGTGACCGGTCCGGCATAATCCCTAGGATCGTCGTCGGGCGGAGGACTCTCTCTCGAACCGGCACGGCGAGAGGAGAGACTCGGTGAGATCTTGACGTCTAGGCAAAGGGACACCGATGCCTTGGCCTTGTACAACGCGGAGGCACGATGCAAACTCCAACGAGGTTTGGGGATATTGGTGCTCCTTAGTCAAGGAGCATGAGGCAAGAATTAGATAGATCCACAAAGGGGTTTCCACTAATTCCAATATCAAGCCTAGGGTTTACAATGGAGGTGGGGGTCTATATATAGGCCATCCACAAGTTCAGGGGTAATTCAGGTATTAAAGTAGATTTCTGGGTGAAGTAGAGGGGTACATGGGCCATAGGGCCCAGCTAGGCTCGCAGGCCCATCGCTTGGGCCGGACAGTCCGGGTTGGCATGGCCGGACAGTCCGGACACTCCGGGTGGTGTCCGGGGAGTGTCCGATTTGACCTTCTGAATGTCCACACCAAGTCCGGGCTCAGGCAGGCCGGACACTCCGGCCGAGTCGCGCCGGACACTCCGGTCGGGCCGGACACTCCGGCTGGATCCGGGCGGACACTCCGGCTCAGGTAGCTTTAGCTCAGGTGCAGCTTCAGGGCTCGTGGGTCGACGCGGCGGGGGTTCGTACCTGATGATGCACAGAGTAGAGGTATGAAGTAGTACGCCATCCAAGGAGGTATCGAACTAGCACGAGGAGAGGAGTGAGTTCACCTTAGCTTGTAGGAGTTTGGCTCGGGCACGAGTCATGGGTCCACTTGGGGGACTTGTTGGTGTAGATGTAGAAGCGTCCATATGACGGGCTGCATCAGCTCCCCCCTTGGGAAAGAGTTGTCCTCGACTCTTCATGAATATCATCTTGAACATCTCCATGGTAGGGTGAGAGATCCTTGACATTGAATGTATTGCTTGTAAGGTACTTGGAGGTCAGAATGTCGATGATGTAGGCGTTGTTGTTGATTCGTTTGAGGACCTTGAAGGGACCATCTCCTCTTAGCTTGAGCTTGGAGTCATGTTCCTTGAGGAAGCGGTCCTTGCTTAGGTGTATCCACACAAGGTCACCTTCTTGAAATATCATCTCCTTCTTGTCCTTGTTTAACCTTGAAGCTTGGCGAAGGACTTGTTGTTCGGTAGTAGCTCTTGTTTCTTCATGAAGTTCGTTCATAGCTTGTGCGCGCTTCTCGATGTCCATGTTTGTGCGCTCATGGAGAGGTAGTGGTAGGATGTCGAGAGCAGTGAGGGATGTGATGCGGATGAGAAGAGGAGATTGACGCCGAGCTTAGCCATGAGGGTCTTCCACAAGTTGCTCATGAATTTGACGTCGCGGTCGGAGACGATTGTCCTTGGCACACCGTGAAGACGGACGATTTCCCTGAAAAACAGATTTGCAACATGTGAAGCATCGTCGGTCTTATGGCACGGTATGAAGTGTGCCATTTTGGAAAAACGATCCACAACAACAAATATAGAATCATGACCATGCTTAGATCTAGGCAATCCTAACACAAAATCCATGCTAATGTCGGACCAAGGTGTATGAGGAATAGGCAATGGCATATAAAGACCATAGGGATTAGCTTGTGACTTAGCTTGAACACATGTCGTGCATCATTGAATGTAGAGCTCCACGTCATGCTTCATCTTGGGCAAAAGTAGTGATTGGAGAGCATGTCCAATGTCTTGTCGCGACCAAAGTGACCCATAAGGCCTCCACCATGAGATTCTTGGAGAAGCAAAAGTTGAAGCGACGACTTCGAAATGCATAGCTTGTTTTGTTTAAAAAGAAAGCCCTTATGCAAATAGAAATCATCAACTCCCTTGTCATTGGGGCACTTTGCGAAAATTGGTTCAAAGAACGGGTCGGAAGCATACAAAGATTTTATTTCCTCAAGACCCAACACGTTGATTTCAAGTCTCGTAAGAAGGCTTGTATGTTTGCGAGACAATGCATCCGCAACTACATTATCTTTGCCCTTCTTATACTTGACAATGTACGGAAAAGACTCCATGAACTCAACCCACTTAGCATGTCTCTTGCTCAAGTTAGCTTGGCCTTTGAGATATTTCAACGACTCGTGGTCGGAATGTATGATAAATTCCTTAGGCCAAAGGTAGTGTTGCCAAACTTGAAGGACACGAACTAAGGCAAAAAGCTCTTTGTCATAAATCGGATAGTTAAGGCGAGCACCATCAAGTTTTTCGCTATGGTAGGCTATAGGACGTCCGTTTTGCATAAGGACTCCTCCAATGCCAATACCACTAGCATCACACTCTATCTCAAAAGTTTTTGTGAAATCCGGTAAACCAAGAAGAGGTGCTTCGGTGAGCCTCTTTTTAAGTTCATCAAAAGCTTTTTGTTGTGCTTTGCCCCACACAAAGGTGACATTCTTTTTGGTCAATTCATTAAGGGGACAAGCAATGGTTGAAAAGTCTTTCACAAAGCGACGATAGAAACCGGCCAACCCATGAAAACTTCGGAGTTCACTCACATTTGTTGGTATGGGCCAATATCGTATGTCCTTTACCTTGGAAACATCAACTTCAATTCCCTTCGAAGAAACGACAAATCCAAGAGAAATCAACTTGTCTTTAGCAAAAGTGCACTTGGGAAGATTAGCATAAAGCTTTCCATGTCGAAGGATTTGCAAAACTTCCATGGCATGTGTTATATGGTCCTCAAGTGATTTGCTATAAACAAGAATATCATCGAAATAGACAACAACACTTTTTCCAATGAGAGAACGCAAGATGTGATTCATAAGGCGCATGAAGGTGGATGGGGCATTTGATAAACCAAAGGGCATAACCAACCATTCATAGAGACCAAGTTTGGTCTTGAAGGCGGTTTTCCACTCATCACCTTCAGCCATGCATATTTGATGGTAACCACTACGAAGATCAATTTTCGAAAAAATAGTGGCTCCACACAACTCATCAAGCATGTCATCGAGACGTGGTATGGGATGTCGATAACGCACGGTGATAGAATTGATTGGACGGCAGTCCATGCATAACCGTAATGTATCATCCTTCTTTGGAACAAGAATCACGGGAACGGCACTTGGACTAGTGCTAACTTGGATCAAACCTTTGGAGACGAGTTGGTTGATTTGACGTTCAATCTCCTTTGTCTCCTCCGGGTTCGTGTGGTAAGCGGCGTGGTTTGGAAGTGGTGCATCGGGGATGAGGTCAATGCGATGTTCGATTCCGCGAAGAGGAGGTAGTCCATGTGGAAGCTCTTCGGGGAACACATCCTTGAATTCCTGCAAAACACTCATCAAAGATGGAGGAACATTGGTTAATTCGTTAGTTCCTTGCGCTAGTCCTTTGCAAAGGAGGACATAGTGCAAGATGGATGGGTTGTTCCGAACATCTCTCATCTCACTTTTGGTGGCAAGGAGAACACTCTTAGTTTTTCCACTCGAATTTGGCTTGTGGCTCTCACTCACTATGAGGTGGTTCTCTCTGTCACCGATCTTCTCACAAGTAGGTGTTGTGCTTTGTGCCCTCGGTAAAGCCTTTGCATTGTCTGTAATTATTTGGCTAGGAGTCATCGGTTCCAAAACACATGTTTTGTTGAGCCATTTGAAGGTGTATATGTTGGTGCGACTGTCATGTTGAGGAGCCTTGTCAAATTGCCACGGTCGACCAAGAAGCATGTGGCAAACTGTCATAGGAACCACATCACACTCCACCGTATCTTTGTAAGGACCAATGGCGAAGGAGACCGATACGGTATGCTTGATCTTCACGGACCCTTGGTCACTTAGCCATTGCACGTGGTAGGCGTGCTTGTGTGGATGGAGGGTGAGGTTGAGCTTCTCACACAACTCGGTGCTAGCAAGGTTGTGACAACTCCCTCCGTCAATGATCACCTTGATAGATTTGCCATTGATGTCGGCTCGTGTTTGGAAGATATTGGAGCGTTGGTCTTCATGCTCTTGTGCTTGAGTGGTCAAGATCCTTGTGACTACAAGCGATGGACTTGCGTCATGTTCACACATGAGGAGTTCTTGATCATCTTCCACTCGTTGCCTTGCCATTGCTTCCTTGACACGGGCATCAAACTCGTCTTCACTCAAGTACTCTTCATCACCATTGTCATGAATGAACAAGACTTTCTTGTTTCCACATTCGGCCGACTTGTGTCCTTTACCTCCACACTTGTAGCATTCACCGTTGAAAGGTGTATCACTCTTTGCTTGCTTGCCACTTGGGGGCAGTTTTCCTTGAGGAAGTGTGGGCTTGAAGGAAGTCTTGGAGGTACTTGAGGATCTACCATTAAAAGTTGTTGGTGTAGCGGTTGAAGCTTGCTTGTAGGTGAAGTACGTCTTGGGCTTGTTGTACTTGATTGCCTCTTGCACTTGACGTTCAGCCTTTGTTGCTATGTGCACAAGTTCAACCATTGTGTTGTATGTTTGGAAATCGACGATGCGCTAGATTGGGTGATTCAAGCCAATAAGGAAACGTGCCATTGTTTTCTCCATGTGTTCATAAATATTAGCGCGAATCAAGTTGAGTTGCATTTCCTTGAAGTACTCTTCCACAGTCTTTGTCCCTTGACGAAGCGCTTGAAGGTTGTTGAAGAGGTCACGCGTGTAGTGCGCGGGGACAAACCGGAATCTCATGTGAGCCTTCATGTCATGCCAAGTTGTGATTGGCGGTTCTTGTCTTGCATCACGAGCAACTTGAACTTGTTCCCACCAAAGGTTGGCGTAATCATCAAACTCTAGCGAAGCCATGGCGACCATCTTCTCGTTGCTATAGTTATGCATGCGGAAGATCTTGTCGACTTTGAGTGCCCACGAGAGGTATTCTTCGGGGTCATTGGATCCGGTGAACTTGGGCATTGTGAACTTGAGCTTGCCAAAAGTTTCTTCATCGTTGCGGTCATTGCGACGAGCTTGGTGACCTTGTTGATGATCTTGTAGTTGGGGAGGTGGAACTTGGTTCTCGCGTCCTTGTTGCGGAGCTTGCTCTTGATATTGTTGTTGAAGAGCTTGCTCTTGCTCTTGGCGTGGTTGTTGACGTGGTTGCGGCGCTTGGGCCTCATGGTGGCGCAGGTGTGGAGCCTCTTGACGCGGTTGATGACGAAGACGAGGCTCGTTCCTTGGTTGGTGATGTTGGTTAGGCACCTAGGCCTCACGGCGAAGATCATGTTCATGAGCCTCTTGACGTGGTGGGCGTCGCTCAACTTGTATCACTTGACGCTCCAAGTTTTGTTGATGGGGAGGAGGCGCCGCGTGATGACCATGGTGTCGTTGTTGACGTTCATGACGTTGATGACGAGCTTGATTCTCCAAATTGGAGTCATCACTTGTTGTGTTAAGTATGTGTCGCGGTCGATGGTGGTAGACTTGCGGTTGTACTTGTGGTTGCGCTTGCGGTTCCTCTTGTGGTTGCTCTTGTTGGATCACTAGTGCCCTTGCGTGATGACGGTGTGCTTCTTTCCTTGCGCGTGGCCTTGAAGAGAGGTCACCATCATAGCTTGACATTGTGGCGTGCCGTGGGGAAGGTACATAGTTCGAAGAGATTCCATCTTCAACCACGGGGGCATCATTGCGTCTTTGAGCACTTTGAAGTAGATCTTGTGGAAGAGGTGCATGACGATGCGAAGAACTTGCCGAGCTTGATGCGCGTGAACATGGTCTTGTCATGCCGTCGATGAGGCGTCGAAGATTGCCATTTGTTTCGGCGACGAAGCGTTTGAGCGCTTCATTTTTGTGGCCGAAGTTGTGATGCATTGGATGCATTTGTCGTTCGAGGCCGTCGAAGCGGTTGTCGATGTTCTTGAACTTGGCTTTCGTCTCGCCAAATTGTTCATCTTGTCGCGTCTCAAGTGCTTGGCAACGTTCACGGAACTCTTGGCGGACGATGAAGTGACTTGCACGCGTCATGTATGGACCTTGATCTTCTTCTTGGGGGGGTGGTTGGCTCGTCTCACCGTGCCTATACATCATGCAAAACACACAAGTATTGTATATGGAAGTGGAATATGGTGGTGTTAGCCTTGTACCTCACCTTGGGGATTGCACCAAACTAGAAACCACAAGTGAGAGCTATTAGCGTGCAAAGTGGAATTGCAAAGAAAACTCACATAAAGAAAGAACTAACTCTCAAAAGCTTGTTGGTGGTAGGTTAGGATTGTGAAAGCCAAAGAACCAACCAAAAGAAAAGGGATAGTCAAAAGTGGTAAAAATCCAACAAAACTCAAGTCAAAGGCGAAGGTCAACAACTCAAAAGGGTGATGGGAACCTACGACTATGTACATACACATGGAGAAAGTTGGGATTGACACGACTATGAAAATGAGCAAACCAAATGTCCTAACAAAGACTAAGCTCGTTGTCGTGCCAATGCAAGGAGAGACCGTGGCTCATTTGCAAAGAGGAAAAGTGAGCAATGGATTTGTGCACTTGCCTTGGGCGCTCTTCTTTCTCTCTTGCTTACAAGCTTTGAGACTCTCTTTGGCAATGGGAGACTATTTTTCTTTTGCTTTTTCTTTGTATCTTTTTCTATTTTTTTTGCTCTCCCTTGGTGCTACCTAGTCACACTTGCTATTTCTCTTGCACTCTCACCGTCCAAGGACAAATGCACAATGCTCAAGAAAACACAAGATGAGCCACTCCGGTTGGCCGGACACTCCGGTTGGTACGAGCCGGACTCTCCGGTGCGGGTTTCCTGCTCGTGTTTTTGAGCGGAAATCCTCGCCTTTGGGCCTCAAATCTGCGAGAAACTGGCCAAATCAGGCTGGGGAAACGCAGGATAAAGCTGGACCAACTCCTTAGAAAAGGTTTGGTCGGATCAAAACCACAAATAACACTCCAAATCAAGAGATCGATCCAAAGGCAAATATGGGCTGTTTTTGTGGGGATTTTCGAATTTTTGGTGGATAGAAGAAAAATTTGTGGGGGAAATCGTGAGCAACAAAGCTTTTGATACCAATATGTTGAGGGCAAACTTCTAGGGTGGCCCGATCTTTCACGATTCCCTTTCAAATCGAGGGTGGAGTGCGGGGGAAGGAGGGAAGGATGAACACGACGAACACACGCACGAAGAACGCGATGAACACACACACGCAAAACCACGATAAACACCAATAGCTCACGCCGGCGGTGACCGGTCCGGCGCAATCCCTAGGATCAGCTTCAGGTGGAGGACTCTCTCTCGAACCGGCACGGCGAGACGAGAGACTCGGTGAGATCTTGACGTCTAGGCAAAGGGACACCGATGCCTAGGCCTCGTACAACGCGGATGCACGATGCAAACTCCAACGAGGTTTGGGGATATTGGTGCTCCTTAGTCAAGGAGCATGAGGCAAGAATTAGATAGATCCACAAAGGGGTTTCCACTAATTCCAATATCAAGCCTAGGGTTTACAATGGAGGTGGGGGTCTATATATAGGCCATCCACAAGTTCAGGGGTAATTCAGGCATTAAAGTAGAGTTCTGGGCGAAGTAGAGGGGTACATGGGCCATAGGGCCCAGCTAGGCTCGTAGGCCCATCGCTTGGGCCGGACAGTCCGGGTCGGCACGGCCGGATAGTTCGGGGTGGCCGGACACTCCGGGTGGTGTCCGGGGAGTGTCCGATTTGACCTTCTGAATGTCCACGCCAGGTCCGTGCTTGGGCAGGTCGGACACTCCGGCCGAGTCGCGTCGGACACTCCGGTCGGGCCGGACACTCCGGCTGGATCCGGGCGGACACTCCGGCTCAGGTAGCTTCAGCTCAGGTGCAGCTTCAGGGCTCGTGGGTCGACGCGGCGGGGGGTTCGTACCTGATGATGCACAGAGTAGAGGTATGAAGTAGTACGCCATCCAAGGAGGTATCGAACTGGCACGATGAGAGGAGTGAGTTCACCTTAGCTTGTAGGAGTTTTGCTCGGGCACGAGTCATGGGGCCACTTGGGGGACTTGTTGGTGTAGATGTAGAAGCGTCCGTATGACGGGGTGCATCACACTTCCTCAAGGAAAACTGCCCCCAAGTGGCAAACAAGCAAAGAGTGACACACCTTTCAACGGTGAGTTCTACAAGTGTGGAGGCAAAGGACACAAGTTAGCCGAATTTGGAAACAAGAAAGTATTGTTCATCCACGATAATGGCGAAGAAGAGTACTTGAGGGAAGATGAATTTGATGCCCGAGTCAAGGAAGCAATGGCAAAGCAACGAGTGGAAGATGACCAAGAACTCCTCATGTGTGAACATGACGCAAGTCCATCGCTTGTCATCACAAGAATCTTGACCACTCAAGCACAAGAGCATGAAGACCAACGCTCAAATATCTTCCAAACACGAACCGGCATCCATGGCAAATCTATCAAGGTGATCATAAATGGTGGGAGTTGCCACAACCTTGCTAGCACCGAGTTGTGTGAGAAGCTCAACCTCACCCTCCATCTGCACAAGCACCCCTATCACGTGCAATGGCTAAGTGACCAATGGTCTGTGAATATCAAGCATACCGTATCAGTCTCCTTCGCCATTGGTCCTTACAAAGACACGGTGGAGTGCGATGGGGTTCCCATGACAGTTTGCCACATGCTTCTCGGTCGACATGGCAATTTGACAAGGTTGCTCTACATGATGGTCGCACCAATGTATACACCTTCAAATGGCTAAACAAGACATGTGTTTTGCATCCGATGACTCCTAGCCAAATAATTGCGAACAATGCAAAGGCTTTAGCGAGGGTGCAAAGCAAAACACCTACTTGTGAGAAGAGCGGTGAGAGAGAGAACCACCTCATTGTGAGTGAGAGCCACAAGCCAAACTCGAGTGGAAAAACTAAGAGTGTTCTCCTAGCCATAAAAAGTGAGATCAGAGATGTTCAGAACAACCCATCCATCTTGCACTATGTAATCCTTTGCAAGGGACTAGCGCAAGGAACTAATGAATTAACCAATGTTCCTCCATCTTTGATGATTGTTTTGCAGGAATTCAAGGATGTGTTTCCCGAAGAGCTTCCACATGGACTACCTCCTCTTTGCGGCATCGAACATCGCATTGACCTCATCCCCGGTGCACCACTTCCCAACCGCGCCGCCTACCGCAGGAACCCGGAGGATACGAAGGAGATCGAACGTCAAATCAACCAACTCGTATCCAAAGGTTTGATCCAAGTTAGCACTAGTCCAAGTGCGGTACCCGTGATTCTTGTTTCAAAAACGGATGATACGTTACGGTTATGCATGGACTGCCATCCAATTAATGCTATCACCGTGCATTATCGACATCCTATACCACGTCTCGATGACATGCTTGATGAGTTATGTGGAGCCACTATTTTTTCGAAAATTGATCTTCGTAGTGGTTACCATCAAATATGCATGGCGGAAGGTGATGAGTGGGAAACCGCCTTCAAGACCAAACTAGGTCTGATAACGGATCAAGCCGATGATCCTTAGTTTTGTCCCGATCTTTCACAGCGAGTCAACCCGGATAGTAATCCTTCCAATCACGCGATGAAGGCAACCTGAAGAAGAGGAATCAATCCAGCAAGTAACGTGATGAAGATCACCACGCCTCAAACCTGAGCACGACAATCCTTGATGAACACAAGAACCTCCGCAATAATAATATGATAAACGGTATCGCCGTCCCCGAAGGGATGATACACGGTGGAGCACAATATAGTTTGTAGATTAAACAACTGAACTCCCCTAAACCATAGGCGACTGGCTCCTTTATATAGGAGGCCTGCAACTAGTCGGTTGGATAGACCCAAACCGAACACACAACGGACTCGAACCTAACCTAGACTCGCACTCAATAACATAGCAATAATATTTTACACAACCTTAGACTTATGATTACATATCGTAGGTCGTCCTGGCGTGCCAATCATCAATGGGATGCGCCTGCATCACCTAGCTTGGTGGAGTCCTAAAATTAGGCTTCACCTCCTCCTTCATGCCCATATCATCATCCGCCCCTTCAAGAAGTGTTGTCCCCAACGCTTGCGGGTCGGGTCGGAAAGGTGGCGTGATATGAACAATAGCTTCACGCGTCTTCGCCATCTTCTAGTCTTGCTTGCCTTCCTCACCACATGCTCCCTCTTGGCCTGCTCGACTTGATACAGCCCTTGGCGCCTACACCTCCTTGTGTCTCCATACGAGCTTGGACCTAGGCTCCACCGTCTTCTTCTTCTCAACTCTTAATTGGAACCCGTGGTTGCGGAAAATGGACGTTCTTTGCATGACCTGGCATAAGATGAGTAATGCCTGGACCACACAACTGACAAACATGTCCATCATTGCCTCTATGCATCCGCACAACTGTCCCAACAAAACGCCTCACATGTGTGCTAACAAAACTGTTCTTGTTACCCCACTGCACCACATGCATTGGAACATCAGGAGCACAACTATCATCTGTTTGAACACCTGTGTCAACACAAACAACCTTCTAAACACATGCTGCAACATCCTTCCTCTCAACAATAAGAGGATGCACTTCAACTGGCTTGTCACTAACAAATTCCACTGGCTTGTCATCTACAGGCATAGCTGAAGCAATATCAACATTGTCGCACTGTGCATCATGCTCTCCATCCTGCACCTTAGCTAGCCCAGGCTTTGGCTTACGGATCAAGCCAATGATCCTATAGTTTTGTCCTGATCTTTCACAGCGAGTAACCCGGATAATAATCCTTCCAATAACGCGATGAACATCACATGAAGAAGAGGAATCAATCCAACAAGTAACGTGATGAAGATCACCACGCCTCAAACCTGCGCACGACAATCCTTGATGAACACAAGAACCTCCGCAGCAATAATATGATAAACGGTATCGCCGTCCCCGGAGGGATGATACACGGTGGAGCACAATATAGTTTGTAGACTAAACAACTGAACTCCCCTAAACCCTAGGCGGCTGACTCCTTTATATAGGAGCCATGCAACTAGTCGGTTGGATAGACCCAAACCAAACACACAACGGACTCAAACCTAACCTAGACTCGGACTCAATAACATAGCAATAATATTTGACACAACCTTAGACTTATCATTACATATCGTAGGTTGTCCTGGCGTGCCAATCATCAATGGGACGCGCCTGCATCACCTAGCTTGGTGGAGTCCTAAAATTAGGCTTCACCTCCTCCTTCATGCCCATATCAAGGTCTCTATGAATGGTTGGTCATGCCCTTTGGCTTATCTAATGCCCCTTCCACCTTCATGCGCCTTATGAATCTTATCTTGCCTTCTCTCATTGGAAAATGTGTTGTTGTCTATTTTGATGATATACTTGTGTATAGCAAGTCACTTGAGGACCATATTACACATGTCAAGGAAGTTTTGCAAATCCTTCGACATGAAAAGCTTTATGCTAATCTTCCCAAGTGTACGTTTGCTAAAGACAAGTTGATTTTTCTTGGATTTGTCATTTCTTCGAAGGGAATTGAAGTTGATGTTTCCAAGGTCAAAGACATACGAGATTGGCCCATCCCAACAAATGTGAGTGAACTCCGAAGTTTTCATGAGTTGGCCGGTTTCTATCGTCGCTTTGTGAAAGACTTTTCAACCATTGCTTGTCCTCTCAACGAGTTGACGAAAAAGAATGTCACCTTCGTATGGGTCAAAGCTCAACAAAAAGCTTTTGATGAACTTAAAAAGAGGCTCACCGAAGCACCTCTTCTTGCATTACCAGATTTCACAAAAACTTTTGAGATAGAGTGTGACGCTAGTGGTATTGGCATTGGTGGAGTCCTTATGCAAAACGGACGTCCTATAGCCTACCATAGCGAGAAACTTGATGGTGCCCGCCTAACTATCCGATTTATGACAAAGAGCTTTTTGCCTTAGTTCGTGTCCTTCAAGTTTGGCAACACTGCCTATGGCGCAAAGAATTTATCATACATTCCGACCATGAGTCGTTGAAATATCTCAAAGGCCAAGCCAACTTGAGTAAGAGACACGCTAAGTGGGTTGAGTTCATGGAGTCTTTTCCGTACATTGTCAAGTATAAGAAGGGCAAATATAATGTAGTTGTGGACGCTTTGTCTCGCAAACACACAAGCCTTCTTATGAGACTCGAAATCAACGTGTTGGATCTTGAGGAAATAAAATCTTTATATGCTTCCAACCAGTTCTTTGAACTAATTTTCGCAAAGTGCTCCATTGACAAAGGAGTTGATGATTTCTATTTGCATAAGGGCTTTCTCGTTAAACAAAACAAGCTTTGCATTCTGAAATCGTCGCTCCAACTTTTGCTTCTCCAAGAATCTCATGGTGGAGGCCTCATGGGTCACTTTGGCCATGACAAGACATTGGACAAGACTACTTCTGGCCCAAGACGAAGCGCTACGTGGAGCGCTATGTTCAACGATGCACGCCATGTGTTCAAGCTAAGTCGCAAGCTCACCCTTATGGTCTTTATATGCCATTGCCTATTCCTCATACACCTTGGTCTGTCATTAGCATGGATTTCATGTTAGGATTGCCTATATCTAAGTATGGTCATGACTCTATATTTGTTGTCATGGATTGTTTCTCCAAAATGGCACACTTCATACCCTGCCATAAGACCGACGATACTTCACATGTTGCCAATTTGTTTTTCAGGGAAATCGTCCGTCTTCACGGTGTGCCACGAACAATCGTCTCCGACCGTGACGTCAAATTCATGAGCTACTTATGGAAGACCCTCATGGCCAAGCTCGGCGTCAAGCTCCTCATTTCATCCGCGTCGCATCCTCAAACCGATGGACAAACCGAGGTTGTAAACCGAAGCCTCGAACTCTTCTACGTGTGTTGATCAAGAAGAACTTGAAGGATTGGGAGGAATGCATTCCCCACGCCGAGTTCGCCTACACCCGAGCCAAGCACTCAACAACTAAGATGAGCCCCTTCATGATCGTCTATGGTTTCGAGCCCCTCACCACGCTCGACATCCTACCACTACCTCTTCATGAGCGCACCAACATGGACGTCGAGAAGCACGCACAAGCTATGAAGAAACTTCATGAAGAAACAAGAGCTACTATCGAGCAACAAGTCCTTCGCCAAGCTTCAAGGTTAATCAAGGACAAGAAGGAGATGATATTTGAAGAAGGTGATCTTGTGTGGATACACCTAAGCAAAGACCGCTTCCCCAAGGAACGAGACTCCAAGCTCAAGCCAAGAGGAGATGATCCCTTCAAGGTCCTCAAGGGAATCAACAACAATACCTACATCATCGACATACCGGTGTCCAAGTACCTCTCAAGCAATACGTTCAATGTCAAAGATCTCTCACCCTACCATGAACATGTTCAAGATGACAACCATGAAGAGTCGAGGGTGACTCTTTCCCAAGGGGGGGCTGATGCAGCCCGTCCTATGGACGCTCCTACATCTACACCACCAAGTCCCCCAAGTGTACTGATGACACGTTCCCGAGCCAAGCTCCTTCAAGCTACGGTGAATTCGCTCCTTGTCTCATGTGAATTCGATACATCTTTGGATAGCTTGCTACTTCATGCAAATACCTTATGCATCATCAGGTACGAACGCCATGAAGAAATGCCAAGATAAGGAGCCAAGCCAACGTGAACCGGAGTCCCAGGCCAAACCGGCGCCAAGATCGGCGGACCGGACTCCTCGCTGGACTTCTGGTGCAAGCCCCGGCGGAACGGACCCAGGACCGGAATTTCCGGCGCACGTCGGAACCGACTGGTGCACGCCGAAACGCTGTTCTGTACGCCATTCTGGTGGCCAACCGGAATGATCGGCGCGGACCAGAAATTCCGGCGCCCAGTCCGGCATGACCGGACTTATCGCCGGAATGCCTCCAGTCTCAAGTCGACTAGGGTTTGATGCCCGAGAATATTCCCTATTTCGTCCAGTTTGACCCTTTTATGCCCAAAATACCCCTGTTTTAGTGGCTGGCCTATAAATAGCCCCCACACCCCTTTGTAATACTTAGGCATGATATTTGGAATTAGTTGAAACCCCTTGTGGATCTATCTAGTTCTTGCCTCATGCTCCTTTGACCAAGGAGCACCAAATATCCCAAACCTCGTTGGAGTTTGCATCGTGCCTCCGCGTTGTACAAGGCCTAGGCATCGGAGTCCCTTTGCCTAGACGTCAAGATTTCACCGAGTCTCCCATCTCGCTGTGTCGGTTCGAGAGAGAGATCCCCGACCGAAGTTGATCCTAGGGATTGTGCTGGACCTGTAGCCATCGGAGTGAGCAATTGGCTTGTATCGTGTCTTCGTGGTGTGTGTGTTCATCGCGTTCTTCGTGCATGAGTTCACGGTTTCGCTCTCTCCCTCATCCCCACACCTCCTCTGCCTCGATTTCAAGGGATTTGTGAAAGATCGGGCCACCCTCGAGCTTAACCCTCAACATAGGGTAACATCATAATTATACTCACATTGAAAAGGGAGGTGTTTATACCTCCTACAACAACAAGATTTATCAAATCAATAAGTAACATTATAAGTAGAGCACACGTTTCTAGCAATGGTATATAATTTATCAATTAGTTCCCATAAGTGTTCCCCTTTTTGTGACAAGCGGTGTTCCTTATAATAATATTTTTGTTCTTCCATGAACCCACCTTGCCAATTAGATTCAGTTTCAAGGAAACCAACCATTTATAGAAATCATGATAAAGCAAGACAATAATAGACCAACAAAAATAACAACTATAGTAGGAACTACTTTTTTTATATTTTTGATAAAAAGAACAAGCAAACAAAGCAGAAATAAACTAAGCAAAACAAAAAAATAACAAAGTAAAGAGATTGGTTATAAGGGACTCCCCTTGTGAAGATGTCCTTGACTCCCCAGCAACGGTGCCAGAAAAATAGCTTAATGGCCCAAAATATATCGAGCTCATTGGGGAACCCCAAGAGGAAGGTATGATGAGCACATCAGCAAGTTTTCCCTCAGTTACGAAACCAAGGTTATCAAACCAGTAGGAGCAAGGAAACACCTCCAAGGTATTGTTTCCAACTTGGAATCCTGCACAACACAACCACATAACTTTGCCCCCAACTTACAGTGAGGTTATCAACCGGTTTTGCTGAAAACAAAGGATTAAACGTATTGTGTAGAAGATAGTAATAGCTTGCAGAAAGTAAACAGAAAATAGTAAATAGTTGTAGATTGATAGTAAAAGAAAGGACAGGGTCCATAGTTCACTAGTGGTGATTCTCCTTAAGGAAGATGACATGTTGGGTGAACAAATTACAGCGGGGCAATTGACAAATATCGAGAAAGCATACATGCATATACTAATCATCTTGACTCCTATGAGATTTGATTGGGCATTACAACATTATACATAGACCGTAATCCAACTGCATATATGACCAATAATCCACCTTCAGGTTATCATTCGACCCCCCTCCATTATTAAGTTGCAAGCAACAGATAATTGCATTAAACATTGCGTGTAAAGTAAACAATACGATTGTTCTATGAACAAATGACTGATGTTTTGTCCCTAGTAGCAACAGCACATCTAGTACCTTAGAGATTTATGTCACTTCCCCAGATTGCTAGAGGCATGAACCCACTATCGAGCATAAATACTCCATCTTTGAGTTGCTAGCATCTACTCGGCCAAGATAGCTACTAACAATGGAGAGCATGCAAGATCACAAATAACAAACACATGATAGAATCAATAATCAATCTGAAATAGCATCTCAATATCCATCGGATCCCTGCAAACACAACATGTATGATTACAAATAGATGATCTTGATCATGAATGGAGCGCACAAGATCTAAACTTGGTAGCACAAAGGAGAAGAACCACCCATCTAGCTACTACATGGACCCGTAGTCCAGGGATGAACTACTCACGCATCACACCGGAGGCAGGCATGGTGATGAAGAAGCCCTCCAGGGTGAATTCTCCCCTCCGTAAGGGTGCCAGGAAGAGCTTCAGATCCCTCCCGATCTAGGGATGGAGATAACGGCGGCTACAGACTCTTTCGTGGAATTTTGATCGGGTACTTAGGGTTTCTATATCGGAGGCATCTTATAGGCGAAAGGGGAGGCCGAGGGGGTTCCCTAGGCGGCCACACCACCCCTGGCACGGGCCAGGCCTGGCCGCGCGGCCAGGTGGTGTGGCCGGCCTCTGGCCCCTCTCCGTCTCGTCTTCTGGCTCCGTGTCCCCTCGGTGAAATACTGACTTTGTCTTTTGTCCCATCCAATTCCGAGAATATTCATTTTCTGAATTTTCTAGAACCAAAAATAGCAGAAAACAGACAACTGGCACTGTGGCATCTTGTTAATAGGTTAGTCCAAGAAAGTGTATAAAAATACTCCAAAGTGTGGACAAAACATAAGAAAGTAAATATAAAACAAGCATGGAACATCAAAACTTATTGATACGTTAGCAACGTATCAACCACCACACCCACTTGAGTGTGTGTGGTCATGTGGATCAAGGTGGTTTGGAAAAGAACACATGCAACGACACTCCATGTGTCAAACCATGTTCAGAAAGCCCAAAAAAACATAAGAGTGCAACAACCACATGTTATGGACCACCAGTGTGACATAAGTTGCACCACCACACCCACTTGAGTGTGTGTGGTCCTGTGAATCAAGGTGGTTCGGAAAAAACACATGCAATGACACTCCATGTGTCAAAGTATTGGTCTGAAAGGCCAAAAACACAGAGGAATGCAACTTCCACATGTAATGGAGCACCGGTGTGATATAAGTTGCACCACCACACCCACTTGAGTGTGTGTGGTCATGTGGATCAAGGTGGTTTGGAAAAGAACACATGCAATGAAACTCCATGTTTCAAACCATGGTCGGAACACCCAGAAACACAGAGGAATGCAACTGCCACATGTTATGGAGCACCAGTGTGACATAAGTTACACCGCCACATCCACTTGAGTGTGTGTGGTCATGTGGATCAAGGTGGTTTGGAAAATAACACATGCAATGAAACTCCATGTGTTAAACCCTGGTCACAAAGCCCATAAAAACATAGGAATGCAACTGCCACATGTTATGGAACACTAGTGTGAAATAAGTTGCACCACCACACCCACTTGAGTTTGTGTGGTCATGTGGATCAAGGTGGTTTGGAAAAAACACATGCAACGATGCTCCATGTGTCAAACCATGTTCAGAAAGCCAAAACAAATATAGGAGTGCAACAACCACATGTTATGGAGCACCAGTGTGACATAAGTTGCACCACCACATCTACTTGACTGTGTGTGGTCATGTGGATCAAGGTGGTTTGGAAAAAATACATGCAATGACATTCCATGTGTGAAACTGTTGGTCTAAAAGCCCAAAAACACAGAGGAATGCAACTTCCGCATGTAATGGAGCATTAGTGTGACATAAGTTGCACCACCACACACTGTTCAGTGTGTGTGGTCATGTGGATCAAGGTGGTTCGGAAAATAACACATGCAATGAAACTCCATGTGTTAAACCATGGTCACAAAGCCCATAAAAACATAGGAATGCAAATGCCACATGTTATGGAGAACCATTGTGAAATAAGTTGCACCACCACACCCACTAGAGTGTGGGGTCATGTGGATCAAGGTGGTTTGGAGAAGAACACATGCAACGACCCTCCATGTGTCAAACCATGTTCAGAAAGCAAAAAAACATAGGAGTTCAACAACCACATGTTATGGAGCACCTGTGTTGAGGGCAAACCTCTAGGGGGCCCGATCTTTCACGATTCCCTTTCAAATCGAGGGTGGAGTGCGGGGGAAGGAGGGAAGGATGAACACGACGAACACACACACGAAGAACGCGATGAACACACACACGCAAAACCACGATAAACACCAATAGCTCACGCCGGCGGTGACTGGTCCGGCGCAATCCCTAGGATCGGCGTCGGGTGGAGGACTCTCTCTCGAACCGGCACTGCGAGATGGGAGACTCGGTGAGATCTTGACGTCTAGGCAAAGGGACACCGATGCCTAGGTCTTGTACAACGCGGAGGCACAATGCAAACTCCAACGAGGTTTGGGGATATTGGTGCTCCTTAGTCAAGGAGCATGAGGCAAGAATTAGATAGATCCACAAAGGGGTTTCCACTAATTCCAATATCAAGCCTAGGGTTTACAATGGAGGTGTGGGTCTATATATAGGCCATCCACAAGTTCAGGGGTAATTCAGGCATTAAAGTAGAGTTCTGGGTGAAGTAGAGGGGTACATGGGCCATAGGGCCCAGCTAGGCTCGCAGGCCCATCTTCAGGCCGGACAGTCCGGGTCAGAACAGCCGGACAGTCCGGGGTGGCCGGACACTCCGGGTGGTGTCCGGGGAGTTTCCAATTTGACCTTCTGAATGTCCACGCCAGGTCCGGGCTCGGGCAGGCCGGACACTCCGGCCGAGTCGCGCCGGACACTCCGGTCGGGCCGGACACTCTGGCTGGATCCGGGCGGACACTCCGGCTCTGGTAGCTTCAGCTCAGGTGCAGCTTCAGGGCTCGTGGGTCGACGCGGCAGGGGTTCGTACCTGATGATGCACAGAGTAGAGGTATGAAGTAGTACGCCATCCAAGGAGGTATCGAATTGGCACGAGGAAAGGAGTGAGTTCACCTTAGCTTGTAAGAGTTTGGCTTGGGCACGAGTCATGGGTCCACTTGGGGGACTTGTTGGTGTAGATGTAGAAGCGTCCGTATGACGGGCTGCATCAGCTCCCCCCCCCTTGGGAAAGAGTCGTCCTCGACTCTTCATGGATATCATCTTGAACATCTCCATGGTAGGTGAGAGATCCTTGACATTGAATGTATTGCTTGCAAGGTACTTGGAGGTCAGAATGTCGATGATGTAGGCGTTGTTGTTGATTCGTTTGAGGACCTTGAAGGGACCATCTCCTCTTGGCTTGAACTTGGAGTCACGTTCCTTGGGGAAGCGGTCCTTGCTTAGGTGTATCCACACAAGGTCACCTTCTTGAAATATCATCTCCTTCTTGTCCTTGTTTAACCTTGAAGCTTGGCGAAGGACTTGTTGTTCGATAGTAGCTCTTGTTTCTTCATGAAGTTCCTTCATAGCTTGTGCGCGCTTCTCGACATCCATGTTTGTGCGCTCATGGAGAGGTAGTGGTAGGATGTCGAGAGCGGTGAGGGGCTAGAAACCATAGACGGTCATGAATGGACTCATCTTGGTTGTTGAGTGCTTGGCTCGATTGTAGGCGAACTCGGCGGTGTGGAATGCATTCCTCCCAATTCTTTAGGTTTTTCTTGATCAACACACGAAGGAGAGTTCCGAGGCTTCGGTTGACAACTTCGGTTTGTCCATCAGTTTGAGGATGTGATGCGGATGAGAAGAGGAGCTTGACGCCGAGCTTGTCCATGAGGGTCTTCCACAAGTAGCTCATGAATTTGACGTCGTGGTCGGAGACGATTGTCCTTGGCACACCGTGAAGACGTACGATTTCCTTGAAAAACAGATTTGCAACATGTGAAGCATCGTCGGTCTTATGGCACGGTATGAAGTGTGCCATTTTGGAAAAACGATCCACAACAACAAATATAGAATCATGACCATGCTTAGATCTAGGCAATCCTAACACAAAATCCATTCTAATGTCGGACCACGGTGTATGAGGAATAGGCAATGGCATATAAAGACCATAGGGATTAGCTTGCGACTTAGCTTGAACACATGCCGTGCATCGTTGAACGTAGCGCTCCATGTCACGCTTCATCTTGGGCCAAAAGTAGTGATTAGAGAGCATGTCCAATGTCTTGCCGTGACCAAAGTGACCCATAAGGCCTCCACCATGAGATTCTTGGAGAAGCAAAAGTTGAAGCGACAACTTCGGAATGCATAGCTTGTTTTGTTTAAAAAGAAAGCCCTTATGCAAATAGAAATCATCAACTCCCTTGTCATTGGAGCACTTTGCGAAAATTGGTTCAAAGAACGGGTCGGAAGCATACAAAGATTTTATTTCCTCAAGACCCAACACGTTGATTTCAAGTCTCGTAAGAAGGCGTGTATGTTTGCGAGACAATGCGTCCGCAACTACATTATCTTTGCCCTTCTTATACTTGACAATGTATGGAAAAGACTCCATGAACTCAACCCACTTAGCATGTCTCTTGCTCAAGTTAGCTTGGCCTTTGAGATATTTCAACGACTCGTGGTCGGAATGTATGATAAATTCCTTAGGCCAAAGGCAGTGTTGCCAAACTTGAAGGACACGAACTAAGGCAAAAAGCTCTTTGTCATAAATCGGATAGTTAAGGCGAGCACCATCAAGTTTTTCGCTATGGTAGGCTATAGGACGTCTGTTTTGCATAAGGACTCCTCCAATGCCAATACCACTAGCATCACACTCTATCTCAAAAGTTTTTGTGAAATCCGATAAAGCAAGAAGAGGTGCTTCGGTGAGCCTCTTTTTAAGTTCATCAAAAGCTTTTAGTTGTGCTTTGCCCCACACGAAGGTGACATTCTTTTTGGTCAATTCATTAAGGGGACAAGCAATGGTTGAAAAGTCTTTCACAAAGCGACGATAGAAACCGGCCAACCCATGAAAACTTCGGAGTTCACTCACATTTGTTGGTATGGGCCAATCTCGTATGTCCTTTACCTTGGAAACATCAACTTCAATTCCCTTCGAAGAAACGACAAATCCAAGAAAAATCAACTTGTCTTTAGCAAAAGTGCACTTGGGAAGATTAGCATCAAGCTTTTCATGTCGAAGGATTTGCAAAACTTCCTTGACATGTGTTATATGGTCCTCAAGTGATTTGCTATAAACAAGAATATCATCGAAATAGACAACAACACTTTTTCCAATGAGAGAACGCAAGATGTGATCCATAAGGCGCATGAAGGTGGATGGGGCATTTGATAAACCAAAGGGCATAACCAACCATTCATAGAGACCAAGTTTGGTCTTGAAGGCGGTTTTCCACTCATCACCTTCAGCCATGCGTATTTGATGGTAACCACTACGAAGATCAATTTTCGAAAAAATAGTGGCTCCACACAACTCATCAAGCATGTCATCGAGACGTGGTATGGGATGTCGATAACGCACGGTGATAGCATTGATTGGACGGCAGTCCATGCATAACCGTAACGTATCATCCGTCTTTGGAACAAGAATCACGGGTACGACACTTGGACTAGTGCTAACTTGGATCAAACCTTTGGAGACGAGTTGGTTGATTTGACGTTCAATCTCCTTTGTCTCCTTCGGGTTCATGCGGTAAGCGGCACGGTTTGGAAGTGGTGCACCGGGGATGAGGTCAATGCGATGTTCGATGCCGCGAAGAGGAGGTAGTCCATGTGGAAGCTCTTCGGGGAACACATCCTTGAATTCCTGCAAAACACTCATCAAAGATGGAGGAACATCGGTTAATTCGTTAGTTCCTTACGCTAGTCCTTTGCAAAGGAGGACATAGTGCAAGATGGATGGGTTGTTCCGAACATCTCTCATCTCACTTTTGGTGGCAAGGAGAACACTCTTAGTTTTTCCACTCGAATCTGGCTTGTGGCTCTCACTCACTATGAGGTGGTTCTCTCTCTCATCGATCTTCTCACAAGTAAGTGTTGTGCTTTGTGCCCTCGCTAAAGCCTTTGCATTGTCTGCAATTATTTGGCTAGGAGTCATCGGTTCCAAAACACATGTTTTGTTGAGCCATTTGAAGGTGTATATGTTGGTGCGACCGTCATGTTGAGCAGCCTTGTCAAATTGCCACGGTCGACCAAGAAGCATGTGGCAAACTGTCATAGGAACCACATCACACTCCACCGTATCTTTGAAGGACCAATGGCGAAGGAGACCGATACGGTATGCTTGATCTTCACGGACCCTTGGTCACTTAGCCATTGCACGTGGTAGGGGTGCTTGTGTGGATGGAGGGTGAGGTTGAGCTTCTCACACAACTCGGTGCTAGCAAGGTTGTGACAACTCCCTCCGTCAATGATTACCTTGATAGATTTGCCATTGATGTCGGCTCGTGTTTGGAAGATATTGGAGCGTTGGTCTTCATGCTCTTGTGCTTGAGTGGTCATGATCCTTGTGACTACAAGCGATGGACTTGCGTCATGTTCACACATGAGGAGTTCTTGATCATCTTCCACTCGTTGCCTTGCCATTGCTTCCTTGACACAGGCATCAAACTCATCTTCACTCAAGTACTCTTCATCACCATTGTCGTGAATGAACAAGACTTTCTTGTTTCCACATTCGGCCGACTTGTGTCCTTTACCTGCACACTTGTAGCATTCACCGTTGAAAGGTGTATCACTCTTTGCTTGCTTGCCACTTGGGGGCAGTTTTCCTTGAGGAAGTGTGGGCTTGAAGGAAGCCTTGGAGGTACTTGAGGAGCTACCATTGAAAGTTGTTGGTGTAGCGGTTGAAGCTTGCTTGTAGGTGAAGTACGTCTTGGACTTGTTGTACTTGATGTCCTCTTGCACTTGACGTTCAGCCTTTGTTGCTATGTGCACAAGTTCAACCATTGTGGTGTATGTTTGGAACTCGACGATGCGCTTGATTGGGTTATTCAAGCCAATAAGGAAACGTGCCATTGTTTGCTCCATGCGTTCATCAATGTTGGCGCGAATCAAGTTGAGTTCCATTTCCTTGAAGTACTCTTCCAAGGTCTTTGTCCCTTGACGAAGCGCTTGAAGGTTGTTGAAGAGGTCACGCGTGTAGTGCGCGGGGACAAACCGGGATCTCATGTGAGCCTTCATGTCATGCCAAGTTGTGATTGGCGGTTCTTGTCTTGCATCACGAGCAACTTGAACTTGTTCCCACCAAAGGTTGGTATAATCATCAAACTCTAGCGAAGCCATGGCGACCATCTTCTCGTTGCTATAGTTATGCATGCGGAAGATCTTGTCGACTTTGAGTGCCCACGAGAGGTATTCTTCGGGGTCATTGGATCCGGTGAACTTGGGCATTGTGAACTTGAGCTTGCCAAAAGTTTTCTTCATCGTTGCGGTCATTGCGACGAGCTTGGTGACCTTGTTGATGATCTTGTAGTTGGGGAGGTGGAACTTGGTTCTCGCGTCCTTGTTGCGGAGCTTGCTCTTGATATTGTTGTTGAAGAGCTTTCTCTTGCTCTTGGCGCGGTTGTTGACGTGGTTGTGGCGCTTGGGCCTCATGGTGGTGAAGGTGTGGAGCCTCTTGACGCGGCTGATGACGAAGACGAGGCTCGTTCCTTGGTTGGTGATGTTGGTTAGGCACCTGGGCTTCACGGCGAAGAACATGGTCATGAGCCTCTTGACGTGGTGGGCGTCGCTCAACTTGTATCACTTGACGCTCCAAGTTTTGTTGATGGGGAGGAGGCGCCGCGTGATGACCATGGTGTCATTGTTGACGTTCATGATGTTGATGACGAGCTTGATTCTCCAAATTGGAGTCATCACTTATTGTGTCAAGTATGTGTCGCGGTCGATGGTGGTAGACTTGCGGTTGTACTTGTGGTTGCGCTTGCGGTTCCTCTTGTGGTTTCTCTTGTTGGATCACTAGTGCCCTTGCGTGATGACGGTGTGCTTCTTGCCTTGCGGGTGGCCTTGAAGAGAGGTCACCATCATAGCTTGATGTTGCGGCGTGCCGTGGGGAAGGTACATAGTTCGAAGAGATTCCATCTTCAACCACGGGGGCATCATTGCGTCTTTGAGCACTTTGATGTAGATCTTGTGGAAGAGGTGCATGACGATGCGAAGAACTTGCCGAGCTTGATGCGCGTGAATGTGGTCTTGTCATGCCGTCGATGAGGCGTCGAAGATAGTCATTTGTTTCGGCGACGGAGCGTTGGAGCGCTTCATTTTGGTGGCCGAAGTTGTGATGCATTGCATGCATTTGTCGTTCGAGGTTGTCTAAGCGGTTGTCGATGTTCTTAAACTCGGCTTGCGTCTCACCAAATTGTTCGTCTTGTCGCGTCTCAAGTGCTTGGCAATGTTCACGGAATTCTTGGCGGACGATGAAGTGACTTGCACGCGTCATGTATGGACCTTGATCTTCTTCTTGGGGGGGGGGGGTTGGCTCGTCTCACCGTGCCTATCCATCATGCAAAACACACAAGTATTTTATATGGAAGTGGAATATGGTGGTGTTAGCCTTGTACCTCGCCTTGGGGATTGCACCAAACTAGAAACCACAAGTGAGAGCTATTAGCGTGCAAAGTGGAATTGCAAAGAAAACTCACACTAAAGAAAGAACTAACTCTCAAAAGCTTGTTGGTGGTAGGTTAGGATTGTGGAAAGCCAAAGAACCAACCAAAAGAAAAGGGATAGTCAAAAGTGGTAAAAATCCAACAAAACTCAAGTCAAAGGCGAAGGTCAACAACTCAAACGGGTGACGGGAACCTACGACTATGTACACACACGTGGGGAAAGTTGGGATTGACACGACTATGAAAATGAGCAAACCAAATGTCCTAACGAAGACTAAGCTTGTTGTCGTGCCAATGCAAGGAGAGACCGTGGCTCGTTTGCAAAGAGGAAAAGTGAGCAATGGATTTGTGCACTTGCCTTGGGCGCTCTTCTTTCTCTCTTGCTTACAAGCTTTGAGACTCTCTTTGGCAAAGGGAGACTATTTTTCTTTTGCTTTTTCTTTGTATCTTTTTTTTGCTCTCCCTTGGTGCTACCTAGTCACACTTGCTATTGCTCTTGCACTCTCACTATCCAAGGACAAATGCACAATGCTCAAGCAAACACAAGATGAGCCACTCTCATGGGATAGGTACACACAAAGGAAGATGGGGGTTAACAAGGTGACGCAAGTTATACCTTCTTTGATGATGAACTTGGCGTCGGTGGTGCGGGATGATGTTCGTGGCCCGTGGTGTCGATGAGCGTGGAAGTTGATGATGCGGAAACTTGCTGGTAGTTACTGACACGCACACGGGACACGAGCAAACAAAGGAGATTAGCCAATGCGAAAAAATGAGGCAAAACTGTCAAAACTGGCGTTACAGCCGGACACTCTGGTCTGTCTGGGCCGGATACTCCGGTCTGGTTCGGCTGGACACTCTAGTCGGGCCGGACACTCCGGTCGGTATGAGCCGGACACACTGGCGCGGGTTTCCTGCTCGTGTTCTTGAGCGGAAATCCTCGCCTTCGGGCCTCAAATCCGCGAGAAACTGGCCAAATCAGGCTGGGGAAACGCAGGATAAAGCTGGACCAACTCCTTAGATAAGGTTTGGTCGAATCAAAACCACAAATAACACTCCAAATCAAGAGATCGATCCAAAGGCAAATATGGGCTGTTTTTTGTGGGGATTTTCGAATTTTTGGTGGATAGAAGAAAAATTTGTGGGGGAAATCGTGAGCAACGAAGCTCTTGATACCAATATGTTGAGGGCAAACCTCTAGGGGGGCCGATCTTTCACGATTCCCTTTCAAATCGAGGGTGGAGTGCGGGGGAAGGAGGGAAGGATGAACACGGCGAACACACACACGAAGAACGCGATGAACACACACACGCAAAACCACGATAAACACCAATAGCTCACGCCGGCGGTGACCGGTCCGGCGCAATCCCTAGGATCGGTGTCGGGCGGAGGACTCTCTCTCGAACCAGCACGGCGAGATGGGAGACTCAGTGAGATCTTGACGTCTAGGCAAAGGGACACCGATGCCTAGGCCTTATACAACGCGGAGGCACAATGCAAACTTCAACGAGGTTTGGGGATATTGGTGCTCCTTAGTCAAGGAGCATGAGGCAAGAATTAGATAGATCCACAAAGGGGTTTCCACTAATTCCAATATCAAGCCTAGGGTTTACAATGGAGGTGGGGGTCTATATATAGGCCATCCACAAGTTCAGGGGTAATTCAGGCATTAAAGTAGAGTTCTGGGCAAAGTAGAGGGGTACATGGGCCATAGGGCCCAGCTAGGCTCGCAGGCCCATCTTCAGGCCGGACAGTCCGGGTCAGAAGAGCCGGACAGTCCGGGGTGGCCAGACACTCCGGGTGGTGTCCTGGGAGTGTCCGATTTGACCTTCTGAATGTCCACGCCAGGTCCAGGCTCGGGCAGGCCGAACACTTCGGCCGAGTTGCGCCGGACACTCCGGTCAGGCCGGACACTCCGGCTGGATCCGAGCGGACACTCCGGCTCAGGTAGCTTCAGCTCAGGTGTAGCTTCAGGGCTCGTGGGTCGACGTGGCGGGGGTTCGTACCTGATGATGCACATAGTAGAGGTATGAAGTAGTAAGCCATCCAAGGAGGTATCAAATTGGCACGAGGAGAGGAGTGAGTTCACCTTAGCTTGTAGGAGTTTGGCTCGGGCACGAGTCATGGGTCCACTTGGGGGACTTGTTGGTGTAGATGTAGAAGCGTCCGTATGACGGGCTGCATTAACCTGGGTGACATAAGTTGCACCCCCACACCCACTTGAGTGTGTGTGCTCATGTAGATCAAGGTCATTTGGAAAATACACTTGCAATGACACTCTATGTCTCAAACCATGTTCAGAAATCCCAAAAACACAAAGGAATGCAACTGCCACGTGTTATGGAGCACCGGTGTGAAGTAAGTTGCACCACCACATGCACTTGAGTGTGTGTGGTCATGTGGATCAAGGTGGTTTTGAAAAGAACACTTGCAATGACACTCCATGTGCCAAACATGGTTAGAAAGTCCAAAAATATAGGAATGCAACTGACGCATGTTATGGAGCACTAGTATGACATAAGTTGCACCACCACACACACTTGAGTGTGCGTGGTCATGTGGATCAAGGCGGTTTGGAAAATAACACATTCAATGGCACTCCATGTGTTAAACCATGGTCACAAAGCCCATAAAAACATAGGAATGCAACTGCCACATGTTATGGAACACCAGTGTGAAGTAAGTTGCACCACCACACGCACTTGAGTGTGTGTGGTCATGTGGATCAAGGTGGTTTGAAAAACAACACATGCAATGACACTCCATGTGTCAAACCATGTTCAGAAAGACAAAAAAAACATAGGAGTGCAACAACCACATGTTATGGAGCACTAGTGTGACATAAGTTGCACCACCACACCCACTTGAGTGTGCGTGGTCATGTGGATCAAGGTGGTTTAGAAAAAACACATGCAATGACACTCCATGTGTCAAACTATTGGTCTGAAAGCACAAAAACACAGAGGAATGCAACTTCCATAGGTAATGGAGCACTAGTGTGACATAAGTTGCACCACCACACCCACTTGAGTGTGTGTGGGCATGTGTATGAAGGTGGTTTGGAAAAGAACACATGCAATGAAACTCCATGTTTCAAACCATGGTCAGAAATCCCAAAGACACAGAGGAATGCAACTGCCACATGTTATGGATCACCAGTGTGACATAAGTTACACCAACGCATCCACTTGAGTGTGTGTGGTCATGTGGATGAAGGTGGTTTAGAAAATAACACATGCAATGACACTCCATCTGTTAAACTATTGATCCAAAAGCCCAAAAACATAGAGGGTTGCAACTATGACATGTTATGGTATACTAGTGTGACATAAGTTGCACCAGCACACCCACTTGAGTTTGTGTTGTCATATGGATCAAGGAGGTTTTGAAAAGAATACATGCAATGACACTCCATGTGTTAAACCATGGTTAGAAAGCCCAAAAACATAGAGGTATGCAACTGACACATGTAATGGAGCACCAGTGTGACATAATATGCACCACCACACCTACTTGAGTGTGTGTGGTTATGTGGATCAAGGTGGTTTTGAAAAGAACACATGCAATGACACTCCTCATGTCAAACCATGGTCAGAAAGCACAAAAAAATAGGAATCCAATTGCGACATGTTATCGATCACCAATGTGACATAAGTTGCACCACCACAACCACTTGAGTGTGTGTGGTTATGTGGGTCAAGGTGGTTTGGAAAAGAACACATCCAATAACACTCCATGTGTTAAACCATGGTTAGAAAGCCCAAAAACATAGGAATGCAACTTCCACGTGTTATGGAGCACTAGTGTGACATATGTTGCATCACCACACCTACTTGAGTGTGTGTGGTCATGTCGATCAAGGTGATTTGGAAAAGAACACATGCAATGATACTCCATTTCTTAAACCATGGTCAGAAAGCGCAAAAATATAGATAAATGCAACTGGCACATGTTATGGAGCATCAGTGTGACATAAGTTGCACCCCCACACGACTTGAGTGTGTGTGCTCATGTAGATCAAGGTGCTTTGGAAAATACACTAGCAATGACACTCCATGTGTCAAACCATGGTCAGAAAGCCCAAAAACACAAAGGAATGCAACTGCCATGTGTAATGGAGCACCAGTGTGACATAAGTTCCACCACCATGCCCACTTGAGTGTGCGTGGTCATATGGATCAAGGTGGTTTGGAAAAGAACACATGCAATGACACTCCATGTCTTAAACCATGGTCACAAAGCCCATAAAAACATAGGAATGCAACTGCCACATGTTATGGAGCACCGGTGTGAAGTAAGTTGCACCACCACATGCACTTGAGTGTGTGTGGTCATGTGGATCAAGGTGGTTTGGAAAAGAACACATGCAATGACACTCCATGTCTTAAACCATGGTCACAAAGCCCATAAAAACATAGGAATGCAACTGCCACATGTTATGGAGCACCAGTGTGAAGTAAGTTGCACCACCACATGCACTTGAGTGTGTGTGGTCATGTGGATCAAGGTGGTTTGGAAAACAACACATGCAATGACACTCCATGTGTCAAACCATGTTCAAAAAGACCAAAAAAACATAGGAGTGCAACAACCGCATGTTATGGATCACAAGTGTGACATAAGTTGCACCACCACACCCACTTGAGTGTGTGTGGTCATGTGGATCAAGGTGGTTTGGAAAAAACACATGCAATGACACTCCATGTGTCAAACTATTGGTCTGAAAGCCCAAAAACACAGAGGAATGCAACTTCCATAGGTAATGGAGCACTAGTGTGACATAAGTTGCACCACCACAACCACTTGAGTGTGTGTGGTCATGTGGATCAAGGTGGTTTGGAAAAGAACACATGTAATGAAACTCCATGTTTCAAACCATGGTCAGAAAGCGAAAAACACAGACGAATGCAACCGCCACATGTTATGGAGCACCAATATGACATAAGTTGCACCACCAAACCCACATGAGTGTGTGTGGTCATGTGGATCAAGGTGGTCTGGAAAATAACACATACAAAGACACTCCATGTGTCAAACAATGGTCAGAAAGCTTAAAAACACATAACTGCCACATGTAACGGAGCACCAGTGTGACATAAGTTACACCACCACATCCACTTGAGTGTGTGTGGTCATGTGGATCAAGGTGGTTTGGAAAATAACACATCCAATGACACTCCATGAGTTAAACCATGGTCAGAAAGCCCAAAAAACACAGAGGTATGCAACTGCCACATGTAATGGAGCACCAGTGTGACATAATATGCACCACCACACCCACTTGAGTGTGTGTGGTCATGTGGATCTACGTGGTTTTGAAAAGAACACATGCAATGAGACTCCATGTGTCAAACCACGGTCAGAAAGCCCAAAAAACATAGGAATGCGATTGCGAGATGTTATGGTTCACCAATGTGACATAAGTTACACCACCACAACCACTTGAGTGTGAGTAGTCATCTGGGTCAAGGTGGTTTGGAAAATAACACATGCAATGAAATTCCATGTGTTAAACCATGGTTAGAAAGCCCAAAAAACATAGGAATGCAACTGCCACATGTTATGGAGCACTAGTGTGACATATGTTGCACCACCACACCCACTTGAGTGTGTGTGGTCATGTGGATCAAGGTGATTTGGAAAAGAACACATGCAATGACACTCCATGTGTTAAACCATGTTCAGAAAGCCCAAAAATATAGAGAAATGCAACTGCCACATGTTATGGAGCACCAGTGTGGCATAAGTTGCACCCCCACACCGACTTGAGTGTGTGTGTGCTCATGTAGATCAAGGTGCTTTGGAAAATACACTTGCAATGACACTCCATGTGTCAAACCATGGTCAGAAAGCCCCAAAACACAAAGGAATGCAACTGCCATGTGTAATGGAGCACCAGTGTGACATAAATTCCACCACCACACCCACTTGAGTGTGCGTGGTCATGTGGATCAAGGTGGTTTTGAAAAGACCACATGCAATGACACTCCATGTGCCAAACCATGGTTAGAAAGCCCAAATACATAGGAATGCAACTGCCACATGTTATGGAGCACTGGTGCAAAATAAGTTGCACCACCACACCCACTTGAGTGTATGTGGTCATGTGGATCAAGGTGGTTTGGAAAAGAACACATGCAATGGCACTCCATGTGTCAAACCATGTTCAGAAAGACCAAAAAACATAGGAGTGCAACAACCACATTTTATGGAGCACTAGTATGACATAAGTTTCACCACCTCACTCACTTTAGTGTGTGTGGTCATCTAGATCAGGCTGGTTTGGAAAAAACACATGCAATGACACTCCATGTGACAAACTATTGGTTTGAAAGCCTAAAAACACAGAGGAATGCAACTTCCACATGTAATGGAGCACCAGTGTGGCATAAGTTGCACAACTACACCCACTTGAGTGTGTGTGGTCATGTGGATCAAGGTGGTTTGGAAAAGAACACATGCAATGAAACTCCATGTTTCAAACCATGGTCATAAACCCAAAAACACAAAGGAACGCAACTACCACATGTTATGGAGCACCAGTGTGACATAAGTTACACCACCACATCCACCTGCGTGTGTGTGGTCATGTGGATAAAGGTGGTTTGGAAAATAACACATGCAATGACACTCCATGTATCAAACTATTGATCCAAAAACCCAAAAACATAGGGGAATCTAACTGCCACATGTAACGGAGCACCAGTGTGACATTAGTTACACCACCACATCCACTTGTGTGTGTGAGGTCATGTGGATCAAGGTGGTTTGGAAAATAACACAATCAATGACACTCCATGAGTTAAACCATGGTCAGAAAGCCCAAAAAACATAGAGGTATGCAACTGCCACATGTAATGGAGCACCAGTGTGACATAATATGCACCACCACACCCACTTGATTATGTGTGGTCATGTGGATCTAGGTGGTTTTGAAAAGAACACATGGAATGAGACTCCATGTGTCAACCCACGGTCAGAAAGCCCAAAAAACATAGGAATGCAATTGCGAGATGTTATGGTTCACCAATGTGACATAAGTTGCACCACCACAACCACTTGTGTGTGTGTAGTCATGTGGGTCAAGGTGATTTGGAAAAGAACACATGCAATGACATTCCATGTGTTAAACCATGGTCAGAAAGTCCAAAAATACAGAGAAATGCAACTTCCACATGTTATGGATCACATGTGTGACATAAGTTGCACCCCCACACCGACTTGAGTGTGTGTGCTCATGTAGATCTGAAGGAAATATGCCCTAAGAGGCAATAATAAAGTTGTTATTATGTATTCCTTATATACGATAGATGTTTATTTTGCATGCTATAATTGTATTGATCGGAAACGTTAATACATGTGTGTTTAATAAACAAAAAGGGTTCCTAGTTATGCCTCTCTTATAGACTAGCTTGTTGATTAACAAGATGATCAAGGTTTCCTGATCATGGACATTGGATGTTGTTAATAACAAGGTCACAGCATTTGTGAAATGATGTGATGAACATTCATCCGAAGTATAGCATTACGATCAAGTCATTATGTTTACATTGCTATAACATCATACGAAGTAATCTTTATCCTTAGACCATGAGATCATGTTAATTGCTAACACCGGAAGAGTATCTTGATGACATCAAACGACACACCGTAACAGGGTGACTATAAAGATGGGTTCAGTGCTACGAAGGTGTTATGTTGAGGCTCATGGATCAAGAGTGGAATTTGTCAATCCCGATGACGGATAGATATACTCTGGGCCCTCTCGGTGATATCACATTGAGATAGCTTGCAAGCAAGTGATGTGATCACTAGAATGTTATATCACGGGAACGAGAAAAGAGTGCATGTCGGTAACGAGATAAAACTAGGTATTTGGATACCGATGATCGAATCTCGGACATGTATTATATACAGAGACAAAGGGATTAAATTACAAGCGTTAAAGGTTCTCACGATCACAGAAGTCATCGTTGAATATGCAGGAGTCAGTATGGACCTCCAGGTCCCGCTTTTGATTATTGATCTGAGAGGAGTCTCAATCATGTCTGCATTATTCGCGAACCATAGGGTGACACACTTGAGAGTTACCGGACACCATTTTGGAGCACATATGTTTCAGACGAAAGAATTGCCAAGCTCAGGAATTGTTTCGATAGAAACCGGAAATTGTTTCGGGTGAAATTGCAGAAAGTGGATCTGCATGTGATATTGAAATATTGCAAGGGGTTATATTTGAATGTTTGTTAATTAACGTAATTAAAAAAATTCTGAATAAATTTAATAAAAGAGTTTTATTAAATGAGAGAGCATTAAACTTAGAGAATTTTAATGCATTTAAAGTGGGGACTTTAAAAGGGAATGTGAAGAGGCATTTTAATGTGGAGGGGTTACCACCACATGAATGGGGGAGGTGAGGGGTCACCCCCCATGCACCGGCCATGGGGAAGGGGGTACCCCCCTCCTCCTATAAAAGGTCACCCTCTTCCTCCTTCTTCCTCACACCTCCTCGTGAAGGATCTCTCTCCCCCTCTAGAATTATTCCCCCATGGTCTCGGATTAGCGAGATACATGTTCCCGGTGGCATTTCGTCTAGAAGGAGTTGCTGCTTTCGCTGGATTGCTGGAGCGAGGAGGTGGAGGTTGTCCGGTGGCTTGAACGTGTGTGCGAGTACGAATGCGCTGCTGAGTTGCGGCGCTCGGACTTCCTCACGATCTTGAGATCGGCACGTGTACGACTACATCAACCACGAGTTCCTACTCGTTAACAAAACTCATTGTCTTCGAGGGTAAGTTCTCGATGGATGTATGTCCACCTGTTGCTCTGTACCTAGTAGATAGATCTTGGCGTGTAGTTCTCATCGTAAATTTTTTTGTTTTCTATGTTGTGGACTCAATAGTGGTATTAGAGCTTGATCTATGCGTAGGTGCTTTGCACGGGTAGTACACATATGTTTATATGTGGGTGATGATGATCATGTTATTGCATCTTCTATGTATTTTGGATTTTGGTGGCATAGTGGGATGAAGCGGCCCAGACCAACCTTACATGTCATCGTACATGAGACCGGTTCCACGACTGACATGCAACTAGTTTTGCATAAGTGGCTGGCGGGTGTCTGTCTCTCCTACTATAGTCAATATCTGATTTACAACGAGTTGCTAATAACTTGGTTATCCTCGTTGTGGTTCATGTTTGTAGGTAATAACGGTTCTATCTTCGAAAGCCCTAAGCCACGTAAAACTTGCAATTGATAAATTAGAGGCGTCTAGTTTAGCAATAAGTTGAAATAAGTTTGAAATAAGTTGCACCACCACACCCACTTGAGTGTGTGTGGTCATGTGGATCAAGGTGGTTTGGAACAGAACACATGCAACGACACTCCATGTATCAAACCATGTTCATAAAGACCAATAAAACATAGGAGTGCAACAACCACATGTTATGGAGCACTAGTGTGACATAAGTTGCACACCATACCCACCTAAGAGTGTGTGGTCATGTGGATCAAGGTGGTTTGGAAAAGAACACATGTAATAAAAATGCATGTTTGAAACCATGGACGTACAGCCGAAAAACACAGAGGAATGCAACTGCCACATGTTATGGAGCACCAATGTGACACAAGTTGCACCACCAAACCCACTTGAGTGTGTGTGGTCATGTGGATCAAGGTGGTTTTGAAAAGAACACATACAATGACACTCCATGTGTCAAACCATGGTCAGAAAGCCTAAAAACACATAACTACCACATGTAATGGAGCACCAGTGTGACATACGATGAACCACCACACCCACTTGAGTGTGTGTGGTCATGTCCGTTAAGGTGGTTTGGAAAAGAACACATGCATTGACACTCCATGTGTTAAACCATGGTTAGAAAGCCCAAAAAACATAGGGATGCAATTGCCACATGTTATGGAGCACTAGTGTGACATTTGTTGCACCACCACACCATCTTGAGTGTGTGTGGTCATGTGGATCAAGGTGATTTGGAAAAGAACACATGCAATGACACTCCATGTGTTAAACCATGGTCAGAAAGCCCAAAAATACAGAGAAATGCAACCGCCACATGTTATGGAGCACCAGTGTTGAGGGCAAACCTCAAGGGTGGCCTGATCTTTCATGAACCCCACTCAAATCGAGGATGGAGTGCGGGGAGAGGAGGAGAGGATGAACATGACGAACTCACGCCCGAAGAACGCGACGAACACACACACGCAAAACCACGATACACACCAATAGCTCACGCCAGCGGTGACTGGTCTAGCACAATCCATAGGATTAGCGACGGGCGGAGAACTCTCTCTCTAACCGGCACGGCGAGATGGGAGACTCAGTGAGATCTTGACGTGTTGGCAAAGGGACACCGATGCCAAGGCCTTGTATGACGCGGAGGCACGATGCAAACTCCAACGAGGTTTGGGATATTTGGTGCTCCTTTGTCAAAGGAGCATGAGGGAAGAACTAGATAGATCCACAAGGGGTTTCCACTAATTCCAAATATCATGCCTAGGGTTTACAATGGAGGTAGGGGACTATATATAGGCCAACCACAAGTTCAAGGGTAATTCAGGCATTAAAGTAGAGTTCTAGGCGAAGTAGAGGGGTACATGGGCCACAGGGCCCAGCTAAGGCTCGCAGGCCCATCTTTAGGCCGGACAATCCGGGTCGAGGTGGCCGGACACTCCGGGGTGGCCGGACACTCCGGGTAGTGTCCGGGTAGTGTCCGAACTAGCACACAGAATGTCTGAGCCCGGTCGAGGCTAGGGTAGGCCGGACAATAAGGCTGAGTTGCGCCGGACACTCCGGCTGGAGTCGAGCGGACACTCCGGCTCGGGCAGCTTCAGGACAGGTGCAGCTTCAAGGCTCGTGGGTCGACGCGGCGGGGTTCGTACCTGATGATGCATAGCATAGTGGTATGAAGTAGCAAGCCATCCAAGTGTATGTCAAAGTCACATGATGAGAGGAGCAAATTCACCTTGGGGGACTTGGTGGTTTAGATGTAGGAGCGTCCATAGGACAGGCTGCATCAGCTCCCCCTTGGGAAAGAGTGGTCCTCGACTCTTAATGGTTGTCGTCTTGAAAATCTCCATGGTAGGGTGAGAGATCCTTAACGTTGAATGTATTGCTTGCAAGGTACTTGGATGTCGGTATGTCGATGATGTAGGCATCGTTGTTGATTCGTTTGAGGACCTTGAAGGGACCATCTCCTCTTGGCTTGAGCTTGGAAGCGCGTTCCTTGGGGAAGCGGTCTTTTCTTAGGTGTATCCACACAAGATCACCTTCTTCAAATATCATCTCCTTCTTGTCCTTGTTTAACCTTGAAGCTTGGCGAAGGACTTGTTGCTCGATAGTAGCTCTTGTTTCTTCATGAAGTTTCTTCATAGCTTGTGCGCGCTTCTCGACGTCCATGTTGGTGCGCTCATGAAGAGGTAGTGGTAGGATGTCGAGCGCAGTGAGGGGCTCGAAACCATAGACGATCATGAAGGGGCTCATCTTAGTTATTGAGTGCCTGACTCGGTTGTAGGAGAAGTCGGCATGGGGAATATATTCCTCCCAATACTTCAAGTTCTTCTTGATCAACACACGTAGAAGAGTTCGAAGCTTCGATTGACAACCTCGGTTTGTCCATCGGTTTGAGGATACGTCGCGGATGAAAAGAGGAGCTTGGCGCCGAGCTTGGCCATGAGGGTCTTCCATGGGCCAAAAGTAGTGAGTGGAGAGCACGTCCAATGTTTTATCACGGCCAAAGTGACCCATAAGGCCTCCACCATGAGATTCTTGGAGAAGCAAAAGTTGGAGCTACGATTTCGGAATGCAAAGTTTGTTTTGTTTAAAGAGAAAACCCTAATGCAAATAAAAATCATCAACTCCTTTGTCAATGGAGCACTTCGCAAAAATTGGTTCAAAGAACGGGTCGGAAGCATACAAAGATTTTATTTCCTCAAGACCCAACAAGTTGGTTTCAAGTCTCGTAAGAAGGCTTGTGTGTTTGCGAGACAAAGAGTCTGCAACTACATTATCTTTGCCCTTCTTATACTTGACAATGTACAGAAAAGATTCCATGAACTCAACCCACTTAGCATGTATCTTACTCAAGTTGGCTTGGCCTTTGAGATATTTCAACGACTCATGGTCGGAATGTATGATAAATTCTTTGGGCCATAGGTAGTGTTGCCAAACTTGAAGGACACGAACTAAGGCAAAAAGATCTTTATCATAAATCGGATAATTAAGGCGAGCACCATCAAGTTTCTCGCTATGGTAGGCTATAGGATGTCCGTTTTGCATAAGGACTCCTCCAATGCCAATACCACTAGCATCACACTCTATCTCAAAAGTTTTTGTGAAATCCGGTAATGCAAGGAGAGGTGCTTCGGTGAGCCTCTTTTTGAGTTAGTCAAAAGCTTTTTGTTGTGCTTTGCCCCATACGAAGGTGACATTCTTTTTCATCAACTCGTTGAGAGGACAAGCAATGGTCGAAAAGTCTTTCACAAAGTGACGATAGAAACCGGCCAACCCATGAAAACTTCGGAGTTCACTCACATTTGTTGGGATGGGCCAATCTCGTATGTCCTTTACCTTGGACACATCAACTTCAATGCCCTTCGGAGAAATGACAAATCCAAGAAAAATCAACTTGTCTTTAGCAAAAGTGCACTTGGGAAGATTAGCATAAAGCTTTTCATGTCGAAGGATTTGCAAAACTTCCTTGACATGTCTTATATGGTCCTCAAGTGATTTGCTATAAACAAGAATATCATCGAAATAGACAACAACACTTTTTCCAATGAGAGAACGCAAGATATGATTCATAAGGCACATGAAGGTGGATGGGGCATTAGATAAACCAAAGGGCATAACCAACCATTCATAGAGACCAAGTTTGGTCTTGAAGGCAGCTTTCCACTCATCACCTTCAGCCATCGTATTTGATGGTAACCACTACGAAGATCAATTTTCGAAAAAATCATGGCTCCACACAACTCATCAAGCATGTCATCAAGATGCGGTATAGGATGTCGATAATGCACGGTGATAGCATTGATTGGATGGCAGTCCATGCATAACCGTAACGTATCATCCATTTTTGGAACAATAATCATGGGTACGGCACTTGGACTAGTGCTAACTTGGATCAAACCTTTGGAGACAAGTTCATTGATTTGACGTTCAATCTCCTTTATCTCCTCCGGGTTCGTGTGGTAAGCGGCGTGGTTAGGAAGTGGTGCGCCGGGGATGAGGTCAATGTGATGTTCGATGTCGCGAAGAGGAGGTAGTCCATGTGGAAGCTCTTCGGGGAACACATCCTTGAATTCCTGCAAAACAATCATCAAAGATGGAGGAACATTGGTTAATTCATTAGTTCCTTGCGCCAGTCCCTTGCAAAGGAGGACATAGTGCAAGATGGATGGGTTGTTCCGAACGTCTCTCATCTCCCTTTTGGTGGCAAGGAGAACACTCTTCGTTTTTCCACTCGAGTTTGGCTTGTGGCTCTCACTCACTATGAGGTGGTTCTCTCTCTCACCGCTCTTCTCACAAGTAGGTGTTGTGCTTTGCGCCCTCGCTAAAGCCTTTGCATTGTCCGCAATTATTTGTTTAGGAGCCATGGGTTGCAAAACACATGTTTTGTTGAGCCATTTGAAGGTGTATACATTTGTGCGACCATCATGTTGAGCAGCCTTGTCAAATTGCCATGGCCGACCAACAAGCATGTGACAAACTGTCATAGGGACCACATCGCACTCCACCGTGTCTTTGTAAGGACCAATGGCGAAGGAGACCGATATGGTATGCTTGATCTTCACGGACCCTTGGTCACTTAGCCATTGCACGTGGTAGGGGTGCTTGTGCGGATGGAGGGTGAGGTTGAGCTTCTCACACAACTTGGTGCTAGCAAGGTTGTGGCAACTCCCTCTGTCGATGATCACTTTGATAGATTTGCCATTGATGCCGGCTCGTGTTTGGAAGATGTTGGAGCGTTGGTCTTCATGCTCTTGTGCTTGAGTGGTCAAGATCCTTGTGACAACAAGCGATGGACTTGCGTCATGTTCACATATGAGGAGTTCTTGGTCATCTTCCACTCGTTTCTTTGCCATTGCTTCCTTGCATCTGGCATCAAATTCATCTTCACTCAAGTACTCTTCGTCACCATTTTCATGGATGAACAATACCTTCTTGTTTCCACATTCGGCCGACTTGTGTCCTTTGCCTCCACACTTGTAGCATTCACCATTGAAAGGTGTATCACTCGTTGCTTGTTTGCCACTTGGGGGCAGTTTTCCTTGAGGAAGTGTGGGCTTGAAGGAAGGCTTGGAGGTACTTGAGGATATTCCATTGAAAGTTGTTGGCGTAGCGGTTCAAGCTTGCTTGTAGGTGAAATACTTCTTGGGCTTGTTGTACTTGATGTCCTCTTTCACTTGACGTTCAGCCTTTGTTGCGATGTGCACAAGCTCAACCATGTTGTTGTATGTTCGGAACTCGAAGATGCGCTTGATTGGGTGATTCAAGCCAATGAGGAAATGTGCCATAGTTTGCTCCATGCGCTCTTCAATGTTGGCACGGATCAAGTTATGTTCCATTTAATTGAAGTACTCTTCCATGGTCTTTGTCCCTTGACAAAGCGATTGAAGGTTGTTGAAGAGGTTACGCGTGTAGTGTGCGGGAACAAAGCGGGATCTCATATGAGCCTTCATGTCATGCCAAGTTGTGATTGGCGGTTCTTGTCTTGCATCACGAGCAACTTGAACTTGTTCCCACCTAAGGTTTGCGTAATCATCAAACTCAAGCGAAGCCCTGGCAACCATATTATCGTTGCTATAGTTGTGCATGCGGAAGATCTTGTCGACCTTGAGTGCCCACGAGAGGTATTCTTCGGGGTCATTGGATCCGGTGAACTTGGGCATTGTGAACTTGAGCTTGCCGGAAGTTTCTTCATCGTTGCGGTCATTGCAACGAGCTTGGTGACCTTGTTGATGATCTTGTGGTTGAGGAGGTGAAACTTGGTTCTCGCGACCTTGTTGCGGAGCTTGATCTTGATATTGTTGTTGAGGCGCTTGCTCTTGGCGCGGTTGTTGACGATGTTGAGGCACTTGGGCCCCATGAGGTTGTTTAGGATGTGGAGCCTCGTGACGTGGTTCATGACGAAGAGGAGGCTCGTTCCTCGGTTAGTGATGTTGGTTAGGCGCATGGGCCTCACAGCGAATATCATGGTCGTGAGCCTCTTGACGTGGTGGGAGTCACTCAACTTGTACCACTTGACGCTCCATGTTTTGGTGTGGTGGAGGAGGCGCCTCGTGATGACCATGGTGTTGGTGCGAACATTCATGACATTGATGACGAGGAGGAGGATCTTGGAGAGCTTCACGTCGAAGGCGAGCTTGATTTGCTAAATTGGAGTCATCACTTGTTGTGTCAAGTACGTGTCGTGGGCGATGGTGGTAGACTTGCGGTTGCACTTGCGGTTCTTCTTGTGGTTGCTCTTGTTGGATCACCAATGCTGTTGCGTGATGATGGTGTTCTTCTTGCCTTGCTCGTGGCCTTGAAGAGAAATCACCATCATAGCTTGACGTTGCGGCATGTCGTGGGGAAGGTACGTAGTTCGAAGAACTTCCATCTTCAACCACGGGGGCATCATTGCGTCTTGGAGCACTTAGATGTAGATCTTGTTAAAGAGGTGCATGACGACGCGAAGAACTTGAAGAGCTTGATGCGCGTGAACATGGTCTTGCCATTTCGTCGATGAGGCGTCGAAGATTGTCATTTGTTTCGGCGACGGAGCATTGAATCGCTTCATTTTGGTGGCCGAAGTTGTGATGCATTGCGTGCATTTGTCGTTCGAGGCCATCGAAGCGGTTGTCGATGTTCTTGAACTCGGCTTGCGTCTCGCCAAATTGTTCATCTTGACGCGTCTCAAGGGCTTGGCAACGTTCACGGAACTCTTGGCGAACGATGAAGTAACTTGCGCACGTCATGTACGGTCCTTGATCTTCTTCTTGGGGAGGTGGTTGGCTCGACTCACCGTGCCTATCCATCATGCAAACCACACAAGTATTGTATATGGAAGTGGAATATGGTGGTGTTAGCCTTGTACCTCACCTTGGGGATTGCACCAAACTAGAAACCACAAGTGAGAGCTATAAGCGTGCAAAGTGGAATTGCAAAGAAAACTCACACTAAAGAAAGAACAAACTCTCAAAAGCTTGTTGGTGGTAGGTTAGGATTGTGGAATGCCAAAGAACCAACCAAAAGAAAAGGGATAGTCAAATGTGGGTAAAATCCAACAAAACTCAAGTCAAAGGCGGAGGTCGACAACTCAAAGTGGTGATAGGAACCTACGACTATATACACACACATGGATATTGTTGGGATTGACACGACTATGAAAATGAGAAAATAAAATGTCTTAACAAAGACTACGCTCGTTGTCGTGCCAATACAAGGAGAGGCCGTGGCTCGTTTGCAAAGAGGAAAAATGAGCAACGGATTTGTGCACTTGCCAAGGGCTCTGTTTCTCTCTCTCTTGCTTACAAGCTTTGAGACTTTCTTTTGCAATGGGAGACTATTTTTCTTTTTCTTTGTATCTTTTTCTTTCTTTTGTATTTTTTTGCTCTCCCTTGATGCTACCTAATCACTCTTGCTATTGCTTTTACACTCTCACTATCCAAGTACAAGTGCACAATGCTCAAGCAAATACAAGATGAGCCACTCTCGTGGGATAGGTACACACAAAGGAAGATAGGGGTTAACAAGGTGATGCAAGTTATACCTTCGTTGGTGATGATGAACTTGGTGTCAGTGGTGCGGGATGATGTTCTTGGGCCGTGGTGTCGATGAGCGCGGGAATTGTTGATGCGGAAGCTTGTTGTTAGTTGACGACATGCACACGGGCACAAACAAACAAGAGGCAAAACTGTCAAAATCAGGCGTCAGGGCCGGAGACTCCGGGGTTTCAGGCCGGAAACTCCGGTCCAGGCCGGAGACTCTGGTGTAGACCGGAGACTCCGGTGTGCAGGCCGGAGACTCCGGTCTGGAGTCAGATCGCGAACTGCTCGTGTTCTAGAGCGGAAATCCACGCCTTCAGTCCTCAAATCCGCGAAAAATTGGCCAAATTGGGCTGGGAAACGCAGGATAAAGCTGGACCAACTCCTAAGACAAGGTTTAGTCGGATCAAAACCACAAATAACACTCCAAATCAAGAGATCGATCCAAAGGCAAATATGGGCTGTTTTTTGGGGATTTTCGAATTTTTGGTGGATAGAAGAAAATTTTGTGGGGGAATTCGTGAGCAACGAAGCTCTTGATACCAATATGTTGAGGGCAAACCTCTAGGGTGGCCCGATCTTTCACGAATCCCACTCAAAACGAGGGTGGAGTGTGGGGGAAGGGGAGGAAGATGAACTCGACGAACACACACACGAAGAACATGATGAACACACACACGCAAAACCACGATACACACCAATAGCTCACGGCGGCGGTGACCGGTCTGACGCAATCCCTAGGATCGGCGTCGGATGGAGGACTCTCTCTCGAACAGGCATGGCGAGAAGGGAGACTCGGTGAGATCTTGACGTTTAGGCAAAGGGACTCCGATGCCTAGGCCTTGTACAACACGGAGGCACGATGCAAACTCCAACGAGGTTTGGGATATTTGGTGCTCCTTTGTCAAAGGAGCATGAGGCAAGAACTAGATAGATCCACAAGGGGTTTCCACTAATTCCAAATATCATGCCTAGGGTTTACAATGGAGGTGGGGGACTATATATAGGCCAACCACTTAAACAAGGGTACTTTAGGAATAAAAGACAAGTTCTGGACGGACTAAGGGGTACATGGGCCGAAGGCCAAAGGCCTTTACATGTCTGGCGTCGGTCGGACCGGAGACTCCGGTGTGCAGGCCGGAGACTCCTGTCTAGGCCAGAGAATCCGGTTGAGCCTCCGGACCAACCTCCAGAGGGGCCTTCAGATTGTCCCGGAGCCTGGTGCAGGGGGTCAGACCGGAGGGTGGGTCGGAGTCTCCGGGGTCTTCAGACCGCAGACTTTGGCAGGCCGGAGACTCTGGTGTGTGCATACCAGAGACTCTGGTCTGAGCAGCTCCAGCGGCTTCTACTTCACGATCTGATCCTTGTTCTCCATCCTTGGGTGCTTGGTGATGTGTTGGGGCTTCGTACCTGATGATGCATAGAGTCATTGGATGAAGTAGCACACCATCCAAGGATGTATCAAATTGGCATGAGGAGAGGAGCGAGTTCACCTTAGCTTGTAGGAGTTTGGCTCGGGCACGAGTCATGGGTCCACTTGGGGGACTTGTTGGTGTAGATGTAGGAGCGTCCGTAGGACGGGCTGCATCATATGATTTACAAAGAAAGATAATTTAAGAATAAAAGGGACGTAGCTGAGCAATATTCCACGGTCTGTCTAATTCTTCTGGGTCTGTACTGCCTCCAGCTCTCTTTCTCTTCTTAGTAGCAGGTCTTTCTTTGACTGGTCGCATATCAGTCAGATAGTAAGAACCATTGTGCAATACTCGACTAACTAAAAAGGGCCCTTCCCATACTGGGGAAAGTTTGTGCTTTCTTTTTTGCACAAGCCGGAGAACCAAATCGCCCTTATTGAAAGACCGGTTTCTGACTCTCTGGCTATGATACTTGCGTAACTTCTGCTGATAGGTTGTTTATCTCATCTCAGCAACGACGCACACTTCTTCGATTAAATCAAGATCATTTCGTCAAGAAATATTGGTATCGTTTTCAATATATGCAGCAACATGGGGAGAAGTATGAATCAAATCACTAGGAAGAACTGCTTCTGCACCATAGACCAAAAAGAAAGGTGTGGATCCAGTTGACCTGTTCAGAGTTGTTTGTAAACTCCATATCACCGAAGGCAATTCCTCTACCCAAGCCCCCGCAGCATGTTGTAGTGGTGCTTCGAGTCTTGGTTTTAGGCCTTGTAGGATTAAACCATTTGCTCTTTCAACTTGTCCATTAGCTTGTGGATGTGCGACTAACGCAATGTCAAGACGGATATTTTTTTCGTCGACAAATTCGACAAGCTGTCCCATAGAAAAGTTACTCCCGTTGTCCGTGATAATGCTATGTGGATAACTGTATCATATTATGACATCCTCGACAAATCTTCTGGCTGTTCCTCCATCACAACTGGTGACGGGTTTAGCCTCAATCCATTTTGTGAATTTATCCACCATCACTAGGAGATGAGTAAATCCACTTGGAGCCCATTTAAACGGTCCTACCATGTCAAGCCCTCAGACCGCGAAAGTCCATGTTATAGGTATTGTTCGCAGCTGATCAGCCGGAACGTGAGCTTGTTTGGTGTACTTTTGGCAGCCTTTGCATGTCTTGACCAGCCGTTCAGCATCTGCCTTGGCTGTAAGCCAGAAAAATCGTGTCGGAAAGCTTTTGCCACTAAAGATTTGGCTGCAGCATGATGGCTGCATTCGCCTTCGTGGATTTCTCGTAAGATTTCCACTCCTTCAGAGATACACAGCGCTAAAAGACCCCAGACACACTCCGCTTATAGAGCTCACCATTTACTATAGTATAGGCTTTTGCTCGTCGGACGATCTGCCGGCTCAGAACCTCGTCTTCAGGTAATTTTCCATCTACCAAGTAATCAAGGTAGGGTTGAGTCTAGCTAGGAATTACAACCAGAACCGCTACTAAAGGTGAGTCAGATTTGGTCGGATATTCCTTGTCTACTCCTTTTATAGAGGGAACTTTGAGGTGCTCTAAAAAAGCACCATCCGGGACCTTTTTCCATGCAGAGTCTATTCAAGATAACGCATCTGCTTCCTCATTTTATGTTCGAGGGATGTGTTGAACTTCAAACCCTTCGAACGATTTAGATAGTTTATCCACGACAGCTCTATATGCTGCCATGTGCTTGTTTGCATTACAAATATCCGACACTTGTTGAGCAACAAGATCCGAATCTCCATAACACATTAATCGTCGGATGCCGATGTCCTTAGCAATCCGGATTCCATGCAGCAGTGCTTCATATTCGGCAATATTATTTGTTGTCATGAAGTGAATCCACAACAAATAGAAGGTTTATCTCCTTGGGGTGATTTGAGCACCATGCCAGCTCCCGAGCGCCTTAGACCTGTCAAAATGCAAGGTCCAGTATTCCGACTCTAAGAGGGTCATATTCTCCGTTGTCTCTGTCCAATCAGCGATAAAGTCGGCAAGGATTTGGGATTTGATTACTGTACGAGGTTTGCACTCAATGTCGAAAGCTGAAAGCTCTATGCCCCATTTTGCGACACGTCGTGTAGCATTGTTGTTGTTGATTATATCTCTCATGGGAGCTGTGCTCACCACGGTAATTGGATGTTCCTAAAAGTAATGTCGTAGCTTACGGGACGCGAAAAACACACCGTAAGCCAGCTTTTGTAGTGCGGAAACCGCTGCATTGATTCAGTTAGGACTTCGCTGAGGTAATAAGTCGGACGCTGCACCAGGTGTTCCTGTTTCTCCTCTGGTCTCTCCACCACCATGATGACACTAACGACTCTATTTGTCGCAGCGAGATAGAGCAACATCGGTTCCCGAGGTTCTGGTGCTGCAAGGATAGGAGGAGATGAGAGTACTACTTTCAGGTCTTGTAGTGCAGCTTCAGCTTTGTCAGTCCAAACAAAAAAATTTGTACTTTTCAGGAGCTTGTAGAGTGGTGTGGCTCTTTCACCGAGCTGGCTTACAAACCGACCGACTGCAGCAATGCAACCAGTTAGTCTTTGAACGTCCTTCAGGCGAGTCGGCCTGGAAATATTGAGTATAGCCTTAATTTTGTCTCGGTTCACCTCTATGCCTCTTTGAGACATGATGAAACCTAACAATTTTCCGGCTGGTATTCCAAAGAAACACTTCTTCGGGTTAAGCATTATGTTGTATTTGTGTAGATTGGTGAACGTTTCCTCCAAGTCAGAAATTAAGGTTTCCTTCTTTTTGGACATCACCTCAATGCCATCCACATATGCATGTACATTGCATCCGATTTGATCGTGGAGGCAACGCTGCATAGTGTGCTAGTACGTAGCTCCTGCGTTCTTGAGCCCAAATGGCATCGTAACGAAACAGAAGGTTCCGAAGGGGATTATGAATGAAGTTCTTTGTCTGATTCCTTCATCTGAATTTGTTGATAACCGGAATATGCGTCGAGAAAACATAGGAGTTCCGAGCCTGCCGTAGAATCGATAACTTGATCAATTCTAGGCAGAGCGAACGGATCTTTGGGATAAGCCTTGTTCAAGGCAGTATAATCAACACACATCCTTAAATCAGTGGTGTCCTTTTTAGGGACCATTACAGGATTGGCCGACCACTCAGTATGGATGACCTCTTCTATGAATCCGGATAACTCAAGTCGGGCTAGTTCCTTAGCTATTTCCTTTCGCTTTTCATCACCGAAACGTCGTAGGGACTATTTGACGGGTTTAGCGTTCGGGTGTACATTTAGAGAGTGCTCGGCAAGTTCCCTAGGTACTCCGGTCATGTCAGATGGCTGCCATACGGAGATATCTTGATTTGCTTGGAGGAACTTGAGGAGCGCGCTTTCCTATGCGCTATCTAGGCCTACACCTATCTGGGTCACCTTGGAGGGGTCATCATCCTTCAACGGCGTATTCTTCGTCTCTTCTGATGCCTTGAACTCCGGAGTCGGCTTTGTCACATCCTTCTTCATCACGGGCATCTCGGATGGATCAATGGTCTTCCTAATCTCCTGGTACTCCTGGGCGTGCAGCACGGCTTCAGCAAAGGCGGCATTTCCATCCTTGCACTCTCGCGCCTTCTTCAGGTCTCCCCTGATGGTGATCACGCCTTTGGGACCTGGAATTTTCATCATATTGTAAATGTAACACGAAGGAGCCATAAAAGCCCAATAAGCCGGACGTCCGAATATAGCATGGTACGCGATCTTGAATGGGACCACTTCAAAGGAAACTGTCTCCATCCGATAGTTCTTTGGAGTTCCGAAGGTAACATCCAAAGTGATCTCTCCTAGGGAATTTGCTTGTCTTCCTGGGACAACTCCATGAAAGATCACAAAGTTGTGATTCAGCTTTGTCTCCGAGATCCGCATCCGACGTAGCATTTCGACATACAGATTAATGATGCTGCCGCTGTCCATGAGAGTCTTGGAGAAACCATAGACGTCAATAAGTGGGTTGACAACTATGGCGTATTTTCCTTGCCTGTGCAACTTAGCCAGATGATCAGCACGGTCAAAGGTGATTGCCACTTCCGACCAGTCCAAGAATTGTGGGACAGCCGGAACAGTGGCGTTGAGCTCATGTAGTACTGCCTTCTTGACCTTAGCTGGTTGAGACCGAAGGAAAGTGATGTAAGTGTCTTTCTTCGTTGGGAAGTTCTTCTTTCCATCCGACTTGGGATTTGAAGGGTCAGCTTCCTCCATGTCGGAATCTTCCTTGGTCTCTTTTTCTTTTTCAGGATTCTTCTTTCTCTTCTTCCGCTTAGCCATGTAGCCAGCGATATCGTCTTTCTTGATGTCGTCGTTGAAACGACACTCGGCGTTTGTGTGGGACGAGCCCCCGTTGGCATCTAAGTGATGCACACACGGGTTATTGGCAATGTATGTCCATGAATAGGTTTTGCTAGGTTTCTGGTCTCCTCTACCCCGGACTCTCGATGTCCCACAACCGCGACCACGGACACTGCCGCACCCTCCTCGTCCTCCAGACCCGAAAGTAGCAGTGACCACTACCGTTTCCATGTTAGGTTTTTCTTCCGAGGTATTCTTGAGCTTCTGAGCTTGTTGCTTTGGTTGTTATGCCGACTGTGGCGCATCTAGGGCGTTCAGTAATCCCTCTGTGTCATCATCAGCGTCTGCATACTTGCTCGCTGTTTCTATCATCTCTCCCAGATCAGTGACCTTGTCGCACTTCAAGCGATGACGTAGTAAACCAATTGGGAGTCCTGCAATGAAAGCTTCAATCGCAGTTTGATCATTTACCCCTTCATAGGAGTTCTTGGTGTCGATCCATCATCCGAGATAGTCTCGGCAAGTTTCTCTGGCTTTCTGGGTGCAACGTTGTAGGTCTCCTACCGTATAGGGCCTTCGATATGTGCCTTCAAAATTCTGAAAGAACGCGCTTTGCATGTCATACCAGTTGTGGATGGTATTCTCCAGAAGTTCATTAAGCCATGATCGTGCCATCTTCCGCAACATAAGTGGGAGATACCAGGTCGCGACCATGCTATTTCCGCCTTTGGCGATGCAGCAAGCCTGGAAAAATCCTGGAGCCAAGTATCTGGCCGAGCCACACCGTCGTAGGGTTGGATGTGTCTTGAGATAGCAAATCCTTCCGGGAAGTTTGACTGTCGAATACGCGGTCCAAAGCATTTTGGGCCTACATAGATGTTATCCGACTCGTAGCGCCGCGCCTCTATGTTAGAGTTGATCCGGTCTCTTGCGTCACTTGGTGACAGAGAACGCTGTCTTGGTTGTTCGATGTGGCTGTGGTGCCTTGGATCCAGACTTTTGCTTCTTCCACCACCTCCTCCGCCACGACGCCCTCCTTGAGAGCCGTTGTGGTGGCTTGGTGGAGAGGGTGGATTGTTTTCGGCTGATTGTCGGCCTTCATCCGGAGCATCATTATTCCGGTTCTGGGGAGGGTCTTTATTATGACGAGCCCCCTATCGGCTTGACTCAGAACAGTGTCCGTCGTTCCTTCGTCCATCATTCCCACTATGGTGGGGTTTAGCCGGATAGCTTACATGTCTAGGAGGTGGCATCCTTTGATGGTCCTCCTCCCGACATTTCTCTTTGTCTTCTTCCATGCGATTGTTTGACTCTCGCCGGGGAGGGTGTCACAGATACAGTGCTGCAACTGCGTCTCGCTCCACGGCTGGGGCAACATTGCTCTAGTCAAGTGCGGTTTTGTGCCGTTGGCCTGAAGATCCGGTTCTTGAGTAGTTATCTTCCCGACGGTCGGAATGGTGATGCTGTTCCGGCACCCGCTGGGGCCTAATATCATTCCAGGCCGGATCCGTGCGACATTGGTCGGATTGAGAGACCAGTTTTCCGCTTCTGGACTTCGCGACCTTCTATTGCTCCGGAGCCTTTGTAAGTAGCTTTATGCCCAAACTGACCTGTTCTGGGCCTAGGTTATTTTCTAGGATATCTCGAGCCGCGACGGTGTTCTATACTGGTGTTGGGTACACCAAATCTCCACTGTTGTCGAGTCGAGGCATCCCTGGGTCTCCCTCAAAGAGAACCTTGTGGACTTCCAGAAATTTGTCGGCATGCGTGTGTCATTTCCGGGTCTTCTGATGCTGAAGAGAGATGAACTTCTCTGCAGTAGCTATGCGCTTCTTCTCTTCCTCGATATTCTTGGCTTCATCCAGGATTACTTGGCGACGTGCTTCTAGGGCTTGAGCCCTTTCTTCCAACTCTTCAGCAGTAAGTTCTGCAGTTGTAGGGATAGGCGTAGTTAACGCAACATCGATGAGTTTACGGGCACCCGCAATGACCATGTGTCCATCCAGCAAAGCTTCTTTGGGCTTGTCTAGGATTAGTGCTCCATCCAAGTCTTCTTCATATTCCTCGGCAACCACTTCCTCCACTAGAGGGTCTTTTGCCAGGGTCTTGTTCTTCTTCTTTGCCTTCTTGGCAGCGCCGGTAGCAAAGACGGCTTTGGGTCCGTTTCCCGAAGTCAAGCTCTGATCGGTACTTTCAGACATCAGGATTGTCTCTGAGATCCATGTCATCCTACGCTTTGGGAGAGTTTTCCCCGGATCCTTCGTCCATGGCTTCTCCTTCTTCTGCAGCTTTGGAGCTGAACTCCTCTTTGTATTCCACGGAGAACTTTTGAAAATCCACCGATGTCATGGAATCATCCGAAGATGTCGGTAAGTCGGTGTTTGTTCCGATCGCCTCCAGCATCGAGTCTTCGTTGCCTCCAGCATCGGCAGAGCCGGATCCGGATCCAACATACCCGACAAAGTGCAACGCGTGTGTCCTGAGGTAGTTGCGGCTTTCCTCGTGGGCTTCCTCAAAATTCTGATGGTTTCGAGAACCTCATCCACGTTTGTGCCTCGCATCATCATGCGCCTCAACGTATGCCTCGGGAAGGGTTGATATGTTCTGGCATTGTCAGAGCCAGAACCAAGGTTGTTGTCTTGCTCCTCCTGGATTTCGACCTCAGTGGGTAGATCGATCTGGGATTCGGGCTTGCTAGGGAGATCCAGTCCAGATTCGAATTGCACCTCAAGATCCGCTTCAGGTTTAGCTTTCTCCACTATCTCCGCAACAGGTGCGGGCTGGGTGGGATTAGGGTTCTCTGAGATCCAGAACTCTGTCGTCTCCACGGACAAAGTGGACCCAGAGATTTCTTCTGCCTCTATCATCACTGCTGGGGTGGGTGGGATAGGTTCGGCGAAATCAATGTACACATCAATCTCGCCAAAAGACATGATGGTGTAGGTAGTCACGGCCTCCCTAGCCGGAATCCAGGTCTTGTCAAGTACGATGAGAGGGACATCGCTGGCATAGAGGACGTGACCGATGGCGATGGTCTTGCCGATTCCGATTCTTGCAGATTCCGCTCTGAACACAGATCTGAAGCTCACTTGCCCCATGGTGGGCGCCAACTGTCGTCAGATTGATGATGGGTACGCCATGAGGGGGTCCTCGAGGCGTGTGGAAGAGAGGGGTGTGATACGTACGGTGTTCCGGGACGGTGAGCACACAAGTTTACCTAGGTTCGAATCCGCCGGCTTTGGACGGATCCTACTCCTGCTAGCAATCCAGTAAAACGGTAGATCCGGAATATGGGTTACAAGGGTTTCGCCTATGCGAGTTGAGATTGTAGACTATTGTCAGGTGCCCTAAAGGCATACCCTAGGACGGGTTATATAGATATCCGGCCTAGGGTTTATAGGAGAGACCGATCCGGCTACGACTAAGAGTCGGTTATAGAGTTCATCTTGAACTACAAGTAACATCTCAGGCTTATGTCGATAAGTCTTCTAGGCCTTCCCGTAGCCGGACTGGAATCCGTCTCTTCTCCCTGACTAGGTTGCCCGTGAAGCAAAGCTCTAACCCGAAGTGGGATACCCTAGTCAGTGAGGCACAATGAGGATACCCGAAAAGTATATCCCCAACATTATGCGCACGGAAAATCCATTTTCCATTTTCCTGTTGCTCGAAAGGGTGTATTTTCTGAAGCAGATACCAACAAGGATGTGCTGCAAGGATGCTTCACTCCATTTTTAATAAATCATTTCTGGGTACAAAACAAAGACATTTATTCTGAGATCCAGTAAGAGATTGTCAAGACCGGTCACCTAGCTTAAGAACCCTATTTTCCCCAATCTTGGTTGCATTTTTGAAACCTAGATGTTGATTTATTTCAGCCACACATCACTCATCCAACAGCGAATAATCTGTGGTTCCGTCCTCCCGCCAATCCAAAATTTCGGGTTCAGTCCTCCCGTCGTTCCAAAATTTCGGGCACCCAAATTCTCGCGTGTTGAAACTATCGTGCGCTGATATTACTGTTCAACACATCCGCATAGCGTAACCAATGCACTAGCGCAGAGGGCATTTACGTAATATATTGAAAACCCTTCTTTATCCCCTCACTGAAAGGAGACATATCCAAATATCCTATGCCCGTCCTAGACGCCGCCCGCCCGTCGCAACACAGCCGTCGTCGTACCCTTGCCCTCCGTCGTCCGTCCTAGTAATCATCTAACCATCGACCTAGCCCAAACCCTAGCCCGTCCTCACCTTCCCAGTTTCCGGCCACACCGTCGAGCTCGCGGATCTGCCACCTCGCTGTCGAGCACTGCCATACGGTGGTCCTCCCCATCTTCCACCTCACCAACAAGGTCCTCCCCATCTTTGTGAACCTCGGCATCAAGGTCTGCTACCTCGCAGTCAACTCCGCAAACAATGCTTGTCTCCTCGCCATCTGTCACGTTATCAAGGCACGCCAGATCGTCATCCACCTCGCTGACAAGGAAGTCCAGCAAGGTTCCCGACAAGAAGCGCACAAAGAAAAAGGCCATAGCGCCTGCAGGCAAGTAAACAACCTCCTTGCCTGTGAATTTTCTGCTCTTTTAAACCTGCTCGGTGTTCATGTGTTTCATTGTCCATGCCTGTGAAATTGCTTGTTTACGAGGCAATAGGTTCATTTTCCTGCTCATGTTTGCTATCGGGCAATCAACACCATACGTTATATTTTGTTTAATTGCCTATTTAATTTGTAGCTGACTTGGATTTCTTTATTAATGTTAGATCATCAAATGCATCCATGGAAGAAAGTCGGCTGAAAACATCATGAGAAACAATGAGCGGGTGCAACAACTAGGTGTTAGGCCCTTTGCAAGTATCTTCGCATCGCCAACTGTATTCTCTCCTAAAAAGACAAGAAATGACTCCTCTGGATCTGACTTCCTGAAGAGGATGAAGATATCACTGAAGGATACCTAGATGATGTCAACAAGAAGAATGAGTCGCAGGTCGACCCCTTACCTTCTTACTCATCTTGTGTTGAATTTTTTGCTTACTGATTTTGACATATATCTATTGCTTCTTTATAATCCCCAATTGACCAGTACAAATGGAATTTCTAGCCACATAAGAGGAAATGCAACAAGACAGCTGTCGTAAGGGCAACTTTGGCTCCTGCTGGTGTAGCATCTACTCGGAAGCGCGTCTTGGCGGGCCAAGGTGTAGGCGCAGAAACTTCCAGAAAAACCAGGTCCAAGGGGAAGCAACTAGTTGCCCAAGGAGACTGGGAAGATGCCCAAGCTGAGCACACACCTCCCCAACGCCAGCAGCCAGGTCCCTGGTGTCTGCGGGTACCTCCCTAGGCTAGCAGGACGCTCCCTACCGTCCACGAGCACCTCCCCAAGGCAAGTAGCATCCCCCGCCCGACCATGCACGATGCCTCTCCAAAGCGATTGTGCACGTACCCAAGACAAGCAGTAGCCCCCGCTTGGCCATGCACGTGCGCCTCTCCAAAGCGACAATGCACCTCTCTAAAGAGACTATGCATCTGAGGGTTCAGTTACCCAAGTTAAGGTGTCAGCTTCCCAAGGCGAGGGGCCTGATGTGAAATGTGATGGATTGTCATTTGACCATTTTGAGTGAGATCAAGAAGGTAACATATTGAAAAAATTGCTTGCTATATAGTAACCCATTAACATTATATTGTGTGAATCATACTTATTGCATTTTACTATTGTAGAACACTAACTCATACCCATTATATTCTTGTAGATGAATTTGGCCATAATCATTCTAGAGACACTGTTACACATGATGATCGTTAGTTGGTGGTTGACAACATGCCCACAAAAGACTTCAACTTGTCGTTCCTCCAGGAAGAACTAGACCAGTGTCACTAGTGATTGTTGCCAAGTTTGCCACTGAGTATGCAGTAACAATCTGGACTCAGATGCCTACCTTCCTCTAGTGGAAAGAGTATAAGGAGAAGCCAGATGTCAAAGCAGACTTCTATGACAAAGTTTCTATATGTTCCGTAACACTCAGTTGTCCCTTTCTTCCTTTGTTGTTAATGTGAAGTCTAATAATCTTTGTTTTATTTTAGAAAAAGTTTATCATGGACCCCTCTCTACTCGAGGTGCAGTTTGCTTGTAATAAGCAGTTAATGAGGTATGCAAGAAATCAACGGCATTATCTGAAGAAATAGTTTTTTGACAATTTCCCAGCGAATGAAGTTACAAGAATATCTCCTGTGGAACACATGAGCAACGAGGAGTGGTGCATGCTTGTCGAGTTTTGGTCTGACCCCAAAAACAAGGTCATGTCTTGTTTACTAAACTTCTCCTGTTTGAATTGTTTAATCTGGACTAACTGTATGCTCCCTGTTTGTGTAGGCTTTGTCAAAAAAACAAGAACAACAGACAGCTCGTCAAGTACCCTCATGCCATTGGTGCTCGCATCTACGAGGTTTTGTGCGACATGGAGGAAGGATCCATTGAACTGCTCGAAAATGGCTTGACTGACAATATGAAAGAAGCAACGGTAAGTCCTCCATAATACTTTCCATCTTCATCAAATTTAATGCCCTTTTCTTTCCTCACATATATGATGTGCTTATTATTTGCTCTTTAGGTTTCTCATATTCTATTCTATCCCTAAAACTTGTAGGCAGTCGTGGAAAGCAAGATGGTGTCATATGCTCCAGAAGATGGCACAGAGGATGAATCAATTCCTTCCATTGACGTTGTGCACTTTTTGCTATCTCAGAACAAGAGAAAGCCAACTGTCCTGAAGAACATCAGCATCTACTTCAAAACCAACCAAGTCTCAGCTAGAAGATCAACTCGAGGCTTATAAAGCAGGTAATGTGGAAATGTGTTGTTCCATTGAGGAGTTGCAGCAAGTGAACAAATCTGGCGAGGCAGAGAGGCTGAAGTATTTGGAAGACCTACAAGCAATGTAGAAGAAACAAGAAGACCTGAGGAAGAAACAAGAAGAGGCAAATGCATTAATACAACAAGTGTTAGCTCAGCTGTCCAAACCACAACATGCAATTTGGTGAATATGTGGAAATGTGTCTAGCATGAGTTGAACCTTCTTATATCTTATTTGAGTCTGGTATTCATTTCTCCAGAGTGAAACATTTGTCCTAGCATTTTCTGTCAAATTATGTATTGTAATCCTATAAACGTCTTGAGTGTTTCTTTACAAAATATTTTCGTCATGGTTAGTAACGTCACGAGAGTGATGACATCATCATTTCTTCTAGACGATACGTTTCTAGCGCTGATTGGTCCACGTCTTGTCCTGCAATTGACCCACGTGTTATCATTTGAATGGACCACGTGTCTACCTGTCGGCGACAGGAAGCGACGAAACGAAATTCATCATGGTTGGCATGATGCCATAGACGACGTGACAACGTAAGGAAGCGGCGGTTATGAAATGAAGTCATGACGAAAAATAAACGTTCCAATAAGGATGACATCACTGACGGCCCCTATGATGTCACCACGCGTCGCTAACGGCAGTTCACAGTGTCGTCTACCATGTGGCATCGTTCATGAAAAAACAAAAACATCATGAACGATCGGGCCTGGGCCGGGCTGGTCCAGTTTTCACGACAAAATTGGAGGAACATCACGGACGGCCCGTGACGTTTTCAGACAGAAAAAACATCACGGGTCCAATTATGACGTGAGGATCATGACCTTTTTTCGTCGTAGAATTTGTCGCGGATGGACATCTATGATGTTTTAACACTTATCAATGACGATATTAGAATATCACGAACCGCCCAAATTCTTATAGTGGCACTAGTGAGCGCCACGCAGGTGGGTGACTACTAGCCACCACTAGTGGGTCGCGGATACCTAGTCCACCCGGGCGTGGGAGTGCGCGAAGGCAGGCATAGGCGTGCCGGCGCGTGGTGGGCTGCTCTAAGGCCCACCCGGCCACCGCTTCCCCACCGCCTCGCCTCGGTGGCGGGCTGCTGGTGCAGGCCGCAGCTGGGCTGGGCACGAGGGAGGCCTACCCGGCCACTGCCTAGCCCTAGCCTGCTGTACCCCCTTTGCCTTTTCTTTTAGTACCATATGGGGACTTGAGGGAAGGGAGTCCCTCTTTTCCCCCTATATAAAGATGTGTATATTGAGGGGAAAAGGATACACAAAAATAAAAGGGGATTTTCTAAGACTAGTTTCCTTACACTATGTTTGGATGTACAAAATTCCGCTTGGAATTAGAGAATTGGAACTGAATCATCTAATTCGGCTGTTTGGGGGACTACTAATTGATGCATGGAAACCAGGCTCAAGTCTGGCCCGCGCGACCCCGCGTGGAAAAAGAGACCCCGTCAATTCAGAACTCCTGAGGTCAGAAACAACCAGAATTTGCGAAGCGGTACCAGGATGTCGTCCTCGCAACCTCAAACTCGCGCGCTGTAGGTTGCACCCTGGCAGCGCTCAGGTAATGACCCTCCCCGACCGACCCTTCCATGGCCAACCATCCCCACACCTTCCCCGTTGTATACTGGCCCTATTCCTGTTCATCCATGGCCCTAATTTCTCTGGCCGGCCACCTCCCTGACTCGTCCAGACCCTAGTCCTAGCCAGCATCTGGGCAGCCGCGACTGGCTGAACCGCTGAAGGGCGACGACAGCAGGGTGAACGGCGACGACTGTGGTTTTTATTATCCCTTCCATGGACAACAGCCGTACAGACCCATTTTTTGGCTAGCGGCTTTGGTCATGGTGTGCCTAGGCATATGTAGGCCCGACCCTTGGGATGGGCGGGAGGGGCGGCCGCCCCTGGCCAAAAAAATTAGGGGCCCTATAGGGATACATGCACTAGCGTCTAGGAAGCACGGTGGCCTTTTTGGCATCGGTTTTTGTTTTCCCACACGCGCATGGAGGCTGACTAACATAGATCGAGTGTCGGGGTCGTCCACAACAGGTTGACTCCGTGGACCGGGTATTTATCAATTTTGATTCGGCGAGGCCCAGGCGATGGCGTCCCACATCCCAGGTAGGACGTTTTTGATGCGTTTATGTTTCGTTAGTCGTCCAGATCGGAAATACGGAAAATATTCGGGCAGCCTCATTGTCTTCGTGGCTGCGCGCCCCTCAACCAGTCCAATCGTCCAAGGCGTTTTTGATGCGTTTACATGTAGTACTAGATCTAGAAACTACAGATTACACAAGCCTATATGCTCTAATTTTGATTCTTAATATTGTTATTGCTTATTAGATCTTTTTTCTATGCATGTGATCGTTGCATTAGCAAAAGAAGCTTTTAAAATTATTGAAGAGAAGGAAAATATTCGCTCAGCCCCATCGTCTTCACGGATGTGCCGCCTCTTAACTTGTCCAATCGCCCAAGATAACCGCCGGTGCCGGCAGCCGATCAAGATTGGAGAGCGAGGTAAGACAGATCAGTGATCCAATTTCCCTTCAATTATCCGTTACATGTAGAACTTGAACTTGATCTATAAACTACAGGCTACAAAGCCTATATGCTCTAATTTTAATTCCTAATATTTTTATTGCTTATTAGATCTTATATACTATGCATGTGACGGTTGCATTAGCCGAAAGAAGCTTTTCAAATTGAAATTATTGAAGAATTATTTGAGATCTATAATATTTCAAGAGAGGTTAAATGGTTTGACAACTCAATGCACCGAGAAGATTTTATTAGACAAGGTTGATACTTATCTCATCATCGCTGACTTTGCATCTAGGAGTGTTAGGAGAAGATTTTAGGGTAAACCGTATACCACATAATTTTTATACAAATATTGCTAATGGATTCAATTTAAGTCTTTATTAGCATCATTTTATATATGTATATATAAAAAAAATCATTGCCTAACTAAAGGCCCTCCAAATACTAGTTTCGCTCCGGGCCCTCGGAATCTCGGGACCAGCAGGCACATGAGAGATAATAGGGGCTGTCACCTCATTCTTCGATCGGAACAGGCACATGACCGATTTTGTTATCCATTCTCGAGTTTAGAAATATAAAAGTATAATAGGAGGGGTTCCTGGAAATTACCTCAAAAATTAGATTTGATTAGCCTTTAGATCATGTCCTAAGTAAAACTGTGCCGTACATTTTTTTCACCATGTCCTACATATAAACGGCCCAGCCCTGGAAACCTAGGCCAATTCCCCGCATGCGCCACTAGTCCCGCGTCTCCCTCTCCCTCTCCCCGCCTCCAATGGCGCCAAGTCACCTCGCCCATCCCTCCTCTATCCTTTGTGCGCGCAGCGACCGGCCTATGCGGGAGCAGCGCCGCCGTCCATAGCGCAAGGTAGAGCGATCTTCCATATGGATTCTGGCGGCAAAAGGAGGAACCACATCGGCGCAATGGTTCAATCTTCTCCCTCGCCATCCATGGCTCATCTCCATCGAGTGCTCTCTAGCTGGTCGAATACCGCCTCCTGCATCCCCATCCATCTTCGTAGTGCACGGGGGAAAGAGGAGGGTGTGCAACGGCGGTGGACGGAGCTACTCTGAGGCGCTTGGCAGGAGGAGCACGAGCTGCTATGCCACGACGTTGAGCTTGCTAATGTGCATCATGTTGTCACCACATGTAGCTGTGATGGGATGGTGGCGAAGGGAGCACAACCCCCGAAGGCATGGTCGCGCAGAAGGTTGAAGGCTGAACTCTAAGAATGGTGGGGACGACATCACACCGGAGCAAGCAACATGATAGGTACCTTTCGTTTCCCCTGCAGCATAGACACCATTGTTGTATTATGTGGACATAGAAGGAGAAAAAGTGTAGGGAGAGGATGTAGAGGGTGCACGCTTGGCCATGCCTTCTTCCAAGGTAATTTGTTCACCTATAGGCTAGAATTCATCTTATATTGCAGCTCGATTCATGTTTTTTTTCTTCTCCAGATCATTTCATCAAGGTCATGGACCTTCTTTTGTTCTTACAATAGCACATCCTAATACCATGGTAATGACCATGGTAAGATCATCTTCTCAGTTGAACCGGGCATATCTCGAATTGCAAGTTGTTTTTTGTTATTTGGATGCCAGGTCAACATCTCCGCCCCAAGAGTGGTCGCGGGACTAGATTCAACATCTCGGTGAGTTCCACAGTCACCTCCTGCTTCATCTCATCTATTTGTTTCTTCATTAGGTTGCATATCAATGAAGTGTGGAGGTAGCTCCAATCATGCAGTTCTTTCTCAACTTCTGTCCTTGTTTGAGTTTGTAGATGTGCACACTGGTTATTTGTATAAATGTTAGACTGAAAAGACCGTTAACAGAATGGCACTAGGAGAGCACGAGATTGCACATTGACTTGTCCTCCATATATGTTCATTATGGTTTCACATACTTCTCTGGATTTATTTCTTCATGTGTACATCTTCTTTTGTTTGAAAGGAGATGACTTGTGTGATCGATCGTCATGAACGTGTATCATATGAGATAGAACTAGATCGTTTTGAAATATTTTTCCTTGAATTGTTTGCCATGATCCTATTTGTAATGGACAAGTATCTGTTGTAGTAACGCACGTGTAGCAGCTCTTGATTTTTTTGTTCTGAAGGTTGTGGACTTACTTTGAACCATGCCGATCGTGCAGCGATAGGGATCTCGATTGGATGCACTAAACCTAGAGTTTAACCTTTTTGGAATTCAACTAGTCCGCTGGGTGAGGCAGACTTTGTGATGGAAAATACCAGATTAGTATTATATAAGTAAGCATTGCAGATGACCTGCTGAACTATGAGTAAGATGGCATTTGACACTCTGACACATATTTGTTTTTTTATACAACATCTACTGTTAGAAAATAGTGTCTTAATTTTTAATTTGGTCCCGCAAGCTCACATTATGTTTTAATAACCACCCTACCAATGTGTATGTCTCATGATATTAATCGGTAGAGCTTGGTAATAACTATATGTTGTAATGGTTCCATAGTATTTTTTTATCTATCTCGGGGAACTAATTTTATCAAGACTAAATGGGGAATATTTGCTTCGTTATGTTTAGTGTCTTTCAAATGCAGTTATGATATAATTAGCTTTAGTAGGATTTTGGATCTTAATCCATTAGGTGTAATTGTGAGGCATTTGCTTATTTTTGTTTACATATGAGAATCTAAACTTAGTAACCGTTCAGTTTTTTGTAGCAGCATTTCATGTAGATAGTAGTTTGGTAACTCACAATGCAGTTTCCTGTCCCAGGCCTTCACGGGATGTATATTTCTTGAGATAAATTTCACTCTCATGAATAAGAATAGGAACCTGTATATAAGTTCGTAAAGTGTACCGCTTCTTTGTGTTCACTTTTCCTATGAAAGAGTATGTTTCTACATAGGCCATCTTTTTATGGTATTTAGCTTTGTACATGGTAGTATATTTAGCCTATACACCGTCTCTTTTTACCTTATTAATGTCCATATCAGTAAACAATGTGATTTCTACCTTTGTTTTACATGCTCTATCTGTAAATTGGTTATTTTAAGTAGACTAATTTGTGTAGCCATATGCAGCTGTTGAATTAGGTGGCATATGACACAAATGCCAACTCCTGCAGGTAGCCTCTTGTTTTTTACCCTCGAAAGTATATATGTTTCTCTCAAAAAAAAACATGAATGGTTTTCCTAGGTCACCTTCTCCACTCTCTCCGAGCATCTTTCTTTGAAGCTGTATTGTATGTGGTCATGTATTGTATGCGCCGCAGGAGTACATTCTTCCCAGGATGATCTTTCTAATAGAGATATTTTCTAGGTATGCTCTCTATTTGCGTAGCTTGCTCATAAGAATTGAATTTTCTTCTTTAGATTTAGACTAAACTAAGTTACAATGTGTATCATCGTGAAAATGGCGTAAACATGAGAGATAGAAAGCACACCTTAGGTGAGGCGAAAGATTTCCTTTTCTTATGGATATTGTACTCTGTTCTCATTGTTCTTTTCATTTTTACTAAATTGGTGTCCTGAATGTCGTGTATGACTGTGAAGATAACCTTGGTTGGTTGCTTCACATTTGTTATGGGGCAACCTCGTGGGTGGCCCGATCTTCACAGACCTCGTGGTCAAATTGATGGGAAAGCGAGGGGAAAGGGAGAAGGTAGCGGAAGCGAACGCACACCTCGCGAAGAACACGATGAACACATGCAAAAATCACACGATACAAGGCCGATTGCTCTCACCGGTGGCCACCGGTCCGATAGAATGCTCGCAAGGAAAGATCGGTCAACGTGCTCCCGTCAATCCCAAGCGGAGAGGGAAGAACACGTTGGAGAGGGTCTTGACGTCTTAGCAAAGGGACACCGATGCCAAGGCCTTGTACAACGAGGGAGGCGTGATGCAAACTCCAACGAGGTGGTGACGATGGTCGATCCCCTTTGGTAGAAGGGGATGAGGCAAAACTAGAGATTCCACAAAGGGGGTTGTCTTTAGTCTATCATCTATGCCTAGGGTTACATGAGGGGGTGGGGGCACTATATATAGGCCAGCCACTAGTTCAAGGGTACTTTAGGAATAAAAGTACAAAGTCTGGGCGGACTAAGGGGTACATGGGCCAAAGGCCCAGCTGGCGGCGCGTAGGCCAATACGCTCAGGCCGGAGACTCCGGTGGGGGGTCCGGAGACTCCGGTCTGGGCCGGAGATTCCGGTCCGTCTCCGGAGGGACCTTTTGGCTGTCCTCGAGCTCGATCTGGGGGTCGGTCCGAAGATGGCCTGGAGACTCCGGGGTATGTAGGACTGAGACTCCGGTGTCTTCAGGCTGGAAACTCCGGTGTGCGTAGGTTGGAGACTCCGGTGCTCCAGCTGCTGCATCTTCCGTCTTCTCTTCCAAGCCTCCGTCTTGTCGTGCTTGGTGCTCCAGGCTTCCTCCCATGTCTCTGTACTTGTTGGTGTGAACCTATCATGGATATGGGACGGAGTATGAAGTAGTATACCATTCAATGGGGTAGGAAGTGAGCTCTCATAGAGGAACGGATTCACCTTTGGAGTCCGTGACGACTTGGCATAAGTTGGAGACCATGATGTGGTAACAACCAAAGGTCGGGCTACATCATCTCTCCTCCCTTCAAAAAGACTCGTCCTCGACTCTACACACTCATCACAAAGTATAAGATGTCGAGAGACCTTCTTGATCCTGGGGTTCACCATATAGTCGTCCTCGGGAAGATTGAATTGACAACACTTCAATGTTTCTTCACCTTCTATGAAGCTTACAAAGCTCACCACAAAAGAGAAGCAACACTCAAAGCGTAGCCAATTCATGAAGATTATAGCATGAGTCCTCAAGTAGAAGGAAGTCACCTTAGGATGTAGAGATGGCTCGTTGAAGGGCAGCCATCGATAACTCTCTTCAATTCGTCTTGTCAACTCTTTGTCCATAGAGGTTGACGTGTACGCAATTGTACCTTCACACAACAAAGACCAAGCAAAATATGTTTGTGTGTGATAGAGGAGCATGTCATTTGTGGCATGTCCATTCTTATTCACAACACTATTAACACAACTCAAGTATAGCAAACGGGATGCATATGCAAGGTCAAAGTGCATGGAAATTGTTTGAACATCATCCAAATGTGGGAACTCAAAAACTCCATATAACATCTTAGTGTGGCACTCAAAGCAATTGAGTAAAATATTGATTAACATCTTTGATGCAAGAATAGGAGAATTCGGCAAAAACACACGCGGAAGAATATCCAAAGTAACATCATTATGTGTGCAAACCAACCATTGGAATGAACAATTGTTCAATATGTTGAATGCCATACACATATCATCAAACTCAAAGATCATGGGAGTATGCATATCGCAAGCAGAAGGAAAAACAACATGTTTGCAAACAAACCATATGAAAGAGTAAGTAGTCCTTATGTTTGTTGCAACAACTATACGAGAGACTTGGAAGCTCTCATGAAAATACATGCTCATAATGGCAATATGGTTGCACACAAAACATCAGAAAGAGAAATTGTTCAACATTTTTGTTGCAACACACAAAGCATCAATATCCAATAGCAACGAAACATGATTGTCATAAGATGAAAGAATACCATTAACATGCTTGCAATCAAACCATAGCAAAGAGAAATTTGTCAACATGAAAGATGCAAAGCATGCAAAAGGTACCAGAGCTGGGTTCGATCTTGAACTCACTTGGGGGATGCTCTCTAGAGCTCTTTTTGTCAACTCGTGCTCAACCGAGGTTGACATTCTTGTGCGGGTACCTACACACATCATAGATAAAAGGAAGAACGTGTGTGCATGGTAGAGAAACACATCATCCATCATGACGTATCTCTTCTTGTGCACATCACCATGAGTATCAATCAAGTATGAAATAGATGCATGGTGAGTATGCAAGTGGGGAACATGCTTATCGTGGCAATCATCAAAATCTCCAAAATTTGAGAAAGCTATGGGGGCCATCTCAATATAAACCATATGAGAATTATCGTTGCAAGCAAAACAAGTGAAAGAGCAATTATCCAACTTATTGCAAGCAATGGGAGAGATTGTAAAACATTCATGACAAAGCATGGTTCGAGGGGTACCATTGGTAACATCATTGCAAGCAAAACATTAGAAAGAGCAATTGTTCAACGAAGTGCAAGCAATGATATCATCAATGTAACGTTTAGAGCATGTCATGTCTATGGCAACATCATCACAATCGAATAATTTCACATGCTCAACATTATGCAAAGGCAAAGTATCACATGGAAATATCAATGAAGCATATGTGATATCACAAACATCATCCATAGCATGCCAATCATCACAAGTCATCATGTCCACTAGTGAGATCATGGCATCATCAACACCCGTATTCTTACCTTGTTCATACCTCTCATATGAAGTGGGTGTTGTGGTAGTATTGGCCTCCACGTGGGAGACTTCTTCATCATGTATGGGGATGGCATCATCTTCATCCATCATGTACATCTTCTCGGTCGGAGGCATCATCATCTCCAAGCTTGGCACTTCTTGATCCATGGAACCTAGCACATCATGAGATAACACACTAGAGGTAGAGGGTAAGTCGTTAGAAATCAAAGTGGTCTCACATGAACTATCAACTACCACTCTGAACTCACTCGGTGTATCACTCATGCCCTCCAAGTGGAAGCACTCAATCTCACGTATGGTGGAGTCGCTCATCTCACTCTTGTTTTCACTCAAGTGGGCTAAGTGGCTCTCATACTCACATGGGATTGGTACCACATCATCACTCAAGCATATAGGGATAGGCTCGGTGCTCTCAATTTCATGCGCCTCCTTTGGTGAAGGGAAAGTCCCATGCTCACCATTCTTGACGTTGTCGTCGCCATCTTGCACCTTGGCTTGTGTAGTCCTCTTGACGTACTCGTCCAACTTGGCGAAGTAGAGGTCTTCATCTTCCTCCTCCATGAAGTTGTATGCGTCATCTAGGACGTCAAGTCTTGGCGTTGAAGCTTGATGGCGTGGAGAGGAGCTTGCTCTTGGTGCCATTTTGGTGGTGGCACGAGTCGTAGAAGGTGCCTTATGATGGTGTCGACGGAGGTCATCGGCGTGCCTTGCCAAAGGTTGATGTAGATGGCGCACTTGGTCATCCACATGACGCTCGCGACGATGCTCCTTGTCCTTGGCACTCTTCTTGGTGAGGTGTTGTAATGAGTGCAAAGCATCATTAGTCTTGGCCATCATGCTCATGGTTTTGGCGAAGTCGTTGTCCATGTCGCGCTTGAAGTTGTCCATTTGATGGTGGACCTTGGTGCTCTCGAGGTGGGGGCTCCGTCTTGGGCGACACGACTTGAGGAGCTTGTCATTGTAATCCTTGAAGTCGTCCATACTTGGAGAGTTATTGGTTTTGTAGAACTCCATATCACCCAAGCATGTGGAGCCATTGTCGGGGTAGTGCTCCATCATGTCATCCATGCTTGTGGAGGCATATGCATGGTGGCTCATCGTGGATTCCTTATAGAAACCATCCTCGGCTCCGGAGTTCCTAGACATGATTCACAAGACCAAGTGGTGTATATGGAAGTGGTAGAGGTTAGGGATGCAACGTCAAACCTTACTTTACCTTGGAAGATAGTATCGTGCAAGTGGCAACACTTGAGAGCAATCAAAACCAAGCAAAGTGAAGTTCACGAGGAACACCAAAACCAACTAATCACTAAAAAACACAGACACAAAGCTTATGGTGGATAGGTATGGAAGGTGGCGTGTCCAAGAACATTCCGAAATCAAGATATTGTAAAGGCAAGTCAAGACCCACGATGATCACAAAGCAAAACAAGTCAATCCACAAGATAGGAATATATACAAGGAAACACACACGATGGGATAAATGGGACTTGTGCGACGGAGAAAGTGAGCCAATAACCAAATGATGACCTAGCGAAGACTATAAGATCATGTCGCACAACTGCAAGTAGAGACGCTAGTTCGATTGCAATAAACTGGTGGACTACAAGATATGCACAATAAGTACCACCTATTTGATGTTTATCAAGCCTGCGCTTCCTATTCTACGAGGCACTTGTTTGTTTCTTTCTTTTTCTTCTTTTTCTTTTTCTTTTTTTTTACTTTTTTTTTCTTTTGTTTTTTCACTTGCCCCTTCCTTATGCCAACAACTATACAAGATAACTATATGAGATAGCGCGCTCACAACTTTTGCTCGGAATTCTACAAGGTATCAAATGTGCATAGCCCAAGCAATCATAAGAGGAACTAGTCGTAATAGGTGTTTGCTGAATGCAAAGATAGTGTAGCTCACAAAGGAAAGCAAGTGGGGAGAAGTCGCGGAATTTTTATACCTTTTCTCGCCGATCTTCACCCTTTATTGGTGGATTCCGCCTTGCTCACGGAATTTGGATGGAGTAGATAGCATGAACTACGGAGATGATGATGTCGAGCTCTTTTTCCTCTTCAAAACGAGCTAAAGAACACCAAAATCCGAGTTCGTATGCAAAAGTTATGCTCAAAACCGTGAAATAGATTTGTTGTCTGCAGGGGGCGGACATTTCATGGCGCGCAGGCCGGACAGTCCGGCCGGGGCGGATATTCCGGTCCGTTTAGGCCGAAAACTCCGGTTGGGCGGATAGTCCGGTCCGTTTAGGCCGGACAGTCTGGTCCGGTCGATTCCAGAAGTTCCAGACCACGAACGGGACGAGTTTTGGCGGTAAAACTCAAACTAAAACCTCAAATTGATGGGGGAAATCAAGGAATTAGGCTATGAAAACGCAGGGGAAGGTAGATCAACAAGTTTAGCTAGTAATACACGGATCAAAACCTACCAAAACACACTCAAATCACAGATCGATCCAAAACATGAATTGGGGCTATTTTTGGTGGAAACTTCGAATTTATGGGGGAAAAGACCAAATCGATGAGGAATCCGTGGCAACCAAAAGCTGCTGATACCAGATGTTATGGGGTAACCCCGTGGGTGCCCGATCTTCACGGATCTTGTGGTCAAATCAATGGGAAAGCGAGGGCAAAGGGAGAAGGTAGCGGAAGCGGACGCACGCCTCGCAAAGAGCACGATGAACACACGCAAAACTCACACGATACAAGGCCGATTGCTCTCAACGGTGGCCACCGGTCCGATAGAATCCTCGCAAGGAAAGACCGGTCAACGTGCTCCCGTCAATCCCAAGCGGAGAGGGAAGAACACCTTGGAGAGGGTCTTGACGTCTCGGCAAAGGGACACCGATGCCAAGGCCTTGTATAATGAGGGAGGCGCGATGCAAACTCCAACGAGGTGGTGATGATAGTCGATCCCCTTTGGTAGAAGGGGATGAGGAAAAACTAGAGATTCCACAAAGGGGGTTGTCTTTAGTCTATCATCTATGCCTAGGGTTACATGAGGGTGTGGGGGCACTATATATAGACCAGCCACTAGTTCAAGGGTACTTTAGGAATAAAAGGGCAAAGTCTGGGCGGACTAAGGGGTACATGGGCCAAAGGCCCAGCTGGCGGCGCGCAGGCCCATACGCGCAGGCCAGAGACTCCGGTGGGGGGGGGGGGGGTCCGGAGACTCCGGTCTGGGCCGGAGATTCCGGTCGGTCTCCGGTCCGTCTCTAGAGGGGCCTTCTGGCTGTCCTCGAGCTCGATCTGGGGGTCGGTCTGGAGATGGTTCGGAGACTCCGGGGTATGCAGGACGGAGACTCCAGTGTCTTCAGGCTGGAGACTCCGGTGTGCGTAGGCCAGAGACTGCGGTGCTCTAGCTGCTGCATCTTCCGTCTTCTCTTCCAAGCCTTCGTCTTGTCGTGTTTGGTGCTCCAGGCTTCCTCCCATGCCTCCGTTCTTGTTGGTGTGAACCTATCATGGATATGGGACGGAGTATGAACTAGTATACCATTTAATGGGGTAGTAAGTGGGCTCTCATAGAGGAACGAATTCACCTTTGGAGTCCATGACGACTTGGCATAAGTTGGAGACCATGATGTGGTAACAACCGAAGGTCGGGCTACATCAACATTGTAATGTATCATATTTTCTTTTGAGCATTGTGAATGCACATTCGGTGTCGATCATGATGAACTAGAACCAACGACGTCTCACTAGAGCTTTACATGTAATTGTGAGTTGTTGTTTGGGCTAGTATTGTGCTTGCACCATTAAGTTGAGCTTACCAATGTTAGAAACAGTATTCTCGAGATCTTGATGTCATCTCTCTTTTTTCTAAACTAGATGCAATTTTTTTCAACCTCATCTATATCTGATCCATATTCTGACCAGAACTATTGATCTTTCTTTTATAATCAGCTAGGATGGGGGGTAGCACTGTAGAAAATCCAGAAATGCCAAGCACAGGGAAATGATAGAAGCTATACAAAACTGTAATATCACACAAAATGAGATCAAGATCACTTCCCGGTATGAAATGTATTGACGATGCCATTTACATATATTTATTTATTTATTATCTGCCTAGAAGGCCTCACAACTTCTCATACTTGGAAAGTAGGAATGTTGCAATATTTGTCCACATAATTCATGTAAATACGTTTCACAATATTGCTTGACTACATTTTTTATTAGTATTTTGATCTCCCATGGTTTCAAGATTCCTTAATATACTCTCTGCTCAGTACTACATTATGCCATTGTGCTTTGTCTTATCGTTTACCTTGGATTTTGGTTGGTGTTTTTGTGCCTACTATACTTTCGTGTGATTATTTTAGGATACCTTGGTTAATCGTATAATGCATGTTCAGTTGATGCCTCTTACACATAAATCTGGTGTCTGTTAATTGTGCACAACTAATCAGTTGTGTACCACCAATTGCTCAAGTGCGAGTCAATTATCTGTGTATATCAACTGATATTTAAAATGAGATATGTTTCTTTTTATCTCAAAAAACGAGATCTGCTTCTTTTTCCTCTTTAACATATGATACCATTTAGGCTGTCCCTACATGCCCAAGTGATACTATGTGTGTCTATTTGCACATGTCAAGTAATTATTATTGTTCGTTATTTGTTTCCCCTTATTCTAAATGCCACATACATATACCATCTCTTTGTACACCCTTATTTCCTTTTGTATGTATATTCACTTGCTATTGTTTCCTAATGCCGTGTTCTCAAAAGTCATAACTACACAGCCTTGCTGACTATGGTTATGTTAGCTTAAAATGTGAACTTGTTATTTCTCTAGTGTTAGATGGGGAGCAATTTTACCATGGGCGCATACATCCAGGTGAGAAGCAAGTTTTGCATATTCTAGCAGTTGCAGCTAACAATCTTTCTCTATTGAGCAGGTTAGTATATTGATGGTTTACTGAAGCATCTCCAATTTGTACATTTAATTTATTTCTGAACCATACAGTCCTCTTTCCTACTTTAATTAAATTTACGATGGATCTAAATTAAGTTCTGTTCTAAGAGGTTCATGATTCAAATGAAAAATAATTTGTGTGTAGAAATAATAACATATGCCTATGTGAGCTCTATATTTACTTTAGAGGATCAACTTAATGTAAATAATTTATATTCCAGGATATTAGAATCCACTGGTTGCTCCTTTATAGCTTAACAGTGTGGTATGATCAATATATTGATGTTATTTAGTTAATAGACTATTGTCAAGATTATGTTTTAGTGCTTCTCATGGCTACAACTTCCAAGTAATTAGGTAATGTTTATACTTGATTTGCTACTCAATAATACACAATATGGGTATTCCGGTACACCCTAATAATTGTACCAACTTGATACAGGTACACCTTTCCAAAAGATTATAGTTCTAGATTATTTGACGATTTTAAATATATATAAAAATGACAAAAGAGATCCGACATCATTCTAAGGTGCTTATGCATGATTTTTATCTGACTTGTGCCTAGAGATGCTCTTAGTTAACCCACAATCGCAATTGTTTGCCACATTGTAATAAATTAATAACTACCAGTGTTTGCCACATTATTATACTCGGGGATCTTTGTTGTTGCTTTATAATTCTTTTATTTTCCTTGGATTTATTTATGCTTTTTCCGTGCATTCCATCAAACACCATCGGGACAAGTAATGGGTCACATACCCACTCCTATATCCACTACCAGATCTTGGTATCATCTTCATTTCTACTACAAACACGTTCCTTAGTTAATTGACTCACTCAGGTTTTACATTTGTATCCACATTCCCTTAAGATTTATTTAGTATTTCTATTTAGTGAGCATATAAAATTTTGTACTACAATAGAATTAATGGCTACTACCTATTGTGTGTACCCTTTTATGCATTCAGATGGAACTTATATATGCATCACTCACCTAGCTGTTAGTATTGTGTGCTACATTATTATTGTTTGATTTGTATGTTTTATTCATGTTTACATTGTTGTCATTCTCCTACTTGTTATTTTTCATATTCATTTGTAGGTTTCTTATGCCCCAACAATCCAGAATAAACATAGCTAGGAGGAATCATCCTTTCTGTTTATTTGCCCTTCTCTTATTTTTTTATGTGAAAATTTAAGAAAACAAGATTTTCACACATTCCTTGCCGGAGAGGTGAAACATTTCGAGTTTGTGTTCAGGATGAAAGTGTTGGTTCCTGCGGACACCATTGTATGTTGTTTAGATAAAACATATGATTTTTCTGAATCTGATGTCATATCCTGCTAAATAGGTTAGCTCATAAATTTGTGCACATCTAAATCATCTAATGTTTTGCTTGAAGTATGAATTTCTCCATAATAGCTAACTTTTATAATCTTCACAACGAGTGCATCTTCATACTAATATACCAACATGGTACTTTTGGGTAGTTGCGGTATTTGAAAATGATAGTTCTCTGTTGTGTTACATGACTGATGTAAAGAAGGGTTTTACTCAATGAACAATACATGTGCACCTATTGTATGGAATTACATTATATATGGAAGAGCCACACTGCTTTGCTCTAACCTAAGTTCCATTGCTATGTGTAATATATTTTCCAATATTCTTCATGTCTACTTATCATTGATTTTGTTTATGCTTATTATAGCATTTTACCAGTTGTTCATCAGTTAAAAAGGTGGGGACAAGCAGTGCGGCCGTCGTGGCGGTTCGTGTGTGGTGTGGCTGAGCATACCTCCTGTAGTAGCGAGCTTGCTGACCATTGTGCTTATCTAGCAAAGGTGGAGCAGAAGGTTGAATCTTATATAAAAAAGGTCGAGTGGATAATGATGGTGGATCTTATAGAAAAAAATCGAGTGGATGATGATGGCAGGATTGACACATTGGCACGGGCGGCGAATGTTGCGAGTGGGTGGGAATAAATGTAGGCGCATGCTAGCAATTTGTACCACGACTGCGTCGATCAGTGGAAACGTTGCTTGGTGGAGACGAGTAGGGTGTGTCATAAGACGTTGCTTCTAGCTCTTTGTTGTATCTTAATGTAAGTGACAGACTGACTCTATGTCTGATTAGCTTCCCTTGAAGTTTAGTCGTTTTGTAAAATTTGAAAATACGCATCACCATTTCTTAGTTGAAATTTATCAGCGTTAGACAAAATGTGAACCCGTACGGAGCCACGGGGTCGTGCCAAGGCGCAACCCTAAATCTAGTGATAATTTAATCATAGGACCTCTCTGCTTTTGTCGCTTCTACTCCCCTCATGCTTCTATCTGAATATACATGTGTGATGTGCCTTGCGTGAATCCAAGTGTATCCCCTTCTTTGTTAATTTTGATTTGTATGAATTATAGATCGCATTGAGAACTCGTAGAAAGAGGGCGATTGAAGATATAAACATGCTATTATGTACTCATAGACTGTTGTTTGCATAGTGTATTTTTACATACGTGGTCATTTGTGAATGTTCAAGTTGAGTATCAAATATGATATGCATTGTAATGAACTACTCCCTCCGATCCAAATTAGTTGTCTCAGATTTGTCTAGATTCGAATCTAGACGAAACCAAGTCAACTAATTTAGATCGGAGGAAGTACATATTTGGTTGATTATGAACTGCCTAATATTGCTAAGTGCGTACTATATGTAAAAGACATAAATTAACTACTTCTGAACTATTTTGTGTTACATATGTGCATCTTGTGATCTTTTTCTAATTATTTTAATGTTAGTATGTGTGCAAAATAATATGTATACACTGTAATATATACACATGGCACTATTCATATGTTTACACAAGTATATATTAGGCAATAGAGAAAAAACCCAATTCTATGGTCCCTACATCCAAACTAAAATTTGAATTAGGTAGCACCCTTTGATTTCAACAACAAATTCCTGACCATCAAACAACATAACTCGAATTCGCAGCCATTTACTTTCCAGAAAGGATTTGGAATTCTCACCTGAATTCAATTATGTGCATCCAGACAAAGCATTATGAAATATTTCCCTCTTTCTCGGTTGATTCTCACGAGTGCGGTTCTGAGAAGAACTGCACATGAGAGAGTCGACAACCACCGGCACGCCATCGCGTTGCTGGATCCCGGTTCCAGAGGGTCTACTTACGCATCCCGGCTGGATCAGGGAGAAGGGGAGTTATCATCAGACACCGTACATATGCGATACCTGGGGACGCTGTCACTTGTGGCACTGGGCTGTTGTCCAAGGACCAGGAGGAGATGACCGAGGAGCTTCGTGACCTTGTGGTCGGGAGAGTACGATTACTTCATCCATGTTCCCCGCGGGACGTTAATCAGGTTTCAATTTACAAGGGTATGTAATCGAAACTTCATCCCTGTTAATGCATTAACTCATAGATAGATCTTGGTTTTGGTGTTGCGCTAGCTAGTAAACTTTTTGTATTCTGCTGCAAACTCATTCATCTTGTGCCACCAAGTTCTAACAAGAATGTCATTGACTGTAAGTAGGTTTATCCCATCAATAAAAATGTTGATGTCACTATTCACAGGTATAAAGCACGTCTTATTGCTAAAGGTTTTAAATAACGTTATGATATAGATTATGAAGATACCTCCAGTCATGTTGTTAAGGCTTCTACTATCAGACTTGCTCTTTCTGTCTCGATCTCTAGAGGATGGAGTTTACGGCAGCTAGATGTAAAGAACGCGATTTTAAATGGTGTTATGAAAGAGATCGTTTACATGAAGCAACCACCTGGTTCTGAGTCTTCCGCTACTCTAAACTACATATGCAACCTTGACAAAGCCTTATATGGTCTGAAACAGGCACCTCGAGCATTGTACTCTTGTCTCAGCTCCAAGCTACACACTCTTCGTTTTATTCCATCTAAGACTGATACCTCCCTTTTTCTATATGACAAGTCAGGTATCACTATGTTTATTCTTATTTATGTTGATGACACCATAGTGACAAGCTCCTCGGATCAGGCCATTTGATCCCTTCTCCATCACTTACGTTGAGAGTTTGCTCTTGAGGATCTTGGAGATCTTATTTTTTTCTTAGGACTTGAGGTTCACAAACAGTCCAATGGCTTACTTTTAAATCAGGAAACATATGCTACAGATTTATTAGACCGGGTCGGTATGAGCTTCTGCACATCTTGTCCCACGCCACTCTCCACTACAAACATATTGGCTTTGTCAGATGGCTCCCCTCTTGGATCTGAGGACATTACTCGCTACAAGAGTATTGTAGGTGCACTTCGGTATTTGACACTGACTCAACCTGATCTTCCTTTTCGGTTAATAAGGTATGGCAGTATCTTCATGCTCTCACAACTGCACATTGGGCTGTTGTCAAGAAATTATTAGGTATATTCATGGCACAAGAACGACTGGTCTTACATTTTAGAAGTCCTCTTCTACCCTTCTTAGTGGAAATCCATTTTTGAACCTTGGTGCATTTGCACCCGGTACAAAAATAACATATTTCAAAATGTTGAAAAAAAATTTAAAAAAAATGTTGATGTGTAGCTTCATGTTCTATATTCACGCAAAGTCATTCAATAAAAAATTGATATGTTTTGTGGGCTGTGAAAAAAAACAAAAAGTTGTCTTGTAGCACGTTATTTTAACACCAATTTTTGTCTTTTTTGTACAAGTCATCTAAAATATTCATTTTCCACGAAACGACTTTTCGCGCACCTAAAACTTGAAGTTCTACGTGCGTAAATTTTTTTGAATTTTTTTGGCATTTCAAATTTTGACAAAATCAAATTCAAATAAAGGGTGCATATGAGCTCAGGAGCCAAATAGCCGCGTCCCATTCTTAGTGCCTATTCAGATACAAACTGAGGAGGTGATTTAGATGACAGACACTCTATTGGTGGTTTTGCTATATTTTTTGGTTCCAATCTTATTCTTGGAGTGCCAAAAAACAACCTAATGTGTCTTGCTCTAGCGCAGAGGTTGAATACAAAGTACTTGCAAATGCCACAACTGAGCCTAATTGGGTTGAAGCCCTTGTCTGTGAACTTGGTGTGACTCTCAAGAATAAACCGTGATTTTGGTGTGATAATCTTGGTGCCACATATATGTCTGCTAACCCTGTTTTTCATTCTCGTGCCAAGCATATCAAGATTGATTTTTTTTTTTGAGAACGGGTTGCTAAAGCAACCTAGATGCCAGGTTCATTTCCAGTAAGGATCATATTATTGATGTCTTTACGAGACATTATGTTCTAAAAAATTAGATAAGTGCAAACTTAATCTAAGCATCTTCCAGCTGTAGATTAAGACGGAGAGGATATTAGAGATGTAATATGAGTACGTATATAATATAGTGTTGTATACCAATTGTATACGTAACGATTTTGTATAAACCACGATGGAGGCTATTCCATCCATATAACACGTAACCTAGCCTCTCAACGAGAGTATTCCCTCTGTTTCAAATTACTCTGCCGGCGCGCTTATGTAGGTGAACTAGTACTCCCTCATTTTTCATTCAAAAAATTCTCGAATTTTTGAAATAGATAGTATGAAATATGTACTACGTATACCAAAAATTCTAAGAATTTTTTGATGAAAAATGAGAGAATACTAGGCCACCTAGGTAAGCGTGCGCACGGAGTAATTTGAAACAGAGGGAGTATCATTTCTCGTACGGATTTTGTACACTATCTACTGTATTTCTTTATAACCAATCTACCCGCTATGTTGGTCTTCCATGTCATTGTGTAGCAGCTCTGTATGAAAAATAAATAAAGCGTACTCCCTTTGTTCTAAAATAAATGACTTGGTTTTGTATAAATACATCCGAATCTAGATAAAATCACGTCACTTATTTAGAACGGATGGACTAGTACCGAGAACAGTACTCTACATTTTTCTCTTAGAACTGTGAACAGCACTGATTGATGTGGTTTATGGCTTTGTTCTCGGAATATCGATAGTCCTGAAGTGACACAAGACTGTTTGTGTGACTGACCTGCACATCAAAGTCTTGCTGTAGATGCACGAAGACGTTCACGTTTTCTTTGGTACCAAGCTACAGAAACATTTAAGCTTATAAAAACACTCCCTCCGTTTTAAAATATAAGTTTTTTAGTTTTGTGAAAGGAGTATATCTAAACCTCTATTAGTTGATAGATTTATATAAATTTAGAGTAAACCTACACACTAAAAATGATCTAGGTACACTTAATTCACAAAACTAAAACATTCTATATTTTGAAACGAAGAGAGTACATTGGAGCACATTGACACTTCTTCAAGGTCATCACCATCTTCACGGTGGAGTACTGTGTTACCTTCAAAGCTAGTAGAACAAAGGTACTCCCTTCAATCCAAATTAATTAACTTAGATTTATCTAGGTTCAAATGTATCTAGACATGTTTTAGTGTTAGATACATCCAAATCTAGGCAAATCGAAGTCAATTAATTTGGATCGGAGGAAGTAGTATATACTCCCTCAGTTTCAAAATAAGTTGTTTTAGTTTTGTGGATGGATTATATCTAAATTTCTTTTAATATATAGGTTCATTTGAAACCTAAATAAACCTATATACTAAAATATTTTAGATAGACTATATTCACAAAGATAAAACATCTTATGTTTTGAAACGGAGGGAGCATATGCAAGCGGGCAGCGATGTATCATACGCTGTGCTTAGTGCCATTATGGCCCTGAGGCCCTGCTCTCTTCGGGCAAATTTAATTTTTAGCACGGAAGTTTCACAGTGATCAGTCGACTTTTGTCAGCTGCGTCCCGATGTTCGTTCACCTTGCCGGTATTAAAAAGCGGAAGCTCCCGGCCCTTGAATCCTCGGTATCCTGCCCATGGTTTTGCGAGCAAAGCTATAGTAGTACACAGCATCGTTCCGATGCCTGCGAGAAACGAACAACACGGTCAGGCATTGAAGAGACGATCATCAGTCGGCAGTCGCACGAGTTAAAGCCCCGGACCTGGAATCAGACCGTTTTCAGACTGAGACCGTCGCGCACGCGCAGCCGCACGCTGCCACGAACGAATCTGCCCATCGCACGCCCACAGCTATACCCATCTGATCGACGGCAACCATCCTACCCTGCTGCGTCTGCGTGCATTGTACGGTCCTGTCAATTGAATTCCTCCAGCGCAGGCCGCGGACGGCGACAAGCGTGAGAAGCTGTGGGCGGCGTGGGCCGCTGGAGTTAATGGCCTGCCGGCGCTGTGGATGCGGTGCTGCGTGCAGTGAATGGGTGCATGGAGCCATGGACCACGGTGTACCTACTACGATTACAAACGACGTGCGCTCGTGCCGGCGTGGTGAATGGATTCGAGTATGCCCCGCTGCGCTGATACGTGATGGGTTACCTACCAACTATGGCTGGGCGCCTGGGCCTATGTTTCGGTCATTCCGTAGGATCATGGCCAGCGTCCCGTGTAGGCGGCTCGGCTGCACGTAGGATGAGCTTGATGTGCTACCAACCGTGTTCCCGAATCTTGCGCACGCCGTGGGTCCCTTCCTTGCTGCCGGCCTCTTTTTTTCTCTCACGGCATGTCCGACTGCCTACCGTATTTCGGATACCGAATCTATCTGATTCGGTTCGATTGCAGGGTGGAGGACATATCGTTCGGGGTGAGCCTGTTTGCGGTGGCCTGGTCTCCAACAGCCACCCCACAAAATACTCCACTTGAGAATAAATGTTAGAAGGAGAAAGAACCACATCCACCACTTGAAAAACAATGTGGAATGGACCACCGATCATGAGAAAAAGGAGCGTATAATTCATGTCCACTTCAACTCGGCTTTGAGAAAGGCCCGCCTAAAAGCAAGGACTTGAATTGGGAGAGTCTCAACTTGGGGCATGCGGTCTTAGAAGGAATTGATGAGCCTTTCTTGGAAGAGGAGGTTAAAAGTGCAATTGACCAAATGCCTTCGGACAAAGCTCCCGGTCCTGATAGGTATACTGGGATGTTCTTTAAGAAGTGTTGGTGCATTATAAAGGACGATGTTATAAAAACTATTCGGCACTTCAACAATCTCCACGTGGGTCACCTCCAATGGGTCAACTTGGCCAACATTGTCCTTTTGCCCAAAAAAGAAGGGGCCAAGGAAATCACATACTTTAGGCCATAAGCTTAATTCACGCCATCACAAAGATTATTACCACGATGATTGCCCTTAGGCTTGCCCCTTACATGAACGACATTGTGTCCAATGCCCAAAGCGCTTTTATCAAGACGAGAAGTATCCATGATAACTTCATGTATGTGTGAAACATTGCAAGAAGACTTCATAAGAGAAAGATTCCGACGCTCCTCTTCAAGCTCAATATCCGAAAAGCTTCTGACTCCGTCCGGTGGGAGTTTATCCTTGAGATTATTATCAGGCATGGCTTCCCACCGAGGTTCTAAGATTAGATCACCGCCTTGTTTTGCACCCCTTCATCGAGAGTCCTCCTCAATGAAATAGTCGGGATGCCTATTAAGCACGGGGGAGGGCTTAGACAAGGGGACCCGCTCTCACCCTTGCTATTCATTCTTGCCATTGACCCGCTCCAACAAATTCTTGAGTTGGCTACCCGTCACGAGCTTTTGCAAAAGATTCAAGGAAGGGGAAACATCACGAAAACCTCTCTTTATGCGGATGATGTGGCCATCTTTGTGCACCCAAACAAACAAGACATCAAAAACCTCGACACAATTCTTGATACCTTTGGTGAGGCCATCAACCTACAAACAAACTTCCAAATGAGTATGGTTGTGCCTATTAGATGCAATGAGGTGGATGTCAAAGATGTGATTGGAGGGTTACCGGTGATTCGGGCCTCCTTCCCCATGAAGTACCTTGGCCTCCCCTTCTCGGTGAAGAAATTAAAAAGGGTAGATTTTTAACCTCTTGATGATAAAATGGCTGGGAAGCTCGTCACTTGGGATGGGAAAAACATAAACGCCATAGGCCACTGGGTTGGGCTCTTGTCAAATTCATGCTAACTTCCCAAGCAGTTTTTCACCTCACCCCTCTCCACATTCTGCCAGGTTGCTTTGCTTCATTGAACAAAATATAGTGTGCCTTCTTATGGGCAGGCACCAAGGAGATCTCTAGAGGCAAATGCAAGATTAGTTGGGAGATGGTTTGTAGGGCATCCAACCTTGGAGGTTTGGGAATCCTCCACCTCGAAAAATTCGTGCAAGCTCTCCGTCTACGTTGGCCCTGGATCGAATGAAACGATTCATCTAAGCTTTGGGTTTGGATGGGAAACCCTTGTGGGGAGGAAGGCATGTACCTCTTCTATGCCGCTACCACCATCACCATAACCAATGGAAGCATTGACCCTTTTTGGACTCCCCTTGGCTCAACAGCAAGAAGCCCAAGGACATCACCCTGCTCATCTATGAGGTCTCAACAAGGAAAAAATGGTTCGTCAAGCTTGCCATGCTCAACAACGCTTGGGTCAAGAAAATTAAAATGGATGTGCACTTGACCATCCCGCATATTCACCAATACATTAGGCTTTGGAGAGAGCTCAATGGTTTCCAACTTAGGAAGGGGGTGGATGATAGCATTGTTTGGAACCTCACTTCCAATGGTGAATACTCAACTAAGTTGGCCTATGATGCGCAATTCTTTGGGGCCACCCTCACTTGCATGATAAGATGGTTTGGAAAGTTTGGGCCACCCTGAAGGCAAAGTTTTTCTCTTGGTTGGCAATCCAAAATAGGCTTTTGATGGCAGACCGTCTTGAGAAGAGAGGTTGGGACAATTGTGGCCTTTGTACCTTTTGTAAGCAAACCCGAGAAACAACGGCACATCTTTTCTCCCAATGTAGATTCACGAAAAGAATTTGGGGATTACTTAAGGATTAGCTCGGTCTCGCAAATATTCAACCATTAGGATGGTCAAATAATCTAAAGATCAACAATTGATGGGCCATGATGACTAATAAAGGAACATCAAACCGCAAGGCAATGACTTCTATTGTCATGTTAACTAGTTGGACCATTTGGAAGGAGAGAAATTCTAGAGTGTTGAACAACAAAGCCGCGCCTCCATCTCCTTCTTCAAATCATCAAAGATGAAGCTAATCTTTTGGTCTCCGTGGGGGCCAAACATTTGAGCTTGTTGATGCCGGGAGAGTAACACTTTTGCATTTTTATGTGTGTACTTTGTACTTTGTTTCGTCATGTCATGAATATTCTCCTTAATTAATGAATTGGGCAAATCTTTTGCCCGCGTTAAAAAAAGGCATGCAGAAAAAAATTTGTAGAAACGGTAGCAGAAAGCTAAAATACTAATAATTAGTACTCATAATTATAAAAATTATAAAAACATGGTCTGGGGCAGTCCAAAATATCCAAAAAAGAAAACAACCAAATATTATGGGTGGCTGTAGCTTGGGGGGGTCCAGCGGTGTCGCTGGCTTGCTGACGCTAGTCCTGTTGCGCACCGCCTACTTCTTGTCATCGTCGATGACAATAAAGACCGGGATGGTGGCCATGCACCGCTGGGGTCCGCTGGAGCGAGAGGAGGTGCCAGGAGTGCGAGACGCGCCGGTGCGAGAGCCATCTAGGCCTGTGCGGCCACCTAGGAGTCGTGTAGGGTCTACCCCATGCCGTCCCATTTCCTCTCCTCCTTCACCTACGAGGTGAGGATGGCGTCCGCGATCTCCTCCTCTGCTGTCATCGGCTGGGGCTGCTTCGGTGGCTCCGGCTCCTCCACCTTCATGGCCACCTAGTCGGGCCACTACGGCCACACCTCCGCCTCGAGGGAGGTCAGAGGGAGGCCGGGATGCGGTAGGCCGAAGAAGTCGAGGTTGACGTCGTCCTCGTCCTTGACGCCGAAGTCCATGTTGGAGTCCTCTTGGTATTCCTCATCGGCATTATCGAGGTTCTCGAGGTGGGCCTCCATGGCCTCGCGGCGTGCCTCGTGCTCCGCCTCGAACCAACGGTCCCAGAGGTTGGAGTGGATGGAGTAGGTCGGGTCCCGCCGCAGATCTGTGACAGGAAGGCCCAACGACAGCATATCTCGCGCCGGCGAGCGAGCCCCGATACGGGGATGGCCGACACAGGCACACGGCCCCGGTTGAGGTTCCACCCTACCAGCAGATGCATGTCCAGCCAGGGGAAAGGCATGCCTTCCTCGGCGAGCATGTGCGCGGCCTCGAGGTTCACGTTGATGTGCCGGAGCGTGGACGCTATGGCGCGCGCGGTGGTGGGGAGCGGGAGAAGGAGGAGCGCCCTGGCGAAGACCTTGAAACGGAGTACCTATGGTGATGGCGGTGGCGGCCACCAGTGGAGGAGGAACCGGCTTCGTGGTCATTGCGGGCGGGATGGAACCACCCTTCTAGCCCTTCGTCACCGCTTGCGGCCGGCGACGGAGCTACTGTCGATGGGGAGTGGATAGGGTTTTGGGGAGCTAGGGCTTTGACCGCTAGTGGACCAGGGGAGTGTGGAGGATAGGGACGATGCGGTCACCATTAAAAATGGCATGCGGCTATTGTTCCCCTCCGATAAGACACTTCTAGGTGGGCCTGTCGAAGCCTCGGGAGGACACGTCTGGACGTGGCATCTGTCCGTCCCACCGTATTCCAGCCCTAGATACGGACCCGGTTTGCACTGAAACGGACGGCTCCGGGCGCTCTCTCCATTTGCGGGGTGCCGTTGGGCCGTGATGTCTAGATAGTCAGGATCGGACCCGGACTGTCCGTTTGCGGCCGCCGTTGTAGATTCCCTTACCTCTTCCGCTTATATATTTTACTAGATCATGATGGCACGCGTTGTCGCGCCCGTCTATTAATGCTATATATTGTTAGGTATTGATAGAAATATTTGGATTTAAGCTAAAAAAAATTGTTTACCATATTTTTGCATGTCCAAAGTTTATGGTAATACCAAAGAATCACTCCTGCGGAAACACTATGAAAACCTCATTTTAGACCTTCTAATCAACAGCTCTTCAAAAGTACATAAAGTATACACCTTGCTATATGTAAACTTTTCCAGGCATGCATGTTTGACGAAGAATCAAGTAAGAAGCACCAATAACTAAACAAAACAAGGCTATGTTGCCATCGCATACATTTAATACAAGGCTAGTATATTCAACCAAAAATAAACATGTGAAGTGAAGCTATATAGAAATCGAAACACGATAACACAGGAAATTATATATTACCTTGCTATTGTAGTTCCATGAAAATCAAAGAACCAATATAATACCATAGTCGACATAGACGGACAGTTCAAAACCGACTCTTCACATTAGGTAATTCCCAAAAAGAATGTTCTAATGACAGTGAATTTACTAAGTAAACTTGGAAGGCCCTAGAAGATAACCATGCAAAAACGCAATATCCTGGGCTAGCTGCAATGGTTAGCTTCCTTGCGTAATATTCAGATAAACCTGAAAGTAGTGTGTAGCGCTGAATTTCACTATTATACTCTTTAACTATTTACCGTGTATATATTTGTTTATAAATATAGATTAGCAAGATATTTTATCAACGGAAAATTGTATACAGGATTTAAAAGTCTAAATTCAAGGGCTCCATCAAATAGTTCTCTACAGTTTATTTTCAACTCAGTACAATGGTGCATGCAGATTCAGAGTTGAATTAGGGCACAACAGAATTGCTATGAATTGCTATGAAACAATTACCTAGATGATAAATCAGGACAGGAAATGTCGCTAGATTTGTGCAATTCTCAATATAAAATCTATGCTCAGGTCAATCTCACATGTGGGTACGGTCATCAAAGGATTTCTAAACTGTTGAGATATTCAGCTGTTACTGCATGAACTATCTCACTTTGCATAATGTTTATTGTCAGTTCTACAATGACTGAACCTGAGAAACAAAAAGACATGTTCATGTAGCTAAAATAAACAGATGAGTTAGTCTTACCATGTGGGCAGTCGGCGACATGGAGGGGCACAAGAGCGCAGTCAAACTTGTTGTTGTGCCAGAAACTGTATCGCGGGGGCGTCAAGGAGGATCTCAGAGCGGGCAGCAGACCTAACGGTAGCAGCAGCGATCTGCAGCTGGTCGACATCATGGCGGTGCAGGGAGTCGAGAGTGGAGGGACGAGGATGAGCCACAGGAGCCTCGTGGAGGTGGGGGCGGCGTCGGCGATGAGAGTCCATCGGTCGCGACTTGCAAGAGAGGAGAGGTCGGAAGGGGAGCGACTCCACGATACACCGCCGTTCTCTCTGTTTCTTTTTTCCCTCGGACTGATGCGGCAGCCGATGTATTCTTTGATGGGCCTTAGGAGAGTCATTCCGGGACCAATTAACCACGAAAAGCCTATTTGATGCCCATAGAAACGTCCATAAGAGATGTTCGGCCCAAGCGGTATTTGAAGAGGATCTGACGACCAGGAACAGGCAAATGAGGCAATCCGACGACCAGGGGCGCATAGATCGTGAGAGGCTTCCTTTTTGTCTCGGTTTTAATATCTCTAATTCGCCAAAAGAATTTCAGTTAACGTGTGCTGCTCACTTGTCATAGTTTGAACATGTAAGTATTAATGAGCACATTCCTTCGAGGAAACTGAACTCTTAAAAAGAAGTTTGAACAGGTTGTTTTATTTTCAGTAGTGAAGGAGGAGTTCATGTTGATCAGGTCTGCATTTTTTTGGGTAGGCTCTTATTTTACTTTCATCATTGTGAAATTTACGACCATGTCGTCTGCCCTCTCAGCGCAGTACGTATCTAGGATATCTGTGACCATAAGAGAAAATATAGTCGACGGTGTGGGAAAAACATGAAGGTGCGTGAAAACATGTCGTCTGCCCTCTCAGCGCAGTACGTTTGTAACCGGATCTAGGGCATCTGTGACCATCAGAGAAAATATAGTCGACGGTGTGGAAAAAACATGAAGGTGCGTGAAAAAATACAACAGGAGAAAGATTACATTACTGTGAGTAAAAAAAGGTCGGCGACCCTCATCGGCACATGTACGCGTAATTTTGACGATGGCTGGCCATTACTTAAGCTCAGAACCGCAAAGATCAATAAAGAAAGCGAGCAAGAATAAAAAAGAAATGAGAACGATATGAAAAAATATACAACATAAGAATTATTACATTACCCATAAGAAAAAGAGAGATGTGTATCTTCATGATATTCACACTGACTGGCCAAGGCTTAAGTCGACCAACTGCAAAGAACGACGAAGAAAGGAAGCAAGGACATCAGAAAAATCCATAAACATGCCGTGAGAGAATAAAGAAACAACATAACAAAGAAGAGAAGATATGCGAGTAGATTTTACGGGAGGAGAGAGGAGATGCGAGCATACCTTACCTCCACGCTGGTCAGTGCTAGGAAGCCGTCGGCGACCCCCAGACGACACGTTAGAGATGATATACAACATGGATTCGCACAAAAAAAAACACCACGCCGTTTGGTGCACCGCTTTCTGCGAACCCACCACCGCCCGCCCACCGGACGGTGTCGCGGTCGCAGAAAGTGGCCCACGAAGTGTCACAACGTCTCTGGCTAAGGCGACGCTAATTCCGTGCCACCCGCTCTGCAAAAAGTTACCGAAGGAGCAGACACGGATGTTGACAACCAGCGCATTTCTCAAGATAGAGGGGAGGAGAAAGGACAACAAACAACCACTAAAAGAAATGTCTCCATCCGCAACGGTTTAGTCTGTCGAGCATTAGAAAATGTGCCTCTTCCACGATGATTTTATTCACTTGACCATGGCTGGTGGACAACTTTTTTTCCGTTTTCGCAGCCCTCTACTACCATGAAATCGCTAAAAACATGAACAAAGCTTGACCAAATCGTGGCAAAAGTAAGATTTTTGGTTCATCGTGCTTGTTGACTCACCGAAATCTTTTGAGGTGTGTGGGTCCTGGATGTCATTGTTTCTAGCGGAGCATACTTTTCGGCCGCGTCTCCTAATTTAAACTCGATAACGTTGATCGATATATCTGCCGTTTAGTTAGGTTGTTGGGTCCTCCATGTTAGCCTCTAATTAGAAGAATTGTGTGTATGATGAAAATTTCTCTTCGCTCGTGCTTCCCTGTTATGACATTGATAGTGTTGCTCAATGCATCTGCCGCTTAGTCAGACTGCTAGGTCCCACATGTCAGTCTCTCATTAGAACAATCGTGTGTATGATGGAGTTTTTTCTTCGCTCGCGCCTCTTTTATTTGAACTCGAGAATGTTGCTCGATGCATCTACCGTTGTTGGATCCCCATGTCAGCCTCTCATTAGAATAAACGCGTGTAGGATGGAATATTTTTCTTCGCTCGCGCTTCCTTGATTAGAACTTAATAACGTTGTTCGATTCATCAGCCGTTTGGTCACGTTGCTGGGTCCCTCATGTCAGTCTGTATTTAAATGAAACATGTGTATGCTGGACTTTTTTTTTGGCCGCGTCCGCTATTTTGACACATTGGCAATGTTGCGCGATCCAGCAACCGTTTAACGTTTGTTGGGTCCCATATGTCATACTTTCTTTCAAAGAAATGTGTGTAGGATAGACTTGTTTTTTCGGTCGCGTCCACTGTTTTGACCTTGATAGTGTTGCTAGATACGGAAACCGTTTATTTCGGTCCCATATATCAGCCTCTTTGTATACAAACCATGTGTTTGTTCGACTTTTTCATTCATGTCCGTTGTTTTGACCTTCCGAATGTTCTGCGTTGCAGCCATGTATGGTCTGGCTGTTCGATCCCTGATGCCAGCCTCTCTGTATAAGTATGTTAGATAATCTGTTACGTCTCATTACTGGCTATTAATTTTTTTTGTTTAAACCCACCCATTAAAATCGAGGGAAGCTGCACGTAGGTGGTTCCGCGATATCAGCCTCTCCCTAAGCAATATTGCTACAAGAAAAAAGTGAAAACCTAAAATAAGATAGTTACGCACAGAGGATTTGAACTTGAGACTTCACTACATTTTAACTGAGAGCGTTGCCACTACGGCAAAGAGAATTTATGTTTTAATAACATTAACCAACTATAGTAACTTTGACTTATGTATTAGTCTTCTTAAAAAGATTTTGTATATCCATGTGTATATATCTCTAAAGTAAAAACGCAGCACTTCTGGCATGTCAATTAAAAATGGCACATAATGGTGTAGTTTCATATAAACATGGGTAAGCGGAGATTATTTTCAAAGGAGGGAGCAATGCCTAAAAAGACCGAATTACAAAAGATTTTGAGCTATTCTACATGGACTATACTCCATGGCTACACTCCATGAGTTATACTCCATGGCCTCTTCACCATGGGCTCTTCTATATGGGCTATGTTCCATGGGTTCCTTTCTCAAATTTTACTGGGCTATGGTCTGCAGTCTCCGGAACCCAAAAAGGACGAATTAGAAGGTTTTAGGATAAAGAGGCGGAGTTCTTTCAGAGGAAGGGTCAATTCCTAAAATGGCTGATTAAAAATATTTTGGGCTATTCTCCATTGGCTATGCTCCATGGGATCTTCATGATGGGATCTTACCCATATAGGTTATTATAACACTCCAGTTTTAGCTAATCCTAATTAGGGTTTTGAATGTGCATTCATAAGCATCATTGTTTTGCTAAAAATAAAAACAAGAAAGGAAATGCAAAACCCTAACCCTAGCTATTTCCCCCTCTCTCTAAGGGCTTGTTTGGTAGGAGGAGAACCCAGCCTTTTTCCAGGGAAATAATGAAGGGTTTCGCAGCATAGTAAATCAAAATTTTCTACGGAAGCAAACAGAGGGAAAGCCAAGATCTAATCTAGAAGATGCAAACAACGAGAGAGATTGGATTAGATCTTCATACCCTTGAAGATTCGCGCAGCGGAACGTTCGTCGGAACGTGGGTGATGTAGTCGTACTCTCTTCTCCTCCTTGCGATCCGATCCGATCTAGCACCACAAGTGGCGGTGCCTCCGTGAGATGCACACGTGCAGCACGTCGAAGTCTCCTCCTTCCTCGGACCAGCAAGTATGGTGGAGAGATGGATTGGATCTACAACACGACGGCGTGGTGTATATGGTGGAGAATTTCTGCAGCAGGGCTTCGCCTACAAACAGTCGGGAGGGAGAGAGGAGGGCAGCAGGGCAACTAGGGTTTGGAGGAAGGTGTGTGTTGGTTGGGAGGGGGCGCACCAGCCCTCTATATATATAGAGGGGGGTGCGGCCAGCCCTTGCCCATCCTCCAAGCCTATCTCTAGTTTAAACAATTTAAACTCTCCCTTATCTAGAAATCCTATCTCTAGTTTAAACAATTTAAACTCTCCCTTATCTAGAAATCCTATCTCTATCCTAGCGTCGAGACACGTTAAGTGTGTGACCCTGCGGGTTCGAGAATATGCAGACATGATCTTCTATCAATAATCAACAGCGGGGTCTGGGCACCCATATTGACTCCCACACATTCATCGATGATTATATCGGATGGACCACGATGCCAGGATTCAATCAATCCCATATATATATTCCCTTCGTCTCGCGATATTTTACTTGCCCGAGATTCGATCGTCGGTACCGTCATACCTAGTTCAATCTCGTTTACAGCAAGTACTTTACTCGTTCCGTAATCCGATATCACTTTGTGATTAACTCCTTAACCACATGCTTGCAAGCGGTGTTGATATCGATTACCGAGTGGGCCCGAAGCATATCTCTCCGAGTTGGGAGGGACAAATCCCATCTCGATACATACAACCCAACAGATACTTTCCGATCACCTGAGAGACACCTTTATGATCACCCTCTCATAGGATGACATTTGATGACCTCAAAGCTTTCTTCCGATACCAGGGAGTTGTATTATCTCATGGTCTAAGGAATACAATATTTGACATAAGAAAAGCTTCGCAAAGATGAACACAATGACACGATCTAATTGCTTCGCTTAGTTTGGGTCTGTCCACCATATCATTCTCCCAATGATATGATCTCATTATCAATTGACAACTCATGTCTATGGTTAGGAAACCTTAACCATCATTGATCAATGAGCTAGTCCATAGAGGCGTACTAGGGACACGGTGTTGTTCACAAACCACACAAGTATTAATGTTTCCGCTTAATACAATTCTAGCATGGAATATAAACTTTATCATGAACAAGAATTATAATAATAACATATTTATTATTGCCTCTAGGGCATAATTCCAACAGTCTCCCACTTGCACTAGAGTCAATAATCTAGTTTACATTTGGCAACAATCTTACACCCATGGCACTGAGGTGCTGATCATGTTTTACACGTGGAAGAGGTTTAGTCAATGGTTCTGCGACATTCAGATCTGTATGCACTTTGCTGATCTTCAGATCTCCATCTGCTATATAATCTCGGATTATATGAAACTTGCGGTTGATATGCTTGGTCTTTGGATGATATCTTGGTTCCTTAGCGAGTGCTATGGCGCCAGTGTTGTCACACAATATCTCCAGTGGGTCCAATGCACTTGGAACCACGCCAAGCTCAGTGATGAAGTTTCTGATCCAAACTCCTTCACTTGATGCTTCTGCAGCAGCCATGTATTCCGCTTCTACTGTAGATCCCGCGACCACGCTTTGCTTGCAGCTTCTCCAGCTCACAGCTCCTCCATTCAAAATATACACGTATCCTGTCTGAGATTTAGAATCATCCTTGTCGGTGTCGAAACTAGCATCGACGTAACCTTTTACGACGAGCTGTTCATCACCCCCATAGACTAAGAACATTTCTTTAGTCCTATTCAGGTACTTTAGGATGTTCTTCACGGCTGTCCAGTGTTCCACTCCTGGATCACTTTGATATCTGCTCGTCAAACTAAGAGCATTGCACACATCCGGTCTAGTACACAGCATGGCATACATGATGGAACCTATGGCCGAGGCATAAGGCACTTTGCTCATAGTTTCCCTATCATTTACCGTAGCTGGACACTGAGCCTTGCTCAATATCTTACCTGACAACATAGGCACTGAACCTTTCAATGCCTTATCCATTCTGAACCTTTTCAGAACTTTGTCTAGGTATGTACTCTGGCTTAAAGCTATCAGGCGTCTCTGTCTATCTCTATAGATTTTGATGCCCAATATATAAGCAGCTTCACCTAGGTCTTTCATTGAAAACACTTGTTCAAATAACTCTTCACATCGTTAAGCATGTTGATGTCATTTCCAATAATCAATATGTCATCCACATATAGTACCAGAAACGTCACCGAGCTCCCACTCACTTTCTTGTAGATGCAAGCTTCGTAGCAATTTGGAACAAATCCAAAGCTCTTGATCACTTGATCAAAACGAAGGTTCCAACTCCGAGATGCTTGCTTCAGTCCATAAATGGAACGCTGAAGTTTGCATACTTTATCAGCATCCTTAGGATCGACAAAACCTTCGGGTTGCATCATATACAACTCTTCATCAATGTTGCCATTGAGGAAAGCAGTCTTGACATCCATTTGCCATATTTCATAATCATGAAACGCAGCAATTGCTAATAAAATCCGAATGGACTTAAACATCGCTACGGGAGAGAAAGTCTCATCATAGTCAACACCTTGAACTTGTCGAAAACCTTTCGCAACAAGCCGTGCTTTATAGACGGTAACATTACCATCCGCGTCCGTTTTCTTCTTGAAGATCCATTTGCACTCAACGGCCTTTCGGTCGCTAGGAGGGTCCACCAAAGTCCATACTTGGTTTTCGCTCATGGATCCCAATTCGGATTTCATGGCTTCTAGCCATTTCTCAGAGTCTGGGCTCATCATCGCTTCCTCATAGTTCGTAGGTTCACTGTCTTCTACTAACAAGACAGTCAAGACAGGGTTGCCGTACCACTCAGGAGGGGCACGCGACCTTGTCGACCTGCGACGTTCAGTAGCAGCATCGTCCAAAGCTTCATGATCCTTGTCATTAGCTTCCTCTATTGTTGGTGCAGGCGGCACTGGAACAATTTCAGGTGCTGCGCTACTCTCCAATTCAAGAGAAGGTTCAATAACCTCGTCTAGCTCTACTTTCCTCCCACTCACTTCTTTCGAGAGAAACTCCTTCTCAAGAAAGGAACCGTTCTTTGCGACAAACACTTTGCCTTCGGTTCTGTGATAGAAGGTATACCCAATAGTTTCCTTAGGGTATCCTATGAAGACGCATTTCTCCGCTTTGGGTTCGAGCTTGTCCGGCATCAACTTCTTGACGTAAGCTTCGCATCCCCAAACTTTAAGAAACGACAACTTAGGTTTAGCACCAAACCATAGTTCATACGGTGTCGTCTCAACGGATTTAGATGGAGCCCTATTTAAAGTGAATGCAGCGGATTCTAATGCATAACCCCAAAATGATAACGGCAAATCAGTAAGAGACATCATCGATCGGACCATATCTAATAGGGTTCGATTCCGGCGTTCAGACACACCATTGCGCTGTGGTGTTCCGGGTGGCGTGAGTTGTGAAACGATTCCACTTGCTTTGAGATGCGTGAGAAAATCATAACTCAAATATTCGCCCCCACAATCGGATCGTAGAAACTTAATCTTTCTGTTACGATGGTTCTCCACTTCATTCTGAAATTCTTTGAACTTTTCAAACATTTCAGATTTATGTTTCATTAAATAGATATACCCATATCTACTTAAGTCATCGGTAAAAGTGAGAAAATAGCGATATCCACCGCGCGTCGAAACACTCATCGGTCCGCATACATCGGTATGTATGATTTCCAACAAGTCCGTTGCTCGCTCCATCATACCGGAGAACGGGGTTTTGATCATCTTGCCCATGAGGCATGGTTCGCATGTGTCAAATGATTCAAAATCAAGAGACTCCAAAAGTCCATCATAATGGAGTTTCTTCATGCGCTTTACACCAATATGACCTAGACGACAGTGCCACAAATAAGTAGTATTATCACTATCTACTTTGCATCTCTTAGCCTCAATGTTATGGATGTGTGTTTCATCCCTTTCGAGATTTAGAAGAAATAAACCACTCACAAGAGGTGCATGACCATAAAAGATGTTACTCATATAAATAGAACAACCATTATTCTTCGATTTAAATGAATAACCGTCTTGCAATAAACACGATCCAGAAATAATGTTCATGCTCAACGCAGGCACATAATAACATTTATTAAGGTTTAAAACTAATCCCGAAGGTAAAACTAAGGAGAGCGTGCCGACGGCCATCACATCAACTCTTGATCCGTTGCCAACGCGCATCGTCACCTCATCCCTCGCAAGCCGCCGTCTATTCTGCAGCTCCTGTTTCGAGTTACAAATATTAGCAACTAAACCGGTATCAAATACCCAGGCACTACAACGAGGGCTAGTAAGGAAAACATCAATAACATGTATATCAAATATACCTTTGATGGTGCCAGCCTTCTTGTCCGCTAAGTACTTCGGACAGTTGCGCTTCCAGTGACCCTTGTCCTTGCAATAGAAGCACTCAGTTTCCGGCTTGGGACCAAACCTGAGCTTCTTCTCAGCAGGGGCATTGCGCTTGCCGCCGCCCTTCTTGAAGGGCTTATTTGCACCTTTACCTTTCTTAAAGGAGGGCTTGTTGACCATTAACACATGATTATCCTTCTTGATGTCCACCTCCGCAGCCTTCAGCTTTGCGAAGAGCTCGGTGATCGTATCAGTGGAACCAATCTGATTATGAGTCACTACAAAACTTTTGTAGCTGGGAGGGAGTGATTGCAGAACCCTGTCAATCTTGAGCTCCTCTGGAATCTTGCAGTCCAGTTGCTCAAGGCGTTGAGTGTAGCCCGACATCTTAATGGCGTGCTCACTAACGGAACTCCCTTCCTCCATCTTTCAGTTAAAGAACTTCTCGGAGATCTCATATCTCTCAGAACGGGCCTGAGTCTGAAACATAGTTTTCAACTCTTCGAGAATCTCAAAGGGCCCAGGATAGTTTTCAAAACGATTTTGAAGTTCCGGTTCCATAGCAAACAACATGGTGCTCTTAATCACACCATAATCATCTTTGCACGACTGATAGACAGCTTTCTCATCAGCCGGCGCAGTTGCAGCAGGGGGATTACCTAACGCTTTCTCAAGGACATAGTCCTTTTGTCCACCAGACAGAATGATTCTTAGATTGCGGAACCAGTTGGTGAAGTTAGACCCATTATTTCTAAGCTTTTCTTTCTCAGCAAAAACGTTGAAGTTGAAGTTGGACTTGGCCATGTGATCTACAGTATTTGCAAGTACAATTTAGACTATGTTCATGATAAATAGTTCAACTTAATCAAATTACTAGATGAACTCCCACTAAATTCAACATCCCTCAAGTTGTTTAGTGAACACGATCCAAATTCACCACACCTAATCCGATCTTCACGAGAAGAGATGTGGTTTCAATGGTGGACAACGAAGTGTCGATCATATCATTCATATGACTCATGCTTAACCTTTCGGTTCTTGTGTTCCGAGGCCATGTCTGTACATGCTAGGCTCGTCAAGTTAGACCCAAGTATTTCCGCGTGTGCAAAACTGGCTTGCACCCGTTGTATGTGAGCGTAGAGTCTATAGCACCCGATCATCACGTGATGCTTGGACACGACGAATTTTCGCAACGGTGCATACTTGGGGAGAACACAACTTTTATCTTGATCTTTAAGTGAGGAATCATCTTATAATGCTACCGTCGCGATCTAAGCATAATAAGATACATAAAAGGATAAACATCACATGCATATAACTTTATGTGACATGGTATAGCCAATCTTCGCGCAATGATCTCCATCTTGTGCGTTCCGGCATGATCTCCATCACTCCACCATGATTGCCTCCACCACGAATAGCAACTACAACTATTGCTAACTACTTAGCGATAAAGTAAAGCTATTACATGGCGTATAAGAAGTTGACTCGCAGGTCATACACAATTATAAAGACAACCATATGGCTCCTGCCGGTTGTGTACTCATCGACATGCAAGTCGTGAAACATTACAAAACATGATCATCGCATACAATATACACATCACATCTTGGGCCATACCATATCACAGAAAACACTCCCTGCAAAAACAAGTTAGACGCCTCTACTTTGTTGTTGCATGTTTTACGTGGCTTATGGGAGTAGATGCTAAGAACGATTCTTACCTACGGAAAGCCACAACGGTGATATTATGGTTGCCAAACTCCGGTGTTAATCCCATGACAACTATAGTGAGAGAAATTGACATCCACCAGCCGCATGTATGGTACAAGCCACACGTCAAGTGCGGAGCCGGTCTCGCGAACGACGTCGCGTAAGGTTGGCCTGGACCGCTTCAATCTCACTATCCCGCGTCATAAGAAGAACACAAACAAGATGCTTGCAACAGAAAACATCAACGCCCGCAACAACCATGTTGCGTTCTACTCGTGAATCACATCTACGCATAGATCTAGCTCTGATACCACTGAAGGGTTTCGCAGCATAGTAAATCAAAATTTTCTACGGAAGCGAACAGAGGGAAAGCCAAGATCTAATCTAGGAGATGCAAACAACAAGAGAGATTGGATTAGATCTTCATACCCTTGAAGATTCGCGCAGCGGAACGTTCGTCGGAACGTGGGTGATGTAGTCGTACTCGCTTCTCCTCCTCGCGATCCGATCCGATCTAGCACCACAAGTGGCGGTGCCTCCGTGAGATGCACACGTGCAGCACCTCGACGTCTCCTCCTTCCTCGGAACAGCAAGTATGGTGAAGAGATGGATTGGATCTACAACACGACGGCGTGGTGTATATGGTGGAGAATTTCTGCAGCAGGGCTTCGCCTACAAACAGTCGGGAGGGAGAGAGGAGGGCAGCAGGGCAACTAGGGTTTGGAGGAAGGTGTGTGTTGGTTGGGAGGGGGCGCACCAGCCCTCTCTATATATAGAGGGGGGGTGCGGCCAGCCCTTGCCCATCCTCCAAGCCTACCTCTAGTTTAAACAATTTAAACTCTCCCTTATCTAGAAATCCTATCTCTAGTTTAAACAATTTAAACTCTCCCTTATCTAGAAATCCTATCTCTATCCTAGCGTCGAGACACGTTAAGTGTGTGACCCTGCGGGTTCGAGAATATGCAGACATGATCTTCTATCAATAATCAACAGCGGGGTCTGGGCACCCATATTGACTCCCACACATTCATCGATGATTATATCGGATGAACCACGATGCCAGGATTCAATCAATCCCATATATATATTCCCTTCGTCTCGCGATATTTTACTTGCCCGAGATTCGATCGTCGGTACCGTCATACCTAGTTCAATCTCGTTTACAGCAAGTACTTTACTCGTTCCGTAATCCGATATCACTTTGTGATTAACTCCTTAACCACATGCTTGCAAGCGGTGTTGATATCGATTACCGAGTGGGCCCGAAGCATATCTCTCCGACTTGGGAGGGACAAATCCCATCTCGATACATACAACCCAACAGATACTTTCCGATCACCTGAGAGACACCTTTATGATCACCCTCTCATAGGATGACGTTTGATGACCTCAAAGCTTTCTTCCGATACCAGGGAGTTGTATTATCTCATGGTCTAAGGAATACAATATTTGATATAAGAAAAGCTTCGCAAAGATGAACACAATGACACGATCTAATTGCTTCGCTTAGTTTGGGTCTGTCCACCATATCATTCTCCCAATGATATGATCTCATTATCAATTGACAACTCATGTCTATGGTTAGGAAACCTTAACCATCATTGATCAATGAGCTAGTCCATAGAGGCGTACTAGGGACACGGTGTTGTTCACAAACCACACAAGTATTAATGTTTCCGCTTAATACAATTCTAGCATGGAATATAAACTTTATCATGAACAAGAATTATAATAATAACATCTTTATTATTGCCTCTAGGGCATAATTCCAACAAATAAATCCACTTGTAGGGAGGTGGGGAATAAAATCCCTTTTGTGGATTCCCGATCGGGATTTGATTTCCCGGGATAAAAATCCCGGTACATCCAAACAAGCCCTAAAAGAAATTCAAAAGGTTTTGAATATTTTGAAAAGTACCAAAATGTATGGAGCCCAAATCGCACACTATCTCACCTATTTGTAAACCTCTGGTATTTTTTGAAATGATTCAAAACAGATTTGAAATACAATGAAAAAGATAGAAAAGTTAAACAGAAAAATAAAAATGTTTTGCAAATAAAAAACTAAAGCAGATCCGCAGCAGGCCGACCCATCTCCCCTTCCCCTCTCCCTGCCGCCCACCCGCGCAGCAGCCAACATGGCCAACAAGCTTTGCCGCAGCCCAGCCATGGCCCAGGCCCAATATACCTCTTTGTCCAGGTAATCGCCATCGTTCACCTCGCGACGCGCCCGAAGCTGCTGCGTGTGGACAGCGCTGCCGCTCACCGGCATCAAGATCCTCAACGCCGCCCCGGAGGGGGGATAAGGAGCAGCCATGCACGTCTCTCTCTCCTGGTCTCTCTCCCCCTCTCTCACGAGCTCTCTCTCTGTCCCGAAGAGCTCTCGAGCCCTAACCTCGCAGGTCGTCGTCGTCCCTGCTGCCTCCAGTCGTCCCTTGCCCAGATGGGAGCACCATCGGAACTGCCACCGTCTTCTCGTTTTGCCAGTACAAGATCATGAGCCGGATAAGCCCCCAATCGCCTCAATCGCGACCTCCCTCCCCAACTCCGACTGCCGCGTTCATCGCCGATTCAGGCGCCTCCCGATCCCCTTCAGCCTCACCGACCTCTCCAAGTTCTCACGGTGAGCTTATGAGCTTCCCCGCCCTAGCCTTGCTTCCTGGAATCGTCTATACCACCCCAGCGCCGAGCGCCACCACTCGCCGCCGTTGGACGCCTTTGCTGACGATGCTCCGATTACCAAGTAGGAGCGGCGCCGCCCTTATTCTACTCGTTGTGGCCCCGCGAACCCAACATGGTACGTTACACTTGCCTGCGAGCTGTTGCACATCAGATTCATCGTCGACTGGGAGGATCGCCGCCAGTTTGACATCGTGCTGACATCATGATGACGCCAGCAGGCACGGGTCAGCCCAGTCAACCCGGTCTGGGTCCCTTCCTGCCGCGTGGCAGCTGAGGTGGCCTAGGGCTCCTCTGTCAGCCACTGCGGCTAGGGGTTGCCCCGGTGTAAAAGGTTTTTCCTTTTGTTTTCAATTTCAAAAAAAGGATAAATGCTATTAAATCAATAACTAATTATCTGTAAGTCAGAAAAATACAAATAATATATCAAAATATTTAGAAAAATGAGATCTACATAATAGACTCGCAATCATGCATTGTTAAGCAACTTTTATTACAAGTTTAATTAGAAGAACAACTCTACCCCTCGTAGGTGTTCCGGGGTTTCCCCCTATTGTAGGGTTTGCACCCCTCGTACCCCGCTTAACTTGTCAAGATTGTTTTAAGGTTAAATATCAAAGCTATTAAACTTGTCATATCATCCTTGCTTGATCATTGCATCGAAGCCATGTGTTGATTGTTGTTTTCTCATTTCTTTCCGGTGTTTGGTTCTTCCCGGTAGAATACGATACCGAGACTCCGAGATCAAAGACCGAGATCGACACCATCGAAGATCGACGAATAATACTTGACCAACTATAAGACTAGTACAAGATGTACAAAGCTCTGCTCATTGGTTATCAACAGGCAAAGTCAAGCATAGCCACACCATGATACAATCCTATGCTTTCAAAGTATTTTACTTCTCGCCATGATGCATACCCCCTTTGATCTTATAGAGTAGCCTATATGTTGCATTACTCCCTTTGATCTTATATTACCTGATCCATTGCTCCTAGCATAACTAGGTTTGGCTTGTGTGCACTGCTAGAGCTATTATCTGTGTCTTGCTTAGCCATGCTTAGATGTCAGTGCTGGTTCATCTAGATGATGTTTCAGATGCAAAGAATCTAGTATTACAGGAGAACGAGGTATACTGATGAGGTAAGATCAGTGGCAAAGGTTAAACATGCTAAGGCTTATATGGGAGGCACAGTGGGATGTTGTTTTTGTAGTCCCATGCTCGCCACTACTAGGACCCGAGTTCTAGCCTCTTGAACCAAGACGAGCGTACAGCCACACGGGGCCTGGAAAACCTCACGAGTAACTAACTTGCCTAGTAGATTCCATGAGTCACATAGTTTGGCATTCCATTCGACATATGCATAGAAAACGTTTTAAAAGATTTGGTGGGTGAAGGTGCATCATAACAGGTAGGTAAGCATGGCCAGGGTTGCTTGGGGTAGATGGCGTCCCTTGTAAACCAACCTCGCCCACATCTCTAGGGACCGACTTTGGGATTTGACCCGTTACGACGGAACCATCCTTAGGGCATGACTCATGGTCTCAGCGAAAGCAAGGTAAAAGTCATGTCCAACCACCCTCTGTCGGCCTTCCAAGGAAGAGGGCTAATACGTTGGCATTAAGAGTCGGTTGGTACGTGTGGGTAAAGTTGTACACCCTACAGGGTATTAATCTTCGAAAAGCCATGTCCACGGTTACGGACGACTTGGGAACGTACGTGAAGATCATAGAGAACATTAACCTAATCGTAAAACTTGGAAGTTTAATGTGTGCTTAAGGATGCTTCCTCATGGGTACAAGGGGGTGATCCTAGTTGTGAGATGAGGATTACTTTGGTGGATATCAAGATATTAATCAATTCTTTGGGGATGTCGCTCTCTTATCCCCTTTTAAAATATTCTGATTAGACAAGCTTCTTCTCCCTCTTATTTTATAAACAAAGATGGCTTTATGCAAAATAACCCTACCAGCCATAAGTCTTGCGGAGTACACCATGTACTCACCCTTGCTTTGTTGATACTTTTGTAGCAGAATAAGTGTTCTCCTAAAGACAAGTTTGGTACGACATCAACACCGACGAGTAGCTTGGGGTTCCTGGCCGGCACCCTAGAATCTATGGGCTGGGACATCATTGTTATGCTTTAGGCCTCTTAGGCCATTTGTTAAGTTTGCTATACTTAATAGCATAATTTGCCTTCCGTTGTTTGATGTTTGTGGTCAGTGACCTCTTCTTGAATATTTTAGTTCTTTGCTCAGTTATGAGCTTGCTGTAATATTATTTTGTGTCGTAGGGTTACTGTTGTGTTACCGATTTCTCACGGGATATACTTGAGTTCTAGGTTAAGCTTATGTCAGGCTAAGGTCTGGATTTGTTTAGCCTTGATCCCGGGGGTGTCACAGTTATGCACCATGGGCTCTTCTACATGGGCTTGGCTCCATGGACTATGCTCCATGGGTTCCTTCTCAAATTTTAATTAGAAGGTATTGGGATACAAAGGGCCGAATGTGATTGTTAGTTAAAATTGCATTGTGCCGTTATTCTAAGAATTGCATCTGCCCATTAGTTATTCTAAAAAAACTGCTCATTATTAAATTCTCAAAAAAATCTGCTTATTAGTAAAATTGCATTGTGTCGTGACTTAGCTGGATTGGAAACAAAGACCTCACCAAGAAGGGAAAAAGCGATAATTATTTTGATAGATATTCATTTAAAAAATATAAAGAACTAGAGACACACACATCGCGGGTGACAAAACTGTACTGCTATCGAATGACTTTACTTGGTGAAATCATGATGTATCTTTACTCCTCTCATCTCTATCCAAACCACATCCAACGGTTTCAATAACATAAATGCAAAAGCTCTATTGCAAGCATCCCAGTAGCAATGACACAACTTTTGATAGATTCAATAGCATTTGAAAGTTTCAACAGTATAAAATAAGATAGAAAATAACGATTGATTCCTAGTTCATATTCATTGCTAGTTGACAGATTCAGAAGCATTTCAAAGAGACCGATTTAGCATTACAAACAATGACCCAAAAAAATTAACAGATTCTGCAATGCAGGCATTCTAATTCAGTAGATGTACCAAGGTTATGATTCAAAAGGAGAGCGAGACCATATTCTGCACTCAATCTGAATAAGTACCTGTTACTACAAAATAGATTAGCAGTAGAAGAACATAAAATACTCAGAACAACCTTAAGCTAGAAACCACATGTCCCAAATGATAAGAAAAATCATGTTGAAAAGTACATGGATCCACATTACGATCATCACAAAAATATTAAGATGTGTTATTCTCTAGCCAATTTGGTTAATGCGAAGCTTGTATTCCACGATGAACTCTGATGGTTGATTCCGACGATGAGTGACCAGATTAGACCGACAAACCCATAAAGAGCAAGTCCGTTCTATCACGCGCACGCCATTTCCTGGCGACGCGCTGATATTCGCAAACAATATCTCCTTCCCGAAGACATTTGGATGCACACAACTCAACTCCACCTTGTACCGTGGAAACAAGCACATCGTCAGCCTGACACGCATGCCAAATTTTACAATGACATTGATGTGCCCGTAAAATAGCATGCAAAACATCGTACCATTGTCCCCGGATCCCACGATATCTACATTCTACTAGACCGGTGCCGGCACTGGCTTAGAGATGTACCTTGTGTTGGGCCACGCAGAGTTAAGACAAAACTTTTCCCTACGGGGTACTCCCAAGATCTAGACGAGGTAGAATGCCAGAATATTTACCACTAGACGCGTATGTGCGGATTATTGATGAAGTGCGTCCATTGATGCATTGCAGAATGATCCCACAAACACCACATTTGGATCTGCCACGAACTCCTTCGCCTTCAGAGTCACAAGTGCAACGCCTCTACTGGTATCCACACGTGTGGGGAGGAGATTTGGGGTAGAGGACTGCTAGATCATGTCTAGCCCAAAATGGGAGTGGAGAAAATGATGGCTAGGTCAGGGAACAATCCCTTGTCACTCCACTTATATACACTCCTAGTTGGGCTCAATGCTTGAGGACCATCTAGGCCATGTCTCAATATCCACATGGATCGAATCCACATGGGCTCCTTTCCCTAAAGTGTGTGACCCTATAGGTTCATGCACACCTGGACATGACACGAGTAACCACTCCGAGTCGATAGCTGGTAGCGGCCTCTAGTAAGACGAGCGAACTCCTAAGTGTTGTAGGGTCAGAAGACGATCCTTTGCTCAATGTGACTTTTATATAAGTCTCTTTGCCTCACGATATACCTTGTCAAGCTATAGGAGAGTAGTTTTGATCCCTTTAATAGCTCGTCTCTCTCTTCTTATTCCGTGATGTACGATTCACTGGACTAACACTTAGTCTGGCTCCTTGGTTAACACTTAACCAAGTCGTGCATGACCATGCTTTCAGATCATATCAAACGAGAGGGCCGAGAGAATATCTCTCCATTATGGAGGGGGAAATCCCATCTTGATAATCCACATCACACAAATTGATTCACAACTAGCCTGAACTCTACCTTTATAAGTGCCTATTTACGTAACAACGTTTGATAGAACCTAAGCTGGTGATCCACAACTCGGATCATGCGATCACCTCAGTTCATGTTGGAGATATGCCCAAGAGGCAATAATAAAGTGGTTATTATCATATCTTCACACTTATGATAAATGTTTACATTCATGCTATAATAGTATTAACAAAGAAACCATTAATACTTGTGTGATTTGTAAACTTAATTTAAAGTCCCTAGTATAGCCTCTATACTTCACTAGCTTGTTGGTTGATTAATGATTGTGGTTTCCATATCATGAACATTGAGATGTTATCAACAACAAGATCATATCATTAGGAGAATGATATGGTGGACATACTCCTATAGATAAGCGTAGCATAAAGATCAAGTCATTTCAATAGTTCAATTGCTATATGCTTTCTGATACATAGTAACCTAATTCCTTCGACCATGAGATCATGCATATCACCTTTACTGGATGGATGCTTTGATGTCATCAAACACCACACCGTAACAGGGTGGCTATAAAGGTGGCATTGAGTGTTCGGAAAGTATTGGTTGAAACACATGGATCAAGAGTGGGATTTGTCCATCCGCATGACGGATAGATATACTCTGGGCCCTCTCGGTGAAATGTCATCCAATTAGCTTGCAAGCATGTGACTTGGTCACAAGGGATCACATATCACGGGAACGAGAAAAGAGTACTTATCAGTAACGAGGTTGAACTAGGTATGCAGAGATACCAACGATCATAACCTCGGATAAGTAACATATCGTGAGACAAAGGGAAATTGGTATCGTATGTGAGTGGTTCATTCGATCGCAAAGTAATCGTAGAAATATGTGGGAGCCATACGAATTTCCAGATTCCTCTATTGGTTATTGTTCGGAGAAGTGTCTCGATCATGTCCGCATAATTCACGAACCGTAGGGAGACACACTTAAGGATTCGACGTTGTTTGAGTAGTTATGGTATTATGAGAAAGAGACCGAATGTTGTTCGGAGTCTCGGATGGGATCCGGGATATCACGAGGTGATCCGGAATGGTCCGGAGAATAAGATTCATATAAGGAAAGTCCCGTTTCGGAGTTCGGGAATGATTCCGGTGTTTTCATCGGGAATGTTCTAGAAGGGTCCGGATTGTCCGGCACTCCGGGGGGGAAGGGGTACATAAATGTGTCATTACATATTGGAATGATTGCATCATGTACTAAGTGTTCTTGCTGTCCCAAATATAGGATTAAATTGAATCCTAAAACAGAAAAGTCAAATGTTCAGTTTGAAAGTCAAACTGCCAAAAACAAGAAACTGTGGGAAACAAGCAAGAGGAGTTGGAGTCGACTTGGAGGAGGAGTTTCTCTCCTCCAAGCCGGCGGCCAGCCTAGGCCGAGTTGGGGAGGGACTCCCTCCCTCCCCTGGCGCGCCCACCCCTCCCACCTATATAAGGAGGGGCAGGGCTCCCCTCCTAGACACACAAGTTTTCCTATCCTCTAAACTAAACCCTAGATCTAGACCCCGGTTTAGAGCTATTCGGTTTAGAGCCTTCTAATTGGTTTAGAGCCTTCTAATTGGTGTGTCTAATTACTAGACCACTAATAGTCTCTCTCATAAGCTCCACCATACTCGCACCGGCTTAAGGCGAAGCCCTGCGGGATCTCCCCTCTACTTCCGGTACCACGCCGTTGTGCTGCCGGAATCGCGAGGAGAGTGCTACAACCTCCGCTGCCTGCTGGAACAAGGGAGAGGAAGGTCTTCGTCGAGTACCGAACGTGTGACCGACTACGGGAGCGCTGCCGGAACGTGGCGCCGGAAGGATCGTCTACGCGATCTTGAGATCGGAAAGAGTACGACTACATCACCCACGAGAATCTGCTCTCGTTAAACACTTTGGAATCTTCGAGGGTGAGTTATTCCATCGACTCGTTGCTACAATCTAGTAGATAGATCTTGGCTTGTTTGTTTGTATGCGATAGAAAATTTTGTTTTCCATGCTACGAACCCCTACAGTGGTATCAGAGCCGTGTCTATATGTAGATCTGTTGCACGAGTAGAACACAATGGTCATTGTGGGCGTTGATGCTTTTATTGTAGATTGCTTTTTGTGTACTTTGCATCTTGCGGTATGTTGGGATGAAGCGGCCCGGGCTAACCTTACATGACATCGTTCATGAGACTTGCTCCACGTTTGACATGCAACTTGTATTGCATAAGTGGCTTTGCGGGTGCCTGTTTCTCCTAGCATAGTTAAGATCCAATTTACAACGGGTAATCAACAATGCTAGTATCAATGTTGTGGTTCTTGTTCGTAAGTTAGAACGACACTTATGGAAAGCCCCAAACCACGTAAAATATGCAAAGAAAGTAGAAGCGTCTAACTTTGTTTTGCAGGGGTGTGCAGTGATGTGATATGGCCATGATTGTGATTATATTTGATGTATGCAATGTTCCTTATTGTAAGTTGGCAACCGGCAGGAGCCATATGGTTGTCTTTAATTTCTGTTAAGACCTGCGTGTCTATTCAAAATAGTTGTAATAGTTGAAGCTGGTGGACGACAACCATGGAGAAGCGTCATTGACCTTGATGCTATGCCGGTGATGATGGAGATCATATTCGTGCTTGAAGATGGAGATCGGAAGCACAAAGAAGAAAGGCCATATCATATCACATATTATGAATTGCATGTGATGTTAATCCTTTATGCATCTTGTATTGCTTAGTAGACGACGGTAGCATTATAAGATGATCCCTCATGCACATAAATTTCAAGTTCTAAAGTGTTCACCCTTAGTATGCACCGTTGCCAAAGCTTGCTGCTTCGAAGCACCACGTGATGATCGGGTGTCTTTGATTCCGCGGGTGAATACAACGTAAGCAAGCCAGATTTGCTTATGCGGAAGCTAAGGTTTGATCTTGACGAGCCTAGCATGTACAGACATGGCCTCAGGAACACGGATCGCCGAAAGGCAAAGCATGAATCATATAGTAGATATGATGAACATGATGATTGTTCGCCATTGAAACTATATCAACTCTCGTGATGATCGGTTTTGATGTGGTGGATTTGGTTCGTGTGATCACTAAAACAATGTGAGGGATATTGTTTTGAGTGGGAGTTCACCTAGATTAATTTAATTATTAATTAGAACTCAATTTATCATAAACTAAATCAAAGTGAATTTGCATAGTTGTTGTAGTCATTGGCATCCGTTTACCACCTTGCGCTTAGTTATAATTGAGATGATAGAACTATAGAATTCTGGTTAGTTACTTTACGAACTGGTATCGTATTGTTTTGAAGTGTTAATCTAAAGTTTAAAAGTCCTATTGCAAACTTTCAGTAAGTTCCGGTTACTCCATGAAGTTTAATAATTAGTATTAAATCAAGAGTAACAATTCCAAATGTTAGTATATAAGTATCATGTTTGTCTCCATGATTCTTGATATTCAAAGGATTCTCTTAATATCAAGGTTATCTAGGATCTGAAAGAGTTGTTTCAGAAACCATGATGTGTGGAAGATATTGTGATATCTGAAACGAAGTTTTGGTTGCAACATGATAGAGTATAATATGGCAAAAGTCATGTTCTCATATTTGATGAGAGTTTGCAAAAAGGTTGGAGACACTTGTTGTCCTAATCCTCCAAAAGGTTTTGGATAGCAACATTATACTCATAATTCATCGTTATAAGCTAAAAGTAGCTTGATCATGGATGATTCCATGATAAGGGTGAATATTTGATGTATGTAAAATGTTTACTACACCAAGAGATTACTAAAGAAAGGAATTTGAAAGAATACCAAACATTTGATGATGGTGATCTACTTCAAAGTGCAAGTCCAAAGACATTGGTATTTAATTATACACACTTTGGACTATATGTCATATGTATGACTCCACTATTGATATTGATAGATTCTTTCAAACTGAAAAGGAAATACTGAAAGAGAATCTCATAAATATATGGCAGAAAAGAAAAGACTAGAATCGTTCAGTTTAAGTATATAGATGATATACATGTTATGGCTATATTCTTTGCTTGTTAAACAATGTGGTTCTTAAGTATTTGATACTGAATTTGTTGGTGTGAATCGTCATACGAAACAACACAATTCATGAACTACAATGGCCTAAGTAACTAGCAAAAGAATATGTGATGATGTTCATCGAGAACAAAATAAAGGGTTATTATGTTGCTCGTTAAAACATCAAAGCTTGCCTTCAAAGATTTGTTTTATCAGGTATTATGAGAACAAAAGGATTGTTCAAATAATTGCCGTAATCCATAAAAGATGGATGATTCGCAAATCTCGTTGGAGACATCACATCCATAAAACTAGTGCTAAAAATGTCGAAAGACAAATTGATTGAAAGATCACTTAGGAAGTGACATCGCCGTTTAAATTATATTTGAAAGAAAACATGAAGAAACTCCATGTTGATGGAATTTTGGAGTCTTCTGATTTTTGATCATATGACGCTTGTGAAACTTTCCTAGAGATAATTAAAACTTTGTTCATAGGCCAGAAGGGAACGAATGACTAGCTTATTGGAACTTGTACATATTGTTGTACGAAGTCCGTTATGTGTAGTCAAGAGCGATGGATTTCAACTTCATATGCTTTCTCCGAAAATTTGAGTGAATATATGAATATTTACTTAATAAGGATAAAGTATGAAACACTTGAAAAGTTCAAAGACTTTCAAGATGAAGTGCAAGATCATTGTAACAAGAATATAAATAGTTTATGATAAGATCATAAAGGAAGATATTTGAGTTACAAGTTTAGCATAATACCTAAGATTTAAGGAATCGTTCCGTGGATTTGCATTTCCCGAAACACCATAAGAGTATGGAGCGTTCGAGATATGTAATTAAACCTTGTTTGACATGGTAAGATCGAAAGGTGTAATTCATAAAACTGCCATTGTATTTTAAAGATTAAAAGCTTTAGAGATTACCGTTTTTCCACTGAAAAGAGCTCCATCATAATCCGTTGAAATGACACCATATAAGGTTATGGTTTGGGATAAAACCCAAGTTGTCCTTTCTTAAACATTGGTATGCTATGCATAAGAAAGATGTTTGCAACCAAAGTCGGATGAACCTGTCTTTGTATGTTATTTCGAATAACTGTTAAGTACTCCTCCATAACATCGGAGACAAAAGAGTTTTGTCACTTAAAAACGTCAAGTTTCTTTAAGAAGGAATTTTTCGTGAAAAGTTAAGTGGGAGGACAATAGAAACTTTGATAAGGTTAAAAGAACCTTAGCTATATGTGCAGAGTTGCGCAGCACCGAAAAGTGTTTCGGAGGCAGCAACAATGCTCATGGTTCACGTACCTCAAAAGGTTGTGGTCACGGAGATCTAAGTTCCTATTGAAACAAGTAGATCGGGTAAACAATCAAATACCAAGATTTGAGGGTTGAATCATTATTTAAGAATAATGAACCGACTACATGCAAAGAAGCGATGATGGGCCCTGACTCCGTCAAATGGCTTGAAGCCATAAAATCCGTGATAGTTCCATACACGAGAAATCAAGTTTTGAATTTGAAGGACCCTCGAGAAAGGTGTAAGACCTTACAGTTGTGTCTGGATCTATAAAGAAATAGACATGGATGTTTTACATCTATGAAATAGTCGACATGTTGAGAAAGAGTTCACAACAATGTTCAAAGGTTGACTATGACAAGATTTGATCTGTCATAGTGATATTTAGTCTAGACGGATTAATGTAGCAACCACTACATATAATTTGTTATATGGTAGTTGAATAAACAAAACAAGTTCTTCTAATAGAATCGTTACCTAGGACATGTGCATAACACGGTCCATAGGGTTTTGTTAATTCAAAGGATGCTAAAAGCATATGCAAACTTCAATGGTTAGAGTAAGCATAGCGGAGTTGGAATCTTCACTATGATGAAACTGTTAAAAGAGTTTAATTTCATCGGAGACAATGAAGATGCTTGCATTTGCAAGAAATTAAGTGGGAGCGCTAAGACATATTTCTAATACATTATGTGGAGGACATATTGTTGATTAGAAAAGATGTATCTTTTATTAACACATATTAAGAATTTCATCCTGATGAAAGACTTAGGCAAAACCCAAATATTTGGCATCAATAGACGCTAATATGGTTGTGCCAGAAGTACATAGACAAGATATTGAATGAGTTCAATATAGAAACTACAAGAGAGGTTCTTGTTGCACAGAAAGGATTGAAAGAGTTCAATGTTGATGATATATTCAAGTGTATTAGCACTTGGTAAGTGAAACAAAGATTCAAGTATAGATTGATACTTGATGTATGAAATCACAAAGAGTATTTATATCAATCATACTGTGATATGTACAAATCCAGATATGTCCTATGCTCTAAATGTTGTGAGCATATACCAGAATGATTTGTAAGATGATCATTGGACAATAGTAAGGATATTCTTATGATCTTTTGGAAGAACTAAGAGTATATTATTTGTAGAAGTGACAAATAGATGGTTAGTTCATTGTAAAAGTACTACATTGATACTAGCTTTGTCACAAAGTACAAATTAAGTTTATCTCAATCTAAATTAAGGGTGGCACAATATAATGGAAAGTGAGTTCCATAATGGATTTGGATAAGTTCCAAAGTTAAGACATTGTGACAGATACTACAACAAAAGGCTAAGTATATGACTGCTATTATAGCAGCAAAAGAGGGCATTTGTGTCAAGAAGTTTGTTATCAAACTAGGTGTAGTTCACAGTGGGATAATACTATGAAGATATATTGTGCGACAATATTATCAACATGTTTTAACCCCAAAGAGCTAAAGGTCACACCGAAAGACCAAATTTATACAAAGCCATCTCATTAGAGAATGAGTGATGCGTAGAGACGCAAAGACATGCAATTACACACGGACCTGGAAGTGTCAGATCCGGAGATCAGTTGACCACTAGCAATCGTGTACATACAACACCGGAAAGCCATAGGTGTTATATACACAAAGGTTCGAAACTAGATTATTGACTCTAGTGCAAGTGGGAGACTGTTGGAGATATGCCCAAGAGGCAATAATAAAGTGGTTATTATCATATCTTCACACTTATGATAAATGTTTACATTCATGCTATAATAGTATTAACAAAGAAACCATTAATACTTGTGTGATTTGTAAACTTAATTTAAAGTCCCTAGTATAGCCTCTATACTTCACTAGCTTGTTGGTTGATTAATGATTGTGGTTTCCATATCATGAACATTGAGATGTTATCAACAACAAGATCATATCATTAGGAGAATGATATGGTGGACATACTCCTATAGATAAGCGTAGCATAAAGATCAAGTCATTTCAATAGTTCAATTGCTATATGCTTTCTGATACATAGTAACCTAATTCCTTCGACCATGAGATCATGCATATCACCTTTACTGGATGGATGCTTTGATGTCATCAAACACCACACCGTAACAGGGTGGCTATAAAGGTGGCATTGAGTGTTCGGAAAGTATTGGTTGAAACACATGGATCAAGAGTGGGATTTGTCCATCCGCATGACGGATAGATATACTCTGGGCCCTCTCGGTGAAATGTCATCCAATTAGCTTGCAAGCATGTGACTTGGTCACAAGGGATCACATATCACGGGAACGAGAAAAGAGTACTTATCAGTAACGAGGTTGAACTAGGTATGCAGAGATACCAACGATCATAACCTCGGATAAGTAACATATCGTGAGACAAAGGGAAATTGGTATCGTATGTGAGTGGTTCATTCGATCGCAAAGTAATCGTAGAAATATGTGGGAGCCATATGAATTTCCAGATTCCTCTATTGGTTATTGTTCGGAGAAGTGTCTCGATCATGTCCGCATAATTCACGAACCGTAGGGAGACACACTTAAGGATTCGACGTTGTTTGAGTAGTTATGGTATTATGAGAAAGAGACCGAATGTTGTTCGGAGTCTCGGATGGGATCCGGGATATCACGAGGTGATCCGGAATGGTCCGGAGAATAAGATTCATATAAGGAAAGTCCCGTTTCGGAGTTCGGGAATGATTCCGGTGTTTTCATCGGGAATGTTCTAGAAGGGTCCGGATTGTCCGGCACTCCGGGGGGGAAGGGGTACATAAATGTGTCATTACATATTGGAATGATTGCATCATGTACTAAGTGTTCTTGCTGTCCCAAATATAGGATTAAATTGAATCCTAAAACAGAAAAGTCAAATGTTCAGTTTGAAAGTCAAACTGCCAAAAACAAGAAACTGTGGGAAACAAGCAAGAGGAGTTGGAGTCGACTTGGAGGAGGAGTTTCTCTCCTCCAAGCCGGCGGCCAGCCTAGGCCGAGTTGGGGAGGGACTCCCTCCCTCCCCTGGCGCGCCCACCCCTCCCACCTATATAAGGAGGGGCAGGGCTCCCCTCCTAGACACACAAGTTTTCCTATCCTCTAAACTAAACCCTAGATCTAGACCCCGGTTTAGAGCTATTCGGTTTAGAGCCTTCTAATTGGTTTAGAGCCTTCTAATTGGTGTGTCTAATTACTAGACCACTAATAGTCTCTCTCATAAGCTCCACCATACTCGCACCGGCTTAAGGCGAAGCCCTGCGGGATCTCCCCTCTACTTCCGGTACCACGCCGTTGTGCTGCCGGAATCGCGAGGAGAGTGCTACAACCTCCGCTGCCTGCTGGAACAAGGGAGAGGAAGGTCTTCGTCGAGTACCGAACGTGTGACCGACTACGGGAGCGCTGCCGGAACGTGGCGCCGGAAGGATCGTCTACGCGATCTTGAGATCGGAAAGAGTACGACTACATCACCCACGAGAATCTGCTCTCGTTAAACACTTTGGAATCTTCGAGGGTGAGTTATTCCATCGACTCGTTGCTACAATCTAGTAGATAGATCTTGGCTTGTTTGTTTGTATGCGATAGAAAATTTTGTTTTCCATGCTACGAACCCCTACAGTTCAAAGGATTCCATTGGTTGAGACTTCAAATGACAACATGCTCGTTGCATCTCAACTGTGGGTTAGTCCGACTTGCTAAGATCTTTAGCCGAGTACGTGTAATTAGGAATAGCATCACCATGCCCATGACAAGTGGAACCTAGTCATCAACTAACTTTCACATTAGTCTAAGTTGTGTGCCTTCACAACCTCAGTGACCAAGGACATCTAATATGAACAACATGAATATATAGTTCCACAACCGAACCACATATTCAATGATACATATCAGATGTTCTTACTAGGACATCTTAATAAATTTATGAACACATTGGAAATTACATCATACATGATTGCCTCTAGGGCATATTCCCAACAGTCTCCCACTTGCACTAGAGTCAATCATCTCGACATCACATGTCTAGTCATCTAATGCCCATAGATATTGTATGAGCCTCATGCTTAGGTTGTATTAGTGGCTTTTTTCAAGGGATCCGCAATGTTTGCATCCATGTGTACCTTGCATAACTTGATATCACCTTGATCGACAAACTGGCGAATCAGGTGGTAATGCATGAGTATACATTTGTTCTGCTGGTGTTATCTAGGTTCCTTAGCTTGTGCAATAGCACCATTGTTGTCATAATACACGTCTAATGGATTGACGAGCCCTAAACCACACCAAGATCTATTAGCAAGTTCCTGATCCAAATGGCTTCCTTTGCCGCCTCCAGGAAAAAATATACTCAGCCTCTGTCGTAGATTTAGACATAGTCTCTTGCTTGGAACTCTTCCATCTCACAACCCATCTACAAACATGTATCCAGATTGTGAACGAGAATCATCTGAGTCAGTAAGATAACTCGCATCCATGTAACCCTTTACACCCGAGTTTAATCTCACCTCCATAAACTAGAAACAAATCCTTAGTTCTTCTCAAGTACTTAAGGATATTTTTAACCGCTTCTCAGTGGATTTCTCCAGGGCCAGCCTAGTATCTTCTCACAACACTTAGAGCATAGAAAATATCTAGCCTAGTACAAATCATGGCATACATGATGGATCCAACTGCCGAAGCATATGGGATCACACTCATCCGGCTTCGCTCATCAGTTGTCGAAGGACACTGAGTCTTGCTAAGTTTTACACCATGGGAAATCGGTAATAACTATTTCTTAGACGATTCCATATTGAACTTCTTCAACACTTTGTCTAAAGATGTACTCTGACTCAATCCAATGAGCAGCCTAGATCTATCTCTATAGATCCTGATTCCTAGTATGTAAGTTTCCTCACCCAAGTCCTTCATTGAGAAACTCCTTTCCAATGATTCCTTGGTTTCTTGCAACATCTGGACATCATTTCCAATCAGTAATATGTCATCCACATATCAGATCAGAAATTTTACTTTGCTCCCACTAAACTTCTTATATAAACACGAATCATGATCACTCTTGATGAAGCCAAATGATTTGACTACCTTATCAAGGCGAATGTTGACTCCGAGATGATTGACAAAACCCTCGGGATGTATCATATACACATCCTCGATTAAATTTCCATTAAGGGAAGCCGTCTTGATATCCATCTGCTATATCTCATAGTCGAAATAGGCTGCTATAGCTAACATGATCCGAACCGACTTAAGCATCTCCACTAGTGAGGAAGTCTCATCGTAGTCAACTCCTTGAACCTGTTGGAACCCCTTCACAACAAGCCGTTCTTTATAGATATAAATATTTCCATTCGTGTTAGTTTTCTTCATAAAGACCCATTTTCACTCTCTAGGTCTTGCACCATCTGGCAGATCAACCAAGTTTCAAACTTGATTTTCATCCATGGACTTTAACTTGGATCTCATGGCTCCAAGCCACGACTCGGAATCGGATCCCACCATCGCTTACAGATAAGTTGTTGACTCATCATTATCTAATAGTAATACATCACGAACACTTTGTTATCTAGTCGATCTTCATAGTGTAGGTGCAGCTGCCGACTCAGCTACCATGACCAGCTCAACCTCCAAGGATTTTGCCGACTCCCTACTAGCCGATTCCTCTCGAATTTCTTCGAGATGCACCGTTCTCCCAGTTTCTACTTGAGTGAGAAACTCTTTCTCAAGGAAGACACTATTCTGAGTGACAAACACTATACCCTCTTCTCGGTTGTAGAAGTAATAACCCAAGGTTTCCCTTAGATACCCCATGAACATACACTTATCCGACTTGGTCGTGAGGTTTTCCGAATGAAGTCGGTTGAAATTTTTTTCACAATCCCAAATCTTAATAAAAGACAAAGTAGGCTTCTTGTGAATCCACATCTCATGCGCTGTCTTCTCTACAAACTTTGATGGTGCTCTGTTTAGTGTGAATGCTACAGTTTCTAGAAAATAACCCCAAAATGATAAAAGAATATATGCCCGACTCATCATTGATCGTACCATGTCCAACAAGGTCCGATTTCGCTTTTTCGACACACCAATTATCTACGGAATTCTCGACGGAGTGAGTCGAGTAACTATTCCACAACTCTCCAAGTGGTCCTCAAACTCATGGTTCATGTACTCGCCTCCTCGGTTTTACTGAAGAAACTTTATTTTCTTGTCGAGGTTGATTTTGTACCTCACTCTGGAATTCCTTGAACTTTTCAAAGGGTTCCGACTTGTGTTTCATCAAGTAGATATATCCATACCTACTCAAATCTTCAGTGAAGGTAATGAAGTACTCATAACCACTTGTGGCCGTCATGCTCATCGGGCCATGTACATCACTATGTACTAGTCCCAACAAGTCGAATGCCCTTTCACAACTCTTTGAATAAGGTGTCTTAGTCATTTTGCCAAGTAGGCATGATTCACATGTCTCATCCAACTTATACGACCAGGTTGATAGTGCCAAAAATAAGTTATATTCAGATCATTTGGTTTTAACCTTTTCACATTTATGTTATAGACCGATTCACCATTAAAAAACCGTCCTGGATGGGTGCAAATTCGTGAAAAATATCATTCAAATATAAAGAATAACCATTATTCTTTATATTTGACTCATAGGCTTGTCTCATCAAACATGAGGAAAACATAATGTTTCAACTAAGCACTTGAACTTAATAACAACAAGACTTCTCTTTGCGCCTCCTAGGCACAGTCGATAGGCAGAACGCTGGATGACATAGCCACACCATATTCACTTCTAAGAGTAAAGTCCGTAGGTAGATCGCCTGGTGACATAACCTTATCATCTCTACACATCTAAAAGTAAACGGACGTATCACTGCAGACACATACGTAGAGCGAACATGTCAGCTACAGCGTGCTGCTATGTTATATATAGCGTTAATTAGATAGTATGTGAACAAAATACCGAGTCATTAATTTGCTTGCTAAAAGAGATTATACTGTGAAACAAAGGGAGTAGTAGGCAACATTTTTTTGAACATGTGTTTACACAGATTCTTCTTCCATACATCTCACGCACATGTGCACGTCTATACAAAGTACCACGTGTTGGTCCCGTCCTCGGACACGAATACACACTTAACCGTCTCTAACATAGTTAATTCTTGCACTCTTTTATAAAAATATGATGGTAGACCGCTGAAATGACATTCATGCCATCAACATGAGGCGCATCATCTCAAGCACGAACCTGTTTAGAGATCTCGTCTTACCCCTTAAAACTCGAGCATTTCTCTGTCTAAAAATACTGTCTTATCCCTTCGGTCTAGAACAACAACATGCACACTAAAAAAAGTTAAAGATAAGCGCAAATAATAAACTTACGAATACGAAGAAAAAGTAGAGAGGTAGAACCAAAATACAGTCACCTTTCCTAAGAAGTCGTGAAAGTAGAAAAATGTGCGCATAGAGATGAAAACGAACAACACACGACAAACATGAAAGAAAGGGATCCTTTCATTATTTACATATAAAAGTTGCATAGTACACAAGGCATGTTTCCGTACAATTTTCATCGCATTCCTTTCATTATCTTAGAACAAATGTGTACATAAGTTTAAAAAGAATGCTATAAAGAAATAATGTAGAAGGACCTAGAGATTCTAGCTTGCAGACGTCATTGATATAGCCGATAAGCATCTCCAATAAGCACCTTCTGCTTCGACTTCTCGAGACATGTTCAATCTTTTTGTTGGTGAACAACTGTCCATACTTACGCCGTATAGCGATCGTGAAGTAGTAGAGAGACGGAAACACCATTTACTGGGCCATGAACTCATGGAGAAGATGACCCTTAGCAGCATGAAAATGAATCAACAAGCAAATGTAAAAGAAACTGGTAAAGAAGAAACCGTAAGTCGCAAGAGACATACCACGATCCCCGATGCCGCAAGGTTTTTCGTCCTTCATTGACAGTTTTGAAACAAAGAGAACCAAATAGCATCAAAGCGGATGACAGAAAGTGGACGTAAACTAAAAAGCTAAAGACGACAAGGACACATACTATACCAACATGCTCTTCAAAAGTACGGTCTTTCTTATGCTCCGCGTATGACCAACACCTACAGAGTGCAAAAACATTAGCATAGACGAACCACATGTGCGAAAAAAGAAGAACACGAGCGTCCCAAAATGTAAAAGCAGAAAAACAAAAGAATATGCAGCTAGGTTATTATCGCATGAGGTGAGACGAAGCCTAAGGAATGAGATCGTCGCACCATGTTCTACTCCGTGCCTCGTCCACCTGAAATAGGAAAGACATGAACATTTCCCATTAGCACTCGTTTTCATATGGAAGCGTACCTGTTAAGATTCATGCTGGTAGCGATGACGCCCCTCCATGTTGATCACCTCCGGTAGTGGCCGGACGGCACGACCTGTGATGACACGAGAAGATGCTATAGCCGCCTACTCCGATCGTGTAGCAATATAACCTCACAGAGGAAAGTGATACATTGCTAACGTATTCATAATTTTTGATGTTCCATGCTTGGTTTTATCTAATTTCTTATGTTTTGTCCACACTTTAGAGTACTTTCTATATACTTTCTTGGACTAACCTATTAACAACAGCCACAATGCCAGCTGCCTGTTTTCTGCTGTTTTTGGTTCCAGGAAAGTCGGAAAATCAATATTCTCGGAATTGGACCAGACAAAAGCCAAAGTTGTTATTTTCCCGGAAGACTCATGGAGCCAGAAGGAGAGACGGAGAGTGGCCACACCACCCCTAGGCGCGGGTCCCCCTGGCCGCGCCAGGGCATGGTGTGGGCCCCCTGGCCGGCCACCGACCTTGCCTTTTTCGCCTATATATCTCCCTCGATGCAAAAACCCTAAATAGTCAAGCCTCCAGCCACGAAAAGTTCCACAGCGCCATCGCCACCGAAGGGGAGATTCAGGGGATAGAAAGTCTCTATTCTGGCACCCTGCTGGGACGGGGAAGTGCCCCCGGAGCCATCTCCATTGATCTCCACCACCATCTCCATCACCATTGCTGATTCCCATGATGAGGAGGGAGTAGTTCTCTCTCGAGGCTAAGGGTTCTACCGGTAGCTATGTGTTCATCTCTCTCTCTATGCGTGATCATATTGTGATCATGAGCTTTGTAATCAAGTAGATCTACCTTGCTACTCAAGTGCTTTAATAGATCTCTGCTCTCCCCATGTGTGTGAAGTTGACAGTGTACACACCATGGTGGCACTTAGGCTAGAGATTACAAATACTTGTTATGAGTTATATTTGGAGTTGGATGTCTTTATGAAATTATGGTGTTTGTTTGAACCATCTAGTGCTCAAGGTGACAGTGTGGGGCTATCTAGGTGGGGAAAATGAACTTTGAGGTGTGTTGTTATAGCCCTACCATGGATTAGAGTGTCCAACCGGAGAGTAGTTCAGCGTAGTATCATAAAGAAAGATATATTTATATGAGAGTGTTCACTAGTGAAAGTATGATCCCTAGGCCTAGTTTCTAAGCATTGAAACACCGTTTGCTATTAGATCTATTACATGTTTGCTTGCTTTCATCTTTATTTCAGTTTGCCTTTAGTCCTTTCCATGCCATCAAGCTATTTTCTATCACCGTTACCACTTATAATTATCTATACCACTTGTATTTCACTATCTCTTCGCCGAACTAGTGCACCTATACACCTGACAAGTGTATTGGGTGTGTTGGGGACACAAGAGACTTCTTGTATCTTGATTGCAGGGTTGCTTGAGAGGGGATACCTTTGACCACTTCCTCCCTGAGTTCGATAATCCTTGGGTGATCCATTTAAGGGAAAACTTGCTGCTGTTCTATAGACCTCTGCACTTGGAGGCCCAACAACTGTCTACAAGAATAGAAGTGCGTAGACATCAAGCTATTTTCTGACACCGTTGCCGGGGAACAAAGAAGAAGAAACTCCCACGTCAACACCGCACCAGAAGAGCTATTTTCTGGCGCCGTTGCCGGGGAGGTAAGGTAAAATGTACTCACATCCTCCGGTGTGAGTGCTCGAAGTTATTTCCTTTAGATTCTGCAATTTTGTCTTTTTGTTTCTTGTTTTCACTAGTTCGGCTTAATGGAAAACAACAAAAAAATTAGAGAGCTTTATAGTATTTATCTTGAGTTAGGACATGAAGTGTTTGAAGAGAAAATTAAAGAACCTATGGAACTTTATTTGCATGCTAATAGCAATGTTGTTAGTATGAATTCTTTGGACACCATTATTGCTAATGCTATGGAAAAGTCTAATCTTGGAGAAGCTAGTTTTTATGAAAATGATCTTTTTCGTTCCCTAGCCTTCGAAGATAGCTATTCTATTGCTTATGATGATACCAAACCTCCAATATATGATGATTACAATGATGAATATGATATTTTCAGTCCACCTACTATTGAGGAGGAAATTAATTATGACTATAATATGCCTCCTATATTTGATGATTATGGTGATGAGAATAATAATGATAGCTATTTTGTTGAATTTTCTCCCACTATGATTAATAGGAATGACTATGCTTATAGGGAGAGTATTAATTCTTTTATGCATGTGGCTCATGATAAGAATGTTTCATGTGATAGTTATATTGTTAATTTCATTCATGATGCTACTGAAAGTTATTATGAGAGAGGGAAACATGGTTTTATGCATCTCAATAATATTAAGTTTCCCCTCTTTATGTTGAAAGTCTTGAAGTTGCACTTGTTTTGCTTTCCTATGCTTGTTTCTTTGTGCTTTCATGACTTGTTTCTTTACAAGATTCCTATGCATAGGAAGTGGGTTAGACTGAAATGTGCTTTGAATTTGCTTCTTGATTCTCTCTTTTACTTCAATTCATATGTCTTATGTGAGTATCTTCTCAAACTATCATGCCTAACTTAAAGGCGTTAAAGAAAAGTACTTATTGGGAGATAACCCAAAAGTTTTAGATGAGTCTTGGAAGTTATTACCTCTGTAATAACCTCTCCTTATCCTTTTTATTTGATTTTTATGCCAAGAGTAACCTCTAATGAGAGAGAAGTAATGTTTGGGAAAGTTAATGTCCCGAAACAGATTTATGTGCTTCACCATAAAAATTCGTGTAAAATATATGTACGTCATTTTCAGGCGTGAAGTTTTGTGCTTCTGCCCTAGGTTGTTATCTAACTTTCGTTAGTTCAACACTTTTTGATTGGAGCAACAGAAGGTCTTCGAAAAAATTCGTCTTTACCTGTTGGTCTGTTTTGACAGATTTCTGCCATTATTTGCATTTGCTTCTTGTTGATTCCGTTTTGAGTTCTTTTGGGGAATTGAGATTTTTGAGGGAAGTGCTACAGTAGCTAGTGTTTTAATGGAAGCTTTATTAGTGTTGGAACTGAACCTAAAGACTTATTATCTTGAGTGCACTAATGTTGCTAATAAAGATTGTGTGAAGTTTTGTATGAAGGAAAAATTTCAGGTGTATGGAAGGAATGAGTAATGATATGAAGAATGGACAAAAGCTCAAGCTTGGGGATTCCACGCGTGTCACCCCAAGAAATATCCAAGAAGTACAAGCTTCAAAGCTTGGGGATGCCCAAGGCACCCCCTCTTTATCAATAAAAATCCCAGGTTTCTTCCAAACACTTTATTTTTATTATTTCATGCACAGTTGTGTTGTTCTTGGAGCGTCTTCCTTTTCGTTTTCGTTTTGTTTTTTCGTTTGCTTTGTTTGCTTAGTTTGCTGAATAAATTGGTTGGACCCCCTCTTTCATACATTGGTTTTCAAATAGTTTGGTTTGGATTGGAAAAGAGTAGGAAAAGTTCATGCTTAAGTGGTAAAGAGAGCTTGTTTTTGACTGTGGCCTATGCTTTGTCATGCCATGCTTGATATTGTTTTGACTTTATGCTTAGTGATATTTTCTATAGCATGACATGTTATAAACAATTGAGATTGCTTAATGTGCCTTGGAAGTATCATGCGTTGTTTTAGCATATTAAAGCATTGTATTGTGGTATTCTCCTTTGATGCTTTATTTGGGTTGACTTGGCACATGCTCACACCATGTTATGACTATCCCAAGTCACTATAGACTTGATGATCCTTTAGTTTTCAACTTGTAGTATCACTTTATGCTTTGATCAATGATGTTTTGTCGCTCTGCATGATTATGGCCATTTTTGCTCTCTTAATTGGTCACTCCCAGTCTTTTGCTAGCCTCCATAACCAAGTATGAGTTCCACTCATGCATCCAATTCCTAAAACCAAGTTATTCCAAAGAGTCCACCATACCTACCTACTAGCATATGCTATTCCAAGTATATTCATGTTTTTATCTAGCTTCCGAATTAAATTTGTTATGAGAAAACTAGTGATTAAAGCTCTCATGAACTTGATGGCACACTTTACTTTTCTCGCCCTTAATAAACTTGAACCATTGTGTCGTCTATGTTGTATATGCTTGCACTTATTTGTTGGGGATTAGCAGAACCATGCTGTCATGGGGAACACTTTCAACATTGCACTTGTACTTTGTACCTAGTTGATATCATGCTCTTTTGTTTATGGATGTCGTCGGAGTGAAGGGAAAGGGGAGCTTGTAAGTCCATGGAGTTATGTATATGTGTTAGAGAAACGCCTGGGCCACTGGTCTAATCCATGTTGTCATGGTGGAAACCTGCAGCGTAACCATAATGAGCTGTTTATGAAGCATTCTTCTTATAAAAAAGAGTCAGATATTGAGAAAAAAGAGAAAAAAAAGAAAAAAGAGATATGAAAAAAGAGGAAAGAGAGAAAAAAGCACCATATTCCCATGGTAAACAAGAAGATTGCTGAGATGCTCGTTGTCTGCTTGCCTTGTCATTTTGATATGGGGATTCTTCTGTATCATCGGGCAAGGGGTACCCCGTTGGTGGTTCTCTATGATACACATGTACTTACGATGACAAGAACTTACCGGTGACTAAACTTGAGTAGCATGAGGAGCGACCCTCGTATTCAAGGGACATGAGATTTCCAACTTATACTTTGTCAAGCATATACTCCTTAGTTTGTTCACTTTAACTTTAATCACTTCAAGATGCTTATGATAGGGGCAATGAGACCTGAAAGCTAAAAAGTACCATAATTTTTGGAAGCTCTTTATGAAACTTGAATCCCTACTTCCTTCTATGAAGGGCTTTCTTTTACTTTTATGTTGAGTCTCCACCTTCTATCTTTATGCACCTACTTTGAGAACATAGTGGCCATTCTTAGTTCTATGTGCATTGTCCCAAGACTTGTTGATTGATGCATAGCTTTGATGTTGCTTGTTCTAAACTATTTGTATCTAGTCACTCTTATGAACTTTGAAGGTGTCCTATGCATTTATGTTTGCTACTCTATGAGGGACAAGCTGAGTGCCACTATGCTATGTTTTCTTTATGTGAAACAAACAAATGTCTTGCAAAGCATTGTTATTCATGAATCTTTTGGTTGTGCCTTTTCATGTTGCAACATAGTTGCTTTGTCTTATTATAGAACTTTGTCTTTCATGTTATGATTGAAGTACTATGATCCCATCTTTGAATGTTTTACAAATAGTTTGATCAAGTTTATGATGGTGCATGTCACCTCAAAAATTATTCTTTCTTTTTATCACTTACCTACTCGAGGACGAGCAGGAGTTAAGCTTGGGGATGTTGATACGTTGCTAACGTATCCATAATTTTTTATGTTCCATGCTTGGTTTTATCTACTTTCTATATGTTTTGTCCACACTTTGGAGTACTTTATATACACTTTCTTAGACTAACCTATTAACAAGAGCCACAGTGCCAGCTGCCTGTTTTTGCTGTTTTTGGTTCCAGGAAAGTCAGAAAATCAATATTCTCGGAATTGGACCGGACAAAAGCCAAAGTTGTTATTTTCCCGGAAGACTCACGGAGCCAGAAGGAGAGACGGTTAGGGGCCACAGGGTGGCCACACCACCCCTAGGCGCGGGTCCCCCTGGCCACGCCAGGGCATGGTGTGGGCCCCCTGGCCGGCCATCGACCTTGCCTCTTTCAACTATATATCTCCCCCGATGCAAAAACCCTAAATAGTCAAGCCTCCAGCCACGAAAACTTCCACAGCGCCGCAGCCATCGAAGGGGAGATTCGTGGGACAGAAAGTCTCTGTTCCGGCACCCTGCCGGGACGGGGAAGTGCCCCCGGAGCCATCTCCATCGATCTCCACCACCATCTCCATCACCATTACTGATTCCCATGATGAGGAGGGAGTAGTTTTCTCTCGAGGCTAAGGGTTCTACCGGTAGCTATGTGTTCATCTCTCTCTCTCTCTCTATGCGTGATCATATTGTGATCATGAGCTTTGTAATCAAGTAGATCTACCTTGCTACTCAAGTGCTTTAATAGATCTCTGCTCTCCCCATGTGTGTGAAGTTGACAGTGTGCACACCATGGTGGCACTTAGGCTGGAGATTACAAATACTTGTTATGAGTTATATTTGGAGTTGGATGTCTTTATGAAATTGTGGTGTTTGTTTGAACCATCTAGTGCTCAAGGTGACAATGTGGGGCTATCTAGGTGGGGAAAGTGAACTTTGAGGTGTGTTGTTATAGCCCTACCATGGATTAGAGTGTCCAACCGGAGAGTAGTTCAGCGTAGTATCATAAAGAAAGATATATTTATATGAGAGTGTTCACTAGTGAAAGTATGATCCCTAGGTCTTGTTTCTAAGCATTGAAACACCATTTGCTCTTAGATCTATTACATGTTTGCTTGCTTCCATCTTTATTTCAGTTTGCCTTTAGTCTTTTCCACGCCATCAAGCTATTTTCTATCACCGTTACCACTTATAATTATCTATACCACTTGTATTTCACTATCTCTTCGCCAAACTAGTGCACCTATACACCTGACAAGTGTATTGGGTGTGTTGGGGACACAAGAGACTTCTTGTATCTTGATTGCAGGGTTGCTTGAGAGGGGATACCTTTGACCACTTCCTCCCTAAGTTCGATAAACCTTGGGTGATCCACTTAAGGAAAAACTTGCTGGTGTTCTACAAACCTGTGCACTTGGAGGCCCAACAACTGTCTACAAGAATAGAAGTGCGTAGACATCAGAAAGCGTCGGCCACAACGAAAGAATCCTCCCGTTCTCTCGACGGCGTAGAAGGCACACTGAAGAGCACGACGAAGGATTAGCCCTAATGGCCGAAGCGGCGACGCCTCATGACAGAGTACATGCGATGTATGGTAAATAAACTACGTCTATGAGAGAGATGCAACCCATACGATGCGTGTAAGATATAGGCGCGATTTATAGAGGAGCGTCGTGAGTATCGCATAATGCAGGGGAAGGTAATGGATAAGAGGAATGGCATAAAAGCATTTGGCGTGTGGGGCCTATCCCGCCAAAAACAGCTTCTCGCAGCATGACATCTATCGTTTTCAACATGTATGGCCATATCTCGCGCGGTGGTGGGACCCTCACCGCGAGAAGCCACGTATGGTGAGGGATAACACTGCCAGCTAGACCATTGACCGCGCGGACGTCCAAATGACAAGAGATAACGCTGCAAAGCCTACTCTACTCGGTACACAACATACAGTCTCGCTGTGAGAAGTCGTGACCGTCTACAGCCTATGATGCCAGCATGTCCCTCCACCGCAAGAACCCTCATCCGCCCATGCTTTCCGGCGCCTCCGCTTCTAGCTCGGCTTTCCACCGAGAGAAACAGCATCCGGCGAGAGTCCAATGTGACATGATGGGTCTATACTAGTCCCACGCTCGCAAGATTCTACGGCTGGCATGGGCTTACATCGGCACGTCGCCTCCGCGTGGGGCCCATAACCGCGAGAAGCCGCAACCTGCATGAGCTTACGGTGCCACGATGACTGTGGTAGGGCCCCACGACCACGAGAGTCTACGGCTGACACGGGATCATGGCGCCACATCGTCTCTTGGGGGACCCACCGGGAACAACACTCATGTAGAGCGATACAGCCCGCAGACGCTGATGGCGGGCCCATGTCGTTCACGCACCCTACCTTCCAGTGACGCAGTATACGATGGCGCGTGATATACCCATCCGTGGTATAGAATCTTTCTCCCTATACCACAGCGGGACCCGCCTCATAGGATAGCAGGGATCCTTTGTGACGTCGCTGCGTGTCCATCCCACGACCGAAAAGAATCGGGACAACATGGATAGTAGTTTGGGCTGAAACAATCTAGCGCTATTATTTAGTCCTGATTATTCAGCTCCATTAAGAATCCCGAAAGTAAATGAAGTTGCATAATGCCGACTTCCAACGCAACAACTCTCATTGTTGCTGACTCGAATGTCAACCTCACCTTTCGCTACACTCCTACTTCTTACTAGTCCCTACAACGAGTTGTAGATGTGAATTACTGATCCGGTATCATATACCCAAGAACTGTTAGGTGCATCGGCAAGACAAATTTCTATAACATTGCATATAAGCATACCTGAGTTGGAAGTTACACCTCCAATCTTGGCTTTGTCGGCCAAATCCTTGCTGCAATTCCTCTTTCGGTGGCCATCTGCCTTGAAATAGAATCAAGTGGATCCAGTTGAAGGAGATGTCTTAGTCCTAGAGGAAACACTTGGGATTGAATCCTGAGCATTACCTCCTGACTTAGTCTTCTTCTTGTTTGTAATGCCCTAGCATTTAGGGCCACACAAGAGAGTTTATGCATTTGCATTCATGCATAATAAAATCCAGGAAATTTTCACGCAAAACTAAATACCTAGAGGGATAAGGGTTTCTTTCACTTTGATGAGTTAGGGTTTAGCTCATTCAGGTGAATGTTATGAATTCTGACATGACCTCTAGATATTTTGGACTGTTTTTAGTAAGTAATTTCAATTGGTATTTAAATTTTTAATTGACTTTTGAAAGAATTCAAATTATAAGTATTTAAGAGTTTATTTTATTAAAAGAACATTCCAATGATTCAATTTGAAGTATTATTACATTATATAATAAGTATACAATTAAAGAGAATTCTAGTAATTAAAGTAATTCAAATAAAGACAAAAGAATAGAAATCTTTATTTCTTTATTATTCGACATATTACAATACAAGGATACAAATAAATAAGAACTTATTACCAAAAGAATAATTGCAAATGAAGAAAATAAAACCTTATTGAATAAATGTTATTACAATGTCTTTACAAATGAATAAAAGAAATTACAAAAGGATAAAAGAAAACCCTACACTATTCCAAGCTTTATCTTCTCATATTTTCTTATGCTATTTTGTACCTGCAAGGAAAACAAAGAAAACAAATGAAAATAAACAAAGGTTAAATGTTAGTAATTATGCTCTTAGAATGAATAGTGCAATGCACTGTTAATATTTCATCACTAAGCATATTTAGAGAGGGGCAAATTTCACCAAAGGTAATATCTATTCTTTTTAACATAAGGCCTCAGTGCAACATCATCGGCAAAGGGGAAAATTTCACCAGAGATTAAGATGGAAAGGCAAGGTAAAAGTAGTAATATTCCAAACTTACTTGAACTGATGCATTTTAGCACAGCAAGCAAGCACACAACACACACAGCAGTGCATGCCTGTGTGCTGTTGACACATGAATGAACCAAGAGAAGAGATAAGTACACAGCCGCAGTAGAAGATAGCTCTCTCTCTCTGCTGAACACATTTTATCACTGCAAGAACATCCATCTCATCTCAGCCAGATACTCACCAGATCAACCACTAAATCACCAAAGAAATCCAATATCCATTAAGCCAACATGGTCACCTAAGGAGGGGGTGGATCAGGTGTTGGGAAAGGACAAGCTAGGTGCTATAGCAAGCAAGGCAAGGCCAAACCAATAAGTAGAGCCAAGAGGAGAAGGCCAGCAACCAGATCAAGTCTGGAGTAAGGTCATGAAGGTTACCAAAAGCCTGTCAAGCAACTACAAACTTCAGCAACCTCACAAGGTGATATATACAAATTCCGTCATGTATATTACATTCTTTGCCAAGTTTCTAGCATGGATTAGGTTCACAAAGGATACCTCAGATTTATACGCAGTTGGAGTATTGAATATTCACATGGTTTGGGGATATATTGATGCATCTATTCATCTATGGTAGGATAAAAGGAGAAGCCTCAGTTTTTGCATCACAAGCAAGGGACAAGAAAAACAAACTATGTAACAGTAGATCATAGTAACATAGCATACCATTGTGCACACTCCACTAAAGAGGCACCAGAATGGCATGGCTAGTAGTAGGTGCCATTACAAGTTTACTAAACAGTCTAATGTAGATAAATAATTTTCCTAGAAATTGATCCTAGGTATCATATGTAATTCAAACTCTGTCATGCTAACAAGATAGAAGCATTTCAACAAACTTGGTGGCTAACATAATTGCTCAAGGATAGATAGAATCCTCATGGGATTATTCTAGATTCATTCCAGATGTTGTGGTTTGTTAAACATTAGAGCATACAAATAAATTCCCACACAAAAATTTATAGCATGTACAGGGTAGCCTACATATACTATCATTTAGACAATACCCACATTCCTCATCAAATTCAGAACATGATACAGGCAGATAAAGGAAACAACATCTTAGTATATTTTTTCAAGGTATGAATTGTTGTAGCCATCACCAACATCACATCAGTAGCAATAATAGAATAGAATCAACAAAGCACACTTGATGTTGCTACCAAGCACTCGGTTTAACTGAGGTAAAAACATAGACAATATAACATATATGTCACTAAACCATAGGTAAGTAATTTCCAAGCCAAATTCATCAAAACATAATGAGCTTACACATGATACTACACAAATTTCTATCAGGGCTAAGGGTAATCAGAGAGAGTGAAGGAAACCAGTTCATAGCAAACCCTAATTAGGGTTACATGCAATGGTATAGAGAGAGATTTGGAGATGGAGAAGTAAAACTTACTCGGGAGCCTCGCTCAGCAAGGAGAGGTAGGAGAGGGAGGTAGCCGGCGTAACCTTGCACGGCGGCACGGAGGGTACCGAAGCACCGACACCATGCCGAGACACACCTGCGGCTACCGAGGTCCATAAGAGGCAGCACTGGCAACCACCAGACCACCAGACCACCACAACGACGTCATGAGACCACCGGAGCACAACGGAGAGATGATGGTGAAACACTAATCGCTAGTGCAGGGGTCAACGCGGCCAGACGAGGGGGCGTATGATAAATCGGTGCAGACCAATCGATGTAGCAATGTTTAGTTAGTCGACAAGCATGGCGGAGGTGGCTAGAACTTCCGGAGCTGGCCGGGATCGAAGGGCGACGATGGCGGCAACATGAGGTCACCAAAGGGAGAAGAGGCACGAGAGAGAGGAGAAAGCGTGAGGGGTCTGGGTCGGTTTGACTAACATAGTGGACGCGTTGGGGTTAGCCTGAGCCATGGGCTAGGCCATCCTATGGGTCAGATCCAGATTTAAAGTTTTTTTAGCAAAAAACTTAAATCCATAAAAGAAATAGAAAATTACCATAATACCCCTGAGAGTATTTAGGCTCTAGAAAAATAAATAAAAATCCTAAAAACACATATGATACCTCTAAATGTTCATAAAATATTAGTTATCTAATAAAAATACTAATTTGTCCTTTAAAGTGGTAAAAGTTAAACTGATCATTTAAAGACAATAATTCCTTTATGGATTTTCATAATAATAAGGATAATACCTAAAATTAAATAAAAATCATTTTTAAGATCTTGAATAAGTATATTTTACTAGAAAAATACTAAGTATATTATTTCAAAAGGTTTTAAGATTTCTAAAGTAATAAATCCTTATTTACCTATTTTATTAAAATAAAATACTTGTTTTATCATATGTTAATTCTTCAAAATTATTTCTTAAATAATAAATAATCATATGTCCTTATAAAATATTGCAATCTTAAAAAGAATTTAAGTCTAAATAGTAGACCTAAAATCATAATTATGGTTTCTAAAAAAATTAAGTGTAAAGTGCTAACTATATAATACTCCTTTAGAACCTTAAATCAATTATAAACCAATAACCTTCAACATAACCTTATGCATCATTCACTTATATTTAGGGTGAATGATCTCATATCTTTAACCATACTTAGCATGACTTTAAAGCTTAATAGGAATTAAGCAAACCATAAAATGAGATCACCATATCTCATAATTTGATTTAACTCTATAACTTACCTATCATCGCCTTCCTCGATTTAGATTCGTAGAGTTATCCCCAATACCTATACGATTTCCTTATCGATCGTATCGAGGAAAACTCTTAAACTCAAAAGCAATATAAAACTACTTTATCTTAACTCTACTAATATTGTATAGTTAATTTCGGTCTGTTACTCAACCAAGTAGAATCTTATTAACTTAGGATCGTTAGAGCGATTCAAATATCCATTGATTGTGTTCTATAAACACTATGAATTGTTTAACTTAATGTAATAAGTACTTTCTTCGAAAGTTATTCTTTTTGAAACTTCATACAAAATTTTAGCAAATCTATTGAAACTCACGAAATTTAAATGTGATCGACCAATATTCAACATTAATAAATGTTGTACTTTACATTCATAGCATGTTAATTACTTTCAGAATCTTAGGTTAGATCTTATTATGAAGTACTCTTGAATGTAACATGAACTAGCAGGGTGACCCGCGCAATTGCGTGGCTAGATTTTCCATGTGTTAATTTTTATAGTGTTTTATTTTTACATGGTTGTTATTATACGATATTTTTCATTATTTATCACCATGTGATTGTATATATAGTTATGGATAAAAATACTATAAATAAATCCACATCGATCAAAATGTTTACATAGTAATAGCCAAAGTAAGATATATTGTCTACATATATCTTCTCCATATATATTTTTGTGCATCGTAGTGTGATGTTTCCTTTCATCATTTAAAGAATAATATCTACGTCAAAACTAAATGTAAATTGCGCTTATGTAGCATCCCGTAAAACCACTACTAGAAAATCGCGTGTTGTTTTATTTCTGTGCATCATCATGATCGTATGCTCATGTCATCATGCCACATTGCATTTGAGCATCGTCATCATCATGCATATGTTTGTCTAAATTTATTTTCTAAAAGCCTAGTTTTATTTTCTAAATATCCCTCGTCATTACTTCAAATAAAACCCCGGTCTCTTTCAAATATTTTATTTGTCTAAAACTATTTATCCAAAGACTATTTAAAACAAATTAAATAAATAAAACATATTTTATAGAAACCGGGGAGGCAGCCTAGCCCGTAGGCCAGGCCGCCTACTACCCGGCTAGATCAACCCGTTTCAGACCAAACCCTAGATAGACCAATCCCATTCTAACCTAAACCCTAATTCTAAGTCGACCCTACCCCTCTCTCCTTACCTCACAGCCGCCACACCCCACCCGTGCGCTGCCGACCACCAAGACCACACCTGGTTCAACACCCCGACCCACACCGACCGGACCGAACCACCACGTGCACGGGAGCCTGGCCCTACTTGCACCGACACGTGAAGTACCCCAGCCCCGCATCCCCTCACGTGATCCCTCTCCTCTCCTTCTCGATCCCCACTGCCCCTGCTTCTCACTCGATCCCTGCATCTGCCGCCGCCGCTGCACCTCGGCCGCCTCCCGCGTGAGCACCGCATGCCTCGCTCACCTCGCCCTGCCGCCTCTCTACAGCGCCCAGAGCCACGGGCCGCTCCCCTGCACCTCCCCGGTAGGTCGCCACAGGATCTCCACCGCAGAGCCTCTTCCCGCCACCGTCAGGGACGCCGCCTCCCCGAGCCGCGCTACGAGGCTCCTTGCTGAGCCTCTCCATCGACCGCCCTCTGCCGCTAGCACCAGCCACGCCCCTACGAGCTCGTCACCGAGCCGCCTCCCTATTTCCCGTCGTCCGTGTCGCGCCTGCCGTCTCCTCCTGGCCGCGTCGTGCCGCCATCATCCCGGACCGCTGTGGCCACCCAGCCTTCGTCCGCATCGCCGCTGTCGGCCCGTTTCTGTAGGCATGCGAAGTCCGAGCCGCATCTGTGTCGACGTGTTCAAGCCACCGTTGCCCGCGCGCGTCGCCCCTCCTTCCTCTCTGGCCAACCATCTGAAGGACACTGTTTGTTGTCCTCAGTCGCAGGCGCGCCAAGAAGCTGTCAGCATGGCCTCTTCGTCCTATTACGTAGCATCCACGCGTTTGCCTCCTATGTTGCGCTCCTGTTCATGATCTGACCAGGTTATTCTGGTGTTGTGCCCTGAAGTTTTCCCTGCTATGTCTTTGTTCGTGTATGGCCTGCGGCAGTCTAATGTCCATGTGGACCTTTCTTCAGACAAGCGCGACAAGTGGAGAGGTAATCTTCGAACAAGCTCTACTTCAGTGAATCTGGCTTGCCCGCTGGCGCCGATCCAAGATAGTCATTGACAATCGAGCCGAAACCCAAGATCCCCTATATGGAACCAAGACCCTCTACCTGAAGACCCCGAGGCCTCCTTCATGGAACCCCGGAGACTGAACCCTCGACACGCCAAGATCTCCTTCCCGGACGTCGAGACCCCAAGATCTCCAAACCCCCATGTATGACCCCTATCCGATACCCCTATTTTTATAATATTGACATATACTTGTTGCATATTAAATCATCCATACTTGCATACATGTTTATTTGTTTGGGGGTACTTTGTGGTTTCACCTTATATTAAATATGGAGCCCATATGCGGGATATTCTAGGCTTATATTGGGCTCTATTTAAATTTGTGTATTGAACAGATGCCATGTTTTATCTTGTTAAGTCAACATATAAATTGCAGGGTGCCTAAACAACATGGACCTATTACTTAATTGTCGGGACCCCGGTTCCGCTTAATATTGCCTATTGCACCGCATCTTTGCCATGGCATGCATCATACCTATATCATGCTGGATCTTTTGCCGTAGTATTAAATAGTGCATCCGGTGTTTCTTTTAGTGCTTTGCTTCTTCACGGATTTGACCGTTGAGTTGATGCGAGTATTGACAAGTTCTTCGGATAATGTACCTTGAGTCGTGTTTCCCAAGCGAGCAATCTCCCCCTTTCTACCTATTTTTGCATTTATAGTCTTTACTTCCTTCCTGTTGATTTACTGCTATCCATGTTGCGATGCTTTAGTTTCCGTACCATTTATATTCCTTGTAGCCTCTATATTGCCTTGGACACATCCTATTGCCTATTGTTTGATAGATAATCAGCCTTGCGAGTCGTAGTTGCTTGCTCAGGTGCTGTTTCGCGTCGTTGTTGTTCCACCTTTGTTGGAAGGTTGGCACATGCTTAATGGTGGAGATGATCATGACTTTAATTTCAACTGATAAATAAAATGCTGGGAATAGATATAACTAATGCAGAGGCACTGGTGGGTAATAGCTAATATTTGGTTCTTCCACGCTCACTTGTGTCCCGTAGGCCACGAGTACTTGATACATGTTCCTTGACTATTCGCACTATCCACATACAAGAGACTCTATGAATTCCCCTTTGCCTGAGCTTGATTCGTACTTTATTTCTTGGGGCCACAAGTAGTTTGGGGCTTTATTACTATCATGTACTTATGCCATGCTTTACTGCTTTATTTACGATTATGCGTGGAGCACCTGTACTGTTTTAGAATGTGAAATGTTTTCGCGGTATCGACAAGCCCAGTCACACTTTCGGGTTTCCAATCGTTTATAGCCATTGACACAAACCCTGGGTTCGTCTCGGAGCTGGCCAACTTCGTTGCGGGTAGCTTAGTGGGGTGGCCCCCTGAAATGATTTATGAATCCTATGATTGCTTTGTCGTGAGACCTTGTTGCGTTTTATTTGGTTCTTCCCGAGGTTGATCGTGTGTGTGTTGCTATTTGTGCATCCCTGGAGGATAAAACTTTCAGAAAGCCGTGTCCGCGGTTATGGACGACTTGGAGCACAATATCTCGATCATAGACAACTATAACTAAAGTGGTGCTATAAATTTGACGTTGACATGTCTAGTAATCAGATTCACTACAACGGAATGAGTAAATAAAAGTACCAACAACTGCTGGTTTTTGGGAGGTCTCATGCTATCTATATCTGACTAGTAAGTGCTGCAACTATAATGGAATGAATAAAACTGCCAACTGTGTGAGTTTCTAGGTTTGACTTCCTCGTTTGGTCTCGAGGGAGAATGCCAGGATGGGTATGATTGGTGTTAGTATAAGGTTGGTTCCGAATAGGTCTTTCTTATCTCTCTCTAATAGCCGACAGTTTATCGAGTCTCTATAGGTTTTTTAGTGCATGCTTCGCTGCCGCTTCAGTCCACCATACCTATGTAGGCGAGAGCCGCCGAATTCTAGACGCGCGGTGTACTAGCCTCAGTACTGACCACTCCCTTTTTCCTTTGTCCTTTGTCGGCACCCCTTTTTGTTTAACAGGTATAAGTTCAACGTCGTTAGCAGGGTTAACCTTCCGGCTTGGCCTGGGCAGGGTTATGGATGCCATTGGTTATTCTTTAGGGCTCTTAGCCTCATTTGCATCTTATTCGTACTCGGATGTTGTATCGTTTTTAATATGATTTGGATCTTTGTATTATATATCTGTATTCTTGACTCATGGAGTCGTTGTTAAATATATCTGTTATGTGGGTTCTATCGTGAACTATTGTGTAATGGTATTACTTCATTTTCCACCCGCACGCAAGTGACTGGTGGGCATCTTTAAATCGTTTCTATGCGGGTTTGGCGGAAATCGCTAAAACTTGCATAGTGCCGATTCGAGGGTGTTACAACTTATTTGTTAAATTGGTTATTCTCTTTCTAATTATATTTTTTGATTGGCCCAATGCATGCTTCCCAAGATGCTAATCCTAGTGTAGTACAACGAAACACATCAAGTTTTTTCCTTCAAAAATAAAAGATATGATGATCCCTTGATCACCTCCTTAATCATTGTTTTGTACCAAAACCAGCATTTAATTTATGTCAGACTGGACGTTAATTTTGATAGAACCGCACATTCCTGCAGCAGCATCACACTTGCATTCTCACGATCATGGATTGATCTTTAAGTTTTTGTTAGATTCTTACGAACCGTAGCATGAATTATAATACGCTTCAAAGCTGAAGGAAAGACAAAATAGTAGTGTTAACTCAAAAAAATGTTTTCGAGATGTAAGGAAATACCTAGTGTTTTGAACAACATTCTCATTACTACCACTTCAATGCTTTATGTACACATATGGAGTTATGAACATATTTCCTAAAGTTGATGCTATGCCACTTTCGAACCGTTGGCTGTGTTGACATCATGGGCACGTAGTGGCTAGTGTGGTGATATGGAGACATGGGTCAGCCGGTCCTTCAAGCGGTTTTCTCATACTATATGCATCGCCGTCGTGCTGTCACTCTGCTGGGTGTGTACCGGATGCGTTGCTTCTCGTCGGGCGTGTGCCCATGTGTCTGGATCTCATCAGTCATCAGGGGTGAACCTTTTTTGAACGGGATACCCTAGAATCGAGATATTTTAACTGTAGAGTCCAGCCTGTATACCCCCTTTTGGAATTGCAAGAAATTAAGCAGGTCATCAAGTACGTCATGTGAGATCAGTCGTGATGTGGATGATAATGAATTTAATCCGCCGATTCTATCGCTCCTGGCCTGACCGATACGAAGCTTATCATTTAGACCTTGCTATCCAGGAAAGAGCTTGTATGTTCGGCACTTCGTCGGTGCGAGATTGATAAAGGATCTCAAGCGTCATCGCAGGGGACACTTACATATCTGAATCGATCGTCTTGAGGGCCGATGTGTTAGATAATTAGGCATAATTTCCGTGATTAATTTCAGAATATTAAACATGAGAATACCAGCTATTAGCACGTGTAACTCGAACATACTAGATGTACTAAACAACAAGATGAACGGAAACATGCAGCAGCTAAACATGTACTCGCAGAACATGATGAATAACCAGAAAGCAGCACATCGCACGTACCGTTCGAGTGCAGTAGTCGCAGCAGTAACCTTGGGGAAGATTGATCGAAGCAGACGCCGGCGAAGACGACGATAGGCAGCACCATCCGACTTGGATGGAAGACGAGCCGTGATGTAGAACTCGAGCAGTCGCGTAGAGCGCTTCCCAAAAACCTTATTCGCCCTCTCCCGTACAGGATCGCAAAGGCAAGTGGTTCCGGAGACCTGCTCTCCCGCTCGCCGGTGCACGCCGGCAAACGGGAAGGAGTAGACTACGGTGGCGACGCAAGGCAGAGAGGAGGCAAAACCCTAGATTGGTTTTCAGTCTGTACGTGGTGGAAGCCGCACTGGCGTTTATATAGAGCGGCTCGAGAACCCCGCATAGGGCACGTCGTGGACCAAGCCCACGTTGCGCATGTTCGGGTCGGTTACAGATAGCCCACGATCCGGAAGCGACCCGAATAGGATGACCGTTGACACGTCTATTAAAACCGCACAAGTTTTCCCAAGCAGCAAAAATAAAGCTCGGCTCGGCGAGATTCCCGCAACCCGCAACCCACGGCGCGCGCGGCGTGACGAGACGAGCGGGCGGGCCTTGTGAGCGGCGGCGTCGTCGTCAGAGGAGCGCGCGTGTAGTTCTCCTCTTCTCACTTACTTTACTAAGTGGTGAACCACTCCACCTTATAAGGTGGTGTAACTCTTCTCCAACTTTCTATGTGGGACTAAACTTTAGTTTCCACTTCACTCATATGTGAGCTGCCATCAAATTGGGCTAAATCACGCATGGGCTTCCACACACATGGGTTTTGAGATTTAGGGATAAACTGAAATCACATATGGGCTTAAATAAATTAGCCCATTATTTCTAACAATCTCCCACCAGATCTCAAATGCCCATTTAAAGATTTGCCAATCCTCGCTACTTGTTTATATACCAGTGTTTCAGCAGAGACTGTTAAATTAAACATCCGCCTAGAATCTTGAACTACGTCTATCTACAACTTGAACAATGGATAAACCTTGAATTGCAAGTTTGGTGCCAATAGATTTCACTCAAAATCATAACTAGTACCTGGCTACCAGTAGCCTACCCCGCGGGTTGGAGCATATGCGTCATACTCCCTGGTCTCTTCATGAGTTTACTAGAGACCACCCAAGTCTCATAGACCACTACGTTTACAGTCGAGCTCATATAGGTGTGTTCTTTTAAGAATGCCCTGTAGGACGGCATCTTCGCTAGTTATAGCCAATAGAAACACATTAAGGCATATTACCAACCTGCCTTACAGATTTGAGAGTCATGCATCTTCACCTAGAGAGGGTTACAAAAGTACTCTCCTCAGTCAAACCACTAGCTTGTTCTTCCCAGATCCTAATTCACGGGATCTCCGATCACATAGGTTGGGTTACCACTATGGTGTGAAATCCATAGGTTTCAACCCCATCTCCCTCGATGCATTTTCTATCACAATTCGTGATAGTCCCTTTGTAAAGGGATCTGCCAGGTTTTTTATCTGTTTGAATATACGTAACAGTTATTACTCCAGAGTTTCTCAATTTCCTGACAGATTTCAAACGTCTCTTGACGTGTCTTGATGACTTCGCGTTATCCTTAGAATTGTTCACTTTGACAATAATAGTTTGGTTGTCACAATTCAAAAGGATTGCCGGCACAGGTTTTTCAACCACAGGCAAGTCCATCAAGAGTTCACGCAGCCATTCTGACTCAACAGTGGCTGTGTCTAAAGCAGTAAGTTCTGCTTCCATAGTTGACCTCGTCAATATGGTCTGTCTACGAGATCTCTATGAGACTGCGCCACCTCCAAGGGTAAACACATACCCACTCGTGGATTAGAGTTCATCAACATCAGAGATCTAGTTCGAATCACTATATCCTTCAAGCACAACAAGGTGCCCTGAATAGTGAATCCCATAGCTCATTGTACCACATAGATAGCGCATGACCCTTTCAAGTACATGCCAATGATCAATACCCAGGTTAGACATGAACCTACTCAACTTGCTCACAGCAAAAGAGATATCAGGTCTTGTAGCACTTGCTAAGTACATGAGAGAACCAACAATTTGTGAATATTTCAACTGGTCTGTTGGTTCCTTCTTATTCTTTCGCAATGTCAAACTGGGATCATAAGGTGTTGGAGAAATCTTGCCATCAATAAAGCCAAAATGTCTCAAGACCTTCTCAACATAATGAGATTGTGTTAAAGTAATCCCATTTCTGTTCTTAATAAGCTTGATGTTTAGAATCACATCAACCTCTCCCAGATCTTTTATATCAAAACTCTTTGACAAGAAAGACTTGACTTCATTTATCACATCCATGTTTGTACCAAAGATCAGAATATCATCCACGTACAAACATAATATAATGCTATCTCCCCCACCATGGAGATAGTACACACACCTATCAGCCTCATTAATGACAAAGCCAGCAGAAAGTAGAGTTCTATCAAACTTCTCATGCCATTGCTTAGGTGCTTGTTTCAGGCCATATAAATATTTTAACAACTTGCACACCTTTGTCTCTTCACCTTTTACTACAAACCCATCCGGCTGATCCATATAGATCTCATCTTCCAACTCTCCATTAAGGAAAGTTGTCTTCACATCCATTTGATGAACGAGAAGACCATAAGAGGCAGCCAGGGACAATAGTACTCGAATGGTGGTCAGTCTAGCGACAAGTGAATAGGTGTCAAAGTAATCTTCGCCTTCTTTCTGTGTGTAGCCCTTTGCTACAAGTCGTGCCTTGTACTTCTCAATAGTACCATCAGGCCTTAACTTCTTCTTGAACACCCACTTACAGCCCACAGGTTTGCAACCGTAGGGTTGTTCTGATAGTTCCCAAGTTCCATTAGAAAGAATCAAGTTCATCTCATTTTGGACAGCTTCTTTCCAATCATCTGCAGCAGGAGATGCATATGCCTCTGCAATGGATCTGGGAGTATCGTCCACAAGGTACATGATGAAATCATTACCAAAGGATTTTGCAATCCTCTGTCTCTTACTCCTTGTGGGAGGTTCATCATCATCCTTCTCTAGGACTTCCTCATGTGTTTGTTCAAAATTCTCAATAGATGCACTAGATTTAGGAAGTATTTCAGAAGAAATTCTAGCAATGCTATGCATATCCTTCATAGGAAACATATTCTCAAAGAATGTTGCATCACGAGATTCCATTATAGTATCAACATGCATATCAGGAACCTCAGACTTAACCACTAGAAATCTATAGCCTATACTCTACGGAGCATATCCTAGAAAGATACAATCCACTGTCTTAGTTCCAAGTTTGCGTTTCTTGGGAATCGGTATGTTGACCTTAGCCAAACACCCCCAAGTGTGCAAATATGCAAGTGATGGTTTTCTCCCAGCCCACTCCTCATAAGGGGTCTTTTCTTTATTCTTGTTAGGAACTCTATTCAGAACATGACATGAGGTCAACAAAGCCTCCCCCCACCATGCCTTTGATAAACCAGCAGTGGCTAGCATGGAATTCACCAAGTCAGTCAGCGTGCGGTTTTTCCTCTCGGCAACCCCGTTTGATTGGGGCAAGTAGGGACGCGTCCTCTCGTGAATAATGCCATGTTCCTCACAGAACTTGTCAAAGATTTTGGGAAAATATTCACCACCATGATCCGACCTAATACGTTTGATCTTTCTCTCCAGTTGATTTTCAACTTCGGCTTTATAAACTTTAAATTAGTCTAAAGCTTCATCTTTAGTGCGCAACAAATAAACATAGCAGGATCTAGTCGCATCATCAATCAATGTCATGCAATATCTCTTTTCACCTTTTGTCAACACACCATTCATCTCACATAGATCAGAATGTATGAGTTCTAGAGGTGCCAAGTTTCTCTCCTCGGCAGCCTTGTGGGGCTTTCGAGGTTGCTTTGATTGCACATAACTATGGCACTTAGAACCTTTGGAAATAGTGAAATTCGGAATTAAACTCAAGCTGGACATCCGAGACATCAAACCAAAATTAATGTGACATAAACGAGAATGCCAAACACTGGTATCATCATTAACATCACCATAAATATGATTCACGGATTTATTACAAAACTCTGAAAGAGAGAAATAGAACAAACCTCCAAACTCATAACCTTTACCAATAAATTGTCCATGTTTCGAAACAACGACTTTATTAGACTCTAACACAACCTTGAACCCATCTTTGCATAGAAGGGATCCACTAACGAGATTTTTGTTCATAGTAGGGACATGCTGCACGTTCCTCAGCTGTACAATCTTTTCGGAAGTAATCTTCAGATCCACCGTGCCAACACCATGAATAGAAGCATGTGATCCATTCCCCATTAGGACGGAAGAATCCCGTGCGACCTGATAAGAAATGAACATAGAGATGTCAGCACACACATGAACATTAGCACCCGTATCAATCCACCAACATGGTGATTGAAACACTGAAAGAACAATAAATAAATTACCATACCCATCCGTGTTGCTAGCGGTCACGACATTGACAATCTTTCCACTTTTCCCTCTGCGATCTGCACGTTCTGGGCAGTCCTTGGAGAAGTGTTCGAGGTCTCCACAGGTAAAGCATCCTAGCTCGGCCTTGTTCGGCTTCTTCTTCTTCTTGAAGGTTGTAGTCTTTTCAGGCTTGTTGAAGGAGGGCTTATAGTTCCCTTTGTTCTTGCCGAAGGTACTCTTCTGCACCATGTTGGCGCTAGACTGACCCTCGCCTCCTTTCTCAGTAGTGTCCTTAGCCTGAGCCTTCTCCTCAACATCAAGAGACGCTACCAGGTTTTCAACCGATATCTCTTGTCTCTTATGCTTGAGTTGTGGCGAAGTTCCTCCATGACGAAGGCAACTTTGCAATGATGCACCCAGCCACAAACTTGTCGGGTAAGTTACACTTAAGGATTTCAAGCTCCTTGGCAAAGCACTGTATCTCATGAGCTTGTTCGACTACAGAACGGTTGTTAACCATCCTGTATGAGTAAAGTTACCTCTTCACAATGGGCACTTCCTTTGTGCCAATAGAAACGGTCGGAGCCTTACGCTTTCGAGTAAATGTCTCTGGCAAAGGAACCAGTTCTCCATCATCCTGAGAGATCTCAGGAGGATATCCCTCGAGAGGAGCAAGCTCCGACTCGGGGAGATCAGCAAGCTGAAAAGGAAAAATATCTCAGTATTGCAGAAAGAGACAATAATGTAAAGATGAACACATAATTCGAGTTATTGTTGGAAACTTACTGGTACCATGGGATTATCAGCCGTATGCATGTCCAAGGACAGCTCCGGAATTTTCCTCTCGATCTGCTCCCATATTAACCATTTGATTTTGGACTCATAGTCCTTTTCCGAGTAAGGACGGGGGTAGATCCGGAGAGAGTCCTTCTTGGATGACGTGATCGAGTGCATAAGCTGGTCACCATGGTGTTGGAGAGGCTAGATCCGGCGTGCCATCCAGCAATGAATTAAGTCGGACCCTTTAATGCCCTTGTGCTTCATCAGATATTCAATCCGCCTCTTGGCAAGAAGCAGATCATCACTGAGAGCCGACGCATCTATGTCCCTGGACTCTTGGGGCGTGGCGGCACCGTCAACAAAAGCCAGCAAAGCAGTAGCTTTGCCGGGAGCTGGAATATCCTTATGATAGAAAAAAGTGGATGGACAATGCTTTACCGACTCACTAGCCTTAATCCTAGGATAGACACGCTCTCTCCTAATAGAAAGCTAAGAGTTCCGGTGATGTATGGATTACCGACCGTGATAGAGTTTCTCCGGGTATGAAAATAATACCGAAAGAGAATGAGACTCGGCCTAATGCCGAGATACCCCTCACACAAAGAGGCATAAGCACTCATCTCTAAGAGAGAGTTCGGGGGGAGATGGTGGAGTTGAACTCCGTAATAATCTATCACCTCAGAGAAGAAATCTGGGGGTGGAAAGCTCAAACCTCTGTCGAACTGGATGCCGAAATGCACCCGCTTGCTGGTGTTGGAGGTGGGGACGGTTTGTCCATAGCCGCTCCACTAGTCGCCGGTGCGGAGGAGCCCTTCATTCTTGACGACGCGAAGCTTGGCGTCATCCAAGACGTAGGCGATCCAGACCCCGCGGAAGCTCTCCTTCTCCGCTGCTGACACCGTCACTATTGTCACCGCCGTGGCGGAAGATGAGGCTTCATCCATCTTCCGGGCGCCGATGACCTAGGATGGGCGGCGCTAGGAGATTTTGGGGGAGGCGGAGGAGCTCTATTCGTGGGAAGCGTCGAGAGGAAGGAAGAAGGCACTAGCATTGGTGGAGAGGAAAGGGATAGATCTCAACCCCTTATATCCTTCACCTGCACCAAGATTCGTGCAATGTAAACAGTAACCGTGCCACACGTCGTGGAAGGAGCTGGGTAACTCCCTCGCGATGATTATGCCGCCTCGATCTCCATGCATGCATTAAAACGACGCCTCGATTCCATGAAAGGCGGACCCACCAACGGTCGTGCTAACGGGAATTTCTGTCAGTGACGTGACTTGACCATGACTGGTGTCAGATTACATCAGAGACCAAGTTCCGGCTTAGTTTGAATTTCAAGCTGGAAACCCAAATAATGTGTTCATAGGTCCGACTCGTTTTGAGACTCAAATCCTATCGTTTCTTTTGAAGTTTCAGGAACCCTTCAAGATTCTGCACGCCGAAGATCAAGCTAGACGATGATGAAATCCGACTCTGGATCTTGGAGGCTTCCAAGGGCTATTGTTGGGGATATACTTTCCGGGTATCCTTATTGTGCCTCATTGACCAGGGTGGCCCAATTCGGGTTACAGCTTTGCTTCACGGGCGGCCCAGTCAGGGAGAAGAGACGGAGTCTAGTCCGGCTACGGGAAGGCCCAGAAGACTTATCGACATAGGCCTGAGATGTTACTTGTAGTTTAAGATGTACTCTATAACTAACTCTTAGTCGTAGCCAGATCGGTCTCTCCTGTAATACCAAATAAACTTCCATTAGAACACTAGCTACTGTAGCACTTCCCTCAAAAATCTCAATTCCCCAAAAGAACTCAAAAAAGGAACCAACAAGAAGCAAATGCAGAAAATGGAAGAAATCTGTCAAAACAGACTAACAGGTAAAGACGAATTTTTTCGAAGACCTTCTGTTTCTCAAATCAAAAAGTGTTGAAATAACGAAAGTTAGATAACAACCTGGGGCAGAATCACAAAAATTCACGCCTCAAAAAGATCTTCAAAGATTTTACACGAATTTTTATGGTGAATCACAGAAATCTGTTTCGGGACAGCAACTTTCCCAATCATTACTTCTCTCTCATTAGAGGTTACTCTTGGCACAAAAAGCAAATAAAAAGGATAAGGAGCGGTTATTACTGAAATTCCAACACTCATCTAAAACTTTTGGGTTATGTCCCAATAAGTACTTTTCTTTAACGCCTTTAAGTTAGGCATAAGAAGCAAGAAAAAGGATCAAGTGTTCTCGAATGAAGAAGCATTAAGACCAAATTTTGTTTTCATAGGAGAAGCAAAAGAAATCTTCTCTCTCTTCTTAGGGAAGTGTTCTGTACCTTTCTTGAGTGGGAGTTGATATTTAATGGTGCCTTCTTTCATATCAATAATGACACCAACAGTTCTAAGAAAAGGTCTTCCCAAAGTAATAGGACAAGAAGCATTGTATTCAACATCCAAAACATAGAAATCAACGGGGACATAGGCATTCTTAACCATAATAAGAACATCATTAAGACTCCCCATGAGTTTCTTTTTAGCATTATCATCAAGTGGGACATTCAAATAACAATCTTCAAGTGGAGGCAAATCAAGCATATCATAAATCCTTCTAGGCACAGGTGGAGCAATATGTGTGCTCATAAAATCATTGTTGTTGGTGCTAGTGAAGTCACACAACTTAGTGTTTTCAAGAGTAGTCATTTTTTTGGGTTTTCAAATAAGAAAGCGAACTTGTAAGACTAATTTTTTTTGTGTTTTTGGAATAACAAAACAAGCAAACAAAGCAAAAAAGAAAACTAAGCAAAACAAAAATAACAAAGTAAAGAGATTGGTTATGAGGGACTCCCCTTGTGAAGATGTCCTTGACTCCCCGGCAACGGCGCCAGAAAAATGCTTGATGGCTCAATGCATGGCACTCAGAAAAGTGCTGGTGCGTGGTTGATGTAGAGCTCGTTGGGAACCCCAAGAGGAAGGTATGATGAGCACAACAGCAAGTTTCCCTTAGTATGAAACCAAGGTTTAATCGAACCAGTAGGAGCAAGGAAACACCCGAAAGGTGTTACTAGCTGAGCTTTGGCAGGCGCACTACCGGTGCTAGTAGCAACGTGGAGACCTGCACAACACAACCACAGAACTTTGTCCCCAACTTGCGATGAGGTTGTCAATCTCACCGTGTTTTGCTGAAAACAAAGGATTAAACGTATCGAATGGAAAGAAGTAAAAGTTTGCAGAAAGTAAACACAAAGAAGTAAACAGTTTGTAGATTGAATGTAAAAGACAAGGACCGGGATCCATAGTTCACTAGAGGTGGCTCTCCTTAGATAGATAACATGCTAGGTGAACAAATTACAGCGGGGCGATTGACAAACATCGAGAAAGCAATACATGCATATACTAATCATCTTGACTCCTTTGGCACTTGATTGGGCATTACAACATTATACATAGACCGCCATCCAACTACATCTATGACTAATAATCCACCTTCAGGTTATCATCCGAACCCCCTCCAGTATTAAGTTGCAAGCAACAGATTATTGCTTTACGAACTGCGTGTAAAGTAAACAATACGATTGTTCTATGAACAAAGGTTTTCTCCCTAGTAGCAACAGCACATCTAGTACCTTAGAGATTTCTGTCACTTCCCCAAATTACCAGAGGCATGAACCCACTATCGAGCATAAATACTAACTCTTGGAGTTTCTAGCATCTACTTGGCCAAGATAGCTAGTAACAATGGAAAGCATGCAAGATCACAAATAACAAAGACATGATAGAATCAATAATCAATCTAAAATAGCATCTCAATATCCATTGGATCCCCGCAAACACAACATGCAGAATTACAAATAGATGATCTTGATCATGAACGAAGCTCACAAGATCTAGACATGAAAGCACAAAGGAGGAGAACCAGCCATCTAGCTACTACATGGATCCGTAGTCCAAGGATGAACTACTCACGCATCACACCGGAGGCTTGCATGGTGATGAAGAAGGCCTCCAAGGTGAATTCTCCTCTCCGGTAGGGTGCCGAGAAGAGCTTCAGATCCCTCCCGATCTAGGGATGGAGACGACGGCGGCTACAGACTCTTTCGTGGATTTTTGATCGGGCACTTAGGGTTTACGTCCCGAGGGCATCTTATAGTCGGAAGGGGAGGCCGAGGGGGTGCCAGGGCTGGCCTCACCACCCCTGGCGCGGGCCAGGCTGGGCCGCACAGCCAGGTGGTGTGGTGGCCCCCTGGCCCCTCTCCGTCTCGTATTATGGCATCTGATGACTTCCGGAAAAATAGGCACTTTGGCTTTTGTCCCGTCCAATTTCGAGAATATTCATTTTCTGACTTTCCTGAAACCAAAAATAGTAGAAAACAGGCAGCTGGAACTATGGCTCTTGTTAATAGGTCAGTCCAAGAATCATATGAAAAGTACTCCAAAGTTGGAACAAAACACAAGAAAGTGGATAAAACCAAGCATGGAACATCAAAAATTATAGATACATTTGCAATGTATCAACATCCCCAAGCTTAACTCCTGCTCGTCCTCGAGTAGGTAAGTGTAAAAAGAAAAAATAATTTTTTGAGGTGACATGCACCATCAAAGACTTGATCAAAGTATTTGTAAAATATTCAAAGCTGGGATCATAGTACTTCAATCATAACATGAAAGACAAAGTTCTAGCAATAAGACAAAGAAACTATGATGCCACATGAAAAGGCACAAATAAAAGATTCATGAATAACAATGCTTTGCAAGACGTTTGTTTGTTTCACATAAAGAAAACACGGCATAATAGTATTCAGCTTGTCCCTTAATAGAATAGCAAATATAAATGCAAAGGACACCTTCAAAGTTCATAAGAGTGACTAGATACAATAGTTTAAAACAAGTAATATCAAAGTATGCATCAATCAACTAGTCTTGGGACAATGCACATAGAACTAAGAATGGCCACTATGCTCTCAAAATAGGTGCATAAAGATAGAAGGTGGAGACTCAATATAATGGTGGAAGAAAGGCCTTCATAGAAGGAAGTAGGGATTCAAGTCTCATAAAGAGCTACCAAAAATTATGGTACTTATAGCTTTCAGCTCTCATTGCCCCTATCATAAGCATCTTGAAGTGATTAAGGTTAAAGTGAACAAACTATGGTGTACATGCTTGACGAAGTATAAATCAGAAATCTCATGTCCCTTGTATACGAGGGCTGCTCCTCATGCTACTCAAGTTTAGTCACCAGTAAGTTCTTGTCATCATAAGTACATGTGTATCATAGAGAACCGCCAACGGGGTACCCCTTGCCCGATGATATGGAAGAATCCCCATATCAAAATGACAAGGCAAGCAGACAACGAGCATCTCAGCAATCTTCTTATTTACCATGGGAATATGGTGCTTTTTTCTCTCTTTCCTCTTTTCATAGTATCTCCTTTTTTATCTTTTCTCTTTTTTCTCAATATAGGACTCTTTTTTTATAAGAAGAATGCTTCATAGACAGCTCATTATGGTTACGCTACAGGTTTCCACCATGTCAGCATGGATTAGACCAGCGGCCCAGGCGTTTTTCTAACACATATACATAACTCCATGGACTTACAAGCTCCCCTTTCATTTCACACCGACGACATCCATATACAAAAGAGCATGATATCAACTAGGTACAAGTACCAAGTGCAATGTTGAAAGCGTTCCCCATGACAGCATGGTTCTGCTAATTCCCAATAAATAAGTGCAAGCATATACAACAAGCAGATACAACATAGACGACACAATGGTTCAAGTTTATTAAGGGCAAGAAAAGTGAAGTGTGCCATCAAGTTCGTGAGAGCTTTAATCACTAGTTTTCTCATAACAAGTTTAATTTGGAAGGTAAACAAAAGCATGAATATACTTGGAATAGCATAAGCTAGTAGGTAGGTATGGTGGACTCTTTGGAATAACTTGGTTTAGGGAGTTGGATGCATGAGTGGAACTCATACTTTGTTGTGCAGGCTAGCAAAAGACTGGGAGCGACAAACTAAGAGAGCAATAATGGCCATAATCATACAGAGTGACAAAACATCATTGATCAAAGCATAAAGTGATACTACAAGTTGAAAACTAAAGGGTCATAAAGGCTATGGTGACTTTAGATAGTCATAACATGGTGTGAGCATGTGCCAAGTCAACCCAAATAAAGCATCAAAGGAGAATACCACTATACTATGCTTTAATATGCTAAAACAACGCATGATTCATCCAAGGCACATTAAGCAATCTCAATTGTTTATAACAAGTCATGCTACAGCAAAGAATGCTAAGCATAAAGCCAAAACAATATCAACCATGGCATGACAAAGCATAGGCCATAGTCAAAAACAAGGTCTTTTTACCACATAAGCATGAACTTTCCTACTCTTTTCCAAACCAAACCAAACTATTTGCAAACCAATGTATGAAAGAGGGGGTCCAACCAATTTATTCAGAAAACTAAGCAAACCAAGCAAACGAAAAAACCAAAACGAAAACGAAAAATAAGACGCTCCAAGAACAACACAATTGTGCATGAAACAATAAAAATGAAGCATTTGGAAGGAACCTGGGATTTTTATTGATGAAGAAGGGGATGCCTTGGGCATCTCCAAGCTTTGACGCTTGAACTTCTTGGATATTTCTTGGGGTGACATGCGTGTCTTCCCCAAGCTTGAGCTTTAGGCCATCTTTCATCTCCTTACTCATCCCTTCCATACACCTAAAAATTTTCCTTCATACAAAACTTCACACAATCTTTATTAGCAACATTAGTGCTCTCAAGATAAATAAGTCTTAAGGTTCAGTTATAACACCAAATAAACTTCCATTAGAACACTAGCTACTGTAGCACTTCCCTCAAAAAGCTCAATTCCCCAAAAGAACTCAAAAAAGGAACCAACAAGAAGCAAATGCAGAAAATGGCAGAAATCTGTCAAAACAGATCAGCAGGTAAAGACGAATTTTTTCGAAGACCTTCTGTTTCTCAAATCAAAAAGTGTTGAACTAACGAACGTTAGATAACAACCTGGGGCAGAATCACAAAAATTCACGCCTCAAAAAGATCTTCAAAAATTTTACACGAATTTTTACGGTGAAGCACAGAAATCTGTTTCGGGACAGCAACTTTCCCAATCATTACTTCTCTCTCATTAGAGGTTACTCTTGGCACAAAAAGCAAATAAAAAGGATAAGGAGCGGTTATTAATGAAATTCCAAGACTCATCTAAAACTTTTGGGTTATGTCCCAATAAGTACTTTTCTTTAACGCCTTTAAGTTAGGCATAAGAAGCAAGAAAAAGGATCAAGTGTTCTCGAATGAAGAAGCATTAAGACCAAATTTTGTTTTCATAGGAGAAGCAAAAGAAATCTTCTCTCTCTTCTTAGGGAAGTGTTCTGTACCTTTCTTGAGTGGGAGTTGATATTTAATGGTGCCTTCTTTCATATCAATAATGACACCAACAGTTCTAAGAAAAGGTCTTCCCAAAGTAATAGGACAAGAAGCATTGTATTCAACATCCAAAACATAGAAATCAATGGGGACATAGGCATTCTTAACCATAATAAGAACATCATTAAGACTCCCCATGAGTTTCTTTTTAGCATTATCATCAAGTTGGACATTCAAATAACAATCTTCAAGTGGAGGCAAATCAAGCATATCATAAATCCTTCTAGGCACAGGTGGAGCAATATGTGTGCTCATAAAATCATTGTTGTTGGTGCTAGTGAAGTCACACAACTTAGTGTTTTCAAGAGTAGTCTTTTTTTGGGTTTTCAAATAAGAAAGCGAACTTGTAAGACTAATTTTTTTGTGTTTTTGGATTAACAAAACAAGCAAAAAGAAACTAAGCAAAACAAAAATAACAAAGTAAAGAGATTGGTTATGAGGGACTCCCCTTGTGAAGATGTCCTTGACTCCCCGGCAACGGCGCCAGAAAAATGCTTGATGGCTCAATGCACGGCGCCCACAAAAGTGCTGGTGCGTGGTTGATGTAGAGCTCGTTAGGAACCCCAAGAGGAAGGTATGATGAGCACAACAGCAAGTTTCCCTTAGTATGAAACCAAGGTTTAATCGAACCAGTAGGAGCAAGGAAACACCCGAAAGGTGTTACTAGCTGAGCTTTGGCAGGGCGCACTACAGGTGCTAGTAGCAACATGGAGACCTGCACAACACAACCACAGAACTTTGTCCCCAACTTGCGATGAAGTTGTCAATCTCACCGTGTTTTGCTGAAAACAAAGGATTAAACGTATCGAATGGAAAGAAGTAAAAGTTTGCGGAAAGTAAACACAAAGAAGTAAACCGTTTGTAGATTGAATGTAAAAGACAAGGACCAGGATCCATAGTTCACTAGAGGTGGCTCTCCTTAGATAGATAACATGATGGGTGAATAAATTACAGCGGGGCAATTGACAAACATCGAGAAAGCAATACATGCATATACTAATCATCTTGACTCCTTTGGCACTTGATTGGGCATTACAACATTATACATAGACCGCCATCCAACTGCATCTATGACTAATAATCCACCTTCAGGTTATCATCCGAACCCCCTCTAGTATTAAGTTGCAAGCAACAGATTATTGCTTTACGAACTGCGTGTAAAGTAAACAATACGATTGTTCTATGAACAAAGGATTGTTGTTTTCTCCCTAGTAGCAACAACACATATAGTACCTTAGAGATTTCTGTCACTTCCCCAGATTATCAGAGGCATGAACCCACTATCGAGCATAAATACTAACTCTTGGAGTTTCTACCATCTACTTGGCCAAGATAGCTACTAACAACGGAAAGCATGCAAGATCACAAATAACAAAGACATGATAGAATCAATAATCAATCTGAAATAGCATCTCAATATCCATCGGATCCCCGCAAACACAACATGCAGAATTACAAATAGATGATCTTGATCATGAACGGAGCTCACAAGATCTAGACATGAAAGCACAAAGGAGGAGAACCAGCCATCTAGCTACTACATGGATCCGTAGTCCAAGGATGAACTACTCACGCATCACACCGGAGGCTTGCATGGTGATGAAGAAGGCCTCCAGGGTGAATTCCCCTCTCCGGCAGGGTGCCGGGAAGAGCTTCAGATCCCTCCCGATCTAGGGATGGAGACGACGGCGGCTACAGACTCTTTCGTGGATTTTTGATGGGGCACTTAGGGTTTACGTCCCGAGGGCATCTTATAGTCGGAAGGGGAGGCCGAGGGGGTGCCAGGGCTGACCTCACCACCGCCTGCCGCGGGCTAGGCTGGGCCGCGCGGCCAGGTGGTGTGGTGGCCCCCTGGCCCCTCTCTGTCTCATACTCTGGCATCTATTGACTTCCGGAAAAATAGGCACTTTTGCTTTTGTCCCGTCCAATTCCGAGAATATTCATTTTCTGACTTTCCTAGAACCAAAAACAGTAGAAAACAGACAGCTGGCACTATGGCTCTTGTTAATAGGTTAGTCCAAGAAATCATATGAAAAGTACTCCAAAGTTGGAACAAAACACAAGAAAGTGGATAAAGCCAAGCATGGACCATCAAAAATTATAGATACATTTGCAATGTATCAGTGGTCATGTGGATCACCAAGGTATGGTTTTGAGCATAACACGTGCATTGATAACTAGAGAGTCCATGTGTGTCAAACCGTGGTGGTCAGAAAGCCCAAAGATCCCCTAGAATATGTAATTGCCTGATGGGAACGGCGAACCAGTGTGACCGAAGTTGCATCACCACACCCACTAGAGTGTGTGTGGATCATCAAGGTGTTGTTTTGAGAATAACACATGCATTAATCTCTAGAGACTCCATGTGTGTAAAACCATGGTGTTTAGAAAGCCCAAAGAGCCCCTAGAATATGCAACTACCACATGGGAATGGTGAACAAGTGTGACAGAAGTTGCATCACCACACCCACTAGAGTGTGTGTGTGTGTGGTCATGTGTGGACCATCGACGTGTCGTTTTGAGAATAAGACATGTATTGATCTCTAGAGACTCCATGTGTGTCAAACCATGGTGGTCAGAAAGCCCAAAGAGAGCCTGGAATATGCAACTGCCAAATGGGAATGGTGAACTAGTGTGATAGAAGTTGCATCACCACACCCACTAGAGTGTGTGTGGTCACGTGGACCATAAAGGTGTGGTTTTGAGAATAACACATGCATTGATCTCAAGAGACTCCATGTGTGTCAAACCATGCTGGTCAGAAAGCCCAAAGAGCCCTTGGAATATGCAACTGCCACATGGGAATGGTGAACCTGTGTGACAGAAGTTGCATCACCACACCAACTAGAGTGTGTGTGGTCATGTGGATCATCAAGGTGTGTTTTTGAGAATAACACATGCATTGATCTCTAGAGACTCCATGTGTGTCAAAACCATGGAGGTCAGAAATCTGAAGGAGCCCCTAGAATATGCAATTGCCACATGGGAATGGTGAACTAGTGTGACAGAAGTTGCATCGCCGCACCCACTGGAGTGTGTGGTCATGTGTGGATCATCAAGGTGTTTTTTTAGAATAACACATGCACTGATCTCTAGAGACTCCATGTGTGTCAAACCATGGTGGTTAGAAAGCCCAAAGAGCCCCTGGAATATGCAACTGCCACATGGGAATGGTGAACCAATGTGACAGAACTTGCATCACCACACCCACTGGAGTGTGTGTGGTCATGTGTGGATCATCAAAGTGTGGTGTTGAGAATAACACATGCATTGCTCTCTAGAGACTCCATTTGTGTCAAACCATGGTGGTCAGAAAGCCCAGAGAGCCCCTGAAATATGGAACTGCCACATGGGAATGGTGAACCAGTGTGACAGAAGATGCATCACCACACCCACTGGAGTGTTTGTGGTCATGTGGATCATCAAGGTGTGATTTTGAGAATAACACGTGCATTGATATGTAGAGACTCCATGTGTGTCAAACCATGGTGGTCAGAGAGCCCCTAGAATATGCAATTTCCTGATGGGAATGGTGAACCAGTGTGACCAAAGTTGCATCACCACACCCACTTCAGTGTGTGTGGTCATGTGTGAATCATCAAGGTGTTTTTGAGAATAACAAATGCATTGATCTTTAGAGACTCCATATGTGTCAAACCATGGTGTTTAGAAAGCCCAAAGAGCCCCTGGAATATGCAACTGCCACATGGGAATGATGAACAAGTATGATAGAAGTTGCCTCACCACACCCACTGGAGTGTGTGTGGTCATGTGTGGATAATCAACATGTCGTTTTGAGAATAAGACATGTATTGATCTCTAGAGACTCATGTGTGTTAAACCATGGCGGTCAGAAAGCCCAAAGAGACCCTGGAATATGAAACTACCAAATGGGAATGGTGAACAAGTGTGACAGAAGTTTCATCACCACACCCACTAGAGTGTGTGTGGTCACGTCGACCATCAAGGTGTGGTTTTGAGAATAACACATGCATTTATCTCAAGAGACTCCATGTGTGTCAAACCATGGTTAGAAAGCCCAAAGAGCCCATGGAATATGCAACTGCCACATGGGAATGGTGAACCAGTGTGACAGAAGTTGCATCACCACACCCACTAGAGTGTGTGTGGTCATGTCGATCATCAAGGTGTGGTTTTGAGAATAACACATGCATTGATCTCTAGAGACTCCATATGTGTCAAAACCATGGAAGTCAGAAATCCCAAAGAGCCCCTAGAATATGCAACTGCCACATGGGAATGGTGAACTAGTGTGACAGAAGTTGCATCACCACACCCACTGGAGTGTGTGTGGTAATGTGTGGATCATCAAGGAGTGGTTTTAAGAATAACACATGCATTTATCTCTACAGGCTACATGTGTGTCAAACCATCGTGGTCAGAAAGCCCAAAGAGCCCCTGGAATATGCAACTGCCACATGGGAATGGTGAACCAGTGTGACAGAACTTGCATCACCACACCCACTGGAGTGTGTGTGGTCATGTGTGGATCATCAAGGTGTGGTGTTGAGAATAAGACATGCATTGCTCTCTAGAGACTCCATTTGTGTCAAACCATGGTTGTCATAAAGCCCAAAGAGCCCCTGAAATATGGAACTGCCACATGGGAATGGTGAACCAGTGTGACAGAAGTTGCATCACCACATCCACTGGAGTGTTTGTGGTCATGTGGATCATCAAGGTGTGGTTTTGAGAATAACACGTGCATTGATATCTAGAGACTCCATGTGTGTCAAACCATGGTGGTCAGAGAGCCCAAAGAGCCCCTAGAATATGCAATTTTCTGATGGGAATGGTGAACCAGTGTGACCGAAGTTGCATCACCACACCCACTGGATTGTGTGTGGTATTGTGTGGATCATCAAGGTGTTGTTTTGAGAATAACACATGCATTGATCTCTAGAGAGTCCATGTGTGTCAAACCATGGTGGTTAGAAAACCCAGAGAGCCCTTGGAATATGCAACTACCACATGGGAATGGTGAACAAGTGTGACAGAAGTTGCATCACCACACCCACTGTAGTGTGTGTGGTCATGTGTGGATCATCAAGTAATGGTTTTGAGAATAAGACATGCATTGATCTCTAGAGACTCCATGTGTGTCAAACCATGTAGGTCAGAAAGCCCAAAGAGACCCTGGAATATGCAACTGCCACATGGGAATGGTGAACCAGTGTGACAGAAGTTGAACAACCACACCCACTGGAGTGTGTGTGGTCACGTGGATCATCAAGGTGTGGTTTTGAGAATAACACATGCATTGATCTCTAGAAATTCCATGTGTGTCAAACCATGGTGGTCAGAAAGCCCAAAGAGCCCCTCGAATATGCAACTGCCACATGGGAATGGTGAACAAGTGTGACAAAACTTGCATCACCACACCCACTAGAGTGTGTGTGGTCATGTGGATCATCAAGGTGTGGTTTTGAGAATAACACATGCATTGATCTCTATAGACTCCATGTGTGTCAAACCATGGAAATCAGAAATCCCAAAGAGCCCCTAGAATATGCATCTGCCACATGGGAATGGTGAACTAGTGTGACAGAAGTTGCATCACCACACCCACTGGAGTGTGTGTGGTCATATGTGCATCATCAAGGTTTGGTTTTCAGAATGACACATGCATTTATCTCTAGAGACTCCATGTGTGTCAAACCATGGTGGTTAGAAAGCCTAGAGAGCCCCTGTAATATGCAACTGCCACATGGGAATGGTGAACCAGTGTGACAGAAGTTGCATCACCACACCCACTAGAGTGTGTGTGGTGATGTGTGGATCATCAAGGTGTGGTGTTGAGAATAACACATGCATTGCTCTCTAGATACTCCATTTGTGTCAAACCATGGTGGTCAGAAAACCCAAAGAGCCCCTAAAATATGGAACTGCCACATGGGAATTGTGAACCAGTGTGACAGAAGTTGCATCACCGCACCCACTAGAGTGTTTATGGTCATGTGGATCATAAAGGTGTGGTTTTGAGAATAACACGTGCATTGATATCTAGAGACTCCATGTGTGTCAAACCATGGTGGTCAGAGAGCCCAAAGAGCCCCTAGAATATGCAATTGCCTCATGGGAATGGTGAACCAGTGTGACCGAAGTTGCATCACCACACCCACTGGAGTATGTGTGAATAATCAAGGTGTTGTTTTGAGAATAACACATGCATTGATCTCTAGAGAATCCATGTGTGTCAAACCATTGTGGTTATAAAGCCCAAAGATCCCTTGGAATATGCAACTGCCACATGGGAATGGTGAACAAGTGTGACAGAAGTTGCATCACCACACCCACTGGAGTGTGTGTGGTCATGTGTGGATCATCAAGGCATGGTTTTGAGAATAAGACATTCATTTATATCTAGAGACTCCATGTGTGTCAAACCATGGTGGTCAGAAAGCCCAAAGAGACCCTGGAATTTGCAATTGCCACATGAGAATGGTGAACCAGTGTGACAGAAGTTGCATCACTGTGAGATCCAGGCACATGGCTTAATAGGATTGATAGGATACCCATATAAACAAGTTGCAACTTCTTTTCCGGAAGCTCATTCCAAAAGAACTCTAAGGTTAAGCGTGCTTGGCCTAGAGAAATTCTAGGATGGGTGACCGACCGGGAAGTGGGTAACCGGGTGCGCACGAGTGAGGACAAAGTGCGCAGAAAAGACTAGTGTTGCTCCACATGTCCCGCCACTGACCCGCATACACCCGTGTAATCGCAAGGTTCGGCTCTGATACCACTTTAACACCCCGTCCACTCCTGGGCCCGGGGGGTGTCACTCCTGGCAGCTTAATAGGATATCTAGACTGACCCCATAGACCAACACTAGTCTTTTCTGCGCACTTTGTCCTCACTCGTGCGCACCAGGTTACCCACTTCCCGGTCGGTCACCCATCCTAGAATTGCTCTAGGCCAAGCACGCTTAACCTTAGAGTTCTTTTGGAATGAGCTTTTGGAAAAGAAGTTGCAACTTGTTTATATGGGTATCCTATCAATCCTATTAAGCCATGTGCCTGGATCTCACAATCACCACACCCATTTGAGTGTGTGTGGTCAGGGGATCATCAAGGTGTGGTTTTGAGAATAACACATGCATTCATCTCAAGGGACTCCATGTGTGTCAAACCATGGTGGTCAGAAAGCCCAAAGAGCCCCTGGAATATGCAACTGCCACATGGTAATGGTGAACCAGTGTGACAGAAGTTGCATCACCACACCCACTGGAGTGTGTGTGGTCATGTGTGGATCATCAAGTTGTGGTTTTGAGAATAACACATGCATTGATCTCTAGAGACTCCATGTGAGTCAAACCATGGTGGTCATAAAGCCCAAAGAGCCCCTAGAATATGCAACCGCCAGATGGGAATGGTGAACCAGTGTGACAGAAGTTGCATCACAACACCCACTTGAGTGTGTGTTGTCATGTGTGCATCGTCAAGGTGTGGTTTTGAGAATAACACATGCATTGATATCTAGAGACTCCATGTGTGTCAAACCATGGTGGTCAGAAAGCCCAAAGAGCCCCTTGAATGCAACAGCCACATGGGAATGGTGAACCAGTGTGACAGAAGTTGCATCACCACACCCATTGGAGTGTGTGTGATGATGGATTTATCACAAACTACATCCTTATAACTGAAGAACATTGTAAATGCAGATGATTTAAGCTTTCCTGAATAAGATAGTAACAAAATCCGACACCATCTAGGACCCATGCGTCATGCTGCTGCTCGCTTAACCCTCCCTACTCCCCATTACTTCGCACACATTCACTCTGCTCGGTGACCCAAATCCCCGCCCCTCCCCGGCGACCACCAAATCCCCTCCCCTCCCCGGTGACGACGGTGGCAGCGGCGGCTATAGGCTCACGGGTAAGGCTCCTTGAACTATCTCCACGCATCTCTACTACTGCTTGTGTGTGCTTGATCACCGGCGACGTGCGTCAGTAATGTTGTGCTCGATCTAGGTCACTACATTTGTGCTCTAGGTCACCGGCGATGGGTCTAGGCCCTAGGTAAACCCTCGATCTAGGTGTAGGCCCCAAGTAAAAACTCAATCTAGGTCTAGGCCACAGGTAAGCACTCGATCTAGGTCTAGGCCCTAGTTCAACACTCGATCTAGGTCTAGGCCCTAGTTCAACACTCAATCTAGGACACTTGTTTTAGTCACTTGATGCTTGTGTCTCTAATTTAATTCTTGTATTTACTCTCTAGGGCAGGTAGGATGAACTGTGAGGATTGTAGCTTCTGTAGCATTAAGGCTAGGGAGATACATGTGCCGGTTCTAAAATTGTTCCTACTAGCACTAACTATACACATCGCATCCTCGTTCTATCGTAGTAATAGTTGTCCTCATATTTCTTAATGATATTTAGAAGGAGCACATGGTGTAGAACCCCAAAAATTTGGAAGTCATTGCGCAAAACATCATGGCGACGACGCCAATAAATTGCAAGCTCTGGCACAAATATGATGATTGCAAGGCTAGCGGCATATATGAGCAGGTTCTAAAATTGTTGCTACTAGATAGTACTAAAACTTACTGTATAGCATCAAAACAAAACATTCTAATTAGTGCAATGTCTATTTTAGGCTAAAAAGCAAGGCTACAATGTTCCATCTTATGATGGGGTGAAGCAACCTGTAGCCAAAAGAAAGCTGAGAAACCAAGGGACCTTACTAGAGGTTAGAGTCATTGACATTGGCTTAAAGTTACAGTCATTCTTATGTCGCTACAAATTACTTTCTAATATATTCTGATGAGGACATATATAGGGATTATGATGATTCTGACTGCTTGAACTAGAAGAAAATATTGAGTCAAATCAATAATGACTATCAAGTGAATTCATTCCTAGTTGACCATGATGCTTTCATTTATAAGAACTTTATACTTCCTAAGTCTGTTGTTATTGTATGATCAGGTACATGGGAGAAGAAGGCGTAGCATGGAGCGAGGAGCTAAAGCATATGGAGCATGGCGTGTTGATTAATGAAGAATGCGCGAGGGAGGAGAGGAAGGAAGCGCAAGGAGCTACCAAGAAGAAGATCAACACTTGGCAGGTTCTCTGCCGCGACAGAGAAACGATGCGTTTTCCTGCCACGGAAGGCTGCCGCGGCACAAAAACAGAGTCCTTTTCTGCCACGGCAGGATGCCGCGGCAGAGAAACAGGCCCAAACTCTGCCACGGCAGAACCCTGAGCCGAACCCAATTTTGGGTCGGTTTGTACCCTAGTTGGGTGGGACCAACTCGTCCACCCCCCTTAGCCGCCGCACCCCCAGACTCATAAATAGATGGGGCATACTAGTTTTAGGTTTTAGGCCTCGTTAAAATTATTTTGGAGTTGTTTCTTTTATAGAACCTCTGGAATTACCCTGTGATCGAATTCTACCAATTGCAATTGAGTGTAATATGTTGTTCCATTGGGAATTAGTAGATTGCAAACTACCGTTCATGGTCGACGGCTGCGTGCACAAGAGTGTGGTGTTGTGAATATCCTACAAGGTTTGAGAGCTGTTGCATTGGCATCAGGGTTCGAGTGGGAGAGATCATAGCTACGCACTAGTTATCTATCATCCACCATTACCATCGACAAGAGCTTGCTGAGAAGATTGGGCCACCCCATATCATCTTGGTATCAGAGCGATGGGTTTACTCGGTGAGCAATATCATCTTGGTATCAGATTTCCTCGTTGCCTCAGTAAGCAATCCACAATCCATCCATAGATTAGAGAGTGTTTTTCGTCCTATACAGAAAAAGGCCCACAAAAAGAGTCTCCATAGCCTAGATTACATCATATTCGAGTAATAGTTGTTGGTCATGTTCCTCTTTTAGTCTAGATCTAGATCTGTTCTTCGTAGATCTGTTTTCTAGTTGTTTTCTAGTCGAATCCATCCTTGTTTTCCGCCGCCACCAAGCCAGATCCGATCCAAGCTAGAGTCCTCATTGTTTACTCCTTGGCAAGTCAGAATTAAAAAAAAAAGTTTTTCCTGCCGACTCTGCCGCGGTAGAGAAACGAACCGTTTTTCTGTCGCGAGTCCGTGTCTGCAACGGATCCGATTTCCTGCCATGGCACAATTTCGTGTTGTCTTTCTGTCGCGGCACGCGTTCTGCCGTGAGTACAGATTCTCTGTCACGGCACGTTTTCGGCCATTTATTCTGCCGCGGCAGGATTTTTTTTTGCCACCACACGTTTTTGCGCTGTTTTTTCTCCCACGGCAGCCAGACTTACAAAGTGTAAAAATTGCACTTTTCCTTAACTTTAGCCATAGCCATTCTATTTCAAAGGTGTAGGAACTTGCCCATTGAGACTAGTTTCCGCTCCAACAGGCTGCTCCTAGGATTTTGGTGCTGTGCTTTGTAATTTGGCCATGTGTGACATATATTCAAAAAAAAGGAGAGAAAAAACAACATAGAAAAATAAAAAAGCAAAAAGAAAAAGAAGCTATACAAAAGAAAGAGAAAAATAAAAGGAGAATTGAGCAAGAGGCCTAGTGATATCTTTGTGCACCGGTAGATTGAGCAATCTTGTGCCTGTTTACTTTGAGCTTTGCTAGTGCCTCTCTAGCATAGTGCAACACCTTTCATAGTTGCATTGCCACGTTTTTCTCCACGTGTGTGTTTCTTGGGTTTTTGTACGATCAGCACTAGGACTTGTTTGCGGTGTAGATAGGATACCATACCTATAGCTCCACCATAAATAACCTGTGTGTCCTGCGATCATTCTCTATACCTTTGATATTCACTTCATCACATCAGTGCATAAGTCTTTGATTCTGTTTGGTAAAGCGTCTCTATTCACTTTGGAACGGTAAGGTCTCCTTCCTTGTCAGTTGTGAGTGAGTTGTGAGAGTTTCCACCATACAAATTTTGATTTTTGCACTAACCTACTAATCATGTTTTTGAGTGATGATGATATTGTGCCACAGCAAAAGAAGGATGAGGAGCTTGCAAATTGGCGTGAGTCTATTGATGGGAATATCAAGGACATGCAAGATGCGGTGGAGAATAATACTGACAGCAATGAATGTCAACTTTGCCATCTTGTAGCGTTCGATTGAGGCCATTACAGTGGCGATTCAGCCAAGGTACACATAGTTGAGGCAAGTAACCATGTCAGTTGATGAGTACTACATGGAGATGGAGATGCTGAGGCAACGTGCTAGAATTCGTGAACCCCTTGAGATGACTATGCAGCATTTTCACAACAATTTTAAGCTTCAAATCAAGAGCATTATTCGTCATCACAAGTACGAGACTATGAACAAACTTTTGCACCATGCTAGAAAGGCCGAGTCACAACTAGCTAAGGAGGCTAAGTCACGTGCACATTTTCCATCAACCAGCCGTTTTGCGGCCAGATCTACACCGCCTCCTATGGCGCCACCTGCAGCGGCTGCTAGCCACTCTCCACCATCGGCCAAACCTACTAATGTAATCATCTCTACTTCTAGTATTGTTTCTTGTGCTATGCAGGTTGCTTTTGAATAAAGGGAGCCATCTATTTTACAACCTGCATCATCGGATTGTGCATTGTCACTTGCGGAGGATGTCCCAGTATCTACTAGATGTGAAGAGAACACTATTGATATAGGTACTGATTTGGAGCTACAGTCAACAAGCGTAACATATTGTGAGTCTATTCCTTTGTTAATTCCTCCTTGTGATTTTCCTTGCACTAATGTTTCAACACCATGTGATAGTTTACCAAATTCAAATTTTGATCATGTGGTCCTGATTACACATAAAGAAATACTTGCTCGAATACCACCTACTAATATTGTGTATTCCATCATGTTAAATGAACCTATGAGTATGAGTTGTGCTATGGACAAGATTTCTTAAATTTTATGTCTAAATTCTAGCACATATTCTCCTTGTTTCACTTTCAATCTAATTGGTGAATGTAGTATGGATGAAAATTTTCTTGTGGATCACATATGCATTACTTGTGATAGAATCACTGAACTGAAACAAGCTGTTTTCGGCCATATATGCAATGTGTCACAAAATGTTTGTTATGGGACAATAGTTCATGTTCGAGATATTATGGAAATACATTCTAGTCTAGTTGATACATTGCAACCAACACAAGTAATTTTACCTATGTTGGATTGTTCTAATCTTGCTAGAATAGAACCCAAGTTTTCATATTCATTGTGTTTATCCAAAAGACTTTGTCTAGTTATGTTACTACTTTAGACTTCCTTGATATTTGCAAATTGAGTTGCATCTTACATACTAGACAACATGATCATGTTCATAATAATCAGAGTAGCGTAGTTGAAGCATGGCATGAATCAATTTGGTTTTCACACATATTGAATTGGTTTGATCTTGTTCACAAATTTGATCATAGATCTTCTTTGAGAAAACTAAATTTAATATTGAAGGACAAGACTATCTATTTAGTTGTTTTTCACCATGATTATGATTCTTTGTACTTCACTTATACCTGCAATTTAAGTTGCTTGATGCATGTTGGACATACTTTTCATGTGAACAGCAATAATACATGTTATATATACATATACTTTGCGTACACGTTGTTCTTTTTGTTTCTTCCACTTTCAGCTTACCCAAAGCCGTGGACGGCTTTTCAAGAAGAAAGGGAGGATGATGAGGATATATATAGGGATTATGATGATTCTGACTGCTTGAACTGGAATAAAATATTGAGTCAAATCAATAATGACTATTAGGTGAATTCATTCCTAGTTGACATGATGCTTTCATTTATAAGAACTTTATACTGCCTAAGTCTTTGTGCTATTGTATGATCAGGTACATGGGAGAAGAAGGCGTAGCACGGAGCGAGGAGCTAAAGCATATGGAGCATGGCATGTTGATCAATGAAGAATGCGCGAGGGAGGAGAGGGAGGAAGCGCAAGGAGCTACCAAGAAGAAGATCAACACGTGGCAGGATCTCTGCCGCGACAGAGAAACGATGCGTTTTCCTGCCACGGCAGGCTGCCGCGACATAGAAACAGAGTCCTTTTCTGCCACGACAGGATGCCGCGGCAGAGAAACAGGCCCAAACTCTGCCACGGCATAACCCTGAGCCGAACCCAATTCTGGGTCGGTTTGTACCCTAGTTGGGTGGGACCAACTCGTCCACCCCCTTAGCCGCCGCACCCCCAGACTCATAAATAGATGGGGCGTACTAGTTTTAGGTTTTAGGCCTCGTTAAAATTATTTAGGAGTTGTTTCTTTTATAGAACCTCTGGAATTACCCTGTGATCGAATTCTACCAATTGCAATTGAGTGTGATCTGTTGTTCCATTGGAAATTAGTAGATTGCAAACTACCGTTCGTGGTCGACGGCTGCATGCGCAAGAGTTTGGTGTTGTGACTATCCTACAAGGTTTGAGAGTTGTTGCATTGGCATCACGGTTCGAGTGGGAGAGATCATAGCTACACACTAGTTATCTATCATCCACCATTACCATCGACAAGAGCTTGCTGAGAAGATCGGGCCACCCCATATCATATTCTTTCTAGGTCCATCGATGAAGGGCGGGGAGGACTTCGACGATTTCCGCGTGTTTGGAAACGACATGGAATTAACTTCAAACCAAGTTGTGTATCTCAGTGGAATTTCAGGAGACAAGCCACCTATACCGCATTATGTGTGCAAGATGAAAAATTCAAATGTCATCTCTGGGAAGGCCAAGATGGTAAACTTCTGAGATTTGACTCTTTAAGTGCGTGTTTGTTTTAAAGGAATAAATCCTACAAAATTCCTATGCATAACTTTCCTACACTACAATCCTATAGGATTTATAACAAGAGGTGAGACCTCTTGGAAAGATTCCTACGTGTTTATGACAACTAACATGTACCTAAACCTATAAAATTTCCTGCGTTTTCCTACGGTGCAATCAAACAACTTATCTTACTGATTCCTGCATTTTTCATTCCTGTATGATGCTTAGTGTCATGCCATTCTATTCCTGCACTTTTCCTATCCCTGTGTTTTACAAATCCTTTGAACCAAACAAGCCCTAAATCTACTTATGCACATTGAATTATACTTCAGCAACTAAATTATTCTTCACATCTAGTACTTTTTAGCTAGGTACATCAATGCCCACCTTAACAGGTATCTACTGTTGGAGATTACTGTCATAGTCGCAGATCATGTAGGACGTGAGCATGTTCAGTTCATCCAAGGAAGGAATGATGTTGCCCAAATGACAAGCAAATGGTCAAAGGTTGTCGAGGCTGCTCGAATCAAAAAAGGGGATTTGTTCGTCTTCACCTTCTTTGAGGACCTCATATCTGGCTTCACGTGTCATGTTAGTCGCCTGAAATGAGGGCACAAAGTACTTGGTTATGCGGGGTGGCTTCATGTGAACTCGTAGTCGGGTTGGAACTGAATGTGAACCTGCAGGTTGTGTACTTGGTTTGGAACTCTTCCTGAATCTGATTGTCTAGTTGGTTTGGAACTGTATGTCAACCATGTTCTCTATATATTTATAAGATTGTGTGATATCTCCATGATGGTATGTGTTGTGTTGATTGTTGCTGTAATTTCCTGTAGTTTCACATTTTTCTTATTCGTGTGATTGAGAACATCTGTATAAGAAATATGACATAGTTGTCTTGTCCAGCTGTTGCGACTGTTAGCCAAAACATTAGAGTAAATATTGAAGGACGGTTGATTTAGGACATGCTTATAAGAATGGCAAAGTAGTAGATCCGTTGGAATAGAGTCTCTGGTCCAGTGGTTCCGGACCTTTGATCAACGACTGTGCTTGCGAGTTCGAACCCTGGTTAGGGTTCTATGTTTTTATGCTATCTAATTTATATCAGATGGACTGATAGATGGGCCCAGCCAAAACTCTAAGAACAACCCGTTAGACCTTGCTGTTCAAATCGAGATGACAGGTGGGTGCAGGCATGGATGGCCCAGTTGTCGAAAAAACACAGTAAACCAATGGCCTTTGACAAATTCCATGACGATTTTATGCGGGACGAAATGCCGAACTAGGCTTCAGGGCCTCGAACGAAATCCGTGACGAATTTTTGTCGATGAAAACCTGGAACATCATGGATACCCGGGTTGGAGGCCCTTCGAGTGCGTCACGACGAAATGGCCCAGAACGTGCCACATCTATGACGTTTTTATGGCGTGTCATGAAAAAAACATCATGAATCGTCCAAATTCTTGTAGTATGCCCACTCGCCTACTCGCATTGGCCGGCTAGAGCCCACCAGCAATGGTGGCTCAACCGCTTTGCGGGATGGCTTCCCTCTAGGTTGTTTACCTCCGGGGATTTAGCCCAGTAGAGAAAGTTGCCCCATAAATTTTTATTTAAATATTTATTTAATATATATTAATTCATAATTAACATATACAAATACATTTTATAAATTGGTATTTATCTGAAACACTTTTCGGTCTTATCCTTCTTCCGAACATCTTAGAACCCTCTTTAGAACTATTCCGACAATTCTTTCTCGGAATATTTTTGATCTTTATTTCTCATCGGTGATCCCTTCGCTTCCATAGAGCTCTTAAAATGTTTTCATACCCTTAAGTGTGTTACCCTACGGTTCGGGAATGGCATAGACATGATCGTAATCACTCTCCTATCAATGATTAGTAGTGGACCAGGATGTCCATAATGACCCCTATGCATTCCACGGAAATCTATCGTGTTTGAACCATAAACAATGTGTACTATTCCTTTTGTCTATTCGATACATGACTTGTCCGAGATTTGGTCTTTAGCATCATCATAATAATATCATTACCGACAAGTCTACTTAACTCGTTATCGTGATATTGTATCCCCATGACCTAGTCATATGCTGCAGCTTATCTGATACAATCTCATTGAGTGGGTCCAATGTATCTTCCCGTCACATAGGTGGACAAATTCCGATCTTGATGCATATGCCTCAACTGTTCCTTTGGAATACCTAAAACACACTTTTATAATCATCCAGTTACGGACATGACGGTTGAGGTGATGAAAGCATCCTCCAGAGATAGTGATTAATATGATCTCGTGGTCTAAGGACAAGGTCACTTTCTTTCTAACTATTACAATGATGAACCATGTGACTAGATCACGCTATAATACTTATGTGGCTAATGTCCATCATATCATTCCCCAATGACATGACTCCATTGTTAACTGGCATACATGCTCCATGATCAGGAAACCTTGATCATCGGTTTTCCAACGGACTAGTTGAATAGAGGCTACTAGGGACCAATTTTTTTTGCATACCACACATGTATCAATGTTTCCTCTTGATACAGTTATAGCATAGTATGAAACTATTATGAACTAGTTTGAGATATGATAATAAACCCATTTATTATTTTCCTTAGGGCATATCTGGTTCAGTCTCCCACTTGCACTAGAGTACAAATAATCTAGTTGCATTTTTTACTGATCATAAACACATGTGTTTTAGATCATGCTTTCTAGTGGAAAAATGTCTTGTATTTTAATATTTTTTACCAGATCCGTATGTATTTTACAAATCACTAGTGTCTCCTAATTTTTGAACCTCACACCATGATATCATACCGTGTAGAATTATTTTGTTTGGTGACAAAGTCACACTTTGTTTCTTAGTATTACATTGACGGTCGATCAGTCACGAGAAACTTCACTATTGTCATATATACCAGAAACACACTTAGTTGAAGTCGAACTTCATTAACCAAACTTGCCATACTCTTCTATTTGAATTAGTTTCCTACATCAATATCGATGTAGATCATTACATCTAACTATGCTCCTAACAATGCACTTAATCCTGGTTTAGTGATTCAAATCACTTTAGAACCTGTTCTTCTATCCAAAATCGTGGGTCAATTTTTTGTTGTCAAAGTATACAACATGGTTATGTGGAAGAACCTATGACAAAAGGATAGCAAATGAGGACACTCTCAATTCTTCTTCTCAACCATCGTTGTATTTACCCAATGTTTCATCTACTTTTACAAGTAAGACCATTTCTTTCTTGTTTCATTCTGAACTCCTTCAGAATCCAAACTAGTACATTATGAACTTTATTTTCAAAATCTGAACAGAAACATACTGACTCTCAATGTTGAATCACACTAATCTATCTCCATAGATTTCAAAGTCCAATACTTTGATCAACTTAATCCATACAATATTTCATAATATTCAATTATTTCAATCATTATATGTCAAACACGTATACAGGAATGTTGTCACGGTCCCACTCAAAATGTCATCCACATATGAGACTTTTGTAATATCCTCATAGCTCCCACTCAAATATGTCACCCACACATTTGATTTCGAAAACTATTTAACTCCCACTTAAATACTTCACAAGTATTGGTCTTCTCGATATTTTGGCAATTTCCAAAATCCTTTGATCATTTATCAAATCGAGAGTTTTCCCACTATGAGATTTTAGCATCTAATTTCTAAACGTAAATCCATAGACTTTAAGAATTCTTACATAATTGCAGTCAACCATTGAATTTGTCAATATAATCTTCCTAAAAAATCAAGTTTTTTTGTCTTCTAAAGTTGCATTCTTTCCATATAACTTCATAGTTAGTTAGGAATGATCAAGTAACTTCTTACTTTGATAAGATTGAGTAACACGTTGCTCCTTTAATCTTAAATATAACTTTCTATAGATTTTATGACTCTTAGTCACTTCTCATACTTAGGTCCATCATCACTTCTTCGTAGTTCAAAGATATATCATATTCAATATGATAAGTAAATCGATAATGTATTTCCACCAAGTGGGAGATGCACGATTGAATCCTACTTCCTTAAGTTAAGTTCTTAATTGAAACACTATGAACATGATCATTAGGTTCACCTCCTTTTGCAGAGTTTCGTTTCACAGAACATATTCCGTTGCGCTACTCAACACTTGCGGTAAGATAAAATATCTTGATTTCAAACTTTCACTTTCTTTCATCAGCGTTTTGTCAAGAAACTATTCTTAACAAGAATGCCCCTGACAATAGCTAGTTTGTCCTTGTTATGAAAGAGCATATTCAAAGTTGCTTATGAATATTATACAAAGACTTGTATGCGTAACGACTTTATCAAAGTCTCTAAAAACTCGAATGTGCCATAACTTTTATGGTGTTGTTTCCATGAATCAAGATGATTACCTATTTTATAAGTGTTTGTTTTTATAACCTTATAAGTCTATCTTGTTTCTGATAACCTCCTTTTGTAAGGGCTAAACTATTAACTCAGTTACAGATCGTCTTGAACCAATCAAGAAAACTTGTCACTTTTGTTAATTCTATATCCACTTTGTCCTGACGGACTTTTGAACATTTCAAATAGTCTCAGCATCATATGTCCTTGAGTAAATACTCTTATTTACTAAAATCCACAAGTAAACTTATATAATAATGATTTCCACTATATTGTTGAACTGTAATACACCACTCATATATAGTTTTCAACAATATAGTATACACATTATGTGCTGCCAGAACACATTCTATTGTAGTCATATTTTCCAAACAAGGCATGATATAGCATGTGCCGATAGATCAAGTATATAACGGTTTCCAACAATCCATCAGTATGAATACATTGCATGAATATGACATATTGACTTAAACCACTAGTGTCATACATACTAATCCATTATCACTAAGTTGAATATCTTTTTATCTTTTCATGTATTATAAATGTATACATATTATCATTAAGACCCCCATAAGAACAACACATTCATAACGAAAATGCGACCATAATAGAAATCATTCATATTAATAGAACAACTGATTTGTTACTTATATATATGAATAACTGTCTCGTGAAATGCAAGACACACTAATAGGTCCACAAACTCTAATCATTTACAAATAGTTCTGTTCTAATAAGTCTAGAAGATAAATGTAGAAGGAGAAATATTGTCGTCCATTAGCATCCTACATGCCTCCAACGTGTCGAGTCTCCTTGTCTCTTCCACTCAACGCTTAAACAGACGGTCCTGTTTTCATAATATAAGAACAAGTATCAGTATACTTGGTAAAATTGCAATAAGTGTTTTGTGGGAAACAAATTTATAAATTTTGTATATCATACATACCTGCTCCATCGATAATCTCACCAACAATGGGCTCTACCTTCATAGTTCTCAACTAATGTAGGAACTGATGAAAGTTGGGCGAGTCACCTCTCATCACATAGCCATAGACGACCTCTTTGTAGCTGGGGGAAGTGAGCGCACCACCCCATCTATCGCAAATTGGTCTTCCATCCACTATTCAACCTTGTACACTAGACGTGCATGAAGTTTATGCATGATACCCAAGTGGCTAACCAGGAACCTATTTTATTCCATCTTCTGGGAAAGAAACTTATCTAGCAGATCAAACTTCAAAAGGCTAACTTGTTCTATGAACATAGTCCGTAGTCCATCGATCATATCACATGGCTCGATCTACGGTAAGTGCACTTGCAGCTTAGGTACCATCATTGTATGGTGCATGAGACGTAGATGAACGAGTCACAACAATCACGAAACTCATCTTCTTCATCCTTAGTTGCATCATCATCTAGAAGCTCTCCTAGTTGTTCCAAAATGGTGAAGAGTAGGTCACTATAGATGAGGATTTCCCTTAAGCGTATATACTAGTCTATGAAGTTGGACCCATGTAACTTAAGTTTTTCCTCTAGCGACATCACTCCATGCATTTTAAATGCTAACTGAAACGACATGATCTACAAAAACATTTGCAATACATAAGACTAAGTTCACAAAGTGAATTCTAATTTTATAATCACATTATCACAAGAAATCCCACTAAAACTATCATCCCTAAGATAGTTTTAGGGATTAAACGATCCCTTTACACTGTGTCATCCCCGATCGTCACGGCCTCTAACACAACTGCCAGGGTGGACTATATCTGTCGATCACATCATTCATGTGACTCATGCTTAATCTTCTGATCTTCCGTGTTCCGAGGTCATGTCTTTACATGATAGGCTCGCCAATTCAACGTAAGTGTAATCGTAGTATATAAATGGCTTTCACTCACAGTATGCAAACACCGTGATGTCTAGCACCGGGTCATCATGGACTTCTTCATAACGGCGAACTTTCTTGGTGGTGCACACTTTAGGGATAATACTAATATTGGTATTATATTAGGGAGAATCTTATTAATTCTACCGTCATGTATCTAATACAAATAAGCACAAACAAGATGCACACCAAATAACATCACATGTGATTTGTAATGTGTGATATGATATGGTCCTTTGCGCCTTGATCTCCATCATGTGCCGCGCCTTGATCACCATCATGCACTACCATCATGATGCCAATATCATACCGTCAGTTGGTTCTCCATGAAGTGTATTCATGCAATTGACCACATCACATCACATATCCCCTCCAACAACATAAAGTTAGTCGCCTCTAATTTATTACTTGCAAGTTTTACGTGGCTGCTAGGGGCCTTCGTGATAGAACCGTTCATACCTACGAATATCAACCATAACATTGATCAAGTAGTTATCTCTATTACACGCCTTTCGGGGCCCTCTATTGTAAATGTCATATCAACTACTATGAGAGAGACAGACACCCGCTAGCCACTTATACGGTACAAGCTGTATGTCAAGCGTAGAATCAGTCTCGCATAAGATTATGTGTAAAGTCGATTGATACCTTCGATCTGGATTAGGGATGTAGTACTGCTCCTTTTCCCTAGTAGACCTAGGTTTATCGAATCTTTGGGAAGCAGAAAGCATAGTGAAGTTACTTTAACGGACCTTCGGGAGTTTTAGAATTCTTTTTGTGATTTACTAGACAAAGAGTTTTCTGTCTTTTGTTGTTGTCGATGATGGAGAGAGAGGGCCTAGGGCGTTCGATTTCACCTGTAGTTGTGCAAAACATCCGATGGGAATAAAACATAATAATAAAGTATGTGTGTAATTGTTAGAGCAAGATAAATTATATGTGGGTGGTGCGTCCATAATTGCTATTACCTCCGCAACCGCTTATAGCAATAACCTAATAGTCTCATCCATAGAAGAAAGAGAACTAATGATATGCATAGTGACTTCACCGTTAATCCCAAGTAAATCCCTCACATACAGTTGTACTACCCCTTCTATCACTGGGGTTCCCAACCTACAGATTAGTCATTACTCATACTCCCTATACCTAGCTCAATCCTCGGGGTCTTGGGTACCTAACAAGTCCTTAGATTGAGGCAAGAGAGGATACAATAATCATCATGTCGTACAAACTAATACATGATCCCATCTATGATAAATACCATGCACAAAAGCTACATGGCTAGGCCAAAGCCCTTAGCCCAAGGAGAATTACTCACACATAGAGATGAGATCAACAATCAAAAACATTGTAATGGAAATCATGAGATTGATGGAAAATATTCTTACAATGTCGCCAATCAAAGATGAGATCTACTATTACAAGTGGTGGAATATGGTTATGGTGGTGGAGAAGGGTTTGGAGATTAGATCTAAGTCTATTCCTCTGGCGGCTCTTCGGTGTTGTGGATGGAGTTCTGGGGGCGGCTGGTGATCACAAAGAGCTCTTGTTTCTCATCGCCTGAGGCATCTTTATATAGGGGTCCCTTCATGAAAGTTGTTCTGTTTGACCTAGAGGTGTTGATGGCAACTATACGACTGGAACTATACGGCCGGAATTTTATTCCCATCGTATAGTTGGTCGTTAAAGCGTCTGTCTCCATTTCATGACTCCTGGTTTCTTCGGGTTGTTGGAAATCTCGTATCTTTGACTTTAATGTTGTGATTCCCATCATCAAATGTCATTATCTACGGAGGGAAAAATAGAAAGAAAGGATTGCATACCCCTTTGATCATTAGGCATTAGTGACATGGTTTAGAGAGATATATCATAAAAAATATGAATAATAACCAGTTTAAATGTAGACGTAGATGGCTAAATTTCACAGCCATCAACCTCCCCAAGCTTAAACTTGATCGTCCTTGAGCAAAAAAACTAAAATCAAAAAGGAACTCAGCATTTAAACTGAAATAACAAGATGATGATCTTACTCATCATTGATAGTCTCAAGTTTCCTCCACTTTATAAATCTGAAAAACTTCAGCATAGAAAGAGTAATAGCAAGCATATCATACGGGTTTTTACGCATCCTTATAACGCAGCAAAATTATTGTTAACATGGATGATTCAAATGAGTAAACCTTATTCCATGTCATGTAATCAACTCACAGGCTCGTCTTTGAACAATAAAGTATAATCATGTAAAATTAAGAGTGTGAGAGTTTGTCATGAAAAATATATACACTAGAGTATCTCAATTCTCCCACAACAATAAATCAAGACTATTCAAGCACTACTTTTCTATTCATTGTCCTTCAAGAATTTAAGTTCTTAAGTAATTGAGAGCATGCCAAATATTTTAATTAGTTTATCAAGCTGTGATGGACACTCGTGGCATCACCAAGGTTTTGTTCCTTTTGTACAATGATTACTCATAATAGCCAGAGGAGTGATTCCATCATGAACACAGCTACCTGGGAATGCCAAGAATCTTACCCATTATAGCATTGCTGCTACATATGTTTAATCAACTCATAGCCGAAATCTAGTTGTTTCCTCCATGAAGATCGTTCGTAGGCTAGCGGAGTTGTTAGAATCCCATGAAGTTTGACACACATAAAGCTATATCATTCTTATGATTCACAAGTCAAACTTTGGAATGCTCACAAAAACCGCTAAACATTAATTCAATCGAACAAATTCTTTTAAAGAGATCTATCAAGTCAATCATTATTTTCCGTGGTGTTGAGTGTCTCTAGAAATAAGCCTTCAAGACTAACACTACAACACCCAAGCCTTCAATTGTGAGACCTTTTCTTATTACAATTGGTTAGCAAATTTTTAGGCAAGACTTGGTAACTACAGGAGCTGGAACAAAACATACTCAACTAAATACCCATGCAAACAAAATTTTACTACAATACAAAGACTCACTCCACCAATATAACATCTTATCATTTACTACTAACTAGCATGGGTTTCTCAAACTTCAAAAGTGGAGAGTCTTAAGTGTCAACACCCGGATTTTTAATCCCAGATGCCCGTTATGCCATACCTCGCAATCCCAGGATTACCATTTTTGCGAGACAAAACGGATTGGATATCATATTACATCATCCATTACAAACCATACATAAGGTTTTACACAAATAAGGACCTCATGATCCAGTCTTTAATACAACAAGCAGCGGAAATAAATGATAGCGTAGCGGTGGGGTCCATCTTCAGGGGCACAGGCAATGCTGACGAAGGCAGATAGTCCTAGTTATCATAGCCGTCCTGTTGACCATCATCTTGATAATCTCCTTCATAGTCTGGCCATGATAATAGCCAGGGACAAAAGCCATGAGTACTTTTTAAGTACTCGCAAACTACTACTAGCAAGGGTTATGATTCTAAGTTAAAGTACTGAATTGAAAGAATAACTATCAAGTTAAGTTTGAAACCTAAGCTGAGTTCTGAAACAAGAAAGGATAAAGTAAAGTTCTAGAATCACTTAAGTTGGGAAGCTATTTTCATCTACACAACCCTGTTGTGGTCAAGTCAAGGTTCATCATTCATTTCAAGTTATTTAGAAAACATCTGATAATGAAACAGTATGGCCATTCCAACTGTCCATAACCGCGGACGCGGCTATTCGAATAGTTTGACACTCTGCAGAGGTGGTACACTTTCACCACAAGATTCGATACATCTGTCAGGGGTAACCCTGAATCATCATACTTGGTATGCAGATAATCAAACATAACCTTTCCTTTACACACCCTAGTACAAGCACCTCTCCTATGAGCATGGCCTCCCAACCATGACCATCAGTCATCTTGGGCACTGCATAGGTGGACATCATTGAGAGGTAGCCTTAGCTCAAACCTCTCCCGTGAGGGAACTAATACTAGTGCATATAAATTTCCAGCTAAGCCTTACCCAATTCAGGTAATGTGGTTGTACGGTAATTTTGGAATGATATCGCATCCGAATCCAACCATCAGTTTTATAAAAAGGGTTAAGGCTCATGCCTCATCATTTTCATCATCATAAGCCAATTGTGTTTCTCAACACATGTCAAAACATCTCAATAGAATGACTCATCATTCCAAGGTTTTCATCACTCATTTTCACCAAGTGTTCCCATATAAAATGACTCAAGTTTGATCTATTCTAAAACACTAGGTTAAGAGTGTTCACTAAGGTGGAAAGGTGGGATCAATCTCATGCCATAGAATGACATCTAAGGGTTTCTAATTAGGTCAAGTTTTATACTCTTTATGCTACCTTCAAAATTAATTACAAGAACTTGGTGTAAGCTAAGGGGGTGTGATCAAAGTATGCTTAAGGCATCTTTACTAAACTATCTAGTTTTATTCTAGCTTGCTACCATAGCTTACTAAAGCATGTTTGCAAGGGTTAGCTTGCCACTAATAGCTTGCCTTGGTTGGTGCAGTGGTTGAAGTTTTCTTCTTCTTCTTCTTGGTAGAACTCCTCCTCCTCGAAGGCTTGGTCGGTACTAGCATCTAGAAATACATAGGGAGTGCACAATCACCAAACAATACTTAACTTAGGCTAAGTAGTATTCTAAAACACACAATTGATGATCTATTATCATCATAAGCATCACAAGTTTAATTCAATAGTTTCAACCTTTTTATTTTGGAAAAGTAATTTCGACTCATTGAAATAATAGCTAAGATTTAACATTCACCACCAAAATATGGGATCATGTGGACACATGTCCTCACCACATATTCTAACATGTGGGAATGAGATTTAAAGGTTGGATCACTATTACTTTGGTTTAAGTGTATTATTTAATGATTTAAAGTGACTAGAAATGCCTATATAGCATTATTTTGGTACTAGTCCAAAGTCACTGCCTGTAAACCTTAGTATTATTACATATTTGGATAGATATGATGAAATGTGATTTTTGAGAGTTGGAATCAACTCAAAAGCTAACTTGGTTGATTTTATAAAAATGTTTCAAGTTGCAAAAGCTTCTGTCTTCTTATTTTTATTAGGAGAAATCTATAACTCTAAATGAATTAAATCCAATGGGCTTGGATATAGCATTTAAATACCTTTCAGAAAAAATTGGTTTCATGCAATTTGGATTTGTCAAACTCATAGAATTGAATTTTGAAACACTGGACAGAAACTATATTCTAACTAAAAGGAAAAAATCCTAATTTGAATCTACGGGCTTGCGCGGGAAAGGAAATGGGCCAGCCCAGTGGCGCTGTGCGGCACAGGGCTCAGCTGACAGGAGGGTCCCACTGGTCAGCGGCACTTAAAACGCGAAGCGGTACGCGCGCTGTGGGTCGTGCGATTAGAGGGCAGATCGACGGCGAGCTCAAACCCTAGCGGCTCGGTGGGGGTCTACTGGGGGCATACCAGGGCTCCAGCGGGGTCGGCGATACGGGCGAACGAAGTGGAAGACGACGGCGAGGCGAGGCGTGGTCGCGGTGGAGCTTGGGGTGGCCGGAAATCAACGGCACCCTTCTTCTCTAGAGGCGGCGGCTCCGGCGAGCTGCTGCTCCACTTGCTCCGGCGAGAGGTGGGTGAGGTTCAGAGAGGTGAGGGGAGTGGAATGGTGTGAGTCTTTGGTGCTGGGGAGGGATCCTTTTATAGGCTCGACGGTGAGACCGAGCGAGATGGGCGGTCGACGGTGGCGACATGGCTACGGCGAACTAGCGGCACGGCTGGGGATGGCGATCGACGGGCGGTCCCCTGGCGGTGCTCTAGCGCTTCAATGCGGCCGTAGGGGCGGTGGCATGCGGTCGGGGTAAGGTGGCGCTCTAAGAGGCAGAGGCGGCGGTGTCCACGGCGAGCGGTGGCTGTGGGGCTTTGGGAGGCGAACGAAGGTGTCTGGGGTGATCTCTAGGTCGAGGCGGAGCGGTGGGCGCGGGCTGGTGTCGAGTGGTGGCTTGTGCACGCGGGGATAGGGCGCGCTCTGCGGGCGGCGTCGGCATGGTCTGGTGGCACTGGGCATGGCTTCTCCTCGGTGGTCCACGGCTGCTCTTGGCTCAGGACAGGGACAGAGAGGGGCGGTGCGGTGTTGGCTACCTCCTAGACATGGCGAGGGAAGTTGGCGGCTGCTGTGGCGCGATGTCGCCGGTGGGGGTGCTCAAGGTGCTCGGCCTTAATGGCCATGACCATTTGGTCGTGTGCACAGGGTGTGGCCGGGCTAGCAAAAGGTAGGGCTGGTACTGAGAGAACAAGGGGACAAGGTTAGGCACAAATGGTGACCAAGATCACTGGTCAAAACAGTGTTTTAAATTTGGCCAGATTTGTGCACACAAGTTGTTTGATGAAATGGCCGAAAGAGAAAAAGTTTTGAATTTTGAGTTCAAATTTTTTGAGTGATCTCCACTATTGATAGGTAGTCTCTGGTTACAAGGGTTTTGAAAATGGAGCTCAATTACATGGTTTTTGAAATAGGGGTGATCTATGCATATGCATTAGATTCAAATTTGAACTGCCATTTAAAATAGTTTCCAGAATGTTTTTAGAAGATCAAAAGATGGGCCTTGGTACCTCATTATGTGTACTAGCAAGGGGTGCAAAGATCCAGAATTGTTTCTGTTAAGAATTGAGTACTAGGAATAGCCAAAGTAGGCATGAGAGTTAATTTTGTCAAAATGACCATTCCTTTATTTTAATTCTTTTTGATATGATTTCTTTTAGGAAAAGTTTGGGAATGGTGTAGATGATGTTTAAATCACCTAGGAAACATTTTAGAAGCAAAGGATCACACAATCATGGCAATTCAAAACAACTCCTATTTTAAATGCACACATATATGAATGCTTTCATTTTAAATATGGAAAAGTTTTTGTTAATCCTAAATTTGGATGATTTGATCTTTGATACACTTGGATTGAAGTTTTGGGATGTTACAAACCTTCCCCCCTTAAATAAAATCTCGTCCCGAGATTTACAAGAAAACTAGGAACTAAAGAGATCTGGGAACTCTGTCCTAATGTAATCCTCGCGTTCCCAAGTAGCTTCCTCCTCGGTATGGTTGCTCCACTGAATCTTGAGAAACTTGATACTCCTGGTCCTGGAGGTTCTGTAGGCTTCTTCTAAGATACGAATGGGCACTTCCCGATAGGTCAGGTCATTGTTGATTTCCACTGCTTTGTGATTGATATTCTTGAAAACTTCAGTATTCTCAGGCACTTCCAAGCATTTGCGAAGTAACGAGATATGGAACACATTGTGGATGGCTGACATCTCTTCAGGCAGTTCTAGTTGATACGATACTTCTCCTCGGCGGTTCAGAATCTTGAAAGGTCCGATATATCTGGGAGCTAACTTTCCCTTCAGACAAAAGCGTTGAGTTCCCTTCAATGGTGAAACCTTGAGATATACGAAATCTCCGACATTGAAAGTCAGGTCTCTCCTTCTCTTGTCAGCATAACTCTTCTGTCTGGATTGGGCGGTCTTGAGGTGCTCACGAATTTTGTGAACTTTCTCTTCTGCTTCTCGGAGAATGTCGGGTCCGAAGATCTGACTCTCTCCTACTTGCGACCAATTCAAAGGGGTACGGCACTTTCTTCCGTATAGGAATTCAAAGGGTGCCATCTGCAAACTAGCTTGATAACTGTTGTTATATGAGAATTCTGCGAAAGGCAGACAGTCTTCCCATTTTGATCCGTATTCCAACACACAAGCTCTAAGCATATCCTCCAAGATCTGGTTGACTCTCTCAGTCTGTCCATCTGTTTGACGGTGATAAGAGGTACTGAAATTCAACTTGGTTCCTAAACCTTCCTGAACTTTCTGCCAAAATCTTGAAGTAAACTGAGTTCCTCGATCTGATACGATGGTCTTGGGGGTTCCATGCAGACTAACAATCCTAGCAATGTACAGCTCTGCTAGTTTTGCACTCTGGTAGGTTGTCTTGACTGGTATGAAGTGGGCTACCTTGGATAGTCTATCAACTATGACCCAGATTGAGTCATTTCCCCTACTAGAAGTAGGTAAACCGGTGATAAAGTCCATTCCGACGGAATCCCATTTCCATTCCGGAATCTGCAATGGTTGCAACAATCCTGCAGTTCTCTGATGCTCTGCCTTGACTCTTTGACAAATGTCACACTTGGCGATGTAGCTTCCGATCTCTCTCTTCATCTTGTGCCACCAAAATTCCTCTTTCAAATCCTGATACATCTTTGTTCCTCCGGGGTGGATAGAATAAAGAGTATCATGAGCTTCCTTCATGATAATTTCCTTCAGCTCCGAATCTGCTGGTACACAGATACGTCCCTTGTACCACAGTACACCTTCTTCGTCTTCGGTGAATCCAGGTATTTGCCTGTACCAATACGACGTTTGATTCCGTCGATACTTTCATTTCCCTTCTGGGCTTCCTTGATTTGGCTAATCAAAGTGGGTTGAAGTTCAATGCTAGCTAGGAATCCTTCGCTAACTAACTCAGTCCTGAACTACTCCAACTCCTCATACAAACTTGGTTGTTTCTCTTTGATCATGGTGTTAAGCCTACACGGCAATCTGCTAAGAGCATCCGCTACCACATTGGCTTTGTCGGGGTGATAGTGAATGTCAAGGTCATAATCCTTGATTAACTCTATCCATCTTCTTTGCCTCATATTCAACTCCTTCTGGGTGAAGATATACTTCAAGCTCTTATGATCTGAGTAAATCTCACAGCGATTACCCATCAAATAATGACGCCATGTCTTCAACGCTAGAACCACAGCTGCTAGCTCAAGATCATGGGTCGGATAGTTCTGCTCATGCTGCTTCAGTTGTCGAGACAGATACGCGATGACTTTGCCTTCTTGCATCAATACACATCCTAGACCAATCTTGGATGCATCACAATATACATCAAACGGCTTCTTGATGTCTGGCATGATCAAAATTGGGGCTGGTATCAATCTCTTCTTCAGCTCCTGGAAACTGGCTTCACACTTGTCTGTCCATTCAAACTTCTTGTCCTTCTTCAACAATTGGGTCATTGGTCGGGCTATGCTCGAGAATCCTTCTACGAATTTGCGGTAGTATCCCGCTAATCCGAGAAATGAACGAACTTGGGTTTGATTGGTTGGGGCTTCCCATTCTTCGACATCTTTGATCTTGCTGGGATCAACAGAGACTCCTCCGGCAGACACAATATGGCCTAGGAATCCTACTTCTTTCAGCCAAAACTCACACTTGCTGAACTTGGCATATAACTGATGTTCTCTCAGGGTTTCTAGGATGATTCTCAGATGTTGCTCATGCTCTTCTTCTGACTTGGAGTAGATAAGGATGTCGTCGATAAACACAACTACAAACTTATCTAAGAAATTCATAAAGATCTTATTCATGAGATTCATGAAATAAGCAGGGGCATTGGTTAATCCAAAAGACATAACCGTATACTCGTATAAACCATAGCGAGTAGTAAAGGCGGTCTTCGGAATATCCATTGCACGAATCTTAAGTTGGTGATAACCAGTCCTAAGATCAATCTTTAAGAATACTTGAGCTCCAGTCAACTGATCAAATAGGTCCTCTATCTTTGGCAAGGGGTACTTGTTCTTGATGGTGACATCATTCAACTTTCTGTAGTCTGTACACAGACGATTGCCTCCATCTTTCTTGTCGACGAATAACACTGGTGATCTCCATGGCGATGCACTTGGCTGAATCAAGCCTGTTGCTAACATGGCATCCAACTGCTTCTTCAGTTCCACTAACTCTGAGGGGTTTATGGTATAGGGTCTCTGGGCTATAGGTCCGGTTCCGGGGATTAGTTCGATAATGAACTCTATATCCCTGTCCGGGGGCATACCTGGCAATTCATCTGGGAATACGGCAGGGTATTCACAGACTACTCTGACTTGGTCAATGGTAGGCAGGGCTACACTCTTGTTGCACTTGAATTGACGGGGTAAGGTTTCGGAGATATGTTCTACGGTTACTCCAGAACTACTGGTCATGGTGATGGCTTTCCTAGCACAGTCTATCAGTCCTTTATGCCTTGACATCCAGTCCATACCTAGTACTACTTCCAAACCTTTGGTTCCAAGTACAATTAGGTTGGCATAAAAATCTATCCCATGTATTCTGATAGGTACAGCTTTGCAAATTTTTCTAGCTTTTGTAGTTGAACCGGGGATTTGAACTATCATGACATGCTTCAGGTTGGTTGGGCGAATCTTACTAGTGCATACAAATTCTTCGGTGACAAATGCATGCGATGCTCCAGAATCAAACAATACTCTTGCTAAAACTGAGTTGACAGAAAACATACCCAGCACTACATCTGGTGCTTCCTGGGCTTCTTCTGCGTTCATGTGGAAGAGACGACTGTTGCGGTTGTGCGGGTTCCCTGGGGCAAATCTCCTGCCTTGCTGAACACGACGCTGCTGCTGAGCTGGGGCATTCACAGGGGCATTGGCGGCAGTCTTCTTGGGACACTCATTGGAGTAGTGACCCTTCACTCCACACTCGAAACACGTGATCTGGGACTTATCCTTGACTGCAACAGGTACAGCATTGCTGCCAGTTCTGGGGGCAGTGTTGTTGTTGTTGTTGTTGCTCTTGGGAGGGGCACGGTTGAAGTTGTTGGCATTGCCGGAGTTGTGATTGTTTCCTGCGGGCTTCACATTTCCTCCGCTACGGTTGGGGTAGCTTGGGCGAGAATTTGGGGGTCGGTTGTTCCTTGGTGCATACCCTGGTGAGGGGTTGGGACGGTACTTCTGGTGACTACTGGATCCAGACTGCTGCATCATACGACGCTTGCGGTTGTCGTTTGCCTGGTTAATCTTCCCTTCCATCTGAATGGCAGAGTCGACTAGCTCTTCAAGATCCTGGAAACGGATGTTGACGAGGACAGTCTGCATCTCATCATGCAGTCCGTTTAAGAATCTCTCTTTCTTCTTGGCCTCTGTGTTGATCTCATCCGGTGCATATCTGGCAAGTGACAAGAATTTGTCACGGTACTCTACTACAGTCAATCTTCCTTGCTTTCGTTCATGGAATTCATCTCTCATCCTGTTGACAAGACCTTGCGGCACGTGGGTGCGGCTGAACTTGACCTTGAATGCTTCCCAGGTCATCACCTGGACATGGTTCATGTTGCGGACGCTATTCCACCAAGCTCTTGCATCTCCCGCCAGATAGTGAGTGGCGAAGAGAACTTTCTCATTCTCATCAACTCCTGCAACTTCTAGGTTGTTTTCCATGGTCTGTAACCAGTCATCAGCATCTAATGGGTTTTCAGATTGGTTGAAGATTGGGGGATTGGTGTTCTGAAAAATTTTGAGTTTAGATCCATGGTGATCCTGATTTCCATGTCCTTGGTTGTTGAGAGCCATTTGGGCGATCTGCTGCAATGTCGCTAAGTTGGCTTGACGCTCGGCCTTGCTTGCTTCACGGTCCGCGATGAGATTCTGCAAGATCTGCAGCATTGGGTCCTGCGATGAGCTGCTCCCTCCTTGGTTTCCACGAGTCATCTGAAGATTGAGATAGATATAGGGGTAAGAGGGAAATTCTAAGGTTCATGGTTTTGGGTTTTCAAAGCTAAAATTTTGAGTTAGACTCAGGTTTTTCAACTAACTTTACTTTCATTCATGCAAGCAAGCACAAGATACAACACACACCACAACAATCAAAGGGGAAAACAGATGGTTTGAAGAACCATTCTGCAAACTACGATACAATGAGATGGTACATCTCACGCTACGACAGTGCTCTAGTGCATCTACTCATCATCGATGAAGTCGGAGTCTTCATCATCAGTGTAGAAGTCCGCAGCATCCTCTGCCAGAAAATCGTCATCGTTGCTGAGGTACGAATCCATATCTCCCTGGATGTCTTCTCCTTCATCATCTTCTTCCTTGGCGGCAAGCTGAGCTTCCTGCTCCTTGACGGTCTTCTCGAGGTCGGCCACCTTCTTGCGAAGACGGGCGATGGTGCGATCCTTCTTTGCACGCTGGCGACGAATTGACTGGCGATCTTGGACGAGCAATGTGAAAGTCTGGGCCTTTTGGTCGGCAATTGCACGGTTCTGGTTGGCTAACTCTCTGGCATTGTCCAACTCCTACTGTCGGTCATGAAGCAAGAAGTCAAGGTTCTCCACTTGACGCCTCAACTCTGGGTGACTTGGCATCTCCATCGGCATTCCCATGAAGTCACGTCTTGCATAGTGGGCAAAACGGGTTCCTTGAATCTTGTTGACGCTGAGGGCACATAGATGTGCGAGAGCTTCATGCATTGCCCTGGCTAATCCATCTAGCCAGTTGTTCTCTCTCACAGAGAACTGAATTCTTCCAGAAGTTGGTGCTTCAATGCTTCCTCGAAGATCTGCGGTGACTAGCCATTGTCGGTCTCCTCCTGGGGGTCCTGGAAGTTGAGCTCCAAGAAACTCCGAATGTGGGCGTCCCAGAAATTCTGACAGTGAATCCAGATCCCTCTCGAAGATCAGCTGACCTCTGTTTCCCAACTGGTAAAACTTGCTAAACTGAGTCTCCATCTACAAGAATTTAGGATGAGGAAATTAGTGAAGTGATCAAGTGTGTCAAATTTTAAGTAGTAATGTAAGAATTTTGAGGAACATGTATTTTTTAGAAAGAATGAGTTCACAAGGGTAAGAGAGGAAATAGTTTTTCATAAATACTCACTTTGGTTTTGAAGCTAAGTTTTTGGTTTGGACGTCCATTCTAACTAGGGTCTCCTATGGTCAGGATGGCTCTGATACCAACTTGTCAACACCCAGATTTTTAATCCCAGATGCCCGTTATGCCATACCTCGCAATCCCAGGATTACCATTTTTGCGAGACATAACGGATTGGATATCATAGTACATCATCCATTACAAACCATACATAAGGTTTTACACAAATAAGGACCTCATGATCCAGTCTTTAATACAACAAGCAGCGGAAATAAATGATAGCGTAGCGGTGGGGTCCATCTTCAGGGGCACAGGCAATGCTGACGAAGGCAGATAGTCCTAGTTATCATAGCCGTCCTGTTGACCATCATCTTGATAATCTCCTTCATAGTCTGGCCATGATAATAGCCAGGGACAAAAGCCATGAGTACTCTTTAAGTACTCGCAAACTACTACTAGCAAGGGTTATGATTCTAAGTTAAAGTACTGAATTGAAAGAATAACTATCAAGTTAAGTTTGAAACCTAAGCTGAGTTCTGAAACAAGAAAGGATAAAGTAAAGTTCTAGAATCACTTAAGTTGGGAAGCTATTTTCATCTACACAACCCTGTTGTGGTCAAGTCAAGGTTCATCATTCATTTCAAGTTATTTAGAAAACATCTGACAATGAAACAGTATGGCCATTCCAACTGTCCATAACCGCGGACGCGGCTATTCGAATAGTTTGACACTCTGCAGAGGTGGTACACTTTCACCACAAGATTCGATACATCTGTCAGGGGTAACCCTGAATCATCGTACTTGGTATGCAGATAATCAAACATAACCTTTCCTTTACACACCCTAGTACAAGCACCTCTCTCCTATGAGCATGGCCTCCCAACCATGACCATCAGTCATCTTGGGCACTGCATAGGTGGACATCATTGAGAGGTAGCCTCAGCTCAAACCTCTCCCGTGAGGGAACTAATACTAGTGCATATAAATTTCCAGCTAAGCCTTACCCAATTCAGGTAATGTGGTTGTACGGTAATTTTGGAATGGTATCGCATCCGAATCCAACCATCAGTTTTATAAAAAGGGTTAAGGCTCATGCCTCATCATTTTCATCATCATAATCCAATTGTGTTTCTCAACACATGTCAAAACATCTCAATAGAATGACTCATCATTCCAAGGTTTTCATAACTCATTTTCACCAAGTGTTCCCATCTAAAATGACTCAAGTTTGATCTATTCTAAAACACTAGGTTAAGAGTGTTCACTAAGGTGGAAAGGTGGGATCAATCTCATGCCATAGAATGACATCTAAGGGTTTCTAATTAGGTCAAGTTTTATACTCTTTATGCTACCTTCAAAATTAATTACAAGAACTTGGTGTAAGCTAAGGGGGTGTGATCAAAGTATGCTTAAGGCATCTTTACTAAACTATCTAGTTTTATTCTAGCTTGCTACCATAGCTTACTAAAGCATGTTTGCAAGGGTTAGCTTGCCACTAATAGATTGCCTTGGTTGGTGCAGTGGTTGAAGTTTTCTTCTTCTTCTTCTTCTTGGTAGAACTCCTCCTCCTCGAAGGCTTGGTCGGTACTAGCGTCTAGAAATACATAGGGAGTGCACAATCACCAAACAATACTTAACTTATGCTAAGTAGTATTCTAAAACACACAATTGATGATCTATTATCATCACAAGCATCACGAGTTTAATTCAATAGTTTCAACCTTTTTATTTTGGAAAAGTAATTTCTACTCATTGAAATAATAGCTAAGATTTAACATTCACCACCAAAATATGGGATCATGTGGACACATGTCCTCACCACATATTCTAACATGTGGGAATGAGATTTAAAGGTTGGATCACTATTACTTTGGTTTAAGTGTATTATTTAATGATTTAAAGTGACTAGAAATGCCTATATAGCATTATTTTGGTACTAGTCCAAAGTCACTGCCTGTAAACATTAGTATTATTACATATTTGGATAGATATGATGAAATGTGATTTTTGAGAGTTGGAATCAACTCAAAAGCTAACTTGGTTGATTTTATAAAAATGTTTCAAGTTGCAAAAGCTTATGTCTTCTTATTTTTATTAGGAGAAATCTATAACTCTAAATGAATTAAATCCAATGGGCTTGGATAGAGAATTTCAATACCTTTCAGACAAAATTGGTTTCATGCAATTTGGATTTGTCAAACTCATAGAATTGAATTTTGAAACACTAGACAGAAACTATATTCTAACTAAAAGGAAAAAAATCCTAATTTGAATCTACGGGCTTGCGCGGGAAAGGAAATGGGCCGGCCCAGTGGCGCTGTGCGGCACAGGGCTCAGCTGACAGGGGGGTCCCACTGGTCAGCGGCACTTAAAACGCGAAGCGGTACGCGCGCTGTGGGTCGTGCGATTAGAGGGCAGATCGACGGCTGAGGGTCGTCGTCGACGACGGACGGGTCGCCGGTGAGCTCAAACCCTAGCGGCTCAGTGGGGGTCTATGTTGGAGATATGCCCTAGAGGCAATAATAAATATAGTTATTATTATATCTTTGTGTTTATGATAAATGTTTGCATTCATGCTATAATAGTATTAACAAGGAAACCATTAATACTTGTGTGATTTGTAAACTTAATTTGAAGTCCCTAGTATAGCCTCTATACTTCACTAGCTTGTTGGTTGATTGATGATGTGGTTTCTTTGTCATGAACATTGAGATGTTATCAACAACAAGATCATATCGTTAGGAGAATGATATGGTGGACATACTCCTATAGATAAGCGTAGCATAAAGATCAAGTCATTTCAATAGTTCAATTGCTATATGCTTTCTGATACATAGTAACCTAATTCCTTCGACCATGAGATCATGCATATCACCTTTACTGGATGGATGCTTTGATGTCATCAAACACCACACCGTAACAGGGTGGCTATAAAGGTGGCATTGATCGTTCGGAAAGTATTGGTTGAAACACATGGATCAAGAGTGGGATTTGTCCATCCACATGACGGATAGATATTCTCTGGGCCCTCTCGGTGAAATGTCATCCAATTAGCTTGCAAGCATGTGACTAGGTCACAAGGGATCACATATCACGGGAACGAGAAAAGAGTACTTATCAGTAACGAGGTTGAACTAGGTATGCAGAGATACCGACGATCATAACCTCGGATAAGTAACATATCGTGAGACAAAGGGAAATTGGTATCGTATGTAAGTGGTTCATTCGATCGCAAAGTAATCGTAGAAATATGTGGGAGCCATATGAATTTCCAGATTCCTCTATTGGTTATTGTTCGGAGAAGTGTCTCGATCATGTCTGCATAATTCACGAACCGTAGGGAGACACACTTAAGGATTCGACGTTGTTTGAGTAGTTATGGTATTATGAGAAAGAGACCGAATGTTGTTCGGAGTCTCGGATGGGATCCGGGATATCACGAGGTGATCCGGAATGGTCCGGAGAATAAGATTCATATAAGGAAAGTCCCGTTTCGGAGTTGGGGAATGGTTCCGGTGTTTTCATCGGGAACATTCTAGAAGGTCCCGGAATGTCCGGCACTCCGGGGGGGAAGGGGTACATGAATGTGTCATTGCATGTTGGAATGATTGCATCATGTACTAAGTGTTCTCGCTGTCCGAAATAAAGGGTTAATTCAAATCCTAATTGAAAAAGTCAAACTGCCAGTTTTCGGTCAAACTGCCAGTTTTCGGAAAGAGGAGAAAGAGGAGGAGGTGGAGGCCGAGTTGGGGAGGGATTCCTCCCCTTGGCCGGCGCCTCCCAAGGCCGACTTGGGGAGGGACTCCCCTCCCCTTGGCCGGCCCTCCCACCTATAAAGGGAGGGGCAGGGCTCCCCTCTCTAGACACACAAGTTTCCTACCCTCTAAACCTAAACCCTAGATCTAAACCCCGGTTTAGAGCTATTTTGGTTTAGAGCCTTCTAATTGGTTTAGAGCCCTCTAATTGGTGTGTCTAATTACTAGACCACTAATAGCCTCTCTCATAAGCTCCACCATACTCGCACCGGCTTAAGGCGAAGCCCTGCGGGATCTCCCCTCTACCTCCGGTACCACGCCGTTGTGCTGCCGGAATCGCGAGGAGAGTACTACAACCTCCGCTGCCTGCTGGAACAAGGGAGAGGAAGGTCTTCGTCGAGTACCGAACGTGTGACCGACTGCGGGGGCGCTGCTGGAACGTGGCGCCGGAAGGATCGTCTACACGATCTTGAGATCGGAAAGAGTACGACTACATCACCCACGAGAATCTGCTCTCGTTAAACACTTTGGAATCTTCGAGGGTGAGTTATTCCATCGACTCGTTGCTACAATCTAGTAGATAGATCTTGGCTTGTTTGTTTGTATGCGATAGAAAATTTTTGTTTTCCATGCTACGAACCCCTACAGTGGTATCAGAGCCGTGTCTATATGTAGATCTGTTGCACGAGTAGAACACAATGGTCATTGTGGGCGTTGATGCTTTTATTGTAGATTGCTTTTTGTGTACTTTGCATCTTGCGGTATGTTGGGATGAAGCGGCCCGGGCTAACCTTACATGACATCGTTCATGAGACTTGCTCCACGCTTAACATGCAACTTGTATTGCATAAGTGGCTTTGCGGGTGCCTGTTTCTCCTAGCATAGTAAAGATCCAATTTACAACGGGTAATCAACAATGCTAGTATCAATGTTGTGGTTCTTGTTCGTAGGTTAGAACGACACTTATGGAAAGCCCCAAACCACGTAAAATATGCAAAGAAAGTAGAAGCGTCTAACTTTGTTTTGCAGGGGTGTGCAGTGATGTGATATGGCCATGATTGTGATTATATTTGATGTATGCAATGTTCCTTATTGTAAGTTGGCAACCGGCAGGAGCCATATGGTTGTCTTTAATTTCTGTTAAGACCTGCGTGTCTATTCAAAATAGTTGTAATAGTTGAAGCTGGTGGACGACAACCATGAAGAAGCGTCATTGACCTTGATGCTATGCCGGTGATGATGGAGATCATATTCGTGCTTGAAGATGGAGATCGGAAGCACAAAGAAGAAAGGCCATATCATATCACATATTATGAATTGCATGTGATGTTAATCCTTTATGCATCTTGTATTGCTTAGTAGACGACGGTAGCATTATAAGATGATCCCTCATGCACATAAATTTCAAGTTCTAAAGTGTTCACCCTTAGTATGCACCGTTGCCAAAGCTTGTTGCTTCGAAGCACCACGTGATGATCGGGTGTCTTTGATTCCGCGGGTGAATACAACGTAAGCAAGCCAGATTTGCTTATGCGGTAACTAAGGTTTGATCTTGACGAGCCTAGCATGTACAGACATGGCCTCAGGAACACGGATCGCCGAAAGGCAAAGCATGAATCATATAGTAGATATGATGAACATGATGATTGTTCGCCATTAAAACTATATCGGCTCTCGTGATGATCGGTGTTGATATAGTAGTTTTGGTTCGTGTGATCACTAAAACAATGTGAGGGATGTTGTTTTGAGTGGGAGTTCACCTAGTTTAATTTCATTAATTAATTTGAACTCAATTTGTCATAAACTTAGTCTAAACTATTGCAAATATGTTGTAGATCAATGGCAGCCCCTACCATCAATTTTAATGCGTTCCTAGAGAAAGAAAAGTTGAAAAACAATGGAAGCAACTTCGCGGATTGGTTCCGCAATTTGAGGATTGTCCTCACAGCTGGTAATTTGACCTATGTGCTGGATGCACCGCTAGGTGACCCACCTGCAGCTGATGCTACCGATGAAGTAAAGAATGTTTACCTCGCTCGGAAGAATCAGTACTCCATAGTTCAGTGTGCTATCTTGTATGGTTTAGAATCGGAGCTTCAGAAAAGGTTTGAAGAGTCAGATCCATATGATATTGTCGAGGATCTCAAATTAATTTTTGAGACTCATGCGGCAATTGAAAGTTATGAAGCTTCTGAAAAGTTCTTTAACTGCAAGATGGAAGAGGGTAGCTCCGTCAGTGAGCATGTGCTTAAGATGTCTGGGCACGCAAATAAACTTCAAAGTTTGGGTATAGTGATTCCTAATACTTTGGGAGTTTACCGCATCCTCCAATCACTACCACCAAGTTACAAGAACTTTGTGATGAACTACAACATGCAGAACATGAACAAAGAGTTGCCAGAACTATTTGCTATGTTAAAATCTGCAGAAGTGGAGATCAAGAAAGAGCACCAAGTGTTGATGGTCAATAAGACCACCAAATTCAAGAAAGGCAAGTCTAAGCAAAAGGGACACTTCAAGAAGGGTGGTAAGAAAGTTACCATGCCAACGAAGAAGACCAAGGCTGGACCTAAGCCTGAAACTAAGTGCTTTTACTGCAAGGGAGAAGGTCACTGGAAGCGGAATTGCCCAAAGTACTTGGCGGATTTGAAGAACGGCAACATCAAGAAGAAAGGTATATTTGATATACATGTTATTGATGTGTATCTCACTAGTATTCGTAGTAGTGCCTGGGTATTTGATACTGGTTCGGTTGCTCATATTTGTAACTCGAAACAGGAGCTGCAGAATAAACGGAAGCTAGCGAAGAACGAGGTGTCGATGCGTGTGGGAAACGGATCAAAGGTTGATGTGATCGCGGTCGGCACGCTACCTCTTCATCTACCATCGGGATTAGTTTTATACTTAAATAATTGTTATTTGGTGCCTGCGTTGAGCATGAACATTATATCAGGATCTTGTTTATTGCGAGACGGTTACTTGTTTAAATCAGAGAATAATGGTTGTTCGATTTATATGAGTAATATGTTTTACGCACATGCACCTTTGATAGATGGTCTATTCTTATTGAATCTCGATAGTAGAAATACACATCTTAATAACATTGAAGCTAAACGTTTGAAATCAAGCGATAATTCGACCTATATGTGGCACTGTCGTCTTGGTCACATTGGAGTGAAACGTATGAAGAAACTCCATTCCGATGGACTTCTTGAATCACTTGATTTTGAATCACTTGAAAGATGCGAAGCATGTCTGATGGGTAAAATGACTAAGACTCCATTTTCTGGTATAATGGAGCGAGCTACGGACTTATTGGAAATCATACATACCGATGTGTGTGGTCCAATGAGTGTAGCATCGCGCGGTGGTTATCGTTATGTTCTTACCTTCACGGATGATTTGAGTAGATATGGGTATATCTATTTCATGAAACATAAGTCCGAAACTTTCGAGAAGTTTAAGGAGTTTCAAAGTGAGGTAGAGAATCAACGTAACAAGAAGATTAAATTTCTACGTTCTGATCGTGGAGGTGAATATCTAAGTTACGAGTTTGGCGAGCATTTAAAGAAGTGCGGAATACTTTCACAATTGACACCGCCGGGAACACCACAGCGTAATGGTGTGTCCGAACGTCGTAATCGAACTCTCTTAGATATGGTTCGTTCTATGATGTCACTTACAGATTTACCGCTATCATTTTGGGGTTATGCATTAGAAACAGCCGCATTCACTTTAAATAGGGCACCATCTAAATCCGTTGAAACGACACCGTATGAATTATGGTTTGGGAAGAAACCTAAATTGTCGTTCCTTAAAGTTTGGGGATGCGAAGCCTATGTAAAGAAGTTACAGCCGGACAAGCTTGAACCCAAAGCGGAAAAATGCGTCTTCATAGGATACCCAAAGGAAACTATTGGGTATACCTTCTATCATAGATCCGAAGGCAAAATCTTCGTTGCCAAGAATGGATCCTTTCTAGAGAAGGAATTTCTCTCGAAAGAAGTGACTGGAAGGAAAGTAGAACTCGACGAGGTTGTCGAACCTTCTCTCGAAATTGCGAGTAGCGCAGCACCGGAAGAAGTTCCTGTGGTGCCTGCACCAATAAGAGGGGAAGCTAATGATGATGATCATGAAACTTCGGTTGAAGTTGCTACAGAGCCTCGGAGGTCAACGAGAACTCGTACCACTCCAGATTGGTATGATTCCGTTATGAATGTCATGGTGGTGGACAACACCGATGACCCCGAGACATATGAGGAAGCGATGATGAGCCCAGATTCCAATAAATGGCAAGAAGCCATGAAATCCGAGATTGGATCCATGTACGAAAACCAAGTATGGACTTTGGTGGACTTACCGGATGGCCGTAAGGCTGTCGAGAACAAATGGATTTTCAAGAAGAAAACAGATGCTGATGGTAATGTTACTGTCTATAAAGCTCGACTTGTCGCAAAAGGGTTTCGACAAATTCAAGGAGTTGACTACGATGAGACTTTCTCACCAGTAGCGAAGCTAAAGTCTGTGAGGATTATGTTAGCAATCGCTGCATATTATGATTATGAGATATGGCAGATGGATGTCAAAACAGCATTCCTCAATGGAGACATTGATGAAGAGTTGTATATGATGCAACCCAAAGGTTTTGTCGATCCTAAAGATGCTAACAAGGTATGCAAACTTCAACGGTCCATCTATGGATTGAAGCAAGCATCCCGAAGTTGGAATCAACGTTTTGATAAGGTAATCAAAAGTTTTGGTTTTATACAAACTTATGGAGAAGCTTGTATTTACAAGAAAGTGAGTGGGAGCTCTATAGCATTCTTAATACTATATGTGGATGACATATTGTTGATTGGGAATGATGTAGACCTTCTTAATAGTGTCAAAGAATATTTGAATAATAGTTTTTCAATGAAGGATCTTGGCGAAGCAGCTTACATATTAGGCATAAAGATTTATAGAGATAGATCGAAACGCCAAATATCATTGTCACAGAGTACATATTTGGACAAAGTTCTAAAGAAGTTTGGAATGGAAGAAAGCAAGAAAGGGTTCTTGCCCATGTTGCCCAATACGACCTTGAGTAAAACTCAAAGTCCGACATCGGCAGAAGATAGAGAAAGGATGAGTAAGACTCCCTATGCCTCAGCCATAGGATCTCTAATGTATGCCATGCTATGTACTAGACCCGACATTGCATATGCTGTTAGTTTAACTAGCAGATATCAAAGTGATCCAGGAGTGGATCATTGGACAGCGGTCAAAAACATCCTTAAGTACTTGAGAAGAACTAAGGATATGGTTCTTTCTTATGGAGGTGATGAACAGCTCGTTGTTAATGGTTACACCGATGCTAGTTGGAACACCGATCCGGATGATTCTAAATCACAATCTGGATACGTATTTATTTTGAATGGTGCAGCAGTTAGCTGGAGGAGTGCAAAGCAAAGCGTTGTGGCGAGATCTTCAACTGAATCGGAATACATGGCTGCTTCGGAGGCTTCACAAGAAGCAATATGGATGAAAGAGTTCATTACAGAGCTGGGTGTGGTTCCTAGTGCGCTGGACCCAATGTCTATCTACTGTGATAACATGGGCGCCATAGCCAATGCGCAAGAACCAAGGTCACACAAGAAGCTGAAGCATATCAAGCTACGTTTTCACGCTATTCGAGAACATATCCAGGATGGGGATATAAAGATTTGCAAAGTACACACAGATCTGAATGTGGCGGATCCGTTGACTAAACCTCTCCCGAGGGCAAAACATGACCAACACCAAACTGCCATGGGTGTTCGGTATATTACCATGTAATCTAGATTAGATGACTCTAGTGCAAGTGGGAGACTGTTGGAGATATGCCCTAGAGGCAATAATAAATATAGTTATTATTATATCTTTGTGTTTATGATAAATGTTTGCATTCATGCTATAATAGTATTAACAAGGAAACCATTAATACTTGTGTGATTTGTAAACTTAATTTGAAGTCCCTAGTATAGCCTCTATACTTCACTAGCTTGTTGGTTGATTGATGATGTGGTTTCTTTGTCATGAACATTGAGATGTTATCAACAACAAGATCATATCGTTAGGAGAATGATATGGTGGACATACTCCTATAGATAAGCGTAGCATAAAGATCAAGTCATTTCAATAGTTCAATTGCTATATGCTTTCTGATACATAGTAACCTAATTCCTTCGACCATGAGATCATGCATATCACCTTTACTGGATGGATGCTTTGATGTCATCAAACACCACACCGTAACAGGGTGGCTATAAAGGTGGCATTGATCGTTCGGAAAGTATTGGTTGAAACACATGGATCAAGAGTGGGATTTGTCCATCCACATGACGGATAGATATTCTCTGGGCCCTCTCGGTGAAATGTCATCCAATTAGCTTGCAAGCATGTGACTAGGTCACAAGGGATCACATATCACGGGAACGAGAAAAGAGTACTTATCAGTAACGAGGTTGAACTAGGTATGCAGAGATACCGACGATCATAACCTCGGATAAGTAACATATCGTGAGACAAAGGGAAATTGGTATCGTATGTAAGTGGTTCATTCGATCGCAAAGTAATCGTAGAAATATGTGGGAGCCATATGAATTTCCAGATTCCTCTATTGGTTATTGTTCGGAGAAGTGTCTCGATCATGTCTGCATAATTCACGAACCGTAGGGAGACACACTTAAGGATTCGACGTTGTTTGAGTAGTTATGGTATTATGAGAAAGAGACCGAATGTTGTTCGGAGTCTCGGATGGGATCCGGGATATCACGAGGTGATCCGGAATGGTCCGGAGAATAAGATTCATATAAGGAAAGTCCCGTTTCGGAGTTGGGGAATGGTTCCGGTGTTTTCATCGGGAACATTCTAGAAGGTCCCGGAATGTCCGGCACTCCGGGGGGGAAGGGGTACATGAATGTGTCATTGCATGTTGGAATGATTGCATCATGTACTAAGTGTTCTCGCTGTCCGAAATAAAGGGTTAATTCAAATCCTAATTGAAAAAGTCAAACTGCCAGTTTTCGGTCAAACTGCCAGTTTTCGGAAAGAGGAGAAAGAGGAGGAGGTGGAGGCCGAGTTGGGGAGGGATTCCTCCCCTTGGCCGGCGCCTCCCAAGGCCGACTTGGGGAGGGACTCCCCTCCCCTTGGCCGGCCCTCCCACCTATAAAGGGAGGGGCAGGGCTCCCCTCTCTAGACACACAAGTTTCCTACCCTCTAAACCTAAACCCTAGATCTAAACCCCGGTTTAGAGCTATTTTGGTTTAGAGCCTTCTAATTGGTTTAGAGCCCTCTAATTGGTGTGTCTAATTACTAGACCACTAATAGCCTCTCTCATAAGCTCCACCATACTCGCACCGGCTTAAGGCGAAGCCCTGCGGGATCTCCCCTCTACCTCCGGTACCACGCCGTTGTGCTGCCGGAATCGCGAGGAGAGTACTACAACCTCCGCTGCCTGCTGGAACAAGGGAGAGGAAGGTCTTCGTCGAGTACCGAACGTGTGACCGACTGCGGGGGCGCTGCTGGAACGTGGCGCCGGAAGGATCGTCTACACGATCTTGAGATCGGAAAGAGTACGACTACATCACCCACGAGAATCTGCTCTCGTTAAACACTTTGGAATCTTCGAGGGTGAGTTATTCCATCGACTCGTTGCTACAATCTAGTAGATAGATCTTGGCTTGTTTGTTTGTATGCGATAGAAAATTTTTGTTTTCCATGCTACGAACCCCTACAGTCTACTGGGGGCATACCAGGGCTCCAGCGGGGTCGGTGATGCGGTAGAACAAAGTGGAAGACGACGACGAGGCGAGGCGTGGTCGCGGCGGACCTTGGGGTGGCCGAAAATCAACGGCACCCTTCTTCTCCAGAGGCGGCGGCTCCGGCTCCAATTCTGGCGAGATGCTGCTCCTCTTGCTCCGGCGAGAGGTGGGTGAGGTTCAGAGAGGTGAGGGGAGTGGAATGGTGTGAGTCTTTGGTGCTGGGGAGGGCTCCTTTTATAGGCTCGACGGTGAGACCGAGCGGGATGGGTGGTCGACGGTAGGGACATGGCTACGGCGAACTAGCGGCATGGCTGGGGATGGCGATCGACGGGCGGTCCCCTGGCAGTGCTCTAGCGCTTCAATGCGGCTGTAGGGGTGGTGGCATGCGGTCGGGGTAAGGTGGCGCTCTGAGAGGCAGAGGCGGCGGTGTCCACGGTGAGCGGTGGCTGTGAGGCTTTGGGTGGCGAACGGAGGTGTCTAGGGTGTTCTCTAGGTCGAGGCGGAGCGGTGGGCGCGGGCTGGTGTCGAGTGGTGTCTTGTGCACGCGGGGACAGGGCGCGCTCTGCGGGCGGCGTCGGCATGGTCTGGTGGCACTGGGCGCGGCTTCTCCTCGGTGGTCCACGGCTGCTCTTGGCTCGGGAAAGGGACAGAGAGGGGTGGTGCGGCGTTGACTACCTCCTAGACATGGCGAGGGAAGTTGGCGGCTTTTGTGGCGCGATGTCGCCGGTGGGGGTGCTCAAGGTGCTCGGCCTTAATGGCCATGACCATTTGGTCGTGTGCACAGGGTGTCGCCGGGCTAGCAAAAGGTAGGGCTGGTACTGAGGGAACAAGGGGACAAGGTTAGGCACAAATGGTGACCAAGATCACTGCTCAAAACAGTGTTTTAAATTTGGCCAGATTTGTGCACACAAGCTGTTTGATGAAATGGCCGAAAGAGAAAAAGTTTTGAATTTTGAGTTCAAAATTTTTGAGTGATCTCCACTATTGATAGGTAGTCTCTGGTTACAAGGGTTTTGAAAATGGAGCTCAATTACATGGTTTTTGAAATAGGGGTGATCTATGCATATGCATTAGATTCAAATTTGAACTGCCATTTAAGATAGTTTTCAGAATGTTTTTAGAAGATCAAAAGATGGGCCTTGGTACCTTATTATGTGTACTAGCGAGGGGTGCAAAGATCCAGAATTGTTTCTGTTAAGAATTGAGTACTAGGAATAGCCAAAGTAGGCATGAGAGTTAATTTTGTCAAAATGACCATTCCTTTATTTTAATTCTTTTTTATATGATTTCTTTGAGGAAAAGTTTGGGAATGGTGTAGATGATGTTTAAATCACCTAGGAAACATTTTAGAAGCAAAGGATCACACAATCATGGCAATTCAAAACAACTCCTATTTTAAATGCACACATATATGAATGCTTTCATTTTAAATATGGAAAAGTTTTTGTTAATCCTAAATTTGGATGATTTGATCTTTGATACACTTGGATTGAAGTTTTGGGATGTTACATTAAGGCATACCTCTCATGATTGGTTCCACTTCTCTCTTCCCTTTTGATTTGCTTCTTAGAAACTCAAAGTCGATCACTCTCCTGCAAATGTGTGAAAGCCACAAGGAGAATAGAAAAGAAGGAAGAGGGAAAATAAAGATAAATGAAAAAATCTTTTTGTTATTTTTAAGAGAGGGAATTAAAGAATAGAAATTTGGTGGCAAAGCTCGGCTAGAAAATCTCGAAAACAAATAAAAGTAACTAAAGATAAAGTGTTGGAGAAACCAACACGAGTGCTTATAAACTCGAATTAAAAACATAACCTTGAGATAAATAAAAACAAATGAACGCCAAATAAAGATAATGAGGAAACCTCCCCAAGCTTAGGCTTTTGCAAGCCCTTCAAATCATTGTGGTGGCAGGAAAAAGTTGTAACTCCAGTTCGCAAATTGAGTTGATAAATTACTAGTTGTTTCTCGGAGGTTCAAGGAGAGGTTTTGCATTCTCTCCATAGTTCCTCCAAGTTCTTGGAAGTCTTGGTATGTAGCGAACCGGGTTGGTGGCTGCTCCTCTTCTTGGTCCTCTTCTTGGTCCTCATCCTCATCCGGAATCTCCTCCTCGGGTTGGTGTTGCTCAACCTGCAAGTCATATAGCAAACATCCTTCCTCGATAGAGAAAAGACCATTAGGCAAAGGAGCGGGGTAGAGATGCCCAGCTCCAGCAATATGCAAGTAATAAACACCACCTCTCATAGTGAGCATTCCACAAGCTTTTCAAGTAGAGAAACCAACACGTCGCTCACCTAGCACTGGTTGCAACTCACCTAGGTTAATGCCTAGGGTAATGGCAAGCACGGTGATGACGCCTCCACCTGTGACTGGTCCATGGCTTTGGGAGGATTGGTACTCCCGCTGGCGCACAAGAATTGCACCCAAGTTGAGTGAAAAGTTGGTGTTGTTGAAAGGAGCTTTTGCAAGGACTAAGATGTCCTCCTCATTGAGTCTCGTGAACTCATTTAGTGTCTGCAAAGTGTTAGAAATAACATAGAACAAATAGCGAATTGCAGGATGTTGAATATTCTTCCCCTTGCTTACTCTAGAAGTGAAACTAATTCCATTATAATATTGTTCCGGGGAAGGGTCTAAGCTAGTAAAGGATGCACGTAAGTCATTATCATTATTGTTTGGAAAATTAAAACATGCGCACCATTCATCTAGTGATAAAGCATAATTGTTGTTCATAAGTCGAAAAGAAATCATGTCCTCTCCATTCCATGCTTTAACGGTGCTTTGCAAAGAACTTAGGAATTCAAGAGTTAACCAGCGATAAGTAGGCACATCATTGAATACAAAGTTTTGCAAGCCAACCCTATTGCAAAGTAAATTGAAGTTGTTAGAAATACCGAGTTGATTCAATATAATGGGGCAAGCCCACTTGGTCGCCTTCACTTCTTGGTTCTTGATCCTGTTGAAGAGATCACGTTGGGGCTCATCCTTGAACCGTATCCCCATGCGTTCTTGAGCGGCAGCCCGAGAAGCGTTAGCGGTGGCACAAGCACGAGTTTAGATCCTTGTGTTCATCATCTAAAATAATAATAAAAGGAAAATAAACTTTTGATCCAACAATAATAAGCATAACATATTCCTCATCATAGCACATGAAAGAATCCCCTCAAAGTAATAGTCTAGGAAAGAGAATCATGGCAATAGTTCATAGTAGGTCTCACCCTAGATTGATAATGACAACAGATCGAGAATGAATTTGGAAAAATTAATTGGAGGATCGGAGGAGAAACAATACCGTAGATTACTTGTGTGCGAGGAAATTGAACGAAATTTGATAGAGATGAAGATCTTGTGAGGTTTTGAGAGAGTTTGGAGGTAGAAGAGAGAAAAAGGATTGAAGTTTTGGGGTTGGGGGTACCTCCCGTGGCGATTTTGTGGTCGAACGCAACTATACGGCCAAACTATATGGCCGGAACAATTTGTTCCCGCCGTATAGTTGGTCTGCTGTCAAAAATTTAGGGTTTCCACCCGACGGCGCAGCTATACGGCCATAACTATATGGCCGGGATTTTTCATCCCCGCTGTATAGTTGGTCGTCAAACTTTCTGTACCTGGAAAATAAATTTTATGAAGGATTCGATATCTATACAACCAGAACTATACGGCCGGAATTTTTATTCCTGCTGTATAATTGGTCGTTAAACCTTCAATGCCTGGAAAAGAAAAATTGTCGATGGCAAAGATATCTATACGGCCGGAATTTTTATTCCCGCCATATAGTTGGTCGTTAAACATTCTGTAGTCATCAAAAAAATCCATTTCTTCGAGAATTATTTCTTATCCTGAAACTTAGCGAAACACCTTGTTTTTGACAGAAAAATGACGGTAAAAATTGTCGACCAACATCAGCATGTATAAAGCAGGATTTTTAGTACTACCGAACTTCTTCTCCTGAACTGGAGCTTTCTAGCACTCTTTATTAAACATAAACTTAAACTAAAAATTAAAAACTTTACTCAAACCTTTATTTCACATGGGTTTCCTCCCATGAAGCGCTCTTTTATGGTCAATAGCTTGACCTTGATGTTGCTCACTTAGGCCAGATGAGTGGAACACCCACTCCAAAATAGTTGGCCTTCAAAGTGAGGGCCTCTTTTTCATCATGCTTGGATTTCTTCTTCCCAGGAAAATGAATAACAAAAGGATCTCGCGAAGGCAATTGAAGCTTCACATTCCCTTCATGTAGATTAATCAAAGCCTTAATAGTTCTTAAAAATGGACGACCTAATATAATAGGAGTAGTAGCATCTTCAGGCATGTCAACAATAACAAAATCAATAAGAGCAGGACAACCTTTAATGTATACTAAAGTATTTTCTTTAATTTCTACAGGTTGTTTGTAGGTAGAATCTGCTAGATGTAATTTTAACTCGGTGATTTCAAAAGACCAAGATTTAACTTATTAAAAATACTTTTTAGAATTGTTGAAACGCTTGCACCTAGATCACAACTTGCAGCTATCACATTGGTCCCAATTTTAATCTTAATAGTAGGCTCAAATATATCATCAAGCTTCATAGGTAATTTTTTAGCAGTTTTCTTATATTCTTTCTCAAGCTCACGTGCCTTTATTGCTACCTGATTAACGAAGTGTTGATACATAGCTTCATCATTTCCTTCACTTACCGGAATCTTGATATTGATTCTATTTACAAGATCTTCAACGGTGTAACTTGGTGAAGCACCATTACTATAATCAAGTTCTCCAGGCTCCTCCCTTTGGATTCTCATCATCTTGAGGTCTTCAACAGGATTGGGCTTAGCTTTACCTGCAAATTTAGCTAGAATGAGAGTTTGACTCACGGTAATCTTACCTATCTGTGCCTCAACAATCCTCGTTCTTTCTTGGAGGGCCTGCAAATCATTCCTCAAACTTACAGCTTGGTTAGATAATTTACCAAGCATAGCATCATGGTTCTCTGTTATTTTAACAAGGATATCGTTTTGCTTATTTTGTGAGTATATAAAAGACTTAAGTGTTTCTTGGAGACTACCATTACTCGATCCCATATTATTATTAGAGTTACCTGCAGGACTAGAATAGTGTTTCTGAAAGTTAGGATTATAATTCTTCTTCCAAGCAGGGTTATAATCATTACGAGCTATTAAGTCTATTTCTTCAATATTTGTTTCTGGGATAGCTCTTACCTGGTTTTCTTTACCTTTTACGACTAATATAAGTTCATTCAGCTTAGCATTGAGTTCTTCATTTTCTTGTGGTGAGACGGGGTTCACCTTTTTCGTGTTTGATCTATCCACATGCCAATGGGCATGATTGTCTTGCATATTGTCTAGTAGCTGCTTTTCTTTGGTAACATGTTTACCCATAAATGTCCCTCGAGCTGCAGTATCAAGCATAGACTTAGACATAGGATTAAGAGCATTATAAAATAAGTGGAGAATTAACCAATCTTCCATTCCATGACTAGGACAGTTTCTCATGCATTTTTTCATCCTCTACCATGCAAGCGCTAGTGGCTCACACTCATCCTGTCTAAAACTAATAATATTATATCTTAGTTGTATAGTCTTTGCAGGTGGGAAAAATTTAGTCATAAATAAATAAGTGCACTCCACCCATGATGTAATAGTATTTCTAGCAAAAGATAGCAACCATTCTTTTGCTCTTCCTCTAAGAGAGAAAGGAAATAAGCGCAATTTGACCGCATCGGGGTCAACATCTTTTATGCGCATCATATCACATATTTCAGTGAAAGTATTCAAGTGCATACCTGCGTCCTCAATAGCAGAGCCTCTAAATTGATAATGTTGAACCAAACTTAAATAATGGGGCTTAATTTCATAATCATCAGCAGCAATTGCTGGCTGAGTAGTAGGAGTGCGCAAATAATCATTGTTGGGAGTTGCAAATTCCCCAAGCTTCTTTTCAGCCATATTTCCTATGTTTCTATGTTTTCTTAAACAAGGGCTTATGATAGTAAAAAAAGAAATTAAAGACTAACTATTTTTTGGTTTTTCAACTAAAGACTGAAAGCAAACTAACAAAATTAAAAACAAGAATTAAAACTAGCAAGGTTCCTACTAACCTCACCAGGATAGCTATTGCTTCCCCGGCAATGGCGCCAGAAAAAGGGTTGATACCTTCGATCCGGATTACGGATGTAGTATAGCTCTTTTTCCCTAGTAGACCTAGGTTTATCGAATCCTCAAGAAGCAGAAAGCATAGTCAAGTTACTTTAATGGGCCTTTGGGAGTTTCAGAATTCTTTTTGTGTTTTACCGGACCAAGAGTTCGTTATCTTTTGTTGTTGTCGGTGATGGAGAGAGAGGGCTTAGGGCGTTCGGTTTCACCTGTAGCTATGCAAAACATCTGATGGAAATAAAAGATAATAATAAAGTATGCATCTAATTGTTAGAGCAAGATAAATTATATGTGGGCAGTGCATCCATAATTGCTATTGCCTCCACAACCGCTTATTGCAATAACCTACTAGTCTCATCCATAGAAGAAAGAAAACTAATGATATGCATAGTGACTTCACCATTAATCCCAAGTAAATCCCTCACATATAGTTGTACTACCCCTTCTGTCACTAGGGTTCCCAACCTGCAGATTAGTCATTACTCATACTCCCTATACCTGGCTCAATCCTCGGGGTCTTGCGTACCTGACAAGTCCTTAGATTGAGGCAAGAGAGGATACAATAATCAGCATATCATACAAACTAATACATGATCCCATCTATGATAAATACCATGCACAAAAGCTACATGGCTAGGCCGAAGCCCTTCGCCCAAGGAGAATTACTCACACATAGAGATGAGATCAACAATCATAAACATTGTAATGGAAAGCATGAGAGTGATAGCAAATAGCCTTACAATGTCGCCGATCGAAGATGAGATCTACTATTACAAGTGGTGGAATATGGCTATGGTGGTGGAGAAGGGTTTGGAGATTACATCTAAGTCTATTCCTACGGCGGCTCTTCGGTGTTGTGGATGGAATTCTGGGGGCGGCTGGTGATCGAAAAGAGCTCCTGTTTCTCGTCGCCCGAGGCCTCTTTATATAGGGGTCCCTTCATGAAAGTTGTTCTGTTTGACCTAGCGGTGTTCGATGACAACTATATGACCGGAACTATACGGCTGGAATTTTATTCCCGCCGTAGTTGGCCGTTAAAGCGTCTGTCTCCACTTCAGGACTCCTGGTTTCTTCGGGTTGTTGGAAATCTCGTATCTTTAACTTTAATGTTGTGATTCCCATCATCAAACGTCATTATCTACGTAGGGAAAAATAGAAAGAAAGGATTGCATACCCCTTTGATCATTAGGCATTAGTAGCATGGTTTAGAGAGATATTTCATCAAAAATATGAATAATAACTAGTTTAAATATGGACGTAGATGGCTATATTTCACAGCCATCAACAGTCCGGGTCGCTTTATATCACAGTGTCACGATATTAACAAGTGCACGTGGGAGGGTAACAACTAAGCGATCAATACCCACATTCAACATGTGGTCTACCCGTACTAGCATAACTACGCATAGATCGGCTCTGATACCATAGAAGGGGATCACAGCAGAAAACAAAAAATTTACTAGCTAGCGCAACACCCGAAGCCAGGATCTATCTATGAGTTAATGCAGTAACGAGGATGAGGTTTCGATTACATACCCTTGTAGATCGAAACACGGTTAACGTCTCGCAGGGAACATGGATGAAGTAGTCTTACTCTCTAACCTTGATGACCCACAAGTATAGGGGGTGCATCACGGTATTTTCGATAAGTAAGAGTGTCGAACCCAACGAGGAGCAGAAGGTGTTGGCGAATGGCTTGGAGCAGGAATTCTCTGTAAATACTTAGCAAACGGATTTTTAGGGGGTTTTTGATAATGCAGGTAAATAAAGTATGAGTGGATAAAAGACAATAAGAATAAATGCAGCAAGTGGCCCAATCCTTTCTTTAGCAAAGGACAAGCCGGTTGTATTACTTAAGATGACCAAATGTTCTTGAGGACACATGGGAATATCATCAAGTGCTTTCACTTCATATAGTTGATTAATCTTCTTTAGTTTGCTAAGTGCTGTGTGGGTGAACCTGTGCTAATGTTCCGAGCTTCCTAGGACTAATACATACTTGTGATTATACCCCTTGCAAGCATCCGCAAGTACAAGAAAGTAATTAAGGTAGAAACCTAACCACAACTTTAAACTCTAAGACCCTGACGTCCCTTGTGCAAAGGTTTCCTAACGGGGGTTCAGGTTTCTCTCACTCCGGCAACCCCTACGATTAGTAGCCAAATACACAATGCATTCCCCTAGGCCCATATAGGTGAAGTGTCATGTAGTCGACGTTCACATGACACCACTAGAAGAAATACACCACAACTTAAGTATCAAACTATTGAATCTTTCTCAACACAATTCCACTACTAACAACATGACTTCTCCCATGTCCTCAAGAACAAAATGAACTACTCACAAGACATCATATGGATCATGATCAGAGATGAAATAATGATGTGTAACAATCTGAACATAAACGATGATTCAATGGTTCACTCAATAGCATCAACTATAAGGAGTAATCAACACCGGGAAAGTTTCCCCTAAGAACTATGCAATATTCAACCCAATTGTTACAGCGGTATGAAGTGGTGATGATGGTACTGGTGGAGATGATGGTGGTGATGATGATGATGATCCCGATGAAGTCCGACTTGATGGCGGTGTTGATGGCGACGATCTCCCCTCTCTGGGAAGGAATTCCCCCGGCAGAATTATGTCTGCCGGAGAGATCTTTCTATCTCGGTGTTTTCCGCCCCGCAGAGGCGGTGGAATCTTTCTATGGTCGCTCCCTGAGTCTTAGGGTTTCGGGAGGATAATATACGCCAGAGGGGAGATCCTGGAGTGGGACAGGGTGGCCACATCACCTGCTGGCGCGGCCTAGGGTGGCCTGCGCCAGGGGGTGGTGTGGCCCCCCTGTGGCCCATATCCACTCCCCTTCTGGCAATCTTCGTCTTCTGGGAAAATAGGATTTTCCATGTATTTTCCCGGATTTTCCGATCTTCGTGAATTGTGCCTCCAAACAACACCTTTTCCATCAGAATCCTGACTGCAGCGGTCCATGCTCCAAAAGTCATCAACCATGCAAAAACAGATGAAGTATCATCTCTTAATATGAAATATATCAATGAATAACAGTAAATTATGATATAGAATAGTGATGCAAAATGGACGTATCAACTCCCCCCAAGCTTAGACTCCGCTTGTCCCCAAGTGAAAACTGAGCTCAATAAACATGACCTCGGGTTTATGGAGTGAAGAGTCGATAAAAGAATACGGACAAGAAGCATCACATTCATCAATACATAAATCATAATAGAAGACAACTCACTATTATATAACTTAACTTGCAATAAGTAAAGGAAACACAATAAAGATACATAAAGTAAATCATAATTGGTAATGGCAAACTTAGCTCTTGGTCGAAGAATAGTTGACAATTTGCAGGAGTTCACAAGTAACTGGTTTTCAATGATAGCTTTCAAAGTAGTAGACACTAAGATAAGAGAAATGTACAAAACAAGGAACATAAGAAACATGATTGAATAAATCATCATATGAATGAAACACAACAACTCAAAATACTTGCTGAGGTAGAAGGGAATAGGTTTACTGACTCAACTAAAAAGTAAAAGAAAGGCCCTTCGTAGAGGGAAGCAGGGATTTCAAGTTTCATAAAGTGCTTCCAAAAATTATGGTACTTATTAGCTTTCAGCTCTCATTGCCCCTATCATAAGCATCTTTAGGTGATTAAGGTTAAAGTGATCAAATATGAGGATATGCTTGACAAGTTGCAAGTTGAAAATCTCATGTCCCTTGAATACGAGGGCCACTCCTCATGCTACTCAAGTTTAGTTACCGGTAAGTTCTTGTCATAGTAAGTATATGTGTATCATAGAGAACCGCCAACGGGGTACCCCTTGCCCGATGATACAGAAGAATCCCCATATCAAAATGATAAGGCGAGCATGCAACAAGCATCTCAGCAATCTTCTTATTTACCATGGGAATATGCTGCTTTTTCTCTCTTTTCTCTTTTCTCATCTTTTTTTCTTTTTCTCTTTTTCTCAATCTCTATCTCTTTTTTTATAAGAAGAATGCTTCATAGATGCTCATTATGGTTACGATGCAGGTTTCCACCATGATTAGGCATGGATTAGACCAGTGGCTCAGGCGTTTCTCTAACATATATACATAACTCCATGGACTTACAAGCTCCCCTTTCATTTCACACCGATGACATCCATAGACAAAAGAACATGATATCAACTAGGTACAAAGTACCGGTGCAATGTTGAAAGCGTTCCCCCATGACAGCATGGTTCTGCTAATTTACAACTTACAAAGCGCAAGCATATACGCAACATAGATAGGCACAATGGTTCAAGTTTATTAAATACAAGAAAGTAAAGTGTGCCATCAAGTTTGTGAGAGATTTAATCACTAATTTTCACATAACAAGTTTAATTTGGAAGGTAGATAAAAACATGAATTTACTTGGAATAGCAATAATGCTAATAGGTAGGTATGGTGGACACAAATGGCATAGGTTTTGGTTTAAGGATTGGATGCACGAGAAGCATTCCCTCTCAGTACAGGTTTTTGGCTAGCAAGGCTGGGTAGCAAGCATAAGAGTTGAAGGAAACAAACAAACATACAAGTGATAAAAACAAACATGCAATCTTCCTTGGAAGCACAAAAGATCTTAACTAGAGAATACTAGACTTATGAGCAAATCAAGAAAGAAAGATGATGAAATTATATTTATTTAGAGTACTTTTATCTTTTTCATTCAATTCTCAAAATAGTGTTTCTACTGACCGAGCCAGGTTTGCCAAAACCAACTAAATTAACTCAATGATCCCAAAGTGATACCAATACTAATGACAAGATCAATCATATAACCATGAATTGAAAACTAAAATAATATATGCAAAAGAGTAAATGATAGAACTTCTCATTAATATTCTATAATGGCAACTCACACCAAGGGATACATAGATATCTAACGAGAGGGGGGACACTTCCATAATGCAAACCATCCTACATAATAACTTCTCTATTCATGATATGACTCTACTAAAAAGGTAAAAAGATAGAAGATAGTGATGTGATACCACGGCACTCCCCCAAGCTTGGAACAAACCAAGGGGATGCCAAAACCTGATGACGAATTACTCCTTCGGTGGTGGTGGTATTCTCTCAATGAGCTTTTTGATCAATTTTCCCAAGTCCTCAATCTCGAAGGTGAGAGTAATCAACTCCGAGTTTTTCTCAATGCGGCTCATGATCATGTCGGGTTGCGAATTCCAGCTCTTGCGATTCTTTCCCCACTCTTCCTCCTTGAAGTCTTCTTTTCCTACATGGTTAGAACGAGGCATATCCCAATTGGAGGGTGGTTTCTCCTTGGGCATATTCTGGAATTGATGCTCATGGATAAGGGTATGGACGGGATTCTTGGTGCGTGGAGGAAGTGACCGTGGAGCCAAATAGTGACGCGGAGGCTTCCCTCCAGTTGACATCCGTGCAGTCCTTTTGATCCTGGCAGGGTTTGCAGACACTCTAATGCTTGCAATGGTAGTGCCGGTGTGCGAATGCTGGCTTTTCCTTGCCTCCTCTTCATCGATCTCCATCTCCTGCCCGGGGTCTTGGGGATCCTCCTTCGCAGGCTCCTTTCCCTTATCCTTGGCGGAGACCATTGTGCTTCTAAACTTTAAGAATAGTTCCTAGCAGAAACAGATCGAAACAAAAACACGATGAGAACACGACATACGAACCTTGGGGGATCCGGGGGATTATATATTATGAAGTTTTACAACAAAAGGAAGGTACTGGGAGAAAACGGGTCGGATACGGAGTTCGGGGCGGCCACACCACCTGCTGGCGCGGCCAGGGGCCCGTGCCAGTGGGTGGTGTGAGCCACCCTTGCTCCGTTTCCGTCCATCTTTCACTTCGTTGCTTTCCTTGTTGGATAAAACTACAAAAATATAACTGGACAGAATTTTCGTGGAACTTTTCTTACCAGAACTGTTACCTATTCAAAAACGGACTCTGCAGGTCTCTGAACTTGGTATTTAGTAGATTGTTCTGGAGTCACCGCTTGAATAACATCAATATCTTCATCTTCATACACATATTGCTTGAGTCATGAAACCTTTCACTTTCTTATTACACCATTTTCTCCACTAACCTGGAAATTTCTTTCACACAAAACTTTACACAATTCTCATTAGCAACATTAGTGTAAGCGAGGTAATAAACCTTTTAGGTTCAATTTCAACTGAAATCCATCAAAACATAAGCTACTGAAACAACTCCTTCCGAAAACCCAAAAAGAATTCAAAAAGGAAATCGATTTAAGAAGAAAAGCCAAGAGTGGCAAAATCTGTCAAAACAGACCAGCAGGTAAAGATCAATTTTTTCGAAAATCTTCTGTTGCTCAAATCAAAAAGTGCAAAACTAATGAACATTAAATAATAACCTGGGGAAGAAGCTCAAAAAATTACAGCTCAATCCGACGTACATAGATCTCTCACGAATTTTTACGGTGAAGCACAAAAATCTGTTTTGGGACGGCAACTTCCCCAAATCTTACTTCTCTCTCATTAGAGGTTGATCTTGACACAAAAACGAACAAAAAGGATAAGAAGAGGTTATTTCCGAAACAATAACTTCCAAGACTCAAAGAAACAAAAACAAACTGAAAGCAAGAATATATTGGGTTGTCTCCCAAAAAGCTCTTTCTTTATAGCCATTAAGATGGGCATGATAATTTCAATGGTGCTCACATAAGTTATGAATTGAAGTAAAAGAGAGCATCAAGAAGCAAAAATACACATGTTTAAGTCTAACCCACTTCCTATGCAAGGGAATTTTGTAAACAAACAAGTTGTTGAAACCAGAGGCTACAAGCATAGGAAGGCAAAACAAGTGCAACATAAAGACTTTAAGCATAAAACGAGGAAACTTGATATTATTGAGATGCATTAGAACCGTTTTTCCTCTCTCATAATAAATTTTAGTATCATGCATAAATTTAATAATATAACTATCACAAGAACCGTTGTAGCAATGATCCCTTATCCTAACAGAAAACATAGCGACACTAGCTCTCATAACACTATTTGTGAAACAATATTGGAGGTATCCTTACAAAGGATAGTGTGTCCCTCTTCTACATATTTAGTGACAAAATCTTTCACATTTGCTATTATAGGTTCATCATCCATTTGTTTATTAGGTTCAACAGCTTTATTTGTACTTTCATTAACCACACTAGCTATCATAGAATGTTCCTTTATCTTAACTGGGAAAGGCATTTTCTCAATATAAGGTTTAGGTAAAACATGATTACCAGTATAAACTTCAGTATTTCTTGCAGGAACACACTTAGCAGTATAAACTTCAGTATTTCTTTTTAGGCACTTCAATATAGGAAGCAAAAGCCTTAAAATAAGTTGCAATAGCTTGAGAGTCTAGACCATAAGCATTTTTAATATTTTGAAAGTCATCAGTTCCCATAAAAGATTTATTGCATTCATAATCATAATTTATACCTGGCTTTCTTCATTTGTCATTCTCCCATGCTTCAGCATTGTCTTGAATACGGTCTAGAAGATCCCATTTAGCTTCTTTTTCCATGCGTGTAAATGATCCAGCACAGGAAGCATCCAATAAATCCTTATCATGAAGAGAAAGCCTTGCATAAAAGTTATTGATAATAATATTGTTGGGGAGCTCATGAATGGGACATTTGAGCATTACTAACTTCAATCTCCCCCAAGCTTGAGCTGTACTATCTCTACCAAGAGGCCAAAAGTTGTATATTTGATTCCGATCTTTATGAATCTTACTAGGAGGATAAAATTTAGAATAAAAGAGAGGTACTACTTCCTCCCATTCAAGAGCTTGACCATTCTTCAGCAGCTTATACCATTCTTAAGCTCTTCCTTTTAGTGATAATGAGAATAACTTCTTCTTGACTTGATCTGTTGTAATGCCTGCACACTTAAACAACCCGCATAATTCGTGTATAAAGAGCAAATGATCACCAGGATGGACAGTTCCATCTCCAACATAATAGTTATCCACAACATGATCAATAATTCTTGTAGGTATTTGAAAAGTATCTTTTCCAGCAGGTGGTGGTTCATCTACTACCTTAGCAGTGGTAGTAGCATTACGAAATAAGAAACTCAGCAAATTATCCATATTGAAATAAAGCAACTAACAAAAGTAAACAATACTCATAGTAGAAGTTTCCTTTACCAGTTCCACTCTCCAATAGTGCTTCACTCCCCGGCAACGGCACCAGAAAATAGTCTTGATGACCCACAATTATAGGGGGTGTATCGCGATATTTTCGATAAGTAAGAGTGTCGAACCCAATGAGGAGCAGAAGGTGTTGGCGAATGGCTTGGAGCAGGAATTCTCTGTAAATACTTAGCAAATGGATTTTTAGGGTTTTTTTGATAATGCAGGTAAATAAAGTACGAGTGAATAAAAGACAATAATAATAAATGTAGCAAGTGGCCTAGAGACAATGGATTTTTAGGGTTCACATGACACCACTAGAAGAAATACACCACAACTTAAATATCATGTTGGAAATATGCCCTAGAGACAAATAGTAGTAAGGACTATTATCATATTTCATATAGTTTATGATTAAGTTTTATATCATGCTATAACTGTATTGAGTGGAAACATCAATACACGTGTGATATATAAACAACCAGGGGTTCCCAGTGAAACTCTAGTCACTGGTTCATTGGTCAACAGATGATCATGTTTCCTGATCATGTGGCATTTATGCCAGTTGGAAATGGAGTCAACTCATTCTGAGAATGAGATGATGAACCAATACCCAACCTAAACATCGTGACCCGATCATGTCACGAAGTTCAAGTTACGATGATTAGAAATGGATCCTCGTAGACTATTCCTTAGAACGTGAGGCTATATCAATCACTGTCTCCCGAGAGTGTTTAGATAGCATCAAGCGCCACTTGGTAATACAGTGGTTATAAAGGTGTGTTCAGGTACTCGGAGGAAACCGTAGAGGCAATATATGTTAAGAGTGGGATTTGTCCGTCCATGTGACGGGAAGATACTCAAGGGCCCACTCAGAGAAGTTATATCCAATAGCTGTGCAGCGTGTGATTTGATCACAGGGATATCACTTGCCGAAACGAGTCAAGTAGCATTGTTCGGTAACGAGATTGAACACGACATGGTGATGTCATTGATCAGATCTTGGGCAATGCAAGTATCGAGAGACAAAGGGAATAAGACATGACTATCCCGGTTCAAATGACGAAAGATCTTCGTGGAACGCACAGGGGTCGCATGTCCATCCAGATCCCTCTATTGATCATTAGTGCGGGAGTGTTCCGACCATGTCTAGAGTGTTCCCGAACCGTGGGGTATCACGCTTAAGGGCTTGATGATGCATAGAGAGTGTTTATAGGATCGGTAGAATCGCCGAAGAATAGTAGGGAGAAAACCGGAGGGGTTTTGGTAAGTCCGGAGGATGTTCCGAGTTGAGGTGGAAGTCTTCCATAACCACGGAGATTGAAAAATATGTGAATGAATGTTAAATAATGATTTAAGCATTTATTCATAATTATTTAATAAAGAGAAAATCAATTTAAAAGGTCAAAAGGCATAATGGGCCAATTCCCAGAGGGGAAAGGGCCCAAGAGGGGGCCGCACCCCTAGGAGGGGCCAAGGGGGTTGGCCGGCGGCCCTAATGGGCCTTCCCCATGTGGGGCCCATGGTGGGGCTGGCCGGCGGCGCCTTCCCCCCACCTTCTCCTCCTTTAGTCCCACCCCGGGACTTTGAGGGAGGGTGTACCCCCTCCTCCACCTATATATAGTGGGGGTATTTGGCCAGATAAATACACCGAATAATCAATAAAGGTCTTCTCACTTTTGGGAGGACCTTCAATTGATATTTTCTCTCTCTCACTCTCTCTCTCTCATGACCGTGGTCCCAAGTTCGGACTATGCGAACGAGAGACATCTTCACCACGGAGCGCCGTCGCGCTGCGGGATTCGTATCAAGGAACTCTACTTCCGCAACTGCTGCTGGATCAGAGAAGCGGGAGTCATCGTCAGGCACCGGACGTGTGTAACTCCCCGCGAGGTGTCGCACTTGAGGCACTCAAGTCATTGGAACCAAAGGAGCACAAGGACTTCATCACGACCTTGAAGTCGGCTTCGGCTCGTCTACATCAACCATGCTCTCATGAGCGTTGACAACGCTTTTCGATCTTCAAGTGTAAGTTCGCGAAAAGCCCCTCCTGTTACTATATTACTAATAGATAGGTCCTAGTAGCATCAGGGGTTCAGGGGCGTAGGGTAAAAGTTATTGTTTTCATCTGCGGAACCCCAACAGTGGTTTCAGAGCTAGATCTATGTGTAGTAATGCTAGTACGGGTCGAACACACGAGATGTAGCATATGGGCATTGATCTTTTAGTTGTTACCCTCCCACGTGTACTTGTGTATACCATAGCAATGCTTGATGAAGCGGCCCCAAACCAACTTTATGCGTTCATTCGCGAGACTGGTCCACGCTTGACATACGGCTTGTACCGTATAAAGTGGCTTAGGGGGGTGTTTGTCTCTCTCGCATTAGTTGGTATACCATTTACAACAGAGCGCCCCAAAAGGGGTGTAGTAGAGACAACTACTTGATCAACGTTGTGCTGAAAGTTCGTAGGTAAGAACGGTTCTTGTGCGAAATCCCATTCAGCCACGTATAACATGCAAAGATAAAGTAGAGGCGTCTAACTTTGTTTTGCAAGGGGGCGTTGCTTTGTGATATCCTTGTGGCAAAGGTAAAGTGATTACCTTATGTTACGTAGTAGTAGATAGTCACGAAGGTGACGAACTACCACGTCGGAATGACACCGATACCCTGGTGTCTACGGTGCCGAAACCCTGGCGCCGGAATTCGGTGATGACGGATGGAGATCACGACGTGAAGGACCATATCACATTGCATTTACATTCAATGTTATTGTTTGTATATCCTATTGTGTGCTAGTATTAGATACTCGACGGTAGCCTAATAATATGATCCCTGTTAAAATTACCAACGATTGTGTTCCCCCTTAGTGTGCACCACCAAGAAAGTTCTTCGGTATGAGGCGATCCATGGTACCGGCATGGGTGTCAGACATATCTACGTTCGCATATAGTGGGTGTAAGCCATGTTGCACAGCGAATACACTAAGGTTGAGTTGGCGAGCCTAGCATGTGCAGACATGGCCTCGGAACATGGATGGTTGAAAGATCGAGCACGAGTCGCATGAATGATGTGACTGACGTTTAGCATCCACCCTTGAACCCACATTGATGGCCGTGACGATCGGGGGAGATGTGGCTGATAGGGGTCGTGTTATCACTAGGAACCCTTGAGGGGATAGGTATTTCTGAGTGGAGTTATAATTGACTCATTTAATTATAAACTTAGTCTAAATTCCTTTTTGCAATTGTAAATGTAGAAAAGTTCTCCCCGATGCCACCTTTCCTGTTGACGATTGATTGGTTAGAAGGAGAGAAGCTCAGATTAGATGGATCGAACTTCTTTATATGGGTTGCGCGTCTCCACGTTCTCCTTAGTGAGAATGACGTGGTCGAATACATACTCGACGTGATGGATTTGGATCAGCCTATTGACCTAGAACCCTAGAGCAGCGGGAAGACCGCTATCTCCGTCGGGAGATGGCCTCCTTCATTTCAGTTACAATGCGTTTCGGAATGGTGGATGAGCTGTGGCCTTTCGTGGGTGATATCAACCCTCATACGGTAATGCTACAGCTTAGGACACATTTCGTGGAACAAGCACGCATATGGGAGCATGAGCTGATAGGAGACTTCCTCTCCATTAAGATGGAGGAGAACTCATCACTTGACGACCACTTGGAGCGCATGCATGATGTGTACATGAGGCCTGCATACTTCCTGGATAGCTGGATGACGAGCTCTTTTGCAAATGGCGTTATGCTACGGTCGCTGCCACCAAGCTACCAAGCACAAGTCAGGACTTGAATTATGAGAGGCGACACAGAATCAATGGAGTTCCACCGGTTCATAACACATCTCAGGAATGTGTTGGTTGAACCAAATGTCGCTAAGGTCATCAATGACAAAGGTATATATTTATATACAATTTTATAAATGTTATAATCTTACAAACACATTTGCAGTGTTAAGTATATCTGATACTTGTTCTATTTTACTCAAAACAGGTCCTTCTGCATGAGAGGTGCTTGTTGGAGAGGAGATGACGTTGCGTGTTGATGGCGAGCATGATGATGATGGCCGACGACACTCTCCCTCGACATTTATCATTTAGTTTATATTTTGGATAGTTATTGTAATCAAAATATTATGAACTTCTTTAGTATGTCTCACACTTTGTGAGAGGGTTATTCATATGAGTTTGTAACAAACAGTTGTTCCACTTTTATGAATGATTTCTATTTGTGTTCATATCTTGTTTGATTATATGTGAATTATCCTTGTTGTTTGAAACTAATTGATAATGCATGAACATTTGTAAAATATTGAAATGCCTTAAAATACGTAACTTAATGATATTTCATTACTTAATGAAACCATTGTTTAAATTCAAAGTTATAATGATAATAAGTGAAAGTAATTCGATTTCTTATCACATATAAATCATGGCTAAGTTCGGAAAAATAACTTGAACACCATGTATTACACGAATACAAAGTGTTTAATGAATTGTTAAAAATACATACATATTTGATGTATTGTGTTTTAACAAAAATGGTAATTATCATATATGATTGTTTAAATGTGTAAAGAAGTTTAACAAAGGAAACATAATTATGAAACTATTTGATATGATCAAAGTGTTTCATCAACAAAGGGTATAAATATAAAAGAGAATCTAATTACTATGATTTGATCAATAGTAATGAAATTCAAATTTACAAGAATGACATAGAAGAAATTGTGGAATGCAAAGCATCACAATGTGATATTAGATATCAAAGTGGGTAAATAGATGGCGCCAAATAAATCGTTGTAGAGTAGATGTAGAGACCATTAGTTAGAAATAGTTAGCCCTCAATTAGGATATATAGTGAACCATTTGAATTCGTGAAAGCAGCTCCATATCTAGTATGGATCGTCGTAAAAGTTTTGGGGTTATTCGATATAACCAAAACAATAGCGAATAATTCCTTGTAGAGTATTCATTGGAAACTTTGAATATGAAATCCATAGCTGAAACTGAAACAGAAGCAAAACTAGTATTGCTTGGATTTTGGTGCATTCTTGAGAAAGTTCACTTTTAGTGATATTTATCGATTATAGAGCAAATGGAAGATAGTGAAAAACACGATGAGGATTCAAAACCCTGCATCAGAGTGTTGAGAAGCGCAACAGAAAATGTTCCTGAACGATTCTCTTCACAAAGGAAAGAATCAATGATAACGATCATTGTGTTATCCCCACTGGTGTTTTCACTACATGAAGTAGGATTCAAAATGTAATCCATATCTTGTATGGAGACATTTGTGGATCATTTGTCGTGATTCTTGGAATATGACATACCTACGAACTACTAAAGAAATAATGGTAAACTAGAATTATGAGAAATCCTAGAAGTAAAATTCACTTGAGATTAGAAAGCAATTCGTTACTGAATCTCACAAGTAAAAGGGGTTACTTGAATTTTCCCAAATGACTGCCAAGCCATAGTGGAAAAGGGGGTGAATGACAAAAGCACAATTTGTCAAGTATTGGACGAATTGAAATGAATTTGATTCAAGTGTGCTAAATGTCTAGTGGATTTAAGACTAGTAAAAGTACTAGTATCTCATAGCAAAACTCCAAGTTTGATATTTGATCAAAGGGTTTGAAGTTGTTCAAAATAGTGAGTAGATGTGCAATTTGCATGAAGCTGAGTGGGAGCTATGAAAGTCTTCCTAAAACAATATGTGAATGACATATTTTTGAGTGGGAGCAATATAAGTCTCAAATTCAAATATGTAGAAACATAATTTGAGAAAGAGTACTGACTCATACCCAAATGTGTTAGGAACATATTTTGAGTGGGAGCTTATAGGAGTGATTCTTAAGTGTGTATTCGACACGTTAAGAATAAAAGCACAAGTACCGATAAATAGTGATTTATAAGGTGTAGAAGTTCATAATAGATGTATTATGATATTATGTAGTATTCCTTAAGGGATTCTAAAAGGGTTTCAGAATAGAAGTTAATTAAGGAACTGGTCCTTAATAACTCAAGTTAGGAATAGTATTAAGTTGAACATCAATGGTTGAAAGAAAGAAAAGGATGATCATCATCCACTATGTTGAGACATAGGTTCTATCTTAGAAAACCATGATGATAACTTAACATAATATGTAATCCAATAAGGAATGTTTGAAAAGTGATTAAGTTCGAACCATAATGGGTTGAGCTAAGTTTGTCCGCAGTGTCTAATAGAGAACTGCAGACATATTTTCCAAATCCATAAAGGATGACATATCTTAAAACATAAAGGGTTATGTTATAAGGAAATATGTTGGAAACTCCTTTAAATACCGATTAGAGTCAAGTAGGAAGCGAGGTGAACAAAAACATCGAAAGATGCACAAAGTGCACTAGTGTTTCCATGGTTACATTTATAATAATAGATAAGGGTACCATCTAAAATGTTGTATAATGTTATGGCGGGGCTAGTTCGCTTTTAACGTAGAATGATGTGTCCTAGGGCACAGTGCCCATGAGAAAGCCCTCGAGGTTGATCTAAAGTCACTATAGGCTCCTGGAATCAGGCCTCGTTCTGCTGCCATAGCGACGATGCATACACACAGATGTTATCATGTGATGATAAAGTATTAATGTCAATTAAGGTGACATTAGTAAGTTGCAAAGGATTTGGGACTATAAAGTACAGACCCAAGACTCAACCTCTTCCATGAGCAAGCATGTTTAGGGTACCAGATATATGGTGCCAATGATTAAGAACAAATGTAGCTAGTGTATTTGTACTCTAGTGCATGTGGGAGACTGTTGGAAATATGCCCTAGAGACAAATAGTAGTAAGGACTATTATCATATTTCATATAGTTTATGATTAAGTTTTATATCATGCTATAACTGTATTGAGTGGAAACATCAATACATGTGTGATATATAAACAACCAGGGGTTCCAAGTGAAACTCTAGTCACTGGTTCATTGGTCAACAGATGATCATGTTTCCTGATCATATGGCATTTATGCCAGTTGGAAATAGAGTCAACTCATTCTGAGAATGAGATCATGAACCAATACCCAACCTAAACATCGTGACCCGATCATGTCACGAAGTTCGAGTTATGATGATTAGAAATGGATCCTTGTAGATTATTCCTTAGACCGTGAGGCTATATCAATCACTGTCTCCCGAGAGTGCTTAGAGGTGGAAGTGTTCCATAACCACGGAGATTGAATAATATGTGAATGAATGTTAAATAATGATTTAATCATTTATTCATAATTATTTAATAAAGAGAAAATCAATTTAAAAGGTCAAAAGGCTTAATGGGCCAATTCCCGGAGGGAAAAGGGCCCAAGAGGGGGCCGTACCCCTAGGAGGGGCCAAGGGGGTTGGCCGGTGGCCCTAATGGGCCTTCCCCACGTGGGACCCATGGTGGGGGCTGGCCGGCAGCGCCTTCCCCTCACCTCCTCCTCCTTTAGTCCCACCCCGGGACTTTGAGGGAGGGTGTACCCCCTCCTCCACCTATATATAGTGGGGGTATTTGGCCAGATAAATACACCGAATAATCAATAAAGGTCTTCTCACTTTTGGGAAGACCTCCAATTGATATTTTATCTCTCTCCCTCTCTCTCTCATGACCGTGGTCCCAAGTTTGGACTGCGCGAACGAGAGACATCTTCACCGCGGAGCACCGTCGCGCTGTGGGGTTCGGATCCAGGAGCTCTACTTCCGCAACTGCTGCTGGATCAGGGAAGCGGGAGTCATCGTCAGGCACCGGACGTGTGTAACTCCTCGCGAGGTGTCGCACTTGAGGCACTCAAGTCGTTGGAGCCAAAGGAGCGCAAGGACTTCAACACGACCTTGAGGTCGGCTTCGGCTCGTATACATCAACCACGCTCATTTGAGCGTTGACAACGCTTTTCGGTCTTCAAGGGTAAGTTCGCGAAAAGCCCCTCCCATTACTGTATTACTAATAGATAGGTCCTGGCAGCATCAGGGGTTCAGGGGCATAGGGTAAAAATTATTGTTTTCATACGCGGAACCCCAACATATCAAACTATTGAATCTTTCTCAACACAATTCCACTACTAACAACATGACTTATCCCTTGTCCTCAAGAACAAAATGAACTACTCACAAGACATCATATGGATCATGATCAGAGATGAAATAATGATGTGTAACAATCTGAACATAAACAATAATTCAATGGTTCACTCAATAGCATCAACTACAAGGAGTAATCAACATCGGGAAAGTTTCCCCTAAGAACTATGCAAGATTCAACCCAATTGTTACAGCGGTATGAAGTGGTGATGATGGTGCTGGTGGAGATGATGGTGGTGATGATAATGATCCCGATGAAGTCCAGCTTGATGGTGGTGTTGATGGCGACGATCTCCCCTCCCCGGGAAGGAATTCCCTCAGCAGAATTCTGTCTGCCGGAGAGATCTTTCTCTCTCGGTGTTTTCCGCCCTGCAGAGGCGGCGGAATCTTTCTGTGGTCGCTCCCCGAGTCTTAGGGTTTCGGGAGGATAATATATGCCAGAGGGGGGAGCCTGGAGTGGGCCAGGGTGGCCACACCACCTGCTGGCATGACCTAGGGTGGCCCGCGCCAGGGGGTGGCGTGGGCCCCCTGTGACCCATCTCCACTCCCCCTTCTGGCAATCTTCGTCTTCTGGAAAAATAGGATTTTCCATGTATTTTCTCGGATTTTCTGATCTTCGCGAATTTTGCCTCCAAACAACACCTTTTCCATCAGAATCCTGACTGTTGCGGTCCATGCTCCAAAAGACATCAACCATGCAAAAACAGATGAAATAACATAAGTATCATCTCTTAATATGAAATATATCAATGAATAACAATAAATTATGATATAGAATAGTGATACAAAATGGACGTATCAGACCTCAAGGTCTAGAGCTCCTCGATCGTCTCCTCCTGGTCCTTGCACGATAGCCCAGCGCCTCAAGTGGCCTACACGTATGGTGTCTAACGACGACTCCCGTTCTCCCTGATCTTACCGGGGTGCGGAAGTAGACCATCTGGAATCGGGATCCATCAGTTCGACAATGTGCCGGTGGTTTTCTACTCTCTCGTATGTAGTTCTTCTTGGAACCACACTCGTGAGAATCAACTAAGAAAGAGGGAACAATCCCTAAGGAAAATAGCCTTAGGAAATCCCCTTTTTATTTTTGTGTCTCTCTTTTTCCCTCAATATAAACCTATTTATATAGGGAAAAAAGGGGGACTCTCTTCCCTCAAGTCCCCATGTGGGACTAAAAGAAGAGGAAAAGGAGGGGGCACAGTCGGCTAGGGCCAGGCAGTGGTCGTGTGGGTCTCCCGCGCTCCTAGCTACGGCCTGCAGCAGCGACCCACCAGCGAGGCAAGGTGGTGGGGAAGCGGTGGTTGGGTGGCCCTTGCCGCGGCCCACCACGTGTCAGCATGCCTGCACCCACACATGCCCATGCCAGGGTGGGCCAGCTGGTCATCTCCTGCTATCGGTGGCTGCATCCACTTTCCCGCGCGACGCTCACTAGTGCTCGCTCGCATGGGTCGGCCGGGGCCCACCAATAGTGGTGGTTCAACTGCTTTGTAGGGTGGCTTCCCTCTGGGTTGTTTACCTCTAGGGATTCGGACCAATAGACGAAGTTGCCCCATACATATTAATTTAAATATTTATTTAATATACATTAATTCATAATTAACATATAAAATGCATATTATAAATTGCTATTTATCTAAAACATCTTTCGGTCATATCCTTCTTCCGAACATCTTCAGACCCTCTTCGGAACTATTCTGACAATCCTTTCTCAGAACAATTTCGATCTCTATTTCTCATAGGTGATCCCTTCGCTTCCATGGTGATCTTAGAACATCGTCAGACCCTTAAGTGTGTTACCCTACGATTTAGGAATGGCATAGACATGATCGAGATCACTCTCCGATCAATGATCAATAGCGCGCTTGGGTTGTCCATAATGACCCCTATGCATTCCACGAAACTTTGTCATGTTCGAACCATAAACTCTATGTCATTTTCCCTTTGTCTCTTTGATACATGACTTGTCTGAGATTTTATCTCTAGCATCATCATACTAATCTCATTACCGACATGTCTACTTAACTTGTTACCGTGATATTGTATCCCCATGACCTAATCATATGTTGTAGCTTATTGGATAAAATATCACCGAGTGGGCCCAGGTATCTTCCCGTCTCGCAGGTGGACAAATCCCAATCTATCTTGATGCATAGGACTCAACAGTTCCTTTGGAATACCCAATACACACTTTTATAGTCACCCAGTTACGGACATGACAGTTTATGTGATCAAAGCATCCTCCAAAGGCAGTGATTAATATGATCTCGCGGTCTAAGGAGAAGGTCACTTCATTTCTAACTATCACAATGATGAACCATGTGACTAGATCATGATGCAATACTTATGTGGGTAATGTCCATCATATCATTCTCCAATGGCATGACTCCGTTGTCAACTGGCATAAATGTTCCATGATCAGGAAACCTTGATCATCGGTTTCCCTCCGAACTAGTTGAATAGAGGCTACTAGGGATCATGTTTGTTTGCATACCACACATGTATCAATGTGTCCTGTTGATACAGTTAATTATAGCATATTATGAAACTGTTCTGAACTAGTTTAAGATATGATAATAAACCCATTTTGCATATCTCCTTCATAGGTTGCAAGTGTTATTAGATAGAAGGGCATCATACTCAACTTGCATAGCATGCTTACAATTTGTATCTGTGAGAGCCTCAGAGAGATTCTTTGGTTCGATTGTAGATGTGAGCAAAGCATATATATATATATATATATATCTAAAGTACCATCAGTATATTGTTTCGGTTGTCTAATACCTTTTTGCAAACGTGTACGAGGTTTCTCTACAGGAGGAGGAGAAGTTTCACCGGGCGTAGAAGATTTAGCATCATCACCTGACGCACAGATCCCACTACAGCTACTGTCACCAGCGTTAGCGGCATGGGAGGAACCTCCAGGCGTTGTCATCGCATTGAAATCGGAAGGTGTCGGTGCGTCATGGGCGGGAGGCCGGGATGGCTCACCAGACGTTGTCCCGTCATGGGCAGGAGGTGGGGACCGAACTGGAGTCGACACATTGTGGGCGGGGGGCGTGACCGACCGGTCCACCTCCAGTCGTGTCTTCCCGCGTGCGTGTTTATCGGGCGGGAGACGAGGAAGGCACATGTGGCGTGGGTGTTGAACCCGAGGTGGATTCTGGATGCACGAGAGTCCGTGTTTTCTTATTAGGTTGCATCCAGGTGTTCTTCTTCATCATTTGATGTGCCGTTTTCACTAGTATGATTAGAATTTTGTATAGTTTCTTCTTCAGCTACGACCTGTGGAGGATCAACAACAAGTACAATGTGCAAGTAATGATGATTAGTATGCACACCCATATCATCTGACGCAAAAGAGGATGTTTCTAGAGGAAGTAGAAGAATTTCTTCACTAAGGCGACAGCAAACATTGGGATGTATTGCAGCAAAAGGGAAGACATTTTCATCGAACACAACATCCTTGGAGGTGTAGACACAACCAATTGATACATCAAGACATTTTAGACCTTTATGAAGAGGAATATAACCAAGAAACATGCATCTTTTGGAGCGATAAGATAGTTTGTATTTGTTGTAGGGACAAAGATTAGGCCAACAAGCACAACCAAAAACACGAAGGGGTTCATAATTGGGTTTGACTTGAAGAAGTTTTTCTATAGGAGTCTCGAAATTGAGGACTTTTGTGGGTGGACCATTTATAAGAAGGGTGGATGGAAGAAAGGCATCATCCTAGTATTTCAAAGACATTGATGAATTAGTAAGTAAAACAAGACCAACTTCGACAATATTTCTATGTTTGCAGTTAGCAGAACCATTTTGTTGATGAGCATGAGGACATGAGACATGATGAGTAATGCCTACTTTTTGGAAGAAACCGTTGAATTTTGCATATTCATCACCCCAATTGGTTTGCATAGTGATAATCTTTCTGTCAAAATTACGCTCAACAAACTATTGAAAATTAAGAAACACCTGATACACATCAGAACATTTTTTAGAAGATAGATCCAAGTAAATTTACTAAAGTCATCAATGAAGCTTACATAATATGCATGTTTTCCCACAGGGAGAGGAGCTGGCCCCATACATCAGAAAAGATATGTTCCAAAGGAACTGTAGAAACACTAGTAGAAACATGGTAGGGTAGCTGGTGACCCTTGGCCTATTGGATGGATCACATACATAAGAATTTATATGGAGAGTATAAAAGATTATTTTTTCCTAAGTATTTACTGAATAAGAAAAGAAGACGGGTGCCCTAGACAACGATGCCATGTAAAGGATGAAGGCTTGATGGTGACAAGAGCAAGCTTAGATGACCCCGATGAAACATGAACTAGAGGATATATGCCACCATGACGCGGACCTCTAAACACGGTTTGCTTCGTTGCCTAGTCCTTAATCAAAAAAAGAATGGGTGAATTTCAATAAAGGCATTATTATCTAGAGAAAGTTTATGTGCAGAAAGCAAGTTCATGGAAGACGCAGGAATATGGAGAATGTTTTTTAGTTGTAAAGAACAATGCAGGGTGTGCAAAACTAAATGATAAATATTAGCAATGTCCATACCTTCTTCACTAGCATTGTGAACTTGATCACGCCCTTGGCAGTTTTCATGAATTTGAAGCTTGTTGAGTTGTCATGTGGTGTGGTTTGTAGCACCAGTGTCCATGTGCAATTGGTGTCTACGCTATAGGCACGCTTGTTCTCCTTTGGTGTGTCATCATCACCATAGCACCACCAACATTCAATAGCGATGTGACCTTCCTTTTTGCAAGTTTGATAGTAGACTCTATCTTGCCACGGTCAAGCAACACGAACATGATCCTTGCGCCCACCCTTCCGACGATGTCCCTGATGTTGAGGCCGAGGTTGGTCCTGGCGCCCTTATGGCTGAGGCGGATGTGGAGGACGGTATGGTTGTGGCTGAGCATAATGAGGTGCACGGTACGGCAACATCGGGGGGCTGGTAAGACATCACCGGTGGCTGGTATAGAGGAGCATATGGCGGCGCTGGTATGGAGAGGCATATGGAGGTTGCTGACGAGATGCAGGCCGGCCGTCGGAATCGACTCGATTTGTGTACGGTAGCTGCCCAATCCATGGACAAGAAGGTCATGGCAAATGACGGCGTGAGGATATGCGACCGGCGAGAAGGAGCCAGGGTGGAAGGAAAGGGCATAGCTGGAGGTCATGGGGCACGACTTCAGCTCCATGGATCCACCTCACATTTGGACGATAGAGGAAGAAGAAAGGTACATGAGGTATGTGATCACTTAGGGTACGTATATCCTTCGTATTTGGATTTTGTTTTTATTCTGAAAAGCAAGTGATGGGTGGAAATGCGAGATGCTGGTCACCTACCCCTAACGCACCGATGGGCATGTGCCTGGGGCGCAGGCAAGCCACATCCTTGGATGGACATGTCGTGGGACGGGGACGACGAGGTGGGGCCATATAGGATGGGGCCGCGGTGGAGCAATATGCGACGCCACCACCCGATCCAACTGCGGATGTAAAGAAGCCACCCGGGTCCATAGTGATCGATTACGGTTGGAGGCGTAAAGGAACCACCCGATAGAGGTGGCGATAGATAAGAGTGTCACCTATGACTATGAAAGAACTAGCCGTCGTGGGAGATACAAGAGACACTAGGGTCACGCGATATAGTCAAATTATAGAAGTCAACCCGTAGCAATGCACGGGCATTTGTGCTAGTAAACTATAAGTGGGATTTTGGTGACTACAACAGGACAGAGCTTTGGTAACACAATCTTGTGTTACTACAAGTCCGAAATGGTGTTACTAGGTCGTGTAGTAACACGTTTTGGGATGTGTTCCATTAGGCCGTTCTAACTGGTGCCCATTGTTACACATAATATTTGTTCCTACAGGTTAAAAATGTGTTACAGTTGTCTTGCATTAACATTCATCATGTGTGTTATAAAATGTGCTAGTAACACACTTTTATAGCTACTGTCACAAGAGTAGTAACATCTTTTTAGATCCAGTAACATTACTAGTAACATAGTTTTCTAACTATAGTAACATAATTGGTAGCACGTATTGGTAGCTCTCGCAACACAAGTAGTAACATATGTATCAAAATATTGTACTAGAATAGTCAAATAAGATTTTGATGTGGATGACACATGTTCTAACATGGAAATCTCTATGGCAGCTCATTGATTCTATTCTTCACAATAGATGATGATGTGGCAATGATATGGAATTTTAGACAAGGAAAGGTGACGTGGATGTCAGGCCTACCTAGTAGCTACGCAGAACTTTATTGATGAAATAGGATTTTTTTTATTTGCTTCCTAGCATTTATGGCACATTTAATTCTGCTTAAATTTTTATTACTGTCTTATCATACTTGTTTCTATGTCAGTTCATGTCCAATTCAAAACCTTATTTTTCCATTGAATATGGACTAGAAGTTACAATTTCAACCTCATGAAAATCACCAGTTACACTTCACTTAGAAAATACATAAAAAACATAATAACAAGGTCATGTTCACATTAATGAGACATATACAACAACTAGAATCATTTGCAACAAAATCACATGGCCAAGTCATGGCAAGAACAAAGAAAACTTATAACTAGTCCAAAATGATATGGTCGTTATGTTTGAGCTAAAACCAAGAAAAAACTTGATTTCTCTACCAATCTTTGCATGAGAGACAACACCAAAGCACCCGCAAAATTTAATTCAATATTGAGTTACATGAAATGAAGAAAGATGCCAATTGCATACTTCAGAATGACAAGTCATCGTAGTTACGACAAGATAAAGAGTGAAATGTCATAAAGTCTACTAACAAACATAGATCTTAAAAGAAAAAAAAAACATCATTATTTCTGTACAGTTCATTTGCACTTCATCATCACTAGTCTCTGTATTACTTAGAATTAACAAGGTAAATACTTATAGTTTGACCATATTACTTGCAACTTTTGATCTCGTTATAGCATATATACTTTTTTTTCTACAGTCAATCATGTCAAGTCTGTAAAACTGAATATATGGGCAAAATATGGACATCAATCTCACCGGAGTGATCGAATCCATAGCAAGAATTGTTCTCCCTGTCCATCAGTATTCACACATTCATTAGTTCAAAAGCCTGAAATAAGAGGAAGATAATTAGAAGGGAATTATTTGGCAAATGTCAAAATTCAATATAAATTTTGTAGTCTATAGAACACAATAATGCTGCTTCATCACTATTTTGTCAAATCAGAGAAAGATTGTAATATCTAGTAAGAATGTGTTTGATGCGTTGTGGGCTGCTCAAATGAAGGTGCGCTACCGATCATGCATGTTGTAACAATGCATACTTGAAACCAAATAATACCAACGAAAGAAAAGCAAGATTGAGCTTAGGATATTCTCTGCTCAACATGGATTGTACTCTGTTACACTTGCGCCAAAAAAATACTTTTGCCCTCAATATCATACACGCTATGCACGTATTTGATGGACTACACCTTGGATCTATCTAAACTGCTACACTATATTTTGTCAACTAGGTTTTGTGCAGTTAGAGTATTCGACCATCTATCCAAAGTTTTCTTCATACTAAGAACGTGTTTGGTTCAACTTCATTAATGTAAATGGTATTGGAATTAGATCAGGGGTACTGGTAACGGAATGAGGAAAATTCCAAATCTATTTGGTTCACAAGTGTAAGGGAAACACAAACTCTTACGATAAACAAGAACACGCTGACACTATGGAGAAGAAGAGAAAAGCTGACCAAAATACAAATGCGTGGGGAGGAGTTGTGGATGACCGGGAAGAGGGGAGCACGCCTGATGAGTAGAGTAGAACGACGGTGTTTGGGGATCTGGAAAAGGGGATTGCGCCAAGCAGGAGAGGAGATCGGTGGTCATGGCGTTGGTGTCGTCACTGCAACTCGGCAGGGAAGGATAGGCGCTATAGGAGGGCGAGGTCAGGCCTGATTGCTCGCTGGTGGTAATGCTATCTGTTTTCGGTGGGGGGAGGCCGGTATCATTTTTTTCTGAGAAAACGCAAAAGCTTTGCGTTTCATTATATTGAAAAGGTAGAATTTGTTACACGACTCAAGTGAGGTTCTACATCAAACTTTACAAGGGCATATTTTAATGAACATCCCATGTCGTTGGCACTATGTCTCTAAGCCCCTTGGCCCCCGTCATAATCCAAGCTTTTGCTTCCTCTTTGATTTTTGCAGTTAGGGTTTGAGTGTTGGGATAGGCGTGCTCAAAGACACAGTCATTTCGTTGCTTCCATAGCATCCAAGGCACCAACAGCGTTGCCGAGGCCAAGCCTCTGTGCATTGGTTTGGGAGTTTGCTGCTTTGCCAACGTCCACCATTCGAAGAGGGAGGGTTCCTCATTTGGTGGGGTGCATGATAGGCGTAGCTATGATAGGATTTCATGCCACACTTGTCGCGAGAAGGGGCAGGTGATCATAAGGTGATGCATGGTTTCCATCGTCCGATCGCAAAATAGGTAATTGGGATGGTGCTATAGTTGGCGCCTCGCCAGCCTCTCCGCGGTCCAACAGCGGTCCAGGTTCGCTAACCAATGGAAGAATTTGACACGGTCGGGTGCCCAAGATTTCTAGATTAGTTTCCAGGATGCGCATTTGTTGGAGCCATGAAAAGCTGCACGGTAGGCCGATTTGGCAGTGTATTGACCATCAGCAGTCCATCTCCAGATCACCTTGTCAGGCTCAGTAGTGAGCTCGATGGGGGCAATCTGTAACCCCAGCTGCAGGTACTCCCCGATTTCCTGAATCCAAGTACTCCCTGGAACGAGAACTGTCACTGATGGACTTGCTGAAAACCGATGGCCGGTATCAGATTTGACTTACGCTGTAACTCGTTTACACGGAACTTGATTAAGGGCAAAACGAACCAAACAAGAATAATAGTTTGAGATTGTAATAGTATCGGTAAAAAATGTGAGAACCAAACACGTTCTAAATGCTTTTTAGAGGCTCCATTAAACCAAGTTATCCATGCTATACAGTCCAAACTAAGCAACTGTTATTTTTACTACTCCCTCCGATCCAAGTTAATAGACTGGAATTTGTCTAGATTCAGATACATCTAGTCATGTTTTAGTGGTAAGTACATCCGAATCTAGACAAATCTAAGTCCAGTAATTTAGATCGCAGGGACTACATATAACAAAATAGTTCTATGCCGCCTTTTCCATAAACAATCGTTGGTAGACTGAACCATTCTAACTCGTCCAGGAAGAAAATCAACCAGTAGCTAGATGGAGCACTCAGTTGATATGTTGGCCAATCTACTAGAACTCAATCTAATCGAGTTCAGCTGAGGTGAATGCATGCCTGATGGTGTTAATTGCAGCAGCCCAATGATCCGCTCCGCACTCGTGGACGATTTCGCTGAGACAACGTCAGAGTTGCCGGTCAGCAGCTGTAGATTTCGACGACAAGGATGGTGCGGAATAGTACGAATTTCGGATTGTACGTTTTCCATTGGATCTGCAAAGGGCTGGAAAGAGATGGAGGAGAGTCGATAAGATTGGTTTACCGGGACAGAAACCTCTTTCCCAACGCTTGGAAGGGAAGCCCCACCAGCGCCATTGGCGAGCGCGACACGGCATCTTCCTGTTTGCTGTGATTCTGCTGCTTGACCAACGGATTCTGAGGCGAAGGGGAGGAGAGGAGCCCAGCAGGATACGAGGCGGCGTTCAGGCGGCGGCGGCGGTGTGACGCGAGGCGAGGGAAACGGGGCGAACCGGTGAATTGAGGATTTTGGGTAGAAATCATAGGCGGCCGGTGCGAGTTAAATTGGCCTGGACAAAATGGCGTACGTGACCCAAAATTCCATCACGCCGCGCTCTTCTTCATGAATATAATTATACTTTGGTGTTCTATAGTCCGATCGCTGCTACTAGGACCCACTTTATGCTGACCCAAGCAACATAGTCTATGATTCGTACCAGTCAAGTCAATACAATTAATTAAGAAAATCAATATTTATTGAGTTTTCTAGCTTTTCAGATTTTAGATACAACTAGGAAACATACCGTGCGTTGCAACGGAATAAAGTTAGTAGTCAGGCTCGTCGCCTGATCGCTGTAGCGAGGCCACCCGGGATAAAGTTAGTAGTCAGGCTCGTCGTCTGATCCCTGTAGCGAGGCCACCGGGCGCTAGTAGATTCATCGCCATCGTAACCTCTCCCTACACTGCTAAGGCTTTCGCCTCCCTCGAAGCACGGAAAATAGGAAGCAGATGGCAGATACATCCATGGGGAGGAGCCGGGATTCCCGTTCGATCGTAAGCTCCCTCTAACACTGACACACATATGCATATGACACAACCTTCCATAATAATTGGTAGGTAATGCAATTTCTCGAATTATGCATCATCCAACTCATGCAATATAATAGGAAGGTACTATTGATCCCTCCGTCTCAGAATAGATGTCGCAAATTTGGATGTATCTGGAGTACTATTTTTTAATAATCTTTGTGATGAAAAATTACTTAATTTTTAATTAAACTCCTTTTAAACATAAAAATTGATTTGAATTTTGAAGAAGAAAAGGTAGACTAAAAATTGCTCAAAATATTTTAGAGTGTATTATTATGTTGTTGCGTTCAACTAGGAATCCCAACATATCTCCTAAGGATAACGAATCCCAAAATATTTTAGAGTGTATTAAATAGCGGAAAATTCAACTTATTAGTCCTAAGGATAACGAATCATCTGCTTGATCTCCGAACTCCTGCAAGAATAGGAAATCTAGACAGATTAGCAAATAGCACAGTATGAAGATAAATATAAAACAAAAAACAAAATAATATCGAGCTTTGACATGGAAAAGGATGGCTGCAAATAAATCATAGGAACACTGATATATAATCGTCATAATATGCAATATCAAAAGCATATCTAAATGGTTCAGTTAAGTACATTTGACAAAGAACCTTATAGAAGTAGTTGTTGTTAATCTCACGTTAAAAACTGTCAGCACTTAACAAACAGAATATATCAACATTTTTGAATAAAAAAGTCAAAACTACACTTTTCCTTCCCTAACATACAAAGCGTCTTTCGAATGACCAATCCCAAAGATAATGATCACAATTATTCAGAATGGCAACAGATAGAACTGAGCCAAACTCACCGGAACTTATGACTATAATCACCCGAACAACACAAGTGAAACCGTCGACCAAACGGCTGCCGCTGCCCGCTAGGAACCCAGTTGGAGAATGGCACGACCGATCAGGAACCGGAGGAGGCGCTTCTCCACCATGACATGGATGAAGAACTCCAGCGCGTCCTTGGCGTGCAGCTTCTTCATCCTCTTCTTCGCCATCCATGGCCCCCTGTCTCTTTGTAGCTTCATCAGCACTCTTGTAGGATTTCCACACACGAATACCTTAGTATGGTAGAAGATACCTTTGACGCTTTATGCCTTTGTCTCCACTAGTTCCTCTCCTTCATAATTCATGTAATGTTTTACCCCCATACACAAAAATATATCCTTGTTCAGGATTGTTGGTTGAGGATGCCTGACCTGTCCATCTACAATTTGGGACTAATTAATGCCTAGAAGAGACGCCACTATCACCATGAGACCACAAGACGATTAGTATCTAATGCTATTGTCTATACCGCTCACCCACTCATGAGATTTTTCAGTCCAGAAACAAAGCCAAATAATAAACATTAGTTTTGTTGCATGATTCAATTAACATGCAGCTTACATATGAGGTCATTCTTCATGTACAATCGAAAATACTCAATTCTTTTTCATGTAAAGATAGATTTCCTTTAGTCAATTATGCTATGCTAGTGAGCTACAAATTTAATTCAAGAAAACATGTAGGACAATTATTTTAAGCAAGGGTACAACAACTGGTGCATTTCATCACACATAATCGGATGGACCATCATGGTACATTATATAATCAAAACCTTGTATGTAACTTCGGGATCAAAATAAAAAGGTCAAAGTTAACAATGTATTCATGTCATTAGCTTATAACACCACTGAACTTTCAGTTAATGAAGTAATAAAATCAATAGTTCAAACTGCTTATCAAACAAAACTCTTTTCATCACACAACTTCACTATTTGACTGCTAACAAATTACCCAAAAGCAGCAAATTAACTTGAGTTGTCAACTCTGAAACAATATCATCAAGGGACAAGAAGATCCTCCGATATACTTATCAATGACGAGACATTCAGTAGGAGGTTGCCATAGTCATCATTCACTGCAGATAAAAAGAAGAGTTTCACACACTTTGAAACGCCCAATTCATTAGTCTCAGACATAGCTTCGACTATATGTGGCCCTTTTGTTGCATGTCACCTTGTTGTATGTAATATGTTGATACTGAAAGAACAAATATGCACAATGGTCTCCCCTCCTTTCTTGTTTGCTATTATTTTTACCAAAAAATGCTAGATATGGTTCAGATTGCACACTATTCCCTAGCACATGCACTCCTTGATTCATGATTTTTCTTTATGCAACCGGAATTTGCACATGCAAGGTACTGAAGGTAGCATGTTGTTTGCTAAATATATATAAAGCTTCAGAAATTTGGTTGCGGCCTTAAAAAAGAAATCTATCCACCCTTTTCTATCTATTATTTCCTTTACATTATAAACTCTACTAAAATGATCCATGAGAGGATATTGTTACACATCGTTATCAAAAAACGCATATGATATAATATACCTAGGCTACCATCAAACTATTTATGAATATAAATGTGAGACTTGCCTTGCGACGAGTAGGAGAAAATCATTTCCACGTGCTCAAAACTACCACACACACATATACATGTAAAGCTCTCCCGTTCCTCTCTCTACCATAACTTCATACACAACTCGGCATCACTTCTCTTATAAACTTCTCTAGTGCACTTATACAACCTGGAGCGATCTGCTGTGGAGGTGACTGCACCTTAAAACTGATACCATTTTAGTATGAAACCTTAAATCAAAAAAAAAGTTCTAAATACTTATTTTTCTACACGGAACTACAAAGGACCTCAAGTTTCAGCACTGTATGGCATTGTCCATGGACTTAACACATTTGCCTCCAATATAAACCAAACACAAACTGTATGTATGTGGTCTAATCAGGCAAAGTCCAACCAGGTTTACCTGTAGAAATCATGACCCTGAATGTAGCAATTTTCATTTCTGTCTGCCAATTAATACTACGGAGCTAAACAGTCTTGAATCCTAGTTTCTGGTCTTTATCCCATTATAATTGGCCAAGCAAACGACAATAGCATGAATGGATGTTTTATATTTAAGAGACTAAACATAAATTTTGGTACCTCCTCAAAAAAGATTTCGTGATTACCTCTTTTGTCCAGGCTCCTCATTCTCTAGTCCCTCTTCTAGTTGTCTTATGTATCTGAAGCTGCATCTAAGATACCCAAGATACATATCTGCCGGCTCCAAGACGATCACCTCTATCACCTCCTCTCCTAACAGTGGCATTACACGATGTATTGGAGCATTAGTGTGCAGACACTGGCGTGGTGTTGGGAGGTGTCAGATCTGAATCTAAATTGATTGAGTTTGAATGACGTATACTTACAGGAGGTGATCAAAGTGGGCGGTCGTTGACTGCAGTTGATGAATGCTGCCAAAATAGGAGGCACACCTATAACCAAGGACCCTTGCCGATGAAGTCGAGAACGAAGGTGTAGACCAGTCTTGTAGTGCTTGACCCTGATCTCCTCGAAGACGGGGGCGATATCGTCCAGGTTGCGGCCGACGAGCACGCGTCCGAGTCTAGAGCGCGGCGTATGGCGAGGCCCAGCCGATGTCGTGGGTGGTGCCGGTGATGACGGCCCTGAGCCCATAGAGCAGGGGCTTGCTGGGGCAGAGGTAGGCAGCGTAGACCTAGAGCCGGGAGGCTCATGGCGGCGCGGGTGGCGAAAAGGAGGCCAACGGCAGGAGGGATCCCACGGCAGGTAGGGCCAGCGCCCACGTCGGCTACGCGCGGAGGATCACGCGATCTGGCCACACACTTGCTGTCCCGCGACCCTGATAGGTTTCCTGCGCACGATGTGGGGCGGTGGCGTGGTGGAGGGGGACCGGGTTGGGTCCGCAGCATAGAAAACAAAAATTTTCTTACGGTGTAAACTACACGCCAAGATCTATCTATTAGGTACAAAGCAATGCGTGGACATACATCCAACAAGAACTTACCCTCGAAGACAACGAATTTTGTTAACGAGTAGGAACTCGTGGTTGATGTAGTCGTACACTTGCAGATCTCAAGATCGTGAGAAAGTCCGAGCGCCGTGTAGCATCTCATCTGTCTAACAGTTGTAATGTTACATGGTTTATTAATATAATGACTACTTCCTATATATAATTGTTGCATCATAATTATATCATGCTCATGTCATCATGTCATCTTGTATTTGAGCATCATATAAAACTTTTTTCCCTTTTGTTTCTTCTCTCATATGCATTATTAATTGTATTTGCCTCTTGATATTGTATTTGGTTATTGATATATTGTTTAATGCCCAAGTTGAGATGGGGGCATATCTTTTATTCCAATCCACCACCTTTCTTTGTCACCACCTTATAATTCCACCATTCCATTTACCATGGGCTTTTATTTTCTTTTGGTAGTTAATCTAGCTCATGGAAGATGGGATGGATCCAATTCTATCTTCTTTTGCTTGGCCTTTATTCCATATTTTGGGAATGCATGTATATAATGCCATGTTGTATTAGTAATGTTTTCACATAATTAACACAGGGTATTTAATTATCATGCATGGCCATGCAATAGCATCACCATCTTTAGCTCTTTTGTTTTTCTCTTTGTTTTAGTGGATCTTTCTTTTGTGAGAATGTCTCCATCTCTCTCCACCATCCCCATGATCCCAACAAAACCTGTTCACCATCATGCATGATCATGTGGGATTTTTCCCTTGGTTTTTACACCCTCTCTCTCTTGTAGTGTTTCCTCACCATCAACTTGTGCTCAACCACTAAGCCTCACCTCACTCCATAGACAGCTCTTTTCCCTTTTAATTCAAAATTTGCAAAAACTTCCAAAAAGGGGTATTTCTTGGGCTTGTTTAAATCTACAACAAAACAAAAATCAAAACAGTAAATAAAATAAAAAGAGAGAGCCTCAGCAGCAGCCCACCTTACCTGGTCGCAGCCCAGCAGCACTCCGGCCACCTCTGCTTCCTCCTGGGCCGCCCTCCCTTTTACCCTAGCCGCGGCCCAATCCTCCTCCCCAGACCGTACCGGTTCGAGCCAGACGACGCCGACGCCACCCTCTGTTCCTCTTCTCCCCCCCTCTGACGTCGTCTCCTTCTTCCTTCCTACGCGCAGACAGAAAGCGGCAGCGAGCAGGTGGCCGTCCTCCGCCGTCAGCTCATGCCTCCCGCACGCCATCTCCCCTCCTCTTATCCTCGCGTCGAGCCGCACCTTTTTCTCTAACCCTAGCTCCCTGCTCTGTTTCCCCTCTCCCCCTTCTCCGCGTGCCGCCTCCAGTCAGAGCACCACGACGCCGTGTCGTCCTAGCTGGAGACCAAGAACTCGCCGGGGAGCACCGCCGCGGACCGTGGCGACGTTTCCGCCTGCTAGGAGGAGCCAGGACCGCTCGGAGCTGCCCCCGCGCCAGCGAGCCGTGCACCACCGCAGCAACCTCGCCGTCCCCCTCCGCTTCGACCACCCCGTCCTCTGATTTCCGTGGGAATCAGACGAGGTGAGCGCCCCTCTCGTTCCTCTCCCGTTTCCTCCCCTCCGCGTGGCCGCGCCGCCCGAATTTGACCCCCGCCGGTGAGGTGCCCCGCCGTCGAGTAGACCAAGGCCTGCGCCTCCCCGCTGTTCCCTGAGGCACCCCGTCCTGTACAGTCCCCCTCCAACGAGCCTCCCTGAACGAGATCGGTAGCTGGAGATCCCCTCCGTATTATTCGTTTTTGCGGCAAGGGCTATCTCGCCGTGGTTGCGCCATCGTTCTCGCCAGAAAATCTCGCCGTCGTCGAGCCGTCGCGGTTCAGTGCGTACAGATTCAGTAAATGGCCGTCGCCATTTTGCAAAAAGCCCCCCGCATCTCTTTGTCGATCACGCCCAAGCCCTTCGCAGCCCCAGTGACCCCACGAGTCAGCCCCGGTGTAATCTTGCAAGAAAGCCCCCCCGGTCTGGAGATTCCCCACCCGTGCTACCTGGATCGTCCACGTGTCAGTCGCCCGCTGGCCGCACACGTGAGTGGCCCCGCGGCTTGGCCGGACCCACTTGTCCTGCACTGCGGCTAGCATACCCCGCGGTGAGAAAGGTTGCCGCGTGCTGTTCTCGCCAGCTCAGCTTGGGCCCTGTTGTCAGTGGCTGTGGCTAGCTCGGCCTGAGTAGAAAAAGTCTGGGTGTTATCTGTTTTATAAAAACAATTTCAGTAAATATTTTAATATGAATTTAAATCTGTTTTTAATAACTTTTAATTTGTAATTCCAAATAATACATATAATATATGTTTTTGAATCAGAAAAATGTGAGGATTTCATATATGCTATTCAAAATATTATTTGAGCACTTTAATTTTCGAGATGATTAAAGTTACAAGAAATTGCCCTTTTCTTAACTAATTAATAACTTTAGTTTTATAACTCCAAATTTGACAAATAATATGTCTAAATCGATCAGCGCGACGAGCCTGTTCTATCTATGCATTCCATGTTTTGAATTGCAGCATGCATCATATAAATAATGAGTATACAGCAAGTGTTATAAGAGAAAACTGGGCTAAAAACTTAATTAAATGCTTTAATCTTGTACCCTACACCTCACCCATGCCATGCTACATTATTGCCATGCAAATTGTGTATCATTCATCATGGCATGATTGGTTGCTTGTCGTATTTTAATTCATATGCTTGTGCACTCTATTTATGTTGGCCCTTGTTTGTTTGGTTCTTCTTCGAATAGACGCTGAGCAGAGGATATATCAGGAAACCCAGGAGCACTACCCAGATCCGTCCCTCGCTTCAACTGAGCTGCCAGGCAAGCACTACCACATGCTTGCATACATATAGTACCTACTGCCTCTATCTGATTCTTGCATCATTGAGTCGCGATTGCATTAAATTGAATCCCAAGTACTGCATAGCCTTTACTTTTAAACCCCACCGAAGCTTGTTCCTCCATCCCATGAGCCATTACTACAGGAGTTGTTTGAGCCATGCGGGTCATAGAACAACATGTGTAGGGTATGTGAGAGTCTAATGGATAACGAGGTACCTAAACAACTTAATCTGAGTAGAAATGGGATAACTAATGAAAGTGGCACCGGTGAGCAATATCTGCTATTTGGTTCTTCATGCTCACTTGTGTCCCGTAGGACCCCGAGTACTTGATTCCTGTTCCTTGACTATTCGCACTATCCACATCCGGGAGGCCTTATGGACCCCCCTGAGCCAGAGCTTAATTCATTCTTATTTCTTGGGGCCACAAAGTAGTTTGGGGCTTTATTACTATCCTGTACTTATTCCATGTTTACTGCTTTATTTAAGATTGTGAGAGGAGCACCTATACTGTTTAGGGATCACGGCACGATTTCGCGGTATCGACAAGCCCAGTCATATTTTCGGGTTCCTAGTCGTTACAGCCGTTCTCGCAAACCCTGGGTCCGTCTCGGAGCCGGCCAACTTCGTTGCGGGTAGCTTATTGGGGTGGCCCCCTGAAACATTTCTGAATCCTGTGATCGCTTTGTCGAGAATGCCTCGTTGGGTTTTGATTTGGTTTTTCCGAGGTTGATCGAGTGTGTGTTGCTATCTGTGCACCCCTGCAGGATAAATCTTTCTGAAAGCCGTGTCCGCGGCTATGGACGACTTGGAGCACCGTTTCTCAATCATAGACAAGTATAACTAAAGTACCGCTTTTAATTTGACTAAGTACCTGGCTAGTAAATAGTGCAACACTCATGGAATGGTTAATAAAACTGCCAACGGATGGGGGGTTGTTCGTCCGCTTCCTCGTTGGTAAGCGAGGAGGAGGATGGATCTGTTAATATTACTGTTATAACTGTTGTTATTAATTCATGGACATCCGTCTATCTTTGGTTAGGCGGATGGTTAGCGAGTATCTATAGAATTGTTAGGTATTATCTTTTGCTGCAATTGCGTCACCCCAGGTTGTGTCCCCTTTAGAGGCATAAAGACTTGCTGAGTACCCCTAGGGTCTCACACGATAAATTGTTTGATTCAGATGAACAGGTATACTCGCAAGATGGATACTGGGTGGAGGAGACGGACGATGTTGGCAACGATCACTCGGTGTAGAGATTCTGGGAACGGAGATCCGTGAGATCTATGGCCGGGATGTGTTCATTAATGGGGCATCTTATGCCGATTTGCTTCTTATCCGTACTCGGATCTTGTTTTCCGCTTCCGCCTGATACTCTGATGTTTGATGTATGAGGAGATATCCTAAACTATTATATCTATCTAGGATATTTGGATCTTGCCGTATGGCGTTGCAATATTTCTATTTCTTTTAGATGGAATGGCTCTGAGGACTGTTGTATGTGGCTTGCATACATACTCATTTGTGTATGTAGTTGATCCCTTCGCCTGCCGATTACGCCGCTCGTTCTTGTCCCGATGTTTTGGAAATGGTTAGGACGGCCGAAAGGTCTACCTGTGAGTGGCATTTGGCCCCACCGTACTATTTTAACCATTTCCGCTCATCCAGGCTTGTAACTAAGAGCGTAATTCACCGAGGTAGTTACAATTGGTACCAGAGCCATCCTGCCCTTCAGGGTCTCAGCCAAATGGTCGTTGTCAGTCTAGCAAATATTTTTGGTAGCTATGTATACTAGGGAAAAACAAAACGCGAGAGTAGGACTGCTTCTACTTTTCTTCTTACCCACCCACCCACCCTTTTCTGGTAAGGAAGTGTAATGTTTTCAATCCTCATCTAAAATTCAAACTAGGATTCACGTGTTCTGGGTTCCGTAGTACCATAGGTTGTGTGTGTGTGAGTGTGTGTTTTCCTTGTCTATCTGTTGCATCCAACATGTTATCACTATCGGCCTTTTGGTTATCAATTGTTGGTACATTCTATACCGACAGGCTTTTGCAAACCGACGCGATCTATCTGATTCGTTGTATACCGACGCGATCTGTCTTACTCTTTGTTATCCGACGTTATCTTGTTTGGGGTGTTCGTTTCCATAGTTACTAATCTTTAGGTTCATCTTAAGAAGAAGGTGTTGGGATATGTGTTTTACTTATTCATGTGCGGAGTAATGATTTGAGTGCGGGATGGAGTCGCGACCATACCACTACTTGTATCATTCGCTTTTGTATATGAAATTGGTAGAGTTACTAATCTTGAATCGTTAAGTGGTTTTGCGCATATAGTGGTATTTTAATGCCGAAATTTGCGGAAAATTTTTCTTTGTTAGTTTGTGTACCACACTCCTTGTTCAGTCGTGTACGATATGCTTAATATCTTCTAGGTGCTTTGAACTTTGTTGATATTTTAATATCATCCTAGTAAATTGTATCCTTTAAATCTTGGTTAATTCCATTTTGGTACTATTTTGGATTATTATTATTCTCCATTATGGTACTAACTTGTGTTTTATATCAATCATAGGATGGCACCACCACGCCGTTCTGAGGAGGACATACAACCTGAACTGGGGACTGCGTTGGCAAGCATCGCCAATGCCTTAGCAGCAATGCAGCAGAACCAGCAGCGATTTGAAGAAAGTGTCCGGAGGAATGAGTTTGTTCCGCTACCTCCACCTCCCAAGCGAGGAGACATCAAAAGCTTCCTGAAGTTCAACCCACGCCAATTTGATGTTTCTGATCAACCACTTGATGCTGATGATTGGTTGCGTGAGATGTCAAGGTTACTGGTGACTGCTGATGTTCCTGAGCAAGAATGGGTAAAATGTGCCACTCACCTTTTGAAGGGAGATGCAGCTCTGTGGTGGGAGAATTACTTCAAGGCAAACTACACTGGTTTTCAGCCTACTTGGGAACAGTTCACTAGAGCTTTCAAAGAGCAATATCTGTCAGAAATTGTCATGGAGAGGATGAAAGAAGTGTTTCTCAACCTCAAGCAGGGCAATGACAATGTCAATACCTACATCAGAAACTTCATGAACCTTTCTCGTTATGGTGGCGATGAGATCTCTGATGACAAGAAGAAGCAAAAGAGGTTCAGACAAGGGCTCAATGCATCGATTAAATATGCAATCACACATGCAAGGCCAGCGTCTTTTCTGGAACTCCAACATACAGCTCTGCAGGAAGAAGCAAGTAGGCAAGTGTTCGAGGAGTCAAAGAAACACAACCGCGATGCAGCAAGCTCTTCAGCTATGTCAACTCCTTCTAAGCGTCGTGTCTGGGTTGCTAACACCCCACCGTCGCTCCCGGCTCCACCAAGACCTTCAAGCTACGCGGCAAGGCCACCAAACTTCCTCACTGCTGCTCTCAGGGGCTACAACCATAACTACCCTGGAGCGCCTGGCGGAGTCCCTGGCTACGTTGCTCCACGCCCACCTGGTGCTTGTTACACTTGTGGAAACACTGGGCATCAACACTGGAACTGTCCAATGAACAACAAAGCTCTTCCTCCACCACCTCCAAGACCTGCGGCAAGCTCTCCTGCGGTTCGTGCACCACCACCTCGGGCTCTCAACATCAACACCAAGCCCGGGTCTGCTATTGCTCGTGCCAACTGTGTCAACGTCGCTCAAGCTGAGCATGCACCTGGAGTTGTGCTGGGTACGCTTTCTGTTAACTCAGTTTCTGCACGAGTGTTATTCGATACTGGTGCATCGCATTCTTTTGTGTCTCAAAGGTTCTCTCAGCAACAAGGTCTTCCGCTTCAATCATTGTCCAAGGTTCTTAGGGTGCAATCACCGGGGACAACTATGAAGGCTTCTCAAATAAGCCATGAGAACCAAATTGAAATTGGAAACAAAAAAATTCTGGCATCCCTCATTGAATTGGGCAATTCTAACATTGATGTTATCTTGGGCATGGATTGGTTGACAGCAAATGCAGCTGTGATTGATTGTGCTGAACGCTCGGTTTCTCTGAAAATTCCTGAAGGCCATATAGTCTATTCTCCAAGTCTGACTCCTGCTATTCAGCTTTTCTCTTTGGCGGCTCTGAATGATGATGCTATGGAAGCTATTCAGAGTGTTCTGGTGGTCTGTGAGTTCCCAGATGTCTTTCCTGAAGAGTTGCCAGGTATGCCTCCGGATCGTGAGGTTGAGTTTGTGATTGAGCTTGAACCTGGTACCGCTCCTATTTCTAAGCGGCCTTATAAAATGGGTCCTGCTGAGTTGGCTGAACTCAAACGTCAGCTTGATGAACAAGAGAAGTTGGGTTTCATTCAGCACAGTACTTCTTTTTGGGGTAGCCCAACCATCTTTGTGAAGAAGCGAGACAAGACTGATAGACTTTCTGTTGACTATCGGGCTCTCAGTGCTAAAACCATCAAGAATAAATATCCCCTTCCATGGATTAATGATCTCTTCGATCAGCTAGCTGGAGCTGTGGTTTTCTCTAAGCTTGATTTGAGAAGTGGATATCATCAAATCAAGATTCGCAAGGAAGATGTTCCTAAAACAGCTTTCACCACCCGCTATGGCCTGTATGAGTACACGGTCATGTCTTTTGGTCTCACCAACGCACCTGCCACCTTCTCGAGGCTTATGAACTCGGTTTTCATGGAGTATCTTGATAAGTTCGTTGTGGTCTATCTGGATGACATCCTAGTCTATTCTAAGTCAAAGGAAGAACATGAAGAACACCTTTGGTGTGTCCTAAACAAGCTTTGTGAGAACCGCCTGTATGCAAAGTTCTCCAAATGTGAGTTTTGGCTCCCTCAAGTCACCTATCTTGGTCACGTCATCTCTGCCAAGGGCATTGCCGTCAACCCAGAAACTGTTAAAACAATTGTTGACTGGCTTCCACCTAAAAATGTCAAAGAAGTCTGGAGTTTCCTTGGTTTGGCTAGTTATTGTCGTCGCTTCGTGCAAAACTTCTCGAAGATTGCGAAGCCCCTTACCGATCTCCTCAAGAAATGCAAGAAATACCTTTGGACTCCTGCATGTCAAGCAAGCTTTGAAACACTCAAAGAGAAGCTCACTTCCACACCAGTCTTGATTCCTCCAGATACATCAAAGCCTTTCTAGATATTTTGTGACGCATCTTTGGAAGGATTGGGTGCGGTCCTTATGCAAGAAAAACAAGTTGTTGCTTATGCCTCTCGACAGTTGAAGACGCATGAGATCAACTATCCTACACATGACCTCGAACTCGCAGTAGTTGTCTTTGCTTTGAAAGTATGGAGGCATTACTTGCTTGACAACCGTTGTGAAATCTTTTCTGATCACAAGAGTCTGAAGTATATCTTCACACAGCCTGATCTCAACCTTCGATAGAGGAGGTGGATTAAAGCAATCAATGATTTCGATTTGACCATCAACTACACTCCGGGCAAAGCTAATGTCATGGCCGATGCTCTCAGCCGCAAAGCTTATGTCAGCAACCTCATGGTGGAAGAACAACAGCCTCTCTTGTGCGAGGAATTCCGTCAGCTCAACCTTGAAATTGTGGATCAAGGGTATCTTCTGAACCTTCTGGCAACCCCTCTCTTGGAAGAAAAGGTTCGCTCCATTCAACTCGGTGATCCGTACACCAAAAATATCATCTCCAACATTCAGCTTCCGAAGTATGAGTCCTTCCACGTCGATGACCAAGGCACTCTTTTCTTTGAACACCGGATCTTTGTTCCGAACTATCCGGGTTTGAGAGAGCAAGTTCTCAAGGAGGCGCATGATTCTGTTCTTTCTATCCACCCTGGCAGCACAAAGATGTACATGGACTTGAAAACACAATATTGGTGGTCTGGGTTGAAACGATATTGTGCCAAGTATGTCTCGGAGTGTGATGTCTGCCACAGAGTTAAAGCTGTCCATCAGAAACCTTCCGGTCTTCTACAGCCACTGAAACCTCCGGAATGGAAATGGGAGAAAGTAGAGATGGACTTTATCACTGGTTTTCCAAGGTCGCAGAAGGGCAACAATGCAATCTTTGTTGTCATCGACAGGCTTTCTAAAGTGGCTCACTTCTTTCCCGTCAAGGAAACAATTTCTGCAATTCAGTTGGCTGAGCTCTATATCAACAAAATTTTCTCTCTGTATGGAGTTCCTCTTGAGATCAGTTCAGACCGTGGAAGCATCTTCACTTCCAAGTTCTGGGGAAGTTTCCAAAATGCTTTGGGAACAAAATTGAACTTCAGCATAGCTTACCACCCTCAGTCGCAAGGACAAGTTGAAAGGATCAATCGGATTCTGGAAGATATGCTCCATGCTTGCGTCATCTCTTTCGGCATGAAGTGGGAAGAATATCTTCCTTATGCTGAATTCTCTTACAACAACAGCTTCCAGAAAAGTCTAAAGATGGCACCATTTGAGGCTCTCTATGGTCGCAAATGCAGAACTCCGATTGGTTGGTCGGGCGCAGGTGAAAGAACATTGTTTGGCCCCGACATTGTAACTCAAGCGGACGAGAAGGTTCACATCATTCTTGAAAATCTGAAGATTGCTCAAAGTCACCAGAAGAGCAATTATGACAGAAAGCACACGGACATGGAGTATGTCCCTGGTGATCTCGTTTACCTTCGTGTCACTCCCATGAGAGGCACGCACCGTTTTGGTATCAAAGGAAAGCTGGCTCCTAGATACATAGGTCCATTCAAAATTCGTGGAAGAAGAGGAGAAGTTGCTTATGCTCTTGAGCTTCCTGAAAAACTCAAGGTCCATGATGTTTTCCACATCTCTCAACTCAAGAAGTGCTTCAAGGATCCCGACAGGACCGTGGACCATGAGCTTATCAATCTCCAAGAAGACCTGTCTTATCAAGAACACCCCACAAATATCCTTGAAGTCACAGAAAGAAGGACTCGCAACAAGTCCATCAAGTTCTGCAAGGTGCAGTGGTCGCACCATTCTGTTGATGAAGCCACTTGGGAACGTGAAGATGAGCTCCGTGCCAAGTATCCTACCCTCTTCGTGTCTTCTTCTTCTTCCTAGAATCTCGGGGCGAGATTCCTGTTTAGTGGGGGAGAGTTGTAGCATCCCATCTGTCTAACAGTTGTAATGCTACATGGTTTATTAATATAATGACTACTTCCTATATATAATTGTTGCATCATAATTATATCATGCTCATGTCATCATGCCACCTTGCATTTGAGCATCATATAAAACTTTTTTCCCTTTTGATTCTTCTCTCATATGCATTATTAATTGTATTTGCCTCTTGATATTGTATTTGGTTATTGATATATTGTTTAATGCCCAAGTTGAGATGGGGGCATATCTTTTATTCCAATACACCACCTTTCTTTGTCACCACCTTATAATTCCACCATTCCATTTATCATGGGCTTTTATTTTCTTTTGGTAGTTAATCTAGCTCATGGGAGATGGGATGGATCCAATTCTATCTTCTTTTGCTTGGCCTTTATTCCATATTTTGGGAATGCAAGTATATAATGCCATGTTGTATTAGTAATGTTTTCACATAATTAACACAGGGCATTTAATTATCATGCATGGGCCATGCAATAGCATCACCATCTTTAGCTCTTTTGTTTTTCTCTTTGTTTTAGTGGATCTTTCTTTTGTGAGAATCTCTCCACCATCCCCATGATCCCAACAAAACCTGTTCACCATCATGCATGATCATGTGGGATTTTTCCCTTGGTTTTTACACCCTCTCTCTCTTGTAGTGTTTCCTCACCATCAACTTGTGCTCAACCACTAAGCCTCACCTCACTCCATAGCCAGCTCTTTTCCCTTTTAATTCAAAATTTGCAAAAACTTCCAAAAAGGGGTATTTCTTGGGCTTGTTTAAATCTGCAACAAAACAAAAATCAAAACAGTTAATAAAATAAAAAGAGAGAGCCTCAGCAGCAGCCCACCTTACCTGGTCGCAGCCCAGCAGCACTCCGGCCACCTCTGCTTCCTCCTGGGCCGCCCTCCCTTTTTCCCTAGCCGCGGCCCAATCCTCCTCCCCAGACCGTACTGGTTCGAGCCAGACGACCCCGACGCCACCCTCTGTTCCTCTTCTCCCCCCTCTGACGTCGTCTCCTTCTTCCTTCCTGCGCGCAGACGGAAAGAGGAAGCGAGCAGGTGGCCGTCCTCCGCCGTCAGCTCATGCCTCCCGCACGCCATCTCCCCTCCTCTTATCCTCGCGCCGAGCCGCACCTTTTTTCTCTAACTCTAGCTCCCTGCTTCGTTTCCCCTCTCCTCCTTCTCCGCGTGCCGCCGCCAGTCAGAACACCACGACATCGTGTCGTCCTAGCTGGTGACCAAGAACTCACCGGGGAGCACCGCCGCGGACCGTGGCGACGTTTCCGCCTGCTAGGAGGAGCCAGGACCGCTCGGAGCTGCCCCGCGCCAGCGAGCCGTGCACCACCGCAGCAACCTCGCCGTCCCCCTCAGCTCCGACCACCCCGTCCTCTGATTTCCGTGGGAATCAGACGAGGTGAGCGGCCCTCTCGTTCCTCTCCCGTTTCCTCCCCTCCGCGTGGCCGCGCCGCCCGAATTTGAGCCCCGCCGGTGAGGTGCCCCGTCATCGAGCAGACCAAGGCCTGCGCCTCCCCGCTGTTCCCCGAGGCGCCACGTCCTGTACAGTCCCCCTCCGACGAGCCTCCCTGAACGAGATCGGTAGCTGGAGATCCCCTCCGTATTATTCGTTTTTGCGGCAAGGGCTATCTCGCCGTGGTTTCGCTGTCGTTCTCGCCGGAAAATCTCGCCGCAGTCGAGCCGTCGCGGTTCAGTGCGTACAGATTCAGTAAACGGCCGTCGCCATTTTGCAGAAAGCCCCCCGCATCTCTTTGTCGATCACGCCCAAGCCCTTCGCAGCCCCAGTGACCCCACGAGTCAGCCCCGGTGTAATCTTGCAAGAAAGCCCCCCCGGTCTGGAGATTCCCCACCCGCGCTGCCTGGATCATCCACGTGTCAGTCGCCCGCTGGCCGCACACGTGAGTGGCCCCGTGGCTTGGCTGGACCCACTTGTCCTGCACTGCGGCTAGCATACCCCGCGGTGAGAAAGGTTGCCGCGTGCTGTTCTCGCCAGCTCAGCTTGGGCCCTGTTGTCAGTGGCTGTGGCGGCCTGAGTAGAAAAAGTCTGGGTGTTATCTGTTTTATAAAAACAATTTCAGTAAATGTTTTAATATGAATTTAAATCTGTTTTTAATAACTTTTAATTTGTAATTCCAAATAATACATATAATATATGTTTTTGAATCAGAAAAATGTGAGGATTTCATATATGCTATTCAAAATATTATTTGAGCACTTTAATTTTCGAGATGATTAAAGTTACAAGAAATTGCCCTTTTCTTAACTAATTAATAACTTTAGTTTTATAACTCCAAATTTGATAAATAATATGTCTAAATCGATTAGTGCGACGAGCCCGTTCTATCTATGCATTCCATGTTCTGAATTGCAGCATGCATCATATAAATAATGAGTATACAGTAAGTGTTATGAGAGCAAAGTGGGCTAAAAACTTAATTAAATGTTTTAATCTTGTACCCCACACCTCACCCATGCCATGCTACATTATTGCCATGCAAATTGTGCATCATTCATCATGGCATGATTGGTTGCTTGTCGAATTTTAATTCGTATGCTTGTGCACTCTATTTATGTTGGCCCTTGTTTGTTTGGTTCTTCTTCGAATAGACGCTGAGCAGGGGATATATCAGGAAACCCAGGAGCACTACCCAGATCCGTCCCTTGCTTCAACTGAGCTGCCAGGCAAGCACTACCACATGCTTGCATACATATAGTACCTACTGCCTCTATCTGATTCTTGCATCATTGAGTCGCGATTGCATTAACTTGAATCCCAAGTACTGCATAGCCTTTACTTTTAAACCCCACCGAAGCTTGTTCCTCCATCCCATGAGCCATTACTACAGGAGTTGTTTGAGCTATGCGGGTCGTAGAACATCATGTGTAGGGTATGTGAGAGTCTAATGGATAACGAGGTACCTAAACAACTTAATCTGAGTAGTAATGGGAGAACTAATGAAAGTGGCACCGGTGAGCAATATCTGCTATTTGGTTCTTCATGCTCACTTGTTTCCTGTAGGACCCCGAGTACTTGATTCCTGTTCCTTGACTATTCGCACTATCCACATTCGGGAGGCCTTATGGACCCCCCTGAGCCAGAGCTTGATTCATTCTTATTTCTTGGGGCCACAAAGTAGTTTGGGGCTTTATTACTATCCTGTACTTATGCCATGTTTACTGCTTTATTTAAGATTGTGCGAGGAGCACCTGTACTGTTTAGGGATCGCGGCACGATTTCGCGGTATCGACAAGCCCAGTCACATTTTCGGGTTCCCAGTCGTTTACAGCCGTTCTCGCAAACCCTGGGTCCGTCTCGGAGCCGACCAACTTCGTTGCGGGTAGCTTATTGGGGTGGCCCCCTGAAACATTTCTGAATCCTGTGATCGCTTTGTCGAGAATGCCTCGTTGGGTTTTGATTTGGTTTTTCCGAGGTTGATCGAGTGTGTGTTGCTATTTGTGCACCCCTGCAGGGTAAATATTTCTGAAAGCTGTGTCCGCGGTTATGGACGACTTGGAGCACCGTTTCTCGATCATAGACAAGTATAACTAAAGTACCGCTTTTAATTTGACTAAGTACCTGACTAGTAAATAGTGCAACACTCATGGAATGGTTAATAAAACTGCCAACGGATGGGGGGTTGTTCGTCCGCTTCCTCGTTGGTAAGCGAGGAGGAGGATGGATCTGTTAATATTACTGTTATAACTGTTGTTATTAATTCACGGACATCCGTCTATCTTTGGTTAGGCGGATGGTTAGCGAGTATCTATAGAATTGTTAGGTATTATCTTTTGCTGCAATTGCGTCACCCCAGGTTGTGTCCCCTTTAGAGGCATAAAGACTTGCTAAGTACCCCTAGGGTCTCACACGATAAATTGTTTGATTCAGATGAACAGGTATACTCGCAAGATGGATACTGGGTGGAGGAGACGGACGATGTTGGCAACGATCACTCGGTGTAGAGATTCCGGGAACGGGGATCCGTGAGATCTGTGGGCGGGATGTGTTTATTTATGGGGCATCTTATGCCGATTTGCTTCTTATCCATACTCGGATCTTGTTTTCCGCTTCTGCCTGATACTCTGATGTTTGATGTATGAGGGGATATCCTAAACTATTATATCTATCTAGGATATTTGGATCTTGCCGTATGGCGTTGCAATATTTCTATTTCTTTTAGATGGAATGGCTCTGAGGACTGTTGTATGTGGCTTGCATACATACTCATTTGTGTATGTAGTTGATCCCTTCGCCTGCCGATTACGCCTCTCGTTCTTGTCCCGATGTTTTGGAAATGGTTAGGACGGTCGAAAGGTCTACCTGTGAGTGGCATTTGGCCCCACCATACTATTTTAACCTTTTCCGCTCATCCAGGCTTGTAACTAAGAGCGTAATTCACCGAGGTAGTTACAATTGGTACCAGAGCCATCCCGCTCTTCAGGGTCTCTGCCAAATGCTCGTTGTCAGTCTAGCAAATATTTTTGGTAGCTATGTATACTAGGGAAAAACAAAACGCGAGAGTAGGACTGCTTCTACTTTTCTTCTTACCCACCCACCCACCCTTTTCTGGTAAGGAAGTGTAACCAAGATGATATGGGGTGGCCCGATCTTTTCAGCAAGCATTTGTCGATGGTGATGGTGGATGATAGCTAACTAGCCTGTAGCTATGAACTCTCCCGCTCGATCCCTGATGCCAATGCAATAGCTCTCAAACCTTGTAGGATATTCACAACACCACGCTCTTGCGCACGCAGCCATGACCACGAACGGTAGTATGCAATCTACTAATTCCCAATGGAATAACAGATCACACTCAATTATAGTTGGTAAATTCGAACACAGGGTAATTTCAGAGGTTCTATGAAAGAAATAACTCCAAAATATTTTAACGTGGTCTAAACCCTAATCTACGACGCCCCCATCTATTTATGGGTCCAAAGGGCGGCGGCCTATGGTGGAACCCGAGACGGTTCCACCCAACCTGGATACAAACCGGCCACAAGTGGCTCGGCCAATACGGGCTCTGCCGTGGCAGAGTCCTAGTCGGTTTTCCTGCCGCGGTAGCCTGCCATGGCAGAGAAACGAGGCTTTTCTCTGCCGCGGCAGAGAACTTCCTCCTCTTGTTGATCTTCGTCTTGGACATCTCCTTGCGCTTCCTCCCTCTCCTCCCTCACGCACTCCTCATTGATCAACACGCCATGTTCCTTCAGCTCCTCACTCTGTGTTATGCCTTCTTCTCCTAAGTACCTGATCATACAATAATTCAAAGACTTAGGTAGTATAAAATTCTCATTAATTAAACCACCAGGTTCATTAAGAAACAAGTTCACCTGTTGTTCTAGTAGCTTAGCACGAGCTCTTGTAATAGGTCCAATTCTAATCTCATTGGACTGATCCTTTCTTGCAACAGTTGTAGCATCTTCAGTAGTCATTGGGGTAGGTGTAATTGTAGGGACGTCCTCATCATCTCCCCCCCTTCAAAAGGCGTCGACCTCGACGCTCCAAGGTCTTCTCCAGCATATGGTGACAAATCAGCAACGTTGAAGTTGTTGCTAACTCCACCAAACTCCTCAATAGGTATATCAACCAAGTAGGCATTATCATTAATCTTGGCTAACACCTTGTAAGGACCAGCACCACGTGGCTTCAATTTTGATTTTCGAAGTAGCGGGAACCTATCCTTGCGTAGATGCACCCAAACCATATCTCCAGGCTCGAACAACACTTCTTTTCGTGTTTGATTCCTTGCAGCAGCAATGTTCTTCCCTTTCTTCTCAATAGCCTCTCGAGTCTTCTCATGTATTTTCTTCACATAATCAGCACGTTTTGATGCCTCCATATCAACTCTCTCATGTAATGGCAGAGGCAACATATCAAGTGGCGTCAATGGCTTGAAACCATACACCACCTCAAAAGGACAAAGCTGAGTAGTTGAATGCACAGCCCTGTTGTAAGCAAACTCAACATGTGGCAAACACTCTTCCCACTCCCGCAGATTCTTTTTAATCATGGTCCTTAGCAGTTGTGACAATGTTCTATTCACCACCTCCGTTTGACCATCTGTTTGGGGATGACATGTAGTACTGAACAGCAACTTCGTTCCTAGCTTCCCCCATAAGGTCTTCCAAAAGTAGCTCATGAACTTCACATCACGGTCAGAAACAATCGTCTTTGGTACTCCATGTAATCTCACGATGTCCCTGAAAAACAAGTTAGCAACATGCGACGCATCGTCGCTTTTGTGGCAAGCAATAAAATGAGCCATCTTAGAGAACCTATCTACTACCACAAATATAGAATCATGACCTCTCTGAGTTTTATGTAGACCTAGTACAAAATTCATACTAATGTCTTCCCATGGAGTAGTAGGTGCAGAGAGAGGTTTATACAAACCGTGAGGCTTCAGCTTAGATTTTGACTTGTGGCAAGTAATACATCGGCTCACCAATCTGTACACATCACGCCTCATCTTGGGCCAATAAAAGTGATCAGCTAGCATGAGCAACGTCTTCTCACGCCCAAAGTGACCCATCAAACCACCAGCATGTGATTCCTGCACTAAGAACAAACGCAACGACGATTCTGGAATACATAGTTTGTTAGCTCAAAACAAATATCCATCATGTATATGATACTTATCCCATGCGTTTCTAAGAGCACACAAACGATATGGTTCAGCAAAATCATGGACAGTTGCATAAAGTGCACAAATAGCTTCTAAACCAGGAATTTTAACATCAAGATTGGTTAATAGCATGTTCTTCCTAGACAGAGCATCAGCAACAACGTTCTCTTTTCCCTTCTTGTGGTGTCATTGGCTGCATAGTAATCTTTCTTCCTTTGAATTCCAAGTGATATGTATTGGCTCGGCCATTGTGTTGCACATGGCGATCATAGAGCCATGGCCGACCCAATAGGAGGTGACAAACAGTCATAGGAACCACATCAAAATCAATAGAATCTTTGTATGGCCCTATTTGAAAGTTCACTCGTACCATATGATTTACCTTCATCTCACCATTGTTGCTCAACCATTGTATGTAGTATGGCTTGGGATGAGGTAAGTATGTCAAATTTAGTTTGGCACATAATTCCTTACTTGCAAGATTTCTGCAGCTACCTCCATCAATAATGACCTTGCAAGCTTTATTTGGTCCAACTAGAGCTTTTGTTTGGAACAAGTTGCAACGCTGAGATTCCTCAACCGGTTGCACACTAAGTACACGTGAAGACACGACGATAGTTGGTGCACGCTCAGCATATGCATCAACACAATCCTCACCATCATCAATATCAACATCAGAAGCTTCATCTCCACTTTCTACTTCACCTTGTTCATTAACAAACATAACCTTGCTGTTTGGACAATCCTTCTTGTAGTGACCTCTACCACCACAAGTGTGGCACACCACATCACGCGTACGTGCAGTAGACATGTTGGAACCCGAGCTAGCAGCAGGAGCAGCGGGTTTCCGAGCATTAGAAACAAACGAAGGTGTACTTGCTGGTTTGGCCGATGGTGTAAACGGAACAGCAGCTGGTGACGCAGCTGTAGGAGGAATAGGTCTCGCCGAAAATCTGCTGGAGGATGGAAAACGAGTACGTGACTTCGCCTCTTCTGCCAACTGGGATTCGGCCTCTCTAGCATGATGCAACAACTCATTCATGGTCTCATACTTGTGATGACGAACAATGCTCTTGATTGGTAACTTCAAATTGTTTAGGAATCGCTGCATGGTCATCTCAATGGACTCATGAATTCTAGCACGCTGCATAAGCATCTCCATCTCCATGTAGTACTCATCAACTATCATTGTTCCTTGCTTCAGTTGCATCAATTTATCAAAAACTGAACGCAAGTAGTTGGTTGGGACGAAACGAGCTTTCATGATTTGCTTCATCTCGCGCCAATCCATCACAGGAAGTTCATTGTCCTCCCTCCTATGTTGCACAAGAGCATCCCACCAATGCAAAGCATAACCATCAAATTCAGATGCTGCAAGCTTGACCTTCTTATCTTCTGGATAGTCAAATAAGCGCCAGAGTTTCTCAATCTTCAACTCCCATGTGAGGTAGTCTTCAGGATCAATGCAACCATCAAACTTAGGAATTGAGAATTTTGGCTTGCCCAAACCATCATCAGCAGTTTGGTTGGGAACACGTTGAGCACGCCCAAGAGGAGCATACCCACGGCCATGAGGTGCATGGGCAGGTGCATGGGCAGGGGAATGGCACGTCCCCTGCCAACATGTGGAGCAGCATCCACAGCGCTACCCTCATCAAAATCATCAAAGGCATCATCATGTTGAGGCTCTTCCCTTCTATGCAAAGCGGTTGTCAAACCCTCAATGGACTGCTACAAAGCGGTGACATTGACATTGAGCGTAGCCACTTGTGTTTGAATAGTATCCACCGTTCCAACATGGTGATCCAATCTCACATTCAGATCTTGGAGATTCTTGTCAATAGCATCTGTCGTGTGAGTAAACACACGTGTCAAGTGGGACTTCAAAGCCTCATATTCACGCCAATTGACGAGTTCCTCATCCTTCTTTTTCTGCATCACAACATCATCATCACTAGAAGACATGATCAGTAGGTTAGTGCACAAAATCAAAAATCTGTATGGTGGAACTCTCACAGCTCACTCACAACTAATAAGAAAGGAGATCTTACCGTTCCAAAGTGAATAGAGATGCTCGACCAACGAAATCAAAGACTGAGGCACTTGATGTGATGAAGTGAATATCAAAGGTATAGAGGACGATCACAAGGCACACAAGATATTTTATGGTGGAGTTGTAGGTATGGTATCCTAACTACACCGCAAACAAGTCCTAGTGCTGATCATACAAATACCCAAGAAAACACACACGTGGAGAAAAACGTGGTAATGCAACTATGAAGGGTGTTGCACTACGCTCGAGAGACACTAGCAAAGCTCAATGTAAACAGGCACAAGATTGCTCAATCTACCGGTGCACAAAAGATAACACTAGGCCTCTTGCTCAAATTCTCCTTTTTTATACAACTTTTTCTTTTTCTTTTGGATAGCTTTTCCTTGATACTTCTCTTTTTTGCTATCTTGCTTTTTTTGAGAGATAACACACGGCCAATTACAAAGTACGGCACCAAAAGTCCTAAGAGTAGCCTGTCGGAGCGGAAACTAGTCTCAATAGGCAAGTTCCTACACTTATGTAGTAGATTGGCTGTGGCTAAGGGTTTTGGAGAAGTGCAAATCGATCACACTTTGTAATTATGATGTCGTGGCAGAAAAACAGCTCAAAATCCTGCCGTGGCAGAGCGGTAACTTGGTAACTCAGAAAGTCTTGCCGTGGCAGAGAAAAACACAGAAATCCTGCCGTGGCAGACTTGGTAACCCAGAAAGTCCTGTCGTGGCAGAAAAAGAGACCGATATCCTGCCGTGGCAGACTCGGTAACCTGGAAAGTATTTTTTTTATTCCGACTCAGCCAAGAGTAGAAAACGAGGACTCTTAGAGTAGATCGGATATCACTTGATGGTGGCGGAAAACAATGGTGGCAAACAACTAAAGACAAGAGAACAAAACGACGAAGAACAGATCTAGATCGAAACTAAAGGATGAACACGACCATCGACTATTACTCATCTACGATGCAATCTAGTCTATGACAACTCTTTTTGTGGGGCTTTTTCTGGATAGGACTAAAAACACTCTCTAATCTATGGATGGATTGTGGATTGCTTACCGAGGCATAGAGGAAATCTGATACCAAGATGATATGGGGTGGCCCGATCTTCTCAGCAAGCACTTGTCGATGGTGATGGTGGATGATAGATAACTAGCCTGTAGCTATGAACTCTCCCGCTTGATCCCTGATGCCAATGCAACAGCTCTCAAACCTTGTAGGATATTCACAACACCACGCTCTTGCGCACGCAGCCATGACCACGAACGGTAGTATGCAATCTACTAATTCCCAATGGAACAACAGATCACACTCAATTATAGTTGGTAAATTCGAACACAGGGTAATTTCAGAGGTTCTATGAAAGAAACAACTCCAAAATATTTTAACATGGTCTAAACCCTAATCTACAACGCCCCCATCTATTTATGGGTCCAAAGGGCGGCGGCCTATGGTGGAACCCGAGTTGGTTCCACCCAACCTGGATACAAACCGGCCACAAGTGGCTCGGCTAATACGGGCTCTACCGTGGCAGAGTCCTAGTCGGTTTTCCTGCCATGGTAGCCTGCCGTGGCAGAGAAACGAGGCTTTTCTCTGCCGCGGCAGAGAACTTCCTCCTCTTGTTGATCTTCGTCTTGGACAGCTCCTTGCGCTTCCTCCCTCTCCTCCCTCGCGCATTCCTCATTGATCAACACGCCATGTTCCTTTAGCTCCTCACTCTGTGCTATGCCTTCTTCTCCTAAGTACCTGATCATACAAATAATTCAAAGACTTAGGTAGTATAAAATTCTCATTAATTAAAACACCAGGTTCATTAAGAAACAAGTTCACCTGTTGTTCTAGTAGCTTGGCACGAGCTCTTGTGATTGGTCCAATCCTTATCTCATTGGATTGATCCTTCTTTGCAATTGGAACAACTTCATTAGCAATTGGGGTAGGTGTAATTGTAGGGATGTCCTCATCACTACGGTTCGTGAATAATATAGACATGATCGAGACCCTTCTCCGATCAATAATTAGCAGCGGGACCTGGAGATCTGTACTGACTCCTACACATTCAACGATGACTTATGTGATCGTGAGAACCTTTAACGCTTGTAACTAAATCCCTTTGTCTCTCGATATATTACATGTCCGTGATTCGATCATCGGTATCTCCATACCTAGTTTGATCCCATTACCGACATGCACTCTTTTCTCGTTCCCGTGATAATACATTCTAGTGATCACATCACTTGCTTGCAAGCTACCTTAATGTGATATCACCGAGAGGGCCCAGAGTATATCTATCCGTCATCGGGATTGACAAATTCCACTCTTGATCCATGAGCCTCAACATAACACCTTCATAGTACTGAACCCATCTTTATAGTCACCTTGTTACAGTGTGACGTTTGATGTTATCAAGATACTCTTCCGGTGTTAGCAATTAACATGATCTCATGGTCTAAGGATAAAGATTACTTCGTATGATGTTATAGCAATATAAACATAATAACTTGATCGTAATGCTATACTTCGGATGAATGTTCATCACATCATTCCACCAATGGTGTGACCTTGTTATTAACAACATCCAATGTCCATGATCAGGAAACCTTGATCATCTTCTTAATCAACAAGCTAGTCTATAAGAGAGGCATAACTAGGAACCCTTTTTGTTTATTAAACACAATGTATTGATGTTTCCTGATCAATACAATTCTAGCATGTAAAATAAACATCTATCATATATAAGGAATATATAATAACAACTTTATTATTGCCTCTCAGGGCATATTTCCTTCAGACCGGTCCAGGGGGAGATGAGAACCTGTGACTCGGGGCGGAAGAAGGTACGGGGCGGAGGAAGCGGGCAGGACGCTCACACTATTTTCTCGCGGGACGCTCGCGACGGAGGGATGCGCAACGAAAGGAGCGACGGAGTGGCAGAAAACGGAACACTAATATTCTTTTTAGATAGTAGAGATTTTGAACCTCCAAATAACTAACATACTCCCTACGTCACTTATTTTGGGCCAGAGAGAGTACATGATATGTTGCTTTAAAAAAATGAGAAAGAGATCCAGCGTCATCTATTTAGCCCAAAAGTGTCAGGCGATGTAAAATCCAGGAAAACATTGATCCTATATCCTTGAATAAAATTCTCCTAGCTGCCTCTTTCTCTTTAAGCACCTATACTGATTAGTCGACAGAAGGAGCACAGGCAGCAGCTCGACCGACGCATCAAGTGAGCTTGTAAACCCATCTGCTGCATCCCTATATCTCACCCTAGAAAATAAACGAATCATATTTCCATGTATCATACTGAGTATAAATCTAAGCAAAATACAAGAAGAGAATCATACTCCAATTTTCGCACATGGAGTGTGAGAGCTGATACTGAATAAATACTAACGAGATCTTATTGCTCTAGATGAAGACCTTGCTCCAGATCCGGACATACGGTTCGCAATTGGTAGACATATCAGGGTAACTTGAGTTTTACGATCAAGGATTGCACACTGCTTCGATCTGTCTAGATTCATGAGTTTGACGCCCGGCAACGCGGCTCTAGCCTCAACTTCCTCCGCCTCGGATGAGTTCTTGATGGATTAGCAGTCATCTAGCACCATCGATCCATCAGGCTACTGCCAGCGGAGGATCGGGATGTGAGCAGCAGGGCCATGCCACGCCGAAGGAGCAGGATGGGAGGGCGATGGCGGTTTCCGGCGGCCATGGCCAACAATTGCACACCCAACCGTAGGGCTCGATCTGCAGAAGAACCAGAACCAAGGAGGCTGATTTATTTCCGTACGTGACAGGGGCGTGACGAGGGTTTAACTCGTCAATGCCCATTATTATGGACTTGGGTTTTGGAGAAGGAGGGAGCGCTGGAGACATCTATTGGCTAACAGACAAGCACACAGGGGACAAAGATTTACCCAGGTTTAGGCCTCGTAGAGGTCCCTGCTCCTTCTTGTCTGCTCGTGGAATTATCGAAGGAATCGAAAATTACAATGGTGCGCAGATGCAATCTGGCGAGGGTTGTGGAAACTAGGGTTGCGTGTGTTCTCCTCGCCTCCCCCTCCTAGCCTTTATATAGATAGGCTAGGTCTCAGGTAGCAGGTCGAGTCGGTTACAAGTTAGGGTTTCCTCCTTTAAACTTTCTATCTTTAGCTTCTTCTTGTTCTTCAAGCAATCGAGAGTCCGCAGAATACTCGAATCCTTCATTTGGGCATTGGCGACACCGTGGGCCTATACGTATTCAGACCGTATATACCAAGCTCGAGTACCTATAGAGTATACCCATGTCAGTAGCCCTCGAGTGTCCAGTGGAATCGCAGATTCGACTAGGGACTTTTGAAGTCTTTCGAGTGCCTGAATGAGTATATATTTCAACTGCTTTTATTTGTGTCATAGGGATTGTCGATATGTGTGCCTGATGTAACCAAAGTATCGGTATCAGTTAACCACCTTAGGGTGAAACAACGCAATCTACTCGAACTCGAGTCCCCGGACTCGAATCCGGAAAAGTGCTGGCGTAACTCGACTCAAGCCGCGGAGGTCTTATAGAAGTCGAGTTCCAGTTATATGGGTGTGAGCACTCGACGCGTCCGTCAAGGCATGTTCATCGTACCTGTAGGCATGGATATATTTCTGATAATGCGCAGCTAAATGCGTTGCCAAGCCTTATTCAGGTCTTACCTTCACGCTGTAAGTGCGACATCCGAATTTTATCATCACGGAGACGATTCGGGTGACCATGAGATGCAGTCTCTTTGCAGGGAAAATTATGAGGCGGTGTTGCCATGAATTTCGAGTGTAAATGTTATCGACACACAATTTTTGCATAAACAATCATAAGGTGCGCGACCAGCGCTCCCTATGGGAGTAGCCCCCGAGTGTCTGGTTGAGTTGAAGACTCAAGCAGGGACTAAAGAATCATTTTGCAACTGATGTGCTTGGTTGAGTCGAAGACGCATGCAGGGACTAAAGAGTCATTTTTGCGACTGTTGTTGTCTTTTGCTTGTTTCAGTCGAATTTGTTTCCGACGCTCCCCATGGGAGTAACCCATGTCCATAATCGAATCGTATTTCGAGTGGTTGGGTTCGCCTTTTGATTGTCCTTATTCCTGCAAAAAGAAAATCGTAGGGTGCGCGGCCAGCGCTCCCTATGGGAGTAACCCCTGAGTGCTTAGTAGAGTCGAAGACTCCAGCAAGGACTAAAGTAGTTGAAGTTTTTTGCTCTGTAGCTTTGATGACGTTAGTGCTGACGCTTGTATGACCTCAGTTGCCTGCGTGAGCGAGTTTGACGGGACGTGACGAGCAGTGGGTCCCACTTCCTGACTTTGATTTGACTGGGCGTGCGTAATCTTTATTTTAACTGTGCCTCCTTGATTTCCGTGCATAATAGGAGTAGTGGAGGGACGGTTCGCACTTCCCCTTCTCCACGTGTCCAACACGATGTGTGCCACGCGTCCAATAGGGTTTTTCTGAGCCGTTGGATTGCATCTTCCAGGGGTTAAGTAGCAGCGCTACGACGGTAATTTTCCCATTTGTGCTCATTCTTCCTTGCCGCCATCTCCATTGCTGCTACTCCTTTGCTTTTTCCTGCGCTCGTTTCCTCCACAACGCTGGACCAGCTCCGCTCGTTCTCGAGCTACTTTCTTCGCTCACATCACCGTCGTGCAATGGGGAAGAAGACGGGAGGCGCTACCACTGATTCCGCGGCCACTGTTGCCGCGGCGAAGAAGAAGGGCGGCTCCGCTGCTGGGGGCACCAGCACCGCCGCCGGCAGGAAGAAAAGGTCGCGGGCACCCGCGTCATGAATGGTGTGTGGCGCCCTTCCATCATCAAGGCGTCTGATCTCCGTCTTATTCGCCAAGACGGAGTGCTGTCCGTGGCAGTCGCTGATGCACGCGTCCCCAGCGGTGAGACCATTCCTTCTCCTCCCGCTGGTTTTCGAGTGATGTTTCTTGCATTCATCATTAGCCCTCTTTCCTTGCCTCTTCACCCCTTTTTTAGGGGTCTTCTTTGTTTCTACGGGCTCCAGCTCCATCAGCTGTCCCCAAATTCGATCCTCCACATCTCTTGCTTCATCACACTCTGCGAGTGCTGGCTCGGAATCGAGCCACACTTTGGCCTTTTCAAGCGCATCTTCAAATTGAAGCGCCATTCTGCATCTGGCTCTTTAGTTTACGATGTAGGTGGTTGCGGAATCCACGTCGACCCATCCGCCACCTACTTCGACATCAAGCTCACGATGTTCGTCCAAGGGTGGAGGGACAAATGGTTCTACATCCACGATCAGAAGGCCAAAGATGAGCACTTTGGACTCGCGCCCTTCGATCCCGCGACGCCGTGCAGGAGGATGCGCTCCTGGAAGAACGTGGTCATGCCTGGCGAGCTCGCGGAGACAAACGTGTTGTATCAACACGGAGTCGCATAGGTAAAGAGGAGGGAGGTTGTGCTCTCATTCGAACTTGGCTGCGCCGTCGCGTCCAGCCTCTGCAAGCCAGAGTCCACCCCATGTTTAAATGGGCTGGCGCTGATGATCCCATTCGCGTGTCTGCCGATGGCATGTCCACGAGTGAGGTGGACAAGAGGGTTCGACTGGTCACGAAGTACACCGGCAAGGATGTGCTTCCCAGTGAACCAGTTGTTCCTCCCTTTGATGCTTCGAATCCTCCTCCTGAGGTATAGTTGTGCTACGCAGTAGCTTATTTTTGTCGATTGCTCTTCTGTTGCTTACTTGCTTTTTGCTGATTTTTGTTGTCTGTATGCAGGATTGGGTGGTGTCGCCTTGTATGCCCCCTCTCCTTGAGGGGATTATTCCTCGTGAAGCCTTGGAAGAGGATGAGTTTGAGTCGACTGTCCCTTCTGATGTGGAGGAGGAAGCCCCCGAGTCCGATAGTCCGGATACTCGCAAGCGTTCGCGCAGCAAGGACTCCGACGCGTCGTCTCCTTAGACTCCAGAAGGCACGAGCGTTGGTGCAGAGTCGCCAATTCCTGCCGTTCCTGTGAGGGCTATGGCACCATCTTCTCGCAAGAAGATGCGATTGCCCAAGGAGTCTTCATCGGAGTCGGTGGAGGCCACGTTTGACTTTGACAAGTTTGACTGCTAAGCTTTCTAGTTCACTTGTTCTTGTTTGTTTGCTTCCTTTTGACTTGTCTCTGGGTTTGCCATTTTGTTGATATGGTCATTATCTTGCAGTCAAGAGGCGTCATCATCTTCTGGCGACATCCAATTTTTAAAGGAATCAGGAGTCGCGACCTCGAAGGCCAAGGAAGAGGTCGAGCGCGCTCCTTCTCCTCTGATGGTGGCCTACTCCGGGCACAACTCTTCCAGTTCTCCCCATGCAGGGGAGAATCGAATGGTTGCCTGGGTGACGGCACAACAGACATCTTCGGAGTCACTGGAGGACCATGTAAGTATAGCTTATCTTCGTTTTAGTTTGCAGTCGACATTGTACGTTGCCTCTTCTGATTCCTTGGTTGTGCTACAGCTCCTTGTGAAGGAAGCCGCGCACTTGGCAGAACAGGTGATGGCGATGGGTCGCCAGCATGCAATGCTGGAGACAGGTCACCACGTGGTTGAAAGTGAGTATTCTACACTTTATTCTCCTTCGTCTGCTCCTTTTGATATAGTCGACTGATGATCAACTTTTGCTTGTCCTGCAGCTGAACATAATGCCTTATTGCGTAACGTCGCCACCATGGAGAAGACACTTGCCGCGGCTGTGAAGGGTTGCGACGAGGCAATCGCATCGCGTTACGAGGCGCAGAAGCGTGAAGAGGATCTGCGTGCTTCCTTTGCGGCCAGGGAAAAGTTGTTCTAAGAACAACTGTTCTTAATCGCCAAGGCCCTCTCAGGTATTTTTGCTTGTGGATATTGTTATCCTTCTCTGCTTCGAATGTTTTTGCTGGTGGCGCTGATGTTTTGGTCCATGTTTGGGTTTATGTACAAATGGTGGCGATTTGAGCTTTGACCTGCAGGCCCTTCGTCGCGATGACGCTCTGGCGGGTGCGGTGTCCGCAGTCGAGGACCGTAGCGCCACCGTCCAGGATACACTTTCCAAGGCCAAGGTCGCCCTTAGTCGCCTCCAGGAGGAGTTGATGCCTAAGGCGGAGCTGATCGATAATATGGACGAGCCGGTGGAGTCACTCGCCGGGGGTGTGCCTTCCACCTACAAGAACTCACTCCGCGCGGCTGGCGCGACCATGTCATTGGCCATGGTGCAGGCCCACGGAGTCGAGATCGATCCTTCCGCGGTGTCGAAGGCTATGCCTGTTGGCGCGGACGGTCAGCAGGTAGTCTTTGCTCCTTTCGCGACTGCATGTGCCAAATATGGGCATCCTCTGATAAATATTGTTGCGAAGTACTCTGAGGAGCTCCAACGTGCCAAGAAGGCGGCGAAAGCTTCGGCCTCAGGGGCTGGCGGAAAGTCAGTGGCGTCTGATACTGCCACGAACTTGATGAAGCCCCCGAAGCCGTCGAAGTCGAAGAAGCCAGCTGCTCCTTAGTTAGCTTTGTAATAGTTGATTAGTTTATGTCTTTTTGTTTAAGAACATGCCTGTTGGCGAGTGTATCTGCTGATACTTATGCTGGTCTTGAATGCATCTGACCCTTTTGTCGTTGTGTTGATTTGGTCGTTTTATTTGCTTCTATCTTGACTTGTGATAGGGTACGTCAAGTGATCCTGTGAGGGGGACCCAGGACTTGCCAACTCTTGATGATACCGTGGCACCATCACGCTCCAGGGTAGATGAGTTGTCCTTACTTTCGCGACTGCGTGATTGCGTGAAGCAGCTGGAGCGTGAGTTGCCCGTGCTCCGCGGTAATGCGGACGTGTGGAAGTCGAAGGCGGAAAAAGCCACTGCCCGAGAGCAGTATCTACTTGGCGAGGTGGCGCAGCTGGGCGACCAATTCAAATGTTAGTTTGCTGGTTCTTATCTTTTCCTTGTAGTTACTCGCAATGGTACGTTGTACTCATGCTGTTGTTGCTGCTTCGTGTAGTTGTCAGCGCGTGTCATCCGCAGGAGGAGAAGGATAGAATTGTCATTCGCCTGCATGATCTTACTCAGGAGCAACTTCAGGAGAGTGGATACTTCTGGGTAGATCATGATCGTGCGACTGCGTTGGCGACCCTGCAGGATCGTGCGTCGCGAGTGCTGCTCTTTTTGAAGAAATCGCAGTCATGCTTGAAGAACATTTATCGGACGATGTTTCCGCTGGACGATACTCCATCAAGCTTGCTGACCCTCCTAGCCAAGTTTCAAGATCTGTCTGCGGTTCGCGAATGCGTGAGACAACAGTTTGTGGCTGGTGCCAAGGCTACTCTGTCAATGGTGCGATTGCACAGGCCTGACGTAGACGTTGCAACAATTGCGTCTGGGCTACCTGCACCACCAGCAGGTTCTGTCTGAAATATGGTGCCGCACTACCAGGCGGTGAATCGCCCAGCTGAAGAGATTGTCGACTTCTTTGAGGAACAAACCAACGTTCTCCTGCTACAGTAGTAGCCCAATTTGTATCCTGCGTATAAGTGTAATTGTGTTATAAAGTTCATATAGATGTTGTAGATAATTTATTATCAAATGTGTATAAAGAGCTTTGTTAGCATGAGGTGCGTTGCACTATGCGAGTCCTTTTCGTTAGCCTGGCCATGTTTTATCTCAGTCCCTTGTCAACCTGTCAGGTGCGTTGCAGCTGGATTGAGGTTGTGTTAAGGGGTTCGATTGGTGTACCAGCTACTCAGGATATCGCGTTTTGGTTCGAAGAACAGATGTGTACAAGATGGCGCAGCCCCCGAGTACATAAATTGACAAAGTAAAGGAGGACACAGAGTTTTGGGGCACTTAGATTTTATTTATTCGGAGAACAATGCGAGGTACAATATTTGGCTGAGTAGCCTTGTTTGCGGTGTAAAAGTAAAAAACAACTAGGGGTAGAAGCGTCGCAGTTGTGCGACGTTCCAGGGGTTGGAGTATGCGACTCCTGTCTCTAAATCTTGAAGGAGGTAGGCCCCACCTGGGATTACTTCTGTAATCACGTACGGTCCTTCCTAGGGGGACTCGAGCTTGATATGCCCCTGCTGCTTCAGTCGCAGGACCAGGTCGCCTTCGACGAAGGATCTGGGGCGAAGTCTCCTACTGTGGTAGTTGCGCAGGTTCTACTGGTAGATCGTTGATCTCTCCGTGGCGATTTCCCTGGCTTCGTCAAGGAGGTCGACGGAGTCTTTGAGTGCAAGAGATGATTCTTGTTTGCTGTAAGCGACTACGCGCGGCGCCTTGTATCGTACTTCGGCGGGTAGCACCGCCTCTGCTCCGTGCACCATAAAGAATGTCGTGTAGCCCGTGGCGCTGTTTGGAGTTATACGTAGGCTCCAGAGTACGGATTGCAGTTCATCTGGCCAACAACCCGCAGCTTGTTCGAGTGGCCGGAGGAGTCGCTTCTTGATGCCGCTATAGACGAGCCCGTTTGCTTTTTCCACCTGACCGTTGGTCTGTGGATGCGCGACTGAGGTGTAGCTGATGTTGATTCCCAGGTTCTCGCAGAATTCCTGAAACTCCTTGGATGTGAAGTTCGTCCCGTTGTCGGTGATGATGCTGTGCGGCATTCTGAAGCGGTAGACGATGGACTCGAAGAACTTGACTGCGTTGTGCCCTGATTGGTTGGTCACTGGCATGGCTTAGATCCACTTGGTGAATTTGTCGACTGCGACCAAGAGGTAGACGTAGCCTCCTCGCGAGGACCTTGGAAGTTTGCCGACCATGTCGAGCCCCCATTGTGCGAAGGGCCAGGCCAACGGGATTGGTCGTAGCTCTGCGCCTGGTGCGTGTGGCTTGTCCGCGAATCGCTGGCAAGCATTGCATTTTTGGACTATGTCTTTGGCGTCGCGCATGGCCGTGGGGCAGTAGGATCCAGCTCGTAGAGCTTTGGCAACGAGGGCGCGACTGCCGGGTGGTGCCCGCAAGTCCCTTCATGGATATCAAGGAGAACTGCTTTTCCATCATCCAGGAAGACGCATCATTGTAGTACTCCTGTGATGTTGCGCTTGTACAGTTCGCCGTTGATAACGGCGAATGCCTTGGATCACCGCGCAATGTGCCGTGCATCTGTCGGATCGTCTGGTAGCCTCTTGCTGAGGAGGTACGTAATGTATGGCTGCGTCCAGGATTGCTCTATCATCATGACGCTCATTGGTCCCTCGAGTCCTGTGTTCAGCTCCAAGTCGTCGAGTGCCATCGGCTCATTGGGTGGCATAGCTCCCGAGTCCGTTGCTGCGCTTGCTTTCTTCTCTGCGGCCTTTGGCTTGATGGAGCATTCGCATATGCGCTCGAGAAATACCCCAGGTGGTATGGGGGCGCAGGTAGAGCCTATTTTGGCGAGTGCGTCTGCTTCCTCGTTGCTTTCGCGACCTACGTGTCGCAGCTCGCACCCGTCAAAGTCTCCTTCGAGTGTGTCGTAGAGGTCGCGGTACGCGATCATGTTGTCATTCAGTGCGTCGCACTCATGCATTGTTTGGTTGACGACCAACTTGGAGTCGCCGTATATGATAAGCCTCTTAGCGCCGCAGGCTTTTACCATCCTCATCCCGTGCAACAGGGCCTCGTATTCAGCCTCGTTGTTTGAGGCTGTGAACTGCATTCGCAGGATGTATTTTAGCTTGTCCCCTTGAGGTGATGTCAGTATGACACCTGCGCCTGCTCCGTCCTTCCGCTTGGACCCATCAAAGTGCATTGTCCAGAGGTAGGACATATCTGGTTTGTCCGGGAGTTGGTTCTCCATCCAGTGCACGAGGAAGTCAGGGAGAACTTGCAACTTGATTGCGTCGCGCTTTTCGTATGTGATGTCTCGTGGAGACAGCTCTATTCCCCAAAGCGCAACTCGCCCCGTGGCGTCGGGGTTATTGAGGATATGTCCCAGCGGGGCGTCGTTGACTACCACGATTGGGTGCTCCTGAAAGTAGTGGCGCAGTCGTCGAGCGGTCATAAAGACGTCGTATGCCAGCTTCTGGTAGTGCGGGTACCGCTGTTTTGTTGGCATGAGAACCTCGCTGAGGTAGTAGACTGGGCGTTGTACGCCGTGAACCTTGTTTTCCTCAGCTCGCTCGACGACGAGCACTGTGCTGACCAACTGGTTGGTGGCAGAGATGTACAGCAACAGTGGTTCCCTTTCTCGTGGAGTCACCAGCACTGGCGAAGTGGATAGCAGACGTTTGAAATCTTCGAATGCTTCTTGCGCTTCATTGGCCCACTCGAATTTTTCAGCTTTGCGGAGGAGCTGGTAGAAGGGCAGTGCCTTTTCACCCATCCGACTGATAAATCGACTGAGGGCCGCGATTCGTCCGGCAAGTTGCTGGACGCCTCTTATGTTCTTCGGCTTCTCCATGGCCAGTATGGCTTTTATCTTCTTCGGGTTTGCCTCGATTCCCCTCACGGAGACGAGAACCCGAGTAGCTGCCCAGATGGTACGCCGAAGGCGCATTTGTCCGGATTGAGCTTGATCCGGTAGCGGTCGAGGTTGGCGACGGTTTCACGCAAATCGTCGATTAGAGAGGCTTCTTCCTTGGTCTTGATTACTATGTCGTCGACATAGACTTGGATGTTGCGACCCAGTTGTTCCTTGAGGCAAGCCTGCATGCACCGTTGGTAGGTGGCTCCCGCATTTTTTAGCCCGAAGGGCATTGTGTTGTAGCAGAACACGCCGAAGGGCGTTGATCTTCCTCCTTCATTCGAATTTGATTATAGCCTGAGTAGGCGTCGAGGAAGCAGAGGCGCTCGCATCCCGTGGTGGAGTCGATGATCTGGTCGATCCGTGGCAGCGGGAAGTGATCTTTTGGGCAGTGCTTGTTCAGAGAAGTGAAGTCCATGCACATCCACAGGATATCTGTGTCCTTTTTTGTTACCAGCACCGTGTTGGCGAGCCAAGTGCTTTCCTTGATCTCGCGTATGAATTTGGCCTCGAGGAGTCTGTTGATCTCCATTCCGACTGCATGCGCTCGTGGCTTAGACAGTCGCCTAATTGTTTGCTTGACTGGCCTTGCGTCAGGGTTGACGTTGAGTGCGTGCTCGGCGAATTCCCTGGGAACTCCTGGCATGTCCGCAGGACACCAGGCAAAAATTTCCTAGTGCTCACGGAGGAATTCGACGAGCGCGAGTTCCTATGCGGGACTCAAGTTGTTGGCGATGAGGGCCTTCTTGGCGGGATCCGATGGGTGGACCTGCACCTTCTTTGTGTGCACAGATGAGTCGAAGGAGAGATCGGGTGAGCTTGGCCTGCTCAGGGGAGGCAGGCTGTTATCTATCGTCTCCTTCAATCTCGCGAGTTCCTCCTGCATGCCGAAGGACTGGGAGATTCTGTTGAATTCCCTGTCGCAACTGTCAGATCGTTCGAAGCTCCCGTTGATCATGATGACGCCATTGTGACCTGGCATCTTCATCTGCAGGTAGGTGTAGTGGGGCACTGCCATGAAGATTGTGAGGGCCCGAGGATGCAGTGGTATCGAAGCTCCCGAGGATGCAGTGGTATTGTGAGGGCCAGTCGACGACCTCAAAATCGATGCGCTCGCGTCAGAAGTTCTTCGGCGTGCTGAAGATGACGTCGAGGTTGATTTTGCCCAGGGGGTATACGCCTTTCCCTGGGACGATGTCGTGGAACGTTGTGTCCGATGCCTCCAGGCAGGTTAGAGGGATTCTCATTGCTCGCAAGGTACTCGCGAATATGAGGTTGATGCCGCTTCCGCCATCCATGAAGACGCGACTCATGTCGAAGCCTCCAATTTGCACCTCGAGTACGAGGGGGCAATGACCTGGACGGGGTATCTGAGGCAGGTGGTCGCGCTTGTCAAAGGTGATGCATGACTCGCTTCCACTGAGGTACTCAGTGGTGGATGGTGGAGAGTGCGTGGCCAAGTTGACTTGGCGAGTGATGGCCTTCTGCACCCTGTTGGAGGGGCGTCCCTTTTGGATCATCATGGTGCCCATGGCCCGTGGGTATGGTTCTCCTCCGTGGTGCTGGTTCGGTGCGGCTCCGTTTGGGGGTGGCCCAGGTGGTGGTGGCGGTGCGCCATGTGCCACGGCGCCTGGAGCGGCTCCATAGCCTCTTTCGACTGCATTGCGGTTCATCCGAACCAGTCCCTCATGTAGCTTGAGGAACTCGCGGCAATTTTTGAGGAGGTGGCTGGACTTCTTCTTGCCATCATGCTTGTCGATGTAGAAGTGCACCGTACATGGCCCAGACAGTTTGTCCTCAATGGAACTCGCGGGTGCCTCGTCGCGAGTGCGGCGTTGCCATACTTGCATGGTTTTCCCGGAGTCGCGGTATCCGCCGCTACGGTATCCGCTGTTGCGGTTGTCGTCGCGTCTTTCGGCGTAGCCAGCCGCGACCATGTTGATGTCGTCGCGGTCGTCGTAAATGCGCATGCGACGCTTGCCTCGGCGATCACGTCTGCGCTCAAGATCCGCCTCCTCGTCGGAGTGAACGCGATTCTTTACCGAGTCTTCTCCATCGGCCCACCGATTCACGATCTCCATCAGGTGGTCGATGGTCTTGGGCTTTGAGCGGCCCAACTCCTCTCTGAGTTCTAAACGGCGGACACCACCATTGAATGCGTCAATCGCGCGATCCTCCGAGATGTTCTCCGCGGAGTTCTTGATGATGGACCACCTTTGGATGTAGGAGCGCAGCGATTCGCCAGATCTTTGCTGGCAGCATCTCAGCTCTTCGATTGATGCGGGCCGTTTGTACGTACCCTTAAAGTTGTGCACGAAGTTGTAAACCAGTTCATCCCAACTACGAATGGATCCGCGTGGGAGGTTATTGAGCCATGCCTGGGCGGCGCCTTGCAGCTGTAGCTGCAAGCATTGCATGGCAGTGCTTCGACTGCCTCCATGGAGTCTGACGGAGGAGATGTGGTCCTCCAGCCAGATCTTGGGGTCCTGTAGACCGTCAAACTTCGGGTTCTCCGACGGGAGTTTGAACCCTTTAGGCATTCGCTTCTGCCTAATGGATCTGCGGAAGCATCTGGCGCCGCAGAGCTCCACGTCCTCCTCTTCTGAGTCAGTCGACCGAGCACGTCATGCTCTTGATTTGTCGATCTTGCGCTGCGTGATATCATCACGTGCGTCGTAGTCGTGGTCGTGTCATCGTGAGCGGCGACGTCGAGACAAGTCATGGCTGTCATCGCTGGATGAGAGCGAGGAGTAACGCTTTGCTAGTGCTTTGCCCTTCTTTGGCTCCGGTGTCGGCTCCTTGTCGAGGGCGGCCTCGATTAATCCCAAGCCCGCGATCGTAGATTGGTGCATGGCGGCTCGGGGGTCTCCAGCTGGTGGTTGGTTGTTCAAGAGGTACATGGTGGCCGCTGTCACCGCAGCCTGCGGCGTTTTGGGGACCATATTGCCCCTGGTGTCGACTGTCATAGAGCCGAAGTCGAGGAATTTTGTGGCCTCTATGCGTTCCTGCTCGGTGAGGTGGGCCATCCGAGACTGCCTCTTCTTGGCGAGGTGCTCGTTGCCCTTTGAGGAGGATCCTCCGTAGGAGGAGAGTCTAGCACGGCGAAGGCTCGACTCGTCTGCCGCCTTTTTGCGCGCCTCGAGTTGCGCGATTGTTTGTACTTGGCGCTTGAATTCTTCCTTCAGGAGCCAGTGATAACCCATCAGCAGTTTCTGCGGGGATTCGAAGGGTAGAGGGGTGCCTCGCAGGGCCTCGCGGCAGCGAGCCCATTCTTGCTCGTTGAGCTTGATTACGACGCGTTCGCCGGTTTGCTCGTTTACTATGGTTGGATGTTCGACTGCCCCTCCGTTGTCAACGGGGACGCGATTGCCACCGTTACCGCCGTTGCCGCCATTGCCACCGTTGCCGCCGTTAGGCGGGTCGGTTCTGTTGCCGCGATTGCCGCCGTTGTCGCGGTTGGCAGAGGTGTCGCCTGCGTTGATGACGGCGCACATGAAGTGATTGGGGAAGCTGCTGCTTCCACAACTCTCAGATCCGGAACCGTAGGTCCCATCTTCAGTGGCCAGATCGCTTAGGTCGGAGTCGCGACTGCTGTCGCTGACAGTGTTCTCGACTATTGTCGGGGCGTTGAGCTCGCTGAGGGTGCCGATCGACGGAGGAAACCACGATGCTGGGGCAATCGCCGATGCTGTCGGCTGATCAGGCATGCGAAGCGTGCCCATCTGACCAACTTGGAAGCGGAAGCTCCCGATCGCCAGGCTGATTCCGTCGCCTACAGACTCGAAGGCCGGGCGAGTGGCCGGCGTGTGGACGGTGAAGTCGAACGCACCGAAGAGCTGGCGAATCTCCGCTGTTGCGGAGTTGTAGATCGCAGTTGATGGGGCCAAAGAAGCCGCAACATTAGCACTCCCAATTCCCACAGGCGGCGCCAGTTGACGAGGGTTTAACTCGTCAATGCCCATTGTTATGGACTTGGGTTTTGGAGAAGGAGGGAGCGCTGGAGACATCTATCGGCTAACAGACAAGCACACAGAGGACAAAGATTTACCCAGGTTCAAGCCTCGTAGAGGTCTCTACTCCTGCTTGTCTGCTCGTGGAATTATCGAAGGAATCGAAAGTTACAATGGTGCGCAGATGCAATCTGGCGAGGGTTGTGGAAACTAGGATTGCGTGTGTTCTCCTCGCCGCCCCCTCCTAGCCTTTATATAGATAGGCTAGGTCTCGGGTAGCAGGTCGAGTCGGTTACAAGTTAGGGTTTTCCCCTTTAAACTTTCTATCTTTAGCTTCTTCTTGTTCTTCAAGCAATCGAGAGTCCGCAGAATACTCGAATCCTTCATTTGGGCCTTGGCGACACCGTGGGCCTATACGTATTCAGACCATATATACCAAGTTCGAGTACCTGTAGAGTATACCCATGTCAGGGCGGCAGACTTCAACTCTGACACGGTATATAATCGCTCGGAGCGCGTATGTGTCGCGCTCGGATGCGCTGTAGGCGGCCCACTTCGGTACCATGGCAATATTGTGTATTATGTAATCTGTTGGGAGGATAAATCAGTCTAAAAAAAGCGTTAGACCGGGAGAAACAATCCGTCCTTTATTATTAGTATATATATTAGTATATAGATATATAGATATATAGATACCGATATAGATTAAATAAAAAGAAGAGAAAATACAAAATGAATATTCGAAAATCATGGAAATTGAAAGTTTCAAATCTTTTTTGATTGTTTGCAAGGGAGCTCCTAAATCCATTGATTCAAAACAAGGGTTGATCCAGTTTATGAGAAAAAAATGGACTCCTTCATGGTGTTTTAGCTAGTTTAGATCCCCTCAAACATATCACACAAACTGTAACACCCTCGAATCGGCCCTATGCAAGTTTTAGCGATTCCCGCCAAACCCGCATAGAAACGATTCAAGGACGCCCACCAGGCACTTTCCTGTGGGTGGAAATCGAAGTAATACCATTACACAACAGTCCTCGATGGGACCCACAGAACAGATATATATACAACACGACTCCATGAGTCAAGAATACAGATATACTATACAAAGATTCAAATCACCTCGAAAATGATACAGCGTCCGAGTACGGATAAGAAGCAAATTGGGCTAAGAGCCTTGAAGAATAACCAATGGCGTCCATAACCCTGCCCAGGCCAAGCCGGAAGGGTAACCCTGCTAACGACATCGATCGTAGACCTGCTAAAACAAAAAGGGGGGGTGCCGACAAAGGGCGAAGGAAAAAGAGGAGCGTCAGTACTGAGGCCAATACACGGCGAGGCTAGAATTCGGCGGCTCTCGCCTACATAGGTATGGTGGACTGAAGCGGCAGCGCAGCGGCACTAAACAACCTATAGAGACTCGGTATCACTGGCGGCTATTAGAGAGGGGTAAGGAAGACTTATTCGGATTCTACCTGATACTAACACCAAACATACCCTTCCTGGTATTTCCCCTTCGAGACCAAACGAGGAAGTCGGACCAAGGAACTCACACAGTTGGCAGTTTTATTCATTCCGTTATAGTTGCAGCACTTACTAATCAGATATAGATAGCATGAGTCATCCTGAAGCATAAGTAGTGGACAGTTTTAGTTACCATTCCGTTGTAGTTGGAACATTTACTAGTCAGATATAATTGTCTTGAGGAATCCCAAAACCCAGCATTTGTTGGCACTTTTATCACATTCCATTGGAGTTGCAATACTTACTAGGCAGGTATAGTATGACACAGGTCACCACAGATCCACCAGTTGTTGGCATTTTTAATATCCAATCCGTTATAGTGAGGCTGATTACTAGTCACATATTAAGTCAAATTTATAGCATTACTTTAGTTATGCTTGTCTATGATCGAGATACTGTGCTCCAAGTCGTCCATAACCGCGGACACGGCTTTCAGAAAGATTTACCCTGCAGGGGTGCACAAATAGCAACACACACACGATCAACCTCGGAAAAACCAACTCAAAACCCAACGAGGCTTTCACGACAAAGCGATCACAAGATTCGTAAAATATTTCAGGGGACCACCCCACTAAGCTACCCGCAACAAAGTTGGCCGGCTCCGGAACGGACCCAGGGTTTGTGACGATGGCTGTAAACGACTGGGAACCCGAAAGTGTGACTAGGCTTGTCGGTACCACGAAAATGTGGCACTATCCAAAACAGTACAGGTGCTCCACGCACAATCTTAAATAAAGCAGTAAAGCATGACATAAGTACAGGATAGTAATAAAGCCCCAAACTACTTTGTGGCCCCAAGAAATAAGAAATGAATCAAGCTCTGGCTAAGGGGATTCATGGTCCCATATGCGGATAGTGCGATAGTCAAGAAACAAGTATCAAGTACTCGGGGTCCTACGGGACACAAGTGAGCGTGGAAGAACCAAATAACATCTATTGCCCACCGATGCCTCTGCATTAGTTATATCTAGCAATTTAATAGTTGTGTTTAAAGTCATGATCATCTCCACCAAAAACATCTGCCAGCATTCCAACAACTGCGGTACTCGTCAACAAGAGATCGCACCTGAGCAAGCTACTACGACTTGCAAGGCCAGCTATCTACCAAACAACAGGTATTAGGAGGTGTCCAAGGCGATATAGAGGCTGCACGGGATATAACTGGTGTACGGAAACTAAAGCATCGCGACACGGATAGCAATAGATCAACAGGAGGAAATAAAGACTATAAATGCAAAATAGGTAGAAGGGGAAGAGATGCTCGCCTAGGAAACACTACCGAAGGATCATATCAGGAGAACTTGTCGATACTCGCATCAACTCATCGGCCTAATCCGCGAAAAAGCAAAGCACTAAAAGAAACACCGGATGCAATATTTAATACTACGGCAGAAGATCTGGCATGATTATGATATGATGCAGATGCGGTGCAATTAGGCAGTATTAAGCGGAACCGGGGTCCCGACAATTAATTAATAGGTTCGAGTTATTTAACTACACCGCAATTTAAATGTTGTATTAACAGGGCGAAACATGGCATCGGTTCGCTACACCAATTTAAATGGAGTCCGGAATAAGACAACAATATTCCGCATATAGGCTCCATATTTAATTATGAGGTGAATCGGCATAATGCCCCCAAACCATAGACAGGTATGCATGTATGAACAATTTTATATGCAACAGATTTATATATAGCATTTATAAAATAGGGGCTCGGGAAAAAGGTTCACACATCTGGGTTCGGAAGATCTTGGGTTCCGGGGGTTCAGGGTTCGGACTCAGGGTTCGACGGGATCGGTCTCGGACAACGGAAGGAGAGCTTGGCGTTCCGGGAAGAAGGACTTGGTTTTCTGCGTCGACGACCTCGGTGTTCCACGATGAAGTGCTTATCGTTCCAGAATGGAGAACTCGGCCCTCCGGGAAGAAGGTCTTGCGGTTTCCGTGTCGTCGGTTCCATGCAGGAGTGTTCGTCATTCGTGATGGCGAAATCGATGTCCCGAGAGGTAGATCTTGTCGCACCGACGGTACCGGATCCTCGGAGGAGGCATGGCGTCCTAGGATGGAGAACTTGTTGTTCCGAGGGTTCAGCGTCGAGGGTTCATCGGGTACGGGCCTCGAACTCCAGGATCGGTCTTCGGGTTCCATGTAGAGGATCATGGCGTTCCGGTTCCGTTGTCGATGGCGAACTCGAATTAGGCACCGGTGACCTTGTGCGGATCTTCGAGTCCTCGTCTCGAGTAGGGGTATCTCTCGAACAACATCGGCAAGTGGCGGTGGATGAACCGAATCACCCGGGAGCAACGCCACTTATCCAACAACCATAACAGAGTATCTATATGCCACCAGGACAACGCCAACCCTGTAGGGGTTCGTAGCATGGAAAACAAAATTTTCTATCGCATACAAACAAACAAGCCAAGATCTATCTACTAGATTGTAGCAACGAGTCGATGGAATAACTCACCCTCGAAGATTCCAAAGTGTTTAACGAGAGCAGATTCTCGTGGGTGATGTAGTCGTACTCTTTCCGATCTCAAGATCGCGTAGACGATCCTTCCGGCGCCACGTTCCGGCAGCGCTCCCGTAGTCGGTCACACGTTCGGTACTCGACGAAGACCTTCCTCTCCCTTGTTCCAGCAGGCAGCGGAGGTTGTAGCACTCTCCTCGCGATTCCGGCAGCACAACGGCGTGGTACCGGAAGTAGAGGGGAGATCCCGCAGGGCTTCGCCTTAAGCCGGTGCGAGTATGGTGGAGCTTATGAGAGAGACTATTAGTGGTCTAGTAATTAGACACACCAATTAGAAGGCTCTAAACCAATTAGAAGGCTCTAAACCGAATAGTGTTGGAGATATGCCCTAGAGGCAATAATAAATATAGTTATTATTATATCTTTGTGTTTATGATAAATGTTTATATTCATGCTATAATAGTATTAACAAGGAAACATTAATACTTGTGTGAATTGTAAACTTAAATTGAAGTCCCTAGTATAGCCTCTATACTTCACTAGCTTGTTGGTTAATAGATGATTGTGGTTTCCCTATCATGAACATTGAGATGTTATTAACAACAAGATCATATCGTTAGGAGAATGATATGGTGGACATACTCCTATAGATAAGCGTAGCATAAAGATCAAGTCATTTCAATAGTTCAATTGCTATATGCTTTCTGATACATAGTAACCTAATTCCTTCGACCATGAGATCATGCATATCACCTTTACTGGATGGATGCTTTGATGTCATCAAACACCACACCGTAACAGGGTGGCTATAAAGGTGGCATTGATCGTTCGGAAAGTATTGGTTGAAACACATGGATCAAGAGTGGGATTTGTCCATCCACATGACGGATAGATATTCTCTGGGCCCTCTCGGTGAAATGTCATCCAATTAGCTTGCAAGCATGTGACTAGGTCACAAGGGATCACATATCACGGGAACGAGAAAAGAGTACTTATCAGTAACGAGGTTGAACTAGGTATGCAGAGATACCGACGATCATAACCTCGGATAAGTAACATATCGTGAGACAAAGGGAAATTGGTATCGTATGTAAGTGGTTCATTCGATCGCAAAGTAATCGTAGAAATATGTGGGAGCCATATGAATTTCCAGATTCCTCTATTGGTTATTGTTCGGAGAAGTGTCTCGATCATGTCTGCATAATTCACGAACCGTAGGGAGACACACTTAAGGATTCGACGTTGTTTGAGTAGTTATGGTATTATGAGAAAGAGACCGAATGTTGTTCGGAGTCTCGGATGGGATCCGGGATATCACGAGGTGATCCGGAATGGTCCGGAGAATAAGATTCATATAAGGAAAGTCCCGTTTCGGAGTTGGGGAATGGTTCCGGTGTTTTCATCGGGAACATTCTAGAAGGTCCCGGAATGTCCGGCACTCCGGGGGGGAAGGGGTACATGAATGTGTCATTGCATGTTGGAATGATTGCATCATGTACTAAGTGTTCTCGCTGTCCGAAATAAAGGGTTAATTCAAATCCTAATTGAAAAAGTCAAACTGCCAGTTTTCGGTCAAACTGCCAGTTTTCGGAAAGAGGAGAAAGAGGAGGAGGTGGAGGCCGAGTTGGGGAGGGATTCCTCCCCTTGGCCGGCGCCTCCCAAGGCCGACTTGGGGAGGGACTCCCCTCCCCTTGGCCGGCCCTCCCACCTATAAAGGGAGGGGCAGGGCTCCCCTCTCTAGACACACAAGTTTCCTACCCTCTAAACCTAAACCCTAGATCTAAACCCCGGTTTAGAGCTATTTTGGTTTAGAGCCTTCTAATTGGTTTAGAGCCCTCTAATTGGTGTGTCTAATTACTAGACCACTAATAGCCTCTCTCATAAGCTCCACCATACTCGCACCGGCTTAAGGCGAAGCCCTGCGGGATCTCCCCTCTACCTCCGGTACCACGCCGTTGTGCTGCCGGAATCGCGAGGAGAGTACTACAACCTCCGCTGCCTGCTGGAACAAGGGAGAGGAAGGTCTTCGTCGAGTACCGAACGTGTGACCGACTGCGGGGGCGCTGCTGGAACGTGGCGCCGGAAGGATCGTCTACACGATCTTGAGATCGGAAAGAGTACGACTACATCACCCACGAGAATCTGCTCTCGTTAAACACTTTGGAATCTTCGAGGGTGAGTTATTCCATCGACTCGTTGCTACAATCTAGTAGATAGATCTTGGCTTGTTTGTTTGTATGCGATAGAAAATTTTTGTTTTCCATGCTACGAACCCCTACAGTGGTATCAGAGCCGTGTCTATATGTAGATCTGTTGCACGAGTAGAACACAATGGTCATTGTGGGCGTTGATGCTTTTATTGTAGATTGCTTTTTGTGTACTTTGCATCTTGCGGTATGTTGGGATGAAGCGGCCCGGGCTAACCTTACATGACATCGTTCATGAGACTTGCTCCACGCTTAACATGCAACTTGTATTGCATAAGTGGCTTTGCGGGTGCCTGTTTCTCCTAGCATAGTAAAGATCCAATTTACAACGGGTAATCAACAATGCTAGTATCAATGTTGTGGTTCTTGTTCGTAGGTTAGAACGACACTTATGGAAAGCCCCAAACCACGTAAAATATGCAAAGAAAGTAGAAGCGTCTAACTTTGTTTTGCAGGGGTGTGCAGTGATGTGATATGGCCATGATTGTGATTATATTTGATGTATGCAATGTTCCTTATTGTAAGTTGGCAACCGGCAGGAGCCATATGGTTGTCTTTAATTTCTGTTAAGACCTGCGTGTCTATTCAAAATAGTTGTAATAGTTGAAGCTGGTGGACGACAACCATGAAGAAGCGTCATTGACCTTGATGCTATGCCGGTGATGATGGAGATCATATTCGTGCTTGAAGATGGAGATCGGAAGCACAAAGAAGAAAGGCCATATCATATCACATATTATGAATTGCATGTGATGTTAATCCTTTATGCATCTTGTATTGCTTAGTAGACGACGGTAGCATTATAAGATGATCCCTCATGCACATAAATTTAAAGTTCTAAAGTGTTCACCCTTAGTATGCACCGTTGCCAAAGCTTGTTGCTTCGAAGCACCACGTGATGATCGGGTGTCTTTGATTCCGCGGGTGAATACAACGTAAGCAAGCCAGATTTGCTTATGCGGTAACTAAGGTTTGATCTTGACGAGCCTAGCATGTACAGACATGGCCTCAGGAACACGGATCGCCGAAAGGCAAAGCATGAATCATATAGTAGATATGATGAACATGATGATTGTTCGCCATTAAAACTATATCGGCTCTCGTGATGATCGGTGTTGATATAGTAGTTTTGGTTCGTGTGATCACTAAAACAATGTGAGGGATGTTGTTTTGAGTGGGAGTTCACCTAGTTTAATTTCATTAATTAATTTGAACTCAATTTGTCATAAACTTAGTCTAAACTATTGCAAATATGTTGTAGATCAATGGCAGCCCCTACCATCAATTTTAATGCGTTCCTAGAGAAAGAAAAGTTGAAAAACAATGGAAGCAACTTCGCGGATTGGTTCCGCAATTTGAGGATTGTCCTCACAGCTGGTAATTTGACCTATGTGCTGGATGCACCGCTAGGTGACCCACCTGCAGCTGATGCTACCGATGAAGTAAAGAATGTTTACCTCGCTCGGAAGAATCAGTACTCCATAGTTCAGTGTGCTATCTTGTATGGTTTAGAATCGGAGCTTCAGAAAAGGTTTGAAGAGTCAGATCCATATGATATTGTCGAGGATCTCAAATTAATTTTTGAGACTCATGCGGCAATTGAAAGTTATGAAGCTTCTGAAAAGTTCTTTAACTGCAAGATGGAAGAGGGTAGCTCCGTCAGTGAGCATGTGCTTAAGATGTCTGGGCACGCAAATAAACTTCAAAGTTTGGGTATAGTGATTCCTAATACTTTGGGAGTTTACCGCATCCTCCAATCACTACCACCAAGTTACAAGAACTTTGTGATGAACTACAACATGCAGAACATGAACAAAGAGTTGCCAGAACTATTTGCTATGTTAAAATCTGCAGAAGTGGAGATCAAGAAAGAGCACCAAGTGTTGATGGTCAATAAGACCACCAAATTCAAGAAAGGCAAGTCTAAGCAAAAGGGACACTTCAAGAAGGGTGGTAAGAAAGTTACCATGCCAACGAAGAAGACCAAGGCTGGACCTAAGCCTGAAACTGAGTGCTTTTACTGCAAGGGAGAAGGTCACTGGAAGCGGAATTGCCCAAAGTACTTGGCGGATTTGAAGAACGGCAACATCAAGAAGAAAGGTATATTTGATATACATGTTATTGATGTGTATCTCACTAGTATTCGTAGTAGTGCCTGGGTATTTGATACTGGTTCGGTTGCTCATATTTGTAACTCGAAACAGGAGCTACAGAATAAACGGAAGCTAGCGAAGAACGAGGTGTCGATGCGTGTGGGAAACGGATCAAAGGTTGATGTGATCGCGGTCGGCACGCTACCTCTTCATCTACCATCGGGATTAGTTTTATACTTAAATAATTGTTATTTGGTGCCTGCGTTGAGCATGAACATTATATCGGGATCTTGTTTATTGCGAGACGGTTACTTGTTTAAATCAGAGAATAATGGTTGTTCGATTTATATGAGTAATATGTTTTACGCACATGCACCTTTGATAGATGGTCTATTATTATTGAATCTCGATAGTAGAAATACACATCTTAATAACATTGAAGCTAAACGTTTGAAATCAAGCGATAATTCGACCTATATGTGGCACTGTCGTCTTGGTCACATTGGAGTGAAACGTATGAAGAAACTCCATTCCGATGGACTTCTTGAATCACTTGATTTTGAATCACTTGAAAGATGCGAAGCATGTCTGATGGGTAAAATGACTAAGACTCCATTTTCTGGTATAATGGAGCGAGCTACGGACTTATTGGAAATCATACATACCGATGTGTGTGGTCCAATGAGTGTAGCATCGCGCGGTGGTTATCGTTATGTTCTTACCTTCACGGATGATTTGAGTAGATATGGGTATATCTATTTCATGAAACATAAGTCCGAAACTTTCGAGAAGTTTAAGGAGTTTCAAAGTGAGGTAGAGAATCAACGTAACAAGAAGATTAAATTTCTACGTTCTGATCGTGGAGGTGAATATCTAAGTTACGAGTTTGGCGAGCATTTAAAGAAGTGCGGAATACTTTCACAATTGACACCGCCGGGAACACCACAGCGTAATGGTGTGTCCGAACGTCGTAATCGAACTCTCTTAGATATGGTTCGTTCTATGATGTCACTTACAGATTTACCGCTATCATTTTGGGGTTATGCATTAGAAACAGCCGCATTCACTTTAAATAGGGCACCATCTAAATCCGTTGAAACGACACCGTATGAATTATGGTTTGGGAAGAAACCTAAATTGTCGTTCCTTAAAGTTTGGGGATGCGAAGCCTATGTAAAGAAGTTACAGCCGGACAAGCTTGAACCCAAAGCGGAAAAATGCGTCTTCATAGGATACCCAAAGGAAACTATTGGGTATACCTTCTATCATAGATCCGAAGGCAAAATCTTCGTTGCCAAGAATGGATCCTTTCTAGAGAAGGAATTTCTCTCGAAAGAAGTGACTGGAAGGAAAGTAGAACTCGACGAGGTTGTCGAACCTTCTCTCGAAATTGCGAGTAGCGCAGCACCGGAAGAAGTTCCTGTGGTGCCTGCACCAATAAGAGGGGAAGCTAATGATGATGATCATGAAACTTCGGTTGAAGTTGCTACAGAGCCTCGGAGGTCAACGAGAACTCGTACCACTCCAGATTGGTATGATTCCGTTATGAATGTCATGGTGGTGGACAACACCGATGACCCCGAGACATATGAGGAAGCGATGATGAGCCCAGATTCCAATAAATGGCAAGAAGCCATGAAATCCGAGATTGGATCCATGTACGAAAACCAAGTATGGACTTTGGTGGACTTACCGGATGGCCGTAAGGCTGTCGAGAACAAATGGATTTTCAAGAAGAAAACAGATGCTGATGGTAATGTTACTGTCTATAAAGCTCGACTTGTCGCAAAAGGGTTTCGACAAATTCAAGGAGTTGACTACGATGAGACTTTCTCACCAGTAGCGAAGCTAAAGTCTGTGAGGATTATGTTAGCAATCGCTGCATATTATGATTATGAGATATGGCAGATGGATGTCAAAACAGCATTCCTCAATGGAGACATTGATGAAGAGTTGTATATGATGCAACCCAAAGGTTTTGTCGATCCTAAAGATGCTAACAAGGTATGCAAACTTCAACGGTCCATCTATGGATTGAAGCAAGCATCCCGAAGTTGGAATCAACGTTTTGATAAGGTAATCAAAAGTTTTGGTTTTATACAAACTTATGGAGAAGCTTGTATTTACAAGAAAGTGAGTGGGAGCTCTATAGCATTCTTAATACTATATGTGGATGACATATTGTTGATTGGGAATGATGTAGACCTTCTTAATAGTGTCAAAGAATATTTGAATAATAGTTTTTCAATGAAGGATCTTGGCGAAGCAGCTTACATATTAGGCATAAAGATTTATAGAGATAGATCGAAACGCCAAATATCATTGTCACAGAGTACATATTTGGACAAAGTTCTAAAGAAGTTTGGAATGGAAGAAAGCAAGAAAGGGTTCTTGCCCATGTTGCCCAATACGACCTTGAGTAAAACTCAAAGTCCGACATCGGCAGAAGATAGAGAAAGGATGAGTAAGACTCCCTATGCCTCAGCCATAGGATCTCTAATGTATGCCATGCTATGTACTAGACCCGACATTGCATATGCTGTTAGTTTAACTAGCAGATATCAAAGTGATCCAGGAGTGGATCATTGGACAGCGGTCAAAAACATCCTTAAGTACTTGAGAAGAACTAAGGATATGGTTCTTTCTTATGGAGGTGATGAACAGCTCGTTGTTAATGGTTACACCGATGCTAGTTGGAACACCGATCCGGATGATTCTAAATCACAATCTGGATACGTATTTATTTTGAATGGTGCAGCAGTTAGCTGGAGGAGTGCAAAGCAAAGCGTTGTGGCGAGATCTTCAACTGAATCGGAATACATGGCTGCTTCGGAGGCTTCACAAGAAGCAATATGGATGAAAGAGTTCATTACAGAGCTGGGTGTGGTTCCTAGTGCGCTGGACCCAATGTCTATCTACTGTGATAACATGGGCGCCATAGCCAATGCGCAAGAACCAAGGTCACACAAGAAGCTGAAGCATATCAAGCTACGTTTTCACGCTATTCGAGAACATATCCAGGATGGGGATATAAAGATTTGCAAAGTACACACAGATCTGAATGTGGCGGATCCGTTGACTAAACCTCTCCCGAGGGCAAAACATGACCAACACCAAACTGCCATGGGTGTTCGGTATATTACCATGTGATCTAGATTAGATGACTCTAGTGCAAGTGGGAGACTGTTGGAGATATGCCCTAGAGGCAATAATAAATATAGTTATTATTATATCTTTGTGTTTATGATAAATGTTTATATTCATGCTATAATAGTATTAACAAGGAAACATTAATACTTGTGTGAATTGTAAACTTAAATTGAAGTCCCTAGTATAGCCTCTATACTTCACTAGCTTGTTGGTTAATAGATGATTGTGGTTTCCCTATCATGAACATTGAGATGTTATTAACAACAAGATCATATCGTTAGGAGAATGATATGGTGGACATACTCCTATAGATAAGCGTAGCATAAAGATCAAGTCATTTCAATAGTTCAATTGCTATATGCTTTCTGATACATAGTAACCTAATTCCTTCGACCATGAGATCATGCATATCACCTTTACTGGATGGATGCTTTGATGTCATCAAACACCACACCGTAACAGGGTGGCTATAAAGGTGGCATTGATCGTTCGGAAAGTATTGGTTGAAACACATGGATCAAGAGTGGGATTTGTCCATCCACATGACGGATAGATATTCTCTGGGCCCTCTCGGTGAAATGTCATCCAATTAGCTTGCAAGCATGTGACTAGGTCACAAGGGATCACATATCACGGGAACGAGAAAAGAGTACTTATCAGTAACGAGGTTGAACTAGGTATGCAGAGATACCGACGATCATAACCTCGGATAAGTAACATATCGTGAGACAAAGGGAAATTGGTATCGTATGTAAGTGGTTCATTCGATCGCAAAGTAATCGTAGAAATATGTGGGAGCCATATGAATTTCCAGATTCCTCTATTGGTTATTGTTCGGAGAAGTGTCTCGATCATGTCTGCATAATTCACGAACCGTAGGGAGACACACTTAAGGATTCGACGTTGTTTGAGTAGTTATGGTATTATGAGAAAGAGACCGAATGTTGTTCGGAGTCTCGGATGGGATCCGGGATATCACGAGGTGATCCGGAATGGTCCGGAGAATAAGATTCATATAAGGAAAGTCCCGTTTCGGAGTTGGGGAATGGTTCCGGTGTTTTCATCGGGAACATTCTAGAAGGTCCCGGAATGTCCGGCACTCCGGGGGGGAAGGGGTACATGAATGTGTCATTGCATGTTGGAATGATTGCATCATGTACTAAGTGTTCTCGCTGTCCGAAATAAAGGGTTAATTCAAATCCTAATTGAAAAAGTCAAACTGCCAGTTTTCGGTCAAACTGCCAGTTTTCGGAAAGAGGAGAAAGAGGAGGAGGTGGAGGCCGAGTTGGGGAGGGATTCCTCCCCTTGGCCGGCGCCTCCCAAGGCCGACTTGGGGAGGGACTCCCCTCCCCTTGGCCGGCCCTCCCACCTATAAAGGGAGGGGCAGGGCTCCCCTCTCTAGACACACAAGTTTCCTACCCTCTAAACCTAAACCCTAGATCTAAACCCCGGTTTAGAGCTATTTTGGTTTAGAGCCTTCTAATTGGTTTAGAGCCCTCTAATTGGTGTGTCTAATTACTAGACCACTAATAGCCTCTCTCATAAGCTCCACCATACTCGCACCGGCTTAAGGCGAAGCCCTGCGGGATCTCCCCTCTACCTCCGGTACCACGCCGTTGTGCTGCCGGAATCGCGAGGAGAGTACTACAACCTCCGCTGCCTGCTGGAACAAGGGAGAGGAAGGTCTTCGTCGAGTACCGAACGTGTGACCGACTGCGGGGGCGCTGCTGGAACGTGGCGCCGGAAGGATCGTCTACACGATCTTGAGATCGGAAAGAGTACGACTACATCACCCACGAGAATCTGCTCTCGTTAAACACTTTGGAATCTTCGAGGGTGAGTTATTCCATCGACTCGTTGCTACAATCTAGTAGATAGATCTTGGCTTGTTTGTTTGTATGCGATAGAAAATTTTTGTTTTCCATGCTACGAACCCCTACAAATAGCTCTAAACCGGGGTCTAGATCTAGGGTTTAGTTTAGAGGATAGGAAAACTTGTGTGTCTAGGAGGGGAGCCCTGCCCCTCCTTATATAGGTGGGAGGGGTGGGCGCGCCAGGGGAGGGAGGGAGTCCCTCCCCAACTCGGCCTAGGCTGGCCGCCGGCTTGGAGGAGAGAAACTCCTCCTCCAAGTCGACTCCAACTCCTCTTGCTTGTTTCCCACAGTTTCTTGTTTTTGGCAGTTTGACTTTCAAACTGAACATTTGACTTTTCTGTTTTAGGATTCAATTTAATCCTATATTTGGGACAGCAAGAACACTTAGTACATGATGCAATCATTCCAATATGTAATGACACATTCATGTACCCCTTCCCCCCCGGAGTGCCGGACAATCCGGACCCTTCTAGAACATTCCCGATGAAAACACCGGAATCATTCCCGAACTCCGAAACGGGACTTTCCTTATATGAATCTTATTCTCCGGACCATTCCGGATCACCTCGTGATATCCCGGATCCCATCCGAGACTCCGAACAACATTCGGTCTCTTTCTCATAATACCATAACTACTCAAACAACGTCGAATCCTTAAGTGTGTCTCCCTACGGTTCGTGAATTATGCGGACATGATCGAGACACTTCTCCGAACAATAACCAATAGAGGAATCTGGAAATTCATATGGCTCCCACATATTTCTACGATTACTTTGCGATCGAATGAACCACTCACATACGATACCAATTTCCCTTTGTCTCACGATATGTTACTTATCCGAGGTTATGATCGTTGGTATCTCTGCATACCTAGTTCAACCTCGTTACTGATAAGTACTCTTTTCTCGTTCCCGTGATATGTGATCCCTTGTGACCAAGTCACATGCTTGCAAGCTAATTGGATGACATTTCACCGAGAGGGCCCAGAGTATATCTATCCGTCATGCGAATGGACAAATCCCACTCTTGATCCATGTGTTTCAACCAATACTTTCCGAACACTCAATGCCACCTTTATAGCCACCCTGTTACGGTGTGGTGTTTGATGACATCAAAGCATCCATCCAGTAAAGGTGATATGCATGATCTCATGGTCGAAGGAATTAGGTTACTATGTATCAGAAAGCATATAGCAATTGAACTATTGAAATGACTTGATCTTTATGCTACGCTTATCTATAGGAGTATGTCCACCATATCATTCTCCTAATGATATGATCTTGTTGTTGATAACATCTCAATGTTCATGATATGGAAACCACAATCATTAATCAACCAACAAGCTAGTGAAGTATAGAGGCTATACTAGGGACTTTAAATTAAGTTTACAAATCACACAAGTATTAATGGTTTCTTTGTTAATACTATTATAGCATGAATGTAAACATTTATCATAAGTGTGAAGATATGATAATAACCACTTTATTATTGCCTCTTGGGCATATCTCCAACAGTCTCCCACTTGCACTAGAGTCAATAATCTAGTTTCGAACCTTTGTGTATATAACACCTATGGCTTTCCGGTGTTGTATGTACACGATTGCTAGTGGTCAACTGATCTCCGGATCTGACACTTCCAGGTCCGTGTGTAATTGCATGTCTTTGCGTCTCTACGCATCACTCATTCTCTAATGAGATGGCTTTGTATAAATTTGGTCTTTCGGTGTGACCTTTAGCTCTTTGGGGTTAAAACATGTTGATAATATTGTCGCACAATATATCTTCATAGTATTATCCCACTGTGAACTACACCTAGTTTGATAACAAACTTCTTGACACAAATGCCCTCTTTTGCTGCTATAATAGCAGTCATATACTTAGCCTTTTGTTGTAGTATCTGTCACAATGTCTTAACTTTGGAACTTATCCAAATCCATTATGGAACTCACTTTCCATTATATTGTGCCACCCTTAATTTAGATTGAGATAAACTTAATTTGTACTTTGTGACAAAGCTAGTATCAATGTAGTACTTTTACAATGAACTAACCATCTATTTGTCACTTCTACAAATAATATACTCTTAGTTCTTCCAAAAGATCATAAGAATATCCTTACTATTGTCCAATGATCATCTTACAAATCATTCTGGTATATGCTCACAACATTTAGAGCATAGGACATATCTGGATTTGTACATATCACAGTATGATTGATATAAATACTCTTTGTGATTTCATACATCAAGTATCAATCTATACTTGAATCTTTGTTTCACTTACCAAGTGCTAATACACTTGAATATATCATCAACATTGAACTCTTTCAATCCTTTCTGTGCAACAAGAACCTCTCTTGTAGTTTCTATATTGAACTCATTCAATATCTTGTCTATGTACTTCTGGCACAACCATATTAGCGTCTATTGATGCCAAATATTTGGGTTTTGCCTAAGTCTTTCATCAGGATGAAATTCTTAATATGTGTTAATAAAAGATACATCTTTTCTAATCAACAATATGTCCTCCACATAATGTATTAGAAATATGTCTTAGCGCTCCCACTTAATTTCTTGCAAATGCAAGCATCTTCATTGTCTCCGATGAAATTAAACTCTTTTAACAGTTTCATCATAGTGAAGATTCCAACTCCGCTATGCTTACTCTAACCATTGAAGTTTGCATATGCTTTTAGCATCCTTTGAATTAACAAAACCCTATGGACCGTGTTATGCACATGTCCTAGGTAACGATTCTATTAGAAGAACTTGTTTTGTTTATTCAACTACCATATAACAAATTATATGTAGTGGTTGCTACATTAATCCGTCTAGACTAAATATCACTATGACAGATCAAATCTTGTCATAGTCAACCTTTGAACATTGTTGTGAACTCTTTCTCAACATGTCGACTATTTCATAGATGTAAAACATCCATGTCTATTTCTTTATAGATCCAGACACAACTGTAAGGTCTTACACCTTTCTCGAGGGTCCTTCAAATTCAAAACTTGATTTCTCGTGTATGGAACTATCACGGATTTTATGGCTTCAAGCCATTTGACGGAGTCAGGGCCCATCATCGCTTCTTTGCATGTAGTCGGTTCATTATTCTTAAATAATGATTCAACCCTCAAATCTTGGTATTTGATTGTTTACCCGATCTACTTGTTTCAATAGGAACTTAGATCTCCGTGACCACAACCTTTTGAGGTACGTGAACCATGAGCATTGTTGCTGCCTCCGAAACACTTTTCGGTGCTGCGCAACTCTGCACATATAGCTAAGGTTCTTTTAACCTTATCAAAGTTTCTATTGTCCTCCCACTTAACTTTTCACGAAAAATTCCTTCTTAAAGAAACTTGACGTTTTTAAGTGACAAAACTCTTTTGTCTCCGATGTTATGGAGGAGTACTTAACAGTTATTCGAAATAACATACAAAGACAGGTTCATCCGACTTTGGTTGCAAACATCTTTCTTATGCATAGCATACCAATGTTTAAGAAAGGACAACTTGGGTTTTATCCCAAACCATAACCTTATATGGTGTCATTTCAACGGATTATGATGGAGCTCTTTTCAGTGGAAAAACGGTAATCTCTAAAGCTTTTAATCTTTAAAATACAATGGCAGTTTTATGAATTACACCTTTCGATCTTACCATGTCAAACAAGGTTTAATTACATATCTCGAACGCTCCATACTCTTATGGTGTTTCGGGAAATGCAAATCCACGGAACGATTCCTTAAATCTTAGGTACTATGCTAAACTTGTAACTCAAATATCTTCCTTTATGATCTTATCATAAACTATTTATATTCTTGTTACAATGATCTTGCACTTCATCTTGAAAGTCTTTGAACTTTTCAAGTGTTTCATACTTTATCCTTATTAAGTAAATATTCATATATTCACTCAAATTTTCGGAGAAAGCATATGAAGTTGAAATCCATCGCTCTTGACTACACATAACGGACTTCGTACAACAATATGTACAAGTTCCAATAAGCTAGTCATTCGTTCCCTTCTGGCCTATGAACAAAGTTTTAATTATCTCTAGGAAAGTTTCACAAGCGTCATATGATCAAAAATCAGAAGACTCCAAAATTCCATCAACATGGAGTTTCTTCATGTTTTCTTTCAAATATAATTTAAACGGCGATGTCACTTCCTAAGTGATCTTTCAATCAATTTGTCTTTCGACATTTTTAGCACTAGTTTTATGGATGTGATGTCTCCAACGAGATTTGCGAATCATCCATCTTTTATGGATTACGGCAATTATTTGAACAATCCTTTTGTTCTCATAATACCTGATAAAACAAATCTTTGAAGGCAAGCTTTGATGTTTTAACGAGCAACATAATAACCCTTTATTTTGTTCTCGATGAACATCATCACATATTCTTTTGCTAGTTACTTAGGCCATTGTAGTTCATGAATTGTGTTGTTTCGTATGACGATTCACACCAACAAATTCAGTATCAAATACTTAAGAACCACATTGTTTAACAAGCAAAGAATATAGCCATAACATGTATATCATCTATATACTTAAACTGAACGATTCTAGTCTTTTCTTTTCTGCCATATATTTATGAGATTCTCTTTCAGTATTTCCTTTTCAGTTTGAAAGAATCTATCAATATCAATAGTGGAGTCATACATATGACATATAGTCCAAAGTGTGTATAATTAAATACCAATGTCTTTGGACTTGCACTTTGAAGTAGATCACCATCATCAAATGTTTGGTATTCTTTCAAATTCCTTTCTTTAGTAATCTCTTGGTGTAGTAAACATTTTACATACATCAAATATTCACCCTTATCATGGAATCATCCATGATCAAGCTACTTTTAGCTTATAACGATGAATTATGAGTATAATGTTGCTATCCAAAACCTTTTGGAGGATTAGGACAACAAGTGTCTCCAACCTTTTTGCAAACTCTCATCAAATATGAGAACATGACTTTTGCCATATTATACTCTATCATGTTGCAACCAAAACTTCGTTTCAGATATCACAATATCTTCCACACATCATGGTTTCTGAAACAACTCTTTCAGATCCTAGATAACCTTGATATTAAGAGAATCCTTTGAATATCAAGAATCATGGAGACAAACATGATACTTATATACTAACATTTGGAATTGTTACTCTTGATTTAATACTAATTATTAAACTTCATGGAGTAACCGGAACTTACTGAAAGTTTGCAATAGGACTTTTAAACTTTAGATTAACACTTCAAAACAATACGATACCAGTTCGTAAAGTAACTAACCAGAATTCTATAGTTCTATCATCTCAATTATAACTAAGCGCAAGGTGGTAAACGGATGCCAATGACTACAACAACTATGCAAATTCACTTTGATTTAGTTTATGATAAATTGAGTTCTAATTAATAATTAAATTAATCTAGGTGAACTCCCACTCAAAACAATATCCCTCACATTGTTTTAGTGATCACACGAACCAAATCCACCACATCAAAACCGATCATCACGAGAGTTGATATAGTTTCAATGGCGAACAATCATCATGTTCATCATATCTACTATATGATTCATGCTTTGCCTTTCGGCGATCCGTGTTCCTGAGGCCATGTCTGTACATGCTAGGCTCGTCAAGATCAAACCTTAGCTTCCGCATAAGCAAATCTGGCTTGCTTACGTTGTATTCACCCGCGGAATCAAAGACACCCGATCATCACGTGGTGCTTCGAAGCAGCAAGCTTTGGCAACGGTGCATACTAAGGGTGAACACTTTAGAACTTGAAATTTATGTGCATGAGGGATCATCTTATAATGCTACCGTCGTCTACTAAGCAATACAAGATGCATAAAGGATTAACATCACATGCAATTCATAATATGTGATATGATATGGCCTTTCTTCTTTGTGCTTCCGATCTCCATCTTCAAGCACGAATATGATCTCCATCATCACCGGCATAGCATCAAGGTCAATGACGCTTCTCCATGGTTGTCGTCCACCAGCTTCAACTATTACAACTATTTTGAATAGACACGCAGGTCTTAACAGAAATTAAAGACAACCATATGGCTCCTGCCGGTTGCCAACTTACAATAAGGAACATTGCATACATCAAATATAATCACAATCATGGCCATATCACATCACTGCACACCCCTGCAAAACAAAGTTAGACGCTTCTACTTTCTTTGCATATTTTACGTGGTTTGGGGCTTTCCATAAGTGTCGTTCTAACTTACGAACAAGAACCACAACATTGATACTAGCATTGTTGATTACCCGTTGTAAATTGGATCTTAACTATGCTAGGAGAAACAGGCACCCGCAAAGCCACTTATGCAATACAAGTTGCATGTCAAACGTGGAGCAAGTCTCATGAACGATGTCATGTAAGGTTAGCCCGGGCCGCTTCATCCCAACATACCGCAAGATGCAAAGTACACAAAAAGCAATCTACAATAAAAGCATCAACGCCCACAATGACCATTGTGTTCTACTCGTGCAACAGATCTACATATAGACACGGCTCTGATACCACTGTAGGGGTTCGTAGCATGGAAAACAAAATTTTCTATCGCATACAAACAAACAAGCCAAGATCTATCTACTAGATTGTAGCAACGAGTCGATGGAATAACTCACCCTCGAAGATTCCAAAGTGTTTAACGAGAGCAGATTCTCGTGGGTGATGTAGTCGTACTCTTTCCGATCTCAAGATCGCGTAGACGATCCTTCCGGCGCCACGTTCCGGCAGCGCTCCCGTAGTCGGTCACACGTTCGGTACTCGACGAAGACCTTCCTCTCCCTTGTTCCAGCAGGCAGCGGAGGTTGTAGCACTCTCCTCGCGATTCCGGCAGCACAACGGCGTGGTACCGGAAGTAGAGGGGAGATCCCGCAGGGCTTCGCCTTAAGCCGGTGCGAGTATGGTGGAGCTTATGAGAGAGACTATTAGTGGTCTAGTAATTAGACACACCAATTAGAAGGCTCTAAACCAATTAGAAGGCTCTAAACCGAATAGCTCTAAACCGGGGTCTAGATCTAGGGTTTAGTTTAGAGGATAGGAAAACTTGTGTGTCTAGGAGGGGAGCCCTGCCCCTCCTTATATAGGTGGGAGGGGTGGGCGCGCCAGGGGAGGGAGGGAGTCCCTCCCCAACTCGGCCTAGGCTGGCCGCCGGCTTGGAGGAGAGAAACTCCTCCTCCAAGTCGACTCCAACTCCTCTTGCTTGTTTCCCACAGTTTCTTGTTTTTGGCAGTTTGACTTTCAAACTGAACATTTGACTTTTCTGTTTTAGGATTCAATTTAATCCTATATTTGGGACAGCAAGAACACTTAGTACATGATGCAATCATTCCAATATGTAATGACACATTCATGTACCCCTTCCCCCCCGGAGTGCCGGACAATCCGGACCCTTCTAGAACATTCCCGATGAAAACACCGGAATCATTCCCGAACTCCGAAACGGGACTTTCCTTATATGAATCTTATTCTCCGGACCATTCCGGATCACCTCGTGATATCCCGGATCCCATCCGAGACTCCGAACAACATTCGGTCTCTTTCTCATAATACCATAACTACTCAAACAACGTCGAATCCTTAAGTGTGTCTCCCTACGGTTCGTGAATTATGCGGACATGATCGAGACACTTCTCCGAACAATAACCAATAGAGGAATCTGGAAATTCATATGGCTCCCACATATTTCTACGATTACTTTGCGATCGAATGAACCACTCACATACGATACCAATTTCCCTTTGTCTCACGATATGTTACTTATCCGAGGTTATGATCGTTGGTATCTCTGCATACCTAGTTCAACCTCGTTACTGATAAGTACTCTTTTCTCGTTCCCGTGATATGTGATCCCTTGTGACCAAGTCACATGCTTGCAAGCTAATTGGATGACATTTCACCGAGAGGGCCCAGAGTATATCTATCCGTCATGCGGATGGACAAATCCCACTCTTGATCCATGTGTTTCAACCAATACTTTCCGAACACTCAATGCCACCTTTATAGCCACCCTGTTACGGTGTGGTGTTTGATGACATCAAAACATCCATCCAGTAAAGGTGATATGCATGATCTCATGGTCGAAGGAATTAGGTTACTATGTATCAGAAAGCATATAGCAATTGAACTATTGAAATGACTTGATCTTTATGCTACGCTTATCTATAGGAGTATGTCCACCATATCATTCTCCTAATGATATGATCTTGTTGTTGATAACATCTCAATGTTCATGATATGGAAACCACAATCATTAATCAACCAACAAGCTAGTGAAGTATAGAGGCTATACTAGGGACTTTAAATTAAGTTTACAAATCACACAAGTATTAATGGTTTCTTTGTTAATACTATTATAGCATGAATGTAAACATTTATCATAAGTGTGAAGATATGATAATAACCACTTTATTATTGCCTCTTGGGCATATCTCCAACAAACCCGACCTAGTACTGCAGTAAAACATTGATGATGAGGCAGACGTGCTCGGGGAACGACGAGTTGGGCACGGTCTTGCAGAGGGCGCACGCGACGTTGCCGGAGGAGAGCGGGAGGCGACGGAGAAGAGGAACAGAGGGAGACGGCGTGAAACGGTGAAGGGGTAAGAGGGCTGGTGATGTTGGGCTGGGAGAGGAGAAGGAAAAAGCCCAGGGAGGAAGGGGAGTTCCGGGGTGGGCCAAAAGCTGGGGTTGGGCTGCTGCTCTCTCTCTTCCTGTTTTTGTTTTCTTTTTATTTATTTGTTTTGCTTTTTGTTTTGTTTTCAGATTCAAACAAGCCTCTAAAACAAACCCTTTTGAACTTTTGCAAGATTTTGAATAAAGGGTCTAACCAAGTGAGAGATGAGAGGGAAGAGAGAAAGAGGAAAGGTGATGCCCACAAATAAAATCCATTTGGGCATTTTACAAGTATTTGAGATTTAGGGTTTTAGAAAAAGAACAAATACATTTGCAAATAGTGGATCCTATACTTGGATCCCAACTTTGTAGGAAACCAAATAGAGAGGTTTTAAAAGGGGAAGAGAGTAATGTGATATCAAGACACACAAGCAAGATTCCAACAAGTGCAATGCAAAGCAATGCAACACAACCAATGCAACATTGTGGAACATGATCCATGCAAGGTGGCATGATGAACATGATCATGCTAAAGATGATGCAACAAAAATAAAATAACAAGCGATTTTCTAGTAGTGGTTTTAGCGGTATGCCACACAAACATATCACACTCACACCTTGCACCTGTTGAGTTATATTTCCTGGGTGACGCACACCCATACAAGCACACGACAAGGACCCATTTGTCCAATCTCCGGGTCAATAACGATGAGGTGTTGGAAGCGTAGCGCTATACATGAATGCTTGTAAGTACAAGTACAGCCGGACTCTATCTCTATTTCTACTACCTAAATCTACTATATATATAATATATATATCTATAATAACTAAATACGTGATCCCCACTACTCTATTTCTCTCAACATGCAGCTATGCCACATCATTGGTGTGTACGTCACCTATTATGCCAGGTCGGATTTAGCTCAGTTTCTTCCGACACGCCGTTTCAGTTTAGCTGTAGGAGTCGCCTTAAAACCAGTTCAAGGGTCGTTGGATCCATCGGTCCATCCCCATGTAATGGCGGTCCATCCAATTCCTATTCTATAAAATGGATCGACGAGCGATTGTCTTATCTCCAATATTAATTGACAGTCAGCCCATACGCTCAAACTCCAGCGCCGTAAATCTCTTAGTGCGTAGCCCATTCAGTCCATATCTAACTGCACGATATGGCCTAGAGGATAGAACAGTTCCTCTTCTCCACCAACCAGTTTTTCTCGAGGGGTATCGCTCGCTCTTCCTCTCCCCACAATTAGCGTGAGAAACTCCGGTAACTAATGGTGGCATAGCAAAAGTTTCTCGCAGAGCCCCCCTTATAAATCCGGTGGTCTACCACTACACTACATCGTCTCCAGTGTGTGGCGTCCGATCAATCCATTCAACACAGCTCCTTGCCTCCGTCCTATTCTCCTCGCCTCCTCCGGCCCCGTGTCGCCGCACTCGATTTATCACCTCGCTTTGTTGCCATCTTCTATCTGCTCGGTCTGATGCATCTCCGATCCATCCCATTGCGTCCAGGTTTCAGTTAAACACGCACTCTCCATCAGGATTCTCCATGGAGCCAGAAGACGAAGAAGCAGGAGAAGCACACCTCACAGTTATCCAATTGGCCTCTCCTGGACGAAGAATGTTTTGCAGCGTTGATCCTCCCTTTACCAATGCTTTACCATCTCCATCTTCTAGGTATTTATTCTCCTGAAAATATGCCGTATGTGCCTGTTAATATCTAACTGCAGTTGCTGACTAAAACGCTATTGTACTGTTGCCATCTCCCGTGGAGTATTTTTCACCTCGATTGATTTCGACAGACAGATAAATATATTACCATGGTTAAGTTGCTGATGTGGAGTCCTGAACTCCTGGTATAGTTAAGTGTACTTTGTACCTTATTTTTCTCGGAATAATATATGGTGCCGATTTATTACAGAGATTGCTACACTGTATTTACAATTTAGAGTCCATGTTTTCTCCTCTGCTCTGGATTTAATCTTCCAATGCACTTCTTCTCTTATTTATTTCAGGCATTCGTACAAATGCAGGGAGCCAAATTTGATAAAAAACCAAGAAGCAAAGGTCTATCTTAAATTTTAGGGACTACCTCTTTTTTCCTATTTTTTGGCTTTCCGGATGTTTTTTAGCTATCCACATTTGAACTGGGCTGGTCTCACTTATCTGTATGGCTGCAAAAATGCATCTTCTGATGCGACATCATCCCTTCCATGTGGCATGTGTATCAACCATGTATTCTTCTAAGGGAATAGTATGTAAGAATTTTCATAATTGTTTCTATATTGAGGTTTAGAAATTCTTAGCAATCTCCCCGGTAGGGGATGTGCAAGTGTATATATGTAACTCAGTAAATATAATTTTTGTTTCAGCCTTATAGTGGATCTCACTTCATGCTGATGTATCTTCGTTTTTCTTTTGGATTTTGTGTTTGTATGTTCGAAACCGTATAGTGTGATGAGGTAGCAAACAAAAGTTTCAGCTTCACGCATATCGCCTTACTAAGGGGAAAACGTGAACCAGTAAATCGCGTTGGGTGTAGTTCAGTTGTCCAGATTAACTACTATTTGATCTATAAATTTAATGTACATATTAAATCTGGAAAGTTTTTACATTTAAATCTGGAGAGTTTTTACATACTAAATTTTTTGGGGGTGGAGACCCCAAATTAACTATTATTCCAATAACACAAGCTAAGGGTATATGATTCGTTTGGGAGCTCTGATTTTTTCTCACCTCATACGTTCAGCAAACATTGTCCAACGCGCTATCTAAAATTTTGCCCATATGCAATTCCGCAGCAACGACGCGGGGTATTTTTCTAGTATATATATATATATATATATAGGACATATTCATACTATACCCGGGTGTAGTTATATCCACACGTGTTTCACACTATATAGGCAGTATCTACCATACCGGAAGGTATGTACGCGTAGTATGAAGTATATAAAAATATTTAGGCAGTACATATATTATTTTTTTGGTAGTATGTAATTTGTATTCACATACTCCTTTTATACATATAAATATAACGGTATTTTACATATATATAGTGCAAACTATGGGTGCACTTGCAATTTTTTCACCTAACTTGTTTGTAAGTATCTTAGATATACTATATGAACATACTCAAATAGATAAAGTATTACAAATACTTTCGTAAGATAGTATATGAGACGTGGGTATAGTTACACCCGGGAGTAAGAAGGTAGTATATGAGACGTGGGTATATATATATATATATATATATATATAGGGAGCTTCACGCCAGCATCAAGTGAGCTGTTTTTAGTATCCCTATTGTGATAAATGTTGCTATCATTATAGCTAAACCTATATATGTGACTCGATCTTTTTCAATCATGGATGCACCCCAGCAACTTCAATATTGATTCAGTGGAATTATCTCGCGAAAGGGTGGCTCGCGAAGGAAAGCATTTAGCACAATAGCATTGAGATCATCTGTAATCCAGAAGATGACTTTCTTGTAACCTTCAACCACAGCAGTAGGTTCAAGAACCTTCCATGTGGCTCAGGGTTGAGAAAAGATTGCGAGAAATGATTGACAAACTTATACCAGACTACTACTCCTATCCCATATATATATATATATATATATAGACACTCATATGGGACACCATGGTGTCCGGACACCATACCTGTATTTCGTACATATCTAAGATGTATGTATCTAAATTTTACATACCTAAGGTTCACATATCTAAAATATATCTATCCAAGTTATATATACCTAAGATATCACATACCTAAGGTATACATACCTAAGTTGCATATATATACACGTACACTGCGTATGTACACTTTAGGTATATCTAACTTATATATGCATATCTTAGGTATGTGATACCTAGGTATGTATAACTTAGGTACGTATATTCTCAGATACCGGTTCAAAGCAAAAATACGCGTATCACATATGGTATCTGGGCACCATGGTGCCCCAGTTATTTTACCTATATATATATATATATATATATATATTATATACTACCTAAAAAGTAAATGGGTCGTACTAGGCGTCCCCCGGGGGATTAAAACTTTCCATCCCCCGAGTCCTCCTCACGACACGTGTCCACTAAATAACAGCCAAACTCCCACTTTTGCTACAAACGCCCCATTTTTGCTACAAAATATCTCGTTTTTGCTAAAACGGTTCAACATAGAAATAGAAAAACAGACTAGAGTTCGCCGGAGAGTTCGCCGGAGACCTCGCCGGCGACGGTGTAGCAAAAAAAATATACTAATGTAGCAAAACCGATTTCACCGGAGACTCGCCGGAGAATCTCGCCGGAGACCTCGCCGAATAACGCGTAGCAAAAAAATTATGCTTTTGTAGCAAAATCAGAAAACAGATGTAGCAAGATGATCATGCTAATGTAGCAAAAGCTTAACTTCGCTGGAGACATTGTCGGAGGAAAAATTGTAGCAAAAAAATATACCATTATAGCAGCACCGTTCGCGCATGTAGCAACACCACAAAGCATATGTAGCAGGTCCGGTCGCTGTGTGTAGCATGACCGCTCGCTGCAGGTATCAACGCCTCTCACCACAGGTAGCAGGTTAGGATGCCGCAGGTAGCAATGATTGTGGCCGTAGGTAGCAATATCAGAAGCCGCATGTAGCAAATCCAACACCCGCTTGTAGTATCACCATCGACCGCATGTAGCAAGAACTGACATGACTTGTAACAACGCTGGATACCTCGTAGCAAGAAGTTTGTGCTATTGTAGCAAAATAAGAAAACATATGTAGCAATATAATTATACTAATGTAGCAAAAGCCGATTTCGCCGGAGACATCGTCGGAGCAAAAACTTGTAAGAAAAAATGACATATAGCAGCGCCGCTCGTCGCAGGTAGCAACATCAGAAGCCGTATGTAGCAGGGTCGGTCGCCATGTGTAGCAGGGTCTCTCGCTGAAGGTAGCGGTGTCGCTCACCGCAGGCTAGCAACGATTGTCGCCATAGGTAGCAACGCCAGAAGCCGTATGTCGCATGTTCGGTCACCATGTGTAGCATCACCGCAGTCCGCACATAACAGTGCTGCCAACATTAGGGAGGAGCGCAGATTCATGGACGACACCACGGGAGATAGCGGAGCAGGCGGGCTCTATGGTGCTAGGCAGTAGCGGCCGGCGGCGCAAGGCAGTGAAGGACGGCGAGCGTCGTGGAGCTCAGACGGGGGAGATCGCATGGGGAGGTGGTCGTGGAGCTCGCACGGCTAGGCGGGCCCAATCATGGGCGCGCGGCTTGGCGGCACGACGACGCAGGAGAGGAGCGCCGTTACGAGGCAGCGCCGGGGCGGCAGCCACGACTGGACGGCGCAAATCGCAGGCACGGGTGCGTGGATTGGCGACGCAGACGAGCTAGCAGGAAACGGACGAAAAAAACAGCAGAATCATGCGCGTGCACGACAAGGACACCAGACCCACCACGCGTTCCGTGAACCGTCCACCCCCGGAGGATGCGATCCTCCGGAAGAGGAGTGGTATCATTTTCCAAAGTAAATTGTGTTCCGTCGTCGACCAATACGTAAGTCGTCAATCCCTCGTCCTACCCTCCTTTCCTCCCTTCGTCCGATGCTCGATCCCGCACACGTCCAAATGAGCCAATCGCCCGAGCCCAACGAATCCCAGGCACACGACACGCTCCGCTGGTCTCCGATTTGCATCGATCCCTTTGATCTCTCCTCCCACAAGGCTAGATCCAAATCACCCGGCCTCTTGGCCCCATTCGATGCCACCACTGCCACCGCACCTGGCCATGATTCCCATCGGATGACTCTGTGAGCTCCTCGGCATGTTGTTGTCGTCGTCTTCAGCCTCTGGCGTTGCCTCAAGGAGGTCCAGCGGGACGACGCGGGAGAGGAGTCGTGAACGGGCTAGAGCCCGTGACTCCCATATTCTCCATCGCGCCACTCCCCGGCAGTCCACCTCACCATGCCCGACCGACCTCGAGCAATCGAGCGATTTAACCCCTCCCCGATCTGGGCAGGGAGACCGTGGTTCCATCAAACCATGGCCGTCATATCCTCTCGACCTTCATGTGCAGTCCGTCATTTCTCCAATCTAGCGGCTACTGTCTGTCTCTCCATCGACAACTCCGTATGTCCGACTAGATCGATTTGCTTCCACCCTGCAATTCCATCACCAGTTTCGCCTACGGTTCTCCCTCCTGTAAATTCAGTCAACAGTCCCAGTGTCCCAAGCCGTCCTCCGAGTCGCCCACGGCCAACAGTGTACTTGTGGCAAATCTTTAGATTTCGTTGGACCTGGCCTCATGCCCTCTGATCCATTAATTTACTCGCACATAGCAGGCAAGAGTCTGTGGCCCGCTTCATAATCCACGAAAACGGTAGGCTGCCTGACCTTGGTTGCTGCATCTACTTGTCAGCGTCAGTGCAGTGTGAGCTAAAAAAAATATGGTGACCTACGTAAAACAAAATCAAAGACATGAAAAAGTTGTTTTTGTTGATTTCAGGATATGCAGACGCCCCCAAAACCCTGTGCAAGATGGAATACGAGGATGGTTACAGATTAAAGACCCTGCAAAATTACTTGGAAGTTCTCCATCTGTCCATACGGCAAGTTCATTTTCCTTTACATATATACCATCTTTATTTATCCTGATTAAAATGTCACATAAACTCCAACCAATGAATGCCCAGCAAAAGAACAGCATACGAACTCAATCAAAATCATGGGTTCTAGGAATCGAGAAAGAACTAAATAGGGGATTCTTGACCTGGAGTGGCTTCTGAGATGTGTACTGGTTGCAGGAACGGTTTAGACGTCCAGGGATACTTAGTGTGGTTGTCCCTTGATGTGTTGGAGTTCCTGTTCGTTAATCGCATCCGCTATGGCCTCGGCAGCGTCGACATTAACAACAAGGGGAGGACGAGGCATATTAGGAACTGTGCTTGTTGGTACTCTAGCTTCCTCAACGGCGGTGAGCTGTACTCGTTATTGCCATCAGGGAAAGTAAGGAAGGTCTGGTACTATATCTCGAGGAACACATGGAATTGCCTTGAATTAGTTAATCATGCATGCATTCAGAATGGTAAGAGTGACATCCACATCAAGTTCAGTATTTAGAGTAGCAAGCAAATCACTGAATCTACATGATACAATATATCATGATCAGTAATAGAAGTTTCAAGAGTTTGTGTTAACACATTACTATAAATACCTTTGGTAGCAGCATAAAATCAAAGAGAATGTCCAAGAATTAAATTTCATGACATACCCATGAACAAAACATCCCTAATCAATTTACCATGTTGCTCTTAAGATGTGATATTAATTTGTTTCCATGTAAGGTGAAAGATTTATCAATCTGGTGAGAATTTGGAAGTGTTTTACTTTGTGCATTGCTGAGTAGTGCATACAGATTAATCCACGCATATTTTTTCATGTGAAATATCTAGGTATTCTTATCCAATGTGATGCCACATGGGACATCAACCATTATAGGAGCCACATGTATTATTTGTCTAGCCTAGCTAAGAATCCATATCTAGGAACTCTAGGTTTAGACGATTTAACAGATACAATGTTTTTCTGGATGTCGGGTTTTATATGACAGCACCATCGTACATCCACCCGTTTCTGTTAAGTAGGAAATGCTTATTATTCACATAATTTTCTTTTATTCTGTTAGCATCAGTTGGATGGGCCTTTTGGTTTAGATATGTATGTTTAGCACAAAATGGCATCCTTAATCTTCACGATAGTGATAGCCATAGTTTCGGGGAGTTTAAAATGCTGCAAGTGGACCTAGCTAGCATATAGTTGTGTTCTTGTAGTACATGTCAATTTCCGAATATGCATATGATCTAATTCTGAAATGAGACAACATAGTGGATCTAGATGCAGGCTTACATGTTCCACTTATTGAACTGAGAGCAGCTAAAACTAGCACGAGCTATATTATTCGAATCTCAATAATTTGATGAGTCATTAGTCTCCTTGAGTTGCTTCTATTATTTGCTCTATGATGTACTAGCATATACCATGATATTTTCATAGTGTTGTTTTTTCCTTGATTCGCTAGGAATACTGACAGCATCATGTACAAATAATTGACTAATTGCTCTACAACCATTTCTTCTCATGTCATATAAATGTCTAACGAAGGGAAAATTGAAATGTTATATATGCATATTTCTAATCATCGGTGTGGACTAGCAAAAATGCTCAATAATAACAGTGTTTGGTGGCTCCAGACACCATTATTATTATATGTGTTTTCTAAAAAAAGTGTTGGTGTATAATAAGCAGACTCTATTGTAGAATATGCCCTTGTTTTGAGTGCTGATATTTGCATCTAGAAAGTCAATTGCTTTAGTCACCGTAGTTGGAAGGTACTAAATGTTTTAGAGTATTAGGATTGCAAAAAAACATATATTATTTAGAAGTGTAAAACATTAGTCATTAGTAATCCCAAAGAAGTAAGGCTCTAGATTCTACCTATTAATTGTTGGAGTCGTTATTATCTTTGATGAGACCCCAAGGAAGTAAGGTTTCTACATGTTAATCATAGTATACTATGTCTTTTACCATCCAAGCTTAAATTTAGCATATCTTTTTCTCTAAAAGAATGTAGCATAGGATTCATATATGGTTGTGTTTGGACTTTAAGTAACATTCTTGATTCAAGTATCTCATTATTGACATGGACGCGTGCCATCACCTACTTATGCACATCCTATTATATATGACGTGAATGACTGAATCTCACCGGAAATTTTCATGTTGGCTTGAAAATTTTACATCCTAATCTTGCGCCTATACGCTCAGTCACGCTGTCCTCTACTGCTGTTTCTCCAAGCCACATCAATTCCCATATTATGGATTGTTAATAATATTTTCTCGATTTTGTGTTGCCATCGTTCAGTTAGGAGGATGTTAGAAATGAAGGATGCATATTCACAGGCTTCCTCGTCCCGGTCCCCTCCCTCAAGTCTCGCTGGTCGTCCACATGGAGCACGGGCTAGGAGGCATCAGAGAGGCCCTCGCCTGTGTCCACGCCCTCGACGCCGCCCGCATCTCCCTCATCCTCCGCCTCTCGGGAGGCCTGGCCGGCACATGCTCTGGTGTCTGCAAACGTGGAGTGAAGATCCACGGTGAGAAATCCCTAGATCGCTCCAGAAGTTTCTGCTGCGTTCTATTTGATGTGGAACAATCTAATCTCACATGATATTTCCTTTCCTAAACCTCTCTCGTCCAGGCCCTCATGCAATTGCCAAGGTAAACTGGTGAAGTTCTTACTGTAGATGTATTCGAGTATGTGATTGGATATGGCAAAGAATCTTATCCTTTTGCACTTGGGAGGATCAGCGAATTGAAAGAACAAGAAAATGCAGCTAGGGGGAATCAAACTATACACAGTGTGCTTGCTACTTAATTTCAAACAAGGGGGCATGGTAACTAATCGACAACAGCTCTTTATCATCTATTTACAAATTTACATATCCAAACATTCATGTCTGTCGACATTACTTTATCCAGAGTTACCTATCTCTGACCTTGAGATGAAGTATGTTCGTTTGTTCTTTCTAATCAGCGGCTATGGTCTAGTTGAGGAATTTACCGCAGTGCTTGCCAACATATATGGGACAGCCGGGGAGAAATTTAAAGTTATAGCTGTATTGCTGGACATCGATCATGCGTGGCACATCACAGTCGCAATAAGAATAACAACACACAACATCAAGATGTCTCAACTTACCCATACTAGCTTGACTGCAATGATGGTTCATGATTATTTTTTAAATAAATTTGATGATTGTTCAGTCCACAATATAGTCACTGTGTCATCTGATCAGTGTTATTTTGATGTCGTAACCTCAGTATGTAAGTCGGCATTTTACGGCGGCCCTCGGGGCCGGTAGGAGTGGCTAGGGCCATGTCTCTGTTGTTGAATTTATTTTATTGCAATTTGTGGCATGTCATGGATTATTTGAGGCTTTTCTGGAAAATAACCGGTAGTTTTATTTGCATTCGCTCGAATTTTCGGAAAAATTGTTGCTACTTATATTCTTTTCTACTTATAATATGTGATTCTGTTTCTGATTTTCTCACAATATTAGGATTTTGAGTTATGTTCGCATGTATGGTTCTTTTTCCTCGACAGCTACTGCAAGGTACATAGCTAGTCAGTCGGTGGACTGGATCAGTATGTTTCTTTTTATGTTCTACATTCAAATAGGTGTTGAGATCCAGTTTCTCATGTTGGAGAATGTCCTATCTGAATTTCTTCGCTTTTGTTAAATTATTGCGTTCTGCAGGTAGCAGAAAAAAAGGTTAAGATCCTGGGGCACTATAGCGAGCGAGGTCTCTTCGTACTTGTGCCCTTCAATGCAGCATACGAGGAAGAGAAGGTATGCTATTACCTTATCATACCTAGGCTGAACTATTGTTTATACTACACTTCACAATATTTCTTCTACCACAGTCAACATGATTATTATCCACCTAATTGTTGTACAAATAGTGTATTGGCAAGGAATTGTATAATTTCTAATCATACATGGGTTTGGATTCCTTCTACTATTAGAACCTGGACACATGGCCGGTATAATTGCGGAAAGATATCAATATTCACTCCTATGTTGGGAATTGATGATAAAAATTAAAGTGTTGCAGATTCAGGTCTTCCTCATTTCTTACTTCACCATAGTTGGTGGCACCTTTTATTTTATAAATTTCCTGTGATGTGAATAAAATGGTTTGTGGATCATTTCAATTGTATTTGAAGCACAACTATGTAAATATCGTTCAGTAAGTGGTTACTACGACAATCCCATAGAGTACATACTTCAGCGTGGTATCTAAAGAAAGTGCACTTTGACAGAAGAACTTGGCACCAGTTCCAGCCTCCTAATTAATGGTGAATTAAGTGTCTCTCCATATGCAAACCTCTATCACTATGTAGTATTTTGTTATATTCCTGCATGATATGTTTATTTTTTATTAATTGGGTTAGTCGGAAGAGTTGGCAGGATTATATGAGTAGCACGTGAATACATTTCTTTTTGTTGTCTACTAAGGTGTCAGTAGAAAGAAAATAATGAGGGGGGACACTCGTATGCTGGCAGAGGAAGAACAATATGGTTATTCTCTCCGTATGACGTTGGAGCAGACCGGATGAACCAAAGGTGCGAGCAGCTTGAGAGGATTAGAAATAGCTGAGCCTTGGAGGAAGAATGAAAGATATAATAATGACTTGACTTTAGGAATAGTGTTAGCATACTTTCTTTCTAAGCATATTTATTTGTGTTTGGTGAAATAGATGTAGCAATACATCATCTCTACAGACACTTCATCTATGCAAATAATCTAGCAAATGCTCATCGCACATGTTCATAAATTCCAATGATCATTTATCATAATATCAATATATTTTATATTTTCATAACAATGCACTATCATGTCTACACATGCCAACAGGTAAAGAAACTCGAGAGCCCATAGTAACGCACGGGCATACTAGTAATAGAAAGCGTCTATGTACGGGGCCTACCCATGGCACCTAGGAGTCAACGAGTAGACGCCAGGACATGAGGAAGCTTTGCCCAGAAAACACCGTAACCAATGTATGTTGCATCCTAGAGGCTCATGCTCTAAGTAACACTAACTGCATCTGTCTAGGACTCAACGAGCAAACTAAACGACGCTCTCCAAGGGGGAGATGACAACTCAAACTTACATGTTACTACGGAAACTTACATGTTAAAAAACTGTAATTATTGTTTGTAACACAGTTGGTGCAACTCAAACTTACATGTTACTAGAGATATATCGGGTAACACATTTCAGATCGTACGCACTATGTGTTACATTTAAACACTGCAACACAAATGTTGAGTTACTGCTATTTTACATGTAACACAGTTAGTCAAGTGTTGCATGGTTGCGTTACCAAAGCTCTGTCGTGTTGTAGAGATCCCACTTGTCACCCTACACCGCCACTACATGAAACGACCCAGGCGCCAACAGCCAGATCCCGTCGGCGTAGCCCGAGATTGCCGTCGGCCTAGGCTACGCCGACGACAGTCGTCGGTGCTTTGCCCCGTACGCATAGCCTATGTAGCCATCAGCGTATGGAATGCTGCCGGCATATGCTCGCAGGTCTAGCCCAGGGCTTATTGAATCTTGGGTCCAACCTTGTTTTGAAATATTGCTATGACCTAACCGAACACAAACCAAGAGAAGGCTCCACTTTCCTACCCCCTTTCTATGCCCGTCTAGGGGGGTAGACGACGTAGGACGCACGATCTATGGTTTTCCGAAAAGAGGGCTCCGGTAACTCGGGAGTCCCTCAAAAACTTGCATGTGACCCTAGGACATGTAGTTAAGTGTTGTAGAATGATGAGAGAGACAATACCCACCTCACTTGCATGCATAGTCTTCACACGTGTGCATGCAATAACTTGCACCGAAAGCTCCAAAACTCCCGCCCACGGATATACCACATGGAATCTTCTTGAGTCTTGGGTCCAAGCTTGTCTTGACATGTTTCTATGACCTAATCATGCATAAAACAAGATAAGGTCCCACTGTTCTACCCCCTTATGTTGCTCGTCTATGGGCATACGACACAACACGCGCGGTCCAGGGTTTCCCCAAAGAGGGGCTTCGATGCCTCAGGGTCCCAAAAAGAGGGGTTTTCAGGGTTTCCCCAAAAGAGGGGCTTCGGTGGCTCAAGGTCCATACAAATTGAGATATATATATATTTAACATTTATGTTGTAGTTGTATATATTTGTGTATTTTGTTGTTTTTATTTCATATTATGTTTTAGTATCAGGTTCCGGAAGATTCACGTCGTTATTCTATGCGGGTGGCGGGATACCGAAAATCGGAGGTATAATCTCCAATTTATTTATGTCATGGGAATGACCACGACAGTCGCTACCAGGGGTAGCGATTGGAAGGATTTAGGGCAAGAGAAAGTCACCATCTGCGGTGTGAGATTGAGGGCAAAGTCATGGGGATTTACCCAGGTTCTCCTCCCCCGTAGGGTAAAGACCTACTCCTGCTAGATTGTATTATCAGGAGTGGCGAGCTCGGCGGCTAGGCAGCGAGTCACTTGGATGGGGTGTATGATGGAACGTGAGTACAAAAAGTACCCTAGGGAGGTTTATATAGGGGGTACCTCGCTAGGGTTTACAGGATTACAACCGAATCAGTTAAGAACTCGGAGGATTTGACCTAATACGACTGGGCCTATCTATGCTTCTAAGCCATCATCTTCTAGTCGTCGGGATTCCCCCTCAGTCGCATTCTAGTCGTTGTCCTACAGGCCCACTCGCAATGGTCTTGGTCCAGTCGAGCGTCCTGCTGGGCATACCCCATTCAGCATATCCCAATCAGTAGTCCCTGAGGCCAACGCTGATTCGACGCAGGTGTTTGTTTGGCAGTCGGAGTAGGCGAGTCCAGGTGGACGCCCAGTCGAATCGGCGGTGGGCTCCTCCAATGAAGGGAGAAACTCCTCAAATGTGTCTTCAGTCGTCGCATTAGCGAGTGGAAATGCGTTCGAGTCACCACACCCATTCGATTCGTAGGGGCAAGCAGGCGAGTCGAGTGGACGAAGTTGGACCGCCAGCTTGGTCAAACTAGCCGTTGGGTAATCCAACAGTAACTTTGGCGAATTTACCGCGAGGTAACGGCTCTCCCGAGATTAGTAGGTAGCATCTCATTATAAGGAGAATGGCAGGAGAATTTTACGAATCTTCTTCGCATTTTCCCAACCTCACGCACCTTCAGTCCCCAATCCTTCTCCCGATCCAGGATCTTCGAACCAAGCGATCCCAGTCTTCTCCGATGGCGCCGCCGAAGGATCTATGGGGCAAGTCAAAGTGTACCACCGCCGCCTTGAAATCTTTCCAAGATGCCGGGATTCTCTGCAAGGGGAACTGGCGGATCCCCGCACCCGGCGAGACGGAGCCAAAGCGTCACCCCGGCGAATTCATTTTCTTCCAGAGCCACTTGGAAAGGGGGCTAGGGTTCCCCACATCAATCTTCTTCCAGCGGTTCTGCTCATATTATGCAATCAGGCCATCCTATCTAGGGCCACACAACATCGAGCAACTCGCCATATTCGTCGCCTTCTGCGAGTGCTACTTGGAGTGTCGTCCCTACTTCCCTCTCTGGCTAGAGCTATTCCACGGCCGCATCAGCTGTGAGGGGGTAGGCGGCCTAGTCTTGGCGGCAGGCGGCATTACCTTCCAGCTGAAGCCCAAGGCCAAGTTCGTGAAGCTCCTACTACCGAAGAAGGCCGCAAGCGAGTGGAAGAAGAACTGATTTTACGTGAAGGAGTCCACTCCTGATGGCGAGGTGTCGCTTCCGATGTACACCGCGGAGAGGAGCGAGCCATGCCGGTTTTCGGTGACCAAGCTTCCTGATGATCAGAAGATGGTTGTCGATTAAATGGTGACGCGAATCAAGGAGCTGAAGGAGTGATACGTTGCTAACGTATCCATAATTTTTGATGTTCTATGCTTGGTTTTATCTACTTTCTTATGTCTTGTCCACACTTTGGAGTACTTTTTATACACTTTCTTGGACTAACCTATTAACAAGATGCCACAGTGCCAGCTGCCTATTTTCTGTTGTTTTTGGTTCCAGGAAAGTCAGAAAATGAATATTCTCGGAATTGGACGGGACAAAAGCCAAAGTCAGTTTTTCACCGAGGGGGACACGGAGCCAGAATACGAGACGGAGAGGGGCCACAGGGCCGCCACACCACCTGGCCGCGCGGTCAGGCCTGGCCCACGCCATGGGGTGGTGTGGCCACCTAGGGCACCCCCTCGGCCTCCCCTTTCGCCTATAAGATGCCTCCGATATAGAAACCCTAAGTACCCGATCAAAATTCCACGAAAGAGTCTGTAGCCGCCGTCATATCCATCCCTAGATCAGGAGGGATCTGAAGCTCTTCCCGGCACCCTGCCGAAGGGGAGAATTCACCTTGGAGGCCTTCTTCATCACCATGCAAGCCTCCGGTGTGATGCGTGAGTAGTTCATCCTTGGAATATGGGTCCATGTAGTAGCTAGATGGTTGGTTCTTCTGCTTTGTGCTACCATGTCAAGATCTTGTGAGTTCCGTTCATGATCAAGATCATCTATTTGTAATCATACATGTTGTGTTTGCGGGGATCCGATGGATATTGAGATGCTATTTCAGATTGATTATTGATTCTATCATGTCTTTGTTATTTGTGATCTTGCATGCTCTCCGTTGTTAGTAGATATCTTGGCCGAGTAGATGCTAGAAACTCCAAGAGGGAGTATTTATGCTCGATAGTGGGTTCATGCCTCTAGTAATCTGGGGAAGTGACAGAAATCTCTAAGGTACTAGATGTGATGTTGCTACTAGGGAGAAAACATCAATCCTTTGTTCATAGAACAATCGTATTGTTTACTTTACATGCAATGCGTAATGCAATTATCTGTTGCTTGCAACTTAATACTCGAGGGGGTTCGGATGATAACCTGAAGGTGGATTATTAGTCATAGATGCAGTTGGATTATGGTCTATGTATGATGTTGTAATGCCCAATCAAATCTCATAGGAGTCAAGATGATTAGTATATAGCATGTATGCTTTCTCGATGTTTGTCAATTACCCCGTTGTAATTTGTTCACCCAACATGTCATCTATCTTAAGAAGAACCACCACTAGTGAACTGTGGACCCTGGTCCTTTCTTTTACCATCAATCTACAATTGTTTACTGCTTTCTGTTTACTTTCTGCAACCTTTTACTTTCTTCCACACAATATGTTTTATCCTTTGTTTTCAGCAAAACCAGTGAGATTGACAACCTCACTATAAGTTGGGGGCAAAGTTCTGTGGTTGTGTTGTGCAGGGTTCCATGTTGGCAACAACACCTTGGAGGTGTTTCCTTGCTCCTACTGGTTTGATAACCATGGTTTCATAACTGAGGGAAAACTTGCTGCTGTGCTCATAATACCTTCCTCTTTGGGTTCCCCAATGAGCTCGATATATTTTGGGCCATCAAGCTATTTTTCTAGCGCCGTTGCCAGGGAGTCAAGGACATCTTCACAAGGGGAGTCTCTCATAACCAATCTCTTTACTTTGTTATTTTTGTTTTGCTTAGTTTATTTTTTCTTTCTTTGCTTGTTTCTTTATCAAAAACACAAAAAAATTAGTTTTACTAGTTTGCTTTCTTATTAAAAACACAAAAAAATGACTACTCTTGAAAATACTAAGTTGTGTGACTTCACTAGCACCAATAACAATGATTTCATGTGCACACCTATTGCTCCACATGTTCCTGAAGCTACTTTCTTTGAAATCAAACCTGCTCTACTCAATCTTGTTATGAGAGAACAATTTTCCGGAATTGGTACTGAAGATGCTGCTGCTCATCTAAATAACTTTGTTGAACTTTGTGAGATGCAAAAGCATAGGGATATAGATGGAGATATTATTAAGCTGAAATTGTTTTCTTTCTCTTTGAGAGGAAAAGCTAAAGAATGGTTGCAATCCTTAACTAGAAATAGTATTGATTCTTGGACTAAATGCAAAGATGCTTTCATTGGAAAATACTATCCTCCTGCTAAGATTATATCTATGAGAAGTGAAATAATAAAGTTTAAACAATCTGATAATGAACATGTTGCTCAAGCTTGGAAAAGAATGAAATCTTTGATAAAGAATTGTCCCACTCATGGACTGACTGCTTGGATGATTATCCAAACCTTTTATGCAGTTGAACTATTCTTCAAGAAATCTATTGGATTCTGCTGCTGGAGGTACCTTTATGACCATTACTTCGGGTGCTGCAACAAAGCTTCTGGATAATATGATGGTTAACTATTCTGAATGGCACACTGAAAGATCTCCACAAGGTAAGAAGGTAAATTTTTGTTGAAGAAACCTCTTCCTTGAGTGATAAAATTGATGTTATTATGTCTATGCTTGTTAATGGGAAGGCTCATATTGATCCAAATCATGTTCCCTTAGCCTCTTTGGTTGCTCAAGAAGAGCAAGTTGATGTGAACTTTATAAGAAACAATAATTTTAGCAACAATGCCTACAAGAATAATTTTGGTAATAATAACTATAGGCCATATCATCCCAATAATGGTAATCCTTATGGAAATTCCTACAACAATAATAGGAGTGCTCCCTCTGAACTTGAATTTATGCTTAAAGATTTTATTAGTAAACAAACTTGATGCAGCCCGTCCTACGGACGCTCCTACATCTACACCACCAAGTCCCCCAAGTGGACCGATGACCCGTGCCCGAGTCAAGCTCCTTCAACATAAGGTGAACTCACTCCTTGTCTCATGTGATTTCGATACATCCTTGGATGGCTTGCTACTTCATTCCAATACTCTATGCATCCTCAGGTATGAACCACATGAAGAAATGCCAAGAGAAGGAGCCAAGCCAACGCGAACCGGAGTCCCAGGCTAAACCGGCACCAGGTCCGGCGGACCGGACTCCTCGCCGGAACTTCCGGCGCACGCCCCGATGGACCGGACCACCGACCGGAACTTCCAGCGCACACCGAAACGGACCGACGCCGACTGAAACATGTCTCTGCCTACTGTTCTGGTAGCCGACCGAAATTACCGACGCGGATCAGAATTTTTGGCGCCCATGTCCGGCGCGACCAGACTTATTGCCAGAATGCCCAATCTCAAAGTCAACATGGGTTTGATGCCCAAGAATATTCCTATTTCGCCCAGTTTTTACCCTTTTATGCCTAAAGTACCCCTGAACTAGTGGCTGGCCTATATATAGTCCCCCACCTCCTTTGTAAACCCTAGGCATGATATTTGGAATTAGTGGAAACCCCTTGTGGATCTATCTAGTTCTTGCCTCATGCTCCTTTGACAAAGGAGCACCAAATATCACAAACCTCGTTGGAGTTTGCATCGTGCCTCCGCGTTGTACAAGGCCTAGGCATCGGAGTCCCTTTGCCTAGACGTCAAGATCTCACCGAGTCTCCCATCTCGCCGTGCCGGTTCGAGAGAGAGATCCCCACCCGACGCTCCTAGGGATTGCGCTGGACTGGTAGCCGTCGGCGTGAGCAATTGGCTTGTATCGTGTCTTCGTGGTGTGTGTGTGTGTTCATCATGTTCTTCGTGTGTGAGTTTGCGGTTTCGCTCTCTCTCACCCCCACACCCCTCTGCCTCGATTTCAAGGGATTCATGAAAGATTGGGCCACCCTCGAGGTTAGCCCTCAACATATTGGTATCAAGAGCTTCGTTGCTCACGAATTGCCCCACAAATTTTTCTTCTATCCACCAAATTTTTGAAAATCCCCAAAAAGAGCCCCAAATTTGCCTTCGGATCGATCTCTGGATTTGGTGCGTTTTTCGTGGTTTTGTTCCACAGACCTGTTGCTTTGGGTACCGATCTACCTTCCTAGAACCTTTTCCCAGCCCAATTTAGACAAATTTTCAAAAAATTTGACCGATTTGACTTTTGGAGTTCGTCACGAACTCAAACCGGCACCAGGCTCGGTGGACCGGCCCAGCCGCTGGAAATTTCGGCGACAGTTCCGGTGAACCGAAATAGCCACAGGAATTTCTGGCGCCAGGCTCGGCGCCACTGGTTTGGTCGCCGAAAATTTAGTTTCACCCATTTTTGTCTGTTTTTCCTCTTGTGTTGTTCGTGTTGGAGATATGCCCAAGAGGCAATAATAAAGTGGTTATTATCATATCTTCACACTTATGATAAATGTTTACATACCATGCTATAATTGTATTAACCGGAAACATTAATACTTGTGTGATTTGTAAACATAAAAGAGTCCCTAGTAAAGCCTCTTGTTAAACTAGCTTGTTGGTTAATATATGATCATGGTTTCCTGATCATGAACATAGAGATGTTATTAACAACAGGATCATATCATTAGGAGAATGATGTGATGGATATACTCCTATAGATAAGCGTAGCATAAAGATCAAGTCATTTCAATAGTTCAATTGCTATATGCTTTCTGATACATAGTAACCTAATTCCTTCGACCATGAGATCATGCATATCACCTTTACCGGATGGATGCTTTGATGACATCAAACACCACACCGTAACAGGGTGGCTATAAAAGTGGCATTGAGTGTTCGGAAAGTATTGGTTGAAACACATGGATCAAGAGTGGGATTTGTCCATCCATATGACGGATAGATATACTCTGGGCCCTCTCGGTGAAATGTCATCCAATTGGCTTGCAAGCATGTGACTTGGTCACAAGGGATCACATATCACGGGAACGAGAAAAGAGTACTTATCAGTAACGAGGTTGAACTAGGTATGCAGAGATACCGACGATCATAACCTCGGATAAGTAACATATCGTGAGACAAAGGGAAATTGGTATCGTATGTAAGTGGTTCATTCGATCGCAAAGTAATCGTAGAAATATGTGGGAGCCATATGAATTTCCAGATTCCTCTATTGGTTATTGTTCGGAGAAGTGTCTCGATCATGTCCGCATAATTCACGAACCGTAGGGAGACACACTTAAGGATTCGACGTTGTTTGAGTAGTTATGGTATTATGAGAAAGAGACCGAATGTTGTTCGGAGTCTCGGATGGGATCCGGGATATCACGAGGAGATCCGGAATGGTCCGGAGAATAAGATTCATATAAGGAAAGTCCTGTTTCGGAGTTGGGGAATGGTTCCGGTGTTTTCATCGGGAACATTCTAGAAGGTCCCGGAATGTCCGGCACTCCGGAGGGGGAAGGGTACATGAATGTGTCATTACATATTGGAATGATTGCATCATATACTAAGTGTTCTCGCTGTCCAAAATAAAGGGTTTATTTAAATCCTAAATTGAAAAGTCAAACGGCTAGTTTGAAAGTCAAACGGCAAGTTTTTGGAAAGTGGAAAGAGGAGGAAAAGAGGGAAACCGAGTTGGAGAGGGAGACCTCCTCCAACCGGCGGCCAACTCCAATGCCGAGTTGGGGAGGGACTCCACTCCCTCCCCCTGGCGCGCCAGCCCCCTCCCACCTATATAAGGAGGGGCAGGGCTCCCCTCCTTACACACACAAGTTCCTATCCTCTAATCTAAACCCTAGACCTAAACCCCGGTTTAGAGCTATTTCGGTTTAGAGCCTTCTAATTGGTTTAGAGCCCTCTAATTGGTGTGTCTAATTACTAGACCACTAATAGCCTCTCTCATAAGCTCCACCATACTCGCACCGGCTTAAGGCGAAGCCCTGCGGGATCTTCCCTCTACTTCCGGTACCACGCCGTTGTGCTGCCGGAATCGCGAGGAGAGTGCTACAACCTCCGCTGCCTGCTGGAACAAGGGAGAGGAAGGTCTTCGTCGAGTACCGAACGTGTGACCGACTGCGGGAGCGCTGCTGGAACGTGGCGCCGGAAGGATCGTCTACGCGATCTTGAGATCGGAAAGAGTACGACTACATCACCCACGAGAATCTGCTCTCGTTAACCGCTTTGGAATCTTCGAGGGTGAGTTCCACTATCGACTCGTTGCTACAATCTAGTAGATAGATCTTGGCTTGTTTGTTTGTATGCGATAGAAAAATTTTGTTTTCCATGCTACGAACCCCTACAGTGGTATCAGAGCCGTGTCTATATGTAGATCTGTTGCACGAGTAGAACACAATGGTCATTGTGGGCGTTGATGCTTTTATTGTCGATTGCTTCTTGTGTACTTTGTATCTTGCGGTATGTTGGGATGAAGCGGCCCGGGCTAACCTTACATGACATCGTTCATGAGACTTGCTCCACGCTTGACATGCAACTTGTATTGCATAAGTGGCTTTGCGGGTGCCTGTTTCTCCTAGCATAGTTAAGATCCAATTTACAACGGGTGATTAACAATACTAGTATCAATGTTGTGGTTCTTGTTCGTAAGTTAGAACGACACTTATTGAAAGCCCCAAACCACGTAAAACATGCAAAGAAAGTAGAGACGTCTAACTTTGTTTTGCAGGGGTGTGCAGTGATGTGATATGGCCATGATTGTGATTATATTTGATGTATGCAATGTTCCTTATTGTAAGTTGGCAACCGGCAGGAGCCATATGGTTGTCTTTAATTTCTGTTAAGACCTGCGTGTCTATTCAAAATAGTTGTAATAGTTGATGCTGGTGGACGACAACCATGAAGAAGCATCATTGACCTTGATGCTATGCCGGTGATGATGGAGATCATGTTCGTGCTTGAAGATGGAGATCGAAAGCACAAAGAAGAAAGGCCATATCATATCACATATTATGAATTGCATGTGATGTTAATCCTTTATGCATCTTGTATTGCTTAGTAGACGACGGTAGCATTATAAGATGATCCCTCATACACATAAATTTCAAGTTCTAAAGTGTTCACCCTTAGTATGCACCGTTGCCAAAGCTTGCTACTTCGAAGCACCACGTGATGATCGGGTGTCTTTGATTCCGCGGGTGAATACAACGTAAGCAAGCCAGATTTGCTTATGCGGTAGCTAAGGTTTGATCTTGACGAGCCTAGCATGTACAGACATGGCCTCAGGAACACGGATCACCGAAAGGTAAAGCATGAGTCATATAGTAGATATGATGAACATGTTGATTGTTCGCCATTGAAGCTGCATCAACTCTCGTGATGATCGGTTTTGATGTGGTGGATTTGGTTCGTGTGATCACTAAAACAATGTGAGGGATATTGTTTTGAGTGGGAGTTCACCTAGATTAATTTAATTATTAATTAGAACTCAATTTATCATAAACTAAATCAAAGTGAATTTGCATAGTTGTTGTAGTCATTGGCATCCGTTTACCACCTTGCGCTTAGTTATAATTGAGATGATAGAACTATAGAATTCTGGTTAGTTACTTTACGAACTGGTATCGTATTGTTTTGAAGTGTTAATCTAAAGTTTAAAAGTCCTATTGCAAACTTTCAGTAAGTTCCGGTTACTCCATGAAGTTTAATAATTAGTATTAAATCAAGAGTAACAATTCCAAATGTTAGTATATAAGTATCATGTTTGTCTCCATGATTCTTGATATTCAAAGGATTCTCTTAATATCAAGGTTATCTAGGATCTGAAAGAGTTGTTTCAGAAACCATGATGTGTGGAAGATATTGTGATATCTGAAACGAAGTTTTGGTTGCAACATGATAGAGTATAATATGGCAAAAGTCATGTTCTCATATTTGATGAGAGTTTGCAAAAAGGTTGGAGACACTTGTTGTCCTAATCCTCCAAAAGGTTTTGGATAGCAACATTATACTCATAATTCATCGTTATAAGCTAAAAGTAGCTTGATCATGGATGATTCCATGATAAGGGTGAATATTTGATGTATGTAAAATGTTTACTACACCAAGAGATTACTAAAGAAAGGAATTTGAAAGAATACCAAACATTTGATGATGGTGATCTACTTCAAAGTGCAAGTCCAAAGACATTGGTATTTAATTATACACACTTTGGACTATATGTCATATGTATGACTCCACTATTGATGTTGATAGATTCTTTCAAACAGAAAAGGAAATATTGAAAGAGAATATCATAAATATATGGCAGAAAAGAAAAGACTAGAATTGTTCAGTTTAAGTATATAGATGATATACATGGTATGGAAATATTCTTTGCTTATTAAACAATGTGGTTCTTCAGTATTTGATACTGAATTTGTTGGTGTGAATCGTCATACGAAACAACACAATTCATGAACTACAATGGCCTAAGTAACTAGCAAAAGAATATGTGATGATGTTCATCGAGAACAAAATAAAGGGTTATTGTGTTGCTCGTTAAACATCAAAGCTTGCCTTCAAGATTTGTTTTATCAGGTATTATGAGAACAAAAGGGTTGTTCAAATAATTTCCGTAATCCATAAAAGATGGATGATTCACAAATCTCGTTGGAGAAATCACATCCATAAAACTAGTGCTAAAATGTCGAAAGACAAATTGATTGAAAGATCACTTAGGAAGTGACATCGCTGTTTGAATTATATTGGAAAGATAACATGAAGAAACTCCATGTGGATGGAATTTTGGAGTCTTCTGATTTTTGATCAAATGACGCTTGTGAAACTTTCCTAGAGATAATTAAAACTTCGTTCATAGGCCAAAAGGGAACGAATGACTAGCTTATTGGAACTTGTACATATTGTTGTATGAAATCCATTATGTGTAGTCAAGAGCGATGGATTTCAACTTCATATGCTTTCTCCGAAAATTTGAGTGAATATATGAATATTTACTTAATAAGGATGAAGTGTGAAATATTTGAAGAGTTCAAAGACTTTCAAGATGAAGTGCAAAATCATTGTAACAAGAATATAAATAGTTTATGATAAGATCATAAAGGAAGATATTTGAGTTACAAGTTTAGCATAATACCTAAGATTTAAGGAATCGTTCCGTGGATTTGCATTTTCCCGAAACACCATAAGTGTATGGAGCGTTCGAGATATGTAATTAAACCTTGTTTGACATGGTAAGATCAAAGGTATAATTTATAAAACTGCCATTATATTTTAAAGATTAAAAGCTTTAGGGATTACCGTTTTTCCACTGAAAAGAGCTCCATCGTAATCCGTTGAAATGACACCATATAAAGTTATGGTTTGGGATAAAACCCAAGTTGTCCTTTCTTAAACATTGGTATGCTATGCATAAGAAAGATGTTTTGCAACCAAAGTCGGATGAACCTGTCTTTGTATGACTATTAAGTATTCCTCCATAAACACCGGAGACAAAAGTGTTTGTTGCTTAGAACGTCAAGTTTCTTTTGGAAGGAATTTTTCGTGAAAAGTTAAGTGGGAGGACAATAGAACTTTGATAAGGTTAAAAGAACCTTAGCTGTATGTGCAAAGTTGCGAAGCGCCGAAAAGTGTTCCGGAGGCGGCAACAATGCTCATGGCTCACGTGCCTCAAATGTTGTGGTCACGGAGATCTAAGTTCCTATTGAAACAAGTAGATCGGGTAAACAATCAAATACCAAGATTTGAGGGTTGAATCATTATTTAAGAATAATGAACCGACTACATGCAAAGAAGCGATGATGGGCCCTGACTCCGTCAAATGGCTTGAAGCCATAAAATCCGTGATAGTTCCATACACGAGAAATCAAGTTTTGAACTTGAAGGACCCTCGAGAAAGGTGTAAGACCTTACAGTTGTGTCTGGATCTATAAAGAAATAGACATGGATGTTTTACATCTATGAAATAGTCGACATGTTGGGAAAGAGTTCACAACAATGTTCAAAGGTTGACTATGACAAGATTTGATCTGTCATAGTGATATTTAGTCTAGATGGATTAATGTAGCAACCACTACATATAATTTGTTATATGGTAGTTGAATAAACAAAACAAATTCTTCTAATAGAATCGTTACCTAGGACATGTGCATAACACGGTCCATAGGGTTTTGTTAATTCAAAGGATGCTAAAAGCATATGCAAACTTCAATGGTTAGAGTGAGCATAGCGGAGTTGGAATCTTCACTATGATGAAACTGTTAAAAGGGTTTAATTTCATCAGAGACAATGAAGATGCTTGCATTTGCAAGAAATTAAGTGGGAGCGCTAAGACATGTTTCTAATACATTATGTGGAAGACATATTGTTGATTGGAAATAATGTATATTTTATTAACACATATTAAGAATTTCATCCCGATGAAAGACTTAGGCAAAACCCAAATATTTGGCATCAATAGACGCTAATATGGTTGTGCCAGAAGTACATAGACAAGATATTGAATGAGTTCAATATAGAAACTACAAGAGAGGTTCTTGTCGCACAGAAAGGATTGAATGAGTTCAATGTTGATGATATATTCAAGTGTATTGACATTTGGTAAAGTGAAACGAATAATCAAGTATAGATTGATACTTGATGTATGAAATCACAAAAAGTATTTATATCAATCATACTGTGATATGTACAAATCCAGATATGTCCTATGCTCTAAATGTTGTGAGCATATACCAGAATGATTCGTAAGATGATCATTGGACAATAGTAAGGATATTCTTATGATCTTTTTGAAAGAACTAAGAGTATAATATTTGTAGAAGTGACAAATAGATGGTTAGTTCATTGTAAGAGTACTACATTGATACTAGTTTTGTCACAAAGTACAAATTAAGTTTATCTCAATCTAAATTAAGGGTGGCACAATATAATGGAAAGTGAGTTCCATAATGGATTTGGATGAGTTCCAAAGTTAAGACATTGTGACAGATACTACAACAAAAGGCTAAGTATATGACTGCTATATTAGCAGCAAAAGAGGGCATTTGTGTCAAGTAGTTTGTTATCAAACTAGGTGTAGTTCACAGTGGGATAATACTATGAAGATATATTGTGCGACAATATTATCAACATGTTTTAAACCCAAAGAGCTAAAGGTCACACCGAAAGACCAAATTTATACAAAGCCATCTCATTAGAGAATGAGTGATGCGTAGAGACGCAAAGACATGCAATTACACACGGACCTGGAAGTGTCAGATCCGGAGATCAGTTGACCACTAGCAATCGTGTACATACAACACCGGAAAGCCATAGGTGTTATATACACAAAGGTTCGAAACTAGATTATTGACTCTAGTGCAAGTGGGAGACTGTTGGAGATATGCCCAAGAGGCAATAATAAAGTGGTTATTATCATATCTTCACACTTATGATAAATGTTTACATACCATGCTATAATTGTATTAACCGGAAACATTAATACTTGTGTGATTTGTAAACATAAAAGAGTCCCTAGTAAAGCCTCTTGTTAAACTAGCTTGTTGGTTAATATATGATCATGGTTTCCTGATCATGAACATAGAGATGTTATTAACAACAGGATCATATCATTAGGAGAATGATGTGATGGATATACTCCTATAGATAAGCGTAGCATAAAGATCAAGTCATTTCAATAGTTCAATTGCTATATGCTTTCTGATACATAGTAACCTAATTCCTTCGACCATGAGATCATGCATATCACCTTTACCGGATGGATGCTTTGATGACATCAAACACCACACCGTAACAGGGTGGCTATAAAAGTGGCATTGAGTGTTCGGAAAGTATTGGTTGAAACACATGGATCAAGAGTGGGATTTGTCCATCCATATGACGGATAGATATACTCTGGGCCCTCTCGGTGAAATGTCATCCAATTGGCTTGCAAGCATGTGACTTGGTCACAAGGGATCACATATCACGGGAACGAGAAAAGAGTACTTATCAGTAACGAGGTTGAACTAGGTATGCAGAGATACCGACGATCATAACCTCGGATAAGTAACATATCGTGAGACAAAGGGAAATTGGTATCGTATGTAAGTGGTTCATTCGATCGCAAAGTAATCGTAGAAATATGTGGGAGCCATATGAATTTCCAGATTCCTCTATTGGTTATTGTTCGGAGAAGTGTCTCGATCATGTCCGCATAATTCACGAACCGTAGGGAGACACACTTAAGGATTCGACGTTGTTTGAGTAGTTATGGTATTATGAGAAAGAGACCGAATGTTGTTCGGAGTCTCGGATGGGATCCGGGATATCACGAGGAGATCCGGAATGGTCCGGAGAATAAGATTCATATAAGGAAAGTCCTGTTTCGGAGTTGGGGAATGGTTCCGGTGTTTTCATCGGGAACATTCTAGAAGGTCCCGGAATGTCCGGCACTCCGGAGGGGGAAGGGTACATGAATGTGTCATTACATATTGGAATGATTGCATCATATACTAAGTGTTCTCGCTGTCCAAAATAAAGGGTTTATTTAAATCCTAAATTGAAAAGTCAAACGGCTAGTTTGAAAGTCAAACGGCAAGTTTTTGGAAAGTGGAAAGAGGAGGAAAAGAGGGAAACCGAGTTGGAGAGGGAGACCTCCTCCAACCGGCGGCCAACTCCAATGCCGAGTTGGGGAGGGACTCCACTCCCTCCCCCTGGCGCGCCAGCCCCCTCCCACCTATATAAGGAGGGGCAGGGCTCCCCTCCTTACACACACAAGTTCCTATCCTCTAATCTAAACCCTAGACCTAAACCCCGGTTTAGAGCTATTTCGGTTTAGAGCCTTCTAATTGGTTTAGAGCCCTCTAATTGGTGTGTCTAATTACTAGACCACTAATAGCCTCTCTCATAAGCTCCACCATACTCGCACCGGCTTAAGGCGAAGCCCTGCGGGATCTTCCCTCTACTTCCGGTACCACGCCGTTGTGCTGCCGGAATCGCGAGGAGAGTGCTACAACCTCCGCTGCCTGCTGGAACAAGGGAGAGGAAGGTCTTCGTCGAGTACCGAACGTGTGACCGACTGCGGGAGCGCTGCTGGAACGTGGCGCCGGAAGGATCGTCTACGCGATCTTGAGATCGGAAAGAGTACGACTACATCACCCACGAGAATCTGCTCTCGTTAACCGCTTTGGAATCTTCGAGGGTGAGTTCCACTATCGACTCGTTGCTACAATCTAGTAGATAGATCTTGGCTTGTTTGTTTGTATGCGATAGAAAAATTTTGTTTTCCATGCTACGAACCCCTACAGTTCGTGTTTTGTGTGCGTGTCGCCAAACTAACTTCAAGCTTCCGCAACAATATTCACATACCGCGCTCATCGACACCACGACACCGGACATCATCCCCAACACCGGTAACAAGTCATCATACCAAAGGTATAACTTGTTCCACCTTGTTAACCCTTCTTCCTTGAGTGTATCTATCCTATGAGAGCAACTCATCTTGTGTTTGCCTAAGCACTATGCACCTGTCCTTGGAAAGTGAGAGTGTGAGAGAAAATACAAGAGTTAACATAGTAGTATAGAAAGGGAGAAAAAGAATAAAAAAAGAGAGAAAAAGAAAAAGCAAAAGAAAAATAGAAAGAAACATAGTCTCCCAATACAAAGAGAGTCTCAAGCTTGTAAGCAAAGAGAGAAAATGAGCACGACCGAGGCAAGTGCACAAATCCGTTGCTTACTTCTCTTTTGGCAAACGAGTTGTGGTCTCTCCTTGCGTTGGCACGACACCGAGCGTAGTCTTCGTTAGGACCTTTTGTGCTCATTTTCATAGTCGTGCTAACCACATCCGTCTCCACGTGTGTGTATCCTAGTGTTTTGTATATCGCCTCCTATTTGCTTTTGATCTTTTGGTTCTCTACCATGTTTGACAATAACCTTTTCTTTGGATCGTTTCGTTTGGTTTTCCACAACCCTAACCTTCCACCCACAACTTTGAGAGTTTTAGCTTTCCTTCTTTAGTGTGAGTTTTCTTTGCGTTTTCACTTTGCAAGCCAATAGTTCTCACTTGTGGTTTCTAGTTCGGTGCAATCCCCAAGGTGAGGTACAAGGCTAACACCACCATATTCCACTTCCATATACAATCCTTGTGTGTTGACAAAATGGATAGGCACGGTGAGTCGAGACAACCACCTCCCCAAGAAGAAGAACAAGGACCGTACATGACGCACGCAAGTCACTTCATCGTCCGAGAAGAGTTCTGTGAATGTTGCCAAGCCCTTGAGAAGTGACAAGATGAACAATTTGGCGAGACGTAAGCCGAGTTCAAGAACATCGATAACTGCTTTGATGGCCTCGAAAGACAAATGCACGCAATGCATCACAACTTTGGCCATCAAAATGAAGCGCTCCAATGCTCCGTCGCCGAAACAAATGACAATCTTCGACGCCTCATCGACGGAATGGCAAGGCCACTCTCATGTGCATCAAGTTCTTCGCGTCGTCATGTTCCTCTCTAACAAGATCTCCATCCAAGTGCTCCGAGACGCAATGATGCCCCCGTGGTTGAAGATGGAAGTCCTTCCAACTATGTACCTTCTCCACGGAATGCCGCAACATCAAGCTATGACAGTGATTTCTCTTCAAGGCCACAAGCAAGGCAAGAAGCACACCGTCATCACGCAAGGGCATTGGTGATACAACAAGAGCAATCACGAGAAGAACCGCAAGTCCACCAACATCGCCCGCGACACGTACTTGACACAACAAGTGATGACTACAATTTGGAAAATCAAGCTCGTCATCGACGTGAAGCTCTCCAAGATCCTCCTCCTCGTCATCATCTTCATGAACGTCCGCACCGACACCATGGTCATCACGAGGCGCCTCCTCGACCATGCCAAAACTTGGAGCGTCAAGTGGTCCAAATTGAGCGACGCCCACCACGTCAAGACGCTCAAGACCATGATCTTCGTCGTGAGGCCCATGTGCCTAACCAACATCACCAACCGAGGAATGAGCCTCCCCTTCATCGTCAACCACGTCAAGATGCCCCACACCCTCACCACCATGAGGGCCAAGCGCCTCAACCACGTCAACAACCGCGCCAAGAGCAAGAGAAGCTCCACAACAACAACATCAAGAACAAGCTCCGCAACAAGATTATGAGAACCAAGTTCCACCTCCTCAACCACAAGATCATCAACAAGGTCACCAAGCTTGTCGCAATGACCGTAGTGATGAAGAAACTTTCGGCAAGCTCAAGTTCACAATGCCCAAGTTCACCGGATCCAATGACCACGAAGAATACCTCTCGTGGGCACTCAAAGTCGACAAGATCTTCCGCATGCACAACTATAGCAACGAGAAGATGGTCGCCATGGCTTCATTTGAGTTTGATGATTACGCCAACCTTTGGTGGGAACAAGTTCAAGTTGCTCGTGATGCAAGACAAGATCCGCCAATCACAACTTGGCATGACATGAAGGCTCATATGAGATCCCGCTTTGTCCCCGCGCATTACACGCGCGACCTCTTCAAAAACCTTCAAGCGCTTCGTCAAGGGACAAAGACCGTGGAAGAGTACTTCAAGGAAATGGAACTCAACTTGATTCGCGCGAACATTGATGAGCGCATGGAACAAACTATGGCACGCTTCCTTATTGGGTTGAACCACCCAATCAAGCGCATCGTCAAGTTCCAAACATACAACACTATGGTTGAGCTTGTGCACATCGCAACAAAGGTCGAACGTCAAGTGCAAGAGGATATCAAGTACAACAAGCCCAAGATGTACTTCACCTACAAGAAAGCTTCAACTGCTACACCAATAACTTTCAATGGAAACTCCTCAAGTACCTCCAAGCCTTCCTTCAAGCCCACACTTCCTCAAGGAAAACTGCCCCCAAGTGGCAAACAAGCAAAGAGTGACACACCTTTCAACGATGAGTGCTACAAGTGTGGAGGCAAAGGACACAAGTCGGCCGAATGTGGAAACAAGAAAGTATTGTTCATCCACGACAATGGTGAAGAAGAGTACTTGAGTGAATATGAATTTGATACCCGAGTCAAGGAAGCAATGGCAAAGCAACGAGTGGAAGATGATCAAGAACTCCTCATGTGTGAACATGACGCAAGTCCATCGCTTGTCGTCACAAGGATCTTGACCACTCAAGCACAAGAGCATGAAGACCAACGCTCAAATATCTTCCAAACACGAGCCGACATCAATGGAAAATCTATCAAGGTGATCATCGATGGTGGGAGTTGCCACAACTTTGCTAGCACCGAGTTGTGTGAGAAGCTCAACCTCACCCTCCATCCGCACAAGCACCCCTACCACGTGCAATGGCTAAGTACCAAGGGTCCTTAAAGATCAAGCACACCGTATAGGTCTCCTTCGCCATTGGTCCTTACAAAGATACGGTGGAGTGCGATGTGGTTCCTATAACAGTTTGCCACATGCTTCTTGGTCATCCATGGCAATTTGACAAGGCTGCTCAACATGATGGTCGCACCAATGTATACACCTTCAAATGGCTCAACAAAACATGTGTTTTGCAACCAATGACTCCTAGCCAAATAATTGCGGATAATGCAAAGGCTTTAGCAAGGGCGCAAAGCACAACTTCTACTTGTGAGAAGAGCGGTGAGAGAGAGAACCACCTCATAGTGAGTGAGAGCCACAAGCCAAACTCGAGCGGAAAAACTAAGAGTGTTCTCCTTGCCACCAAAAGTGAGATGAGAGAAGTGCGGAAGAACCCATCCATCTTGCACTACGTCCTCATATGCAAGGGCCTAGCGAAAGGAACTAATGAAGTAACAACCGTTCCTCCATCTTTGATGATTGTTTTGCAGGAATTCAAGGATGTGTTCCCCAAAGAGCTTTCACATGGACTACCTCCTCTTCGCGGCATCGAACATCACATTGACCTCATCCCCGGTGCATCACTTCCCAACCGCGCCGCCTACCGCACGAACCCGGAGGAGACAAAGGAGATCGAACATCAAATCAACCAACTCGTCTCCAAAGGTTTGATCCAAGTTAGCACTAGTCCAAGTGCGGTACCCGTGATTCTTGTCCAAAAAACAGATGATACGTTACGGTTATGCATGGACTGCCGTCTAATCAATGATATCACCGTGCGTTATCGTCATCCTATACCACGTCTCAATGACATGCTTGATGAGTTATGTTGAGCCACTATTTTTTCGAAAATTGATCTTCATAGTGGTTACCATCAAATAAGCATAGCGGAAGGTGATGAGTGGAAAACCGCCTTCAAGACCAAACTAGGTCTTTTTGAATGGTTGGTCATGCCCTTTGGCTTATCTAATGCCCCATCCACCTTCATGCGCCTTATGAATCATATCTTGCGTTCTCTCATTGGAAAAAGTGTTGTTGTCTATTTTGATGATATACTTGTGTATAGCAAGTCACTTGAGGACCACGTTACACATGTCAAGGAAGTTTTGCAAATCCTTCGACATGAAAAGCTTTATGCTAATCTTCCCAAGTGCACTTTTGCTAAAGACAAGTTGATTTTTCTTGGATTTGTCGTTTCTTCGAAGGGAATTCAAGTTGATGTTTCCAAGGTCAAGGACATATGAGATTGGCCCATCCCAACAAATGTGAGTGAACTCCGAAGTTTTCATGGGTTGGCCGGTTTCTATCGTTGCTTTGTGAAAGACTTTTCGACCATTGCTTGTCCTCTCAACAAGTTGACAAAAAAGAATGTCACCTTTATATGGGGCAAAGCACAACAACAAGCTTTTGATGAACTCAAAAAGAGGCTCACCGAAGCACCTCCCCTTGCGTTACCGGATTTCACAAAAACTTTTGAGATAGAGTGTGATGCTAGTGGTATTGGCATTGGAGAAGTCCTTATGCAAAACGGACGTCCTATAGCCTACCATAGCGAGAAACTTGATGGTGCTCGACTTAACTATCCGATTTATGACAAAGAGCTTTTTGCCTTAGTTCGTGTTCTTCAAGTTTGGCAACACTACCTTTGGCCCAAAGAATTTATCATACATTCCGACCATGAGTCGTTGAAATATCTTAAAGGCCAAGACAACTTGAGTAAGAGACATGCTAAGTGGGTTGAGTTCATGGAGTCTTTTCCGTACATTGTCAAGTATAAGAAGGGCAAAGATAATGTAGTTGCGGACGCTTTGTCTCGCAAGCACACAAGCCTTCTTACAAACTTGAAATCAACGTGTTGGGTCTTGAGGAAACAAAATCTTTGTATGCTTCTGACCCGTTCTTTGAACCAATTTTCGCAAAGTGCTCCATTGATAAAGGAGTTGATGATTTCTATTTGCATAAGAGCTTCCTCTTTAAACAAAACAAGCTTTGCATTCCGAAGTCATCCCTCCAACTCTTGCTCCTCCAAGAATCTCATGGTAGAGGCCTTATGGGTCACTTTGGCCGTGACAAGACATTGGACATGCTCTCCACTCACTACTTTTGGCCCAAGATGAAGCGCGACGTGGAGCGCTACGTCCAACGATGCACGGCATGTGTTCAAGCTAAGTCGCAAGCTAATCCTTATGGTCTTTATATGCCATTGCCTATTCCTCATACACCTTGGTCCGACATTAGTATGGATTTCTTATTAGGATTGCCTAGATCGAAGCTTGGTCATGACTCTATATTTGTTGTCGTGGAACGCTTTTCCAAAATGACACACTTCATACCGTGCCATCAGACCGTCGATGCTTCACATGTTGCAAATCTGTTTTTCAGGGAAATCGTCCGTCTTCATGGTGTGCCAAGAACAATCGTCTCGGACCGCGACGTAAAATTCATGAGCTACTTATGGAAGACCCTCATGGCCAAGCTCGGCGTCAAGCTACTCTTTTCATCCGCATCGCATCCTCAAACCGATGGCCAAACCGAAGTTGTCAACCGAAGCCTCGGAACCCTTCTCCGTGTGTTGATCCAGAAGAACTTGAAGGATTGGGAGGAATTCATTCCACACGCCGAGTTCGCCTACAACCGTGCCCAGCACTCAACAACCAAGATGAGTCCATTCATGAATGTCTATGGTTTTGAGCCCCTCACCGCGCTCGATATCCTACCGCTACCTCTACATGAGTGCACAAACATGGACATCGAGAAGCATGCACAAGCTATGAAGAAGCTTCATGAAGAAACAAGAGCTACTATCGAGCAACAAGTCCTTCGCCAAGCTTCAAGGTTAAACAAGGACAAGAAGGAGATGATCTTCGAAGAAGGTGATCTCGTGTGGATACACCTAAGCAAAGACCGCTTCCCCAAGGAACACGACTCCAAGCTCAAGCCAAGAGGAGATGGTCCCTTCAAGGTCCTCAAGAGAATCAACAACAACGCCTACATCATCGACATACCGGCGTCCAAGTACCTCGCAAGCAATACGTTCAACGTCAAAGATCTCTCACCCTACCATGGAGATGTTCAAGATGACAACCATGAAGAGTCGAGGACGACTCTTTCCCAAGGGAGGGAGCTGATGCAGCCCATCCTACGGACGCTCCTACATCTACACCACCAAGTTCCCCAAGTGGACCGATGACCCGGGCCCGAGTCAAGCTCCTTCAACATAAGGTGAACTCACTCCTTGTCTGATGTGATTTCGATACATCCTTGGATAGCTTGCTACTTCATTCCAATACTCTATGCATCCTCAGGTATGAACCACATGAAGAAATGCCAAGAGAAGGAGCCAAGCCAACGCGAACCGGAGTCCCAGGCCAAACCGGCGCCAGGTCCGGCGGACCGGACTCCTCGCTGGAACTTCCGGCGCACGCCCCGGCGGATCGGACCACCGACCAGAACTTCCGGCGCACATCGAAACGGACCGGGGCCGACCAAAACATGTCTCTGCCTGCGGTTTCGGTAGCTGACCGGAATTACCGACGCAGACCAAAATTTCCGGCGCCCAGTCCGGCGTGACCGGACTTATTGCCGGAACGCCCAATCTCTAAGTCAACATGGGTTTGATGCCCAAGAACTAGTGGCTGGCCTATATATAGCCCCCCACCTCCTTTGTAAACCCTAGGCATGATATTTGGAATTAGTGGAAACCCCTTGTGGATCTATCTAGTTCTTGCCTCATGCTCCTTTGACAAAGGAGCACCAAATATCACAAACCTCGTTGGAGTTTGCATCGTGCCTCCGCGTTGTACAAGGCCTAGGCATCGGAGTCCCTTTGCCTAGACGTCAAGATCTCACCGAGTTTCCCATCTCGCTGTGCCTGTTCGAGAGAGAGAGATCCCCGCCTGACGCCGATCCTAGGGATTGCGTCGGACCGGTAGCCACCGGCGTGAGAAATTGGCTTGTATTGTGTCTTCGTGGTGTGTGTGTGTTCATCGTGTTCTTAGTGTGTCAGTTCGCGGTTTCGCTCTCTCCCTCACCCCCACACCTCCTCTGCCTCGATTTCAAGGGATTCGTGAAAGATCAGGCCACCCTCGAGGTTAGCCCTCAACAAAACTACTTTCAATAAAACTATTGTGGAAAAACTCTCTAATGCTGAAAGAAATATAGCATCATTGGCTGAAGCACAATCTTCTTTGAATAAAATGGCTGCTAAACCTGAAACTATTGATAATCCCTTTGCTGCTACGAATGCCATACAAGTTAGAATTGATGAAAATGTTAGACTATTAGCTGAATTGCATGCTAAGTGGGAAAGATAAGATGAAATTGCTAGAAACATTAGTGTTTCTACTATCACTACCACTAGTATTGAAGCTAGTAATAGCTTTACTACTTTAGATGATAATTATGATTTTGATCTTGATGGTTGCAATATCTCTGAAGTAATTAAGTTCCTACAAAAGCTTGCTAAAAGTCCTAATGCTAGTGCTAGTGCTAATGGCCTTTACAAAACACATTACTGATGCTCTCATAAAAATTAAAGAAGAAAAGATGAAACATAAAGCTTCTATTCCTATAAAACAAGAAGATGGTTGGGAACCCATCATCAATATGAAAGTGAATGATTTTGATTTTAAAGCTTTATGTGATCTTGATAGTAGTGTTTCTATTATGCCTAGAAAGATTTATGATATGCTTAATTTGCCACCTTTGGAAGATTATTATTTGAATGTCCCACTTGATGATAATGCTAAAAATAAACTCATGGGGAGTATTAATGATGTTCTTATTATGGTTAACAATGCTTATGTCCCTGCTGATTTCTATGTTTTGGATGTTGAATGCAATGCTTCTTGTCCTATTACTTTGGGAAGACCTTTTCTTAGAACTGTTGGTGCCATTATTGATATGAAAGAAGGCACCATTAAATATCAACTCCCACTCAAGAAAGGTATAGAACACTTCCCTAAGAAGAGAGAGAATATTTCTTTTGCCTCTCCTATGAAAACAAAATTTGCTCTTAATGCTTCTTCATTTGAGAACACTTGATTATTTTTCTTGCTTCTTATGCCTAACTTAAAGGCGTTAAAGAAAAGAACTTATTCGGAGATAACCCAAAAGTTTTAGATGAGTCTTGGAAGTTATTACCTCTGTAATAACCGCTCCTTATCCTTTTTATTTGCCTTTTGTGCTAAGGGTAACCTCTAATGAGAGAGAAGTAATGCTTGGAAAAGTTGCTGTCCCGAAACAGATTTTTGTGCTTCACCGTAAACATTCGTGTAAAATCTCTGTAAGTCATTTTGAGGCGTGAATTTTTGTGCTTCTGCCCCAGGTTGTTATCTAACTTTCGTTAGTTCAGCACTTTTCGATTTGAGCAACAGAAGGTCTTCGAAAAAATTGGTTTATATCTGCTGGTCTGTTTTCATAGATTTCTGCCATTATTTGCATTTGCTTCTTGTTGGTTCTTTTTGAGTTATCTTTGGGGAATTGAGCTTTTCAAGGGAAGTCCTTCAGTAGCTTGTGTTTTAATGGAAGTTTTATTGGTGTTGAAACTAAACCTAAAGACTTATTATCTTGAGTGCACTAATGTTGCTAATAAAGATTGTGTGAAGTTTCATATGAAGAAAAATTTCAGGTGTATGGAGAGAATGATGTAATGAGATGAAGAATGGACTAAAGCTCAAGGTTGGGGATGCCACCCCGTGTCACCCCAAGAAATATTCAAGAGGTACAAGCGTCAAAGCTTGGGGATGCCCAAGCATCCCCTTCTTTATCAATAAAAATCCCAGGTTTCTTCCAAACACTTCATTTTTATTGTTTCATGCACAGTTGTGTTGTTCTTGGAGCGTCTTCATTTTGTTTTTGGTTTTCGTTTGCTTGGTTTTCTTAGTTTGCTGAATAAATTGGTCGGACCCCCTCTTTCGTACATTAGTTTTCAAATAGCTTCGTTTGGATTGGAAAAGAGTAGGAAAGTTCATGCTTAAGTGGTAAAGAGAGCTTGTTTTTTACTGTGGCATATGCTTTGTCATGCCATGCTTGATATTGTTTTGGCTTTATGCTTAGTGATCTTTGCTGTAGCATGACATGTTATAAACAATTGAGATTGCTTAATGTGCCTTGGAAGAATCATGTGTTGTTTTAGCATATTAAAGCATAGTATTGTGGTATTCTCCTTTGATGCTTTATTTGGGTTGATTTGGCGCATGCTCACACCATGTTATGACTATCCCAAGTCACCATAAGCCTTTATGATTCTTTAGTTTTCGACTTGTAATATCACTTTATGCTCTGGTTAATGATGTTTTGTCGCTTTGCATGATTATGGCCATTATTGCTCTCTTAGTTGGTCGCTCCCAGTCTTTTGCTAGCCTCCATAACCAAGTGTGAGTTCCACTCATGCATCCAACTCCTAAAACCAAGTTATTCCAAAGAGTCCACCATACCTACCTATTAGCATTTGCTATTCCAAGTATATCCATGTTTTTTATCTACCTTCCGAATTAAACTTGTTATGTGAAAATTAGTGATTAAAGCTCTCACGAACTTGATGGCACACTTTACTTTCTTGCATTTAATAAACTTGAACCATTGCTTCCATCTTTGTTGCGTATATGCTTGCGCTTTATAAGTTGAAGTTAGCAGAACCATGTATCATGGGGAACGCTTTCAACATTGCACTTGTACATTGTACCCCATTGATATCATGTCCTTTTGCTTATGGATCCCGACAGTGTGAAATAAAAGGGGAACTTGTAAGATCATGGAGTTTGTATGTGTGTTAGAGAAACGCCTAGGCCGCTAGCCTAAGCCATGCCTAATCATGGTAGAAACTTGCAGCATAACCATAATGAGCACTCTATGAAGCATCCTAAATAAAAACCTATGCAAATAGCAAATAAAAAGATCGATGAGATGCTCATTGTCTGCTTGCCTTGTCATTTTGATTATGGGATAGCTCCTGTATCATGTGAAAGGGGTACCCGTTGGCGGTTCTCTATGATACATATGTACTTACAATGACAAGAGCTTACTTGTGACTGAAGTTGAGTAGCATGAGGTTCGGTCTTCGTAAGTAAGGGGCATGAGATTTCAACTTATAACTTGTCAAGCATATCCTCTTAGTTGTGTCACTTTAACCTTAATCACATAAAGATGCTTATGATAGGGGCAATGAGAGCTGAAAGCTAATAAGTACCATAATTTTGGAAGCTCTTTATGAAACTTGAATCCCTACTTCTTTCCATGAAGGCCTTTCTTTTACTTTTATGTTGAGTCTCCACCTTCTATCTTTATGCACCTACTTTGAGAGCATAGTGGCCATTCTTAGTTCTATGTGCATTGTTCCAAGACTTGTTGATTGATGCATAACTTTGATACTGCTTGTTCTTAAACTATTTGTATGTAGTCACTCTTATGAACTTTGAAGGTGCCCTATGCATTTATGTTATGTTTTCTTTATGTGAAACAAACAAACGTCTTGCAAAGCATTATTATTCATGAATCTTTTGTTTGTGCCTTTTCATGTTGCAACATAGTTGCTATTAGAACTTTATCTTTCATGTTATGTTGAAGTACTATGATCCCAGCTATTAATGTTTTATGAATACTTTGATCAAGTTTATGATGGTGCATGTCACCTCAAAAATTATTCTTTCTTTTTATCACTTACCTACTCGAGGACGAGCAGGAGTTAAGCTTGGGGATGTTGATACATTGCTAATGTATCCATAATTTTTGATGTTCCATGATTGGTTTTATCTACTTTCTTATGTCTTGTCCACACTTTGGAGTACTTTTTATACACTTTCTTGGACTAACCTATTAACAAGATGCCACAGTGCCAACTGCCTATTTTCTGCTGTTTTGGTTCCAGGAAAGTCAGAAAATGAATATTCTTAGAATTGGACGGGATAAAATCCAAAGTCAGTTTTTCACCGAGGGGGACACGGAGCCAGAATACAAGACGAAGAGGGGCCAGAAGGCCACCACACCACCTGGCCGTGTGGCCAGGCCTGGCCCGTGCCAGGGGGTGGTGTGGCCGCCTAGGGCACCCCCTCGGCCTCCCCTTTCGCCTATAAGATGCCTCCGATACAGAAACCCGAAGTACCCGATCAAAATTACACGAAAGAGTTTGTAGCCACCGTCATCTCCATCCCTAGATCGGGAGGGATCTGAAGCTCTTCCCGACACCCCTATTGGAGGGGAGAATTCACCCCGGAGGCCTTCTTCATCACCATGCAAGCCTCCGGTGTGATGCATGAGTAGTTCATCCTTGTACTACGGGTCCATGTAGTAGCTAGATGGTTGGTTCTTCTCCTTTGTGCTACCATGTCTAGATCTTGTGAGCTCCGTTCATGATCAAGATCATCTATTTGTAATCATACATGTTGTGTTTGCGGGGATCCGATGGATATTGAGATGCTATTTCAGATTGATTATTGATTCTATCATGTCTTTGTTATTTGTGATCTTGCATGCCCTCCGTTGTTAGTAGATATCTTGGCCGAGTAGATGCTAGCAACTCCAAGAGGGAGTATTTATGCTCGATAGTGGGTTCATGCCTCTAGTAATCTGGGGAAGTGACAGAAATCTCTAAGGTACTAGATGTGATGTTGCTACTAGGGAGAAAACATCAATCCTTTGTTCATAGAACAATCGTATTGTTTACTTTACATGCAATGCGTAATGCAATTATCTGTTGCTTGCAACTTAATACTCGAGGGGGTTCGGATGATAACCTGAAGGTGGATTATTAGTCATAGATGCAGTTGGATTATGGTCTATGTATGATGTTGTAATGCCCAATCAAATCTCATAGGAGTCAAGATGATTAGTATATAGCATGTATGCTTTCTCGATGTTTGTCAATTACCCCGTTGTAATTTGTTCACCCAACATGTCATCTATCTTAAGAAGAACCACCACTAGTGAACTGTGGACCCTGGTCCTTTCTTTTACCATCAATCTACAATTGTTTACTGCTTTCTGTTTACTTTCTGCAACCTTTTACTTTCTTCCACACAATATGTTTAATCCTTTGTTTTCAGCAAAACCGGTGAGATTGACAACCTCACTGTAAGTTGGCGGTAAAGTTCTGTGGTTGTGTTGTGCAGGGTTCCATGTTGGCAACAACACCTTGGAGGTGTTTCCTTGCTCCTACTGGTTTGATAACCATGGTTTCATAACTGAGGGAAAACTTGCTGCTGTGCTCATCATACCTTCCTCTTGGGTTCCCAACGAGCTCGATATATTTTGGGCCATCAAGGAGAAAGGTCTCGAGACCATTAATCTATACAACTATTGGCTCGGACAGCGGCTAGTTCCGCTGGCCACCCGAGTCCACTGGATGTACCAGTATACTGGCAAGGACGATGCCACAAGGGTGAGCAAAGCAGTCTAGGAGTCCGAAGACTACATCGCCGCGCTGAAAAAGGTCATGGAGGCAGAGTACACCGACCCAAAGACCGGGCTCACTCCATACACCGCCCGAAAGCGTCAGGCCCCCACGGTAAGCCTCCTTTCTTTCTCAATATTGGTTTCGCAATCACAGTTTTGCAGTGATGGTTTCATAGTAGCAGTTTTGCAGTCACAGTTCTTGTGTTTGTTTTGATCAAACTGTTGTTTCTTAATCTCTGCTAGTTGTTCCAAGTTCTTGAGAACTGGCTTCCTCCACTCGACGAAGAGGTTCCCAAGGATCTCGAGGAGGAATAGGAGGAGGAATCCTCCGAGAGTGAGGATGAAGTACTGGAGGCGCTTGTGCCCTCGTCCGCGGCTCAGAAGACCCGCGAGCAAAAGTAGCGTGAACTCGAGGCGAGTCGCAGCCTCGAAGAACACGACAACGATGTTGACATCGCGGAAGAACATAGCTCGCGAAACATGGCTACACCGGCCAAGCCCACGTTGAAGTTGAAGTCGCCGCCAAAGGCAAAGCAGCTGGCGAAGATCAAGCCAACAACAAAGTCAAGGTCGCAGGTGAAGCCGCCAACTAGGTCCATGGCGATGTTCTAGTCAGACAACGAGCCTGGTGATGAGGAGACCATGGATTTTGCGAAGGTTCTGGAGGACTTAACTCCGATGATGGAAATGGAGGCTGCGAACGTGGTTGTGGAGGCTCCACTTGCCGCCATTGCGTTGGAGGCGTCGGCGCCCCCGGAAACAGGGGTTGAAGTGGCCAAGGTTCGGCAACTCCGCCGCCGAAGAAGACGCCCACATCATCGTTGTCGGAGATCTTCATGACCGCGGCCTCGTCATCGGAAAAGCCCGTGACATCATGGCCAACGAGCATGTTGGAGAGGGGGTCACGCACAAACTAGGCCCAGAACTGGAGAAGCCTGCGCACATCAGCACCGGACTGCGTGTCCTTCTAGTCGCCAAGTAAGTCTGTACTATAGCATTTTTCGTGACTTTTAGGGTTTTATCAGATCAATGACCGTGGCAACCTTGTAGGACTAGCACCAAGAAGATAAACCGTACCTCGGTGGCCAGGGTATCTCCGGTCAGCACTAAGGGGGTGTTGATCCTTCCAAAAAGAGGAAGGCAGTCACTATCGAGGCACCGAGTGAGGGCATGAAGAAGAAGAAGGAGAATGAGCCTGTTGCTATGACGGAGGAAGGTACGGAGAGGGATGACTCTGCCATCCATACTGAAGAAGGGGTGGCCGCCGGCTCGGAGCCAAGTAAGATGGTCCCGCCTACTGAAACACCAGCTTTAGAAACCGGTGCCCCAGTGGCAACAGCCACGATGTTCCCGCACTTTATGATGAGGGCTTTTGCCATGACGACTGGAACTCAGTCGCCACAAGTTCATGAGATCATCGACGGTGATGCTGGGTAGTGACGCGGGTGTATGCTGTTCGTGGTTCCTTCAGCGGATGCCAGTGAGCTTCACAACATGCTAGGTGCTGCCATCCAGGTAAGTACAGTCCTCGAGGGTCTAGTCACTGAATTTCAGCTGCTAGACACTCAAAACTTTGATTGTCCAGTCCCCGAGGATCTAGTCGCTGAATTTCAGCCACTAGACACTCACACTTCGATTGTCCAGTCCTCGAGGGTCTAGTCGCTGAATTTCAGCGGCTGTGCACTCAAACTTTGATTGCCTCTGTTCTCATTGCAATTTTGTGTACAGGGCTTGCAGAAGGAGTCCAGAATGGTTGACCACGAAGGAGCGATTGGAACATGACCTACGAGTAGCGCAGGAGGACAATCGGCGGCTCTAGGCGACTGCGGGTGAGTTGTTGTGCTTTTAGGGGCTTAAACTTCTTGTAGCTATACAGTTTTATCTTATTGTTGTCTTCTTTGATTCAGATGAACATGCCGCTGCACTCGCCAAGGCCCATGAGGGCTATGTTTCGGTAGCCGAGATGGAAACTGCAAAGGCGTCGTTAACTGCGGTGGAGGAAGGAGTTAACTCCTTGGCAAAGGAGGTGGGGGTGGCTAAGTCTTCGATGATTTCTTCTGAAGAGAGGGCCGAGGCCGCGATCATCGTGGCGGAGGAAGAGCGGAAGGCCTCCGACTCGGTCATCATCGGCTTGCAGGGGAAGCTGTCGGCCTTGGAGGAGTTCGGCACTAAGAACTGCCACAAACTTCTTGGTAATTGTTCATTCCTCATGCCTTCTGTTGCTAATAGTGGGTGAGTCCCTGAGCGGGCGAACCCTTCGATTTTCTGCCGCATGAGCTTGATTTTTTGACATTGCAGTTGTGGTAGGTCAAGGAGATCTGGTGGTGCGGACGTTTGATGCCATGCAGTGCGTGACAGAGGTGGTGAACACGTCTACTACCTCAGTATTGTGCGTTCAGGACATCCTTCAGGGAATTTCTCCCACCGAGGTGATTACTAGAGGGCTGACGGAGGTGTGGCGTTATCATGAGGAAGCGCCTAGCATAGTCGAGTGGATGGTGCGGTCGGCTTTCCACCACGGAGCCACTACGGTGCTAAGTCTTGGACTCGCACACTTCCCTAATGACTTCGACCATGACGATGTTACTAGCGGGTACCCTTCAGCGACTAGCTCGGTGGAGATCGCGGAGGTTCTGAAGCTGACCGCCAAGGCCGCTCCTTTCGCGGAGCAAGTGTTGGCGATGGGTGATCTGTTGCCGTACCAGGAGACGCTCGTAGCACCAAACGACCCCGAGCCGAAGCACCGAGACCTGAAGTCGGAGCAGCCCTTCCGATCATCGGTTGCGAAGCAACTAATGACCTACCCGATGAACCCTTGGGAGCCTTTCATCCGGGTCAAGGGTGATGGTGGCGCCTCCTCTTTGAAGCCGGCAAAATGAAGCATTTCCCTGAGGCATTTTGTTAGTCGTGGCGACTGGCCGCTTTTGTAATATATCTTGATGATGAACAATGTATGTTGTTACTGAGGGAGGAATGTCAATCAACTCGCATTTGCTTTACGATTTCTGTTTGTTTGTATTTTTGGTTGTGCAAGTCCCTGAGCGCGTCCGCCCTTTTGTGGGGTTGACCTCGTGTATATGTATGTTGGTTTGTATTAGGTTGTTAGAGTAACCGAAGTCGACTCGCCATGGCTCGTGGAGCCAGGCGCCTGGTGACCCCAAGGGATACTATGTACTTAGCCGCTTTCCCGAACGCGAACAGGGTCGGTTAGGCAAGTCCCCGAGCATGGTACTTAGCCATTCTAGTCGCATTCCCAAGGTAGGTGAGGACGTGGTGCATTGTTTGTAATGTGTCTCTCCTCCTAGCTCGGAAAGCCAGTCACATGGCGAGTCCAAGGCATGCTCTCGTACTTGGTGTATTCCCGAGCCGCATGAGGGTTGTTTTGTACAAGTCCCTGACCGTGGTACTTAACTATTCGAGTCGCTATGCGCGAGAATGGGGAGGACAGGTCGCTGTGAGAAGCGTGTTCGGTTGTCTTCGCCTAGCAGGCCAGTCGGGCGAGGCGACTCCGATGGTGGCTCTAGGGTAGTGTTGGGGATATACTTTCCAGGTATACCCACTATGCCTCGCTGAACAGGGTGGCCCACTTTGGGTTATAGCTATGCTTCACTGGCGGCCCAGTATAAGACAAGAGACGGAGTTCCATGCGGATACAGGAAGGCCCAGAAGACTTACCGACTTAGGCCTGTTTAATTACTTGTAGCCCAAGATGTACTTTGTAACCGACTCTGTATCATAGCCGGATAGGTCTCTCCTGTAAACCCTAGGCCGGATATCTATATAAGTCATCCTAGGGACCAACCTTTAGGGCACCACACAATAGTCTACAACCCGAACTTGCACAGGCGAAACCCTTGTAACCCATATTCTGGCTCTGTCGTATTACATGATTGACAACAGGAGTGGGATATGCCCACCGTTGGCAGATTCGAACCTTGATAAGCTTATGTGCTCATCGTATGACTCACACCCCTCTCCTCCACACGCCCATGGCGCACTTGTCCTCAATCCAATGACAGTTGGCGCCCACCGTGGGGCAAGTGAGCTTCGGATCTGCGTTCCGACCGAAATCTGCAAAAATCGGAATCGGCGTGACAATCTTCGTCTATCACGTCCTCTACACCAGTGACATCCCTCTCGTTCTCCTTGACGAGACTTGGATCACGGCTAGGGAGGCCATGACTAGCTACACCATCATGTCTTTCGGTGAGATCGACGTTTACCTCAGTTTCGCTGAATGATGAGGACATCCCTACAGTTACACCTACCCCAATTGATAATGATGATGTTCCAATTACAAAGAAAGATCAATCCAATGAGATAAGGATTGGACCAATCACAAGAGCTCGTGCTAAGCTACTAGAACAAAAGGTGAACTTGTTTCTTAATGAACCTGGTGTTTTAATTAATGAGAATTTTATACTACCTAAGTCTTTAAATTATTGCATGATCAGGTACTTAGGAGAAGGCGTAGCACGGAGCGAGGAGCTAATGGAACAAGGCATGTTGATCAATGAAGAATGCGCGAGGGACGAGAGGGAGGAAGCGCAAGGAGCTGTCCAAGACAAAGATCAACAAGAGACGGAAGTTCTCTGCCACGGTAGAGAAGAGCCCCAGCTCTCTGCCAAGGCAGGCTGCCGCGACAGGAAAACAGAGTCCAACTCTGCCACAGCAGGCTGCCGTGGCAGAGAAAGCGACTAGAACTCTGCCACGACAGAGTCAGTTTGGCCGAACCCAAGTTGGGTCGGTTTGTATCCATAGTTTGGTGGGCCAACTCGGATCCACCCTTAGGCCGCCGCCTCCTAGACCCTTAAACAGATGGGGGCGCACTAGCTTTAGTTTTTAGACCACGCTAAAATATTTTGGAGTTGTTTCTTTCATAGAACCTCTGGAATTACCCTGTGCTCGAATCTACCAACTATAATTGAGTGTGATCTGTTGTTCCATTGGGAATTAGTAGATTGCATACTACTGTTCGTGGTCACGGCTGCGTGTGCAAGAGTGTGGTGTTGTGAATATCCTACAAGGTTCGAGATTTGTTGCACTGGCATCAGGGTTCGAGCGGGAGAGATCATAGCTACGCACTAGTTATCAATCATCCACCATTACCATCGATAAGAGCTTGCTGAGAAGATCGGGCCACCCCATATCATCTTGGTATCAGATTTCCTCGTTACCTCGGTAAGCAATCCACAATCCATCCATAGATTAGAGAGTGTTTTCGTCCTATACAGAAAATAGCCCCACAAAAAGATTTGACATAGCCTAGACTACATCGTAGACGAGTAATAGTTGCTGGTCGTGTCTTCCTTTAGTCTAGATCTAGAGTTATTTTCGTCGTTTTCTTGTTCTAGCTGAATCCACCTTTGTTTCCGCCGCCATAGCTAGATCCGATCTAATCTAGAGTCCTTGTGTTTTACTCCTGGCCGAGTCGGTTTGCACAAAAAAAATTTACTTACCGACTTTGCCGTGACATGGAAACAGCTCGTTTCTCTGCCTCAAAACCGAGTCCGATCCAGACTCTGCCGCGACACACTTTCCCTGCCGCGCACGCGCCTGCCTGCCGCTGCTCTGCCACAACACAAATTCTCTGCCGCACGCTGCCACCGCTCTACTGCGGTACGTTTTTTGCGTGTTTTTCTGCCGCACGCCAGCTGCTCTGCCGCCGCACCATTTCTGCCCTATTTTCTGCCACGTCAGGATTTTGAGCTGGTTTTCTGCCATGACACCATAATTACAAAGTGCGATAAAAATTGCAATTTTTCCTTAACCTTAGCCACAACCAATCTATTACAGAGGTGTAGGAACTTGCCCATTGAGACTAGTTTCCGCTCCTACAGGCTGCTCTTAGGATTTTGGTGCTGTACTTTGTAATTTGGCCATGTGTTATATATATATAAGCAAGATAGCAAAAGAAAAAGCAAAAAAATAAGCAAAAAGAGCTATACAAAAGAAAGAGGAAGAGAATTTGAGAAAGAGGCCTAGTGATATCTTTGTGCACCAGTAGATTGAGCAATCTTGTGCCTATTTACTTTGAGCTTTGCTAGTGTCTCTCAAGAGTAGTGCAACACCCTTCATAGTTGCATTGCCACGTTTTTCTCCACGTGTGTGTTTCTTGGGTTTTTGTACGATCAGCACTAGGACTTGTTTGCGGTGTAGATAGGATACCATACCTATAGCCCCACCATAAATAACCTGTTGAGGGCAAACCTCTAGGGTGGCCCGATCTTTCACGAATCCCACTCAAATCGAGGATGGAGTGCAGGGGAAGGAGGGAAGGATGAACACGACGAACTCACGCATGAAGAACGCGATGAACACACACACGCAATACCACGATACACACCAATAGCTCACGCCGACGGTGACCGGTCCGGCGCAATCCCTAGGATCAGCGATGGGCGGAGGACTCTCTCTCGAACCGGCATAGCGAGATGGGAGACTCGGTGAGATCTTGACGTATTGGCAAAGGGACACTGATGCCAAGGCCTTGTACAACACGGAGGCACAATGCAAACTCCAACGAGGTTTGGGATATTTGGTGCTCCTTTGTCAAAGGAGCATGAGGCAAGAACTAGATAGTTCCACAAGGGGTTTCCACTAATTCCAAATATCATGCCTAGGGTTTACAATGGAGGTGGGGGACTATATATAGGCCAGGCACTAGTTTAGGGGTACTTTAGGAATAAAAGGGTAAAAACTAGACGAAATAGGAATATTCTCGGGCATCAAACCCATGTTGATGTCCAGGGGATGATTCCAGCAAGAAGCTCGGCGGCGCCGGAATCGGCGCCGGAATTTCCGGTCGCCGCCGGAAATTCCGGTCGAAACCGGAACGGCTCACAGAGGCGTTGTTCGGTCGGTGCCGGAAGTTGTTGGCCCACGCCGGTAACTTCGGTCGCTGGTCCGGTCCGCTGGGGTGTGCGCCGGACTTTCCGGCGAGGATTCCGGTCCACCGGTCCTAGCGCCGGTTTGACCTGGGACTCCGGTTCGCGTTGGCTTGGCTCCTTCTCTTGGCATTTCTTCATGGGGTTCGTACCTGAGGATGCATAAGGTATTGGCATGAAGTAGCAAGCCATCCAAGGATGTATCGAAGTCACATGAGACAAGGAGTGAATTCACCTTAGCTTGAAGGAGCTTGGCTCGGGCATGGGTCATCGGTCCACTTGAGGGACTTGTTGGTGTAGATGTAGGAGCGTCCGTAGGATGGGCTGCATCAGCTCCCCCCTTGGGAAAGAGTCGTCCTCGACTCTTCATGGTTGTCATCTTGAACATCTCTATGGTAGGGTGAGAGATCCTTCACGTTGAATGTATTGCTTGCAAGGTACTTGGATGTCGATATGTTGATGATGTAGGTATTGTTGTTGATTCGCTTGAGGACCTTGAAGGGACCATCTCCTCTTGGCTTGAGCTTGGAGTCGCGTTCCTTGGGGAAGCGGTCTTTGCTTAGGTGTATCCACACAAGATCACCTTCTTCAAATATCATCTCCTTCTTGTCTTTGTTTAACCTTGAAGCTTGGCGAAGGACTTGTTGTTCGATAGTAGCTCTTGTTTCTTCATGAAGCTTCTTCATAGCTTGTGAACGCTTCTCAACATCCATGTTGGTGCGCTCATGGAGAGGTAGTGGTAGGATGTCGAGCGTGGTGAGGGGCTCGAAACCATAGACGATCATGAATGGACTCATATTGGTTGTTGAGTGCTTGGCTCGGTTGTAGGCGAACTCGGCATGTGGAATGCATTCCTCCCAATCCTTCAAGTTTTTCTTGATCAACACACGTAGGAGAGTTCCGAGGCTTCGATTGACAACCTCGGTTTGTCCATCGGTTTGAGGATGCGACGCGAATGAAAAGAGGAGCTTGACGCCGAGCTTGGCCATGAGGGTCTTCCATAAGTAGCTCATGAATTTGACGTCGCGGTCAGAAACAATTGTTCGTGGCACACCGTGAAGACGGACGATTTCCCTGAAAAACAAATTTGCAACATGTGAAGCATCGTCGGTCTTATGGCACGGTATGAAGTGTGCTATTTTGGAAAAGCGATCCACAACAACAAATATAGAGTCATGACCATGCTTCGATCTAGGCAATCCTAATACGAAATCCATGCTAATGTCGGACTAAGGTGTATGAGGAATAGGCAATGGCATATAAAGACCATAGGGATTATCTTGCGACTTAGCTTGAACACATGTCGTGCATCGTTGAACGTAGCGCTCCACGTCGCGCTTCATCTTGGGCCAAAAGTAGTGAGTGGAGAGCATGTCCAATGTCTTGTCACGACCAAAGTGACCCATAAGGCCTCCACCATGAGATTCTTGGAGAAGCAAGAGTTGGAGGGATGACTTCGGAATGCAAAGCTTGTTTTGTTTAAAGAGGAAGCCCTTATGCAAACAGAAATCATCAACTCCTTTGACAATGGAGCACTTTGCAAAAATTGGTTCAAAGAACGGGTCGGAAGCATACAAAGATTTTATTTCCTCAAGACCCAACATGTTGATTTCAAGTCTCGTAAGAAGGCTTGTGTGCTTGCGAGACAAAGCATCCGCAACTAAATTTTATTTGCCCTTCTTATACTAGATAATGTACAGAAAAGACTCCATGAACTCAACCCACTTAGCGTGTCTCTTACTCAAGTTGGCTTGGCCTTTGAGATATTTCAACGACTCGTGGTCGGAATGTATGATAAATTCTTTGGGCCATAGGTAGTGTTTCCAAACTTGAAGAACACGAACTAAGGCAAAAAGCTCTTTGTCATAAATTGGATAATTAAGGCGAGCACCATCAAGTTTCTCGCTATGGTAGGCTATAGGACGTCCATTTTGCATAATGACTCCTCCAATGCCAATACCACTAGCATCACACTCTATCTCAAAAGTTTTTGTGAAATCCGGTAACGCAAGGAGAGGTGCTTCGGTGAGCCTCTTTTTAAGTTCATCAAAAGCTTTTTGTTGTGCTTTGCCCCACACGAAGGTGACATTATTTTTCGTCAAATCGTTGAGAGGACAAGCAATGGTGGAGAAGTCTTTCACAAAGCAACGATAGAAACCGGCCAACCCCTGAAAACTTTGGAGTTCACTCACATTTGTTGGGATGGGCCAATCTCGTATGTCCTTTACCTTGGAAACATCAACTTGAATTCCCTTCGAAAAAACGACAAATCCAAGAAAAATGAACTTGTCTTTAGCATAAGTGCACTTGGGAAGATTATCATAAAGCTTTTCATGTCGAAGGATTTGCAAAACTTCCTTGACATGTGTTATATGGTCCTTCAAGTGATTTGCTATAAAAAAGAATATCATCAAAATAGACAACACCACTTTTTCCAATGAGAGAACGCAAGATATGATTCATGAGGCGCATGAAGGTGGATGGGGCATTAGATAAACCAAAGGGCATAACCAACCATTCATAGAGACCAAGTTTGGTCTTGAAGGCAGTTTTCCACTCATCACCTTCAGCCATGCGTATTTGATGGTAAGCACTACGAAGATCAATTTTCAAAAAAATAGTGGCTCCACACAATTCATCAAGCATGTCATCGAGACGTGGTATGGGTTGTCGATAACGCACGGTGATAACATTGATTGGACGGCAGTCCATGCATAACCATAACATATCATCCGTTTTTGGGACAAGAATCACGGGTACCGCACTTGGACTAGTGCTAACTTGGATCAAACCTTTGGAGACGAGTTGGTTGATTTGATGTTCAATCTCCTTTGTCTCCTCTGGGTTCATGCGATAAGTGGCGCAGTTGGGAAGTGGTGCACCGGGAATGAGGTCAATGCGATGTTCGATGCCGTGAAGAGGAGATAGTCCATGTGGAAGCTCTTCAGGGAACACATCCTTGAATTCCTGCAAAACAATCGTCAAAGATGGAGGAACATTGGTTAATTCATTAGTTCCCTGCGCTAGTCCCTTGCAAAGGAGGACATAGTGCAAGATGGATGGGTTGTTCCGAACATCTCTCATATCAATTTTGGTGGCAAGGAGAACACTCTTAGTTTTTCCACTCAAATTTGGCTTGTGTCTGTCACTCACTATGAGGTGGTTCTCTCTCTCACCGCTCTTCTCACAAGTAGGTGTTGTGCTTTGCGCCCTCGCTAAAGCGTTTGCATTGTCGTAATTATTTGGCTAGGAGTCATTGGTTGCAAAACACATGTTTTGTTGAGCCATTTGAAGGTGTATACATTGGTGCGACCATCATGTGGCAAACTGTCATAGGAACCACATCACACTCCACCGTATCTTTGTAAGGACCAATGGCGAAGGAGACCGATACAGTATGCTTGATCTTCACGGACCCTTGGTCACTTAGCCATTGCACGTGGTAGGGGTGCTTGTGCGGATGGAGGGTGAGGTTGAGCTTATCACACAACTCGGTGCTCGCAAGGTTGTGGAAACTCCCTCCGTCAATGATCACCTTGATAGATTTTCCATTGATGCTGACACGTGTTTGGAAGATATTGGAGCGTTGGTCTTCATGCTCTTGTGCTTGAGTGGTCAAGATCCTTGTTACGACAAGCGATGGACTTGCGTCATGTTCACACATGAGGAGTTCTTGGTCATCTTCCACTTGTTTCTTTGCCATTGCTTCCTTGACTCAGGCATCAAATTCATCTTCACTCAAGTACTCTTCTTCGCCATTGTCGTGGATAAAAAATACTTTCTTGTTTCCACATTCGGCTGACTTGTGTCCTTTGCCTCCACACTTGTAGCACTCACCATTGAAAGGTGTGTCACTCTTTGCTTGTTTGCCACTTGGGGGCAGTTTTCCTTGAGGAAGTGTGGGCTTGAAGGAAGGCTTGGAGGTACTTGAGGAGCTTCCATTGAAAGTTGTTGGTGTAGCGGTTGAAGCTTGCTTGTAGGTGAAGTACGTCTTGGGATTGTTGTACTTGATATCCTCTTGCACTTGACGTTCAGCCTTTGTTGCGATGTGCACAAGCGCAACCATGGCATTGTATGTTTGGAACTCGACGATGCGCTTGATTGGGTGATTCAAGCCAATGAGGAAACATGCCATAGTTTGCTCCATGCGCTCATCAATGTTGGCACGGATCAAGTTGAGTTCCATTTCCTTGAAGTACTCTTCCGCGGTCTTTGTCCCTTGACGAAGCGCTTGAAGGTTGTTGAAGAGCTCGCGTGTGTAATGCGTGGGGACAAAGCGGGATCTCATATGAGCCTTAATGTCATGCCAAGTTGTGATTGGCGTCGCCTTGTCTTGCATCACGAGCAACTTAAACTTGTTCTCACCAAAGGTTGGCGTAGTCATCAAACTCAAGCGAAGCCATGGTGACCATCTTCTCGTTGCTATAGTTGTGCATGCAGAAGATCTTGTCGACTTTGAGTGCCCACGAGAGGTATTCTTCGGGGTCATTGGATCCGGTGAACTTGGGCATTGTGAACTTGAGCTTGCCGAAAGTTTCTTCATCATTGTGGTCATTGCGACGAGCTTGGTGACCTTGTTGATGATCTTGTGGTTGAGGAGGCGGAACTTGGTTCTCGTAATCTTGTTGCGGAGCTTGTTCTTGATGTTGTTGTTGTGGAGCTTGCTCTTGCTCTTGGCACGGTTGTTGACGTGGTTGAGGCGCTTGGGCCTCATGGTGGCGAAGGTGTGGGGCCTCTTGACGTGGTTGACGATGAAGAGGAGGCTCATTCCTCAGTTGGTGATGTTGGTTATGCGCATGGGCCTCACGGTGAAGATCATGGTCTTGAGCGTCTTGACGTGGTGGGTGTCGCTCAACTTGTACCACTTGACGCTCCATGTTTTGGTGTGGTGGAGGAGGCACCTCGTGATGACCATGGTGTCAGTGCGGACGTTCATGACGATGATGACAAGGAGGAGGATCTTGGAGAGCTTCACGTCGAAGACGAGCTTGATTCTCCAAATTGGAGTCATCACTTGTTGTGTCAAGTACGTGTCGCGGGCGATGGTGGTAGACTTGAGGTTGCACTTGCGGTTCTTCTTGTGGTTGCTCATGTTGGATTTGTGCCCTTGCATGACGATTGTGAGCTTCTTGCCTTGCTCGTGGCCTTGAAGAGAAATCACCATCATAGCTTGACGTTGCAGCGTGTCGTGGGGAAGGTACATAGTTTGAAGAACTTCCATCTTCAACCATGGGGGCATCATTGTGTCTCGGAGCACTTGGATTGAGATCTTGTTGGAGAGGAACATGACGACGCGATGAACTTGAAGAGCTTGATGCACGTGAGCGTGGACTTGCCATTCCGTTGATGAGGCGTCGAAGATTGTCATTTGTTTCGGTGACGGAGCGTTGGAGTGCTTCATTTTTATGGCCAAAGTTGTGATGCATTGCATGCATTTGTCTTTCGAGGCCATCGAAGCGGTTGTCGATGTTCTTGAACTCGGCTTGCGTCTCGCCAAATTGTTCATCTTGTCACGTCTCAAGGGCTTGGTAATGTTCATGGATGTCTTGTCGGACGATGAAGTGACTTCGTGCGTCATGTACGGTCCTTGATCTTCTTCATGGGGAGGTGGTTGGCTCGCCTCACCTTGCCTATCCATCATGCAAAACACACAAGTATTGTCTATGGAAGTGGAATATGGTGGTGTTAGCCTTGTACCTTGTAACTACCTCGGTGAATTACGCTCTTAGTTACATGCCTGGACGAGCGAAAATGGTTAAAATAGTACGGTGGGGCCAAATGCCACTCACAGGTAGACCTTTCGGCCGTCCTAACCATTTCCAGAACATCGGGACAAGAACGAGCGGCGTAATCGGCAGGCGAAGGGATAAACTACATACACAAATGAGTATGTATGCAAGCCACATACAACAGTCCTTAGAGCCATTCCATTTAAAAAGAAATAGAAATATTGCAATCCCATACGGCAAGATCCAAATGTCCTAGATAGAGATAATATTTTAGGATAGCTCCTCATACATCAAACATCAGATTATCAGGCGGAAGCGGAAAACAAGATCTGAGTACGGATAAGAAGCAAATCAACATAAGATGCCACATAAATAAACACATCCCGCCCACAGATCTCACGGATCCCCGTTCCCGGAATCTCTACACCGAGTGATCGTTGCCAACACCGTCTGTCTCCTCCACCCAGCATCCATCTTGCGAGTATACCTGTTCATCTGAATCAAACAATTTATCGTGTGAGACCCTAGGGGTACTCAGCAAGTCTTTATGCCTCTAAAGGGGACACAACCTAGGGTGACGCAATTGCAGCAAAAGATAATAACTAACAAGTCTATAGATACTCGCTACCATCCGCCTAACCATAGATAGACGAATGTCCATTAATTAAGAACAACAGTTTTAACAGTATAATTAATAGATCCATCCTCCTTCTCGCTTACCAACAAGAAAGTGGACGAACAACCCCCCATCCGCTGGCAGTTTTATTAACCATTCCGTGAGTGTTGCACTATTTACTAGTTAAGTACTCAGTCAAATTAATAGCGGTACTTTAGTTATACTTGTCTATGATCGAGAAACTGTGCTCCAAGTCGTCCATAACCGCGGACACGGCTTTCAGAAAGATTTATCCTGCAGGGGTGCACAAATAGCAACACACACTCGATCAACCTCGGAAAAACCAAATCAAAACCCAACAAGGCATTCTCGACAAAGCGATCACAGGATTCAGAAATGTTTCAGGGGGCCACCCCAATAAGCTACCCGCAACGAAGTTGGCCGGCTCCCAGACGGACCCAGGGTTTGCGACGACAGCTGTAAACGACTAGGAACCCGAAAGTGTGACTGGGCTTATCGATACAGCAAAAACATGGCGCGATCCAAAACAATACAGGTGCTCCTCGCACAAACTTAAATAAAGCAGTAAAGCATGGCATAAGTACAGGATAGTAATAAAGCCCCAAACTACTTGTGGCCCCAAGAAATAAGAATGAATCAAGCTCTGGCTCAGGGGGGGTCCATAAGGCCTCCCGGATGTGGATAGTGCGAATAGTCAAGGAACATGAATCAAGTACTCGGGGTCCTACGGGACACAAGCGAGCATGAAGAACCAAATAGCAGATATTGCTCACCGATGCCACTTTCATTAGTTATCCCATTACTACTCAGGTTAAGTTGTTTAGGTACCTCGTTATCCATCAGACTCTCACATACCCTACACATGCTGTTCTACGACCCGCATGGCTCAAACAACTCCTGTAGTAATGGCTCATGGGATGGGGGAACAAGCTTCGGTGGGGTTTAAAAGTAAAGGCTATGCAGTACTTGGGATTCAATTTAATGCAATCGCGACTCAATGATGCAATAATAAGATGGATGCAATAGGTACTATATGTATGCAAGCATGTGGTAGTGCTTGCCTGGCAGCTCAGTTGAAGCGAGGGACGGATCTGGGTAGTGCTCCTGGGTTTCCTGATATATCCCCTGCTCAGCGTCTATTCGAAGAAGAACCAAACAAACAAGGGCCAACATAAATAGAGTGCACAAGCATATGAATTAAAATGCGACAAGCAATCCGTCATGCCATGATGAATGATGCACAATTTGCATGGCAATAATGTAGCATGGCATGGGTGAGGTGTGGGGTACAAGATTAAAGCATTTATTTAAATTTTTAGCCCGGTTTGCTCTCATAACACTTGCTGTATACTCATTATTCATATGATGCATGCTGCAATTCAGAACATGGAATGCATAGATAGAACAGGCTCGTCGCGCTGATCGATTTAGACATATTATTTGTCAAATTTGGAGTTATAGAATTAAAGTTATTAATTAATTAAAGAAAAGGGCATTTTATTGTAATTTTAACTATCTCGAAATTTTAAAGTGCTCAAAACATATTTTGAATGGAATATTTGAAATCCTCACATTTTTCTTATTCAAAAACATATATTATTTGTATTATTTGGATTTGTATTTTAAAAGTTATTAAAATCTGATTTGAATTTGATTTTAAACAATTACTGAAAACATTTTTATTTTAACAGAAATGGCCAGAACGTTTTACACCCAGGATATTCCAGCCCAAGCCACTGACGGGTGGGCCGCTGCTGACTGGGGCCACGCGCGTGGAAAAAGCTTTTCTCACCTCGGCCTTAGCTAGCTGCTGCGGCTGACAGGCGGGGCCAGCGGCTAGGGCCCATGTGCCAGCGGCTGAACGCGCAGAGGCTGCCAGGTGGGGTCGCGATGGAGCGTGGGTTGGGTGTTAAAAAATTGCGGGGGCGTTTTTGTAATGCACGGGAGGCTGACTGGTAGGCTCGGTTGGATCGCGGGTTTAGGAAATAAAAAGGTTGGTTTTTTTTAGCAAAGTGTGCGGCGGCACTGTGGATCGTCTCTGACGCGCGGGTGTCTGACGGGAAAACAGCGCGCGGTGCGCGGCGCGGCGAGGCGGAGACTCGATCCCGGGTCGCGGGCGCCCGCGCTGAGGTTGGTAGCCAGTGCGGCTGGGGTACGGATGATGACAACAGGGTGGACGGGGGCTAAGTAAGGTTCTGCGCGACGCGGAAGCGAGCCAACGCAGTGGCCGGCGGCGCGTGCAGTGTGTTCGATGAATCGAACAGCGGATATAGACGGCGACAGCGAGCGTGAGGATGTCAGCAAGGAAGAGGGGCTCGCCGTGGAGAGGTCGGTGGTGGTGGAACGGAGAGAGGTGCGGCGGATCGTCGACGGAGCTGGTGGCCGGAGATCTAGGGTTTCAGCGGAGCAGCGCTGGTTTCGGCGGTGCTGGTGCTTCTCCTCCTCGTTGCAGAGCACAGGGCAACACAGAGGCTCTCCTTGGTCTCCTCGACCACTTCCACGTCGCGCACGCCGGCAGGGACGAGGAGTAGGCGGCGGTGCTGGCGGTTCTGGCGAGAGGGAGACGTCCTCGGTGGAGAGGAAGGAGGGGGAGGCAGGGACCCTGAGATGGATCTGGCGAGCCAAGAGACGTGGGGCGGAGGGTAAAGTGAGAGGGAGAGAGGAGGGGCAGCCGTGGGGATCAGGGTTGGGCAAAAAGGTGGTCTCGGCCACCTTTAGCTCTCCTCCCTCACGTGCATATAAAAGATATGCCCCCAACTCAACTTGGGCATTTAAACAATATATCAATAACCAAATACAATATCAAGAGACAAAAACATTTAATAATGCATATGAGAGAAGAACCAAAAGAAAAAGGGTTTTATATGATGCTCAAATGCAAGGTGGCATGATGACATGAGCATGCTATAATTATGATGCAACAATTGTATATAGGAAGTAGCCATTATATTATTAAACCATGTAGCATTACCATTGTTAGACAATTGGGATGCTACAACTCTCCCCCACTAAACAGGAATCTCGCCCCGAGATTCTAGGAAGAAGAAGACTCAAAGAGGGTAGGATACTTGGCACGGAGCTCATCTTCACGTTCCCAAGTGGCTTCATCCACGGAATGGGCGACCACTGCACCTTGGAGAACTTGATGGACTTGTTGCGAGTCCTTCTTTCTGCGACTTCAAGGATTTTTGTGGGGTGTTCTTGATAAGACAGGTCTTCTTGGAGATTGATAAGCTCATGGTCCACGGTCCTGCCGGGATCCTTGAAGCACTTCTTGAGTTGAGAGATGTGGAAAACATCATGGACCTTGAGTTTTTCAGGAAGTTCAAGAGCATAAGCAACTTCTCCTCTTCTTCCACGGATTTTGAATGGACCGATGTATCTAGGAGCCAGCTTTCCTTTGATACCAGAGCGGTGCGTGCCTCTCATGGGAGTGACACGAAGGTAAACGAGATCACCAGGGACATACTCCATGTCCGTGTGCTTTCTGTCATAATTGCTCTTCTGGCGACTTTGAGCAATCTTCAGATTTTCAAGAATGATGTGAACCTTTTCCTCCGCTTGAGTTACAATGTCGAGGCCAAACAATATTCTTTGACCTGCGCCCGACCAACCAATCGGAGTTCTGCATTTGCGACCATAGAGAGCCTCAAATGGTGCCATCTTTAGACTTTTCTAGAAGCTGTTGTTGTAAGAGAATTCAGCATAAGGGAGACATTCTTCCCACTTCATGCAGAAAGAGATGACGCAAGCATGGAGCATATCTTCTAGAATCTGATTGATCCTTTCAACTTGTCCTTGCGACTGAGGATGGTAAGCTGTGCTGAAGTTCAGTTTTGTTCCCAAAGCATTTTGGAAACTTCCCCAGAACTTGGAAGTGAATATGCTTCCAAGGTCTGAACTGATCTCAAGAGGAACTCCATACAGAGAGACAATTCTGTTGATATAGAGCTCAGCCAACTAGATTGCAGAAATTGTTTCCTTGACGGAAAAGAAGTGAGCCACTTTAGAAAGCCTGTCAATGACAACAAAGATTGCATTGTTGCCCTTCTGCGATCTTGGAAAACCAGTGATGAATTCCATCTCTACTTTCTCCCATTTCCATTCCGGGGGTTTCAATGGCTGTAGAAGACCGGAAGGTTTCTGATGGACAGCTTTAACTCTGCGGCAGACATCACACTCCGAGACATACTTGGCACAATATCGTTTCAACCCAGGCCACCAATATTGTGTTTTCAAGTCCATGTACATCTTTGTGCTGCCAGGGTGGATAGAAAGAACAGAATCATGCGCTTCCTTGAGAACTTGCTCTCTCAAACCCAGGTAGTTCGGAACAAACATCCGGTGTTCAAAGAAAAGAGTGCCTTGGTCATCGACGTGGAAGTACTCATACTTCGGAAGCTGAATGTTGGAGATGATCTTTTTGGTGTACGGATCACCAAGTTGAATGGAGCGAACCTTTTCTTCCAAGAGAGGGGTTGCCAGAAGGTTCAGAAGATACCCTTGATCCACAATTTCAAGGTTGAGCTGACGGAATTCCTCGCACAAGAGAGGCTGTTGTTCTTCCACCATGAGGTTGCTGACATAAGCTTTGCGGCTGAGAGCATCGGCCATGACATTAGCTTTGCCCGGAGTGTAGTTGATGGTCAAATCGAAATCATTGATTGCTTCAATCCACCTCCTCTGATGAAGGTTGAGATCAGGCTGTGTGAAGATATACTTCAGACTCTTGTGATCAGAAAAGATTTCACAACGGTTGCCAAGCAAATAGTGCCTCCATACTTTCAAAGCAAAGACAACTGCTGCGAGTTCGAGGTCATGTGTAGGATAGTTGATCTCATGCGTCTTCAACTGTCGAGAGGCATAAGCAACAACTTGTTTTTCTTGCATAAGGACCGCACCCAATCCTTGCAATGAGGCATCACAGAATATCTGGAAAGGCTTTGATGTATCTGGAGGAATCAAAACTGGTGTGGAAGTGAGCTTCTCTTTGAGTGTTTCAAAGCTTGCTTGACATGCAGGAGTCGAAAGGTATTTCTTGCCTTTCTTGAGGAGATCGGTAAGAGGCTTCGCAATCTTCGGAAAGTTCTGAACGAAGCGACGGCAATAACTAGCCAAACCAAGGAAACTCCAGACTTCTTTGACATTTACAGGAGGAAGCCAGTCAACAATTGTCTTTACAGTTTCTGGGTTGACGGCAATGCCCTTGGCAGAGATGACGTGACCAAGGTAGGTGACTTGAGGCTGCCAAAACTCACATTTGGAGAACTTTGCATACAGGCGGTTCTCACGAAGCTTGTTTAGGACACACCGAAGGTGTTCTTCATGTTCTTCCTTTGACTTAGAATAGACTAGGATGTCATCCAGATAGACCACAACGAACTTTTCAAGATACTCCATGAAAACCGAGTTCATAAGCCTCGAGAAGGTGGCAGGTGCGTTGGTGAGACCGAAAGACATGACCGTGTACTCATACAGGCCATAGCGGGTGGTGAAAGCTGTTTTAGGAACATCTTCCTTGCGAATCTTGATTTGATGATATCCACTTCTCAAGTCCAGCTTAGAGAATACCACAACGCCAGCTAGCTGATCGAAGAGATCATTAATCCGCGGAAGGGGATATTTATTCTTGATGGTTTTAGCATTGAGAGCCCGATAGTCAACACAAAGTCTATCAATTTTGTCTCGCTTCTTCACAAAGATGGTTGGGCTACCCCAAGAAGAAGTACTGTGCTGAATAAAACCCAACTTCTCTTGTTCATCAAGCTGATGTTTGAGTTCATCCAACTCAGCAGGACCCATTTTATAAGGCCGCTTGGAGATAGGAGCGGTTCCAGGCTCAAGCTCAATCACAAACTCGACCTCACCATTTGGAGGCATACCTGGCAACTATTCAGGAAAGACATCTGGGAACTCACAGACCACCGGGACACTCTGAATAGCTTCCATAGCATCATCATTCAGAGCCGCCAAAGAGAAAAGCTGAATGGCAGGAGTCAGACTTGGAGAATAGACTATATGGCCTTCAGGAATTTTTAGAGAAACCGAGCATTCAGCACAATCAATCACAGCTGCATTTGCTGTCAACCAATCCATGCCCAAGATAACATCAATGTCAGAATTGCCCAGAATAATTAAGGAAGCCGGGAACGAATAACCACCAATCTCAATTTGATTGCCATGGATGATTTTAGAAGCCCTCATACTTGAACCAGGAGATTGCACCATGAGGCGAGTTGGTAAAGCATTAGAAGGTAACCCATTACTCTCCGCAAACTTGTATGACACGAAAGAATGTGATGCACCAGAATCAAATAAAACTCTTGCAGGAACTGAGTTAACAGGAAGCATACCCATCACAACTCCAGGTGCATGCTCAGCTTGAGCGACATTGACACAGTTGGCACGAGCAACAGTAGACCCGGGCTTGGTGTTGATGTTGAGAGCCCGAGGCGGTGGTGCACGAACCGTAGGAGAGCTTGCCGCAGGTGTTGGAGGTGGTGGAGGAAGAGCTTTGTTGTTCATTGGACAGTTCCAGTGTTGATGCCTAGTGTTTCCACAAGTGTAACAAGCACCAGGTGGACGTGGAGCAACATAGCCAGGGACTCCGCCAGGCGCTCCAGGGTAGTTGTGGTTGTAGCCCCTAGGAGCATCAGTGAGGAAGTTTGGTGGCCTTGCCGCGTAGCTTGAAGGTCTTGGTGGAGCCGGGAGCGACGGTGGGGTGTTAGGAACCCAGACACGACGCTTAGAAGGAGTTGACATAGCTGAAGAGCTTGCTGCATCGCGGTTGTGTTTCTTTGACTCCTCAAACACTTGCCTACTTGCTTCTTCCTGCAGAGCTGTATGTTGGAGTTCTAGAAAAGACGTCGGCCTTGCATGTGTGATTGCATATTTAATCGATGCATTGATCCCTTGTCTGAACCTCTTTTGCTTCTTCTTGTCATCAGAGATCTCATCGCCACCATAACGAGAAAGGTTTATGAAGTTTCTGATGTAGGTATTGACATTGTCATTGCCCTGCTTGAGGTTGAGAAACACTTCCTTCATCCTCTCCATGACAATTTCTGACAGATATTGCTCTTTGAAAGCTCCAGTGAACTGTTCCCAAGTAGGCTGAAAACTAGTGTAGTTTTCCTTGAGGTAATTCTCCCACCACAGAGCTGCATCTCCCTTCAGAAGGTGAGTGGCACACTTTACCCATTCTTGCTCAGGAACATCAGCAGTCGCCAGTAACCTTGACATCTCCCACAACCAATCATCAGCATCAAGTGGTTGATCAGACACATCAAATTGGCGTGGGTTGAACTTCAGGAAGCTTTTGATGTCTCCTCGCTTGGGAGGTGGAGGTAGCGGAACAAACTCATTCCTCCTGACACTTTCTTCAAATCGCTGCTGATTCTGCTGCATTGCGGCCAAGGCATTGGCGATGCTTGCCAACGCAGCCCCTAGTTCAGGTTGTATGTCCTCCTCAGAACGGCGTGGTGGTGCCATCCTGTGATTGATATAAAACACAAGTTAGTACCATAATGGAGAATAATAATAATCCAAAATAGTACCAAAATGGAATTAACCAAGATTTAAAGGATACAATTTACTAGGATGATATTAAAATATCAACAAAGTTCAAAGCACCTAGAAGATATTAAGCATATCGCACACGACTGAACAAGGAGTGTGGTACACAAACTAACAAAGAAAAATTTTCCGCAAATTTCGGCATTAAAATACCACTATATGTGCAAAACCACTTAACGAATCAAGATTAGTAACTCTACCAATTCAATATACAAGAGCGAATGAGAAAAGTAGTGGTATGGTCGCGACTCCATCCCGCACTTAAATCATTACTCCACACATGAATAAGCAAAACACATATCCCAATACCTTCATGTTAAGATGAACCTAAAGATTAGTAACTACGGAAACGAACACCCCAAACAAGATAACGTCGGATAACAAAGAGTAAGACAGATCGCGTTGGTATACAACGAATCAGATAGATCGCGTCGGTTTACAAAAGCCTGTCAGTATGGAATGTACCAACAGTTGATGACCAAAGGTAGATAGTGATAACATGTTGGATGCAACAGATAGACAAGGAAAACACACACACACACAACCTATGGTACTACGGAACCCAGAACACGTGAATCCTAGTTTGAATTTTAGAAGAGGATTGAAAACGTTACACTTCCTTACCAGAAAAGGGTGGGTGGGTGGATAAGAAGAAAAGTGGAAGCAGTCCTACTCTCACGTTTTTCCCTAGTATACATAACTACCAAAAATATTTGCTAGACTGACAACGACCATTTGGCTGAGACCCTGAAGGGCGGGATGGCTCTGATACCAATTGTAACTACCTCGGTGAATTACGCTCTTAGTTACATGCCTGGACGAGCGAAAATGGTTAAAATAGTACGGTGGGGCCAAATGCCACTCATAGGTAGACCTTTCGGCCGTCCTAACCATTTCCAGAACATCGGGACAAGAACGAGCGGCGTAATCGGTAGGCGAAGGGATCAACTACATACACAAATGAGTATGTATGCAAGCCACATACAACAGTCCTCAGAGCCATTCCATCTAAAAAGAAATAGAAATATTGCAACGCCATACGACAAGATCTAAATGTCCTAGATAGAGATAATATTTTAGGATAGCTCCTCATACATCAAACATCAGAGTATCAAGCGGAAGCGGAAAACAAGATCCGAGTACGGATAAGAAGCAAATCAACATAAGATGCCACATAAATAAACACATCCCGCCCACAGATCTCACGGATCCCCGTTCCCGGAATCTCTACACCGAGTGATCGTTGCCAACACCGTCCGTCTCCTCCACCCAGTATCCATCATGCGAGTATACCTGTTCATCTGAATCAAACAATTTATCGTGTGAGACCCTAGGGGTACTCAGCAAGTCTTTATGCCTCTAAAGGGGACACAACCTGGGGTGACGCAATTGCAGCAAAAGATAATAACTAACAAGTCTATAGATACTCGCTACCATCCGCCTAACCAAAGATAGACGGATGTCCGTTAATTTAGAACAACAGTTATAACAGTATAATTAACAGATCCATCCTCCTTCTCGCTTACCAACAAGAAAGCGGACGAACAACCCCCCCATCCGTTGGCAGTTTTATTAACCATTCCGTGAGTGTTGCACTATTTACTAGTCAGGTACTCAGTCAAATTAATAGCGGTACTTTAGTTATACTTGTCTATGATCGAGAAACTGTGCTCCAAGTCGTCCATAACCGCGGACACGGCTTTCAGAAAGATTTACCCTGCAGGGGTGCACAAATAGCAACACACACTCGATCAACCTCGGAAAAACCAAATCAAAACCCAACGAGGCATTCTCGACAAAGCGATCACAGGATTCAGAAATGTTTCAGGGGCCACCCCAATAAGCTACCCGCAACGAAGTTGGCCGGCTCCGAGACGGACCCAGGGTTTGCGACGACGGCTGTAAACGACTGGGAACCCGAAAGTGTGACTGGGCTTGTCGATACAGTGAAAATGTGGCGCGATCCAAAACAGTACAGATGCTCCTCGCACAAACTTAAATAAAGCAGTAAAGCATGGCATAAGTACATGATAGTAATAAAGCCCCAAACTACTTGTGGCCCCAAGAAATAAGAATGAATCAAGCTCTGGCTCAGGGGGGGTCCATAAGGCCTCCCGGATGTGGATAGTGCGAATAGTCAAGGAACAGGAATCAAGTACTCGGGGTCCTACGGGACACAAGTGAGCATGAAGAACCAAATAGCAGGTATTGCTCACCGATGCCACTTTCATTAGTTATCCCATTACTACTCGGGTTAAGTTGTTTAGGTACCTCGTTATCCATCAGACTCTCACATACCATACACATGCTGTTCTACGACCCGCATGGCTCAAACAACTCCTGTAGTAATGGCTCATGGGATGGGGGAACAAGCTTCGGTGGGGTTTAAAAGTAAAGACTATGCAGTACTTGGGATTCAATTTAATGCAATCGCGACTCAATGATGCAAGAATAAGATGGAGGCAATAGGTACTATATGTATGCAAGCATGTGGTAGTGCTTGCCTGGCAGCTCAGTTGAAGCGAGGGACGGATCTGGGTTGTGCTCCTGGGTTTCCTGATATATCCCCTGCTCAGCGTCTATTTGAAGAAGAACCAAACAAACAAGGGCCAACATAAATAGAGTGCACAAGCATATGAATTAAAATGCGACAAGCAATCCATCATGCCATGATGAATGATGCACAATTTGCATGGCAATAATGTAGCATGGCATGGGTGAGGTGTGGGATACAAGATTAAAGCATTTAATTAAGTTTTTAGTCCGGTTTGCTCTCATAACACTTGCTGTATACTCATTATTCATAAATTATGCATGCTGCAATTCAGAACATGGAATGCATAGATAGAACGGGCTCGTCGCGCTGATTGATTTAGACATATTATTTGTCAAATTTGGAGTTATAGAATTAAAGTTATTAATTAATTAAGGAAAAGGGTATTTTATTGTAATTTTAACTATCTCGAAATTTTAAAAAGCGCAAAACATATTTTGAATGGCATATTTGAAATCCTCACATTTTTCTGATTCAAAAACATATATTATTTGTATTATTTGGATTTGTATTTTAAAAGTTATTAAAATCTGATTTGAATTTGATTTTAAACAATTACTGAAAACTTTTTTATTTTAACAGAAATGGCCAGAACGTTTTACACCCAGGATAGTCCAGCCCAAGCCACTGACGGGTGGGCCGCTACTGACTAGGGCCACGCGCGTGAAAAAAGCTTTTCTCACCTCGGCCTTAGCTAGCTGCTGCGGCTGACAGGCGGGGCCAGCGGCTAGGGCCCATGTGCCAGCGGCTGAACGCGCAGAGGCTGCCAGGTGGGGTCGCGATGGAGTGCGGGTTGGGTGTTAAAAAATTGCGGGGGCATTTTTGTAAGATGCACGGGAGGCTGACTGGTGGGCTCGGTTGGATCGCGGGTTTAGGAAATAAAAAGGCTAGGGGGTTTTTAGCAAAGTGTGCGGCGGCACTGTGGATCCTCTCTGACGCGCGGGTGTCTGACGGAAAAACAGCGCGCGGTGCGCGGCGCGGCGAGGCGGAGACTCGATCCCCGCGCTGAGGTTGGTAGCCAGTGCGGCTGGGGTACGGATGGTGACAGCAGGGTGGACGGGGGCTAAGTAAGGTTCAGCGCGACGCGGAAGCGAGCCAACGCGGTGGCCGGCGGCACGCGCAGCGTGCTTCTCCTCCTCGTTGCAGAGCACAGGGCGACGTAGGGGCTCTCCTTGGTCTCCTCGACCACTTCCACGTCGCGCACGCCGGCAGGGACGAGGAGTAGGCGGCGGTGCTGGCGGTTCTGGCGAGAGGGAGACGTCCTCGGTGGAGAGGAAGGAGGGGGAGGCAGGGACCCTGAGATGGATCTGGCGAGCCAGGAGACGTGGGGCGGAGGGTAAAGTGAGAGGGAGAGAGGAGGGGCAGCCGTGGGGATCAGGGTTGGGCAAAAAGGTGGTCTCGGCCACCTTTAGCTCTCCTCCCTCACGTGCTCGTCGTGCACGACCAGGAGCAGGGAGAGGGGCTGCCGGTGGACCAGGTGAGGGGAAGGAGGCCGGCTCGAATGGTAGGGCCTCATGGCAGGGAGAGAAAAGAGAGAGGAGAGGGGAGGCTTGGCTAGCTAGGGTTATCTTAGGGAGGGGCTCGGGTTAGCTAGGTGGAGGCTCGGTTAGGGTTAGAGAGAGAGGGGAGGGGTTAGTTGAGGTGGATCATGCATGGCATGGAGAGGGGACCTTGACATGGGGAGAGGAGAGATGTAAGGTGAGGTTTAGATTGGAACTAGGTTTAGATAGAAATAGAGGCAAACTAGGGCTAGGGTTTTAATTAGGTGTTAGGTTTTAAAACTTGTTTATAAGCTCAACCCAAGAGGAAAAAAGTGAGGGCTTTGAATTATCATGAGATGAGGTGGAGGAGTAACCAAGAAAAAGAGAAAGAAAAAGATGTATGGGAAGAAGCCCTCATTTGAATCATGCATGGAGAAAATAAAAGAAAAGGTAGTGATGGGAATAAGGGGATGGTGGAGAGGGATGGAGATGACCCACAAAGAAAAGACCCAATAAAACCAAGAGGACTCAAATGGGATAGAGGTGGTGGTGCTCTTGCATGGCCCATGCAAAATAATAAATGCCCTGATTTATTTGGTGAAAACAAAATAATAATATGGCATTGTTCTTATGCATTCTCAAGGAGTGGAATAAAGGCCAAGCAAAAGAATTTATAGAATTAGATCCACCCCACCCACATGAGCTAGAATAAATATCAAAAGAAAAAGGAATACAAGCTCATGGAAAAATGGAATGGTGGAATTATAAGGTGGTGAAAAGAAAAGTGATGGAGTTGAATAAAAGATATGCCCCCAACTCAACTTGGGCATTTAAACAATATATCAATAACCAAATACAATATCAAGAGGCAAAAACATTTAATAATGCATATGAGAGAAGAACCAAAAGAAAAAGGGTTTTATATGATGCTCAAATGCAAGGTGGCATGATGACATGAGCATGCTATAATTATGATGCAACAATTGTATATAGGAAGTAGCCATTATATTATTAAACCATGTAGCATTACCATTGTTAGACAATTGGGATGCTACAACTCTCCCCCACTAAACAGGAATCTCGCCCCGAGATTCTAGGAAGAAGAAGACTCAAAGAGGGTAGGATACTTGGCACGGAGCTCATCTTCACGTTCCCAAGTGGCTTCATTCACGGAATGGTGCGACCACTGCACCTTGCAGAACTTGATGGACTTGTTGCGAGTCCTTCTTTCTACGACTTCAAGGATTTTTGTGGGGTGTTCTTGATAAGACAGGTCTTCTTGGAGATTGATAAGCTCATGGTCCACGGTCCTGCCAGGATCCTTGAAGCACTTCTTGAGTTGAGAGATGTGGAAAACATCATGGACCTTGAGTTTTTCAGGAAGTTCAAGAGCATAAGCAACTTCTCCGGTGTGCGGTACCAAAGTTCGTGGGTGAGTGCACCGCGGTACCTAAGTTGCCTGAAATTGCCGCGTTTCGAAATGTTGGGCCACCAACTACCGAGAGGGTCCATTTCGATGCAAACTCATCTCACCCCTACCAAATCCAAACATGCCGTGAAACTGCCCCGTGAAGTAGACGGTCATGACCCTCATGTCAGTAATATTTCCGTGACGCGAGCGCCAACATGACAACCACACAGGCAAAACGAGAGACTAAAGGAGCATGGTGCGTTGACCAAATTCACAAATCCACTCTCTCCCTCCTTTCGCATGAACCCTAGCACCGGTGGCGTCGAAATCCCCTCTCCAACCAGAATGATCTTTCAGGCATTTGACTTCCGGCGCCAAGTTGCTGCGCCTACTCGCTACTACCGAGCTCTAATGCTGAATGCCGTGCCAGCCGTTGCGACGATCTAGCCCGCCTCTACCGCCGACGAGCTGAGCAGCGCGAAGGATGGCAGATCCATTTGCCAAGGAAGAAGTACTTCTGGCTAATTGCGGGTGAGCTACTCTTCTCTTTGCTATTCGCACTACCTATAACTTCTAGCTGGCTATTGGCATTACAGAGATATATCGAACATAGAATTGTTTGCTAGCACGACGCTGACAAACAATTCTTATCTTTTGTCTCCAATTTTCTGTCAACTAGGATCTCCGCTAAACCCAAATACACGGTTCTGGTCACCATATGTGGGCTACCTCATTAAATTAGCACATGGGAAGAGCACGTGGAAACAAGCTCAGAATCTGAAGATGGAAGTAGCGCCTGTGCAGTTATGCACTATCCCTGGTTTGGTTGCTGTTGTGCGTGAACTTGCTAAAATGAGGCCAGAGCAGACTGCACGGTTCAGCATCGTTGATGAACGAGGCTTCAAGGTTCCTATAGCGTGTGACAGTCAGCTAATTGGGTTGATGAAACAACATGGTTATGCTGGTGTGTAACATATTGGATGAGGAAGGTCCTGCTACTAGGAGTCGCCCAGCTATTATTGGACAGGGAGGTCTAACTCGAACCCCTGCTGTTGTTGAGCAAAGTGTGGTTCCTCGACCGCAACATGCTTCTGTTAGGCAACCTCCTCAAAGGAGTCCCCATATTGCCGTTGTGAAAAACTCTTCTCTGGAATCTGTTGGTACTGGTCGTCCCCGTCCCCGTGCTCGTGTTGCTGCGGCTGCTACTCACCCAATCCATGCTGCTGTTGAGCAAACTAAGGCTTCCAGAGGCTGCCCCACTGTTGTTGCCAAGACCGCCACCTTGTGTGCTGCTCCTCCCCGAAACCGTCCTCAAGTTGTGCGAACCTGTGCTCTGGAATCTGCTGGTACTGGTCGTCCTCGTGTTGTTGTTGACCTGGACGCTGTTGACCCAATCCCTGCCGCTGTTGAGCAAACTAAGGCTTCCGGAGGCTGCCCCACTATTGTTGCAAAGACTGATGCCTTGTCTCCTCCTCGAACCCGTGCTCGGGTTCAGCGAGCTGCTGGTCTGGAGCCAGCTCATGGTCTGGACTCTGCTAGCACTCAAAACACTGCTGTTGTGGGAACTACTCCTGATCGTCGATGAGGCATGGCAGCAGCTGATCCTATTGTGGCTGCCGTTAGAAGGGGCCCTGCCTGTCCACCATGTAATGTAGCTCCCGTTGCTAAGGGCCCTCGCCTTGCTCCTGGTCCTGGTACTTCCACCGAGGTTGATCCAGCCAACGATGACGCTGGTGATGGCGGCGGTGGAATTGGGGCTGGGTCTGATGGCGCCGCTCCATCTCTCGAACCTCTCGGAGGTTTCTATCCTGAAGAACCTGATGATGGCAAAGTAATCGTACATATCGGTGTCATGGATTATACTGCAAAATTAGATGACGGCACCGAAAAAGTCTATGACGAGTTTGATGTAATCCTTGGTGGATACGACCCTGAAGTGGTAGAGTTATCTGACCTGATGGCATCGTTACATGTGAATGTGCTGTGGGGGTCCTCCCAGGAAGCACGTTTGTTATATTATGGTTACAGGAGCAAAAAGGCTATCGAAGTGAAAGATACCAGTGATTTAGTCGTACCGTTTACAAGGAAACATTATAGAGGTGAAGTGTACTTCCACTTGATAGTGCTCACGGTTGGAGAGGAATTGGAACTCGACAATAGAGATGATGGACTTTTAGAAGGCATGCATGACCTGATCCATGGCATCACTGGGGCTGGTGCGACTGAGGGTAGCTTCGAACATAGGAGAGTCTTACAGAGGAGCGTCATAAAGAGGAGTAGGAAGAGCATCCCCAAAAAGGCCACCCCAAAGAAGATTGTCACCAAGGAGACCACACCAGAGAAGATGACACCCAAGAGTCGCACGACAAAAGGCACCACGCCGCAGAGTACACCCCTAAGATCCAGTCAAAATACCACACCGAACGGTAGCAGCAAAAACGCTAAGAGGGATAACACGGTGGTGAACACTCCCAGGAGGGGTAGCAAAGAGGCGAAGATGGCCAGCATGGAGGCTACCACACCCAGTGGGAGCAGAAAAAAATACTAATTTGGAGCGGAACACGCCGCTGTTAGGGAATTATGCCAGCACGAAGGAGAACATGCCCAATAGTAGCAGCAAAAGGGCTAATTTGGAGCGGAACATGCCGTTGAGGTCAGGTAATAATGCCAGCACGAAGGAGAAGACGCCCAATAGTAGCAGCAAAAGGGCTAATTTGGAGCGGAACACGCCGCTGAGGTCAGGCAATAATGCCAGCACGAAGGAGAACACGCCCAATAGTAGCAACAAAAGGGCCAATTCAAAGAAGAACACGCCGCAGAGATCAGGCAATAATGCCAGCACCCTGGAGCCAACACCCGTGAGGGGGGGCAGTAAGGAGATCACACCCAAGAGCGGCAGCAAAAAGCCTAGTTCGATGGAGGAATGGAACGCGGATGTCAAGCCCTACTGATACCATCAGGAAATATTACATTAGGAAGGAGGATGTACAAAGGAAGAGCAAGAGGGTTCTGTACACTCAAGATGAAATTGATTCTAACTGTTGTTTGTCCACTGAAGTACCTGGGATGCGTGCAAACGTAAGACCACCCCATGTGGTTGCAGCAGAACCAAACGAGTGTCTTGGAGAAAACAGAGTTGCCGGTGAGGTGGATTGGGGCAATTTTCCGGTCCATCCGGGTGGAGACGATGGTGCAACCCCACACATGGGAGTCAATATGATGTGTGCAGTACTAGGCATTAGAGACAATGGCGAGGATTCTGAATCAGATGAAGAAGAAGGCACTGTAGAGGATCAAGAATCTGGTGATGATGAAATAGACGAGGAACTTAACGATGAGGCTGGTATTCCAGTCGATGATTTGGGTGTTGAAGTAGAAGAAATGAAACATGACCACGAGTATCATATAATTTTGGTCGGTACCGAGTTCAGGAGCATGCATGAGTTCAGGATGTTGTTCCGGCATTTTTGTATCAAGGGGGAGTTCGACGTTTATCGACTGAAGAACACTGCCGATAGGTATGAGGCCGTTTGCAAGTTAACGTGGATGAATGGACGGGCCGAGTTACATTGTCCATGCAGGATCACAGCAAGATCCTTACCTGCGTCGAATGCAATTAGGGTACTGGGGCAATGAATGCAGCAAACCATTAAAACTCTCTCTCTTTTCACTCTATAACTACAATTGATGTGCGATATCTTTCTGGCAACTAGTCGACTCCGCTTATCTTTTAAATGAATCTGTGTTGCAGGTGAACAAAATGGCCCCTCCACACATGTGTCCGACAGGCAGCACACTGAAATCCTCAATGGCTAATACGGAGTGGGTGGCTATGCAATCTATGTCCATACTAAAGGATAACCCTAAGGAGACCGCTAAGAATATTCAGACTAGCCTCGGTTCTAAATACAACATTGTCCTTCCGTATTACACGGTTTGGAAAGGTAAAGAGAAAGCTCTGGGGGTCTTGCACCGGGATTGGACCAATAGCTTCAGGATGCTGTACAACTTCAAGGCGGAGGTACAAGCTAGGTGTCCGGGGAGTGTTGTGGAGATTGACACAGAATCATAAGGTGGTAAAATATATTTCAAAAGATTTTTCATGGCGCTTAAACCTTGCATCCAGGGATTCAAGGACGGCTGTAGGCCGTATCGGAGTGTAGACAACACTGTCCTAACTGGCAAATGGAAAGGCTGCCTGCCATCTGCCACAACACTTGATGGTCACAACTGGATGTTCCCAGTGGCATTCGGGCTGTTTGAAACAGAAACGGAGGAAAACTGGGTCTGGTTTATGAGGCAGCTCAAGAGATCAATATGCCACATGGATCCATTGGCTATATCCACGGATGCATGCAAAGGGCTGACGAATGCAGTGAAGGGGTGTTCCCGCGAGCTGAAGGTAGAGAATGCCATGCCCATATGATGCTCAACTTGTACTCACACTATGTAGGCAGCGTATTTCATTACATATTTCCTGCTGCTAGAGTTTACAAACCTAGTAGCAGCGAATATTTCATGAGCAAGATTTTTGCGGAAGCCCTTGAAATTCCAGAGTACTTAGCCATCCATCATTCGCAGCTATGGAAGAGGAGTCAATTCAACCCTGACATCAAAGTTGATTACATAAACAACAACCTTGCAGAATGCCTGAATAACTGGGTGAAGGACATAAAAGTGCGTTATGTTCATATCTTGATGGACAACATACGTGGTATGATCATGAAGCTGTTAAATATAAGGAGAGAGATCGGTAGGAGACTTAGAGGACATATGCTACCGCTAGTTGTACATCAACTGCACAAGAGAAGCCGAGGACTTGCTCATCTTAAGGTTCTCCCATCAACCAGCAGAAGCTGTGAGGTGGTCGATATGTCCAAGAGTGGCAAAAGGGATGTTGTGAACATCCAGCTGCGAGAATGCACCTGCTTGGAGTGGCAGCATACCGGGAAACCTTGCGACCACGCCTTGGCCTTCTTGGTGAAGAAAAGAACGCTACCACATTTGGATCAGTATTTGTCAGACTACTACTCTATGGAAAAGTTCAGAGGTGCGTACGCTGGATCCGTCGAGCCATGTACAGACCCATCTCAGTGGCCTCAAGTCCAACCGTCTTTCGAGCTTTGCTAGATAGTTACAAAAAGGGGCAGAGGAAGACCTCAGGTGAATAGGTATAAGAATTTTCTCGAGAAGAAGGGTTCTGCTTTCTGTGCTACAAAGAAGGGCAAAAACAGATGCAAGACCTGCCATCTTATAGGCCATAGAGCAGTTGGATGTCCCCTTAATGCTCCTAAACCTAGGTATGAGATGGTACATGCACACAAAAAATTGTTTATAGTCTGTACATATAAGGTAGTAATCCATGTACTGTTTTTTACAGGAAGCACAAGGTAAGAAACAAGACAGCCGACTCAGTGATTTTGCTGCGGGAAGAAAACCAAAACTAGTCGAGTGATGATGCTGGACAAGATTCTGGTGTTGATTGGCCTGACTTCCCTCGGCCCGGAGATGCAGGGTACGTGAAGGTAAGAAAATTGGCACCCAGGAAGAGGAAGAAGGCAGGAGATGAAGAAGCCAGTGGACGTGAAGGAAAGAGGAAGAAAGTTGGCACCCAAGCAGAGAAAGAGGGCTAGCAGTGTAGAAGCCTAATGATGTATTGAACTTGAACCTATGTATGTAGTTCGGTTAAACTCTAGAGTTGTGTGCGTGTAACTTGTCAGGCGAAACAATCTGCCTCCCGTACTCGGAGTAAAATGTATCGCGACTTTAGGATTGGATACGACCGAGGCCACTAGTTGAATCCAAAATTGTGACTGTGCCACTACTATCTTAACAATCGCGATAGCTGAGCGGTTAAATCCTCTCCAAAATCGATGGGTGTTAGTGGCGCAGACATGAATTATTTATAGGCGCTTAATAAATCCATGCTATTGACATTACACTTATGATAAGTTTCTGGGCTGAAAAACAATTTCTTAAGCTGGCTGCTACACTCCACGAAGCAGCAACTTATTTTAGCTGCTGGACAACGACATGGCAACATAAACTGCAAATGCAATAGATAATGCCTAGATAATGAGGAAATTGTTTCCACTATCTGGCCTAATCTTGAGCCTATATGTCTCACCACCTCCCTGCCCCTGCCTCCCCTGCACCTGGCGAAGCTCCCGGATCTCTCACTCCATCGCACGAATCTCCTCTTTCTTGTCCCACATAGCATCACGGAGATCCTGAACAAGCTCTCTATGAAAACCTATCAGTGGCTTTTCGATCCACACAAACTTGTCATAGCCAGTCCCCCTCCCTTCCTGCATAGTAGATCGAAGGAAAGAAAAAAAAAGAATTACATTACGCTTTCCGGATCCGGGTTACCATTGTACCTACAGTAGGAACTTACCGCTCTGATGCTGTAGTTGCTGAATTTTCCCGCAGTTTTTCGTCGGTCCATGAAATCCATCTCGGCATCTTCTCACTGCACAAACACAACATATCGGGGTAGTAATCGTAGGGCGCCCTCCGGTACCTGATGGGGGCACCCGCTTGACAGCGTTGAGCTGACCCTGATTCCGCCCGAGACGAACTGCACGAGCTGCGAGCCATGAGCGAGGGGAGCGAGGGCAGAGGAAAGAGGACCTTTGGATGTCAGGGTAGTGGTGAAGCATGATTTATCCCTACTTAATAACTCAGGCAGAATCCTACCGTCCACATTCGGCTGACAGGTGGGGGACCTAGCGTGTGGACTTGTCAACCAAACCTCATGCCTTCGTGGTTCAAAAGCCCTCTCGCGCGCATTGGATGAAATTTTTTGGCACCTTGCCCGCATACATATCACTAGGAGGCCTTGCTCAGGAACCAGACACGCCTAGCCCACAATCTTACTCCCTCCTAGGAACTTGTCATGGCTCGCGCCGGCAGATCCATCCGCTCCACCGCTTCCGGTAGGGCTCGCCGCGGCGGATCCACCCCAAGATCCTACCATCACAGTATCAAATGGCCATGGTTTCTTGAGAGGAGCGATGATGCTACGTATGCGAGCTCGGCCCCTCCTACCTGTAGAAGGACTGATGCGGCGTCGAGCTCGAGCAGGCGCCAGGCGCGATGGCGCTCGGTCCACGCCAACCCCGTCACCTTCGTCATTGCCGATTCTGATGTGGAGGACGATGGGGATGAAGCTGTGCAGAACGCCATTGTTGTCTCCTTGGCGAAGGGCAAGCCACAGGCAGGAGTGGATGTCGCTGGGAAGGGCACGGCAGTGTCACCAATCGAGGTGGACTCCGATGACAGCGGTGTGATGTGGGTTTAGATGTTGTTTAGGATGGTTGCAATTTCGGTTGTGTTTAATGTGAGTATAATTATTGTAATGGGTTTGTCGAGCTATATTGAGAAATATGTGCAATAGTAGCTTGTGAGTGCTTCCACTTTAGAAATTGTGTCTGTGCCATTTGCATGTTGCATTATCAACATAGATTACATGTAAACAATCCAACGAAAATTAGATTACAACCATCAGACGGGAGTGGCAGGATGGAAGAGAAGTTGGGAAAGTGGCTTCGGGGGGAAGGAAGAGGAGGGGGGCGTGACACTGGTAGGTGGGCCCTCGGAACACGTGACACTGACATGCGGGAGCGGGAGCACACGATATTGCCGGTCTGTCCAGAGCAAGCGGACTTTGCAACATGACAACAGCAAGCTGATTAGACCAATATAATAACTCGTCGAATTATTAAGGAGTACTGAAAACTACAACTGAGGTACATTCGCACAACATGTATGCTCTAAGCACCTGAGAAGCATCGCTTAAGTCTAACAGTAATGACAACACAAGTACTACATTTCCCTGTTGGTCTTCTCGATACAAATGTAGAAATGCATCTGCCTGTTCGGTCCAGCACCGACAAGGTACTAAGATGGCACGCATAGGATCGACCTTAGGTCCACATACTCCACCTCCCGCAGCGTCGGGAAGCTCGGCGCCTCGGCTAGCACAAGAATGCTATCCGACGACGGCAGCTGGGCGTTCGCCCACATGCGCACCGTGTATATGGGCCAGGCGCATGAGACCGACCTGACGCATACGGCACACACGACGGTGGGCCTGGCTCTGGTTCCCGAAACACCGACGGTGATGGTCAGGGCGAAAATAGAGCCGTCCCCCCTGGAAAATTAGCCGGCGGCGTGCTGAGTCAGTGAACGGCACCTGCTCTTGGAGAAGTTGGGCTTGCCCATACAAGATCCTAATCACTTCGATCAAGTGCCCCTCTGCAAGGTGGACAATGAGCTCTGCCGGCGGGCCGGTGTAGTTGCAGCCCGGCTCCGTGCAGGAGCACGCGCCGTGCGGGCACACGAGCTCGTGGAGCGGGAGCTCGTGGTAGGATTAATGGTGAAAGCATCCTGGGTGGGAGCACACGAGCGGGAACGTCGCTGCGAAGTTGCGCACGAGGATCTCCAGATTCTTGGGCTGCAACATCTGCCACATCTGAAATTCATCGAGAAATCGGAAAAAAGATCAGCAGTTAGATTGGCGAATAGCAGGAATATGTAGGATATGTTCAAAATATTGTAAAATAATTTCTTAGCATGAAGGTAGCAACCCGAGAATTGGCTGATGTCGTCGGCTTGCGGCTAGGGCGGGATGGAAGTGAAGTGGGGAAAGTGGCTTCGAGGGGAAGAAAGAGAAGTACGGGGAGGAAGAGAAGTAACAGGGACGTGACACTGGGATATGGCGCACTGAACTCGTGAGTCGTGACACTCGCAACATGCCAGTTTGTCCAGAGCAAGCATGGCCAATCATGCCGCAGAACATCCTACTCGAGGATCGCTCTCACGAAGACCATCCCAATCGTCCAAGCTCCCCAATCGAACGGTATGTAACAATCGTCAAGCAGAACAACTGTGTTATGGCGTGCCTTCTAGAAGACTCGGTCTAACGGTGGATCCATTGGGGAGCACTGGTGGATCCATATGTTGTTTGTGGAAAGAACACACATGCAATGAACACTGATGGATCCATAAGTGGTTTGTGGAAAGAACACACATGCAGTGAACACTAGTGGATCCATATGTGGTTTGTGGAAAGAACACACATGCAATGACTCTAATGGATCTATATGTTGTTTGTGGAAAAGAACACACATGCAATGAACACTGGTGGATCCATTAATGGTTTGTGGAAAGAACACACGTGCAGTGAACACTGGTGGATCCATATGTGGTTTGTGGAAAAGAACACACATGCAATGAACACTGGTGGATCCATAAGTGGTTTGTGGAAAGAACACACATGCAGTGAACACAGGTTGATCCATATGTGGTTTGTGAAAAGAACACACATGCAATGACCACTGGTTGATCCATGTGTGGTTTGCGGAAAGAACACACATGCAGTGAACACTGGTTGATCCATATGTGGTTTGTGGAAAGAACACACATGCAATGACACTGGTTGATCCATGTGTGGTTTGTGGAAAGAACACACATGCAATGACTCTAGTGCTGGTTTTAGTATAAGAACACACAAGCAATGACTCTAGTGGGTCAATATGTGATTTGTGGAAAGAAGACACATGCAATGACACTGGTTGATCCATGTGTGGTTTGTGGAAAGAACACACATGCAATGCCATTTGTTGATCCATGTGTGGTTTGTGGAAATAACACACATGCAATGACTCTACTGGATCCATATGTGGTTTGTGGAAAAGAACAGACATGCAATGACCACTGATTGATCCTTGTGTGGTTTGTGGAAAGAACACACATGCAATGACATTGGTGGATCCATGTGTGGTTTGTGAAAAGAACACACATGCAATGAGTCTAGTGCTGGTTTTAGTATAAGAACACACATGCAATGACACTAGTGGGTCCACATGTGGTTTGTGAAAAGAACACACATGTAGTAAACACTGGTTTATCCATGTGTGGTTTGTGGAAAGAACACACATGCAATGACATTGGTTGATCCATGTGTGGTTTGTGGAAATAACACACATGCAATGACTCTAATGGATCCATATGTGGTTTGTGGAAAAGAACACGCATGCAATGACACTGGTGGATCCATGTGTGGTTTGTGAAAAGAACACACATACAATGAACACTGGTTGATCCATATGTGGTTTGTGGAAAAGAACACACATACAATGAACACTGGTGGATCCATAAGTGGCTTGTGGAAAGAACACACATGTAGTGAACACTGGTGGATCCATATGTTGTTTGTGAAAAGAACACACATGCAATGAATCTAGTGCTAGTTTTAGTTTAAGAACACACAAGAAATGACTCTAGTGGGTCCATATGTGATTTGTGGAAAGAACACACATGCAATGACACTGGTTGATCCATGTGTGGTTTGTGGAAAGAACACACATGCAATGACTCTAGTGGGTCCATATGTGGTTTGTGAAAAGAACACACATGTAATGACCACTAGTTGATCCATATGTGGTTTGTGGAAAAGAACACACATGCAATGACCACTGGTTGATCCATGTGTGGTTTGTGGAAAGAACACACATGCAATGACACTGGTGGATCCATACGTGGTTTGTGAAAAGAACAGACATGCAATGACTCTAGTGCTTGTTTTAGTATAAGAACACACATGCAATGACTCTAGTGGGTCCATATGTGGTTTGTGAAAAGAACACACATGCAATGACCACTGGTTGATCCATATGTGGTTTGTGGAAAAGAACACACATGCAATGAACACTGGTGGATCCATAAGTGGTTTGTGGAAAGAACACACATGCAGTGAACACTGGTTGATCCATATGTGGTTTGTGGAAATAACACACATGCAATGACTCTAGTGCTAGTTTTAGTATAAGAACATAGATGCAATGACTCTAGTGGGTCCATATGTGGTTTGTGAAAAGAACACACATGCAATATCCACTGGTTGATCCATATGTGGTTTGTGGAAAAGAACACACATGCAATCAACACTGGTGGATCCATAAGTGGTTTGTGGAAAGAACACACATGCAGTGAACACTGGTGGATCCATATGTGGTTTGTGGAAAGAACACACATGCACTGAACACTAGTTGATCCATATGTGGTTTGTGAAAAGAACACACATGCAATGACTCTAGTGCTAGTTTGAGTATAAGAACACACATGCAATGACTCTAGTGGGACCATATGTGGTTTGTGAAAAGAGAACACACGCAATGACCACTGGTTGATCCATATGTGGTTTGTGGAAAAGAACACACATACAATGAACACTGGTGGATCCATAAGTGGTTTGTGGAAAGAACACACATGTAGTGAACACTGGTGGATCCATATGTTGTTTGTGAAAAGAACACACATGCAATGAATCTAGTGCTAGTTTTAGTATAAGAACACACAAGAAATGACTAGTGGGTCCATATGTGATTTGTGGAAAGAACACACATGCAATGACACTAGTTGATCCATGTGTGGTTTGTGGAAAGAACACACATGCAATGACTCTAGTGGGTCCATATGTGGTTTGTGAAAAGAACACACATGCAATGACCACTAGTTGATCCATATGTGGTCTGTGGAAAAGAACACACACGCAATGACCACTGGTTGATCCAGGTGTGGTTTGTGGAAAGAACACACATGCAATGACACTGGTGGATCCATACGTGGTTTGTGAAAAGAACACACATGCAATGACTCTAGTGCTTGTTTTAGTATAAGAACACACATGCAATGACTCTAGTGGGTCCATATGTGGTTTGTGAAAAGAACACACATGCAATGACCACTGGTTGATCCATATGTGGTTTGTGGAAAAGAACACACATGCAATGAACACTGGTGGATCCATAAGTGGTTTGTGGAAAGAACACACATGCAGTGAACACTGGTTGATCCATATGTGGTTTGTGGAAATAACACACATGCAATGACTCTAGTGCTAGTTTTAGTATAAGAACATAGATGCAATGACTCTAGTGGGTCCATATGTGGTTTGTGAAAAGAACACACATGCAATATCCACTGGTTGATCCATATGTGTTTTGTGGAAAAGAACACACATGCAATGAACACTGGTGGATCCATAAGTGGTTTGTGGAAAGAACACACATGCAGTGAACACTGGTGGATCCATATGTGGTTTGTGGAAAGAACACACATGCAGTGAACACTAGTTGATCCATATGTGGTTTGTGAAAAGAACACACATGCAATGACTCTAGTGCTTGTTTGAGTATAAGAACACACATGCAATGACTCTAGTGGGACCATATGTGGTTTGTGAAAAGAGAACACATACAATGACCACTGGTTGATCCATATGTGGTTTGTGGAAAAGAACACACATGCAATGAACACTGGTGGATCCATAAGTGGTTTGTGGAAAGAACACACATGCAGTGAACACTGGTGGATCCATATGTTGTTTGTGAAAAGAACACACATGCAATGACTCTAGTGCTGGTTTTAGTATAAAAACACACATGCAATGACTCTAGTGGCTCCATATGTGATTTGTGGAAAGAACACACATACAATGACACTAGTTCATCCATGTGTGGTTTGTGGAAAGAACACACATCTAATGCCATTGGTTGATCCATGTCTGGTTTGTGTAAATAACACACATGCAATGACTCTAATGGATCCATATGTGGTTTGTATAAAAGAACACACATACAATGACTCTAGTGCTGGTTTTACTATAAGAACACACAAGCAATGACTCTAGTGGGTCCATATGTGATCTGTGGAAAGAACACACATGGAATGACACTGGTTGATCCATGTGTGGTTTGTGGAAATTACACACATGCAATGACTCTAATGGATCCATCTGTGGTTTGTGGAAAAGAACACACATGCAATGACCACTGGTTGATCCATTTGTGGTTTGTGGAAAGAACTCACATGCAATGACACTGGTGGATCCATGTGTGGTTTGTGAAAAGAACACACATGCAATGAGTCTAGTGCTAGTTTTAGTTTAAGAACACACATGCAATGAATAGTTGGTCCACATGTGGTTTGTGAAAAGAACACACATGCAGTAAACACTGGTTGATCCATGTGTGGTTTGTGGACAGAACACACATGCAATGACATTGGTTGATCCAGGTGTGGTTTGTGGAAAAAACACATGCAATGACTCTAATGGATTCATATGTGGTTTGTGGAAAAGAACACACATGCAATGACCACTAGTTGATCCATATGTGGTTTGTGGAAAAGAACACACATGCAATGAACACTGGTGGATCCATAAGTGGTTTGTGGAAAGAACACACATGCAGTGAACACTGGTGGATCTATATGTTGTTTGTGAAAAAAACACACATGCAATGACTGTAGTGCTGGTTTTAGTATAAGAACTCACAAGCAATGACTCTAGTGGGTCCATATGTGATTTGTGGAAAGAACACACATACAATGACACTGGCTGATCCATGTGTGGTTTGTGGAAGAACACACATGCAATGCCATTGGTTCGTCCATGTGTGGTTTGTGGATATAACACATATGCAATGACTCTAATGGATCCATATGTGGTTTGTGGAAAAGAACACACATGCAATGACTCTAGTGCTGGTTTTAGTATAAGAACCCACAAGCAATGACTCTAGTGGGTCCATATGTGATTTGTCGAAAGAACACACATGCAATGACACTGGTTGATCCATGTGTGGTTTGTGGAAAGAACACACATGCGATGCCATTGGTTGATCCATGTGTGGTTTGTGGAAATAACACACCTGTAATGACTCTAATGGATCCATAAATGGTTTGCGGAAAAGAACACACATGCAATTACCACGGGTTGATCCATGTGTGGTTTGTGGAAAGAACACACATGCAATGACACTGGTGGATCCATGTGTGGTTTGTGAAAAGAACAAACATGCAATGAGTCTAGTGCTGGTTTTAGTATAAGAACACACATGCAATAACTCTAGTGGGTCCACATGTGGTTTGTGAAAAGAACACACATGCAGTTAACACTGGTTGATCCATGTGTGGTTTGTGGAAAGAACACACATGCAATGACATTGGTTGACCCATGTGTGGTTTGTGGGAATAACACACATGCAATGACCCTAATGGATCCATATGTGGTTTGTGGAAAAGAACACACATGCAATGACCACTGGTTGATCCATGTGTGGTTTTGGAAAGAACACGCATGCAATGACACTGGTGGATCCATGTGTGGTTTGTGAAAAGAACACACATGCAATGAACACTGGTTGATCCATATGTGGTTTGTGGAAAAGAACACACATATAATGAACACTGGTGCATCCATAAGTGGTTTGTGGAAAGAACACACATGCAGTGAACACTGGTGGATCCATATGTTGTCTGTGAAAAGAACACACATGCAACGAATCTAGTGCTGGTTTTAGTATAAGAACACACAAGCAATGATTCTAATGGGTCCATATGTGATTTGTGGAAATAACACACATGCAATGACACTGGTTGATCCATGTGTGGTTTGTGGAAAGAACACACATGCAATGAACACTAGTTGATCCATGTGTGGTTTGTGGAAAGAACACACATGCAATGACACTGGTGGATCCATGTGTGGTTTGTGAAAAGAAGACACATGCAATGAGTCTAGTGCTGGTTTTAGTATAAGAACACACATGCAATGACTCTAGTGGGTCCACATGTGGTTTGTGAAAAGAACACACATGAAGTGAACACTGGTTGATCCATGTGTGGTTTGTGGAAACAACACACATGCAATGACATTGGTTGATCCATGTGTGGTTTATGGAAATAACACACATGCAATGACTCTAATGGATCCATATGTGGTTTGTGGAAAAGAACACGCATCCAATGACACTGGTGGATCCATGTGTGGTTTGTGAAAAGAACACACATGCAATCAACACTGGTTCATCCATATGTGGTTTGTGGAAAAGAACACACATACAATGACCACTGGTGGATCCATAACAGGTTTGTGGAAAGAACACACATGAAGTGAACACTGGTGGATCCATATGTGGTTTGTGAAAAGAACACACATGCAATGAATCTAATGGATCCATATGTGGTTTGTGGAAAAGAGAACACATGAATGAACACTGGTGGATCCATAAGTGGTTTGTGGAAAGAACACACATGAAGTGAACACTGGTGGATCCATATGTGGTTTGTGGAAAAGAACACACATGCAATGAACACTGGTGGATCCATAAGTGGTTTGTAGAAAGAACACACATGCAATGAACACTGGTTGATCCATATGTGGTTTGTGAAAAGAACACACATGCAATGACCACTGGTTGGATCATATGTGGTTTGTGGAAAGAACACACATGTAGTGAACACTGGTTGATCCATGTGTGGTTTGTGGAAAGAACACACATGCAGTGAACACTGGTGGATCCATATGTTGTTTGTGAAAAGAACACACATGCAATGAATCTATTGCTAGTTTTAGTATAAGAACACACAAGCAATGACTCTAGTGGGCCCGTATGTGATTTGTGGAAAGAACACACATGCAATGACACTGGTTGATCCATGTGTGATTTGTGGAAAGAACACACATGCAATGAACACTCGTTGATCCATATGTGGTTTGTGAAAAGAACACACATGCAATGACCACTAGTTGATCCATATGTGGTTTGTGGAAAGAACACACATGCAATGACACTGGTTGATCCATGTGTGGTTTGTGGAAAGAACACACATGCAATGACACTGGTTGATCCATGTGTGATTTGTGGAAAGAACACACATGCAATGAACACTGGTTGATCCATATGTGGTTTGTGAAAAGAACACACATGCAATGACCACTAGTTGATCCATATGTGGTTTGTGGAAAAGAACACACATGCAATGACCACTGGTTGATCTATGTGTGGTTTGTGGAAAGAACACACATGCAATAACACTGGTTGATCCATGTGTGGTTTGTGGAAAGAACACACATGCAATGACTCTAGTGCTGGTTTTACTATAAGAACACACATGCAATGACTCTAGTGGGTCCATATGTGGTTTGTGAAAAGAACACACATGGAGTGAACACTGGTTGATCCATATGTGGTTTGTGAAAAGAACACACATGCAATGACTCTAGTGCTAGTTTTAGTATAAGACCACACATGCAATGACTCTAGTGGGTCCATATGTGGTTTGTGAAAAGAACACACATGCAATGATCACTAGTTGATCCATATGTGTTTGTGGAAAAGAACACACATGCAGTGAACACTGGTGGATCCATAAGTGGTTTGTAGAAAGAACACATATGCAGTGAATACTGGTGGATCCATATGTTGTTTGTGAAAAGAACACACATGCAATGACTCTAGTGCTGGTTTTAGTATAAAAATACACAAGCAATGACTCTAGTGGGTCCATATGTGATTTGTGGAAAGAACACACATACAATGACACTGGTTGATCCATGTGTGGTTTGTTGAAAGAACACACATGTAATGCCATTGGTTGATCCATGTGTGGTTTGTTGAAATAACACACATGCAATGACCCTAATGGATCCATATGTGGTTTGTGGAAAAGAACACACATGCAATGATTCTAGTGCTGGTTTTAGTATAAGAACACACAAGCAATGACTCTAGTGGGTCCATATGTGATTTGTGGAAAGAACACACATGCAATGACACTGGTTGATCCATGTGTGGTTTGTGTAAAGAACACACATGCAATGCCATTGGTTGATCCTTGTGTGGTTTGTGGAAATAACACACATGCAATGACTCTAATGGATACATATGTGGTTTGTGGAAAAGAACACACATGCAATGACCACTAGTTGATCCATGTGTGGTTTGTGGAAAGAACACACATGCAATGACACTAGTGGATCCATGTGTGGTTTGTGAAAAGAACACACATGCAATGAGTCTAGTGCTGGTTTTAGTAAAAGAACACACATGCAATAACTATAGTGGGTCCACATGTGATTTGTGAAAAGAACACACATGCACTGAACACTGGTTGATCCATGTGTGGTTTGTTGAAAGAACACACATGCAATGACTCTCGTGCTGGTTTTAGTATAAGAACACACATGCAATGACTCTAGTGGGTCCACATGTGGTTTGTGAAAAGAACACACATGGAGTGAACACTGGTTGATCCATATGTGGTTTGTGAAAAGAACACACATGCAATGATCACTAGTTGATCCATATGTGTTTGTGGAAAAGAACACACATGCAGTGAACACTGGTGGATCCATAAGTGGTTTGTAGAAAGAACACATATGCAGTGAATACTGGTGGATCCATATGTTGTTTGTGAAAAGAACACACATGCAATGACTCTAGTGCTGGTTTTAGTATAAAAATACACAAGCAATGACTCTAGTGGGTCCATATGTGATTTGTGGAAAGAACACACATACAATGACACTGGTTGATCCATGTGTGGTTTGTGGAAAGAACACACATGTAATGCCATTGGTTGATCCATGTGTGGTTTGTTGAAATAACACACATGCAATGACCCTAATGGATCCATATGTGGTTTGTGGAAAAGAACACACATGCAATGATTCTAGTGCTGGTTTTAGTATAAGAACACACAAGCAATGACTCTAGTGGGTCCATATGTGATTTGTGGAAATAACACACATGCAATGACACTGGTTGATCCATGTGTGGTTTGTGTAAAGAACACACATGCAATGCCATTGGTTGATCCTTGTGTGGTTTGTGGAAATAACACACATGCAATGACTCTAATGGATACATATGTGGTTTGTGGAAAAGAACACACATGCAATGACCACTAGTTGATCCATGTGTGGTTTGTGGAAAGAACACACATGCAATGACACTAGTGGATCCATGTGTGGTTTATGAAAAGAACACACATGCAATGAGTCTAGTGCTGGTTTTAGTAAAAGAACACACATGCAATAACTATAGTGGGTCCACATGTGGTTTGTGAAAAGAACACACATGCACTGAACACTGGTTGATCCATGTGTGGTTTGTTGAAAGAACACACATGCAATGACTCCAGTGCTGGTTTTAGTATAAGAACACACATGCAATGACTCTAGTGGGTCCACATGTGGTTTGTGAAAAGAACACACATGGAGTGAACACTGGTTGATCCATATGTGGTTTGTGAAAAAAACACACATGCAATGACTCTAGTGTGAGTTTTAATATAAGAACACACATGCAATGACTCTAGTGGGTCCATATGTGGTTTGTGAAAAGAACACACATGCAATGATCACTGGTTGATCCATATGTGGTTTGTGGAAAAGAACACACATGCAATGAACGCTGGTGGATCCATAAGTGGTTTGTGGAAAGAACACATATGTAGTGAACACTAGTGGATCCATATGTTGTTTGTGAAAAGAACACACATGCAATGTATCTAGTGCTGGTTTTAGTATAAGAACACACAAGCAATGACTCTAGTGGGTCCATATGTGATTTGTGGAAAGAACACACATACAGTGACACTGGTTGATCCATGTGTGGTTTGTGGAAAGAACACACATGCAATGCCATTGGTTGATCCATATGTGGTTTTTGGAAATAACACACATGCAATGACTCTAATGGATCCATATGTGGTTTGTGGAAAAGAACACACATGCAATGATCACTGGTTGATCCATGTGTGGTTTGTGGAAAGAACACACATGCAATGACACTGGTGGATCCATGTGTGGTTTGTGAAAATAACACACATGCAATGAGTCTAGTGCTGGTTTTAGTATAAGAACATAGATGCAATGACTCTAGTGGGTCCACATGTGGTTTGTGAAAAGAACACACTTGAAGTGAACACTGGTTGATCCATGTGTGGTTTGTGAAAAGAACACACATGCAATGACATTGGTTGATCCGTGTGTGGTTTGTGGAAATAACACACATGCAATGACACTGGTGGATCCGTGTGTGGTTTGTGAAAAGAACACACATGCAATGAACACTGGTTGATCCATATGTGGTTTGTGGAAAAGAACACACATACAAAAAACAGTGGTGGATGCATAAGTGGTTTGTGGAAAGAATACACATCCAGTGAACACTGGTGGATCCATATGTTGTTTGTGAAAAGGACACACATGTAATGAGTCTAGTGCTGGTTTTAGTATAAGAACCCACATGCAATGACTCTAGAGGGTCCACATGTGTTTTCTGAAAAGAACACACATGAAGTGAACACTGGTTGATCCATGTGTGGTTTGTGGAAAGAACGCACATGCAATGACATTGGTTGATCCATGTGTGGTTTGTGGAAATAACACACATGCAATGACTCTAATGGATCCATATGTGGTTTGTGGAAAAGAACACACATGCAATGACCACTGGTTGATCCATGTGTGGTTTGTGGAAAGAACACGCATGCAATGACACTGGTGGATCCATGTGTGGATTGTGAAAAGAACACACATGCAATGAACACTGGTTGATCCATATGTGGTTTGTGGAAAAGAACACACATACAAACAACACTGGTGGATCCATAAGTGGTTTGTGGAAAGAACACACATGCAGTGAACACTGGTGGATCCATATGTTGTTTATGAAAAGGACACACATGCAATGTGTCTAGTGCTGGTTTTAGTATAAGAACACACATGCAATGACTCTAGAGGGTCCACATGTGGTTTGTGAAAAGAACACACATGAAGTGAACACTGGTTGATCCATGTGTGGTTTATGGAAATAACACACATGCAATGACATTGGTTGATCCATGTGTGGTTTGTGGAAATAACACACATGCAATGACTCTAATGGATCCATATGTGGTTTGTGGAAAAGAACACACATGCAATGACCACTAGTTGATCCATGTGTGGTTTGTGGAAAGAACACGCATGCAATGACACTGGTGGATCCATGTGTGGTTTGTGAAAAGAACACACATGCAATGAACACTGGTTGATCCATATGTGGTTTGTGGAAAAGAACACACATACAATGAACACTGGTGGATCCATAAGTGGTTTGTGGAAAGAACACACATGCAGTGAACACTGGTGGATCCATATGTTGTTTGTGAAAAGGACACACATGCAATTAATCTAGTGCTGGTTTTAGTATAAGAACACACAAGCAATGACTCTAGTGGGTCCATATGTGATTTGTGGAGACAACACAAATGCAATGACACTGGTTGATCCACGTGTGGTTTGTGAAAAGAACACACATGCAATGACCACTGGTTGATCCATATGTGGTTTGTGGAAAAGAACACACATGTAATGACAACTGGTTGATCCATGTGTGGTTTGTGGAAAGAATACACATGCAATGACACTGGAGGATCCATGTGTGGTTTGTGGAAACAACACACATGCAATGACTCTAGTGCTGGTTTTAGTATAAGAACACACATGCCATGACTCTAGTGGGTCCATATGTGTTTTGTGAAAAGAACACACATGCAATGACCACTAGTTGATCCATATGTGGTTTGTGGAAAAGAACACACATGCAATGAACACTGGTGGATCCATATGTGGTTTGTGGAAAGAACACACATGCAATGACACTAGTGGATTCATGTGTGGCTTGTGAAAAGAACACACATGCAATGACTCTAGTGCTGGTTTTAGTATAAGAACACACATGCAATGACTCTAGTGGGTCCATATGTGATTTGTGAAAAGAACTCACATGCAATGCCACTAGTTCACCCATATGTGCTTTGTGGAAAGAACACACATGCAATGACATCTAGTGGATCCATAAGTGGTTTGTGGAAAGAACACACATGGTGTGAACATTGGTGGATCCATATGTTGTTTGTGAAAAGAACACACATGCAATGACTCTAGTGCTGGTTTTAGTATAAGAACACACAAGCAATGACTCTAGTGGGTCCATATGTGATTTGTGGAAAGAACACACATACAATGACACTGGTTGATCCATGTGTGGTTTGTAGAAATAACACACATGTAATGCCATTGGTTGATCCATGTGTGGTTTGTGGAAATAACACACATCCAATGACCCTAATGGATCCATATGTGGTTTGTGGAAAAGAACACACATGCAATGACTATAGTGCTGGTTATAGTATAAGAACACACAAGCAATGACTCTAGTGGGTCCATATGTGATTTATGGAAAGAACACACATGCAATGACACTGGATGCCATGTGTGGTTTGTGGAAAGAACAGACAAGCAATGCCATTAGTTGATCCATGTGTGGTTTGTGGAAATAACACACATGCAATGACTCTAATGGATCCATATGTGGTTTGTGGAAAAGAACATACATGCAATGACCACTAGTTGATCCATGTGTGGTTTGTGGAAAACACACATGCAATGACACTGGTGGATCCATGTGTGGTTTGTGAAAAGAACACACATGTAATGAGTCTAGTGCTGGTTTTAGTATAAGAACACAGATGCAATGACTCTCGTGGGTCCACATGTGGTTTGTGAAAAGAACACACATGAAGTGAACACTGGTTGATCCATGTGTGGTTTGTGGAAAGAACACACATGCAATGACATTGGTTGATCCATGTGTGGTTTTTGAAAAGAACACACATGCAATGACTCTAGTGCTGGTTTTAGTATAAGAACACACATGCAATGACTCTAAAGGATCCATATGTGGTTTGTGGAAAAGAACACACATGCAATGACCACTCGTTGATCCATATGTGGTTTGTGGAAAAAACATACATACAATGACACTGGTGGATCCATGTGTGGTTTGTGAAAAGAACACACATGCAATGAACACTGGTTGATCCATATGTGGTTTGTGGAAAAGAACACACATACAATGAACACCGGTGGATCCATAAGTGGTTTGTGGAAAGAACACACATGCAGTGAATACTGGTGGATCCATATGTTGTTTGTGAAAAGAACACACACACAATGAATCTAGTGCCGGTTTTAGTATAAGAACACACAAGTAATGACTCTAGTGGGTCCATATGTGATTTGTGGAAAGAACACACATGCAATGACACTGGTTGATCCATGTGTGGTTTGTGGAAAGAACACACATGCAATGAACACCGGTTGATCCATATGTGGTTTGTGAAAAGAACACAGATGCAATGACCACTGGTTGATCCATATGTGGTTTGTGGAAACTAACACACGTGCAATGACCACTCGTTGATCCATGTGTGGTTTGTGGAAAGAACACACATGCAATGGCACTGGTGGATCCATGTGTGGTTTGTGGAATGAACACACATGCAATGACTCGAGTGCCGGTTTTACTATAAGAACACACATGCAATGACTCTAGTGGGTCCATATGTGGTTTGTGAAAAGAACACACATGCAATGACCACTGGTTGATCCATATGTGGTTTGTGGAAAAGAACACACATGCAATGAACACTGGTGGATCCATATGTGGTTTGTGGAAAGAACACACATGCAATGACACTTGTGGATCCATGTGTGGTTTGTGAAAAGAACACACATGCAATGACTCTAGTGCTGGTTTTAGTATGAGAACACACATGCAATGACTCTAGTGGGTCCATATGTGATTTGTGAAAAGAACGCACATGCAATGCCACTGGTTGACCCATATGTGGTTTGTGGAAAGAACACACATGCAATGACATCTAGTGGATCCATAAGTGGTTTGTGGAAAGAACACACATGCAGTGAACACTGGTGGATCCATATGTTGTTTGTGAAAAGAACACACATGCAATGACTGTAGTGCTGGTTTTAGTATAAGAACACACAAGCAATGACTCTAGTGGGTCCATATGTGATTTGTGGAAAGACCACACATATAATGACACTGGTTGATCCATGTGTGGTTTGTGGAAAGAACACACATGCAATGCCATTGGTTGATCCATGTGTGGTTTGTGGAAAGAACACACATGTAATGACTCTAATGGGTCCATATGTGGTTCGTGGAAAAGAACACACATGCAATGAACACTGGTGGATCCATATGTGGTTTGTGGAAAGAACACACATGCAATGACACTAGTGGATTCATGTGTGGCTTGTGAAACGAACACACATGCAATGACTCTAGTGCTGGTTTTAGTATAAGAACACACATGCAATGACTCTAGTGGGTCCATATGTGATTTGTGAAAAGAACACACATGCAATGCCACTAGTTGACCCATATGTGCTTTGTGGAAAGAACACACATGCAATGACATCTAGTGGATCCATAAGTGGTTTGTGGAAAGAACACACATGCTGTGAACATTGGTGGATCCATATGTTGTTTGTGAAAATAACACACATGCAATGACTCTAGTGCTGGTTTTAGTATATAAGAACACACAAGCAATGACTCTAGTGGGTCCATATGTGATTTGTGGAAAGAACACACATACAATGACACTAGTTGATCCATGTGTGGTTTGTAGAAATAACACACATGTAATGCCATTGGTTGATCCATGTGTGGTTTCTGGAAATAACACACATGCAATGACCCTAATGGATCCATATGTGGTTTGTGGAAAAGAACACACATGCAATGACTATAGTGCTGGTTATAGTATAAGAACACACAAGCAATGACTCTAGTGGGTCCATATGTGATTTGTGGAAAGAACACACATGCAATGACACTGGTTGCCATGTGTGGTTTGTGGAAAGAACACACAAGCAATGCCATTGGTTGATCCATGTGTGGTTTCTGGAAATAACACACATGCAATGACTCTAATGGATCCATATGTGGTTTGTGGAAAAGAACACACATGCAATGATCACTGGTTGATCCATGTGTGGTTTGTGGAAAGAACACACATGCAATGACACTGGTGGATCCATGTGTGGTTTGTGAAAATAACACACATGCAATGAGTCTAGTGCTGGTTTTAGTATAAGAACACACATGCAATGACTCTAGAGGGTACACATGTGGTTTGTGAAAAGAACACACATGAAGTGAACACTGGTTGATCCATGTGTGGTTTGTGGAAAGAAGACACATGCAATGACATTGGTTGATCCATGTGTGGTTTGTGGAAATAACAACCATGCAATGACTTTAATGGATCCATATGTGGTTTGTGGAAAAGAACACACATGCAATGACCACATGTTGATCCATGTGTGGTTTGTGGAATGAACACGCATGCAATGACATTGGTGGATCCATGTGTGGTTTGTGAAAAGAACACACATGCAATGAACACTGGTTGATCCATATGTGGTTTGTGGAAAAGAACACACATACAAAGAACACTGGTGGATCCATAAGTGGTTTGTGGAAAGAACACACATGCAGTGAACATTGGTGGATCCATATGTTGTTTGTGAAAAGGACACACATGCAGTGTGTCTAGTGCTGGTTTTAGTATAAGAACACACATGCAATGACTCTAGAGGGTCCACATGTGGTTTGTGAAAAGAACACACATGAAGTGAACACTGGTTGATCCATGTGTGGTTTGTGGAAAGAACACACATGCAATGACATTGGTTGATCCATGTGTGGTTTGTGGAAATAACACACATGCAATGAATCTAATGGATCCATATGTGGTTTGTGGAAAATAACACACATGCAATGACCACTGGTTGATCCATGTGTGATTTGTAGAAAGAACACGCATGCAATGACACTGGTGGATCCATGTGTGGTTTGTGAAAAGAACACACATGCAATGAACACTTGTTGATCCATATGTGGTTTGTGGAAAAAAACACACATACAATGAACACTGGTGGATCCATAAGTGGTTTGTGGAAAGAACGCACATGTAGTGAACACTGGTGGATCCATATGTTGTTTGTGAAAAGGACACACATGCAATTAATCTAGTGCTAGTTTTAGTATAAGAACACACAAGCAATGACTCTGGTGGGTCCATATGTGATTTGTGGAAACAACACACATGCAATGACACTGGTTGATCCATGTGTGGTTTGTGGAACGAACACACATGCAATGAACACTGGTTGATCCATATGTGGTTTGTGAAAAGAACACATATGCAATGACCACTGGTTGATCCATATGTGGTTTGTGGAAAAGAACACACATGCAATGACAACTGGTTGATCCATGTGTGGTTGGTGGAAAGAACACACATGCAATGACGCTGGTGGATCCATGTGTGGTTTGTGGAAAGAACACAAATGCAATGACTCTAGTGCTGGTTTTAGTATAAGAACACACATGCAATGACTTTAGTGGGTCCATATGTGGTTTGTGGAAAGAACACACATGCAATGACCACTAGTTGATCTATATGTGGTTTGTGGAAAGAACACACATGCAATGACATTGGTTGATCCATGTGTGGTTTGTGGAAATAACACACATGCAATGACTCTAATGGATCCATATGTGGTTTGTGGAAAAGAGAACACATGCAATGACCACTGGTTGATCCATGTGTGGTTTGTGGAAAGAACACGCATGCAATGACACTAGTGGATCCATGTGTGGTTTGTGAAAAGAACACACATGCAATGAACACTGGTTGATCCATATGTGGTTTGTGGAAAAGAACACACATACAATGACACTGGTTGATCCATGTGTGGTTTGTAGAAATAACACACATGTAATGCCATTGGTTGATCCATGTGTGGTTTGTGGTAATAACACACATGCAATGACTCTAATGGATCCATATGTGGTTTGTGGAAAAGAACACACATGCAATGATCACTGGTAGATCCATGTGTGGTTTGTGGAAAGAACACACATGCAATGACACTGGTGGGTCCATGTGTGGTTTGTGAAAATAACACACATGCAATGAGTCTAGTGCTGGTTTTAGTATAAGAACACAGATGCAATGACTCTAGTGGGTCCACATGTGGTTTGTGAAAAGAACCCACATGAAGTGAACACTGGTTGATCCATGTGTGGTTTGTGGAAAGAACACACATGTAATGACATTGGTTGATCCATGTGTGGTTTGTGGAAATAACACACATGCAATGACACTGGTGGATCCATGTGTGGTTTGTGAAAAGTACACACATGCAATGAACACTGGTTGATCCATATGTGGTTTCTGGAAAAGAACACATATACAAAAAACACTGGTGGATCCATAAGTGGTTTGTGGAAAGAACACACATGCAGTGAACACTGGTGGATCCATATGTTGTTTGTGAAAAGGACACACATGTAATGAGTCTAGTGCTGGTTTTAGTATAAGAACACACATGCAATGACTCTAGAGGGTCCACATGTGGTTTGTGAAAAAGAACACACATGAAGTGAACACTGGTTGATCCATGTGTGGTTTGTGGAAAGAACACACATGCAATGACATTGGTTGATCCATGTGTGGTTTGTGGAAATAACACACATGCAATGAATCTAATGGATCCATATGTGGTTTGTGGAAAATAACACACATGCAATGACCACTGGTTGATCCATGTGTGGTTTGTGAAAAGAACACGCATGCAATAACACTGGTGGATCCATGTGTGGTTTGTGAAAAGAACACACATGCAATGAACACTGGTTGATCCATATGTGGTTTGTGGAAAAGAACACACATACAATGAACACTGGTGGATCCATAAGTGGTTTGTGGAAAGAACACACATGAAGTGAACACTGGTGGATCTATATGTTGTTTGTGGAAAGGACACACATGCAATTAATCTAGTGCTAGTTTTAGTATAAGAACACACAAGCAATGACTCTAGTGGGTCCATATGTGATTTGTGGAAACAACACACATGCAATGACACTGGTTGATCCATGTGTGGTTTGTGGAACGAACACACATGCAATGAACACTGGTTGATCCATATGTGGTTTGTGAAAAGAACACACATGCAATGACCACTGGTTGATCCATATGTGGTTTGTGGAAAAGAACACACATGCAATGACAACTGGTTGATCCATGTGTGGTTGGTGGAAAGAACACACATGTAATGACACTAGTGGATCCATGTGTGGTTTGTGGAAAGAACACACATGCAATGACTCTAGTGCTGGTTTTAGTATAAGAACACACATGCAATGACTTTAGTGGGTCCATATGTGGTTTGTGAAAAGAACAGACATGAAATGACCACTAGTTGATCTATATGTGGTTTGTGGAAAAGAACACACATGCAATGAACACTGGTGGATCCATATGTGGTTTGTGGAAAGAACACACATGCAATGACACTAGTGGATTCATGTGTGGCTTGTGAAAAGAACACACATGCAATGACTCTAGTGCTGGTTTTAGTATAAGAACACACATGCAATGACTCTAGTGGGTCCATATGTGATTTGTGAAAAGAACACACATGCAATGCCACTAGTTGACCCATATGTGCTCTGTGGAAAGAACACACATGCAATGACATTTAGTGGATGCATAAGTGGTTTGTGGAAAGAACATACATGCTGTGAACATTGGTGGATCCATATGTTGTTTGTGAAAAGAACACACATGTAATGACTCTAGTGCTAGTTTTAGTATAAGAACACACAAGCAATGACTCTAGTGGGTCCATATGTGATTTGTGGAAAGAACACACATACAATGACACTGGTTGATCCATGTGTGGTTTGTAGAAATAACACACATGTAATGCCATTGGTTGATCCATGTGTGGTTTGTGGAAATAACACACATGCAATGACCCTAATGGATCCATATGTGATTTGTGGAAAAGAACACACATGCAATGACTATAGTGCTGGTTATAGTATAAGAAAACACAAGCAATGACTCTAGTGGGTCCATATGTGATTTATGGAAAGAACACACATGCAATGACACTAGATGCCATGTGTGGTTTGTGGAAAGAACACACAAGCAATGCCATTGGTTGATCCATGTGTGGTTTGTGGAAATAACACACATGCAATGACTCTAATGGATCCATATGTGGTTTGTGGAAAAGAACACACATGCAATGACACTAGTGGATTCATGTGTGGCTTGTGAAAAGAACACACATGCAATGACTCTAGTGCTGGTTTTAGTATAAGAACACACATGCAATGACTCTAGTGGGTCCATATGTGATTTATGAAAAGAACACACATGCAATGCCACTAGTTGACCCATATGTGCTTTGTGGAAAGAACACACATGCAATGACATTTAGTGGATGCATAAGTGGTTTGTGGAAAGAACACACATGGTGTGAACATTGGTGGATCCATATGTTGTTTGTGAAAAGAACACACATGTAATGAATCTAGTGCTAGTTTTAGTATAAGAACACACAAGCAATGACTCTAGTGGGTCCATATGTGATCTGTGGAAAGAACACACATACAATGACACTGGTTGATCCTTGTGTGGTTTGTAGAAATAACACACATGTAATGCCATTGGTTGATCCATGTGTGGTTTGTGGAAATAACACACATGCAATGACCCTAATGGATCCATATGTGGTTTGTGGAAAAGAACACACATGCAATGGCTATAGTGCTGGTTATAGTACAAGAACACACAAGCAATGACTCTAGTGGGTCCATATGTGATTTATGGAAAGAACACACATGCAATGACACTAGATGCCATGTGTGGTTTGTGGAAAGAACACACAAGCAATGCCATTGGTTGATCCATGTGTGGTTTGTGGAAATAACACACATGCAATGACTCTAATGGATCCATATGTGGTTTGTGGAAAAGAACACACATGCAATGACCACTAGTTGATCCATGTGTGGTTTGTGGAAAGAACACACATGCAATGACACTGGTGGATCCATGTGTGGTTTGTGAAAAGAACACACATGCAATGAGTCTAGTGCTGGTTTTATTATAAGAACACACATGCAATGACTCTAGTGGGTCCACATGTGGTTTGTGAAAAGAACACACATGCAGTGAACACTGGTTGATCCATGTGTGGTTTGTGGAAAGAACACACATGCAGTGACATTGGTTGATCCATGTGTGGTTTTTGGAAATAACACACATGCAATGACTCTAATGGATCCATATGTGGTTTGTGGAAAAGAACACACATGCAATGACTACTCGTTGATCCATATGTGGTTTGTGGAAAAAACACACATGCAATGACACTGGTGGATCCATGTGTGGTTTGTGAAAAGAACACACATGCAATGAACACTGGTTGATCCATATGTGGTTTGTGGAAAAGAACACACATACAATGAACACCGGTGGATCCATAAGTGGTTTGTGGAAAGAACACACATGCAGTGAATACTGGTGGATCCATATGTTGTTTGTGAAAAGAACACACACACAATGAATCTAGTGCCGGTTTTAGTATAAGAACACACAAGTAGTGACTCTAGTGGGTCCATATATGATTTGTGGAAAGAACACACATGCAATGCACTGGTTGATCCATGTGTGGTTTGTGGAAAGAACACACATGCAATGAACACTGGTTGATCCATATGTGGTTTGTGAAAAGAACACAGATGCAATGACCACTAGTTGATCTATATGTGGTTTGTGGAAAATAACACACATGCAATGACCACTGGTTGATCCATGTGTGGTTTGTGGAAAGAACACACATGCAATGACACTGGTGGATCCATGTGTGGTTTCGGAAGGAACACACATGCAATGACTGTAGTGCCGGTTTTACTATAAGAACACACATGCAATGACTCTTGTGGGTCCATATGTGGTTTGTGAAAAGAACACACATGCAATGACCACTGGTTGATCCATATGTGGTTTGTGGAAAAGAACACACATGCAATGAACACTGGTGGATCCATATGTGGTTTGTGGAAAGAATACACATGCAATGACACTGGTGGATCCATGTGTGGTTTGTGAAAAGAACACACATGCAATGACTCTAGTGCTGGTTTTAGTATGAGAACACATATGCAATGACTCTAGTGGGTCCATATGTGATTTGTGAAAAGAACGCACATGCAATGCCACTGGTTGACCCATATATGGTTTGTGGAAAGAACACACATGCAATGACATCTAGTGGATCCATAAGTGGTTTGTGGAAAGAACACACATGCAGTGAACACTGGTGGATCCATATGTTGTTTGTGAAAAGAACACACATGCAATGACTCTAGTGCTGGTTTTTGTATAAGAGCACACAAGCAATGACTCTAATGGGTCCATATGTGATTTGTGGAAAGAACACACATGTAATGACATTGGTTGATCCATGTGTGGTTTGTGGAAAGAACACACATGCAATGCCATTGGTTGATCCATGTGTGGTTTGTGGAAATAACACACATGTAATGACTCTAATGGGTCCATATGTGGTTTGTGGAAAATAACACACATGCAATGAACACTGGTGGATCCATATGTGGTTTGTGGAAAGAACACACATGCAATGACACTAGTGGATTCATTTGTGGCTTGTGAAAATAACACACATGCAATGACTCTAGTGCTGGTTTTAGTATAAGAACACACATGCAATGACTCTAGTGGGTCCATATGTGATTTGTGAAAACAACACACATGCAATGCCACTAGTTGACCCATATGTGCTTTGTGGAAAGAACACACATGCAATGACATCTAGTGGATCCATAAGTGGTTTGTGGAAAGAACACACATGCTGTGAACATTGGTGGATCCATATGTTGTTTGTGAAAAGAACACACATGCAATGACTCTAGTGCTGGTTTTAGTATAAGAACAAACAAGCAATGACTCTAGTGGGTCCATATGTGATTTGTGGAAAGAACACACATAGAATGACACTGGTTGATCCATGTGTGGTTTGTAGAAATAACACACATGTAATGCCATTGGTTGATCCATGTGTGGTTTGTGGAAATAACACACATGCAATGACCCTAATGGATCCATATGTGGTTTGTGGAAAAGAACACACATGCAATGACTATAGTGCTGGTTATAGTATAAGAACACACAAGCAATGACTCTAGTGGGTCCATATGTGATTTGTGGAAAGAACACACATGCAATGACACTGGTTGCCATGTGTGGTTTGTGGAAAGAACACACAAGCAATGCCATTGGTTGATCCATGTGTGGTTTGTGGAAATAACACACATGCAATGACTCTAATGGATCGATATGTGGTTTGTGGAAAAGAACACACATGCAATGACCACTAGTTGATCCATGTGTGGTTTGTGGAAAGAACACACATGCAATGACACTGGTGGATCCATGTGTGGTTTGTGAAAAGAACACACATGCAATGAGTCTAGTGCTGGTTTTAGTATAAGAACACACATGCAATGACTCTAGTGGGTCCACATGTGGTTTGTGAAAAGAACACACATGCAGTGAACACTAGTTGATCCATGTGTGGTTTGTGGAAAGAACACACATGCAATGACATTGGTTGATCCATGTGTGGTTTTTGGAAATAACACACATGCAATGACTCTAATGGATCCATATGTGGTTTGTGGAAAAGAACGTACATGCAATGACCACTGGTGGATCCATATGTTGTTTGTGAAAAGAACACACATGCAATGACTCTAGTGCTGGTTTTAGTATAAGAACACACAAGCAATGACTCTAGTGGGTCCATATGTGATCTGTGGAAAGAACACACATACAATGACACTGGTTGATCCATGTGTGGTTTGTAGAAATAACACACATGTAATGCCATTGGTTGATCCATGTGTGGTTTGTGGAAATAACACACATGCAATGACCACTGGTTGATCCATATGTGGTTTGTGGAAAAGAACACGCATGCAATGACCACTGGTTGATCCATGTGTGGTTTGTGGAAAGAACACACATGCAATGACATTGGTTGATCCATGTGTGGTTTTTGGAAATAACACACATGCAATGACTCTAATGGATCCATATGTGGTTTGTGGAAAAGAACGTACATGCAATGACCACTGGTTGATCCATATGTGGTTTGTGGAAAAAACACACATGCAATGACACTTGTGGATCCATGTGTGGTTTGTGAAAACAACACACATGCAATGAACACTGGTTGATCCATATGTGGTTTGTGGAAAAGAACACACATACAATGAACACCGGTGGATCCATAAGAGGTTTGTGGAAAGAACACACATGCAGTGAATACTGGTGGATCCATATGTTGTTTGTGAAAAGAACACACACGCAATGAATCTAGTGCTGGTTTTAGTATAAGAACACACAAGTAATGACTCTAGTGGGTCCATATGTGATTTGTGGAAAGAACACACATGCAATGAACACTGGTTGATCCATATGTGGTTTGTGAAAAGAACACACATGCAATGACCACTGGTTGATCCATATGTGGTTTGTGGAAAGAACACACATGCAGTGAACACTGGTTGATCCATGTGTGGTTTGTGGAAAGAACACACATGCAGTGAACACTGGTGGATCCATATGTTGTTTGTGAAAAGAACACACATGCAATGAATCTAGTGCTAGTTTTAGTATAAGAACACACAAGCAATGAATCTAGTGGGTCCGTATGTGATTTGTGGAAAGAACACACATGCACTGACACTGGTTGATCCATGTGTGATTTGTGGAAAGAACAGACATGCAATGAACACTGGTTGATCCATATGTGGTTTGTGAAAAGAACACACATGCAATGACCACTGGTTGATCCATATGTGGTTTGTGGAAAAGAACACGCATGCAATGACCACTGGTTGATCCATGTGTGGTTTGTGGAAAGAACACACATGCAATGACACTGGTGGATCCATGTGTGGTTTGTGGAATGAACACACATGCAATGACTCTAGTGCCGGTTTTACTATAAGAACACACATGCAATGACTCTAGTGGGTCCATATGTGGTTTGTGAAAAGAACACACATGCAATGACCACTGGTTGATCCATATGTGGTTTGTGGAAAAGAACACACATGCAATGAACACTGGTGGATCCATATGTGGTTTGTGAAAAGGACACACATGCAATGGCACTGGTGGATCCATGTGTGGTTTGTGAAAAGAACACACATGCAATGACTCTAGTGCTGGTTTTAGTATGAGAACACACATGCAATGACTCAAGTGGGTCCATATGTGATTTGTGAAAAGAACGCACATGCAATGCCACTGGTTGACCCATATGTGGTTTGTGGAAAGAACACACATGCAATGACATCTAGTGGATCCATAAGTGGTTTGTTGAAAGAACACACATGCAGTGAACACTGGTGGATCCATATGTTGTTTGTGAAAAGAACACACATGCAATGACTCTAGTGCTGGTTTTAGTATAAGAACACACAAGCAATGACTCTAGTGGGTCCATATGTGATCTGTGGAAAGAACACACATACAATGACACTGGTTGATCCATGTGTGGTTTGTAGAAATAACACACATGTAATGCCATTGGTTGATCCATGTGTGGTTTGTGGAAATAACACACATGCAATGACCACTGATTGATCCATATGTGGTTTGTGGAAAAGAACACGCATGCAATGACCACTAGTTGATCCATGTGTGGTTTGTGGAAAGAACACACATGCAATGACATTGGTTGATCCATGTGTGGTTTTTGGAAATAACACACATGCAATGACTCTAATGGATCCATATGTGGTTTGTGGAAAAGAACGTACATGCAATGACCACTGGTTGATCCATATGTGGTTTGTGGAAAAAACACACATGCAATGACACTTGTGGATCCATGTGTGGTTTGTGAAAAGAACACACATGCAATGAACACTGGTTGATCCATATGTGGTTTGTGGAAAAGAACACACATACAATGAACACCGGTGGATCCATAAGAGGTTTGTGGAAAGAACACACATGCAGTGAATACTGGTGGATCCATATGTTGTTTGTGAAAAGAACACACACGCAATGAATCTAGTGCTGGTTTTAGTATAAGAACACACAAGTAATGACTCTAGTGGGTCCATATGTGATTTGTGGAAAGAACACACATGCAATGAACACTGGTTGATCCATATGTGGTTTGTGAAAAGAACACACATGCAATGACCACTGGTTGATCCATATGTGGTTTGTGGAAAGAACAAACATGCAGTGAACACTGGTTGATCCATGTGTGGTTTGTGGAAAGAACACACATGCAGTGAACACTGGTGGATCCATATGTTGTTTGTGAAAAGAACACACATGCAATGAATCTAGTGCTAGTTTTAGTATAAGAACACACAAGCAATGAATCTAGTGGGTCCGTATGTGATTTGTGGAAAGAACACACATGCAATGACACTGGTTGATCCATGTGTGATTTGTGGAAAGAACAGACATGCAATGAACACTGGTTGATCCATATGTGGTTTGTGAAAAGAACACACATGCAATGACCACTGGTTGATCCATATGTGGTTTGTGGAAAAGAACACGCATGCAATGACCACTGGTTGATCCATGTGTGGTTTGTGGAAAGAACACACATGCAATGACACTGGTGGATCCATGTGTGGTTTGTGGAATGAACACACATGCAATGACTCTAGTGCCGGTTTTACTATAAGAACACACATGCAATGACTCTAGTGGGTCCATATGTGGTTTGTGAAAAGAACACACATGCAATGACCACTGGTTGATCCATATGTGGTTTGTGGAAAAGAACACACATGCAATGAACACTGGTGGATCCATATGTGGTTTGTGAAAAGGACACACATGCAATGGCACTGGTGGATCCATGTGTGGTTTGTGAAAAGAACACACATGCAATGACTCTAGTGTTGGTTTTAGTATGAGAACACACATGCAATGACTCTAGTGGGTCCATATGTGATTTGTGAAAAGAACGCACATGCAATGCCACTGGTTGACCCATATGTGGTTTGTGGAAAGAACACACATGCAATGACATCTAGTGGATCCATAAGTGGTTTGTTGAAAGAACACACATGCAGTGAACACTGGTGGATCCATATGTTGTTTGTGAAAAGAACACACATGCAATGACTCTAGTGCTGGTTTTAGTATAAGAACACACAAGCAATGACTCTAGTGGGTCCATATGTGATCTGTGGAAAGAACACACATACAATGACACTGGTTGATCCATGTGTGGTTTGTGGAAAGAACACACATTCAATGCCATTGGTTGATCCATGTGTGGTTTGTGGAAAGAACACAGATTCAATGACTCTAATGGATCCATATGTGGTTTGTGGAAAAGAACACACATGCAATGACCACTGGTTGATCCATGTGTGGTTTGTGGAAAGAACACACATGCAATGAACTCTAGTGGATCTATCTTGGCATAATTTGATGTATGCCACGATGCATTTCATTGTAAAAGACACCTACTTTCTATTTTTATACTACTCAGCTTTGCTCTTGGTTTTTTGATACTACCCAGTTTTGCCCCCTCTCTCTTTCGTAGAAGCCCAAACCTATGCCCACTCTGTCTGCTACGCCCTGATTTGTTGTCACAGTTGTCACGCGGATCGTGCACACCAACCGTTGATCCTGTGTGATCCAACGAGGCTCGTTGCACATGTCGTGCCCTTCACAGGACAACGCGAGACAGCACAGACGTCTCCCTCAACGAGACTTCTACAAGAAGGAACACGATGCCGTCCATGGAAGAAGTCGTCGAGTGGTCATGTCATGTTTAATATAGTCTGCAAAGGCTACAAGTCTACTGCACAATAATTGGTCATCCACGGCCCACGAGCTATACCATTTTTACTACGCAGCGCGCCTGCACTCTCACTTTCGACAGGCCCCCACCACACGAACCTTCCACGCGGCAGCCGCAGCCGGAAGAGCTGCCAACTAGGGCCCTCGAGGAGGCCTAAACATCCGCGCATTAAAAACCCAGCCTATCGGGTCCTCCATTCGCACTCATCCACTACTCTCTCTTCCCTATCCAGCAAAACCCCACAATCTTGAACATACTTGCACGAACCTTCTCCATGAAACCAGTGCGTGGGGGTGAGTGTCCGGGCATCGCCGTCGGGGTGGTGCTTCACGCGGCAGATCTGGAGGAGCATCACGCAGCACAAGGCGAGGAGGACGTGCAGTTCAACCCCTTGGGGGACCATGTGCTCGCCGGTGCTGACGACTTCAGAGGCGCCGATGAGGGTGTGGAGTTCGACGAACACGCTCCTCTCATGTACCCGGAGGTACATCTATTGCTACATGTTTCATATTTTCTGCTCGAGCTTAATCTATCCTGGCGTCATAAAAAATAAAGTCCTAATGATTAGATGCAACGTACGAACCGGTACATGGAGAGATCTAGTCTGTTCTGAATGAATCTACATTATTTATTTATTAATAAGTTACCAAGAACACAAACCACATTAATTTAGGAGCGAGCTGGGGAGACGGCCGTAATGAACTGTTGAACCTCTATAGACATGTTATTTCATCGAAAGTAACTTGGAATGGTGGAAGACATATATATTTATTATTTTGCTCATTTCGGTTTGTATTCCATACATTACATGTGTATTCAAGTGAGATGGACTCTGACAAGGAGACCAGTGACAACAAGAACCGCCATGTCATGAAGAAGCTCAAGAGCGGGATAATCCCTTTTCGCACTCGACTTGGGGAGCTCAACGCCCAACAAAACTCCAACCACGCCGGCGATGGAGAAGAACGGCGCAGTGGCCATCGATGCCTCCAAGGCCGCCGGCGAGGAGCCCCCCGTCCCCGTCCCCGCATCCGCCGTGCCGGTCTCGGACAGATCCCACTCGGCGGGGACCCCTATGAGGAGGTTATCTACATAAGGTCGGAGAACCCCTATGACACCAGCATCGCCAACCCATGGTCTAAGGTAACCAGGGTTTTCTCCCCTTCCCTTGTTCTTCCCCCGTTCCCATCATTGGATGCTAGATCGTATGTTATTAGGGCTCGACTGTTCGTATTTTTTACAGTAGCTAATCCTCTTGTGTTACATCTCGATTTTTGATGAATCCCCCTGTTTGTAGTTGGGATCAGTATTCGATTTGGTTTGAGATTTGGGGAATAATCGGGAGATCTCATTCGGTTAATTTGTGCAAAAAATCAATCCCGATAATCAAAGTATCTCCATCATGTCCTTATTTCACTCTACTGTTTTTTTCCAACAGGAGGATAGCAGTGACCTCCGTAGCGACGACGAGTCCAAGCACACCAAGACTCGTCATGTGCTGAGGAGGCTAAAGTCCGGTCAGTACAACAACTTCTTCGCCGACGACGTGTACCTATGCCCCTTCTGCCCCACCAGGAGTCTCCGCGCCACAGACTTCAACTCCCTCGTGAAGCATGCCGAGGACGTGAGGACCTGCGACAAGTCTGTGAACGTCCACGGCTTCATGGACAAGCACCAGGCGCTCGGTCTTCACCTCCGCAACCTCTAGAAGGTGGCTATCGAGGAGGGTCGCATGCCCCCGATCAGACCCAAGGCGCCCAAGGTCAAGGGGCTGGGCAACAAGAAGTGGAGGAGGCGCCAGAGGGAGGAGGCGGATGCCCTCCTGGCAGAGGCCACGAGGGGCCACTGATCAGCTATTGCTGCTGCTGTAAAGCAGCTTCTTTTGTCTTATCTGTGTTGAACCTGTCAGCTGCTGCTGCTGCTGAGCAGCCTAATTGTCGAACCTCGTTAAGTACCGTACTATATAACCTATATTAGCTGCTTTATCTACATCTGCTCTGTTTACTGAATTTATTTATGGTGCTGGTTTGTTTTGCTGCTCTAGATTTGCTACCAGATTGGGGAAAAACGATCTCAAAAGGAACAATGAATGAAGAGAGAAGCTGCTCTAGATTCCCTACCTTTTTGGGCAAAAGAACACAACTGTTAGAGAGAGAGGGGAAAAGGCTGCTCTTAAAAAGGCCAAATAACAAGAAAAAAACTTCCACTTTAGGCGTCATGGCGCACGTAACGGCCAAGGATTTGACCAGACGGCACCCCCCTCTGAGCGCATGTGAGGGCTTCGGAAAATCGGGAGGGCAAAAGTGAGGACAAACGAGACACAATGTTGCTATAGCTAAATCTGACAAAAAGCTGAATTTGGCTTTACCATGCAATTTGGCTAGAGCTCCACAATGTAGCTATTCTAAATCCCTAAACTATGTGGTGCATTGAAACCTAATGCTTTTCCACCGACACGTGTGTTGCAAATTTGCTTGACCGTGCATGCTCACACAAGTGGCCTACAGAGAAACTTATAGAAGCATAGGCAAACGAGCTTCATTTTGGCAAATTCTGGACAAGCTTTGCGCAATCGGCAGGCCTGATCGGCTGGGCGGCTGCCCCAGGGTGCAGGGATGCTAGGTCCATGTCTATGCTTACACTTCTTAAACTTGTTAGGAATTAATAATAACTATACACTTCCTTCTGTCCTGTCACGTTACGTCATGTCAGCAACGCGCACTCGCTGCGGATCAGCAATGGGACAGTGGTCTATGTGACCGGTCTCTGCCATGCCAAAGCCACGTCGCACACCTGTCCCATCGCCTACCGGGACGGACGCCGAATTTAATCGCTAGGATTGGAAACCATCGGTGCTTGCCCGGTCAAACTTGCTTCCGCATGGGTATGACCGGAATATTGGTAAACGGAATTTAAGCATCGCCTTCCGTCTCCTCAGCACATCACTGTGCAAAAATCCCCAACTCATTCCTTCCGCCGCCGCCGCCACCGCAAGAACCATCGATGCTGCCGCAGGCACCGCCTCCGCCTGGCCATACCACCGCAACAGATCACTCCACCGCCACGCCCAGTCCCAGCCACTGCTACCGACCCTAGGCCACTGCCGCCACATTAGCTGCTGCCATGGATGCAGAGTACGGCGTGTTCGGTGACGGGAGCGACTACATCGACGAGTACACCGTCACCTCTCATGGCACCACCAAGCTGATGGTCGTCCACACAAATGCGTCAGCGGAGGTCGCCGAGGTCATCACAATGTACGAGCGGTGGCTACAGGAGCCGATGGACAGGTACAAGATCGTCGGCCTTGACCTCGAGTATACCGGAGATAGGAAGAGGACGACACTTTTGCAGCTGTCCATGCGCAACCACTGCCTCCTATATCACGTATGTAGGGCCAAATCTGTATGCCCGGAGCTTCGCAAGTTCCTACACAGGAGGGAGATCTACTTCGCCAGCGTCGACATCAAGAACGACACTCCGAAGCTAGAACAGGATCTGCTCGTTCATGTCGTCAATCACGTCGATATCCAATATTTATGGAGGTACCCGGATGGCTGTACGGGGAAAGCCGGCATGGCTAGACTCACTGCCGACATCATCGACCGTGAGTACGCCGGCATGAAAGTCGAGTTCCCCAAGCACCTGCACGAGCGACGGGAGTGGAGGCACCTGGATTATGATGCGATCAAGTACGCAGCCAGGGACGCGTATGTCTGCTACGAGATGCTCAACAGGATCTGGCGGGTGGGTGAGTGTGCTGTTTACCACTACTAGTTTTGCATTTTTTTCCTAGTTTTATCTCGCCTGTATTTTATCTCGCATGTATTTTCTAAGCATTCTGTGTGTAAGAACCAAGCTCGTATGATCCCTGTGTTATTAGCTACTTAACCTGTATGAATTACATTACCCCTTTTGTATGCTCAACATTCATTCTTAGAAATTCTATCTGTGCCATTTGCATGCGGCAGAATCTAGGACTGACATGCATAAGGTGTGATACAGTCATAAGTCATAACCAAATCCAGATTATAGCGAAGGATACAGTCATAACCAAACCCAGATTATAGTTTGACAAAGGTAATACACAACAGTTCGTAATTGCTCACATAGTGTACTTCTGAAATAACATGTTTTCATAAACACAACAATCATGCACTAATAGTCTACATCCCAGCCTATTGGAGAAGGCAACCGATCCCAGGATGCCTTCGGTCGCTTGCCCCGGTTTGTAGATTCATCTACACTCCGGCATCTGGGCAAACAACCTGTCTTGGTGGTGGTTCAATGATGCGATGCCTGGAACGAGATTTTACAATCTGGCGGTACAACTCGTGGCTAACATACCCATCAATTGCAGCGTACTTCAGATTAGGTTCAGAAAGTGGCTTATCCTCCCAGTAATCATGCCCTAAACGCCTCCACGAACATCTCGGCAATCTGTCCTTCATGTCAGCATACCACGGGTCGATGAGTTCGGAGGCAAGAGCGGCCATCCCGGTCTTGCCGCCCTTCGTCCTTGGGATCCAGTAAATTTCCTGGATGTCCACTCTGCACTCCTTTGGGATTCTATTGTTGACAGTCGGGCTTTCAAGCAGTTTAGTGTCATTCGTGATGTCAACACTAGTAAATGTTATGTGTTGGTTCACGAGAAAGTCAAGAAACAGATCCCTAATGCTTTTGCCCCACCTGCATGAAAATGAATTCAGACAAATAATATAGCAATAACTTTTGCAAACTGACGGTTTAGGAACAAAAAGACAGCAAAGTCTACCAGATCTTGTCAGCCCCCTTCTCGCAAAAAGGCTGGTATACGAGGACGTGCCCCTTCATGGAGAGTTGCACCACGGCGATCCTATGGTGATCGGGGTTGTACTCGAGGTCGAGACCTACGAACCTGTTTTGTTGAGGGCAAACCTCTAGGGTGGCCCGATCTTTCACGATTCCCTTTCAAATCGAGGGTGGAGTGCAGGGGAAGGAGGGAAGGATGAACACGACGAACACACACACGAAGAACGTGATGAACACACACACGCAAAACCACGATAAACACCAATAGCTCACGCCGGCGGTGACCGGTCCGGCGCAATCCCTAGGATCGGCGTCGGGCGGAGGACTCTCTCTCGAACTGGCACGGCAAGATGGGAGACTCGGTGAGATCTTGACGTCTAGGCAAAGGGACACCGATGCCTAGGCCTTGTACAACACGGAGGCACGCTGCAAACTCCAACAAGGTTTGGGGATATTGGTTCTCCTTAGTCAAGGAGCATGAGGCAAGAATTAGATAGATCCACAAAGGGGTTTCCACTAATTCCAATATCAAGCCTAGGGTTTACAATGGAGGTGGGGGTCTATATATAGGCCATCCACAAGTTCAGGGGTAATTCAGGCATTAAAGTAGAGTTCTGGGCGAAGTAGAGGGGTACATGGGCCATATGGCCCAGCTAGGCTCGCAGGCCCATCGCTTGGGCCGGACAGTCCGGGTCGGCACGGCCGGACAGTCCGGGGTGGCCGGACACTCCGGGTGGTGTCCGGGGAGTGTCCGATTTGACGTTCTGAATGTCCATGCCAGGTCCGGGCTCGGGCAGGCCGGACACTCCGGCCGAGTCGCACCGGACACTCCGGCTGGATCCGGGCGGACACTCCGGCTCAGGTAGCTTTAGCTCAGGTGCAGTTTCAGGGCTCGTGGGTCAACGCGGCGGGGGTTCGTACCTGATGATGCACAGAGTAGAGGTATGAAGTAGTACGCCATCCAAGGAGGTATCGAATTGGCACGAGGAGAGGAGTGAGTTCACCTTAGCTTGTAGGAGTTTGGCTCGGGCACGAGTCATGGGTCCACTTGGGGGACTTGTTGGTGTAGATGTAGAAGCGTCCATATGATGGGCTGCATCAGCTCCCCACCCTTGGGAAAGAGTCGTCCTCGACTCTTCATGGATATCATCTTGAACATCTCCATGGTAGGGTGAGAGATCCTTGACATTGAATGTATTTCTTGCAAGGTACTTGGAGGTCGGAATGTCGATGATGTAGGTGTTGTTGTTGATTCATTTGAGGACCTTGAAGGGACCATCTCCTCTTGGCTTGAGCTTGGAGTCACGTTCCTTGGGGAAGTGGTCCTTGCTTAGGTGTATCCACACAAGGTCACCTTCTTGAAATATCATCTCCTTCTTGTCCTTGTTTAACCTTGAAGCTTGGCGAAGGACTTGTTGTTCGATAGTAGCTCTTGTTTCTTCATGAAGTTCCTTCATAGCTTGTGCGCGCTTCTCGACGTCCATGTTTGTGCGCTCATGGAGAGGTAGTGGTAGGATGTCGAGAGCGGTGAGGGGCTCGAAACCATAGACGATCACGAATGGACTCATCTTGGTTGTTGAGTGCTTGGCTCGATTGTAGGAAAACTCGGTGTGTGGAATGCATTCCTCCCAATCCTTCAGTTTTTTCTTGATCAACACACGAAGGAGAGTTCCGAGGCTTCGGTTGACAACTTCGGTTTGTCCATCAGTTTGAGGATGTGATTTGGATGAGAAGAGGAGCTTGACGCCGAGCTTGGCCATGAGGGTCTTCCACAAGTAGCTCATGAATTTGACGTCGCGGTCGGAGACGATTGTCCTTGGCACACCGTGAAGACAGACGATTTCCCTGAAAAACAGGTTTGCAACATGTGAAGCATCGTCGGTCTTATGGCACGGTATGAAGTGTGCCATTTTGGAAAAAGGATCCACAACAACAAATATAGAATCATGACCATGCTTAGATCTAGGCAATCCAAACACAAAATCCATGCTAATGTCGGACCAAGGTGTATGAGGAATAGGCAATGGCATATAAAGACCATAGGGATTAGCTTGCGACTTAACTTGAACACATGTCGTGCATCGTTGAACGTAGCGCTCCACGTCATGCTTCATCTTGGGCCAAAAGTAGTGATTGGAGAGCATGTCCAATGTCTTGTCGCGACCAAAGTGACCCATAAGGCCTCCACCATGATATTCTTGGAGAAGCAAAAGTTGAAGCGACGACTTCGGAATGCATAGCTTATTTTGTTTAAAAAGAAAGCCCTTATGCAAATAGAAATCATCAACTCCCTTGTCATTGGAGCACTTTGCGAAAATTGGCTCAAAGAACGGGTCGGAAGCATACAAAGATTTTATTTCCTCAAGACCCAACACGTTGATTTCAAGTCTCGTAAGAAGGCTTGTATGTTTGCGAGACAATGCGTCCGCAACTACATTATCTTTGCCCTTCTTATACTTGACAATGTACAGAAAAGACTCCATGAACTCAACCCACTTAGCATGTCTCTTGCTCAAGTTAGCTTGGCCTTTGAGATATTTCAACGACTCGTGGTCAGAATGTATGATAAATTCCTTAGGCCAAAAGTAGTGTTGCCAAACTTGAAGGACACGAACTAAGGCAAAAAGCTCTTTGTCATAAATCGGATAGTTAAGGCGAGCACCATCAAGTTTTTCGCTATGGTAGGCTATAGGATGTCCGTTTTGCATAAGGACTCCTCCAATGCCAATACCACTAGCATCACACTCTATCTCAAAAGTTTTTGTGAAATCCGGTAAAGCAAGAAGAGGTGCTTCGGTGAGCCTCTTTTTAAGTTCATCAAAAACTTTTTGTTGTGCTTTGCCCCACATGAAGGTGACATTCTTTTTGGTCAATTCATTAAGGGGACAAGCAATGGTTGAAAAGTCTTTCACAAAGCGACGATAGAAACCAGCCAACCCATGAAAACTTCAGAGTTCACTCACATTTGTTGGTATGGGCCAATCTCGTATGTCCTTTACCTTGGAAACATCAACTTCAATTCCCTTCGAAGAAACGACAAATCCAAGAAAAATCAACTTGTCTTTAGCAAAAGTGCACTTGGGAAGATTAGCATAAAGCTTTTCATGTCGAAGGATTTGTAAAACTTCCTTGACATGTGTTATATGGTCCTCAAGTGATTTGCTATGAACAAGAATATCATCGAAATAGACAACAACACTTTTTCCAATGAGAGAATGCAAGATGTGATTCATAAGGCCCATTAAGGTGGATGGGGCATTTGATAAACCAAAGGGCATAACCAACCATTCATAGAGACCAAGTTTAGTCTTGAAGGCGGTTTTCCACTCATCACCTTCAGCCATGCGTATTTGATGGTAACCACTACGAAGATCAATTTTCGAAAAAATAGTGGCTCCACACAACTCATCAAGCATGTCATCGAGACGTGGTATGGGATGTCGATAACGCACGGTGATAGCATTGATTGGATGGTAGTCCATGCATAACCGTAACGTATCATCCGTCTTTGGAACAAGAATCACGGGTACGGCACTTGGACTAGTGCTAACTTGGATCAAACCTTTGGAGACGAGTTGGTTGATTTGACGTTCAATCTCCTTTGTCTCCTCCGGGTTCGTGCGGTAAGCGGCACTCTTTGGAAGTGGTGCACCGGGGATGAGGTCAATGCGATGTTCGATGCCGCGAAGAGGAGGTAGTCCATGTGGAAGCTCTTCGGGGAACACATCCTTGAATTCCTGCAAAACACTCATCAAATATGGAGGAACATTGGTTAATTCGTTAGTTCCTTGCGCTAGTCCTTTGCAAAGGAGGACATAGTGCAAGATGGATGGGTTGTTCCGAACATCTCTCATCTCACTTTTGGTGGCAAGGAGAACACTCTTAGTTTTTCCACTCGAATTTGGCTTGTGGCTCTCACTCACTATGAGGTGGTTCTCTCTCTCACCGCTCTTCTCACAAGTAGGTGTTGTGCTTTGCGCCCTCGGTAAAGCCTTTGCATTGTCCGCAATTATTTGGCTAGGAGTCATCTGTTGCAAAACACATGTTTTGTTGAGCCATTTGAAGGTGTATATGTTGGTGCGACCGTCATGTTGAGCAGCCTTGTCAAATTGCCACGGTCGACCAAGAAGCATGTGGCAAACTGTCATAGGAACCACATCACACTCCACCGTATCTTTGTAAGGACCAATGGCGAAGGAGACCGATATGGTATGCTTGATCTTCACGGACCCTTGGTCATTTAGCCATTGCACGTGCTGGGGTGGGTGGGTGGATGGAGGGTGAGGTTGAGCTTCTCACACAACTCGGTGCTAGCAAGGTTGTGACAACTCCCTCCGTCAATCATCACCTTGATAGATTTGCCATTGATGCCGGCTCGTGTTTGGAAGATATTGGAGCGTTGGTCTTCATGCTCTTGTGCTTGAGTGGTCAAGATCCTTGTGACTACAAGCGACGGACTTGCGTCATGTTCACACATGAGGAGTTCTTGATCATCTTCCACTCGTTGCCTTGCCATTGCTTCCTTGACACGGGCATCAAACTCATCTTCACTCAAGTACTCTTCATCACCATTGTCGTGAATGAACAAGACTTTCTTGTTTCCACATTCGGCCGACTTGGGTGTCCTTTACCTCCACACTTTTAGCATCCACCGTTGAAAGGTGTATCACTCTTTGCTTGCTTGCCACTTGGGGGCAGTTTTCCTTGAGTAAGTGTGGGCTTGAAGGAAGTCTTGGAGGTACTTGAGGAGCTACCGTTGAAAGTTGTTGGTGTAGCGACTGAAGCTTGCTTGTAGGTGAAGTACGTCTTGGGCTTGTTGTACTTGATGTCCTCTTGCACTTGACGTTCAGCCTTTGTTGCTATGTGCACAAGTTCAACCATTGTGTTGTATGTTTGGAACTCGATGATGCGCTTGATTGGGTGATTCAAGCCAATAAGGAAACGTGCCATTGTTTGCTCCATGCGTTCATGAATGTTGGCACGAATCAAGTTGAGTTCCATTTCCTTGATGTACTCTTCCACGGTCTTTGTCCCTCGACGAAGCGCTTGAAGGTTGTTGAAGAGGTCACGCGTGTAGTGCGCGGGGACAAACCGGGATCTCATGTGAGCCTTCATGTCATGCCAAGTTGTGATTGGCGGTTCTTGTCTTGCATCACGAGCAACTTGAACTTGTTCCCACCAAAGGTTGGCGTAATCATCAAACTCTAGCGAAGCCATGGCGACCATCTTCTCGTTGCTATAGTTATGCATGCGGAAGATCTTGTCGACTTTGAGTGCCCACGAGAGGTATTCTTCGGGGTCATTGGATCCGGTGAACTTGGGCATTGTGAACTTGAGCTTGCCAAAAATTTCTTCATCGTTTCGGTCATTGCGACGAGCTTGGTGACCTTGTTGATGATCTTGTAGTTGGGGAGGTGGAACTTGGTTCTCGCGTCCTTGTTGCGGAGCTTGCTCTTGATATTGTTGTTGAAGAGCTTGCTCTTGCTCTTGGCGCGGTTGTTGACGTGGTTGCGGCGCTTGGGCCTCATGGTGGCGAAGGTGTGGAGCCTCTTGACGCGGTTGATGACGAAGACGAGGCTCGTTCCTTGGTTGGTGATGTTGGTTAGGCACCTAGGCCTCACGGCGAAGAACATGGTCATGAGCCTCTTGACGTGGTGGGCGTCACTCAACTTGTATCACTTGACCCTCCAAGTTTTGTTGATGGGGAGGAGGTGCCGCGTGATGACCATGGTATCGTTGTTGACGTTTATGACGTTGTTGACGAGCTTGATTCTCCAAATTGGAGTCATCACTTGTTGTGTCAAGTATGTGTCGCGGTCGATGGTGGTAGACTTGCGGTTGTACTTGCGGTTGCGCTTGCGGTTCCTCTTGTGGTTGCTCTTGTTGGATCACTAGTGCCCTTGCGTGATGACGGTGTGCTTCTTGCCTTGCACATGGCCTTGAAGAGAGGTCACCATCATAGCTTGACGTTGCGGCGTGCCGTGGGGAAGGTACATAGTTCGAAGAGATTCCATCTTCAACCACGGGGGCATCATTGCGTCTTTGAGCACTTTGATGTAGATCTTGTGGAAGAGGTGCATGACGATGCGAAGAACTTGTCGAGCTTGATGCGCGTGAACGTGGTATTGTCATGCCGTCGATGAGGCATCAAAGATTGTCATTTGTTTCGGCAACGGAGCGTTGGAGCGCTTCATTTTGGTGGCCGAAGTTGTGATGCATTGCATGCATTTGTCGTTCGAGGCCGTCAAAGCGGTTGTCGATGTTCTTGAACTCGGCTTGCGTCTCGCCAAATTGTTCATCTTGTCGCGTCTCAAGTGCTTGGCAACGTTCACGGAACTCTTGGCGGACGATGAAGTGACTTTCACGCGTCATGTATGGACCTTGATCTTCTTCTTGGGGGGGTGGTTGGCTCGTCTCACCGTGCCTATCCATCATGCAAAACACACAAGTATTGTATATGGAAGTGGAATATGGTGGTGTTAGCCTTGTACCTCACCTTGGGGATTGCACCAAACTAGAAACCACAAGTGAGAGCTATTAGCGTGCAAAGTGGAATTGCAAAGAAAACTCACACTAAAGAAAGAACTAACTCTCAAAAGCTTGTTGGTGGTAGGTTAGGATTGTGGAAAGCCAAAGAACCAACCAAAAGAAAAGGGATAGTCAAAAGTGGTAAAAATCCAACAAAACTCAAGTCAAAGGCGAAGGTCAACAACTCAAAAGGGTAACGGGAACCTACGACTATGTACACACACGTGGAGAAAGTTTGGATTGACACGACTATGAAAATGAGCAAACCAAATGTCCTAACGGAGACTAAGCTCGGTGTCGTGACAATGCAAGGAGAGAGCGTGGCTCGTTTGCAAAGAGGAAAAGTGAGCAATGGATTTGCGCACTTGCCTTGGGCACTCTTCTTTCTCTCTTGCTTACAAGCTTTGAGACTCTCTTTGGCAACAGGAGACTATTTTCTTTTGCTTTTTCTTTGTATCTTTTTCTATTTTTTTTGCTCTCCCTTGGTGCTACCTAGTCACACTTGCTATTGCTCTTGCACTCTCACTATCCAAGGACAAATGCACAATGCTCAAGAAAACACAAGATGAGCCACTCTCATGGGATAGGTACACACAAAGGAAGATGGGGGTTAACAAGGTGACGCAAGTTATACCTTCTTTGATGATGAACTTGGCGTCGGTGGTGCGGGATGATGTTCGTGGTCCGTGGTGTCGATGAGCGTGGAAGTTGATGATGCAGAAGCTTGCTGGTAGTTACTGACACGCACACGGGACACGAGCAAACACAGGAGATTAGCCAATGCGAAACATGAGGCAAAACTGTCAAAACTGGCGTTACAGCTGGACACTCCGGTCTGTCTGGGCCGGATACTCCGGTCTGGCCGGACACTCCGGTCTGGTTCGGCCGGACACTCCGGTCGGGCCGGACACTCTGGTCGGTATTAGCCGGACACTCCGGTGCGGGTTTCCTGCTCGTGTTCTTGAGCGGAAATCCTCGCCTTCGGGCCTCAAATCCGCGAGAAACTGGCCAAATCAGGCTGGGGAAATGCAGGATAAAGCTGGACCAACTCCTTAGATAAGGTTTGGTCGGATCAAAACCACAAATAACACTCCAAATCAAGAGATCGATCCAAAGGCAAATATGGGCTGTTTTTTGTGGGGATTTTCGAATTTTTGGTGGATAGAAGAAAAATTTGTGGGGGAAATCATGAGCAACGAAGTTCTTGGTACCAATATGTTGAGGGCAAACCTCTAGGGTGGCCCGATCTTTCACGATTCCCTTTCAAATCGAGGGTGGAGTGCGGGGGAAGGAGGGAAGGATGAACATAACGAACACACACACGAAGAACGCGATGAACACACACACGCAAAACCATGATAAACACCAATAGCTCACGCCGGCGGTGACCGGTCCGGCGCAATCCCTAGGATCGGCGTCGGGCGGAGGACTCTCTCTCGAACCGGCACGGCGAGATGGGAGACTCGGTGAGATCTTGACGTCTAGGCAAAGGGACACCGATGCCTAGGCCCTGTACAACGCGGAGGCACGATGCAAACTCCAACGAGGTTTGGGGATATTGGTGCTCCTTAGTCTAGGAGCATGAGGCAAGAATTAGATAGATCCACAAAGGGGTTTCCACTAATTCCAATATCAAGCCTAGGGTTTAAAATGGAGGTGGGGGTCTATATATAGGCCATCCACAAGTTCAGGGGTAATTCAGGCATTAAAGTAGAGTTCTGGGCGAAGTAGAGGGGTACATGGGCCATAGGGCCCAGCTAGGCTCGCAGGCCCATCGCTTGGGCCGGACAGTCCGGGTCGGCACGGCCGGACAGTCCGGGGTGGCCGAACACTCCAGGTGGTGTCTGGGGAGTGTATGATTTGACCTTCTGAATGTCCACGCCAGGTCTGGGCTCGGGCAGGCCGGACACTCTGGCTGGATCCGGGCGGACACTCCGGCTCAGGTAGCTTCAGCTCAGGTGCAGCTTCAGGGCTCATGGGTCGACGCGGCGGGGGTTCGTACCTGATGATGCACAGAGTAGAGGTATGAAGTAGTACGCCATCCAAGGAGGTATCGAATTGGCACGAGGAGAGGAGTGAGTTCACCTTAGCTTGTAGGAGTTTGGCTCGGGAACGAGTCATGGGTCCACTTGGGGGACTTGTTGGTGTAGATGTAGAAGCGTCCGTATGACGGGCTGCATCATGTTTTCTTCGAACTGCAGCCAACTCGTGTAATTATTTAGAGTGTTCCTCACCGTCTGAGGGTCGGTGGTGTAGATGACATCGATCTTCTTCCCGCCATGTACTTTGATGTCGAAGTGCGCAGTTTCTTGCCTGCCGTCGTTTCAGATGTCCGGGGCATCCATGACTACAGGAAAGAGGGAAAGGATACGGAGGAAGAGGGTAAGCGGTGGTGGAGGAAATGGATGAGGCCGTGGAGGAGAAAGACGATGAGGCCGTGGAGGAGGAAATGAGACGGAGAAGTGAAAGATTGGAACTGCCCTTACCAATATCTGGAATGGTGCACGACCGTTCGTAGTAGGGTGAAGGTGGAGAAAAACGGCGGTTTTAGACGTCGATGCTAGCGCTTCCTAAAATTTGTTCTGCGCCACTTGCATGCGGTGGAATCGAGGTCTGCCATGCACGATCCAAGTCAAACGTAGGCACGTTTGTGCGTGCCGACCTTCACTCACTGACAGGCGGGCCGCACATTTGTCTCTTACGATTTATTTTTTCACTTCTTCTAGACGGTTCTGGTGCCTGCCCTCAATAATTACCCCCTTCTTGTCTTCCACGCGGACGAGAACCAGCGGCGGTGGCGGTTCCTTGCAGATTCACTCCCCACTCGAACAACTTCCCCCATCCCTGATTCCATCCCCTCTCCAATCCGTCCGCCTCCTTATCACAATGCCTCCATTAATCTACCAGATTTGCCGCTATGGGTAGAGCTTGGGGTAGTAGCAGGCTGAAGCGAAAGGCATGCGACGATGACGCGGATGGCCAGGGCGACTGCTACCACGAGGATTGGGGATGGCCAAACCTCAGCGCTGCGAACATGCACAGGATCGCCTCGGGGTTGGACATCATCTCAGCCGGCCGCCTCGCTCGCTGCATCCCTGGCTACCGCTTGATGATGCGGAACATGGACGGACAACCGTTCGGCACGCCAGGCCTTCTTTACCCCGATGATAGCAAATGGCCAAACAACCGCGATGGCCACGTAAGTTCTAGTATCTAGCTTATTCGTTCAGTCATATCGTTGATTCATATGTGTTGAACTCTCATCGGAATCCTATGTTCCTTTCGTCGAACATGTTGTGTGCACGTGTAGTTTGAACAAATCAAACCATTTAAGACTATTTTTGTACAGCGGAAGCTCTGCTCATACCTGATATTCTGGTATTTTCATAGTGACACAGTCTTACTTTAGGTGATAGACGAGTTATCAATTTCGATTTTGCAATGGAATGCCTGCTAGGTGATATTCTGTTTCCTAAAATAAAAACAAACAGATTAGACGATTTATGGCTATTATGCCCCGAGTTGTTTATGATCATCGTCAGGAGTTTGTTCTGGGGGCTCTGCTACTACTCCATATATTGAGTATCTTTGTAGTGACACAAGCACAATTTAGGCAATATTTGAGGAGACACTCGTATTTAGGCGATATTTTGTGTACTTTAATCTGAAGGTCCAGTTCTCAAATTGTATTTGCAATGGAATCCATGCTAGGTGATTGTATCAACTAACAACAAACTCTGCAGAATATTCATGGAAAACTGATGCTGCTAGATAAGTGGTCCGAATTAGTAGTGGTGAATATCAAGGAAGAAGAAGAGATGGAAATGGAAGATGACCAGAACTGGGTGGGTGGCAACGGCGAGTGGCTGGTCCTTTTATCACAGGATGGCAGTACTTGGACTCTAAAAAATGGCTACAGATCGGTGAGACTTGCAGTGCCATCTTTGGAGGGTGTCGGCATTACTGCATTCAACAACGGGTGGCCGCCGTCCATTTTCGAATTCGCTTACAGGTTCAACATGGCAGAACTTAACCTCGTAAAGGTACAGATCCCACAAAGACCGCGGGAGGGGGCATGGAAGAACTGGGAGTACGACCTCTTAGCGGTGTTCGACAATGCAATCACATTCATTAGATGCCCAGAAGACAATGAATGGACAGTCTTGCACGATGACTTCCTACGGCCAGAGAAGTATGTCGACGCCGTCTTCACCTACGGCTACTCTCCGTACAGACCGCAACACATTTATGCGGTCACTGAACCTAGCGGCGACGTGCGTGTTTGGGAGCCGTCCATTTGGGGTGAGTCATGGTGTCATATAGCATGTAAAATCCCATTCAAAATTCTGCTTACTGACTGTTAGTAACACGCAGGTACCCACACAGCCCCGTGCATCATTCCAGCTCCTGTCATCGAAGATGTAGTAGCAGATGCTGAACTCCGGACACGACGCTAGTTCCTGGCACCTCTCGGAGACAACACGGAACAGGATGATGAACTCATGTGGATTCATATCAGGGGAGCACTAAACAGCGTTGGTGATACAATAGAACATATGGGGACACCACTTTCTTCATACCCATCACTGCGGTGTCACGTTTTCTCGAGGTCCACATGCCCATCCAAAGACCCAGTAGAGCAAGTCTGGAGTAGAGTCAACAATCTGAAGGGACAATCTGTGTTTCTTGGGATCAACTACCCTTTCTTTGTTAGAGCCCCTAGAGCTGTTGAACATGTAATTGCTCAGGCAGCCCTGACCCCTGATGCTGTTGCTGTTGCTGTTGCTGTTGCTGTTGCTGTTGCTAGTGGTGGTGTTGGTGGTGGTGGAGCTGACAAAGAACTAGCTGCTGCTGCTCCTGGTGAAGCTGACGAAATACTTGGTGATGCTACTGCTGGTGAAGCTGACAAAATACTTGCTAATGCTGCTGCTGGTGAAGCTGACGAAATACCTACTGAGGCTGCTACTGGTGAAGCTGATGAAATACCTACTGAGGCTGCTGCCGGAGTCCAGGAAGAACATGCTAGTGTTGTTGCTGAGGTGCCAGCACTTCCAGTGTTGGTAGCAGACTGTGTGTTTGCTGCACACTCACGTGCCTATCATGTTGACACTCCAGATCTGACCTAGAGCCGAATCCACGTCGGGGGGAGGGGGCCTACAATTGGCTCATCAGTGGGGTCGTACGATTTGAAGGAGAATGAAAGACGGCAAAACATAGCATTCTGGTTCGTTCTGACGATACCACCAGCTCCAGGGACCTAGTGCTCATACTGGCATATCTGATGAACCATTTGTCTTTATCTTTATCATTAGTTACGCTTATGTCACTACCAGGAAAATGGCTACAGGTAATCCGCACATCCGTGGCGCACGTGCTAGTGGTTCCCCACGGCTAAAGTAGGCGTGGCGCACTGGCCACAGGTGACCTACGGCTAACTACCGTAAGCGTGGCGCACATGCGGGTGGTGCGCCAGGGCACTATCGGCCGTAGACCACATAGCCGTAGCGCACCTGTGTGAAGTGCGCTACGGGTGTGGCCGGTAGTCATGGCGCACATGGCCACCATGCGCTACAGGCAAGATCGGGCCACCCTGCCGTGTAACTGGGAAAACACGTCTGTGGCCCACGGCCGGTATGTGCGCCACGGATGTTCTTTATTCCTGTGGCGCACCGCTCCATGTGCACCACGGATGTGCGTTCTACTACTAGTTTTTGGCAGATACCTTTGCACATTTGACTAGATCTCACCATCTCCCACTTCACTTTCCCCTCTTCTTCCTCCTTGGATCTCGCCCCCTCCTCCTTCCACCTCAATTTCTCCACTCTTTCACCATTTGTAGCATGTAAAACTTACCTTGGATGCTACATACATAATAGAGGAAAGCTCTCCTTTCGGCCACCATCCTCTCGGTCTCTTACCTCTCCTTCGAGATCTTCTCGGTCTCTCATCTCGGTAAGTTGTCTATGTAAGAGGATGTGTGTATGTGTATGGATGATATGGTCACATATCTATGGAGAGGATCGATGCTCTCATGTGTTTGGAGAGCATGCATTGCATGTTCTCTCATATATTGGCATTGTTTTGCCAAAATGTTGATTCATTTCCATTTTGGCAAGACTTTGGCATTTCGCAAAGGTCCTAATTTTAGGATAGGTCATGCCGAAATTTTCCATCGACCATTGCATGCATGCATTGGTTCTGTGGTTGTAATAAACTTCTAATTCTACCTTGTACACCGCACATGCAACCATGGTCTGCATAATGAGCGAAGGCATTGTGGCTAGATTTTTGAAATGCGCGACGGCCGACATGATACGAAATAACATGACGGAGATAAGATGTCCGTGCAGAAGATGCAAACTCAATTGGTTGATCGACCCAGATTCTGGAAATCTACAGGCGCACCTGCTCCGCCATGGTTTCATGGATGGCTACACTCGGTGGATAAGTGATGTTGAAGACGATGAGGCCGTAAATGGGGCGGTGGAAAATGAGGAAGGCGGGCAACATGATCATGATCACGGTGAGGACGGGCGAGATGAAGAAGAGTCTCCTGGAGATGGTGAAGGTGCGGAAGTAGACCAGGATGATGATGATCTAGATGCCGGAGCAGACAATGGAACAACGTCAGGCTGGGTGCGGGACCCTTATGTTCAAGAACTGCTTCTCAAGCAGACGAGTAACGCCAGGGCTGCCGCTAGAGAGAAAGCCAAGCTTGCGCAACTTGAGAAAGATGCGGTTACTCCATTGTATGAAGGATGCAAGCCCGATGATACCCGGTTGAATGTAACGCTCAAGGCTATGGAGATGAAGGAAAAACACAAATGGACCGACGCAAGCTTCGACGATATGATGGCATTCTGGCACGATCGTCTCCCGGAGGGGAACACGTGTCCAACTAGTATCGAGGATGCCAAGAAAATTGTGTGTCCTCTTGATCTACCGCACATTAGATACCATGTCTGCATCAACGATTGCATCATTTATCGGGGTGTGGACGCGGAGAAAACCACATGCTCGGTGTGTGGTGTTAGTCTATACAAGAAAGGGAAGAAAGCTCCTCGAAAAATGGTATGGTACTTTCCTATCACTCCTTGTTTGCAGTGCTATTTCGCAGACCCTAAGGAAGCAAATCTCATGCACTGGCATGCGGAAAGAAAGAAGCCAGGAGATGGCGATGACCCTAAAAAGGACGAGCTGCTGACGCACCCTTCAGATGCTAGCCAGTGGAAAGCATTATACCTTCAATTCCCAGAATTCGGTGGATATTGGAGGAACATCAGGCTAGGTGCGAGCACCGATGGACTCAATCCGTTTGGTAGCTAGAGCAGCACGCACATCACTTGGCCCGTGTTTGTATGGATGTACAACCTCCCTCCCTAGTTGTGCATGAAAAAGAAGTACATACAAATGACTATGCTAATTCAAGGGCCAAAACAACCTGGTGACGACATCAATCTATATCTCGAGCTGTTGAAAGAGGAGCTAGTCATGTTATGGCAATCCGGAGCCAATACGTATGACACTATCGCACAAGATTATTTCACTATGAGAGCCACGTTGGTCACTACGGTGCAAGACTATCCAGGTTGCGGATATTTCTTGGGGCAGGTTATCCAAGGATTCTACGCATGCGTTAGGTGCATGGATAACATGACCTATCTGCAACTAGAGAAAGATCCAGGGTCTTCAAAAACCGTGTTCATGGGGCACCGGAGGTGGCTTGGAAAGAATGATGCATGGAGAAAACATGGAGATCTATTCGATGGGAAATCCGAGACCTGAGGAATCCCAGAGCGGAGGAGCAGTGAAGAAGTGGATGAATTGCTGAAAAACTGGAAAGAGTGTCCTAAACCAGGAAAGAAGCGAAAGAGGCAGCAAGACAAGCCGTTGATGAAGGTATGGAAAACAATGTCTGTTTTCTGGGAGTTGCCATACTGGAAGTTTCTCCGCACGCCTCATAGCCTGGGCATCATGCATATCACGAAGAACGTGTGCGAGAGTTTGGTCGCCACCCTAATCAACATGCCAGGTAGGACGAAAGATGGTCCTAAAGCAAGGAACGACTTGAAATTCATGGGCATCCGGAAGGATCTTCACGGAGGATGCCCTACTCATGATGATCAGGAAGATGACGACGATCATCAGTCGGAGGCGACACAAGGTCGTCGAAAGGGTAAAAAGGTCAGGAAGAATGAATATTACTGCCCCCCTTCGTGCTTCACACTAAGCCAGGATGAGATCAAACAGTTTTTCAAGTGCCTTCTAGGAGTCAAATTTCCTTACGGCTACGCGGGCAAGATAAGCAGGTACCTAGACGAGGCTAAGCAGAGGTTTAGTGGGATGAAGTCTCACGACTGTGCCATGCTAATCATGCAGATACTTCCGGTTGTACTACGAGGTATAATGGACGAGCATGTCCGAGAAACATTGTTTGGGCTCTGCAAGTTTTTCGATGTCATCTCTCGAAAGTCAATTGGCGTGAAACAACTCGGGAGGCTACAAGAGGAGATCGTGGTGATACTATGCGAGCTCGAGATATACTTCCCGCCCACATTCTTCGACATTATGGTGCATCTGGTGGTCCATATCGTGGAGGATATCATCCAACTCGGGCCGATGTTCCTCCGCAGCATGATGTCGTTCGAAAGGATGAACGGACACATCAAAGGATACGTTTGCAACAGGTCCTGTCCAGATGGAAGCATAGCCAAGGGCTTTCTGGCCGAAGAGTGCATCTCTTTCTACACGAATTATCTAGGCATCAAGAACCCTGTCGGTCTTCCCGTCAATAGGCACCTTGGCAAGCTCGACGGATCGGGTCACCGAGAGGGTCGTCGTGTACTGCATGCAGACTACGATTGTCGATGCATAGACTTTGATAGAGCAAACCTGGTCGCGCTACAACATTTAGAACTGGTCGATCCTTGGGTACAAAAGCACAAAAGGTAAATCGAGAACAAGTACAGTGACCGGGGCATACAGAGGACACAGGGAGAAATAATCAAAGAGCACAACTCAGATTTCACGCGTTGGTTTAGGCAGACTAATATGGGGTGGCCCGATCTTCTTAGTAAGCGGATGGCAATGATAATGGTGGATGATAGATAACTAGTCTGTAGCTATGAACTCTCCCGCTCGATCCCTGATGCCAATGCAACAGCTCTCGAACCTTGTAGGATATTCACAACACGACGCTCTTGCGCACGCAGTCGTGACCACGAACGGTAGTATGCAATGCACTAATTCCCAATGGAACCACAGATCACACTCAATTATAGTTGGTAGATTCGAACACAGGGTAATTCCAGAGGTTCTATGAAAGAAACAACTCCAAAATATTTTAACGTGGTCTAAACCCTAACTAGAGGTCGTCCCATAGCTTATAAGGGCGGCTGGAGTGACCAGAAACCGAAACTAAACGCAAACGACTCAAACTGATACAAACCGACTCAGACCAGATTCAGTCGGCGGGAGGACACTCCGGTCGAATTCGACCGGACAATCCGGTCAGGCCGGACACTCCGGGTGAAGTGTGCCAGACAGTCCGGTCTGGCCGGAAACTCTGAAGTTTCCGGGTGGCGTCCGGGTAGTGTCCGAACTGGCATACTAAATGTCCACGCCAGTTCGCCTCTCGACCAGGCCAGACAGTCCGGGTGGATCTGGCCGGACACTCCGGCCGGGGTAGATCTTTTTGCCTTCGTCTTGATGATCTTCTCTTGCGCCTTCCTCCCGCTCCACCCTCGCGCATCCTTAGGCGATCATCATGTTGGGCTTCTCTTGTAGCCCTTCTCCTCCTCGCGCCATGCTTGTTTCTCCAACGAACCTGATCATACATAAATGCATAGACTTAGGCAGTATAAAGTTCTCATCAATCAAAGTACTGGATTCGTTTAGGAGTAAATTCACCTGTTGTTCCAGTAGCTTAGCATGAGCTCTTGTAATAGGTCCAATTCTAATCTCATTGGACTGATCCTTTCTTGCAACAGATGTAGCATCTTCAGTAGTCATTGGGGTAGGTGTAATTGTAGGGATGTCCTCATCATCTCCCCCCCTTCAAAAGGCGTCGACCTCGACGCTCCAAGGTCTTCTCCAACATATGGTGACAAATCAGCAACGTTGAAGCTATTGCTAACTCCACCAAACTCCTCAATAGGTATATCAACCGAGTAGGCGTTATCATTAATCTTGGCCAACACCTTGTAAGTACCAGCACCACGTGGCTTCAATTTTGACTTTCGAAGTAGTGGGAACCTATCCTTGCGTAGATGCACCCAAACCACATCTCCAGGCTCGAACAACACTTCTTTCCTTGCTTGATTCCTTGCAACAGCAATGTTCTTGCCTTTCTTCTCAATAGCCTCTCGAGTCTTCTCATGTATTTTCTTCACATAATCAGCACGTTTTGATGCCTCCATATCAACTCTCTCATGTAATGGCAGAGGCAACATATCAAGTGGCGTCAATGGCTTGAAACCATACACCACCTCAAAAGGACAAAGCTGAGTAGTTGAATGCACAACCCTGTTGTAAGCAAACTCAACATGTGGCAAACACTCTTCCCACTCCCGCAGATTCTTTTTAATCATGGTCCTTAGTAGCTGTGACAATGTTCGATTCACCACCTCTGTTTGACCATCTATTTGGGGATGACATGTAGTACTGAACAGCAACTTCGTTCCTAGCTTGCCCCATAAGGTCTTCCAAAAGTAGCTCATGAACTTCACATCACGGCCAAGAACAATCATCTTTGGTACTCCATGTAATCTCATGATGTCCCTGAAAAACAGGTTAGCAACATGCGACGCATCGTCGCTTTTGTGGCAGGCAATAAAATGAGCCATCTTAGAGAACCTATCCACTACCACAAATATAGAATCATGACCTCTCTGAGTTTTAGGTAGACCTAGCACAAAATCCATACTAATGTCTTCCCATGGAATAGTCGGTGCAGAGAGAGGTGTATACAAACCGTGAGGCTTCAGCTTAGATTTCGACTTGTGGCATGTAATACATCGTCTCACAAATCTGTACACATCACGCCTCATCTTGGGCCAATAAAAGTGATCAGCAAGCATGAGCAATGTCTTCTCACGCCCAAAGTGACCCATCAAACCACCAGCATGTGATTCCTGCACTAAGAACAAACGCAACGATGATTCTGGAATACATAGTTTGTTAGCTCGAAAAAAATATCCATCATGTATATGATACTTATCCCATGCGTTTCTAAGAGCACACAAATGATATGGTTCAGCAAAATCATGGTCGGTTGCATAAAGTGCACAAATAGCTTCTAATCCAGGAATTCTAACATCAAGATTGGTTAATAGCATGTTCTTCCTAGATAGAGCATCAGCAACAACGTTTTCTTTTCCCTTCTTATAGTTAATGATGTAAGGAAAAGACTCAATGAACTCAACCCATTTAGCTAATCTTCTATGCAAGTTTGATTGAGCTTTCAAGTATTTCAATGCTTCATGATCAGAACGTATGATGAATTCTTTTGGCCACAAATAATGTTGCCAAACCTCAAGTACTCTAACAAGTGCATACAATTCTTTATCATAGATAGAATAATTCAAACGAGCATCAGTCAATTTCTCAGAAAAATAAGCTATTGTCCGACCCTCTTGCATCAAAACGCCACCTATGCCTATACCACTAGCATCACATTCAACTTCCAATTGCTTCGAAAAATCAGGTAATGCAAGTAATGGTGCAGAAGTAAGCAAATGTTTGAATGTATCAAATGCAATGTCTTGAGCCGCGCCCCATACAAAAGGAACACCTTTCTTTGTCAAATCATGTAATGGTGCAGCAATGGTGCTAAAATCTTTCACAAAGCACCTATATAAACCAGCGAGACCGTGGAAACTACGCACTTGACTAACATTCATCGGAGTAGGACAATTCTGAATTGATTCAATTTTAAATTGATCTACCTCTACTCCATGCTTAGAAACAACAAATCCTAGGAATATGACCTTATCTTTTGCAAATGTACACTTCTCAAGATTAGCATACAGTTTATTATCACGTAACACTTGCAAAACTTGTCTAATATGAGTGCAATGTTCAGATTCGGTGTGGCTGTATATGAGTATATCATCAAAGTAAACAACCACGAAATGACCAATAAACTCTCTCAAAACATGATTCATCAAACGCATGAAAGCACTAGGTGCATTAGTAAGACCAAATGGCATAACTAACCACTCATACAAACCGAATTTAGTTTTGAAAGCAGTTTTCCATTCATCCCCTTCTTTCATCCTAATTTGATGATAACCACTACGCAAGTCAATTTGAGAGAAAACAGCAGCACCACTCAATTCATCGAGCATATCCTCTAAGCGTGGAATAGGATGACGATATCGAATAGTGATGTTATTAATCGCTCTACAATCAACACACATGCGCCATGTACCATCTTTCTTAGGAACTAAAATAACAGGAACAGCACAAGGGCTAAGAGAGACACGAATGTACCCTTTATCCAGCAACGCTTGTACTTGCTTCTAAATTTCCTTAGTTTCTTCGGGATTAGTCCTGTAAGGTGCACGGTTGGGAAGTGTGGCGCCAGGAATTAGGTCCACTTGATGTTCTATACCACGCAATGGGGGCAAACCTGCGGGTACATCTTCTGGAAACACATCCCCAAAATCCTGCAAAACAGAAGAGACACCAAGAGAAATAGGGGTCATGTCGTTAGAAACCAATACCTCGCCCTTATACATGAGCACAAGTGGCATGGCTATAGGATCCTCACGAAACTCTCTCATATCCTCCTTGGTGGCTAGTATCAATAAACCAGGCACTCTCTTACTTTTCGTTATATCACTCAATTTAGGCTCAATTACATCAGGAACAGCTGTTACACAGTCTCGCCGAGTGGTAGTATCTTCCTTCAAGTTCACCTCTATCTTCTGGCGAGAATCATTCACAATTTCTTGTGGTGTCATTGGCTGCATAGTAATCTTCTTTCCTTTGAATTCCAAGTGATATGTATTGGCTCGTCCATTGTGTTGCACATGGCGATCATAGAGCCAAGGCCGACCCAATAGTAGGTGACAAACAGTCATAGGAACCACATCAAAATCAATAGAATCTTTGTATGGCCCTATTTGAAAATTCACACGTACCATATGATTTACCTTCATCTCACCATTGTTGCTCAACCATTGTATGTAGTATGGCTTGGGATGAGGTAAATATGTCAAATTCAGTTTGGCACATAGTTCCTTACTTGCAAGATTTCTGCAGCTACCTCCATCAATAATTACCTTGCAAGCTTTGTTTGGTCCAACTAGAGCTTTTGTTTGGAACAAGTTGCAACGCTAGGATTCCTCAACCGGTTGCACACTAAGTACACATGAAGATACGACAATAGTTGGTGCACGCTCAGCATATGCATCAGCACCATCCTCGCCGTCATCAATATCATCCTCAGAAGCTTCATCTCCACTTTCTACTTCACCTTGTTCATTAACAAACATAACCTTGCTGTTTGGACAATCCTTCTTGTAGTGACCTCTACCTCCACAAGTATGGCACACTACATCACGAGTACGTGCAGTAGACATGTTGGAACCCGAGCTAGCAGCAGGAACAGCAGGTTTCCGAGCATTAGAACCAAACGAAGGTGTACTTGCTGGTTTGGCCGATGGTGTAAATGGAGCAACAGCTGGTGGCGTGACTGTAGGAGGTGTAGATCTGGCCAAAAATCTGCTGGAGGATGGAAAACGAGCGCGTGACTTCGCCTCTTCTGCCAACTGGGATTCAGCCTCTCTAGCATGATGCAACAACTCATTCATGGTCTCATACTTGTGATGACGAACAATGCTCTTGATTGGTAACTTCAGATTGTTTAGGAATCGCTGCATGGTCATCTCAATGGACTCACGAACTCGAGCACGCTGCATAAGCATCTCCATCTCCATGTAGTACTCATCAACTGTCATGGTGCCTTGCTTCAATTGCGTCAATTTATCAAAAACTGATCGCAAGTAGTTGGTTGGTACAAAACATGCCTTCATGATTTGCTTCATCTCGCGCCAATCCATCATAGGAAGTTCATTGTCCTCCCTCCTATGTTGCACAAGAGCATCCCACCAACGCAAAGCATAACCATCAAATTCAGATGCTACAAGCTTGACCTTCTTATCTTCTAGATAGTCAAATAATCGCCAGAGTTTCTCAATCTTCAATTCCCAGGTGAGGTAGTCTTCAGGATCAATGGAACCATCAAACTTAGGAATCGAGAATTTTGGCTTGCCCAAACCATCATCAGTAGCTTGGTTGGGTACACGTGGACCACGCCCAAGATGGGCAAACCCACGATCATGAGCAGGTGCATGGACAGGGGGAATAGCACGTCCCCTGCCAACATGTGGAGCAGCATCAACAGCGCTGCCCTCATCGACATCATCAAAAGCATCATCATGTTGAGGATCTTCCCTTCTATGCAAGGCGGCTGTCAAACCCTCAATGGACTGCTGCAAAGTAGTGACATTGACATTGAGCGTAGACACTTGCATTTGGATAGTATCAACTGTCCCAACATGCTGATCCAATCTCATATTCATATCTTGGAGATTCTTGTCAATGGCATCTGTCGTGTTAGTAAACACACGTGTCAAGTGGGATTTCAAAGCCTCATATTCACGCCAATTGACGAGCTCCTCATCCTACTTTTTCTGCAACACAACATCATCATCACTAGAAGACATGATTAGTAGGTTAGTGCAAAAATCAAAATCTGTATGGTGGAAACTCTCACAACTCACTCACAACTAATAAGAAAGGAGATCTTACCGTTCTAAAGTGAATAGAGATGCTCTACCAAACGAAATCAAAGACTGATGCACTTGATGTGATGAAGTGAATATCAAAGGTATAGAGAACGATCGCAGGACACACAGGTTATTTAAGGTGGAGCTATAGGTATGGTATCCTATCTACACCGCAAACAAGTCCTAGTGCTGATCGTACAAATACCCAAGGAACACACACAGTGGAGATAAATGTGGCAAAGCAACTTATGAAAAGGAATATTGCAATGCACAAGAGAGACGCTAGTAATAGCTCAAATAGAACAGGCACAAGATTGCTCAAACTACTAGTGCTATACACAACAAGGCCTGCAATATTGCACACTTCTATATCTCTTTTTTTGTTAGGCTTGTAGCTCTTTTATCTTTTTTTATACTGATTCTCTTTTTTTCCAACTATATTACTCAATGCAAACGAGCACAACAACTTATAACAGAACTGGGCCGGATAGTCCGGTTGATATGCGCCGAAGACTCCGGTTGGGCCGGATAGTCCGGTGTGATTCGGCCGGATAGTCTGGTTTTGCCTGTCGAAAAATTCAGCACTGCAAACCCTAATGAGCAGCCTGTCGGAGCAAAGAAACTAGTCTCGTGGGTACGTTCCTAGGCACAGATGTTGTAGATAGGCTGTGTCTATGGCATGCAAACAAAGGTACGCTATGTGGACTCGGAAAAACAATAAAAAACTTGCGGAAACGGTAATGGTGGGAACAACGGAAAACAAGATCAAACCCTACACCTAGACACAAACGGAAGCTAGACTCCTATGAGGAAAAACCTGCAGATCGGATCTACGAGAAGATACAATCAGCAACTAAAACTCGAAAACGATGCAATCTAGTCTATGGCAAATATTTTTGTAAGGCTTTTTCTGTATAGGACGAAAACACTCTCTAATCTATGGATGGATTTGTGGATGCTTACCGAGGCAACACTGGAAATCTGATACCAAGATGATATGGGGTGGCCTGATCATCTCAGTAAGCGGATGGCAATGATAATGGTGGATGATAGATAACTAGCCTATAGCTATGAACTCTCCCGCTCGATCCCTGATGCCAATGCAACAGCTCTCGAACCTTGTAGGATATTCACAACACCACGCTCTTGCGCACGCAGCCGTGACCACGAACGGTAGTATGCAGTCCACTAATTCCCAATGGAACCACAGATCACACTCAATTATAGTTGGTAGATTCGAACACAGGGTAATTCCAGAGGTTCTATGAAAGAAACAACTCCAAAATATTTTAACGTGGTCTAAACCCTAACTAGAGGTCATCCCATAGCTTATAAGGGCGGCTGGAGCGACCAAAAACTGAAACTAAACGCAAACGACTCAAACTGATACAAACCGACTCGGACCAGATTCGGTCGGCGGGCGGACACTCCGGTCGAATTCGGCCGGACACTCCGGGTGAAGTGTGCCAGACAGTCCGGTCTAGCCAGAAACTCTGAAGTTTCCGGGTGGCGTCCGGGTAGTGTCCGAACTGGCATACTGAATGTCCACGCCAGTTCGACTCTCGACCAGGCCGGACAGTCTGGGTGGATCTGGCCGAACACTCCGGTCGTGGCAGATCTTTTTGCCTTCGTCTTGATGATCTTCTCTTGCGCCTTCCTCCCGCTCCTCCCTCGCGCATCCTTGGGCGATCATCATGTTGGGCTTCTCTTGTAGCCCTTCTCCTCCTCACGCCATGCTTGTTTCTCCAACGAACCTGATCATACATAAATGCATAGACTTAGGCAGTATAAAGTTCTCATCAATCAAAGTACCGGATTCGTTTAGGAGTAAATTCACCTGTTGTTCCAGTAGCTTAGCACGAGCTCTTGTAATAGGTCCAATTCTAATCTCATTGGACTGATCCTTTCTTGCAACAGTTGTAGCATCTTCAATAGTCATTGAAGTAGGTGTAATTGTAGGGATGTCCTCATCACAGACGCTCCTAGATAATCCCCCGCAATTGCATTTTGCGGAGGAAAACATCATATTCACCTTGTTGGAGGGACCCATGCACAACCTGGTGACCTATCAGGCGTATGATATCAACGGCTACACATACTACACGGTGGAAAAGGATAACACGTGTGACTACCAGAACTCAGGCGTAACATCGGAATTCTACACTGACGACAACGTGAAGGAAAATTTTACGGACGGATCGAGGAGATCTGGGAGCTTGACTACTGTGAAGAAAAGGTGCCGATGTTCCGTGTCAGATGGGCCAAGAGCGTCGAAAGAGAAGACCAGTATTTCACAACCATGTTAATACCCGAAACAGCCAAATGTAAGGCCGTCGGTGCGCACGTCACCGCGAAAAATGAACCGTGGGTACTGGCTAGCAAAGTGGACCAATGTTCGACCTGACAAAGCCTAGTCGTGTTGTCGTGAGGAGAGGAAAAAGAAACATCATCGGAATGGATGGAGTCGCCAACGAGCAAGACTTCGACCAGTACGGTGATCCAAAGATTGAAGATGACGACGACTACGATGAAGAAACATACATCACAAGAAGAAAAAGGACAACCTTACCCAAAAAAGGTAGCCTGTTTGAGCGAAGAAACATAAAAGTACCGGGGCTAAATTATTCAATCGTGACAAAGAAGGGAAAAAATATTGTAAAATGCTATCTCAAAAAAGATTGTAAAACACCGTGGAGGAGCTCCGTCCGCGCTCTTCGTCGTCTGCGCGCTCTTCGTCGTCGTCGTCTTTGAGGTGAGCGTCCCCTCTCCCCTCTCTCCCTCTCTCCCCTCTCTGACCTAGAACATCGTTGCCTACCTCCCTAAGCCACCCTCCCACAAGCACCGCTCCACCTTCTCGTTGTGCATATTTTTAGCGCCTATGATTGCGAAAATACTTGCACTAATTTTGATTACACAAACTGAACCACCAGAACCTCCACCCCTCGGGCCTCAACAATTTGATTACACAAACTGAACCACCAGAACCTCCACCAGTAATCTTTGCACCAAATATACTAGGACCTCCATTTGTGAGGGGGTCTTCCTATGCTGGATTTCTTGTACTAGATTGACTAGCCCGTCAGTCCCGTCAGAACCAAGCCCGCAAACATTGTAGCTATAATGGCACTACCATCAAGGAAAAACAAGATGATTACCAGTATGGCATAGTTCTCTAGATAGATGTCAATATTTTTTCACTAGTAAAGCGGATGCAATTTACCTAATACATAAATTCTCCAAGGGCTAAAATTTGTTCACCTGTTTTGGCTGCTGTTAATAATGCTTTGAAGGCCTACATATGACTTAAGCCAATTTAAATGGAAAAACCTAAAGAAGCTTGCTATAAAAGCATGTTATGAGCATAAGTTTTATCTAAGCTACTTTTGATGTTATCTAACTTTAGATAAAACAAAAGGGCATCTCTCTATGCTTCTGACCATACAAATTTAGTAAACACATAGAAAACAAAAGAAAGAACAAACAACATTCTGCAAGTTTCATGAACAAACAGCCTATGATTTTAGTTTCTGCTATTGCTTCTACGCTACCAATTCACACATAAATCTGATATGTTGTATGTTGACATGAATCTGCTAGTAGGTTAGCAATTCTAGTAGGTTAGCAGGTTAGCAATTCAGGCACTCCTATTTGTTATTGTTGTAGCACTTGAAATTGTGCTTATGCTTATATGAAGCACTTTCTTATGTCGTGTATGCAGGTGCTTGTATGAAATATGTGCCTGGATATTCCATTCATGTCTGAATGTTAATATTTTCATGTGCTAAACAACCTGAATGCTCACTGAGCCCTAGGCCTAATAGTGACTGATTAGTGGTTGCTGTGTACACTATTGAGTTACAATAAAACATCAGACAACAACATTTTCTTGACATGATCTAAACATCTGCTGCATGCTCACTAAGTTAGTATGTGAAGCTATGAACATGTCAACTTGTTGAACAAACATTATTTTGTTTATGCTTGGCCTGAAAGACTAGTATTCTGTCCTGTTAGATATATATTCATCCAAGGGTATTTTGTCCTATTATGCTTGGCCTAAAACATTATTTTGTTTATTCGAGTTGAAGTTGTTGTTTTGCTAGTAATATTTTCTTGGATGGACAAATATGGTTTGTTGATCTTGATCTTTCCTGTCAAAATTGGAGATGGAAGTGTTCCTTTGCTGTCAAAATTGGAGATGGAAGTGTTCCTTTTCTGTTTCCTTTGCTTTGAATATATCACTGAATAATTAAGAGTATCCAGGCATTATCATTTTCTGGAATTTTAATGAAAATGAAGCTGCCTAGGAATCTTGCTCAACATGGAAGAATATATGATGTTGGAGGCCTAAGAATAAAATGAATAGAATGAAATAGAAAATGAATAGAATTTTATTTCCTGTTCTTGAATAGAATGAAACAGAAAATGAATTTTATTTGCTATAATTTGCTCGTTGTCAATTGCTGTTCTTGCTATCATTTTATTGAAGTGCACTTGCTGTAATTTGCTCGTTTTCAAGACCACCTGAAAGTTCTACATCTGATATATGTTCCCGCCTTCCACCATTCTTGGTTATGCTCTCCTTTAAATACCAGTTAGAGTGGTGGCCTTGCTTTGTTGTATTCGTAGCTATATTACCCTGCCTAGTTGTATTCATATGCAGGTGCTTGTATGAAATGAGTCCCGATTTTCACTGAAATGTTGATTAACTTCCGTTTCAGCAAAAATGAGCAAAGGTCATGCCGGATTTTTCCGCCCACTTTAATAACCATTATTTGCCTTTTATTAGTGCAAACATGTGTGACAACGACGAGGCTGGCTCTTCTCATCGTATCAACGCTGAAAGAGAAGTGAGACCTCAAAAGAGACCCTTGTCATTCTGGGAGGAGGTCGAGCGGCTAGAAAGAATGATAGAGGGCGATGAAGAATACAACCCTTCCGAGAGCGACAACGATGAGATGGAATACACGGAGGAAGAAGAAGCGACCGAAGGAACGACGGATGATGAAACCACTGATGGCGGCGAGGGCACAACAAGTGGTAGTAATCCGCCTAAGAAGAAGAAGGAAAGGGCACCCGAACACGGTCGACACCGTCAGAGAGGAAATTACCGAAGTGAGCCCAATAGGGGTTCCTTTGGCGCCTGACCATGTCGTCAAAGGGTACGGTGGTCAAGTGGCGGCTATCACCCGGACCGCCATCTCGATCAACACTGAGAATCTCCGGCATAAAGATAATGGCCATTTGCGCACACTCCTCTTCGAGAAGCTGCACGCAAGATACAAGTTTCTCCTTCAGTATCGGAACACAGATTATCATGGGAATGAAGTAAATAAATCCACCATCACGAGGATGAGCACCTCCCTGGCTAGCTGGAGAACCTGGATAAAGAAGAAGATATTTAAAGAAGGGAAAAGTCTCGAGGAGATCCAGAAGATTGACCCGCAGATCACCGAAGATCAATTCCAGGAGTTCAAGGCCAAGTGTAAATCCGAAGCAGCCAAGGCCTCGAGTAGGCGGGGAAAGGAATTGTAGGCGATGAATATAGGTCACCACCATCTCGGATCTGGTGGTTACAGAGCTGCGAAGCCCAAATGGGATAAGGAGGACGAGGAGCATAGAGCTAAGGGGATACCTACCTTTTCGAAATTCGAAAACAGGCAGCTTCGAAACTTTATTAGGGCTCGTTACCATGTGGACCCCAAAACCAAAGAACTCACCGTGGAAACTAAGGTGAAGGACTTCGAGGTTCTTATGGTAAGTAATTTAATTACCGCGGATCAAGTCGATTGCATTCTAATCGATAAAGTCGAATTTCTAAACGGTTCACGTTACTTCTTCTGCAGGAGCAGGAAATTGCTAGTCAGGGATCCCATGGTTCCTCATCCCACGGGTCGATGGCGGCCACCTGGTGGGATAACCCTTTTAACAGGGCGATGAACCGGGCCAAGAAAAACACGCCGGTTACAAAGAAGCCATCGTCGGCTGGCTGTCTGGCCGGCTTCGGAGCTAAGAATTGGGTGGATCATTTTGGTCCACCCCCGAGGACGCGTGTGGAGGGAAGGAGCGACGAGGAAAACCGCGAGGTTCAGGAACTTAAGGAACAAGTGGCGCGGATCCCGCAGATCGTCCAAGACAACCTGGCAATCACCCTCACCTCCATCCTGCCTACCTTGGTGGAGTCAATAGCGAACTGGAGTGCGGGTGGTCGACAAGGACCGTGCCCTATTCCAAGCATGGTTAGTAGCCACTCAAACAATGCGGCGCCGGCGAACCTGGTGAATTATGTGTTCATGACTCCACCCGCTAGCACGGCGGCGCCAGAAGCATTGTTGACTCTGCCCGCTAGCATGGCGACGCCGAAAGCATTGGTGACTCCCCCTGCCATCACCGTGGCGCCGGAGCTTAATGCACCCGATAGGGAGAATACACCGGCGGCCGGCACCGCACCATCAAGCAGCCCCTCCATCTCTTGCACGCCCGTCATCGTATGTGGTGCCTCGACATTAGCTGAGCTCGACGCTATCACGGTAAACCAAATACTTTACCGCCTTGCCATTTATTACTCTTATGGCATCTTTTTAATGCCATACATGTTTTTCGCAGACGGATGTTCCATGCACTCTCTTAAGCTTCGTGAACAACGAGTTGAGGGATGGTGCCAAGGGTACCATCAGTCAACCCTTGCACCGCACGTTCCACTCAAAGATGATGCCATATAGCGTGCATAGGGTTAAAATTATCCGGGTGCTAATGGGTTGCGACGACCTGGAACATCCCATTCAACCCCCACGAGCGGATGAAGAAGAGCTGACTGTCCTCACAAGTTGCTTTGGCTTATTCCTGCTATGGCCAAAGAGCATGATTCGGTTGGGGACGGCCGGGGCCATCACCCCACAGACAACAACACTGCCTGTCATGCCAGCGCCAAGCCATGGCAAGACCCCCACACCGCTACCGCCATCACCTCCACGCGATTGTTCGGCTGGTCATATTGACAGGACCATGGCACAGGATCCGAACGAGGATGACGAAGATGACTTCGATGATTTCATCAACACTAATTTTTCCCCGGTGACCTAAACGAAGACCCAGCTAGTGAACCCGCAGAGAAAGCCACTTGCAACAAACATCTCTTGGTTCTCAGGAGACGCCTCCAGCTTGCACCTTCACCGAGCCAGCGAATACATCCAACCGGCCCTTTGTTCTAAGCCCTAACACACTACATAGGGCGATCGATGCTCAGATTGCGGTGCCTACCCACTTCCCAAAAGGCAAGAAGGCCAGGAAAAGAAAATCTCATAGCTCGAGCTAGCCGGTGGCGTCAACTGCGAATCCGATCAGGTTTCAGAACGGGCTACCAAGACCCAAGGGTATTATGTGGAGGATGCATCTGGCGGGTGAGCCCATTCTAACTAAGAAATTGCTCAGGCTTGCCACTTTATAAATGAGGAGTGTGCATGACGGTGTGCTAACGATAGAGAAAAGCCTTCTTGCGGAGAAAGATCCCTCCCACCCGGTATTCATGGTTAAGGTGCCACGAGGCTTGGGCTTCGTCGATAATGTCCCCGTGGATCTGTTCTTCCTGCGGTTTGACGACATCTTCAATATGTTCCACCTGTATCCGCTACACTATACCATGGTACACATGTTTTCTCTCAGCCTGGCCATTCAGATCATTAGAGAGAACACCCCGGGCATCGCTATAGTGGACCCCTACTACATGCGTGATGGCTGCTTGGGAAGCGCCATTGAACGGCGATTCGTGGCCTCGTACCTCCAAGGCATCTTGGTGGCGAACAAGACAAAGGAATACATTCTCGTGCCTTTCTTTCCCGAGTAAGTCATTATTCACTCGTCGCCATAACATGCTTTATTAGATTTTCATCATTCTTTTTCCAACACATTCCGTTTGAATTGTTTTGCGCAGAGATCAACACTGCACACTCATCTGCTTGTCGCCGAAACATTCGCAAGCCACGTAGTTCGACTCAGGGAGTCAAGAAAAGAAGAAAAACTACGACAAGATCAAGGAAGTTCTGGATGATGCTCTCACCGGCTATGCCTCAGCGGAAGGCACCACCTTCGTGCGTAAGAAGCTCAAGTTTGGCAGGCACATCTTCAACCATGTGACAGAATTCCCCTGCGTGAAGCAACCGGCATGCAGTCAGAAGGAAGCCTACTATGCACTACATCACATGAGGGCGTTCCTACTAGAGCAATAGAATTCTACGCTGCCAGATCATCTCAAACGGTGGGCTGAAGCCAAGGCCAGGATCAATGATTCAGATATTAGACAAGAGATGTATCGCATCCAGCAACAGTTTGGGGCAATCATCAACCGTGATGTCATGACTTCAGGGGGGCTTCTACGGAGGCAATCCCCCGAATAACCGTGACATAGTAGATCGGCTAAAGATGCAGGGTGACTATAGGGCGTTCATGACGAAACAAGGCGTCCTCCCGTTCCCTGAGCCAAGCCAGAAGTCTTGATGTGTTGGTCTAGTTGTAGTTCTTTATCCCCACAAGTACTTGTGTGTGTCGACATGTACATGCTACTACTTATTAGGGTTATGAATCAACACTTACTTCTTTTGCTTACTATTAGGGTTATATATGGATCAATGGTTAGTTTGTTTGCTTACTCTTTGGTTCTTTTTTGCTTACTTTGGTCCTTTTTTGCTTACTTTTTGGTATTTTTTGCTTACTTTGTTACCTTATTTGATAAGTATATCTTTATATGCGACTTTTACTTGTTTTTTCACCCACCATTTAATTATTATTGCCAACTTTTAGATGACGTGGTACGTCATGTACAAGGGACGGGTTCCCGGAGTCTACGATGATTGGGAAGACTGCCGGAGACAGGTGCATCGTTTCAGCGGCAATAGCTACAAAGGGTACAACACTGGCGGAGGCGGAAGATAGATATGCGCGCTATCTAGCGGGAGTTAGGACGAGGAACCGGATGAATACCTACACCTCCGTCGCGGTGATGCTTATCGTCCTTAGTTGTCTGTCCTGCATGTTCCTACTTTAGATGTCTAGGCGAGCTTCTGAGCTCTAACTTGGTTGAGACATGTATTCATGTCATCACTAGCTACTTTGTAACTTGATCGAAACAATGTAACTTATACTGTGTATTTATGTATGTGACTTATCTATATGTATTTGTTGCTATCTTGTCTGTGTATTTATTTCTATATTGTATATCCGTGTATTTATTTCTATACTGTATATCTGTGTATTTATTTCTGTACTGTATATCTATGTGTATCAGCTGTATTGTATATAATCTGTATTGAATATCATCTGTATTGAGTATTTCTTTTTTTTAAAAGCTCAGCCGTGGCGCACATATACTTGGTTAGTGGCGCACTACGTTAGTGGCGCACGTTGTCAAATATTAGTAGCGCACTACATCATGTGCCACAGGAAAAACAGTCGTGGCGCACAAAGCAGTGTGCTACCACTAACTCAAGATACCTGTAGCGCACCTGCACTTTTTAGCCGTAGCAAAGAACTCGTGGCGCACCCCTAGTGTGCCACGGAAGGGGAAAACAGGTGCGCCACAGACGTGCGTTTTCCTAGTAGTGTGTGTAAAGACTAAGCTGTGCTTATTTGTGTAAGACTAAGTTAGGCCTAACTATGTAATATTCAGTGAAGCCCAGCTTTTCTTTCCACGCCCATAACAACAGAATTGCAACATAGAACATATAAATGTAATGTGCATACCAGGCATTTTTGCTCAGGATAACAACCACTTCAAGCAAATGATACATCGTGTACGCATTTGAACGCATCACTAGAATGTGCCACCTATTGATGATTGATGACATGGATCTAGCTTTTCTGCTAGTATTTGCATTGAATCGCTTATTGATTTGTTCACATATTTTTTGGCAATGGCTGATGAACTCCACTCTCTTGGTAACTTGCTTCGTCAGCGAGCACTTGTTGATGCAATGCAAAGTACATAACATGGTCGTCATCGTCATTCCATTTAAGTTCTCTATGTTTCGTCATCACAGAGCTACTAATTTCAAATGAAAGTCTAGTAAACAATATATGTGTACATTGTTAGAGTATGCTACAGCCATGGTACATACGTGTTTTTCTACAATCACAAGAAGAAAACTTGATGCATTTTCACCTTGTTGGTGTTGTGCCGAACTGGGTGGATGTGGCTTTGGGGTTCGGAGAGGAAAGCGCCGAGGCTGGTGCGTGTGCGACCACGGCGATGGCAAGCTCGGATTCTGGAGGAGGCCAACAGGACCAAGCATGGTCGTCATGGTGACAGATCTCACCCGGGAATGAATTCCCATCCCCGCGTCGTGCCAATAGTGCGGTCCTGGTGAGGGCGAGCTCCGATTCGGGATGGGGAGGAGAACGGGTCGAGCAGGTTCGTCCAAGTACTAGCTCCACGCCATGGCCGCGACCGTAGATTTATACCCTGGAGGAAGAAGAAGACGCGTAAAGGATGCATGCGCCAACGCTGCAAGCCTACATGGCAGCCTACATGGCAGCGACATAACAGCGAAAGCTGACAGGGGGCCCCAACTTGACGGCCGTTAGCCTGATTTTTTGTATTCAAACGTAAAGTTGAATTCGTGCCGAAAAGACCCTCTGAGTATTTGGCACACCAACTATAGTCATCACGGCTAATTTTAGGGAACTCGGGTACCGCGTTGCCTGGCCACCCCAACTTTCGAGCCGCAAAATGATATTCTCGTGGAGATGGATGTGGTTAGCACGACTATGAAAATGAGCACAAAAGGTCCTAACGAAGACTACGCTCGGTGTCGTGCCAACACAAAGAGAGACCACAACTCATTCGCCAAAAGAGAAATAAGCAACGGATTTGTGCACTTGCCTCGATCGTCCTCTTTTTCTCTCTTTGCTTACAAACTTGAGACTCTCTTTGTATTGGGAGACTATGTATCTTTCTATTTTTCTTTTGCTTTTTCATTTTTCTCTCTTTTTTTGATTCTTTTTCTCCCTTTCTACACGACTATGTTAACTCTTGTTTTTGCTCTCACACTCTCACTTTCCAAGAACAAGTGCACAATGCTTAGGAAAACACAAGATGAGTTGCTCTCATAGGATAGATACACACAAGGAAGAAGGGTTAACAAGGTGGAGCAAGTTATACCTTCGGTATTGATGTCTTGCTTCCGGTGTTGGAGATGATGTTCGGTGTCACGGTGTCGATGAGCGCGGTATGTGGATATTGTTGCGGAAGCTTGAAGTTAGTTGGGTGACATGCACACGAAACACGAACAACACAAGAGGACAAACGGTCAAAAATTGGGCAAAAAAAGGATTTCGACGGCCAAACCGGCGGCGCCGGACCTGGCGCCGGAAATTCCGGTCGCGTTTCCGGTTTCGCCGGAACGTGCGCCGGAAATTCCGGCGGCTGGGCCGGTCCGCCGAGCCTGGCGCTTGTTTGAGTTCGTGACGAACTCCAGAAGTCAAATCTGTCAAAACAATTTGGAAATTTGTCCAAATTGGGCTGGGAAAAGGTTCTAGGAAGGTAGATCGGTACCCAAAGCAACAGATCTGTGGAACAAAACAACGAAAAACGCACCAAATCTAGAGATCGATCCGAAGGCAAATTTGGGGCTATTTTTTGTGGATTTTCAAATTTTTGGTGGATAAAAGAAAAATTTGTGGGGGAATTCGTGAGCAACGAAGCTGAGGGAAAACCTCTAGGGTGGCCCGATCTTTCACAAATCCCACTCAAATCGAGGATGGAGTGCGGGGGAAGGAGGGGAGGATGAACACGACGAACGCACGAAGAACACGATGAACATACACACACGCAAAACCACGATCCACACCAATAGCTCATGCCGACGGTGACCGGTTCGGCGTAATCCCTAGGATCGGCATCAGGTGGAGGACCCTCTCTCGAACCGGCATGGCGAGATGGGAGACTCGGTGAGATCTTGACGTCTTGGCAAAGGGACACCGATGCCAAGCACGTGTACAACATGGAGGCACGATGCAAAGTCCAACGAGGTTTGGGATATTTGGTGCTCCTTTGTCAAAGGAGCATGAGGCAAGAACTAGATAGATCCACAAGGGGTTTCCACTAATTCCAAATATCATGCCTAGGGTTTACAATGGAGGTGGGGGACTATATGATGCATCCCGTCCTGCGGACGCTACTACATCTACAACGCCAAGTCCCCAAGATCGTCCCCAAGTCACCCAAGAAGACGGTCCAGGAGCAGGCAACTCCAGAACCAGAGTCTCCGCCGTCATCGCCCCGGAGAGTCCACCTGAATCCAGCCGGAGTGTCCGGCGCAGCTGGAGTGTCCGACATGACTCAGCCAGAGTGTCCGGCCTACCCCAGCCCCAACCTGGTGTGGACATTCAGAAGGCCAGTTCGGAAACTACCCGGACACTACCCGGAGTGTCCGATCACCCCGGACTATCTGGTCAACTCGACCCGGACTGTCCGGCCTAAGTGCTGGGCTTACGAGCCAACATCTGGGCCATTGGCCCATATACCCCTCTATTCCGCACCAAACTCTAGTTTTATGCCCAAACTACCCCTGAACTTGTGGCTGGCCTATAAATAGAGCCCCCACCCCTCATGTATCCCTTAGGCATAGATGATAGACTAAAGAAAAACCCCTTTGTGGAATCTCTAGTTTGGCCTCATCCCCTTCTACCAAAGGGGGTCGACTATCGTCACCACCTCGTTGGAGTTTGCATCGTGCCTCCCTCGTTGTACAAGGCCTTGGCATCGGTGTTCCTTTGCCAAGACGTCAAGACCCTCTCCAAGGTGTTCTTCCCTCTCCGCTTGGGATTGACGGGCGCATGTTGACCGATCTTTCCTTGCGAGGATTCTATCGGACCGGTGGCCACCGGTGAGAGCAACCGGCCTTGTATCGTGTGAGTTTTGCGTGTGTTCATCGTGTTCTTCGGGAGGTGTGCATCCGCTTCCGCTACCTTCTCCCTTTCCCCTCGCTTTCCCATCGATTTGACCACAAGATCCATGAAGATCGGGCCACCCACGGGGTTACCCCATAACATCTGGTATCAGCAGCTTTTGGTTGCCACGGATTTCTCCTCGATTTGGTCTTTTTCCCCATAAATTCGAAAATTCCACCAAAAACAGCCCCAATTCGTGTTTTGGACCGATCTGTGATTTGAGTGCGTTTTGGTAGGTTTTCATACGTGGATTACTTGCTAAACTTGTTGATCTACCTTCCCCTGCGTTTTCATAGCCTAATTCCTTGATTTCGCTGGAAGTTTTGGTTCGAGTTTTTCCGCTAAAACTCGTCCCGTTCGCTGGAAGTTCTGGTTCGATCGGACCAGACTGTCCAGCCAAAACGGACCGAAGTATCTGCCCCACTGGAGTATCCGGCATAAATTGATCGGAATCTCCGCCCCGGCCGGACTATCCGGCCTGCGCGCCCCGGACTGTCCGCCCCCCTGTTGACAGAAAAATGTGCTTCGTGGTTTTGAGCATAACTTTTACATACGAACTCGGATTTTGGTGTTCTTTAGCTCGTTTTGAAGAGGAGAAGGAGCTCTACATCATAATATCCGTGGTTCATGCTATATACTCCATCCAAATTCCGTGAACAAGGCGGAATCCAACAATAAAGGGTGAAGATCGGCGAGGAAAGGTATATACATTCCGCGACTTCTCCCCACTTGCATCCCTTTGTGAGCCACACTATCTTTGTGCTCATCAAACACCTATTGAATCCAACAAGATAGTTTCTTTTCTTTTTCACTTGTTTTGCTTTGTGATCATCGTGGTTCTTTACTTGCCATTACAGCATCTTGATTTCAGATTGGTTCTTGACATGCCACCTTCCATACCTATCCAACATAAGCTTTGTGTGTGTGTGTTTTAGTGGTTAGTTGGTTTTGGTGTTCCGCGTGAACTTCATTTTGCTTGGTTTTGATTGCTCTCAAGTGTTGCTAGTTGCACGATACTATCTTCCAAGGTAAAGTAAGGTTTGATGTTGCATCCCTAACCCCCCTACCACTTCCATATACACCACTTGGTCTTGTGAATCATGTCTAGGGACTCTGGAACCGAGGATGATATATATGAAGAATCAATGATGAGCCACCATGACTACGACTCCACAAGTATAGAGGACATGATGGAGCACTACCCCAACAATGGCTTCGCATGCTTTGAGGACCCGGAGCATTACACCTATGATGGCTCCACATGCATGGAAGACACGGAGCACGTCATCAACTATGGCTCCTCAAGCATGGAGGAATTGGAGCTCTACATCGACAATGGCTCCTCATGCATGGAGCACTACACCCACAATGGCTCCACATGCTTGGGTGATATGGAGTACTACATCAACAACGAATCCCCAAGCATGGATGACTTCGAGTGCTACAACAACGACGCCTCACCAAGCATGGAGGAGATGGTGAACTTCACCCACTTCGATGGCTCTTCCATGAGCCATGAAGAATACCTCCACCGCTTGGAGATGGAGGACTACTATGCCAAGCTAGCGGAGACACATCATCAAGAAACCATGACCCTCAAGGCTAAGCGTGCCACACCAAAGGGCACCACCTACTTCGATGATCCAGCTCCAAGGCGTCAAGCACCACCACCTACATGGTATCATGCACCACCATCTCCAAGGCGATGAGCGCCATCACACAAGCACCACCATCTCCAAGGCACCAAGCACGACCACCTCGAAGGCGTCATGTGCAACAACATCCTAGGCATCAAGTGCCACCAACTACAAGAAGAGCGACGCCCCAACATCACCTTCCAAAAGAGGCGCCAAGAAGCAAGAATCTTCATCGACGTACAGCCTCTCGTGATCATCACCAACATCAAGAGGATACAAGACGTCGTTCAAGGCATCTTCGCCATGAAGATGAAGAATACATGTTGAGCACCATCCATAATGCTCAACCAAGCTCAAGAAGGAACCACCATCAAAATAAGAGTTCCAAGGACAAGGAGCATCATCGCGAGCGTCATGTGGATGATCAAGTGCGCCATCTACATCAACCTTTGGCAAGGCACGCCAATGACCTCTGTCGACACCATCATACGGCTCCTTCTACGACTCGTGCCACCACCAAAATGGCACTAAGAGCAAGCTCTCCTCTATGCCATCAAGCTTCAACGCCAAGACCTGACGTCCTAGATGACGCATGCAACTTCATGGAGGAGGAAGGTGAATACCTCTACTTCGCCAAGTTGGACGAGTACGTCAAGAGGACTACACATGCCAAGGTGCAAGATGGCGACGACAAGGTCGAGAATGGTGAGCATGGGATTTTCCCTTCACCAAAGGAGGCGCATGGAGTTGAGAGAACCGAGCCTACCCCCATATGCTTGAGTGATGATGTGGTACCAATCCCATGTGAGTATGAGAGCCACTTATCCCACTTGAGTGAAAATAAGAGTGAGATGAGTGACTCCACCATATGTGTGATTGAGTGCTTCCACTTGGTGGGCATGAGTGATACACCTAGTGAGTTGAGAGTGGTAGTTGATAGGTCATGTGAGACCACTTTGATTTGTAACGACTTACCCTCTACCTCTAGTGTGTTTCCTCATGATGTCCTAGGTTCCATGGATCAAGAAGCACCAAGCTTGGAGATGATGATGCCTCCAACCGAGAAGATGAACATGGTGGATGAATATGATGCCATCCCCATACATGATGAAGAAGTCACCCACATGGAGGCCAATGCTACCACACCACCCACTTCATATGAGAGGTATGAACAAGGTAAAACAAGGGTGTTGATGATGCCATGATCCCACTAGTGGACATGATGACTTGTGATGATTGGCATGCTATGGATGATGTTTGTGATATCACATATGCTTCATTGATATTTCCATGTGATACTTTGCCTTTGCATAATGTTGAGAATGTGAAATTATTTGATTGTGATGATGTTGCCATAGACATGCCATGCTCTAAATGTTACGTTGATGATATCATTGCTTGCACTTTGGTTGAACAATTGCTCTTTCCAATGTTTTTCTTGCAATGATGTTACCAATGGTACCCCTCGAACCATGCTTTGTCATGAGTGTTTTACTATTTCTCCCGTTGCTTGCAATAGTATGGATGATTGCTCTTTCACTTGTTTTGCTTGCAACAATAATTATCATATGTTTTCTATTGATATGGCCCCCATAGCTTTCTCAACTTTTGGAGATTTTAGTAAATGCCATGATACGCATGTTCCCCACTTGCATACTCACCATGCATCTATTTTACACTTGATTAACACTCATGGTGATGTGCACAAGAAGAGATACGTCATGATGGATGATGTGTTTCTCTACCATGCACACACGTTATTCCTTTTGTGTTTCATGTGTGAAGGTACCCGCACAAGAATATCAACCTCGGTTGAGCACGAGTTGACAAAAAGAGCTCTAGAGAGCATCCCCCAAGTGAGTTCAAGATCGAACCCAGCTTTGATACCTTTTGCATGCTTTGCATCTTTCATGTTGGCAAATTGCTCTTTCATATGGTTAGCTTGCAAGCATGTTAATGGTATTCTTTCACCTTGTGACAATCATGTTTCGTTGCTATTGGATATTGATGCTTTGTGTGTTGCCACAAAAATGTTGAACAATTTCTCTTTCCGATATTTTGTGTGCAACCATAATGCCATTGTCATGAGAGCTTCCAAGTCTCTCGTATTGTTGTTGCAACAAACATAAGGACCACTTGCTCTTTAATATGGTTTGATTGCAAATATGTTGTTTTTGCTTTCGCTTGTGATACTCATACCCCCATGATTTTGGCTTTTGATTATATGTGTATGGCATCCAAAATATTGAACAATTGTTCATTCCAATGGTTGGTTTGCACACATAATGATGTTGCTTTGGATATTCTTCCTCATGTGTTTTTGCCGAATTCTCCTAGCTTTGCATCAAAGATGTTGATCAATATTTTAGTCAATTGCTTTGAGTGCCGCACTAAGATGGTATATGGAGTTTTTGAGTTCCCACATTTGGATGATGTTCAGTCAATTTCCATGCACTTTGACCTTGCATATGCACCCCGTTTCCTATACTTGAGTTGTGCTAATAGTGTTGTGAATAAGAATGGACATGCCACAAATGACATGCTACTCTATCACACACGAACATATGTTTCTTGGTATTTGTTGTGTGAAGGTACAATTGCATACGCGTCAACCTCTATGGACAAAGAGTTGATAAGACGAATCGAAGAGAGTTACCTAGGGCTACCCTTCAATGAGCTATCTCTACATTATAAGGTGACTTCCTTGTACTTGAGGACTCATGTTATAATCTTCATGAATTGGCTACTCTTTGAGTGTTGCTTCGCTTTTGTTGTGAGCTTTGTAGGCTTCATGGAAGGTGAAGGAACATTGAAGCGTTGCCACATCAAGCTTCTCAAGGACGACTGTATGGTGAACCCCAGGATCAAGAAGGTCTCTCGACATCATCTTCTTAGTGATGTGCATGAAGAGTCGAGGATGACTCTTTTTGAAGGGGGGGAGATGATGCAGCCCGTCCTGCGGATGCTACTACATCTACAATGCCAAGTACCCAAGATCGTCCCCAAGTCACCCAAGAAGACGGTCCAGGAGTAGCCAGCTCTAGAACCAAAGTCTCCGCCGTCATCGCCTCAGAGAGTCTGCCCGAATCTAGCGGGATTGTTCGGCATAGCCGGAGTGTCCGACACGACTCAGCCGGAGTGTCCGTCCTGCCCCAGCCCCAACCTGGCATGGACATTTAGAAGGCCAGTTCGGACACTACCCGGTCACTACCTGGAGTATCCGGCCACCCCGGACTGTCCGGTCAACTCGACCCAGACTGTCCAGCCTAGTGATGGACCTACGAGCCAACATCTAGGCTCTTGGCCGATGTACCCCTCTATTCTGCACCAAACCCTAGTTTTATGCCCAAACTACCCCTGAACTTGTGGCTGGCCTATAAATAGGGCCCCACCCCCTCATGTATCCCTTAGGCATAGATGATAGACTAAATAAAACCCCCTTTATGGAATCTCTAGTTTTGCCTCATCCCCTTCTACCAAAGGGGATCGACTATCGTCACAACCTCGTCAGAGTTTGCATCGTGCCTCCCTCATTGTACAAGGCCTTGGCATTGGTGTTCCTTTGCCAACACGTCAAGACCCTCTGCAAGGTGTTCTTCCCTCTCCGCTTGGGATTGGCGGGAGCACGTTGACCGATCTTTCCTTGCGAGGATTCTATCGGACCGGTGGCCACCAGTGAGAGCAATCGGCCTTGTATCATGTGAGTTTTGCGTGTGTTCATCGTGTTCTTCGCGAGGTGTGCATCCGCTTCGCTACCTTCTCCCATAACACTATATATAGGCTAGCCACTAGTTCAGGGGTACTTTAGGCATAAAAGTGTAAAAACTGGACGAAATAGGAATATTCTCGGGCATCAAACTCACGTTGATGTCCAGGGGGACGATTCCGGCAATAAGCTCGTCGGCGCCGGAATCGGCGCCGCAATTTCCGGTCGCTGTCGGAAATTCCGGTCGAAACCGGAACGGCTCACAGAGGCGCTGTTCGGTCGGCGCCGGAAGTTGTCGGTGCGCGCCGGTATTTCCAGTCACTGGTCCGGTCCGCCAGGGTGTGCGCCGGACTTTCCGGCGATGATTCTGGTCCGCCGGTCCTGGCGCCGGTTTGGCCTTGGACTCTGGTTCGCGTTGGCTTGGCTCCTTCTCTTGGCATTTCTTCATGGGGTTCGTACCTGAGGATGCATAAGGTATTGGCATGAAGTAGCAAGCCATCCAATGATGTACCTAAGTCACATGAGACAAGGAGTGAATTCACCTTAGCTTGAAGGAGCTTGGCTCGGGCACGGGTCATCGGTCCACTTGGGGGACTTGTTGGTGTAGATGTAGGAGCGTCCGTAGGATGGGATGCATCAGGTATGCTTGATCTTCATGGACCCTTGGTCACTTAGCCATTGCACGTGGTAGGGGTGCTTGTGCGGATGGAGGGTGAGGTTGAGCTTCTCACACAACTCGGTGCTAGTAAGGTTGTGGCAACTCCCTCCGTCAAGGATCACCTTGATAGATTTGCCATTAATGCCGGCTCGTGTTTGGAAGATATTGGAGCGTTGGTCTTCATGCTCTTGTGCTTGAGTGGTCAAGATCCTTGTGACGACAAGCGATGGACTTGCATCATGTTCACACATGAGAAGTTCTTGGTCATCTTCCACTCGTTGTCTTGCCATTGCTTCCTTGACTTGGGCATCAAATTCATCTTCACTCAAGTACTCTTCATCACCATTGTCATGGATGAGCAAGACTTTCTTGTGTCCACATTCGGCTGACTTGTGTCCTTTGCCTCCACACTTGTAGCATTCACCACTGAAAGTTGTATCACTCTTTGCTTGTTTGCCACTTGGGGGCAGTTTTCCTTGAGGAAGTGTGGGCTTGAAGGAAGGCTTGGAGGTACTTGAGGAGCTTCCATTGAAAGTTGTTGGTGTAGCGGTTGAAGCTTTCTTGTAGGTGAAATACGTCTTGGGCTTGTTGTACTTGATGTCCTCTTGCACTTGACGTTCAGCCTTTGTTGCGATGTGCACATGCTCAACCATTGGGTTGTATGTTTGGAACTCGACGATGCGCTTGATTGGGTGATTCAAGCCAATGAGGAAACGTGCCATAGTTTGCTCCATGCGCTCTTCAATGTTGGCACGGATCAAGTTGAGTTCCATTTCCTTGAAGTACTCTTCCACGGTCTTTGTCCCTTGACGAAGCGATTGAAGGTTGTTGAAGAGGTCATGCGTGTAGTGCGTGGGGACGAACCGAGATCTCATGTGAGCCTTCATGTCATGCCAAGTTGTGATTGACGGTTCTTGTCTTGCATCACGAGCAACTTGAACTTGTTCCCACCAAAGGTTGGCGTAATCATGAAACTCAAGCGAAGCCATGGCGACCATCTTGTCGACCTTGAGTGCCCACGAGAGGTATTCTTCGGGGTCATTGGATCCAGTGAACTTGGGCATTGTGAACTTGAGCTTGCCAAATGTTTCTTCCTCATTGTGGTCACAGTAGCGATTGTTGCCATGTTTATGATGGTCTTCATCTTCCATGCGATCCTTGCGACGAGCTTTCTGCCAATCTTGTGGTTGAGGAGGTGGAACTTGGTTCTCGTGACCTTGTTGTGGAGCTTGCTCTTGATGTTGTTGTTGTGGAGCTTGCTCTTGCTCTTGGCATGGTTGTTGGCAATGTTGGGGCACTTGGGCCTGATGAGGGTGTTGAGGATGTGGAGCCTCATGACATGGTTGATGATGAAGAGGAGGCTCGTTCCTCAGTTGGTGATGTTGGTTAGGAACATGTGCCTCACGACGAAGATCATGGTCGTTAGCCTCTTGACGTGGTGGGCGTCCCTCAACTTGTACCACTTGACGCTCCATGTTTTGGTGTGGTGGAGGAGGCGCCTCGTGATGACCATGTTGTCGGTGTGGATGTTCATGACGATGATGACGAGGAGGAGGATCTTGGACCACTTCACGTCGATGACGATCTTGATTCTCCAAATTAGAGTCATCACTTGTTGTGTCAAGTACGTGTCGTGGGCGATGGTGGTAGACTTGCGGTTGCACTTGCGGTTCTTCTTGTCATTGCTCTTGTTGGATCACCAATGCCCTTGCATGATGACGGTGTGCTTCTTGCCTTTCTCGTGGCCTTGAAGATAAATCACCATCATAGCTTGATGTTGCAGCGTGCCGTGGGGAAGGTACATAGTTCGAAGAACTTCCATCTTCAACCATGGGGGCATCATTGCGTCTTGGAGCACTTGCATGTAGATCTTGTTGAAGAGGTGCATGACGACGCAAAGAACTTGAAGAGCTTGTAGCACGGGAACACGGTCTTGCCATTCCGTCGATGAGGCGTCGCATATTGTCATTTGTTTCAGCGACAGAGCATTGAAGCGCTTCATTTTTGTGGCCGAAGTTGTGATGCATTGCATGCATTTGATGTTCGAGGCCGTTGAAGCGGTTGTCGATGTTCTTGAACTCGGCTTGCATCTCGCCAAATTGTTCATCTTGTGGCGTCTCAAGGGCTTGGCAACGTTCACGGAACTCTTGTCGAACGATGAAGTGACTTGCGCTCGTCATGTACGGTCCTTGATCTTGTTCTTGGGGAGGTGGTTGGCTCGACTCACCGTGCCTATCCATCATGCAAAACACACAAGTATTGTATATGGAAGTGGAATATGGTGGTGTTAGCCTTGTACCTCACCTTGGGGATTGCACCAAACTAGATACCACAAATGAGCTATAAGCGTGCAAAGTGGAATTGCAAAGAAAATTCACACTAAAAAAACAACTAACTCTCAAAAGCTTGTTGGTGGTAGGTTAGGATTGTGGAATGCCAAAGAACCAACCAAAAGAAAAAGGATAGTCAAAAGTGGGTAAAATCCAACAAAACTCAAGTCAAAGGCGAAGGTCAACAACTCAAAGGGGTGACGGGAAGCTACGACTATATACACACACGCGGAGATTGTTGGGATTGACACGACTATGAAAATGAGCAAACAAAATGTCCTAATGAAGACTAAGTTCGTTGTCGTGCCAATGCAAGGAGAGACCGTGGCTCGTTTGCAAAGAAGAAAAATGAGCAACGGATTTGTGCACTTGACTTGGGCGCTCTTCTTTCTCTCTTGCTTACAAGCTTTGAGACTCTCTTTTGCAAGGGAAGACTATTTTTGTTTTTCTTTTGCTTTGTATCTTTTTTTGCTCTCCCTTGATGCTACCTAGTCACACTTGATATTGCTCTTGCACTCTCACTATCCAAGGACAAATGCACAATGCTCAAGCAAACACAAGATGAGCCACTCTCATGGGATAGGTACACACAAAGGAAGATAGGGGTTAACAAGGTGACGCAAGTTATACCTTCGTTGGTGATGATGAACTTGGCGTCGGTGGTATGGGATGATGTTTGTGGGCTGTGGTGTTGATGAGCGCGGGGTTTGTTGATGCGGAAGCTTGCTGTTAGTTGATGACACGCACACGGGCACAAACAAACAAGTGGAAATGAGCCAATGTAAGATAAGAGGCAAAACTTTCAAAATCAGGCGTCAGGGCCGGAGACTCCGGGGTTTCAGGCCGGAAATTCCGGTCCAGGCCGGAGACTCCGGTGTGGATAGGTCGGAGACTCCGGTGTGCAGGCCGGAGACTCCGGTCTGGAGTCAGATCGCGAATTGCTCGTGTTCTTGAGCGGAAATCCACCCCTTGGGTCCTCAAATCCGCGAAAAATTGGCCAAATTGGGCTGGGAAAATGCAGGATAAAGCTGGACCAACTCCTAAGACAAGGCTTGGTCGGATCAAAACCACAAATAACACTCCAAATCAAGAGATCGATCCAAAGGCAAATTTTGGCTGTTTTTTGGGGATTTTTGAATTTTTGGTGGATAGAAGAAAAATTTGTGGGGGAATTCGTGAGCAACGAAGCTCTTGATACCAATATGTTGAGGGAAAACCTCTAGGGTGGCCCGATCTTTCACGAATCCCACTCAAATCAAGGATCGAGTGCGGGGGAAGGAGGGAAGGATGAACACGACGAACTCACGCATGAAGAACACGATGAACACACACACGCAAAACCACGATACACACTGATAGCTCACGCTGGCGGTGACCGGTCCGGCGCAATCCCTAGGATCGGCGACGGGAGTACTCTCTCTCGAACCGGCATAGCAAGATGGGAGACTCGGTGAGATCTTGAGATCTTGGCAAAGGGACACCGATGCCAAGGACTTGTACAACGTGGAGGCACGATGCAAACTCCAATGAGGTTTGGGATATTTGGTGCTCCTTTGTCAAAGGAACATGAGGCAAGAACTAGATAGATCCACATAGGGGTTTCCACTAATTCCAAATATCATGCCTAGGGTTTACAATGGAGGTGGGGGACTATATATAAGCCAGCCACTTAAACAGGGGTACTTTAGGAATAAAAGACAAGTTCTGGACGGACTAAAGGGTACATGGGCCCCAGGCCCAAAGGCCTTTACATGCCTGGCGTCGGTCGGACTGGAGACTCCGATTTTCAGGCCGGAGACTCCGGCCTAGGCCGGAGAATCCGGTGTTGCCTCCGGAGCAGCCTCCGGAGGGGCCTTCAGATTGTCCCAGAGCCTTGTGTAGGGGGTCAGATCGGAGGGTGGGCTGGAGTCTCCGGGGTCTTCATACCGGAGACTTTGGCAGGCTGGAGACTCTGGTGTGAGCAGACCGGAGACTCCGGTCTAAGCAGCTCCAGCGGCTTCTGCCTCACGATCTGCTCCTTGTTCTCCATCCTTGGGTGCTTGGTGATGTGTTGGGGCTTCGTACCTGATGATGCACAGAGTTGTTGCATGAAGTAGCACACCATCCAAGGATGTATCAAATTGGCATGAGGAGAGGAGCAAGTTCACCTTAGCTTGTAGGAGTTTGGCTCGGGCACGAGTCATGGGTCCACTTGGGGGACTTGTTGGTGTAGATGTAGGAGCGTCCGTAGGACGGGCTGCATCATAACCTGTGTGCCCTGCGATCGTTCTCTAAACCTTTAATATTCACTTCATCACATCAGTGCATGAGTCTTTGATTTTGTTTGGTAGAGCATCTCTATTCACTTTGGAACGGTAAGATCTCCTTTCTTATCAATTGTGAGTGAGTTGTGAGAGTTTCCACCATATAGATTTTGATTTTTGCACTAACCTACTAATCATGTCTTCTAGTGATGGTGATGTTGTGTCGCAGAAAAAGAAGGATGAGGAGCTTGTTAATTGGCGTGAATATGAGGCTTTGAAGTCCCACTTGACATGTGTGTTTACTCACACGACATATGCCATTGAAAAGAATATCCAGGACATGAATATGAGATTGGATCAGAATGTTGGCACAGTTAATACTATTCAAACGCAAGTGGCCACGCTCAATGTCAATGTCGCCACTTTGCAGCGTTCCATTGAGGATTTGACAGTCACCATACATAGAAGGCAGGAACCTCAACACGATGATGCCTTTGATGACTTTCATGAGGGTAACACGGCTGATGCTGCTCCACATGTTGGCAGGGGACGTGCTATTCCCCCTGCCCATGCACCTGCTCATGTCCGTGGGCTTGCTCCTCTTGGGCGTGCTCAACGTGTTCCCAACCAAGCTGCTGATGATGGTTTGGGCAAGCCAAAATTCTCGATTGTTCCATTGATCCTGAAGATTATCTCACATGTGAGTTGAAGATTGAGAAGCTCTGGCGCTTATTTGTCTATCCAGAAGACAAGAAGGTCAAGCTTGCAGCATATGAATTTGATTGTTATGCTTTGCATTGGTGGGATGCTCTTGTGCAGCATAGAAGGGAGGACAATGAACTTCCTGTGATGGATTGGCGCGAGATGAAGCAAATCATGAAGGCTCGTTTCGTACCAACCAACTACTTGCGATCAGTTTTTGATACGTTGACGCAATTGAAGCAAGGCACCATGACAATTGATGAGTACTACATGGAGATGGAGATGCTTATGCAGCATGCTAGAATTCGTGAGTCCATTGAGATGACCATGCAACGATTCCTAAACAATTTGAAGTTACCGATCAAGAGCATTGTTCGTCATCACAAGTATGAGACCATGAATGAGTTGTTGCACCATGCTAGAGAGGCTGAATCCCAGTTGGCAGAAGAGGCAAAGTCACGTGCTCATTTTCCGTCCTCCAGTAGATTTTTGGCCATGTCTACACCTCCTACTGAAACGCCACCAGCTGCTGCTCCTTTTACACCATCGGCCAAACTAGCAAGTACACCTTCGTTTGGTTCTAATGTTCGGAAACCCGCTGCTCCTGCTGCTAGCTCGGGTTCCAACATGTCTACTGCGCATACTCGCGATGTGGTGTGCCATACTTGTGGAGGTAGAGGGCACTACAAGAAGGATTGTCCAAACAGCAAGGTTATGTTTGTCAATGAACAAAGTGAAGTAGAGAGTGGAGATGAAGCTTCTGACGATGATATTGATGACGACGAGGATGGTGCTGATGCATATGCTGAGCGTGCACCAACTATTGTCGTATCTTCACGTGCACTTAGTGTGCAACCGGTTGAGGAATCCCAGCATTGCAACTTGTTCCAAACAAAAGCTCTAGTTGGACCAAACAAAGCTTGCAAGGTAATTATTGATGGAGGTAGCTGCAGAAATCTTGCAAGTAAGGAACTATGTGCCAAACTGAATTTGACATATTTACCTCATCCCAATCCATACTACATACAATGGTTGAGCAACAATGGTGAGATGAAGGTAAATCATATGGTACGTGTGAATTTTCAAATAGGGCCATACAAAGATTCTATTGATTTTGATGTAGTTCCTATGACTGTTTGTCACCTACTATTGGGTCGGCCTTGGCTCTATGATCGCCATGTGCAACACAATGGCTGAGCCAATACATATCACTTGGAATTCAAAGGAAAGAAGATTACTATGTAGCCAATGACACCACAAGAAATTGTGAATGATTCTCGCCAGAAGATAGAGGTGAACTTGAAGGAAGATACTACCACTCGGCGAGACTGTGTAACAGCTGTTCCTGATGTAATTGAGCCTAAATTGAGTGATATAACGAAAAGTAAGAGAGTGCCTGGTTTATTGATACTAGCCACCAAGGAGGATATGAGAGAGTTTCGTGAGGATCCTATAGCCATGCCACTTGTGCTCATGTATAAGGGCGAGGTATTGGTTTCTAACGACATGACCCCTGTTTCTCTTGGTGTCTCTTCTATTTTGCAGGACTTTGGGGATGTGTTTCTAGAAGATGTACCCGCAGGCTTGCCTCCATTGTGTGGTATAGAACACCAAGTCGATCTGATTCCTGGTGCCACACTTCCCAACCGTGCACTCTACAGGACTAATCCCGAAGAAACTAAGGAAATTCAGAAGCAAGTACAAGCGTTGCTGGATAAAGGGTGTGAGAAGACGTTGGGCGTGAGAAGACGTTGCTCATGCTTGCTGATCACTTTTATTGGCCCAAGATGAGGCGTGATGTGTACAAATTTGTGAGCCGATGTATTACATGCCACAAGTAGAAATCTAAGTTGAAGCCTCACAGTTTGTATACACCTCTCTCTACACCTACTACTCCATGGGAAGACATTAGTATGGATTTTGTGCTAGGTCTACCTAAAACTCAGAGAGGTCATGATTCTATGTTTGTGGTAGTGGATAGGTTCTCTAAGATGGCTCATTTTATTGCCTGCCACAAAAGCGACGATGCGTCGCATGTTGCTAACCTGTTTTTCAGGGACATCGTGAGATTACATGGAGTACCAAAGACGATTGTTTCTGACCGTGATGTGAAGTTCATGAGCTACTTTTGGAAGACCTTATGGAGAAAGCTAGGAACGAAGCTGCTGTTCAGTACTACATGTCATCCCCAAACAGATGGTCAAATGGTGGTGGTGAATCGAACATTGTCACAACTGCTAAGGACTATGATTCAGAAGAATCTGCGGGAGTGGGAAGAGTATTTGCCACATGTTAAGTTTGCTTACAACAGGGTTGTGCATTCAACTACACGGCTTTGTCCTTTTGAGGTGGTGTATGGCTTCAAGCCATTGACGCCACTTTATATGTTGCCTCTGCCATTACATGAGAGAGTTGATATGGAGGCATCAAAACATGCTGATTATGTGAAGAAAATCCATGATAAGACTAGAGAGGCTATTGAGAAGAAAGGCAAGAACATTGCTGCTACAAGGAATCAAGCAAGGAAGGAAGTGTTGCTCGAGCCTGGAGATATCGTTTGGTTGCATCTGCGCAAGGACAGATTTCCACTACTTCGAAAGTCCAAGTTGAAGCCACGTGGTGCTGGTCCTTACAAGGTGCTAGCCAAAATTAATGATAATGCCAACTCAATTGACATACCTATTGAGGAGTTTGGTGGAGCTAGCAATAGCTTCAACGTTGCTGATTTGTCACCATATGCTGGAGAAGACCTTGGAGCGTCGAGGTCGACGCCTTTTGAAGGGGGAGATGATAAGGACATCCCTACGGCTACACCTACCCCAATTGATAATGATGATGTTCCAATTACAAAGAAAGATCAATCCAATGAGATAAGGATTGGACCAATCACAAGAGCTCATGCTAAGCTACTAGAACAACAGGTGAACTTGTTTCTTAATGAACTTGGTGTTTTAATTAATGAGAATTTTATACTACCTTAGTCTTTGAATTATTGCATGATCAGGTACTTAGGATAAGAAGGCGTAGCACAGAGCGAGGAGCTAATGGAACAAGGCGTGTTAATCAATGAAGAATGCGCGAGGGAGGAGAGGGAGGAAGCGCAAGGAGCTGTACAAGACAAAGATCAACAAGAGACGGAAGTTCTCTGCCGTGGCAGAGAAAAGCCCCAGTTCTTTGCCACGACAGGAAAACAAAGTCCAACTCTGCCACGGCAGGCTGTCGTGGCAGAGAAAGTGACTAGAACTCTGCCACGGCAGAGTCAGTTTGGCCGAACCCAAGTTGGCTCGGTTTGTATCCATAGTTGGGTGGGACCAACTCGGATCCACCCTTAGGCTGCCGCCTCCTAGACCCTTAAATAGATGGGGGCGCACTAGCTTTAGGTTTTAGACCACGTTAAAATATTTTGGAGTTGTTTCTTTCATAGAACCTCTGGAATTACCCTGTGTTCGAATCTACCAACTATAATTGAGTGTGATCTGTTGTTCCATTGGGAATTAGTAGATTGCATACTACCGTTCGTGGTCATGGCTGCGTGCGCAAGAGTGTGGTGTTGTGAATATCCTACAAGGTTCGAGATCTGTTGCACTGGCATCAGGGTTCGAGTGGGAGAGATCATAGCTACACAGTAGTTATCAATCATCCACCATTACCATCGACAAGAGCTTGTTGAGAAGATCGGGCCACCCCATATCACTGAACCTGCCCCAGCCACCCTTGTGGTGATGATAGAGGCAGAAGAAGTTTCTAGGTCCACTTTGTCCGCTGAGGCGGAAGAGTTTCGGATCCCGGAAAACCCTAATCCCACCTAGCCCGCACCTGAAGCAGAGATAGTGGAGAAAGCTGAGCCTAAAGTAGAAGTTCCCGTGGATGCTGAAACTGAAGTGGATCTCCCTAGCGAGGTCGAATCGTGGGACGATCTCCCCAGCGAGGTCGAATCTCAGGAGGAGCAAAGCAACAATAGCTCTCGATCTAGCTTTGCTGACGCTAGAGCAGGACAATCTTTCCTGAGGCACACATTGAGGTGTATGATGTTGCATGACACGAGCAGAGGAGATCCTTGAGACCATCAAGTGTTTCGAGGAATCAAACGAAGAAAGCCGCAACTACCTCAGAACGCACGCATCACACTTTGTCGGATACGTCATATATGGATCCGGCTCTGCCAATGCTAGGGATGACAACGACTTGGTGCTAGAGGCAATCGAAACACATATCGACATACCGGCATCTTTTGATGACTCCATGACGTTAGTAGATTTCCGGAAGTTCTCTGTGGAATATGAAGAGGAATTCAACTCCAAGGCTACGGAAGAAGGAGAAGCTATGGATGAAGGATCCGGAGAAAACTCTCCCAATCCGCAGGATGACATGGATCTCGGAGAAAATCCCGACGTCCAGATGTCCGAAAGTACTGATCAGAGCTTGACTCCGGGATATGAACCCAAAGCCGTCTTTGCTACTGGCACTTCCAAGAGGGCAAAGAAGAAGAAGACTTCAGCGAAAGACTCTCCAGCAGAGGAGGCAATCGCTGAGGAATACGAAGAAGACTCTGATGAGGACATCCCTACAGTTACACCTACCCCAATTAATAATGAAGATGTTCCAATTGCAAAGAAGGATCAATCCAATGAGATAAGGATTGGACCAATTACAAGAGCTCGTGCTAAGCTTCTAGAACAACAGGTGAACTTGTTTCTTAATGAACCTGATGTTTTTATTAATGAGAATTTTATACTACCTAAGTCTTTGAACTATTGCAGGATCAGGTACTTAGGAGACGAAGGCATAGCAAGGAGCAAGGAGCAAATGGAACAAGGCGTGTTGATCAACAAAGAATGCGTGAGGGAGGAGAGGGAGGAAGCGCAAGGAGTTGTTCAAGCCAAAGATCAACAAGAGATGGACGTTATCTGCCACGGCAGAGAAAAGCCCCAGTTCCTGCCACGGCAGGCTGCCGTGGTAGGAAAACGGAGTCCAGCTCTGCCATGACAGGCTGTCACGACAGAGAAACTGACTAGAACTCTGCCACGACAGAGTCAGCATTGGACGAACCTAAGTTGGGTCGGTTTGTATCTGTAGGCCACCGCCCCTTGGACCCTTAAATAGAAGGGGGCGCTCTAGCTTTATTCTTTAGACCACGTTAAAATATTTTGGAGTTGATTCTTTCATAGAACCTCTGAAATTACCCTGTGTTCGAATTCTACAACTATAATTGAGTGCGATCTGTTGTTCCATTGGGAATTAGTAGTTTGCATACTACCATTCGTGGTCATGGCTACGTGCACAAGAGCGTGGTGTTGTGAATATCCTACAAGGTTCGAGAGCTGTTGCATTGGCATCAGGGATTGAGCGGGAGAGTTCATAGCTACAGGCTAGTTATCTATCATCCACCATATCCACCAACAAGTGCTTGCTGAGAAGATCGGGCACCCCATATCATCTTGGTATCAGAGTTCCTCGTTGCCTCGGTAAGCAATCCGCAATCCATCCATAGATTAGAGAGTGTTTTCGTCCTATACAGAAAATAGCCCCACAAAAAGATTCGCCATAGCCTAGATTACATCGTAGACGAGTAATAGTTGCTGGTCGTGTTCATCAATTAGTCTAGATCTATTTTTGTTTTCATCGTTTTCTTCTTTCTAATCGTGTTCATCATCTGTCTTCCGTGCCATCTAGTAGATCCGATCTAGTTTAGAGTCCTTGTGTTTTACTCCAGGCCGAGTCGGTTTGCTATAGTTAAAAAAAATACTTACGATTCTACCGGGGCACAGAAAAGGTCACTTTCCCTGCCGCGAAACCGAGTCTGACAGCGACTCTACCGCGACACAATATCTCTGCCGCGCATTGCCGCCGCTCTGCCGCGGTACGCTTTCCACGCAAATTTCTGCCTCGCGCTGCCGCCGCTCTGCCGCGGCACAATTTCTGCCTGTTTCGCTGCCGCCGCTCTACCACGGCAGGATTTCTGCCTCGTTTTCTGCCATGGCAGGATTTGTTCTTCCACGACAGGATTTTGAGCTATTTTCTGCCACGACACCATAATTACAAAGTGTGATCGATTTTCACTTTTCCAAAACCCTTAGCCACAACCAATCTACTACATAAGTGTAGGAACTTGCCTATTGAGACTAGTTTCCGCTCCTATAGGCTGCTATTAGGATTTTTGGTGCTGTACTTTGTAATTGGCCATGTGTTATCTATAAAATAAAAAAAAGAGAAAAAGCAAGCTAGCAAAAGAAAAAGTATAAAAAAAAGAGAGCTATACAAAAGAAAAAAATGTGGAAAAAGAGAATTTGAGCAAGAGGCCTAGTGATTTCTTGGTGCACTGGTAGATTGAGCAATCTTGTGGCTGTTTACTTTGAGCTTTGCTAGTGTCTCTCGAGCGTAGTGCAACACCCTTCATAGTTCCATTGCCACATTTTTCGCCACGTGTGTGTTTCTTGGGTATTTGTACGATTAGCAATAGGACTTGTTTGAGGTGTAGATAGGATACCATACCTATAGCTCCACCATAAATAACCTGTGTGCCCTACGACCGTTCTCTATACCTTTGATATTCACTTCATCAATTCAGTGCATCAGTCGTTGATCTTGTTTGGTAGAGTATCTCTATTCACTTTGGAACAGTAAGATCTCCTTTCTTATTAGTTGTGAGAGTTTCCACCATACAAATTTTGATTTTTTGCACTAACCTACTAATCATGTCTACTAGTGATGGTGATGTTGTGTCGCAGAAAAAGAAGGATGAGGAGCTTGTCAATTGGCGTGAATATGAGGCTTTGAGGTCTCATTCGACACTTGTGTTTACTAACACCACAGATGGAATTGACAAGAATCTCCACGACATAAATGTGAGGCTGGATCAGAATATTGGAGCGGTTGATATTATACAAACACAAGTGGCTACACTCACTGCCAACTTCGCCACTTTGCCGCAATCCATTGAGGATTTGACAGCCGCCATACATAGAAGGCAAGAGCCTTAACCTGATGATGCCTTTGATGATTTTTATGAGGGTAGCGTTGTGGATGCTGCTCCACATGTTGGTAGGGGACGTGCTATTCCCCCTTCCCATGCACCTGCTCATGGCCGTGGGCTTGCCCCTCTTGGGTGTGCTCAACATGTGCTCAACCAACCTACTGATGATGGTTTGGGCAAGCCAAAATTCTCAATTCCCAAGTTTGATGGTTCCATTGATCCTGAAGATTACCTCACATGGGAGTTGAAGATTGAGAAACTCTAGCGCTTATTTGACTATCCAGAAGACAAGAAGGTCAAACTTGCAGCATCTGAATTTGATGGTTATGCTTTGCGTTGGTTGGATGCTCTTGTGCAACATAGGAGGGAGGACAATGCACTTCCTGTGATGGATTGGCGCGAGATGAAGCAAATCATGAAGGCTCGTTTTGTACCAACCAACTACTTGCAATCATTTTTTGATAAATTGACACAATTGAAGCAAGGCACCATGATAGTTGATGAGTACTACATGGAGATGGAGCTGCTTATGCAGCCTGCTAGAATTCGTGAGTCCATTGAGATGACCATGCAGCGATTCCTAAACAATCTGAAGTTGCCAATCAAGAGCATAGTTCGTCATCACAAGTATGAGACCATGAATGAGCTATTGCACCATGCTAGAGAGGCCGAATCCCAGTTGGCAGAAGAGGCAAAGTCACGCACTCGTTTTCCATCCTCCAGCAGATTTTTGGCCAGATCTACTCCTCCTACAGCTACCCCACCAGCTGCTGCTCCGTTTACACCATCGACCAAACCAGCAAGTACACCTTCGTTTGGTTCTAATGCTCAGAAACCTGCTGCTAGCTCGGGTTCCAACATGTCTACGGCACATACTCGTGATGTGGTGTGCCATACTTGTGGAGGTAGAGGTCACTACAAGAAAGATTGTCCAAACATCAAGGTTATGTTTGTTAATGAACAAGGTGAAGTAGAAAGTGGAGATGAAGTTTATGATGATGATATTGATGATGGTGAGGATGGTGCTGATGCATATGCTGAGCATGCACCAACTATTGTCGTATCTTCACGTGTACTTAGTGTGCAAACGGTAGAGGAATCCCAACATTGCAACTTGTTCCAAACAAAAGCTCTAGTTGGACCTAACAAAGCTTGCAAGGTAATTATTGATGGAGGTAGCTGCAGAAATCTTGCAAGTAAGGAACTATGTGCCAAACTGAATTTGACATACCTACCTCATCCCAAGCCATACTACATACAATGGTTGAGCAACAATGGTGAGATCAAGGTAAATCATATGGTACGTGTGAATTTTCAAATAGGGCCATACAAAGATTCTATTGATTTTGATGCGGTTCCTATGACTGTTTGACACCTACTATTGGGCCGGCCTTGGATCTATGATCGCCATGTGCAACACAATGGCCGAGCCAATACATATCACTTGGAATTCAAAGGGAAGAAGATTACTATGCAGCCAATGACACCACAAGAAATTGTGAATGATTCTTGCCAGAAGATAGAGGTTAACTTGAAAGAAGATTCTACCACTCAGCGAGATTGTGTGACCGCTGTTCCTAATGTAATTGAGCCTAAATTGAGTGATATAACGAAAAGTGATAGAGTGCCTGGGTTATTGATACTAGCCACCAAGGAGGATATGAGAGAGTTTCGTGAGGATCCTACAGCCATGCCACTTGTGCTCATGTATAAGGGCGAGATATTGGTTTCTAACGACATGACCCCTATTTCTCTTGGTGTCTCTTCTGTTTTGCAGGACTTTGGAGATGTGTTTCTAGAAGATGTACCCGCAGGTTTACCTCCATTGTGTGGTATAGAACATTAAGTGGACCTGATTCCTGGCGCCACACTTCCCTACCGTGCACCCTACAGGACTAATCCCGAAGAAACTAAGGAAATTCAGAAGCAAGTACAAGCGTTGCTGGATAAAGGGTACATTCGTGTCTCTCTTATCCCTTGTGTTGTTCCTGTTATTTTAGTTCCTAAGAAAGATGGTACATGGCGCATGTGTGTAGATTGTAGAGCGATTAACAACATCACTATTCGATATCGTCATCCTATTCCATGCTTAGAGGATATGCTAGATGAATTGAGTGGTGCTGTTGTTTTCTCTAAGATAGACTTACGTAGTGGTTATCATCAAATTAGGATGAAAGAAGGGGATGAATGGAAAACTGGTTTCAAAACTAAATTCAGCTTGTATGAGTGGTTAATCATGCCATTTGGTCTTACTAATGCACCTAGTACCTTCATGCGTTTGATGAATCATGTTTTGAGAGAGTTTATTGGTCGTTTTGTGGTTGTTTACTTTGATGATATACTCATATACAACCACACCGAATCTGAACATTGCACTCATATTAGACAACTTTTGCAAGTGTTACGTGATAAAAACTGTATGCTAATCTTGAGAAGTGTACGTTTGCAAACGATAAGGTCATAGTCCTAGGATTTGTTGTTTCTAAGCATGGAGTAGAGGTAGATCAATCTAAAATTGAATCAATTCAGAATTGGCCTACTCCAATGAATGTACGTCAAGTGCGTAGTTTCCACGGTCTTGCTGGTTTCTATAGGCACTTTGTGGAAGATTTTAGCACCATTGTTGCACCATTAAATGATTTGACAAAGAAAGGTGTTCCTTTTGTATGGGGCACGGCCCAAGACATTGCATTTGATACATTGAAATGTTTGCTTACTTCTGCACCATTGCTTGAATTACCTGATTTTTCGAAGCAATTTGAAGTTGAATGTGATGCTAGTGGTATAGGCATAGGTGGCATTTTGATGCAAGAGGGTCGGCCTGTAGCTTATTTTTCTGAGAAATTGACTGGTGCTCGTTTGAATTATTCAATCTATGATAAAGAACTGTATGCACTTGTTAGATTACTTGAGGTTTGGCAACATTATTTGTGGCCAAAGGAATTCATCATACATTCTGATCATGAAGCATTGAAATACTTGAAAGCTCAATCAAACTTGCATAGAAGATTAGCTAAATGGGTTGAGTTCATTGATTCTTTTCCTTACATCATTAACTATAAGAAGGGAAAAGAGAATGTTGTTGCTGATGCTCTATCTAGGAAGAATATGCTATTAACCAATCTTGATGTTAAAATTCCTGGATTAGAAGCTATTTGTGCACTTTATGCAACTGGTCATGATTTTGCTGAACCATATCGTTTGTGTGCTATTAGAAACGCATGGGATAAGTATCATATCAATGATGGCTATTTGTTTCGAGCTAACAAACTATGTATTCCAGAATCGTCGTTGCGGTTGTTCTTAGTGCAGGAATCACATGCTGGTGGTTTAATGGGTCACTTTGGGCATGAGACGACGTTGCTCATGCTCGCTAATCACTTCTATTGGCCAAAGATGAGGCGTGATGTGTACAGATTTGTGAGCCGATGCATTACTTGTCACAAGTCGAAATCCAAGCTGAAGCCTCATAGTTTGTATACACCTCTCTCTGCACCTACTACTCCATGGGAAGACATTAGTATGGATTTTGAGCTAGGTCTACCTAAAACTCAGAGAGGTCATGATTCTATATTTGTGGTAGTGGATAGGTTCTCTAAGATGGCTCATTTTATTGCCTGCCACAAAAACGACGATGCGTCGCATGTTGCTAACCTGTTTTTCAGGGACATCGTGAGATTACATGGATTACCAAAGACGATTGTTTCTGACCGTGATGTGAAGTTCATGAGCTACTTTTGTAAGACTTTATGGGGGAAGCTAGGAACAAAGCTATTGTTCAGTACTACATGTCATCCCCAAACAGATGGTCAAACGGAGGTGGTGAATAGAACATTGTCACAGTTGCTGAGGACCATGATTAAAAAGAATCTGCGGGAGTGGGAAGAGTGTTTGCCACATGTTGAGTTTGCTTACAACAGGGTTGTGCATTCAACTACTCAGCTTTGTCCTTTTGAGGTGGTGTATGGCTTCAAGACATTGACGCCACTTGATATGTTGCCTCTGCCATTACATGAGAGAGTTGATATGGAGGCATCAAAACGTGCTGATTACGTGAAGAAATTCATGAGAAGACAAGAGAGGCAATTGAGAAGAAAGGCAAGAACATTGCTGCTGCAAGGAATCAAGCAAGGAAAGAAGTGTTGTTCGAGCCTGGAGATATGGTTTGGGTGCATCTGCGCAAGTACAGATTTCCACTACTTCGCAAGTCCAAATTGAAGCCACGTGGTGCTGGTCCTTACAAGGTGTTAGCCAAAATTAATGATAATTCGTACTCAGTTGATATACCTATTGAGGAGTTTGGTGGCGCTAGCAACAACTTCAACGTTGCTGATTTGTCACCATATGCCGGAGAAGACCTTGGAGCGTCGAGGTCGACGCCTTTTGAAGGGGGGGGGAGATGATGAGGACATCCCTACAGTTACACCTACCCCAATTGATAATGAAGATGTTCCAATTGCAAAGAAGGATCAATCCAATGAGATAAGGATTGGACCAATTACAATAGCTCGTGCTAAGCTGCTAGAACAACAGGTGAACTTGTTTCTTAATGAACCTGATGTTTTTATTAATGAGAATTTTATACTACCTAAGTCTTTGAACTATTGCATGATCATGTACTTAGGAGAAGAAGGCATAGCAAGGATCGAGGAGCAAATGGAACAAGGCGTGTTGATCAATGAAGAATGCGTGAGGGAGGAGAGGGAGGAAGCGCAAGGAGTTGTTCAAGCCAAAGATCAACAAGAGATGGACGTTCTCTGCCGCGGCAGAGAAAATCCCCAGTTCTCTGCCACGGCACGCTGCGGCGGCAGGAAAACGGAGTCCAGCTCTGCCACGACAGGCTGCCGCGGCAGAGAAACCGACTAGAACTCTGCCACGACAGAGTCAGCATTGGCCGAACCCAAGTTCGGTTGGTTTGTATCCATAGGCGCCGCCCTTGGACCCTTAAATAGAAGGGGGTGCTCTAGCTTTATTCTTTAAACCACGTTAAAATATTTTGGAGTTGATTCTTTCATAGAACCTCTGAAATTACCCTGTGTTTGAATTCTACAACTATAATTGAGTGTGATCTGTTGTTCCATTGGGAATTAGTAGATTGCATACTACCGTTCGTGGTTACGGCTGCGTGCGCAAGAGCGTGGTGTTGTGAATATCCTACAAGGTTCGAGAGCTGTTGCATTAGGTTTTGAGCGGGAGAGTTCATAGTTACAAGCTAGTTATCTATCATCCACCATATCCACCGACAAGTGCTTGCTGAGAAGATCGGGCCACCCCATATCAGACTTGGATGGAGCTTTAATCCACACGAGCCGAAAAGTACTCCGGTGGATGGACACGTGGTTACCCCTGGTGCTAGTAAAATCCTCCGAGACGCGTTCACTACACCAATCCCTACTGTTGCAGGTCTTACACCATGGAGTTAGAAGATAGAGCTCAAGCCCTAGAAGCACATCACCAAGTATTCCTGGATGTAGCTAACAATATCCTCTAGGAGAAAAAGTGTATCGCATCTGCAAGACAGTTCAACTCCCTGCAACACTAGAAGACCCGGAACGGCCCTATGCGGGCCAACAAAAATCCGGAAGTCCACAAGACCCTCTTTGAGGGACATGACACCATCAAAGGAGAACCTCGGCTCGCTACCAAGGGAGATCTGGTTTATGGCACACCAGTGGAAAACACTGCTGCAACCCAAGATATCCTGCCGTACAATCCAAACCCAGACCAAATATGGTTAGGAGTAAAACTTCTTACCAAGGGGCTGGAGCAGCAGAAAGCCGCCAAATCTGGAAGAGGAAAACTGCTCTCTAAATCCGACCAATGCCGCATGGATCTGGCTTGGCAGGACATAAGGCCTCGACAGGATCTAGAACAATGCTACCATCCCGACCGTCGGGAAGACAATTACTCAAGAACCTGATCTTCAGGACAACGGCATAGAGCCGCACGTGACTGGAGTAACGTTGCTCTAGCTGAGCTAGATGCAGTTGCAGCACTAGTTCCAAGACAGCCTCCCCAGCGACAGTCAAAAAGTCGCAGGGAAGATGAAGAAGAGCGATGACGGGAGGAGGACCGACATAGGATGCCACCTCCTATACACACAAGCCGTCCGGCTGAACCTCGTTAGAATGATGGTAACAATGAACACAATGCCGAGTCAAGCCGTCAGGGGGTTCGTCATAATCAAGACCCTGCCCGGAACTGGAATAATGATGCCCCAGACAAAGGCCGACGCTCAGCCAGGGAAAATCCACCCGCACCACCCTCTCCACCAGGCAGCCATCATAGCGGCTCTCGAGGGATCCATGGAGGGCGTCATGGCGGATGAGGTGGTGGTGGAAGCAGAAGTTTGGCTCCGAGGCTCTGCAACCACAACGAACAACCACGACAATGTTCTCTGTCACCAAGTGATGCGAGGCACTGGATCAACTCTAACATAGAGGCGTAGCGCTACGAGTCAGACAACATCTATGTGGGTCCAAAGTGCTTTGGACCGTGCATTTGACAAACAAACATCCCAGAAGGATTTGCCATCTCAAGGCACATTCAGCCCTACGACGGTGTAGCTCGGCGAGACACCTGGCTCCAGGACTTTTTCCAGACTTGCTTCATCATCGAAGGAGGAAATAGCTTGGTCGCGACCCGGTATCTCCCTCTAATGCTGACGAAGACGGCTCGATCATGGCTCAATGGAATTCTGGAAACACCATCCATAACTAGTATGACATGCAAAGCACGTTCTTTTGGAATTTTGAAGGCACATATCGAGGCCCTATATGGTAGGAGACCTATAGCGTTGCACTCAGAAGGCCAGAGAAACTTGCCGGGATTATCTCGGATGATGGATCGACACCACGAACTCTTGTGAAGGAGTAAACGATCAGATCGTCATTGAAGCCTTCATTGTGGGACTCCCAATTGGTTTGTTGCATCATCGCTCGAAGTGCGACAAAGTTACCGATTTGGGGGAGATGATAGAGATGGCAAGCAAGCATGCAGATGGCGATGATGATTCAGAGGGACTGCTGAACATGCTGGCTGTGCCATAGTCGGCAAAACAACAGAAGAAACTGGCCTAGAAGCGCAAGAACACCCTAGAAGAAAAGCCCACTGCGGAAACAGCTGTAGTCAAGGCTACTTTCAGGTCTAGAGGACGAGGAGGGCGCCGAGGCGGCCACGAGCACGGCCGTGGAATATCCAGAGTCCAAGGTAGATGAGACTAGCAACCTGGCAAAACCTACTCTTGGGCCGACATTGCCAACAATCTGTGTGTGCATCATCTGGACGACAACGGGGGCTCGTCCCACACAAATGTTGAGTGTCGTTTCAATGATGACATCAAGAAAGACGAATCCGCTAGCTAGAGGGCCAAACAATGAAAAGGAAAGAAACATTCCGACAAAGAAAAAAGACCAAGGAAGATTCCGACATGGAGGAAGCAGAAGCTTCAAATCCCAAGTTGGATGGAAAGAAGACTTTCCCAACAAAGAAAGACACTTATATCACTTTCCTTGGGTCTCAACCAGCTAAGGTCAAGAAGGAAGTATTGCACGATCTCGACGCGACTGTTCTGGTTGTCCCTCAGTTTTTGGACTGGTCGGAAGTAACAATCACCTTTGACCACAACGATCATTCGCCTAAGTTGCACAGGCAAGGAAAGTACGCTCTAGTCATCAATCCACTTATTGACGGCTATGTGTTCTCCAAGACTCTCATGGACGGCGGCAGCAACATCAACATCCTCTATATCAAAACGTTGCATCGGATGAGGATGTTGGAGACACAGCTGAATCACGGCTCTGTGAGTTTTCACGGAGTTGTCCCTGAGAGACAAGCAAATTCTTTAGGAGATATCACTTTGGATGTTACCTTTGGAACTCCAAAGAACTATCAGACGGAAGCACTTTCTTTTGAAGAGCGCATACCACACTATCTTCAGGCGTCCAACTTACTGGGCTTTTATGGCTTGCCCATGTTATATTTACAATATGATTAAAATTCCAGGTCCCAAGGGCGTGATCACCATCAGGAGAGACCCAAAGAAGGCACGAGAGTGTGAAGACGGAAATGCCGCCTTTGGTGAAGCCGTACTGCACACCCAGGAGTACCAGGCGATCAAGCAGAACATCAACCCATCCGAGATGCCCGCAATGAAGAAGGTGGTGACAAAGTCGACTCTGAAGTTAAAGGCATCAGAAGATATGAAGATGACACTGTTGCAGGAAGGAGATCCCGCCAAGGTGATGTAGATAGGTGTAGGTTTAGATCGTGCATAGGAAGGCGCACTCGTCGAGTTCCTCAAAGCTAATAAAGATAAATTTGCATGGAAACCTTCTGACATGACCAAAGTACCTAGGGAACTTGTCGAGCACTCTCTAAATATACACACAAATGATAAACATGTCAAACAGTCTCTACGATAGTTCGGCGATGAAAAGTGAAAAGCGATAGCCAAAGGACTAGCCCGACTCGAGTTAGCGGGATTCATAGAAGAGGTCATCCACACTGAGTGGTCAGCCAATCCTGTAATGGTCCCTAAAAAGGACACCACTGATTTATGGATGTGTGTTGATTATACCACCTTAAACAAGGCTTTTCCTAGAGATCCATTCGCTCTTCCTAGGATTGATCAAGTAATCGATTCTACGGCAAGCTCGGAACTCCGATGTTTTCTCGACGTATATTCCGGATATCACCAAATCTAGATGAAGGAGTCAAAAAAATAAAGACTTCATTCATCACACCTTTCGGATCCTTATGCTATGTTACGATGCCTTTTGGGATCAAGAACACAGGACCTATGTACCAACGCACTATGCAGCATTGCCTCCACGACCAAATAGGATGCAACGTACAGGCATATGTGGATGATATAGAGGTAATGTCCAAAAAGAAGGAAACGCTAATTTGTGACTTCGAGGAAACATTCACCAATCTACACAAATACAACATAATGCTTAACCCGAAGAAATGTTTCTTTGGAATACCAGACGGAATTTTTTTAGGTTTCATCGTGTCTCAAAGAGGGAGGTGAACCGGGACAAGATAAAGGCTATACTTAACATTTCCAGGCCAACTCGCCTAAAGGACGTACAAAGACTAACTGGTTGCATTGCTCCAGTCAGTCGGTTTGTAAGCCGGCTCGGTGAGAGACCGCACTACTTTACAAGATCCTAAAAAAGACAAAAAAGTTCGTCTGGACTGATGAAGCTGAAGCTGCATTACAAGACCTGAAAATAGTACTCTTGTCCGCTCCCATCCTTGCAGTGTCGAAACATTAGGAACCGATGTTGCTCTATCTAGCTGCAACAAATAGAGTTGTTAGCATCGTCATGGTGGTGGAACAACCAGATGAAAAGGAACACCTGGTGCAATGTCTGACCTACTACCTCAGCGAGGTCTTGACTGAATCCAAACAGCGGTATCCGCACTATATAAAGCTAGCCTATGGTGTGTTCTACGCATCCAGAAAGCTAAGACATTATTTTCAGGAGCACCAGATTATCGTGCTGAGCACAACTCCCATGAGAGACATAATCAACAACATCGATGCTACAGGACGTGTCGCAAAGTGAGGAATAGAGCTCTCAGCTTTCGACATTGAGTACAAACGTCGCACAACAATCAATCCCAAATCCTCGCTGACTTTGTCGCTGATTGGACAGAGACAACAGAGAACATGACCCTACCAGAGTCGGAATACTGGACCTTGCACTTTGACAGGCATAAAGCGCTCGAGGGCTCAGGGCTAGCGTGGTGCTCAAATCACCCAAGGAGATAAGCTTTTCTATGTGCTGCAGATCCACTTCACGACAACAAACAACATTGCCGAATATGAAGCACTACTGCATGGAATTTGGATTGCTAAGGATTATCGGGATCTGATGACTCATGTGTTATGGAGACTCAGATCTTGTTGCTCAACAAGTGTTGGATCACTATAATACAAACAAGCACGTGGAAGCATATAGGGCTGTCGTGGATGAACTATCTAAATCGTTTGAAGGGTTTGAGGTTCAACACATCCCTCAAATAGAAAATGAGGAAGCATATGCATTATCTCCAATAGGCTCTGCACGGAAAAAGGTGTCGGATGGTGATTTCCTAGAGCACCTTAAAGTTCCCTCTGTTATAGGAATTGACGAGGAGTATCTGACCAAATCTTACTCACCGTTCATAGCAGTTCTTGCTGTGATTCCTAGCTAGACAAAACCCTACCTTGATATCTTGGTAGACGGAAAATTACCAGAAGATGAGGTTCTGAGCCGACAGATCGTCTAACGAGCAAAAACCTATACGATAATAAATGGTGAGATCTATAAGCGGAGTGTGTCTAGGGTTTTTCAGCGCTGTGTTTCTCCTGAAGTAGGAGCGGAAATCCTAAGGGAGATCCACGAAGGCGAATGTGGACATCACACCGCAGCCAGATATTTAGTGGCAAAGGCTTTTAGACACGAATTTTATGGCTTACAGCCAAGGCAGATGCCGAACGGCTTGTCAAGACATGCAAAGACTACCAAAAATACGCCAAACAAGCCCATGTTCCGGCTGATCAGCTGCGAACAATTCCGATAACATGGCCCTTTGCTGTCTAGGGGCTTGACATGGTAGGACCATTTAAACAGGCTCCAAGTGGATTTACTCACCTCTTAGTGATGGTGGATAAGTTCACAAAATGGATTGAGGCTAAAACCATCACAAGTTGTGATAGAGCAATAGCCAAAAGATTCGTCGAGGACGTCATAATCCGATACGGTTATCCGCACGGTATTATTATGGACAATGGGAGCAATTTTTCTATGGGATAACTTGTCGAATTCTGCGACGATCAAAAAATCCGGCTTGATATCGCATCAATCACGCGTCCACAAGCCAATGGACAAGTCGAAAGAGCAAATGGTTTAATCCTTCAAGGCCTTAAACCAAGACTCGAAGCACCACTTCACCGTGCTGTGGGGGCTTGGGCGAACGAATTGTCGTCTGTGATATGGAGCTTGAGAACAACTCCGAATAGGTCAACAGGGTACACACCTTTCTTCTTGGTCTATGGCGCATAAGTAGTTCTTCGTAGTGATTTAATCCATACTTCTCCTAGAGTTGCTGTGTATATCGAAGAGGATGCCGAAGTTTCTCGACAAGATGATCTTGATGTAATCGACGAAGTTCATGTCATTGTTGAGCAGAGATCTACAACCTATCAGCAGAAGTTACGCAAGGATCATAGTCAGAGAGTCAAGAACCAATCTTTCAACAAAGGCGACTTGGTTCTCCGGCTTGTGCAAAAAAGAAAGCACAAACTTTCCCCAGTTTGGGAAGGGCCATTTTTGGTTAGTCGAGTATTGCACAATGGTTCTTACTACCTAAGTGATATGAGGCCAGTCAAAGAAAGACCTGCTACTAAGAAGAGAAAGAGAGATGGAGGCAGTATAAACCTGGAAGAATTAGACAAACCATGGAATATTGCTCAGCTACGTCCCTTTTATTCTTAAAATTATCTTTCTTTGTAATCATATATATGTACATGTTTAATGAGAAATAATGTATTGGTTGTCTCAATGTATTTTCTGAGAAGTTTTATAGTACCATCTTATTTCCGAATGATCATGACATAAGTCGAAAATCCCAGAATACTTGAAAGTACTTTATACTCATGTTTGTTCTAGTTAGATTTCTGATTCTAAAAATGCTACCTTCTGGTATAAATCAAACTTCTTGTCTGTACGTTGGTTTTTGTCTAATTGCCGGACGCGGGTATTTTCCAAGTAGTGAATTATTGGTACTGGAAGCCATCTTTGTTTCCAAGATTAAACTGGTTTAGCAATTGAGCTCTGTTCCTAGGCAAAGTTTCCGTGCTGAAAGTTTGCCGGCTCACAAAAGGAACAAGGCAGAAAGCCAGATAAACGATAAATACAAACGAAAAAGTGCTTACGTAATTTTCAAGCACGAAAAAAATCTAAAAATTAGAAGTGCTAAAGGAGTAAAATCATACGATCTTACTAGCTAGCACATCGAAATAAATATTCTAGTTATTACATCAAGTTTTTTTATCAGAATAACACATTCCTTTTCTAGCACTTCTTATGCCACAGGTGAAGACGAATGATCAGCCGACTCACTGGTAACATCTCTTCCGCCTTGATATCTTTGCGAGACGAGAATATCAGACTCGGTCTGCTCATCGTCGGAAGCTTCAACAATTTCTTCTTGAGGCGGAGGTGGCGCTTCCACGGGAGTGAAGAATGGCGTGTCATAACTGCTCAGCTCAGCCACACGACACCCATATCTGGCACAAGCATCCATGATGTCCTTGATGTTCTGGTCCTTGCCGTCTTCATCAACAGTTGAATGACCCTTGGTTAGTTGCCATATTTCCATGCTTCCATGGTGGCTCATAACCATTATCAGGGCATTCTATGCAGCGGTTCACGCATAAGACACGTTCCAATCTTGGATGAGCTGAGGCATCTCCTTTGCCTTATCTTGCACCTCAAAGGCAGACATTTTGTTCATGTCGGGAAACTTTATGGCTTCACCAATGTCCTCCAGTGACTGGCGGAAATCGTGAAGCAGGTCTCCAACTGAAGTAAGCCGGCTGGTGCAAGATTCGGAAGAGGAAGAATCCAGCATATTCAACGGACCTGCATACATAAAACAAAGTCAAGAATATATCTGAACTCCTAGAGTCGGAAAAACGAAAGGTCAGAGATAGGAAAACTTACCAAAGATGGCATCGTTAACTTTGGTTTTCTCCGCTCGAAGACTGTGGAATTCATCCCGGAGAGCCTTGGTGGTATCCCTCTCTCTGTCTAGATCATCTTTCAAATCTGAAATTTTCTTATCCTGGATAGAGATCTTGCGATCATGTTCTTCGGTGGCCATGTTGGTTGATTCAAGAACGTTGTTGATACTACGCTCATGGTGCTCCTTAAGCTTATTCAGCTCTTTCCTTAAATCGGCATTTTCCACCTCCACGGTTTTGAAATTCTCGTCCTCTTCAATCATTTTGTAGGACTATTTGACTAGTTCTGTAAAAGCAAGACAGAAGTTGAATAAAAATTTGGCTCTAAGTCATAAAATCACAAGCATGAGGACTGAAATGATTACCTTCAGCTTCATCCTTAGCAATTTTTAGTTTGGCACTTTCTAGATGGAGAGCTCTTATCTCTCTCCATTTATTGAAGATATTCTTCAACAAATCCTGGTTATAAGCATTAACTTTCTGTAATTCAGAATAATACCCAGAGTTAGAAGTCTACTCAAGAGTCAAGCTAATATTTTAACTAAATATCAGAGTAAGCCTTGGGGGCTATACTAGTTCGTTCTTTGGCATCCTATGAAAGCATAAATTCGGATTTCCTATCCAACTTCATGATTGGGGGCTAGGGGATATGATATGAAATAAAATAAAAAGAGGGTCGAATTCCGACTTACATGGTGTTCATGGGTTAATTTGTTGAGACTCATATTCACCTCAGAAGAAACATTCTTGGCAAGAGTTAGAGGGATTACTGGTGGTGGAGGAGCCATGACAGCCTTCAGCTTGTCGTTGCAAAGACGAACTTGGTCAAGAAGCTCGACGTGTTTGATGTACTCGGCTTCTTGTGCCTCCTCCTCAGCAATGATATTTCAGATCTCCAAATAGTGGTGAGCCAACTTCTGGATCTCTTCTGCGCTTTTCTGAGTAATGCCAAGTTTGGTGATACCCAGATTGTTTAGGAGATTACTCGCAAAAGTTTCTACTAAGGGATCATTACCCTTTAAGGGTTCAACCTTATCAGTTGCCAAATCACCCATGGTGACGTCGGTTTGCGAGCCAAGGATCGCTGGCTCTAAGTGCTGAGCCGAATCTTCTGCAGCACAGGGATATCAAGTAACCTCCGGTGCTGTAAGAGGCGTCGGGGTAGGAGTCGGAGGCGGGGGAGCAAGTGAAGTCAAAACTAACTTTGATTGGTGCAAGACTGTTTCCATATTTCCTTTCCCTTTTCCCTTGGCAAGTTTCTTAGCTCTGAAGAGTAACATAATAAGATTGTTACAATTCAGAAAGAACATAAAATAAAGTATAAGACCTTGTGAGGAAAGTTACCTCTTCACAGCAGGCACTTACTTCGTGCCAACAGAAACAATCAGAGTTTTGTGTTTCCGTGCATCCGGTAGTAATTCAAGTTATTCGTCCTCCTGAGGAACCAGATCCTCAGGTGGATATCCTCCAGAGGAGCAAGCTCCGACTTAGGGACGTCAGCAAGCTGAAAGGCAAAGAAATATCTCAGTATTGCAAATGGATAACTAATTCGATAGTAAGAGAGAGTAAGTCGGGAAACTTACTGGAGTAAGAGGTTTTCAGCTGTATACATATCCAGAGAGATCTCCAGAATTCTCCTCTTAACCCACTCCTTAATCAGCCACTTGATCCGGGATTCATACTCCTTATCCGGGATTGACTTTGGGATGATTCTCGGGCTATCTTTCTTACTGTTAGTAATCGTATGCATGAGCCAATCACCATGGTGTTGGAGGGGCTGAATCCGGCATGCGAGCTAGAAATGGACAAGGTCGGATCCTTTCAAATCCTTATGCATCGTCAAGTACTTGATCCGCCTCTTGGCAAGGATCAAGTCATCAGTGAGAGTCGGCGGATCAGTGTCCCAAGATTCTTTGGGAGTTGCAATTCCATCGACGAAAGCCGGCAATGCTTCATGCTTGTCGGGAGCCAGTTTATCCTTATGATAAAAGAATGTAGCCGGCCATTTCTTCACTGACTCGCTGGATATAACCATATGATAGGTTTGCTCTCTTCTAAGGGACAAGCTAAGCGTTCTGTTAATATAAGGATTACTGGTAGTGATAATTTCTCTGGGTACCAAAATAGTACCAGAAAAGAGTGAGACTCGGCTTTATTCTGAGATAACCCTCGCAAAGGAGAAATATGGGCACTAAGCTCTAGGATCGAATTTGGGGTGAAGTTATGGAGTTGAACTCCATAATGCTGGATCACTTCAGAGAAGAACTCCGAAGGAGGAAAACGTAGACCTTGGTCAAGATGCGTATCAAAGTGAACTCTCTCGTTGTTGTGAGGGGCGGGAACCATTTCTCCAAATCCACTCTGTCACTCCCCGACACAGAGAACACCTTCCTTCTCGATGAAGTGCAACTTCTCATTGTCAAGCATGTAGGGGATCTAGAGGCTACAGAAGTTCTCTTTCTCTGCTACTGCTGCCACCGTCACCGCCCTGCCGAAGGAGGATGCCTCAGCCATTTGGTGTAGTGCGGTGACCAAGGATGGGCGGTGCTGTGAAGTTTGGGGACGGGAAAGGAGGCTGGGAGCGCTGCGTTGCTGCGGGGAGGAGAAGGCAAGAACAGGTAGAGGAGAGAGAAGAAATCTCAACCCCTTATGTACCTGACCTGCATTAAGATTCGTGTATGAACACTATGGTGTTAGCCACGCGTCGTGAAAGGAGCTAGGGTAACTTCCTCGATAAGATTACGCCTCTTCGATCTCCGTGCATGCATTAAAACGGCACCTCGGTTCCACGCGAACCAGGCCCACCAACAGTCACGTTGGTAGGAATGTCTGTCAGTGACATGACTAGACCTTGACTGGTGTCATATGACGCTAGAGGGTATCTTCCGGCTTAGTTTGAAATCAAGCAGGGAAAAGAACGAGTGAAGTATTAACAAATCCGACTCAACTTGAGACTTGGATCCTATCCTTTGTTTTGAATGTTTCAGGAACCCTTCAAGATTCGGCAAGACGAAGAAAGATCAAGCTAGACGATGAAATCCGACTTTGGATCTTGGAGGCTTCTGGGGCTGTTGTTGGGGATATGCTTTCCGGGTATACCCACTATGCCTCGCTGACCAGGGTGGCCCACTTCGGGTTAGATCTATGCTTCACGGGCCACCTAGTCAGAGAGAAGAGACGGAGTTCCATCCAGCTACGGGAAGGCCTAGAAGACTTAACGACTTAAGCCTGTTGAATTACTTGTAGTCCAAGATGTACTTTATAACCGACTCTGTATCATAGCCGGATAGGTCTCTCTTATAAACCCTAGGCCGGATATCTATATAAGCCGTCCTAGGGACCAGCCTTTAGGGCACCACACAATAGTCTACAACCTGAACTCGCACAGGAGAAACCCTTGTAACCCATATTTCGGCTCTGCCGTATTACTGGATTAACAGTAGGAGTAGGATCCGTCCACCAATGGCGGATTCGAACCTGGGTAAGCTTGTGTGCTCACTGTCCCGGAACACCGTACAACTCACACCCCTCTCTTCCACACACCCCGAGGACCCCCTCATGGCGTACTTGTCCTCAATCTGACAACAGGTAGCATTTTAGTGGATGATGCAAGACCCGAATATTTTCGGTGCCCTTGGGCCGTACTACTTAGCCGTGTTAGTCGCTCGACCAATTTAGCATGTTGCTAGGTGTACGAGTGCGATTGGCACAAGAAAATGGCGAGTAGACACAATTTGCGCAATCAGAATTTATTCCATCATATAGTAGCTGAGTACAAGTTTTAGTTCTATGTATAGAACTTTCGGAGGAGATTTACATTCCATGGCCGCCTGACGTCGAGATGGCCGTCACCTCGTATATTGATGAGGTAATAGACATCATTTCCATGGACTCGCCCTATGGTGAATGTCCCTTCCCATGGGGCGGAGAGCTTGTGCATGCCCTTCTTGTCCTGGATTAGTCCCAGGACTAGGTCGCCTTCCTGGAAGGTGCGGGTTCGGACCCGGCGGCTGTGGTAGCGGCATAGTCCTTGCTGGTGGATGGCGGTGCGGGAGTGAGCTAGGTCACGGGCTTTGTCGAGCTAGTTGACCCCGTCTTGGCGGGCAACCTCATTGTCCTCTTCCGCGTAGTTGACGACTCGAGGCGAGTCATGTTGCAGGTCGGTCGGCATGACGGCTTTGGTGTCGTACACCATGAAGGAGGGGGTGAACCCTATCGATCTATTTATAGAGGTGCGAATGCCCCATAGCACGGAGGGAGCTCTTCGACCTAGCAGGCAAGAGTCCGTTCGACGGGGACCTGCAGCCTTGGCTTGAGGCCGTGGAGGATGCTCTGGTTAGCACTCTATGCTTTATCGTTCGATTCCAGATGGGCGACTAAGGCGAGGTCGAGTCGGATTCCATTTTCCTCGCATAAGTTAGCCAGGGCACCCTTGGCGAAGTTGGTGCCATTGTCTGTGATGATGCTGTGTGGGTAGCCATACTGGTAGATTAGCTCACGGAGGAACTTGGTGGCAGTCTTGCCATCATACTTCTTGACTGGCTTCGCCTCGACCCACTTGGTGAACTTGTCAACGGCGACCAGGAGGTGGGTGTAGCCTGATGGAGCTTTTTTGAACCGGCCCACCATGTCGATGCCCCATACGGTGAATGGCCAGGTGATGGGGATGGTCTTGAGGGACGAACAAGGGATGTGTGTCTGGTTGACATACTTTTGGCATCCGATGCATCGCTGGACAATGTCGGTGGCGTCGGCGTGTGTGGTGAGCCAGTAGAAGCCATGGCGCATGGCCTTGGCGACTAGCGACCGGGCACTAGCTTGGTGGCCATAGTCGCTGGCATGAATGTCGTGGAGGATCTTGTGTCCCTCTCCTGGCTATACACAGTGCTGGAACACGCCGATCATGCTGCGCTTGTGGAGCTTGCCATTGATGATGACGAAGGATTTGCAGCGGTGCACGATTATTCGCACCTCTGTATCGTCTATGGGCATGATCTTTTGCTCGAGGTAGGCGAGGTATGGCACAGTCCAGTCGCTAGGCTCCGTGATCATGGCGACCAGAGCGGACGTGAGCTGTAGCAGCATCCCGATGTCGATCTCCTTCGGGAGGAGACTGAAGGCTTGTCGATGATGTCACGAAAGATGCCCAGAGGTGGTGTTTAGCGAGCAGATCCGATGCACAATAGTGCGTCGGCCTCTTCGTTCTAGCGGCGATCGATCCACTCGACGGAGTAGCCGGCAAAGTAGCCCCCTAATTGGTCCACCGCCTGGCGATAAGCTATCATGTTGGGGGCAACTGCATCGCAGGTGCCGGCGACTTGCATGGTGACGAGGTCGGAGTCGCCGTAGAACTTGAGGCGATTGACGTTCATCTCCTTAGTAGCCTGCGTGCTATGGAGGAGGGCCTCGTACTACGCCATGTTATTGGTGCAAGGCGTGAAGTTGAGTTGCAGCATGTATCGGAGCTTGTCACCCTTGGGGAAGGTGAGCATGATTCCTACTCCGGCACCATCTGAGTTTTTGGAGCCGTCGAAGTGGAGGTGCCATTAATGGAGATAGGGCAGTGCCTCGGGCTGCTGCGCTTCTTCCTAGTCATCTAGGAAATTGGCAAGGGTCTGTGACATAATCACCTAGCGCGGCTCGTACTTGATGTTGTGGATGACGATTTCGATGGCCCACTTGGTGACTCGCCCAAATGCCTCGCGATTGGGGATGATGTCCTGCAACAACGTGGAGGAGATGACTGTTGATGGGGTGCTCCTGGAAGTAGTGCGATAGCCGTCGCTGGGTACTGAAGACCGCGTACACCAGCTCCTGGTAATGCGTATAGTGTTGCCTTTAGTCCATGAGGACCTCGCTGATGTAGTAGACCGGGCGCTGTACGGGGTTCTCCTTGCCCTCCTCCGGTCACTCGATGACCATCACAGCGCTGACGAGTTGAGTAGAGGCCGCGACGTAGACGAGCATTTGCTCCTTGTCGATGGGGGCGGTGAGTAGTTGTGCTGAGAGCAGCACTTCCTTGAGCGCCTTGAGCGTGTTGTCCGCTTCTTCGTCCCACTGAAACATGGGGTTCTTGCACATCAAGATTTATAGCGGCTTTGCCTTCTCACCGAGCCGAGGGATGAAGCGACTGAGAGCCACGACTCACCCACCCAACTTCTGGACGTCGCGTAGGCACTTGGGTTTTCCAAGTCGCGCCATGGTGTCGATCTTGGTGGGGTTTGCTTCGATGCCTCGCTTGGAGACTATGTACCCTAGGAGCTGTCCGGTGGGCACGCCGAAGGTGCACTTCCGTGGGTTGAGCTTGATCTTGTACTTCCGCAGATTTGTGAAAGTTTCGGCCAGGTCGGCGAGCAGGTCGCTCTAGCGGGTTGACATTACCACCACATCATGGATGTAGATGTGGATGTTGCGGCCAATTTGGCTCGCAAGGCACTCCTGCATGCACCGTTGGTAGGTCACGCCGGCATTCTTAACACCGAACGCCATGGCGGTGTAGCAGAAGGTACCGAATGGCATGATGAATGCTATTTTCTCCTCGTCCTCGACTGCCATCTTGATCTGGTTCTAACCAGAGTACGCGTCGAGGAAGCACAACGACTCTGACCCCGCAGTCGAGCCAATGGTCTGATCGATGCGAGGGAGGACGAACTCCTCCTTCAGGCTAGCACTGTTAAGGTTGGTGTAGTAGATGCACATTCTCCAAGTGTTCTTATTCTTCAGAACCAGGACTAGGTTTGCCAGCCACTTGGAGTACTTGATTGGCCAGATGAAGCCTGTGGCGAGTAGATGCTACACTTCTTCAATGATTGCACGGTGGTGCTCTTCATTGAAGGCCCGCAACGACTTCTTCACAGGTCACGCTTTGGGGTCGGCATTGAGTTTGTGCTCAGCGAGTTCCCTCGGGACACCAGGCATGTCAGATGGTTTCTATGCAAAGATGTCGCGATTATCACGTAGGAACTCGATGAGCGCGCTTTCCTATGCGAGGCACATGTTGGTCCTGATGGTGACCTTCTGGCTTGAGTCGCCGGGGACAAGCTCGATGGTTTGGGTGTGTGTGGAGGCCTCAAATGATGTCGACCTAGTGTTTTCTGCGTTGGGTTTGTTCAGGATCCTGGGGTCATCCTTGTCAATGCCACTCCCATATTTGGTGAGCTCGTCAGTGTGATTGGTCTCCTTGGTGATGATGGCGTCGGCGAGCTTGGCGTTGTTGTCCTTGCATTCCACGGCCATGTCGGGGTCGCCATGGATGGTCATGATGCCGCATGACCCTGGGAGCTTCATCGTGTTGTACGCGTAATGCGGGGCCGCCATGAATTTGGCGAATGCTTGTCGCCCCAGGATGCAGTGGTAGGGGCTACGGAAGTTCACCAGCTCGAAGACGATCCGCTCGGTGTGGTAGTTGCCTAGTGTGCCGAAGGTGACTAGCAGCGTCACTTTGCTGATCGGGTAGGCCTTCCGATTGGGGACGATGTCGTGGAAGGTGGTGAGGGTCGATTCGACCATCGACTGCAGGAGTTGCAACCTCCTGAATGTGTCCAGGTAGAGGATGTTGATGGAGCTTCCCAGTCCATCAGGGTGATGGGGAGCCAGTAGTCAGCCACTTTGGGCTTGAACACTAGAGCGACTCGCCCAGGGTACTCGATCCATGGTGCATGGTCCTCGCGGCTTCAAGTGATGCTCTGCTCGGACCAGTTGAGGAAGCGTAGGATGTCGACTTGTGTCACCGTGTTTACGATGACTGCGCGGGCGAGCACCTACTTCTCGCGTTTGGTGCCGAGGCCGGTGAATGTGTGCAACTACCCAACGTTGTTGTCGAACCCGCCGGTGTTGTCGTTGTCCCTTGGTGGGTCGTTGTTGGGGCCCTCCCTTGCTTGCCTTGCCTTCTCGATCTCCTTCAGGAAGTGGCAGTCGACGGTGGTGTGAGTGGACGGCTTCCCCTCCCTGCTATGGTAGACACAGGGCTGGTTGAGTAGGGCGGCGGGGTCGAATTTTGGCCTCGCCGTGTTGTTGGCATGGTAGTTTCCACTGTTGTGATAGTTGCCTCCGTCGCGGCGGAAGTTCTTGGGGTCTCGCTGCCCGCAGTCGGCATTGGCAATGGAGTCGACTTGCCCGTCACCGTGGTGCTTGGCGGTGAGGCGAGTGTTGCTATAACACACCTCGCGCAGTCTCCCGTTGTCGTTGCCGCCAGTGCGGCATCTCCCGCCCGACTCATCGTTGGAGTCTTGGTTGGGGTCCTCCTTTGCGTGGCGTTTGGCGATCTCGAGGAGGTCGGGGATGTTGTCGAGCATCCGATAGACCCTCTTGATCTTAGTGACCAGAGGCTTGTACCGGCACGCGTTCTTGAAGCACTGGATCGCCGTGTCTGGGTGGATGCCAGAGGTGTTGATCCACAAGTCATGCCACCGTTGCACCCAGTGGTGGGTCCACTCATGTTGTCCCTAGATGCAGCACTCCAGGTCCTCGATGGTGGTGGCGCGGGTGTAGGAGCCCTCAAAGTGCATGACGAAGGCCTCTCGCATGTCCTCCCACGAGTCGATGCTGTCCGTGGGAGGGTGTTGATCCATTGTCGGGTCGCTCCCTCCATCAGCAGGGGGAGGTAGCGAGCGGCGAGCAGGTCGGTGTGGCAAGCGATCCCCATCACCATAAGATATGTATCAAGCCACACCATTGGGTCGTACGTCAGGTCGTACTTCTCAATCTCCTTTGGCGCCTTGAAGTTGGCGGGATACTTTTCTCCTCGGATCATTGATCCGAAGCACTATGTCTGACTCGGCTGAGGGAGCCCCTTGGATCGGGCTGGTGAGGGTGTGCCTCAGGTCATTTAGCTGGCACACGCACCATGCCTGATTGTTGATGATGTGGGTTCGCGTGTCGATCGGCTGACCGTTCACGGCGACCGTGTTGTTCGCAGGTCACGACTCGTTGGTGGAGAGCGCGAGGTTTGCGGCCCATGGTTGGAGCTACAGAGGCTCGGGCGGTGGGCAGTTGAGGGGGTTGGAGATTGTTGGACGGTCGCTTGAGGCCGCCCTGCTTCCCGACGAGAGGGAGTACATCTGTCCTCGTGACTTGTTGCTCGACGACCCTGGCGAGTAGGGCCTTGGTGTACTTGATCCGCAGCACGCCCTCTCCCGTGATGTTGAGATTGGCGATTGCATCTTGCCCCCGCAATGACATTGTCCATCGGGTTGGAGTAGAGCGGTAGTCCATTGGAGTCCTGGGCTTGGGGCGAGATGATGATCCGCGGCCGCTCCGGAGGGGGCATGCGGTGGGGTGGTGGTGGAGCTCTGGTCGCAGGTGTGCCATGTGGCGGGCGATTGCTACCGCCGGGTGGCACGTTCTCGCAGACCTCACGCTCAGCCACGCGAGCGGGCTCGTGCTCGTGGTCGAAGTTCAGGGTGGGGCCCTGGACATTGGAGTTCAGGCGGCTCCTAATGCGACGCTGGTGGTAGAGTGACAGCTCCTACGCCATTTGCCGTTCAAGGCGATATTTCTCCCGTTCGGCCTTCTCCGCACATGTCGCCGCCTCCAACTGCAGGCGGTACTCCTTGACCTTCGTTGTCATCGCGGTCGGCGGGATCAGTGTGGAGAAGGGATTTGGCGGGGCACTCGCGCTGCCCGCCATGTAGATCGTGTTAAAGCGATTAGATCTGGCACAAAAGTCATCAGGGGACTCCGACCCGGATCGGAGTCGAAGATCCCGAGGATGGAGGGTCCTCGAAATCCTTAGTGTTGGAGACCCGCGTGATGGAGTCTTCACGTGACGCGGCGGTGATGGATCCGGCGACCAAGGCATGGGTCACCGAATCAACATCGTCATAGAGGGCCGCATCGTCCGCGGCCGCGTTGCTCCCGTCTATGTTGCTTGCGGTCGAGATGTACTCAGAGGCGAGGAGGGTGATGGAGCGGATCTGGCCTTCCGAGAGTAGATCGCGGCATGGCGGCGATAAGCCGATGATCGTCATCTCCGCCGGGTCGATGGAGTCCTTGAACCCGACAAACGGGTTGATGGTGCGGACCGGCATCACCACGCTATGCGTGATTGGGCACGGTGCTGGGATGTAGCAGCTGGGCATGATCTAAAGGATCCCGCTGCTTTCGATCATGCGGCTGGTGGCAATCGGTCGATCGATTGGCGAGTAGGGTCTCACCGCAAAACTCAGGATGGACCGGCCATACCCCACGTGGGCGCCACTGTCGTGTGAATGACCACGGCAGTCGCTACCAGGGGTAGTGATTGGAAGGATTTAGGGCAAGAGCAAGTCACCATCTGTAGTGCGAGATTGAGTGTAAAGACACGGGGATTTACCCAGGTTCGACCCCCATAGGGTAAAGACCTACTCCTGCTAGATTGTATTATCGACGAGTAAGTTACTGGGGTGGAGAGCTCGGCGGCTAGGAAGCGATTCGCTTGGATGTAGTGTATGATGGAACGTGAGTACAGAAAGTACCCTAGGGAGGTTTATATAGGGGTACCTCGCTAGGTGATGGCTCTAAAATATAGCCATCTACGTCCACATTTAAACTGGATATTATTCACAATTTTGATGAAATATCTCTATAAACCGTGCCGCTAATGCCTAATATTTAAAGGGGTATCTAATCCTTTCTTTCTATTTTTTCCTACAACCAGAAGAAACCAGGAGTCGTGGATCGGAGGTAGACGCTTTAACGACCAACTATACGACCAGAATAATATTCCGGCCATATAGTTCTGGCCGTATAGTTGGCGCCGCCACCGCTAGGTCAAACAGAACAACTTTCATGAAGGGACCTCTATAAAAAGAGGCCTTGGGCGACGAGAAACGGGTGCTCGCAGAAACCATCAGCCACCCCCTAGATCTCCATCTGCAACACCGATGAGCCACCAGAGGGATAGACTTAGATCTAATCTCTCCACCACCATAGCCATATTCCACCACTTGTAATAGTAGATCTCTTCTTTGATTGGCGACATTGTAAGAATGTTTGCTATCAATCCCATGATTTCTACTACAATGTTTATGATCTTTGATATCATCTCTATGTGTGAGTAATTCTCCTTGGGCTAAGGTCTTCAGCCTAGCCATGTAACTTTTTGTGCATGTTATTTATCATAGATGGGATCATGTATTAGTTTGTATGACATGATGATTATTGTATCCTCTCTTGCCTCAATCTAAGGACTTGTCAGGTACCCAAGACCCCGAGGATTGAGCCAGGTATAGGGAGTATGAGTAATGACTAATCTGCAGGTTGGGAACCCCAGTGACAGAAAGGGTAGTACGGTTGTATGTGAGGGATTTACTTGGGATTAACGATGACATCACTATGCATATCATAAGATCTCCTTCTTCTATGGATGAGACTAGTAGGTTATTGCTATAAGCGGTTGTGGAGGCAATAGCAATTATGGATGCACTATCCACATATAATTTATCTTGCTCTAACAATTACATGTATACTCTATTTCTATCCTTTATTCCCATCGGATGTTTTGCACAACTACAGGTGAAACCGAACGCCCTAGGCCCTCTCTCTCCATCATCGACAACAATAAAAAGACGCAAACTCTTGTTCCAGTAAAAACACAAAAGGAATTCTAAAACTCCCAAAGGTCCGTTAAAGTAACTTCACTACGCTTCTGCTTCCCGAGGATTCAATAAACCTAGGTCTACTAGGAGTTGTACTAGATCCATAATCTGGATCGAAGGTATCAACCCTTTTTCTGGCGCTGTTGCCGGGGAAGCAATAGCTACCTTGGTGAGGTTAGTAGAAACCTTGCTAGTTTTAATTCTTGTTTTTCATTGTTAGTTTGCTTTCAGTCTTTATTTGAAAATCCAAAAAAATTAGTTAGTCTTTAAATTCTTTTTTATTGTTATCATAAGTTTCTATTAAAGAAAACCTAAAAACATAGGAAATATGGCTGAAAAGAAGCTTGGGGAATTTGCCACTCCCAATAATGATTATTTGCGTACATTACTTAAGTTTGGTTCAACAGAATCAATTTGGACGCTCTGCTGTTGAGGACGCAGTTATGCACTTGAATACTTTCACTGAAATATGTGATATGATGCGCATAAAAGATGTTGACCCCGATGCGGTCAAATTGCACTTATTTCCTTTCTCTCTTAGAGGAAGAGCAAAAGAATGGTTACTAGCTTTGCCTAAAAATACTATTACATCATGGGTGGGATGTACTTCTTTGTTTGTGACTAAATTTTGCCCACCTACAAAGACTATGCAACTAAAATCTAATATTACTGGTTTTAGATAGGAAGAGCGTGAGCCACTAGCGCTTGCATGTGAGAGGATAAAAGAATGCTTAAGAAACTGTCCCAGCCATGGGATGGAAGATTGGTTAAGCCTCCATTTATTTTATAATGCTCTTAATCCTATGTCCAAGTCTATGCTTGATACTGCAGCTAGAGGAACATTCATGGGTAAACATATTACCGAAGAAAAGCAGCTGCTAGACAATATGCAAGACAACCATGCCCAATGGCATGTGGAAAGATTAAACACGAACAAGGTGAACTCCATCTCTCCACAAGAAAATTAAGAACTTAATGCTAATTTGGATGAGCTCATATTAGCCGTGAAAGGTAAGGAAACCTAGGTAAGAGCTATTCCCGAAACTAATATTGAAGAAGTAGACTTCATAGCTCATAATGATTATAACCCTACTTGGAAGAAAAAATGTAATCCTAATTTTCAAAAACATTATTCTAATCCTGTAGGTAACTCTAATAATAATATGGGAACTAGTAGTGGTAGTCTCCAAGAAACACTTAAGTCTTTTATATACTCACAAAATGAACAAAACAATATTCTTGTTAAAATAACGGAGAACCATGATGCTATGCTTGGTAAATTATCTAACCAAGTTGTAAGTTTGAGGAATGATTTACATGCCCTCCAAGAAAGGACAAGTATTGTTGAGGCACAGCTAGGTAAGATAACCGAGAGTCAAACTCTCATCCTAGCTAACTTTGCAGGTAAAGCTGAGCCCAGTCCAGTTGAAGAACTGAAAATGATGAGGATGCAAAGAACTTGATTATAGCAATGCCCCTTCACCAAGCTAAACCATCGAAGATCTTGTAAAAAGGATCAATGTCAAGATTCCAGTGAGTGAAGGTAACGATGAAGCCATGTATCAACACTCGTTGATCAAGTAGCGATTAAGGTACGCGAGCTTGAAGAGGAATACAAGAAAATCACTGAAAAATTACCTATTAAACTAGATGATATATTTGAGCCCACGATTAAAATTAAGATTGGGACTAATGAGATAGCTGCACTTTGTGATTTAGGTGCAAGCGTCTCAACAATCCCAAAGAGTCTTTTTAACTAGCAAAATCTTGTCTCTTTCGAAATCACAAAACTAAAACTACATCTTGCATATTCTACCTATAAACAAGCTGCAGGGATTAAGGAGAAGACTTTAGTTTACATTAAAGGCTGTCCTGCTCTAATTGACTTCGTTATTGTTGACATGCTTGAAGCTACAATTGCCTTCACGGATCCTTTTGTTATCCATTTCTCCAGAAAAAGAAAGCCAAACATGAAGAGAAGGAGGCCATCAATTTGAAGGCCAACTACTTTGGAGTGGGTGTTCCACTCATTTGGCCCAAGTGAGTAACATCAAGGTCAAGCTATTAACCATAAAAGAGAGCTCCATGGGAGGCAAACCATCTTAAATAAAGGTTTGAGTTAAATTTTAAGTCTTAGTTTAAGATTATGTTTAATAAAGAGTGCTAAAAAACTCCATTTGAGAAGAAGAAGTTCGGTAGTACTTAAAATTCAGCTTTATACATGCTATTGTTCGTCGATAATTTTAACTGTCAACTTTATGTCAGAAACAAGGTATTTCGCTAAGTTTCAGTATAATAAGTAATTCACGAAGAAACGGAATTTTTTTGATGGACACAAAGAGTTTAACGTCCAACTATACGGTGGGAATATAAATTCCGGCCGTATAGTTCCGGCCGTATAGATATTTGAGCCATCGACAATTTTTCTTTCATATGTACTGACGGTTTAATGACCAACTATACGGCAGGAATAAAAATTCCAGCCGTATAGCTCCGGTCATATAGATAACGGTGCTTTTGTACGAATTCTTTTTCCACGTACTAACGGTTTAACGTCCAACTATACGGCGGGAATAAAAATTCTGGCCGTATAGCTCCGGTCGTATAGATATCAATGCCTTTGCATAATTTCTTTCCTAGGTACAGACGGTTTGACGACCAACTATACGGCGGGAACATATTGTTTTGGCCATATAGCTGCACTGTTAGGAGGAAACCCTAAAAAATTGACAGTAGGCCAACTATACGGCAGGAACACATTGTTCTGGCCATATAGTTGCGCCCACATAGTTGCGTCCGACCACAAAATCGCACGGGAAGGTAGCTCCAACTCCAAAACTTCAAACCTTTTTCTCTCTTCTACCTCCAAACTCTCTCAAAACCTCAAGAGATCTTCACCTCTACTCAATTTCGTTTGATTTCCTCGCACACAAATGATCTACCGTATGTTTCTCCTCCAATCCTCCAATTACTTTTTGCAAATTCATTTTCGATCTATTGTCATTATCAATTTAGGGTAAGACCTACTATTAACTAATTGCCATGATTCTCTTGCCTAGATTTTTATTTAGAGAGGATTCTTTAGTGTGCTATGATGAGGAATATATTATACTTACTGTTGTTGGATCAAAAAGTTTTATTTTTGTCTTCCTTTATTGTTTTAGATGATGAACACAAGGAGCCAAACTCGTGCTCGTGCTTCCGCTAGCGCTTCTTGGGCTGTCACTCAAGAATGCATGGGGATATGATTCAGGAATGAGCTCCAACATGAACGCTTCAACAAGATCAAGAGCCGCGAAGTGAAGGCCACCAAGTTGGCTTGCCCCATTATATTGAACCAACTCGGTATTTCTGATGACCTTAATTTTCTTTGCAATAGAGCTGACCTGCAAAACTTTGTGTACAATGATGTGCCTACTTATCACCTCTTAACCATTGAGTTCCTAAGTTCGTTGCAAAGCACTGTTAAACTATGGCAAGGAGAGGACACGATTTCTTTCTGACTTATGAACAACAACTACACTTTAACACTAGATGAATGGTGCGCATGATTTAAATTCCCAAACAATGATGTTAATGCTTTACGTACATCCTTTACTGGCTTAATTCCTTACCCTGAACAATATTATAATGGAATGAGTTTCACTACTAGAGTAAGAAAGGGGAAGAATATTCAACATCCTGCAATCCGCTATTTGTTCTATGTTATTGCAAACACATTGCAGAAAGGTAATGAGTTCACAAGACTCAATGAGGAGGACATCTTAGTCCTTGCAAAGGCTGCTTACATCAACAACAACTTGTCACTCAACTTGGGCGCAATCCTTGTGTGCTACTTGGAGCACCAATCCTCCCAAAGCCAAGGACCAATCGCAGGTGGAGGCGTCATCACCGTGCTCGCCAATGCCCTAGGCATCGACCTAGGTGACTTGCAGCCTATACTAGGTGAGCGACGTATTGGTTTCTGTACTTTAAAGGCTTGTGGAATGCTCACTAGGAGAGGTGGTGTTTATTACCTACATATTACTAGAGCTGGGCGTATCTACCCCGCTCCTATGCCTAATAGTATTTTCTATATCGAGGAAGGATGTTTGCTATATGACTTGCAGGTTGACCAACACCACCCCAAGGAGGAGATTCTGGATGAGGATGAGGACCAAGAAGAAGAGCAAGAAGTTCCTCATCAAGAGGAGGAGCCATCAACCTGGTTCGTTGCATACCAAGACTTCCAAGAACTTGGAGGGACTGTTGAGAGGATCCATGGCCTCTGTCTGGACCTCCAAGAATCAACTAGTAACCTCTCAACTCAATTTGTGAACCGGAGTTCCGAATTTTTTCCGTCACCACAATGATTTGAAGGGCTTGCAAAAGCCTAAGCTTGGGGAAGTTTCCTCATGTATCTTTATTTGGCGTTCATTTTCTTTTATTTATTTCGAGGTTGTGTTTTTGAATTTGAGTTTATAAGCACTCGTGTTGGTTTCCCCAACACTTTATATTTAGTTATTTCTATTTTCTTTCGAGATTTTCTAGCCGAGCTTTGCCGCCAATTTTCTATTCTTTAAATTCCCTCTCTTAAAAACAACAAAAATATTTCTCCATTTTTCTTTATTTTCCCTCTTTCTTTTTCTTTCCACCTCGAGGTTCTCATGTATTTGCAGGAGAGTGATTGACTTCGAGTTTCCAAGAAACAAATAAAAAAGGAAGAGAGAAGTGGAACCAAACATGACAGGTATGTCTTATGACTCCCCACTTTTGAAGTTTGAGAAACCCATGCTAGTAGTAAATGTTGAGATATTATATTGGTGGAGTGAGTCTTTGTATTGTAGAAAGATTTTCATTTGCATGGGTATTTAGTTGGGTACGTTTTTTTCCACCTCTCGTAATTAACCAAGTCTTGCCTAAAAATTGCTAAACAATTGTAATAAGAAATAGTCTCACAATTGAAGGCTTGGGTTTTGAAGTGTTTAGTCTTGAAGGCTTATTTCTAGAGACACTCAACATCACTAAAAATGTTGATTGACTTGATAGCTCTCTTTAAAAGGATTTGTTCGATTGAATTAATGTCTAGCGGTTTTTGTGAGCATGCCAAAGTTTGACTTGTTAATCATAAGAATGATATTGCTTTACACGTGTCAAACTTCATGGGATGCCAACAACTCCGCTAGCCTATGAACGATCTTCATGGAGGAAACTCCTAGATTTCGGCTATGAGTTGATTAAACACTTGTAGTAGCAATGCTATAGTGGGTAAGGTTCTTGGTACTCCCGGGTAGCTATGTCCATGATGGAATCACTCCTCTGGCTATTATGAGTAATCATTATGCAAAAGTAACAAGAACTTTAGTGATGCGACGAGTGTCCTTCACAGCCCGATAAACTAAAATATTTTTTTGGCATGCTCTCAATTACTCAAAAACTGAAATTCTTGAAGGACAATGAATAGAAAAGTAGTGCTTGAAAAGTCTTGATTTATTAATGTGGGAGAACTGAGATACTCTAGTATATATGATTTTCATGACAACTCTCACACTCTCAATTTACATGATTATACTTTATTGTTCAAAGGGAAGCCTATGAGTGGATTACATGACATGGAATAATGTTTACTCATTTGAATCATCCATGTTAACAATAATTTTGCTGTGCTATAAGGATGCATAAAACCCATATGAAATGCTTGCCATTACTCTATCTATGCTGAAGTTTTTCAGATTTATAAAGTGGAGGAAACATGAGACTATCAATCATGAGTAAGATCATCATCTCATTATTTCATTTTAAATGTTGAGTTGCTTTTTTATTTTGATCTTCTTGCTTGGGGACGATCAAGTTTATGCTTGGGGAGGTTGATGGCTCTAAAATATAGCCATCTACGTCCACATTGAAACTGGATATTATTCACAATTTTGATGAAATATCTCTCTAAACCCTACCACTAATGCCTAATATTCAAAGGGGTATGCAATCCTTTCTTTCAATTTTTTCCTGTGCAAATAATGACATTTTATGATGGGAATCACTACATTAAAGTCAAAGATACAAGATTTCCAACAACAAGAAGAAACCAGGAGTCGTGGATCGGAGGCAGACGCTTTAACTACCAACTATACGACCGAAATAAAAATCCGTCCGTATAGTTGGCGCCACCACCGCTAGGTCAAACAGAACAACTTTCGTGAAGGGACCCCTATAAAAATAGGCCTCGAGCGACGAGAAACGGGCGCTTGCAAAAACCTTCAGCCACCCCCAGATCTCCATCCGCAACACCGACGAGCCACCGGAGGAATAGACTTAGATCTAATCTCTCCACCACCATAGCCATATTCCACCACTTGTAATAGTAGATCTCTTCTTCGATTGGTGACATTGTAAGACTATTTTCTATCAATCTCGTGATTTCTACTACAATGTTTATGATCTTTGATATGATCTCTATGTGTGAGTAATTCTCCTTAAGCTAAGGGCTTCGGCCGAGCCATGTAGCTTTTTGTGCATGTTATTTATCATAGATGGGATCATGTATTAGTTTGTATGACATGATGATTATTGTATCCTCTCTTGCCTCAATCTAAGGACTTGTCAGGTACCCAAGACCCTGAGGATTGAGCCAGGTATAGGGAGTATGAGTAATGACTAATCTGCAGGTTGGGAACCCTAGTGACAGAAAGGGTATTACGGCTATATGTGAGGGATTTACTTGGGATTAACGGTGACATCACTATGCATATCATAAGATCTCCTTCTTCTATGGATGAGACTAGTAGGTTATTGCTATAAGCGGTTGCAGAGGCAATAGCAGTTATGGATGCACTGCCCACATATAATTTATCTTGTTCTAACAATTACATGCACACTTTATTTCTATCCTTTATTCCCATTGGATGTTTTGCACAGCTACAGGTGAAACCGAATGCCCTAGGCCCTCTCTCTCCATCATCGAAATAACAAAAAGGCGCAAACTCTTGGTCCGATAAAAACACAAAAGGGATTCTAAAATTCCCGAAGGTCCGTTAAAGTAACTTCACTACGCTTCTTCTTCCTGAGGATTCGATAAACCTAGGTCTACTAGGGAAAAATAACTATACTACATCCGTAATCCGGATCGAAGGTATCACTAGGGTTTATAGGATTACAACCGAATCAGTTAAGAACTCGGAGGATTAAACCTAATTCGACTAGGCCTATCTATGCTTCTGGGCCTTCATCTTCTAGTCGCCGAGCTTCTCCGTCAATCGCATTCCAGTCGTCGTCCTACAGGCCCACTCGCAATGGGCTTGGTCCAGTCAAAGTATCCTGCTGGGCATACCCCATTCGGCATATCCCCAACAATTTATATATTATATCTACATTGAAATTATAGAGGGAAATGAATAAATCTACTATATAAATTTGATTCATTGAAGAAAATATAAAAAAAATGCAGAGCTAGGCCGACGGCAATGCCGTCTGAGTAGCCCCGTGCTTAGCTAGGCCGGTGGCAACACCGTCGATGGTGCCCATGCCCTAACAATGTCGCATGAACGTCAAACGGGCCAGTAACCTTGTCACATGTCGGTCTCCACCGAGGGTCTTATGTACGCCGACGGCAACCGTCCGGCCTGTGTAGACTGATGCTGACGGCCATTCTACGCTGATGGTGGCCGTCGGCACTGCCTGGCCTATGCCGACGACAAATCTGGGCCGACGGCCGCGTCGCCCGGCTGCCCAGCCCATAAACCTTCACCAACGGCCCTAACTCTTTGCCGTCATCATAGTGATTACCCATCGGTGCATTTTCCTTCTCCTGTAGTGTGCTGCTGTGTGATAAGAGGCAACATACGAGAGGAAACAAATGAACCATCCTGTATCCTTTTTCCTAGTGATGAGAAGATGCAATACACACGATGCACTATGATATCACTAGTAGAAAACAGGACTTCCGTTTCGGAGTTGTCCATCCATCATCTCCGCTTGCCTTACGAACCAGGACTAATGTGAGCATTAGTCCCAGTTCGTAAGGCCAGGACGCCGCAGCGGGCAGGGCCACAATCGGTCCCGTTTTGAATGGGACCTTTAGTCCCAGTTTGTACCACGAACCAAGACTAAAGGGGTTTCACACCTGCCTCAACCCCTTTAGTCCGGGTTCGTGATACGAACAGGGACTAAAGGTCCATGTTCATGTGCTCGACAAAATGCGTGAGAGCTTGATGCCACTTGAGTTCACACAAAACAAACATGATATGAAGTTCCTGAGCCACAATTAAGCGTTCTCCTCTTTGTTTCCTCCTTGGTCGAGGTTAGCAACTTAATCCTTTCATTAGTCATTGATACAATGCATGGGTCGATGTACAGTGGTCATTTCTCTAGATGTTCTTTAATGGTTTTTGATAAACTTAGTTATATAATATAGATGAGCCAGAAATGGATGTACGGTGACCGTTGAAATGCCGAGTTCATTATGGGCCTGCATAATTTTATCCATGTGGCTGAGGCACACTGTGTGAATGGTTTTATATGTTGTCCATGTGTTTCCTATCAGAATAAGAAGGATTAGTCTTCCTCAAGAACCCTTCACACCCACCTGCTTTAGTCTGATTTCATGCCCAGCTATAATTGTTGGACCAAGCACGAAGAAAGAGGGGTTATGAAGGAAGACAATGAAGAAGAAGAGGATGATGACAACTATCCTATGTTCCCTGAATATGGTGATACTGCAACGGGGGATGTTGAAGATGAAGTGATGAGGATATATACAAGGATTATGATGATTCTGACTGCCTGAACTAGAAGGAAATATTGAGTCAAATCAATAATGACTATCCGGTGAATTCATTCCTAATTGAACCTGATGTGTTACTTAATGAGAACTTTATACTACCTAAGTCTATGCATCTTTGTATGATCGGGTTTATTGATAACACAAGCGTTGCGCGAGGACGAGGAGAGTTGCAGCAAGAAGGACAAGCGCTGATTTCCAATATCAACAAGTGCGCGAGGGAGGAGAGGGAGGCATGCGCACTAGGAGGCAATGAGGAAATCACATATGAGCAAGAGAGAGAGAGATGGCGCACCAAGAATTACATGTTTGAGGTGTTCCACGACGTTTGGACTGCATGCCAATAAGGCCGAACCCATATATGGGTTGGTATGTATTAGTTTGAGTCAAACTGAGTCAGTTTGGGCCAAGATATGGCTGTTTTTAGGCCCGTTTAGAGGGCAGGACGCCCCAGCCCTCATATAAACCTCCGTAGCCGTCACAAGTTAGGGTTTAGACCAGGTTAAAATATTTTGGAGTTGTTTCTTTCATAGAACCTCTGGAATTACCCTGTGTTCGAATCTACCAACTAAAATTGAGTGTGATCTGTTGTTTCATTGGGAATTAGTAGATTGCATACTACCGTTCGTGGTCACGGCTGCGTGCGCAAGAGTGTGGTGTTGTGAATATCCTACAAGGTTCGAGATCTGTTGCGCTGGCATCAGGGATCGAGCGGGAGAGATCATAGCTACGCACTAGTTATCTATCATCCACCATCATCATCGCCATCCGCTTACTGAGAAGATCGGGCCACCCCATATCATCTTGGTATCAGATTTCCAGTGTTGCCTCGGTAAGCATCCACAAATCCATCCATAGATTAGTTGTTTTTGTCCTATACATGAAAAGCCACACAAAAATATTAGGGTTCATAGTTCATTTCCATAGCCTAGATAACAGTGTTCGTGAGTTCTAGTTGCTGATCATAATCCTTTTGTGTAGCCTTTCTTCTAAATCTGAGTCGTAGTTTTTTGTCTTTTTTTGATCCGTTGTCCGAGTCTCTAAACTATTTCTAGACTGTTCGTCGTGTTCTTGAGTCTTAGATCTATTAAATCTATTTTCTTTTAGTCTAAGGTTGTAGATCCGTTTGAAAGAAGGAGAAAAAAAACGCAAACCGATCGGATCTAGACTTGTACGTGAGTTTGCTTCACGCTGAAGTAAAAAGAAAAAAATATCCAGATCGTAGCTGACTTGGTGTACGTGAGCCTTCACGTGAAGCAGGAAAAAAAACTCGGCACGCTGCCTCACGCCTGACCGCAGACACGTCTGTGCTCCAGCGTGAAAGCAAAAAAAAAATCCGAGAAAAAAAAATCGGACTGTCGCTGCACCACACACCAGTCTGTGCTAGTACGAGAAAAAAAAATTCTGCCGCCATCTTGCCGCAGCAGGATTTTAGGCCGTTTTTCTGCCGTGACAGAGACCATTCTCAGGTAAAATTTTTTTTATATTTTTTTTACTGAGTCCACATAGCGTACCTATCCTTGTGAGCCTTAGTAAACCTTTCTTTGTGTCTAAAACTATCCTACGAGACTAGCGTGCTTAGTGCTCTACGGGCTGCTCAGTTTAGCAATCTTGTGCCCGTTTCGTTGAGACATTGCTAGTGTCTCTCCTTGTGCATTGCAACACGAGCATTCTTCCGACATACCTTACTTTATTGAGCTCATTTTCATACTTGCAATTGCCCCATTTATCTCCACCGTGTGTGTTTCCGTGGGTCTTTGTCATACGATCAGCACTAGGACTTGTTTGCGGTGTAGTTAGGATACCATACCTACAGCTCCACCATAAATAACCTGTGTGTCCTGCGATCGTTCTCTATACCTTTGGTATTCACTTCATCACATTAGTGCATCAGTCCTTGATTTCGAATTGGTAAGCATCACTATTCACTTTGGAACGGTAAGATCTGCTTTCTTGTCAGTTTTTGAGTGAGTTGTGAGTGTGCCACCAAAACAGTTTTGTGTTTTTGCACTAATGTACTAATCATGACTTCTACTAGTGTTGATGTGATGCAGAAATCAGATGATGTTTACCATAACTATTTAGCTATTGTGGTTGGCATGGCATATGATCCAACTACAATCAAGTGGCGATTGGAAAGTTCCGCCACACCCGCAGAATATCAGATTTGGGAAATTGATATGGGATTTGGTTTTGCGAGATGTCGTACTTTCGATAGCAAGTTTAATAGCCATATAGAATACATTCTTGCTCACCGACATGTGGATGAAGAGGTAGCTCGTTGGTGGAAGGACGCAAGGATTGTGTATGGTGTCATGGGTAAAAAAATCCTTTGGGAAGATTTCAAACAATTTTTATGTTCTATGTTTTTGAACAACTACAAATGGCCTATTCCAGAAATTTTGAGAGTGGACACTAATGAGACATGTGAGTTGTCTACTAACGTAATCATGTCTACTCCTAGTGTTGTATCTTGTGATGTGCAGGTTACTTTTGAAGAAAGGGAGACGCCTATTTTACAACCTGCATCACATGATCTGGTATTGTCACTTGAGGAGGATGTCGTAGTACCTACTATAGCTGAGAAGATTGTTAATGACATTGGTACTGATTTGGAGCTTCAGCCAACATGTGCGACATATTGTGAGTCTATTCCTTTACTGAAGCCTCCTTGTGATTTGCCTTGCACTACTGTTTCAGCACCATGTGATAGTTTACCAAATTCAAATTTTGATCATGTGGTACTGATAACACATAAGGAAATACTTGCTCGAATACCACCTGCTGATATTGTGTATTCCATCATGCTAAATGAACCTATGAGTATGAGTTGTGCTATGGATAAGATTTCTGAAATTTTATTTCTGAATTCTAGCACATATTCTCCTTGTTTCACTTTCAATCTGATTGGTGAATATAACATGCATGAAAATTTTCTTGTGGATCAGATATGCATTACTTGTGATCGAATCGCTGAACTGAAACATGCTGTTTTCAGCCATACATGTTGTGTGTCGACGATTTTGTGTTGTGGGATATATGCTAAAATTTGTGATAATATGAAACTAAAGTCAGATCTAGTTGATATAATGCATCCAACACAAGTAATTTTACCTATGTTGGATCATTGTAATCTTGCTAGAATAGAATCCAAGTTTTCATATTCGTTGTGTTTGTCCCAAAATTCGTTGTCTAGTTGTGCTAATGCATTATACTTCACTTATATTTGCAAATTGAGTTGCATTTTACATACTGGACAACATGATCATGTTCATAATAATCAGAGTAGCGCAGTTGAAGCATGGCATGATTCAATTTGGTTTTCAGACATATTGAATTGGTTTGATCTTGTTCACAAATTTGATCATAGATCTTCTTTGAGAAAACTGAATTTAATATTGAAGAACATGACTATCTATTTAGTTATTTTTCACCATGATCATGATTCTTTTTACTTCACTTATACCTACAATTTAAGTTGCTTGATGTATACTGGACATACTTTTCATGTGAACAACAATAATACAACATGTTATATATACTTATACTTTGCGTACACGTTGTTCTTTTTGTTTCTCCCACTTTCAGCTTACCTAAAGCCGAGGACGGCTTTTCATGAAGAAAGGGAGGATGATGAGGATATATACAGGGATTATGATGATTCTGACTGCCTGAACTGGAAGGAAATATTGAGTCAAATCAATAATGACTATCAGGTGAATTCATTCCTAATTGAACCTGATGTGTTACTTAATGAGAACTTTATACTACCTAAGTCTATGCATCTTTGTATGATCAGGTTTATTGATAACACAAGCGTTGCGTGAGGAGGAGAGTTGCAGCAAGAAGGACAAGCGCTGATTTCCAATATCAACAAGTGCGCGAGGGAGGAGCGGGAGGCATGCGCACTAGGAGGCAATGAGGAAATCACATATGAGAAAGAGAGAGAGAGAGAGAGAGAGAGAGAGAGAGAGAGAGATGGCGCACCAAGAATTACATGTTTGAGGTGTTCCACGATGTTTGGACTGCGTGCCAATAAGGCCAAACCCATATATGGGTCGGTATGTATCAGTTTGAGTCAAACCGAGTCAGTTTGGGCCAAGATATGGCTGTTTTTAGGCCCGTTTAGAGGGGAGGACGCCCCAGCCCTCATATAAACCTCCGTAGCCGTCACAAGTTAGGGTTTAGACCACGTTAAAATATTTTGGAGTTGTTTCTTTCATAGAACCTCTGGAATTACCCTGTGTTCGAATCTACCAACTATAATTGAGTGTGATCTGTTGTTCCATTGGGAATTAGTAGATTGCATACTACCGTTCATGGTCACGGCTACGTGCGCAAGAGTGTGGTGTTGTGAATATCCTACAAGGTTCGAGATCTACTGCGTTGGCATCAGGGATCGATCAGGAGAGATCATAGCTACGCACTAGTTATCTATCATCCACCATCATCATCGCCATCCGCTTACTGAGAAGATCAGGCCACCCCATATCATGAAGAGGCACCAGATGAGCTCGTTGATGATCTTCACCTAGACATTGTTGATACACAAGAGAATTCAAAAGTGAAAATGAGAAGTTGAAGTTGAGCGCATGTTAGAGGATCACCAAAAATTATTGTACCCAAATTGCGAAGATGTCAACACAAATCTCGGTACCACACTGCAATGGAAGGCAGAGAATGGTTTATATGACACGGGATTTGAGAAGCTACTAAAAATAATGAAGAAGAAGATTCCAAAGGACAGCAAATTGCCTGTCAGTACGTACGAAGCAAAGAAGGTTGTCTGCCCTCTAGGATTAGAGGTGCAGAAGATACATGCATGCGTTAATGACTACATCCTCTACCACAGTGAGGAGTACGAGAATAAGAATGAATGCCCGGTATGCGGTGCATTGCGGTATATGATCAGACGAGATGACCCTGGTGATGTTGAGGGCGAGCTCCCTAGGAAGAGGGTTCCTGCCAAGGTTATGTGGTATGCTCCTATAATACCACGGTTGAAACGTTTGTTCAGAAACAAAGAGCATGCCAAGTTGTTGCGATGGCATAAAGAAGACCACAATAAAGACTCGATGCTGAGACACCCCGATGATGGGTCGCAGTGGAGAAAAATCGAGAGAGAGTACCCGAGCTTTGTAGATGACACAAGGAACTTAAGGATTGGTCAAATGGCATGAATCCTTTTGGGGAGCAGAGATGCAGTCATAGCACCTGGCCTATAACTCTATGTATCTATAACCTTCCTCCTTGGTTGTGCATGAAGTGGAAGTTTATTATGATGCGAGTGCTCATCCATAGACCAAAGCAACTCGGCAATGACATTGATGTGTACCTAAGGCCATTAGTTGAAGAAATTTAATAGTTGTGGCATGGATAAGGTGTACGTGTGTGGGATGAGCACAAACATGAGGAATTTGACCTACGAGCATTGCTTTTCGTAACTATCAATGATTTGCCTTCTCTTAGTAACCTTTTAGGATAGACAAACAAGGGATACAATGCATGCACGCACTACTTAGATGTGACTGAAGGTACATATTTGCATACATATAAGAAGGTTGTGTACCTGGGAAATCGTCGATTTCTTCCGAATGACACTACCAGACACGTGCCCATGTGGAAGAAAAAATCTATATTTTTGGAGCTACCCTATTGGGCAGTCCTAGAGGTCTGCTCTTCAATCGACGTGATGCACGTGATGAAGAATCTCTACGTGAACCTACTAGGATTGTTGGGCGTGTATGGGAAGTTAAATGATACACCGGAAGCACGGCAGGACCAGCAACGTATGAATGAACGAGATGGCCTGCATCCAAAAAATTATCAAGGTCCTTCCAGCTAAACTCTTACCAAAAAAGAGAAGGAAATCTTCTTTGAATGCCTGCGCAGTATCAAGGTCCCATATGGCTTCTTGTCGAATATAAAGGGAATAATAAATATGGAAGAGAAAAAAATCCATAACCTAAAGTCTCATGACTACCACGTGATTATGATGCAATTGCTTTTGGTTGCATTGAGGGGGATTGTAATAGAAAATGTCCGAGTACCCATTGTGAAGCTATGTGCATTCCTCAATGCAATTTCTCAAAAGGTAATCAATCCAGATAGTCTAACAAGGTTACAAAATGATGTGTTCCATTGTCTTGTTAGTTTTGAGTTGGTGTTCCCACCATCCTTCTTCAATATTATGACGCATCTCCTGGTTCACCTAGTTCAAGAGATTGCCATTCTTGGTCCTGTATTTCTACACCATATGTTCTTCTTTGAGAGGTTCAAGGGAGTCTTAAAGAAATATATTCATAACCATGCTAGGCCAGAAGGAAGCATCTCCAAGGGATATGGAACAGAGGTGGTCATTGAGTTCTGTGTTGACTTTATTCCTAACCTTAAGCCGATTGGTGTTCCTCAATCGTGACACGAGGGGAGACTAAGTGGAAAAGGCACACTAGGAAAGAAATAATAAGTAGAGACGGGCATTATTTATGATATGGGGTGGCCCGATCTTCTCATTAAGCGGATGTCGGTGATGATGGTCGATGATAGATAACTAGCCTATAGCTATGAACTCTCCCGCTTGATCCCTAATGCCCATGCAACAGCTCTCGAACCTTGTAGGATATTCACAACACCACGCTCTTGCGCACGCAGCAGTCGACCACAAACGGTAGTTTGCAATCTACTAAATTCCCGATGGAACAACATATAAAACTCAATTATAGTTGGTAAAATTGATCACAAGGTAATTCCAGAGGTTCTATGAAAGAAACAACTCCAAAATAGTTTTAACGTGGTCTAACCTAGACTAGAGGGTGTTCCCAGGCTTATATGGCCGCCGGACCGTCCGAAAAACGCGAAATGAAAACGTGTCTGATATAGTCACATCCGTCCGGATCTGATGGGAACTTTTTGGGCCAGATTATCCGGGGGCCGGATTTTCCGGGGGGAAAGTCCTGTCAAATATCCGCCCTGGTACTGAACATCGCGCACGAAGTCCTTTGTAGAATGTCCAAAGCAGGGCCAGATTATCCGGGGTGTGGGGGCCGGATTATCCAGGGTCTTTTAGACGTGGAAGTACTCATTGGAAAGATCTTAGAATTATCTATCCAACAAGTGCTTATTTGCTTGATTTGGAGTTTGTATGAGGAATCAACGTCCGTTTGAATTTCAGGACTTCTGTCTGTCCGAATTGAACGTTCCTTCTCTTCGATGATCTCCCTTGCTTGTATTGCGCCTTCCTCCCGCTCCTCCCTCGCACATCCTTGGGTGATCATCATGTTGGGCTTCTCTTGTAGCCCTTCTCCTCCTCGCTCAATGCTTGTTTCTCCAACGAACCTGATCATACATAAATGCATAGACTTAGGCAGTATAAAGTTCTCATCAATCAAAGTACCAGATTCGTTTAGGAGTAAATTCACTTGTTGTTCAAGTAGCTTAGCATGAGCTCTTGTAATAGGTCCAATTCTAATCTCATTGGACTGATCCTTTCTTGCAACAGTTGTAGCATCTTCAGTAGTCATTGGGGTAGGTGTAATTGTAGGGATGTCCTCATCATCTCCCCCCTTCAAAAGGCGTCGTCGTCGACGCTCCAAGGTCTTCTCTAGCATATGGTGACAAATCAGCAACATTGAAGCTGTTGCTAACTCCACAAAACTCCTCAATAGGTATATCACCCGAGTAGGCGTTATCATTAATCTTGGCTAACACCTTATAAGGACCAGCACCACGTGGCTTCAATTTTGACTTTCGAAGTAGTGGGAACCTATCCTTGCGTAGATGCACCCAAACCATATCTCCAGGCTCGAACAACACTTCTTTCCTTGCTTGATTCCTTGCAGCAGCAATGTTCTTGCCTTTCTTCTCAATAGCCTCTCGAGTCTTCTCATGTATTTTCTTCATATAATCAACACGTTTTGATGCCTCCATATCAACTCTCTCATGTAATGGTAGAGGCAACATATCAAGTGGCGTCAATGGCTTGAAACCATACACCACCTCAAAAGGACAAAGCTGAGTAGTTGAATACACCGCCCTGTTGTAAGCAAACTCAACATGTGGCAAACATTCTTCCCACACCCGCAGATTCTTATTAATCATGGTCCTTAGCAGCTATGACAATGTTCGATTCACCACCTCCGTTTGACCATCTGTTTGGGGATGCCATGTAGTACTGAACAGCAGCTTCGTTCCTTGCTTCCCCCATAATGTCTTCCAACAGTAGCTTATGAACTTCACATCACAGTAAGAAACAATCGTCTTAGGTACTCCATGTAATCTCACGATGTCCCTGAAAAACAGGTTAGCAACATGTGACACATTGTCGCTTTTGTGTCAGGCAATAAAATGAGCCATCTTAGAGAACCTATCTACTACCACAAATATAGAATCATGACCTCTCTGAGTTTTAGGTAGACCTAGCACAAAATTGATACTAATGTCTTCCCATGGAGTAGTAGGTGCAGAGAGAGGTGTATACAAACCGTGAGGCTTCAGCTTAGATTTCGACTTGTGGCATGTAATGCATCGGCTCACAAATCTGTACATTTCATGCCTCATCTTGGGCCAATAAAAGTGATCAGCAAGCATGAGCAACTTCCTCTCACACCCAAAGTGACCCATCAAACCACCAGCATGTGATTCCTGCACTAAGAACAAACGCAACGACGATTCTAGAATACATAGTTTGTTAGCTCGAAACAAATATCCATCATTTATATGATACTTATCCCATGCGTTTCTAAGAGCACACAAACTATATGGTTCAGCAAAATCATGGACAGTTGCATAAAGTGCACACATAGCTTCTAATCCAGGAATTTTAACATCAAGATTGGTTAATAGCATGTTCTTCCTAAACAGAGCATCAGCAACAACATTCTCTTTTCCCTTCTTATAATTAATGATGAACTCAACCCATTTAGCTAATCTTCTATGCAAGTTTGATTGATCTTTCAAGTATTTCAATGCTTCATGATCAGAATGTATGATGAATTCCTTTGGCCACAAATAATGTTGCCAAACCTCAAGTACTCTAACAAGCGCATACAATTCTTTATCATCGATAGAATAATTCAAACGAGCACCAGTCAATTTCTCAGAAAAATAAGCTATAGGCCAACCCTCTTGCATCAAAACGCCACCTATGCCTATACCACTAGCATCACATTCAACTTTAAATTGCTTCAAAAAATCAGGTAATGCAAGTAATGGTGCAGAAGTAAGTAAGCGTTTCAATGTATCAAATGCAATGTCTTGGGCTACGCCCCATACAAAAGTAACACCTTTCTTTGTCAAATCATTCAAAGGTGCAGCAATGGTGCTAAAATCTTTCACAAAGCGCCTATAGAAACCAGCTAAGCCGTGGAAACTACGCACTTGACTTACATTCATGGGAGTAGGCCAATTCTGAATTGATTCAATTTTAGATTGATCAACCTCTACTCCATGCTTAGATACAACAAATCCTAGGAATATGACCTTATCTTTTGCAAATGTGCACTTCTCAAGATTAGCATACAATTTATTATCACGCAACACTTGCAAAACTTGTCGAATATGAGTGCAATGTTCAGTTTCGTTGTGGCTATATAGAAGTATATCATCAAAGTAAACAACCACAAAACGACTAATAAAATCTCTCAAAACATGATTCATTAATCGCATAAATGTAATAGGTGCATTAGTAAGACCTAACGGCATGACTATCCACTCATACAAGCCAAATTTTGTTTTGAAAGCAGTTTTCCACTCATCCCCTTCTTTCATCCTAATTTGATGATAACCACTACGCAAGTCAATTTTACAGAAACAGCAGCACCACTCAATTCATCTAGCATATCCTCTAAGCATGGAATAGGATGACGATATCGAATAGTGATGTTATTAATCGCTCTAGAATCTACACACATGCGCCATGTACCATCTTTCTTAGGAACTAAAATAACAGAAACAACACAAGGGCTAAGAGAAACACGAATGTACCCTTTATCCAGCAACACTTGTATTTGCGTGTGAATTTCCTTAGTTTCTTCGGGATTAGTCCTGTAGGGTGCACGGTTGGGAAGTGTGGATCCAGGAATCAGGTCCACTTGATGTTCTATACCACGCCATGGAGGTAAGCCTGTGGGTACATCTTCTGGAAACACAACCCAAAGTCCTGCAAAACAAAAGAGACACCAAGAGAAACAGGGGTCATATCGTTAGAAACCAATACCTCGCCCTTATACATGAGCACAAGTGGCATGGCTATAGGATCCTCCCGAAATTCTCTGATATCTTCCTTAGTGGCTAATATCAATAAACCAGGCACTCTCTCACTTTTCGTTATATCACTCAATTTAGGCTCAATTACATCAGGAATAGCTGTCACACAATCTCGCCGAGTTGTAGGATCTTCCTTCAAATTCACCTCTATTTTCTGGCGAGAATTATTCACAATATCTTGTGGTGTCATTGGCTGCATAGTAATCTTCTTCCCTTTGAATTTCAAGTGATATGTATTGGCTCGGCCATTATGTTGCACATGGCGATCATATAGCCAAGGCCGACCCAATAGTAGGTGACAAACAGTCATAGGAACCACATCAAAATCAATAGAATCTTTGTATGGCCCTATTTGAAAATTCACACGTACCATATGATTTACCTTCATCTCACCATTGTTGATCAACCATTGTATGTAGTATGGCTTGGGATGAGGTAAGTATGTCAAATTCAGTTTGGCACATAGTTCCTTACTTGCAAGATTTCTGTAGCTACCTCCATCAATAATTACCTTGCAAGCTTTGTTTGGTCCAACTAGGGCTTTTGTGTGGAACATGTTGCAACGCTGGGATTCCTCAACCGGTTGCACACTAAGTAAACATGAAGATACGACAATAGTGGGTGCACGCTCAGCATATGCATCAACACCATCCTCGCCGTCATCAATATCATCATCAGAAGCTTCATCTCCACTTTCTACTTCACCTTGTTCATTAATAAACATAACTTTGTTGTTTGGACAATCTTTCTTGTAGTGCCCTCTACCTCCACAAGTATGGCACACCACATCACGAGTACGTGCCGTAGACATGTTGGAACCCGAGCTAGCAGCAGGAGCAGTGGGTTTCCGAGCATTAGAACCAAACGAAGGTGTACTTGCTGGTTTGGCCGATGGTGTAAATGGAGCAACAGCTGGTGGCGTGACTGTAGGAGGTGTAGACCTGGCCGAAAATCTGTTGGATGACGGAAAACGAGCATGTGACTTCGCCTCTTCTGCCAACTGGGATTCGGCCTCTCTAGCATGATGCAACAACTCATTCATGGTCTCATACTTGTGATGACGAACAATGCTCTTGATCGGTAACTTCAAATTGTTTAGGAATCGCTGCATGGTCATCTCAATGAACTCACCAATTCTAGCACACTGCATAAGCATCTCCATCTCCATGTAGTACTCATCAACTGTCATTATTCCTTGCTTCAGTTGGTACGAAACGAGCTTTCATGATTTGCTTCATCTCGCGCCAATCCATCACAGTAAGTTCATTGTCCTCCCTTCTATGCTGCACAAGAGCATCCCACCAACGCAAAGCATAACCATCAAATTCAGATGCTACAAGCTTGACCTTCTTGTCTTCACGATAGTCAAATAAAAGCTAGAGCTTCTCAATCTTCAACTCCCATGTGAGGTAATCTTCAGGGTCAATAGAACCGTCAAACTTGGGAATCGAGAATTTTGGCTTGCCCAAACCATCATCAGCAGCTTGGTTGGGAACACGTTGAGCACGGCCAAGAGGAGCAAACCCACGGCCATGAGTAGGTGCATGGATAGGGGGAATAACACGTCCCCTGCCAACATGTGGAGCAGCATCCACAACGCTACCCTCATCGAAATCATCATGTTGAGGATCTTCCCTTCTATGTAAGGCGGCTGTCAAACCCTCAATGGAACACGGCAAAGTGGTGACATTTACATTGAGTGTAGCCACTTGCGTTTGGATAGTATCAACCGTCCCAACATGCTGATCCAATCTCATATTCATATCTTGGAGATTCTTGTCAATGGCATCTGTCGTGTTAGTAAAAACACGTGTCAAGTGGGATTTCAAAGCCTCATATTCATGCCAATTGACAAGCTCCTCATCCTTCTTTTTCTGCAACACAACATCATCATCACTAGAAGACATGATTAGTAGGTTAGTGCAAAAATCAAAATCTGTATGGTGGAAACTCTCACAACTCACTCATAACTAATAAGAAAGGAGATCTTATCGTTCCAAAGTGAATAGAGATGTTCTACCAAATGAAATCAAAGACAGATGCACTGATGTGATGAAGTGAATATCAAAGGTATAGAGAACGATCATAGAGCACACAGGTTATTTATGGTGGAGCTATAGGTATGGTATCCTATCTACACCGCAAACAAGTCCTAGTGCTGATCGTACAAAAACCCAAGAAACACACACAGTGGAGATAAACGTGGCAAAGCAACTTATGAAAGGAATATTGCAATGCACAAGAGAGACGCTAGTAATAGCTCAAATAGAACAGGCACAAGATTGCTCAATTTACTAGTGCTATTATAAAACTAGTCCTCCAATCAACCTTGATATCTCCCTTTTGTTGTTTACTTTTGTATCTCTTTTCTTTTCTCTTTTTTTAACAACTTCTTTTCAACTATCTGACACAATGCAATACGTGATGCAACAATTCTGAGCAATTATGGGCCGGATATTCCGGTTTTGTCGGGGGCCAGATAATCCGGTCTACCTGGACGAAAAAAATTGCACTTCAAACCCTAATGAGTAGCCTGTCGGAGCAAAGCAACTAGTCTCGTGGGTTCGTTCCTAGTCACGGATGCTATTGATAGGCTGTGTCTATGGTCCGCAAACAAAGGTATGCTATGTGGACTCAGACAAACGAGGAAAAACTTGCGGAACACGGTGATGGTTGACACGACAGAAAACAAGATCAAACCCTAAACCTAGACACAAATGAAAAACTAGACTCCTACGAGGAAAAACCTGCAGATCGGATCTACGAGAAGATATAATCAGCAATTAAAACTCGAAAATGCTGCAATCTAGTCTATGGAAAATCTTTTTGTAAGGCTTTTTCTGTATAGGACGAAAAACACTCTCTAATCTATGGATGGATTTGTGGATGCTTACCGAGGCAACACTAGAAATCTGATACCAAGATGATATGGGGTGGCCCAATCTTCTCAGTAAGCGGATGACGGTGATGATGGTGGATGATAGATAACTAGCCTGTAGCTATGAACTCTCCTGCTCGATCCCTGATACCAACACAACAGCTCTTGAACCTTGTAGGATATTCACAACACCACGCTCTTGCGCACGCAGCCATCGACCACGAACGGTAGTTTGCAATCTACTAATTCCCGATGGAACAACAGATCACACTCAATTATAGTTGGTAAAATCATTCACAGGGTTATTCCAGAGGTTCTATGAAAGAAACAACTCCAAAATAGTTTTAACGTTGTCTAGCCTAAACTAGAGGGTGTTCTCAGGCTTATATGGCCGCCGGAACGTCCGAAAAATGCGAAACGAAAACATGTCTGATACAGTCAGATCCGTCCGGATCTGATGGAAACTTTTTGGGCCAGATTATCCGGTCTAAGAGGGCCGGATTATCTGGGGGCCGGATTTTCAGGGGAAACCTCCGGTCAAATATCTGCCTCGGTACTGAACGTCGTGCACGAAGTCCTTTGTAGAATCTCCAAAGCAGGGCCGGATTAATCGGGGTGTGGGGGCCGGATTATCCGGTGTCTTTTATACGTGGAAGTACTCATTGGAAAGATCTTAGAATTATTTATCCAACAAGTGGTTATTTGCTTGATTTCGAGTTTGTATGAGGAATCCACGTTCGTTTGAATTTGAGGACTTCTGTCTGTCCGAATTGAATGTTCCTTCTCTTCGATGATCTCCCTTGCTTGTATTGCGCCTTCCTCCCGCTCCTCCCTCGCGCATCCTTGGGCGATCATCATGTTGGGCTTCTCTTGTAGCCCTTCTCCTCCTCGCGCCATGCTTGTTTCTGCAACGAACCTGATCATACATAAATGCATAGACTTAGGCTGTATAAAGTTCTCATCAATCAAAGTACCAGATTCGTTTAGGAGTAAATTCACCTGTTGTGCAAGTAGCTTAGGACGAGCTCTTGTAATAGGTCCAATTCTAATCACATTGGACTGATCCTTTCTTGCAACAGTTGTAGCATCTTCAGTAGTCATTGGGGTAGGTGTAATTGTAGGGATGTCCTCATCACTTTCACTAAATCACACTACACAGTTCTACAAAGTTCTACCTTGGTGACTCTGTATATCAATGAACACAAGAATATTATACACTCCCAATACCTGGGGCAGCCTGATGACTCGACTACACGTGCACACATTGTGACTTTCTGCAGTGGGTTGCAGACACATATCATGAATAACGCCACTATTGGAGATCAGCTGTACTTGTTGGCTAGGACACCATCTTTGGCTGTATTTTCTTTCCAAGGGTACGAGATAAATGGGAATACATTTTACACGATCGCCCAAGATAAAAGGAGCACCAACCAAGAGAACGGTGTCCGCATTGACACAACAAACCACAATAGGCAAAAGGACACATATTATGGTTACATAGAGCAGATATGGGAACTTGACTATGAATCTTCTTTTAAGGTCCTTTTGTTTCGGTGCAAATGGTTCAAGCTGATAGGAAGCGGGGTTCATATAGACAAGAATAAAGAATAACAAAAGTGGATCTTAACAATCTTGGGTACACAGACGAACATTTCGTCCTAGCCAATGATGTGGCTCAGGTTTTCTATGTGAAAGACATGTCTACCAAACCAAAAAATAAAAAAAGCAAACGAATACATATTACGATGAGTCAAGGTGCCACATAGTTCTTTTAGTGAAAAGAAACATCGCAGGAGTGGAGAACAAGATAGACATGTCATAAGATTATAATAAGTTTGATGAAATTCTGTCCATCCTGTTAAATGATGAATATACTCCATGGTTATGGTCAACGCGATCATAAGCAAGGGACATACACGAAGAAGGTTCATGGCCTCCAAGGCATTTTAGGAAACAAGTGACTATATGTATTTTGAATTATGCCTTTGGTGGTTGTTGAGATGCAATCAATATGCCAACTTTAGTATTTTTCCTTGCAACTATATATGTCACATAATATTACACCACGTGAAGGTTTCACATTGTTCGGACCATTTTTGAATTTCTTATGCCCGTTTCAAACTATGATCAAAATGGCAGGCATGAAGATTCTTACCTAGGGGATGCGCCTCTCTGAACTATCATTAGATCTTTGAAGAAACATCATATTGTGAGTCTAAAAATGATTTTTTCAAAAAATCATGAGTATTAGATCATGCACCTGTAGTTCAAACTGGACCCACTTCCTAGCGATTTGGAAAACAATTGTCTTTTTCGCCAGGGGTGGACCGAAAGGTTTGAAATACCCCAGTTGCTTCACAAAACACCCCGTTTTAGCACTCGTCAAATGGAAAATGGCTTTTCCATGTGACGAAAAGGAAAAATTCCTCCTACAACATTATTCACCATCCCAAGATGCAAATGTGTTCATAATATGGTCACATTATCACAAACTATGCCACGATTCTGGCCATAACATTGGTCATTTGGCCCGAAAGCCATGAAACCATGAACATGATGGCTCATTTTGAGAAGGACTTTTTAAGATGCAATCAATATAGCAAGTTTGATATTTTTCCTTGAAACTCTGACACATAATATGATACCATGCGAAGGTTTTACATTGTTCCGACCATTTTTAAATTTCTTATGCCCGTTTCGAACTACGGGCATGAAGATTTTTACCTAGGGATGAGTCTCGCTAAACTTGCATTGGATCTCTGTAGAAACATCATATTGTAAGTCTGAAAATGATTTTTTCAGAAAATTATGAGCATTAGATCATGTACATGTAGTTCAAATCGGACCCACTTCCTACCGATTCGGCAGACATTTGTCTTTTTCACCAGGGGTGGATGGAAAGGTCTAAGGTACCCCGGTTGGGACATTATCCATGTAAGGTGGTCTAATATTTTTGAAAAATTGGGGTGGTAGCATTTTGAATTATTCCTTTGGTGATTCCTTCACAAAATTCTCCCTTTTTGGCACTCGTAAAATGGAAAATGGCTTTTCCATGTGACTAAAACAAAAACTTCCTCCTGCGACATTGTTCGACATCCCCAATATGCACATGAATGCAAAATATGGGCACACTATGACAAACTATGTCGCGATTCTGGCCATAACATTGGTCATTTGGCCCAAAAGCCAAGAAACCTCGAACATGATACCTCATTTTGAGAAGGAATTTTTGAGATGCAATCAAGATACCAAGTTTGGTGTCTTTACTTGCAACTATGACACATAATATGACAGTGAATCTCTAAAGAAACATCATATTATGAGTAAAAATCATTTTTTCAAAAAATCATGAGCATTAGATCATGTACATGTAGTTCAAACCAGACCCACTTTCTACCGATTCGACAGACATTTGTCATTTTCACCAGGGGTGGATGAAATGGTTTGAGATACCACGGTTGGGATATTGTCCATGTAAGGTGGTCTAGTATTTTTGAAAAATGGGGTGGTAGAATTTTGAATTATTCCTTTGGTGGTTGCTTCACAAAACACCCCATTTTTGGCACTCGTAAAATGGAAATGGATTTTTCGTGCAACAAAAGGAAAAACTTCCTCCTGCAACATTGTTTTCCATCCCAAGATGCACATGCATGCACAATATCACAAACTATGTCGTGATTCTGGCCATAACATTGGTCAGTTCGCCCGAAAGCCATGAAACCTCGAACATGATAGCTCATTGTGAGAAGGAATTTTTGAGATGCAATTAATATTCCAAGTTTGGTATTTTTCCTTGAAACTATGACACATAATATGACACCACGTGAAGGTTTTACATTATTCGTACCATTTTGAATTTCTTATGCCCGTTTTAAACTATGGTCAAAATGGTGGGCATGAAGATTCTTATCTAGGCGATGAGCCTCGCTAAACTTGCATTGAATCTCTGAAGAAACATCATATTATGAGTCTAAAAATGATTTTTTTCAGAAAAAAACATAAGCATTAGACCATGTACCTATAGTTCAAACTGGACCCACTTCCTGCCGATTCGGCAGACATTTATCTTTTTCACCAGGGGTGGACGGAAAGGTTTGAGATACCCCGGTTGGGACATTGTCCATGTAAGGTGGTTTAGTATTTTTGAAAAATCAGGTGGTACCATTTTGAATTATGCCTTTGGTGGTTGCTTCAAAAAATGCCCCGTTTTTGGCACTCGTAAATGGAAAATAGTAGAAATATTAAATAACTAAATTCTCGGAAAAATAAATTATATTTTTATTAAATAGATATTAGTTTTACGAACATTTTGATATGCTATATAATTTTTATTAGATAGATATTCTTTATTTATATTATTAACATTTTAATATGCAATAAGGCAAGAACCACAATTTACACTACAAAGTTCAAAAAACATTTTCGAAAGACCCTTTAGTCCCGGTTTTTAATACCAACCAAGACTAAAGGTGGACGGTTGGCGCGCCCTCTCGACTGCTGAAAAATTCCTTTAGTCCAACCGAAACTAAACGTGACCTTTAGCCCCAGTTGATGCGACCAACCGGTACTAAAGGGTCTTTCGTCCCGGTTCGTGGCATCAACCGAGACTAAAGGCCCTTGGCATATAACTAACTGATGCCTCCTCCTTCCCAGATCCATCTCCATCCACGCAAAGTCTCGATCAATCTAGCGAACACAGGAGCCACTGACCCAACACCGGCAGGCTGACCAAATCCACCGCGGTGATCCTTGTTATCCGAGCATGCGCCGCCACCACCGCTACCACCACCAAGCGTGCCATGCGCCGTCATCCGCGCGCACCCCGGCCTCCATGCCACCTCCAACCGCTCCGCCGTCGATCGTTGGCGCGCTCCCCATCCACCACCAACCGCCACTATCATCCACTTCATCCTAGGTGTGTGCGCTGCCTCTTCTCCCTTTCCTTCCTCCACCTTGGACTAGGGTTAGAGTTATAATTAGGATTAGGGTTAGTATTAGAATTCAGAGTAGGACAAAAGAATCACCAACTATGATAAGGGGTGGCCCGATCTTCTCAACAAGCTCTTATCGATGTAATGGTGGATGATTGATAACTAGTGCGTAGCTATGATCTCTCCCGCTCGAACCCTGATGGCAGTGCAACAGATCTCGAACCTTGTAGGCTATTGATACATTGCAAATGTATCTATAATTTTTGATGTTCCATGCTTGGTTTTATCTACTTTCTTATGTTTTGTCCACACTTTGAAGTACTTTTCATATGATTTCTTGGACTAACCTATTAACAAGAGCCACAGTGCCAGCTGCCTGTTTTCTGCTGTTTTTGGTTTCAGGAAGTCAGAAAATGAATATTCTCAGAATTGGACTAGACAAAAGCCAAAGTCACTATTTTACCGGGAGACATCTGGAGCCAGAATACGAGACGAAGAGGGGCTGGGGCCTAAGCACACCACCTGGCCACGCGGCCAGGCCTGGCCCGCGCCAGGGGGTGGTCTGGCCGCCCCAGGCACCCCCTCGGGGTCTCCTTCTGCCTATATATTGCCTCTGATACGGAAACCCTAAGTACCCGATCAAAATTCCACGAAAGAGTCTATAGCCGCCGGCATATCCATCCCTAGATCGGGAGGGATCTGAAGCTCTTCCCGGCACCCTACCGGAGAGGGGAATTTACCTTGGAGGCCTCCTTCATCATCATGCAAGCCTCCGGTGTGATGCGTGAGTAGTTCATCTCTAGACTACGGGTCCATGTAGTAGCTAGATGGCTGGTTCTCCTCCTTTGTGCTTTCATGTTTAGATCTTGGGAGCTCCGTTCATGATCAAGATCATCTATTTGTAATTCTGCATGCTGTGTTTGCGGGGATTCGATGGATATTGAGATGCTATTTCAGATTGATTATTGATTCTATCATGTCTTTGTTTTTTGCGATCTTGCATGCTTTCCGTTGTTAGTAGCTATCTTGGCCAAGTAGATGCTAGCAACTCCAAGAGTTAGTATTTATGCTCGATAGTGGGTTCATGTCACTGGTAATCTAGGGAAGTGACAGAAATCTCTAAGGTACTAGATGTGTTGTTGCTACTAGGGAGAAAACAACAATCCTTTGTTCTTAGAACAATCGTATTTTGTACTTTACACACAATTCGTAATGCAATAATCTGTTTCTTGCAACTTAATACTGGAGGGGGTTCGGATGATAACCTGAAGGTGAATTATTAGTCATAGATGCAATTGGATGACGGTCTATGTATAATGTTGTAATGCCCAATCAAGTCTCAAAGGAGTCTAGATGATTAGTATATGCTTGTATGCTTTCTCGATGTTTGTCAATTGCCTCGCTGTAATTTGTTCACCCAGCATGTTATCTATCTTAAGGAGAGCCACCTCTAGTGAACTATGGACCTCGGTCCTTTGTTTTACATTCAATCTACAAACTGTTTACTGCTTTGTGTTTACTTTCTGCAAACTATTACTTCCTTCCATTCGATACGTTTAATCCTTTGTTTTTAGCAAAAACCGGTGAGATTGACAACCTCATCGCAAGTTGGGGACAGAGTTCTGTGGTTGTGTTGTGCAGGTCTCCACGTTGTTGCTGTGCTCATCATACCTTCCTCTTGGGGTTCCCCAACGAGCTCGATATATTTTGGGCCAGTAGCTATTCACAACACCACACTCTTGCGCATGCAGCCGTGACCATGAACGGTAGTATGCAATCTACTAATTCCGAATGGAACAATAGATCACACTCAATTATAGTTGGTAGATTCGAACACAGGGTTATTCTAGAGGTTCTATGAAAGAAACAACTCCAAAATATTTTAACATGGTCTAAAAACTAAAGCTAGCGTGCCCCTTCTATTTAAGGATCTGGCAGGCGGCAGCATAAGGGTGGATCCGAGTTGGTTCCACCCAACTATGGATACAAACCTACCCAACTTGGGTTTGGCAAACTGACTCTGCCATGGCAGAGTTCTAGTCGCTTTCTTTGCCGCGGCAGCCTGCCGTGGCAGAGTTGGACCCTGTTTTCCTGCCGCGGCAGCCTGTCGTGGCAGAGAATTGGGGCTTTTTCTCTGGCGCGTTAGAGAACTTCCTTCTCTTGTTTATCTTCGTCTTGGACAGCTCCTTGCGCTTCCTCCCTCTCCTCCCTTGTGCATTCTTCATTGATCAACACGCCATGTTCCATTAGCTCCTCGCTCCGTGCTATGCCTTCTTCTCCTAAGTACCTGATCATGCAATAATTCAAAGACTTAGGTAGTATAAAATTCTCATTAATTAAAACACCAGGTTCATTAAGAAACAAATTCACCTGTTGTTCTAGTAATTTAGCACGAGCTCTTGTAATTGGTCCAATCCTTATCTCATTGGACTAATCTTTCTTTGTAGCAATTAGAACATCATCATTACCAATTGGGGAAGGTGTAACTATAGGGATGTCCTCATCATCTCCCCCCTTTAAAAGGCGTCGACCTCGACGATCCAAGGTCTTCTCTAGCATATGGTGACAGCAACGTTGAAACTATTGCTAGCTCCACCAAACTCCTCAATAGGTATGTCAACCGAGTAGGCATTATCATTAATTTTGGCTAGCACCTTGTAAGGACCAGCACCACGTGGCTTCAACTTGGACTTGCAAAGTAGTGGAAATCTGTCCTTGCGCAGATGCACCCAAACCATATCTCTAGGCTCGAACAACACTTCCTTCCTTTCTTGATTCCTTGTAGCAGCAATGTTCTTGCCTTTCTTCTCAATAGCCTCTCATGAATTTTCTTCACATGAATTTTCTTCACATAATCAGCATGTTTTGATGCCTCCATATCAACTCTCTCATGTAATGGCAAAGGTAACATATCAAGTGGCGTCAATGGCTTGAAGCCATACACCACCTCAAAAGGACAAAGCTCAGTAGTTGAATGCACCGCCCTGTTGTAAGCAAACTCAACATGTGGCAAACACTCTTCCCACTCCCGCGGATTCTTTTTTATCATAGTGCTTAGCAGCTGTGACAATGTTCGATTCACCACCTCCGTTGACCATCTGTTTGGGAATGAGCCATCTTAGAGAACCTATACACTACCACAAATATAGAATCATGACCTCTGAGTTTTAGGTAGACCTAGCACAAAATACTTTCGTATCATAGTCCTTAGCAGTCGATGTATTACATGCCACAAGTCGAAATCTAAGCTGAAGCCTCACGGTTTGTATACACCTCTCTCTACACCTACTACTCCATGGGAAGACATTAGTATGGATTTTGTGCTAGGTCGACCTAAAACTCAGAGAGGTCATGATTGTATATTTTTGGTAGTGGATAAGTTCTCTAAGATGGCTCATCCCCAAACAGATGGTCAAACGAAGGTGGTGAATCGAACATTGTCACAGCTGCTAAGGACTATGATAAAGAAGAATCTGTGGGAGTGGGAAGAGTGTTTGCCACATGTTGAGTTTGCATACAACAGGGCGGTACATTCAACTACTCAACTTTGTCCTATTGAGGTGGTGTATGGCTTCAAGCCATTGACGCCACTTGATATGTTGCCTCTACCATTACATGAGAGAGTTGATATGGAGGCATCAAAACATGCTGATTATGTGAAGAAAATTCATGAGAAGACTAGAGAGGCTATTGAGAAGAAAGGCAAGAACATTGCTGCTGCAAGGAATCAAGCAAGGAAGGAAGTGTTGTTCGAGCCTAGAGATATGGTTTGGGTGCATCTGCACAAGGACAGATTTCTACTACTTCGCAAGTCCAAGTTGCCACGTGGTGCTGGTCCTTACAAGGTGCTGGCCAAAATTAATGATAATGCCTACTCGGTTGATATACCAATTGAGGAGTTTGGTGGAGTTAGCAACACCTTCAAGGTTGCTGATTTGTCACCATATGCTAGAGAAGACCTTGGAGCGTCGAGGTCGACGCCTTTTGAGGGGGGGGGAGATGATGAGGACATCCCTATAGTTACACCTACCCCAATTGCTAATGGTGATGTTCCAATTGCAAAGAAAGATCAATCCAATGAGATAAGGATTGGACCAATCACAAGAGCTCGTGCTAAGCTACTAGAAAAACTGGTACTTACGAGAAGAAGGCGTAGCATGGAGCGAGGAGCTAATGGAACAAGGTGTGTTGATCTATGAAGAATGCGCGAGGGAGAAGAGGGAGGAAGCGCAAGGAGCGGTCCAAGACGAAGATCAATAAGAGAAGGAAGTTCTCTGCCGCGGCAGAGAAAAGCCCCAGCTCTCTGCCACGGCAGGCTGCCGCAGAAGGAAAATAGAGTCCAACTCTGCCACAGCAGGCTGCCGCGGCTGAGAAACCGATTGAAACTCTACCACGGTAGAGGCATGTTTTGCCAAACCCTTTTGGGTCGTTGTATCGTAGTTGGGTGGGACCAACTCGGATCCCACCTTAGGCAGCTGCCTCCTGAACTCATAAATAGATGGGGGCGCAATAGTTAGGGTTTTTAGACCATGTTAAAATTATTTTGGAGTTGTTTCTTTTATAGAACCTCTGGAATTACCCTGTGATCGAATTCTACCAATTGCATATGAGTGTGATCTGTTGTTCCATTGGGAATTAGTAGATTGCAAACAACCGTTCGTGGTCGACGGCTGCATGCGCAAGAGTGTGGTGTTGTGAATATCCTACAAGGTTCGAGAGCTATTTCATTGGCATCAGGGTTCGAGCGGGAGAGATCATAGGTACGCACTAGTTATCTATTATCCACCATCAACATCGACAAGAGCTTGCTAAGAAGATCGGGCCACCCCATATCACTACCACTACCTCTCCATGAGCGCACTAACATGGATGTTGACAAGCACGCACAAGCTATGAAGAAGCTTCATGAAGAAACAAGAGCTACTATCGAGCAACAAGTCCTTCGCCAAGCTTCAAGGTTAAACAAGGACAACAAGGAGATGATCTTTGAAGAAGGTGATCTTGTGTGGATACACCTAAGCAAAGACAGCTTCCCCAAGGAATGCGACTCCAAGCTAAAGCCAAGAGGAGATGGCCCCTTCAAGGTCCTTAAAAGAATCAACAACAACGCCTACATCATCGACATACCGACCTCAAAGTACCTTGCAAGCAATATATTCAATGTCAAGGATCTCTCACCCTACCATGGAGATGTTCAAGATGATACCCATGAAGAGTCGAGGGCGACTCTTTTCCCAAGGGGGGGAGCTGATGCAGCCCGTGCTACGGACGCTCCTACATCTACACCATCAAGTCCCCCAAGTGGACCCATGACTCGTGCCCGAGCCAAACTCCTACAAGCTAAGGTGAACTCGCTCCTCTCCTCGTGCCAATTTGATACCTCCTTGGATGGTGTGCTACTTCATGCAACTACTTATGCATCATCAGGTACGAAGCCCCAACACATCACCAAGCACCCAAGGATGGAGAGCAAGGAGCAGATCATGAAGCAGAAGCCACTGGAGATGCTCAGACCGAAGTCTTCGGTCTGCGCACACCGGAGTCTTCGGTCCACCAAAGTCTCCGTCCTGAAGACCCCGGAGACTCCAGCCCACCTCCGGTCTGACCAGCGAACCAGGCCCCGCCGGAGACTCCACCGGAGACCCCTTCGGAATCTCTGGTCCAGACCAGAGTCTCCGGTCCGCACACCGGAGTCTCCGGACCGACCGACGCCATGCATGTAAAAGGCCTTTGGGCCTTCAGCCCATGTAAGCTTTAGTCCATCCAGAACTTGTCTTTTATTCCTTAAGTACCCCTGGATGAGTGGCTGGCCTATATATAGTCACCCACCTCTATTGTAAACCCTAGGCATGATATTTGGAATTAGTGGAAACCCCTTGTGGATCTATCTAGTTCTTGCCTCATGCTCCTTTGACAAAGGAGCACCAAATATCCCAAACCTCGTTGGAGTTTGCATCGGGCCTCCGCGTTGTACAAGGCCTAGGCATCAGAGTCCCTTTTCCTAGACGTCAAGATCTCACCGAGTCTCCCTTCTCACCGTGCCGGTTCGAGAGTGAGTCCTCCGCCCGTCGCCGATCCTAGGGATTACGACGGACCGGTCACCGCCGGCGTGAGCTATTGGTGTGTATCATGGTTTTGCGTGTGTGTTCATCACGTTCTTCATGCGTGAGTTTGTCGTGTTCATCCTTCCCTCCTCTCCCCGCACTCCATCCCTTATTTGAGTAGGATTCGTGAAAGATTGGGTCGCCCTAGAGGTTTGCCCTCTACAAAACATATCCATAATTTTTTATGTTCCATGCTTGTTTTATATCCACTTTCTTATGTTTTGTCCACAGTTTGGAGTATGTTTATACACTTTCTAGGACTAACCTATTAACAAGATGCCAAAGTGCCAGTTGCCTGTTTTCTGCTATTTTTGGTTCCAGAAAAGCCATAAAATGAATATTCTAGGAATTGGACGGGACAAAAGCCAAAGTAAATATTTCACCGAGGGGAACACAGAGCTAGAAGACGAGACGGAGAAGGGCCTCGAGGGGGCCACACCCACTAGTCGCGCGGCCTGGCCCGCGCATGGGGTGGTGCAGCCGCCTCGGGCACCCCTCGGCCTTCCCTTTCGCCTATAAGAAGCCTCCGATGGAGAAACCCTAAGGACCCGATCAAAATTCTAGGAAAGAGTCTGTAGCCGCCGCCATCTCCATCCCTAGATCGGGAGGCATCTGAAGCTCTTCCCGGCACCCTACCGGAGGGGAGAGATCACCCTGGAGGCCTTCTTCATCACCATGCCTGCCTCTGGTGTGATGTGTGAGTAGTTCATCCCTGGACTACGGGTCCATGTAGTAGCTAGATGGTTGGTTCTTCTCCTTTGGGCTACCATGTATAGATCTTGTGAGCTCTGTTCATGATCAAGATCATCTATTTGTAATCCTACATGTTGTGTTTGCGGGGATATGATGGATATTGAGATGCTATTTCAGATTGATTATTGATTCTATCATGTCTTTGTTATTTGTGATCTTACATGCTTTCCGTTGTTAGTAGCTATCTTGGGCGAGTAGATGCTAGCAACTCCAAGAGGGAGTATTTATGCTTGATATTGGGTACATGCCTCTAGGAATCTAGGGAAGTGACATAAATCTCTAAGGTGCTAGATGTGTTGTTCCTACTAGGGAGAACCAGCAATCCTTTGTTCATAGAACAATCGTATTGTTTACTTTACCCACTTTGCTTAATGCAATTATCTATTGCTTGCAACTTAATACTAGAGGGGGTTCGGATGATAACCTGAAGGTGGATTATTAGTCATAGATGCAGTTGGATTACGGTCTATGTATATTGTTGTAATGCCCAATCAAATCCCATAGGAGTCAAGATGATTAGTATATGCATGTATGATTTCTCGATGTTTGTCAATTGCCCCGCTGTAATTTGTTCACCCAACATGTCAACTATCTTAAGGAGAATCACCTCTAGTGAACTATGGACCCTGGTCCATTCTTTACTATCAATCTACAAATCTATGTACTATTTTCTATTTACTTTCTGCAAGCTATTACTATCTTCCACACAATACGTTTAATCCTTTGTATTCAGCAAAACCGGTGAGATTGACAACTTCACTGTAAGTTGGGGCAAAGTTCTGTGGTTGTGTTGTGCAGGAGTCCAAGTTGGAAACAACACCTTGGAGGTGTTTCCTTGCTCCTACTAGTTCGATAACCTTGGTTTCATAACAGAGGGAAACTTGTTGCTGTGCTCATCATACCTTCCTCTTGGGGTTCCCCAACGAGCTCGAGATATCTTTAGCCATCAAGCTCTTTTCTGGTGCCGTTGCCGGGGAGTCAAGGACATCTTCACAAGGGGAGTCCCTCATAACCAATCTCTTTACTTTGTTTTATTTGTTTTGCTTAGTTTATTTCTGCTTTGTTTGCTTGTTTATTTTATCAAAAACACAAAAAAATTAGTTATACTAGTTTGTTTCTTTATATTAAAAACACAAAAAAATGACTACTCTTGAAAATAGTAAGTTGTGTGACTTCACTAGCACCAACAATAATGATTTCATGTGCAGACCTATTGCTCCACCTATTCCTGAAGCTACTTTCTTTGGAATTAAACCTGCTTTACTCAATCTTGTTATGAGAGAACAATTTTCTGGTATTGGTACGGAAGATGCTGCTGCTCATATTAATAACTTTGTTGAACTTTGTGAGATACAAAAACATAGGGATATAGATGGAGTTATTATTAAGCTTAAATTGTTTCCTTTCTCTTTGAGAGGAAAAGCTTAAGAATGGTTGCAATCCCTAATTAGAAATAGTATTGATTCTTGGACTAAATGCAAAGATGCTTTCATTGGAAAATACTATCCTCCTGCTAAGATTATATCTATGAGAAGTGAAATAATGAAATTTAAACAATCTAATAATGAACATGTTGCTCAAGCTTGGGAAAGAATGAAATCTTTGGTAAAGAATTATCCCACTCATGGACTTACTGCTTGGATGATTATCCAAACCCTTTATGCAGAATTGAATTATTATTCAAGAAACCTACTGGATTCTTCTGCTGGAGGTACCTTTATGACCATTACTTTGGGTGCTGCAACAAAGCTTCTGGATAATATGATGGTTAACTATTCTGAATGGCACACTAAGAGAGCTCTCAAGGTAAGAAGGTAAATTCTGTTGAGGAAACCTCCTCCTTGAGTGATAAAATTGTTGTTATTATGTCTATGCTTGTTAATGGGAAAGCTCTTATTGATCCAAATCATGTTCCCTTAGCCTCTTTGGTTGCTCAAGAAGAGCAAGTTGATGTGAAATTTATTAGAAAGAATAATTTTAGCAACAATGCCTACAGGAATAATTTTGGTAATAACAATTATAGGCCATATCCTCCCAATAATGGTAATGCTTATGGAAATTCCTACAACAATAATAGAAGTGGACCCTCTGAACTTGAAGTTATGCTTAAACATTTTAGTAGTAAACAAACTGCTTTCAATAAAACTCTCTAATGCCGAAAGAAATATAGCATCATTGTCTGAAGCACAATCTTCTTTGAATAAAATGGTTGCTAAACCTGAAACTATTGAAAATCTCTTTGCTACTTCTAACGCCATACAAGTTACAATTGATGAAAATGTTAGACTGTTAGCTGAATTGCATGCTAAGTAGGAAAGAGAAGATGAAATTGCTAGAAATATTAGTATTTCTACTATCACTACCACTAATCTTGAAGCTACTAAACCCAATGGAACCTTTTCTAATAAAAATGCTGAAATTCTTCGAAATATGGGAAACAATAGCTCTACTACTTTAGATGATAATTATGATTTTAATCTTGATGGTTGCAATATCTCTGGAGTAATTATGTTCCTACAAAATCTTGCTAAAAGTCCTAATGCTAGTGCTATGAATATGGCATTTACAAAACACATTACTGATGCTCTCATAAAGATCAAAGAAGAAAAGATGAAACATAAAGCTTCTATTCCTATGAAACTAGAAGATGGTTGGGAACCCATCATTAATATGAAAGTGAATGATTTTGATCTCAAAGCTTTATGTGATCTTGATAGTAGTGTTTCTATTATGCCTAGAAATATTTATGAAATGCTTGATTTGCCACCATTGGAAGATTGTTATTTAAATGTCCTACTTGATGATAATGCTAAAAAGAAACTCATGGGGAGTATTAATGATGTTCTTATTATGGTTAACAATGCCTATGTCCCCGTGGATTTCTATGTTTTGGATGTTGAATGCAATGCTTCTTGTCCTATTACTTTGGGAAGACCTTTTCTTAGAACTGTTGGTGCCATTATTGATATGAAAGAAGGCACCATTAAATATCAATTTCCACTCAAGAAAGGTATAGAACACTTCCCTAAGAAGAGAGAGAAGATCCCTTTTGCCTCTCCTATTAAAATAAAATTTGCTCTTAATGCTTCTTCATTTGAGAATACCTGATTCTTTTCTTGTTTCTTATGCCTAGCTCAAAGGCGTTAAAGAAAAGCACTTATTGGGAGATAACCCAAAAGTTTTAGTTGAGTCTTGGAAGTTATTGCCTCTGCAATAAACTCTCCTTATCATTTTGTGTGGTTTTTGTGCCAATAGTAACCTCTAATGAGAGAGAAGTAATGCTTGGGAAAGTTGTTGTCCCAAAATAGATTTTTGTGCTTTGCTGTAACTAATCGTGAAAAATCTCTGTACGTCGGTTTGAGCTGTAATTTTTTGTGCTTCTGTCCCAGGTTGTGATCCAACTTTCGTTAGTTCAACACTTTTCGATTTGAGCAACAGAAGGCCTTCGAAAAAATTGGTTTTTACCTGCTGGTCTGTTTTGACAGATTTCTGCCATTATTTGCATTTGCCTCTTAATCTCTTTCTCTTTGAGTTCTCTTTGATCATTTTAACTTTTTAAAGGAAGTTCTACAGTAGCTTCTGTTTTAATGGAAGTTTTACTTGTGTTGGAATTTAACCAAAAAGACTTATTATCTTGAGTACACTAATGCTGCTAATGAAGATTGTGTGAAGTTTTGTGTGAAGGAGATTTTAAAGTGTAGGGAAGAGTAATGTGATAAGATGAAGTATAGACAAAATCTCCAGCTTGGTGATGCCACCCGTGTCACCCCAAGAAATATTCAAGAAGTACAAGCGTCAAAGCTTGGAGATGCCCAAGGCATCCCCTTCTTTATCAGTAAAAATTTCAGGCTTCTTCCAAACACTTCACTTTTATTGTTTAATGCATAGTTGTGTTGTTCTTGGAGCGTCTTTGTTTTCATTTGCTTAGTTTGCTTGAATAAATTGGTTGGACCCCTCATTCATGCATTAGTTTTCAAATAAAGTTGATTTGGATTGGAAAAGAGTAGGAAATTTCATGCTTAAGTGGTAAAAAGGAGCTTGTTTTTAACTGTGACTTAGACTTTATCATGTCATGCTTGATATTGTTTTGGCTTTATGCTTAGTGATTATGGCTGTAGCATGACTTGTTATAAACAATTGAGAAGTGCTTAATGTTCCTTGAAAGAATCATGTGTTGTTTTAGCATATTAAAAGCATAATATTGTGGCATTCTCCTTTGATGCTTTATTTGGGTTGACTTGGCACATGATCACACCATGTTAAGACTATACCAAGTCACCATAGCCTCTATGAACATTTAGTTTTCGACTTGTAATATCACTTTATGCTTTAATTAATAATGTTTTGTTGCTTTGCATGATTATGGCCATTATTGTTCTCTTAGTTGGTCGCTCCCAGTCTTTTGCTAGCCTCCATACCAAGTATGAGTTACACTCATGCATCCAACTCCAAATAAAACCAAGTTATTCTAAAGAGTCCACCATACCTACCTATTAGAATTTGCTATTCCAAGTATATTCATGTTTTTATCTACCTTCCGAATTAAACTTGTTATGTGAAAATTAGTGATTAAATCTCTCACGAACTTGATGGCACACTTTACTTTTATTGCCCCTAATAAAAATTTGAACCATTGTGTCATATATGTTGTATATGCTTGCACTTATACATTAGGGATTAGCAGAACCATGCTATCATGGGGAACGCTTTCAGCATTGCACTTATACATTGTACCCAGTTGATATCATGCTCTTTTGTTTATGGATGTCGTCAGTGTGAAATGAAAGGGGAGCTTGTAAGTCCATGGAGTTATGTATGTGTGTTAGAGAAACGCCTGGGCCGCTAGCCTAAGCCAGGCCTAATCATGGTGGAAACTTGCAGCATCACCATAGTGAGCAATCTATGAAGCATTCTTCTTATAAAAAAAGAGATAGGGATTGAGAAAACGAAAAAGAAAAAGAAAAAAAGAGATAAGAAAAGAGGAAAGAGAGAAAAAAGCACCATTTTCCCATGGTAAATAAGAAGATTGCTGATATGCTCATTGACTGCTTGCCTTGTCATTTTGATTATGGGATAGCTCATGTATCATGTGCAAGGGGTACCCCGTTGGCGGTTCTCGATGATACACATGTACTTACTATGACAAGAACTTACCGTTAACTAAACTTGAGTAGCATGAGGAGCGGCCCTCGTATTCAAGGTACATGAGATTGCCAACTTATACTTTGTCAAGCATATACTCCATAGTTTGTTCACTTTAACCTTAATCACTTAAAGATGCTTATGATAGGGGCAATGAGAGCTGAAAGCTAATAAGTACCATAATTTTTGGAAGCTCTTTATGAGACTTGAATCCCTGCTTCCTTCTATGAAGGCTTTTCTTTTACTTTTATATTGAGTCTCCATCTTCTATCTTTATGCACCTATTGAGAGAGCATAGTGGCCATTCTTAGTTTAATGTGCATTTTCCCAAAACTTGTTGATTGATTCATAACTTTGATGTTGCTTGTTCTTAAACTACTTGTATCTAGTCACCCTTATGAACTTTGTAGGTGTCCTATGCATTTATGTTTTGCTACACTATGAGGGACAAGCTGAATACCATTCTGATTATGTTTTCTATATGTGAAATAAACAAACGTCTTGCAAAGCATTGTTATTCTTGAATCTTTTGTTTGTACCTTTTCATGTTACAACATAGTTGCTATGTGTTATTGTTAGAACTATATCTTTCATGCTATGTTAAAGTACTATGATCCCAGCTATCAATGTTCTACAAATACTTTGATCAAGATTATGATGGTGCATGTCACCTCAAAAATTGTTCTTTTTATCACTTACCTACTCAAGGATGAGCAGGAGTTAAGCTTAGGGATGTTGATACGTTGCAAACGTATCTATAATTTTTTATGTTCCATGCTTGTTTTATATCTACTTTCTTATGTTTTGTCCACACTTTGGAGTATTTTTATACACTTTCTGGGACTAACCTATTAACAAGATGTCACAGTGCCAGTTGCCGGTTTTCTGCTGTTTTGGTTCCAGAAAAGCCAGAAAATGAATATTCTTGGAATTGGACGGGACAAAAGCCAAAGTCAATATTTCACCGAGGGGAACACGGAGCCAGAAGACAAGACGGAGAAGGGCCTCAAGGGGGCCACACCCCCTGGTCGCGCGGCCTGGCCCGCGCCTAGTGTGGTGCAGCTGCCTCGGGCACCCCCTCGGCCTCCCCATTCGCCTATAAGAAGCGTCCGATGCAGAAACCCTAAGGACTCGATCAAAATTCCACGAAAGAGTCCATAACCACCTCCATCTCCATCCCTAGATCGGGAGGGATATGAAGCTCTTCCCGGCACCCTGCTAGAGGGGATAGATCACCCTGGAGGCCTTCTTCATCACCATGCCTGCCTCCTATGTGATGCATGAGTAGTTCATCCCTGGACTACGGGTCCATGTAGTAGCTAGATGGTTGGTTCTTCTCCTATGTGCTACCATGTTTAGATCTTGTGAGCTCCATTCATGATCAAGATCATCTATTTGTAATCCTACATGTTGTGTTTGCGGGGATCCGATGGATATTTCATATTGATTATTGATTCTATCATGTCTTTTCTATTTGTGATCTTGCATGCTTTCCATTGTTAGTAGCTATCTTGGCCGAGTAGATGCTAGCACTCCAAGAGGGAGTATTTTTTCTCGATAGTGGGTTCATACCTCTAGGAATCTGGGGAAGTGACAAAAATCTCTAAGGTACTAGATGTGTTGTTGCTACTAGGGAGAAAATATCAATCATTTGTTCATAGAACAACACTTTACACACTTTGCTTAATGCAATTATCTGTTGCTTGCAACTTAATACTGGAGGGGGTTCGGATGATATCCTGAAGATGAATTATTAGTCATAGATGCAGTTGGATTACGGTCTATGTATAATGTTGTAATGCCCAATCAAATCTCATAGGAGTCAAGATGATTAGTATATGCATCTATGCTTTCTCGATGTTTGTCAATTGCCCCGCTGTAATTTGTTCACCCAACATGTCAACTATCTTAAGGAGAATCACCTCTAGTGAACTATGGACCCCGGTCCATTCTTTACCATAAATCTACAAAGCTATTTACTGTTTTCTGTTTACTTTCTGCAAGCTATTACTATCTTCCACACAGTACATTTAATCCTTTGTTTTCAGCAAAACCTGTGAGATTGACAACCTCATTACAAGTTGGGGGCAAAGTTCTGTGGTTGTTTTGTGCAGGATTCCAAGTTGGAAACAACACCTTGGAGGTGTTTCCTTGCTCCTACTGGTTCGATAACCTTGGTTTCATAACTGAGGGAAACTTGCTGCTATGCTCATCATACCTTCCTCTTGGGGTTCCCCAATGAGCTCGATATATCTTGAGCCATCACGCCCCAAACTAGTTTGTGACCCGAAGAAATAAGATGTGAATCAAGCTTAGGCGAAGGGGGATCCGTAAAGTATCCCACATGTGGATAGTGCGATAGTCAAGGAACATGCATCGAGTACTCGGGTCCTATGGGACACAAGTGAGCGTGGAAGAACCAAATAACAGCTATTGCCCACTGATGCCTCTTTACTTAGTTATCCCATTACTACACAGTTTAAGTTGTTTAGGTACCTCATTATCCAAAGACTCGCACAAACCCTACACATGCAATTCTACGACTTGCATGGCTCAGGCAACTCCTGTAGTAATGGCTCATAGGATTGAGGGTACAAGCTTTGGTGAGGTTTAAAAGTAAAGGCTATGCAGTACTTGAGATTTCAATTAAATGCGAATCCTGACACAATGATGCAAGAATAAAGATAGAGGCATAAGTGCTATATGTAATGCAAGCATGGGGAATTGCTAGCCTGTCAGATCAACAGTAGGGTAACCGGAATTTGGGTAGTACTCTTGGGTCTCTTGATAGCTCCCTTGCTCGGCGTCTATCCGGAATAAGAACCAAACACACAGAGGGCCATAATAAATAAGAGTGTGAAAACATACGAACATATGAAACAAGCACAACAAGGTATGCCCTGATGGAATGATGCACAATTACATGGTATAACATAGCATGGCATAGGTGAGGTGTGGGAATAATAATAAAGCCCTTAGTTTAATTATTTAGGCATGTTTTGCTCCCATAAACCATGCAGGATACTTAATATTTATATGATGCATGCTTCAATTGATATCATGGAATGCATAGTTAGAACGAGCTTGTCACGCTAATCGATTTAGACATATTATTTATCGAATTTGGAATTACGGAATTAAAGTTATGAATTTATTAAGATAAAGGAATATTAGTGGTATTTATTAATTCGAAAATGTTAATTGCCCAGAAAATAATTTGAATAGCATATTCATATTCCTGGCATTTTTTGATCTCATAACATATATCATTTATATTATTTGGAATTATTAATTTAAAATATTATTTAAATGCAACTTAAGTCAAATTGGGTCAAAAGTCAAAGGTTTGACTAGATAGTGTTGACCTAGAAAATATTTGAATACATATTTGACTTCACATTAAAAACAATTCATATTTCATATTAAGTTTGAATTCAAATTCAAATTCAATTAAAAGTTATGAATTAATTGATAGATATTCCTATTCTGTTTTTAATTTGAATTAAAAAAACACAGATAGTTTTTTTTATGCAGAGGCAACCTACACCCAGTCACAGACAGGTGGGGATAGGCCTCTGTGGGTCCACGCACGCGCTCAGCCAGCGGCTGTGTTGAGGGCAAACCTCTAGGGTGGCCCGATCTTTCATGAATCCCACTCAAATCGAGGATGGAGTGCGGGGGAAGGAGGGAAGGATGAACACGATGAACTCACGCACGAGAACACGATGAACACACACACGCAAAACCACGATACACACCAATAGCTCACGGCGGCGGTGACCGGTCCGGCGCAATCCCTAGGATCAGCGTCGGGTGGAGGACTCTCTCTCGAACCGGCACGGTGAGATGGTAGACTCGGTGAGATCCTGACGTCTAGGAAAAGGGACTTCGATGCCTAGGCCTTGTACAACGTGGAGGCACGATGCAAACTCCAACGAGGTTTGGGATATTTGGTGCTCCTTTGTCAAAGGAGCATGAGGTAAGAACTAGATAGATCCACAAAGGGGTTTCCACTAATTCCAAATATCATGCTTGGGGTTTACAATGGAGGTGGGGGACTATATATAGGCCAGGCACTTAAACAGGGGTACTTTAGGAATAGAAGACAGGTTCTGGACAGACTAAGGGATACATGGGCCACAAGTGATATGGGATGGCCCGATCTTCTCAGCAAGCTCTTGTCGATGATATGGTGGATGATAGATAACTAGTGCGTAGCTATGATCTCTCCCGCTCGATCCCTGATGCCAATGCAATAGATCTCGAACCTTGTAGGATATTCACAACACCACACTCTTGCGCACGCAGCCGTGACCACGAACGGTAGTCTCCAATCTACTAATTTCCAATGGAACAACAGATCACACTCAATTATAGTTGGTAGATTCGTACACAGGGTAATTCCAGAGGTTCTATGAAAGAAACAACTCCAAAATATTTTAACGTGGTCTAAACCCTAACTTGTGATGGCTACGGAGGTTTATATGAGGGCTGGGGCATCCTCCCCTCTAAACGGGCCTAAAAACAGCCATAACTTGGCCCAAACTGACTCAGTTCGACTCAAACTGATACATACCGACCCATATATGGGTTTGGCCTTATTGGCACGCAGTCCAAACATCGTGGAACACCTCAAACATGTAATTCTGGGTGCACCATCTCTCTCTCTTGCTCATACGTGATTTCCTCATTGCCTCCTAGTGCACAACGCTTGTGTTATCAATAAACCTGATCATACAAAGATGCATAGACTTAGGTAGTATAAAGTTCTCATTAAGTAAAACATCAGGTTCAATTAGGAATGAATTCACCTGACAGTCATTATTGATTTGACTCAATATTTCCTTCCAGTTCAGGTAGTCAGAATCATCATAATCCCAGTATATATCCTCATCATCCTCCCTTTCTTCATGAAAAGCCATCCTCGGCTTTAGGTAAGCTGAAAGTGGGAGAAACAAAAAGAACAACATGTACGCAAAGTATATGTATTTATAACATGTTGTATTATTGTTGTTCACATGAAAAGTATGTCCAGTATACATCAAGCAACTTAAATTGCAGGTATAAGTGAAGTACAAAGAATCATGATCATGGTGAAAAACAACTAAATAGATAGTCATGTTCTTCAATATTAAATTCAGTTTTCTCAAAGAAGATCTATGATCAAATTTGTGAACAAGATCAAACCAATTCAATATGTTTGAAAACCAAATTGAATCATGCCATGCTTCAACTGTGCTACTCTGATTATTATGAACATGATCATGTTGTCCAGTATGTAAAATGCAACTCAATTTGCAAATATAAGTGAAGTATAAAGCATTAGCACAACTAGACAATGAATTTTAGGACAAACACAACGAATATGAAAACTTGGGTTCTATTCTAGCAAGATTACAACGATCCAACATAGGTAAAATTACTTGTGTTGGATGCATTATATCAACTAGATCTGACTTTAGTTTCATATTATCACAAATCAACACAAAGTCGTCGACACACAACATGTATGGCTGGAAACAGCATGTTTCAGTTCAGCGATTCTATCACAAGTAATGCATATGTGATCCACAAGAAAATTTTCATGCATGCTATATTCACCAATCAGATTGAAAGTGAAACAAGGAGAATATGTGCTAGAATTCAGAAATGAAATTTCAGAAATCTTATCCATAGCACTACTCATACTCATAGGTTCATTTAGCATGATGGAATACACAATATCAACTGGTGGTATTCGAGCAAGTATTTCCTTATGTGTTATCAGTACCACATGATCAAAATTTGAATTTGGTAAACTATCACATGGTGCTGAAACAGTAGTGCAAGGCAAATCACAAGGAGGCTTCAGTAAAGGAATAAACTCACAATATGTCGCACATGTTGGCTGAAGCTCCAAATCAGTACCAATGTCATCAACAATCTCCGCAGTTGTAGTAGGTACTAAAACATCCTCCACAAGTGACAATGCATAGTCCAGTGATATAGGTTGTAAAATAGACGGCTCCCTTTCTTCAAAAGCAACCTGGATATCACAAGAAACAACACTAGGAGTAGAGATGATTACATTAGTAGAAACCTCATTTGTCTCATCAACTCTCACTCTCGGTTCTTCTACGACAGGATCAAGATGTGGTTTTATGTTGGGGGTTACAGGTACACGTAGGTTTTGACGCCTAATCTCCTGAAATTGCTTAATACGTGAACGTGCTAACCAGGTGTGCGTACCATTCCAAAAGATAGTAGGATCAAAACACTCATTACTAAACACAACCTGGAATTGACTACACCACTTTGTTCCCAACATAATATGACAGGAGTTAAATGCTCTAGGAACGACAAAACAAGAAATCTCCCTGCTAGGACCATAAATGGTGAGTGGAACTGATGCGATCTGAGTAACTAGAAGTGCATGACCAGAAGTTGCTAACATAAATGGTTTTTTTAATGCACTTGTGTATAATTGTAGCTTTTCAACAACCTCAACACTAACCAAATTTATGTAAGAACAAGTATCAATGGTAGTAGCAGCTTGTCTACCACTAATTTCTATGATGAAGTGGAACAAACCTGACGTAGGTACTACTCCTGACTCCTCTTCCCAAAATGTGTTGCTGCAGTAGGATTGTAATGGAAAGGGATAATCATCTGCATCCTTTTTCTGCATCATATCAACACTACTAGAAGACATGATTAGTACATTAGTGCAAAAACACAAAACTGTTTTGGTGGCACACTCACAACTCACTCAAAAACTGACAAGAAAGCAGATCTTACCGTTCCAAAGTGAATAGTGATGCTTACCAATTCGAAATCAAGGACTGATGCACTGATGTGATGAAGTGAATACCAAAGGTATAGAGAACGATCGCAGGACACACAGGTTATTTATGGTGGAGCTATAGGTATGGTATCCTAACTACACCGCAAACAAGTCCTAGTGCTGATCGTATGACAAAGACCCACGGAAACACACACGGTGGAGATAAAAGGGGCAATTGCAACTATGAAAATGAGCTCAATAAAGTGAGGTATGTCGGAGGAATGCTCGTGTTGCAATGCACAAGGAGAGACGCTAGCAATGTCTCAATGAAACGGGCACAAGATTGCTAAACTGGGCAGCCCGCAGAGCACTAAGCATGCTAGTCTCGTAGGATAGTTTTAGACACAAAGAAAGGTTTACTAAGGCTCACAAGGATAGGTACGCTATGTGGACTCAGTAAAAAAAATAAACAAAAAAAATTGACCTGAGAATTGGTCTCTGCCACGGCAGAAAAAAGGCTCAAAATCCTGTCGCGGCAGGATGTCGGCAGAATTTTTTTCTCTCGTACTAACACAGACTGGTCTGTGGTGCAGCGAGGGCCGATATTTTTTCGGATTTTTTTACGTGAGGTAGCTCACGCAAGGGCCGAGACTCGTCTGTGCTAAAGGGAGGTAGGCGATTTTTTTTCTCACGTACAACTCACAGCAGCTAGATAGAGATCGGTTTTGACTTTTTTTTCTTTACTTCAACGTGAAGCAAGCTCACGTACAGCTACAGATCCAATTGGTTTGCTTTTTTTCTCCTTCTTTTAAATGGATCTACAACCTCAGACTAAAAGAGAATAGATCTAATAGATCTAAGACTCAAGAACATGACGAACAGTCAAGAAATAGTCTAGGGACTCCGACAATGGATCAAAAACAGACAAAAACTAGACAAAACACTACGACTCAGATTTAGCAAAAAGGCTACACAAAAGGATTACGATCAGCAACTAGAACTCAAGAACAGTGTTATCTTGGCTATGACAATGAACTATGAACCCTAATATTTTTGTGTGGCTTTTTCTGTATAGGACAAAAACAACTAATCTATGGATGGATTTGTGGATGCTTACCGAGGCAACACTAGAAATCTGATACCAAGATGATATGGGGTGGCCCAATCTTCTCAGCAAGCTCTTGTCGATGATATGGTGGATGATAGATAACTAGTGTGTAGCTATGATCTCTCCCGCTCGATCCCTGATGCCAGTGCAACAGATCTCGAACCTTGTAGGATATTCACAACACCACACTCTTGCGCACGCAGCCGTGACCACGAACGGTAGTATGCAATCTACTAATTCCCAATGGAACAACAGATCACACTCAAATATAGTTGGTAGATTCGAACATAGGGTAATTCCAGAGGTTCTATGAAAGAAATAACTCCAAAATATTTTAACGTGGTCTAAACCCTAACTTGTGACGGCTACGGAGGTTTATATGAGGGCTGGGCCGTCCTCCCCTCTAAACGGGCCTAAAAACAGCCATAACTTGGCCCAAACTGACTCGGTTCGACTCAAACTGATACATACCGACCCATATATGGGTTCGCCCTTATTGGCACACAGTCCAAACATCGTGGAACACCTCAAACATGTTATTCTGGGTGCGCCATCTCTCTCTCTTGCTCATACGTGATTTCCTCATTGCCTCCTAGTGCGCAACGCTTGTGTTATCAATAAACCTGATCATACAAAGATGCATAGACTTAGGTAGTATGAAGTTCTCATTAAGTAAAACATCAGGTTCAATTAGGAATGAATTCACCTGACAGTCATTATTGATTTGACTCAATATTTCCTTCTAGTTCAGGCAGTCAGAATCATCATAATCCCAGTATATATCCTCATCAACAGGCCCAAATGCCTTTTCATGCCGGGCGTCGGTCGGACCGGAGACTCCGGTGTGTAGGCCTGAGACTCCGGTCTAGGACAGAGAATCCGGTGTAGCCTCTGGACCAGCTTCCGAAGGGGCTTTCAGATTGTCCCGGGGCCTGGTGCAGGGGGTCAGATCAGAGGTAGGGCCGGAGTCTCCGGCGTCTTCAGGCCAGAGACTTTGGCAGGCCGGAGACTCCGGTGTGCTCAGACCGGAGACTCCGGTCTGAGCAGCTCCAGTGGCTTCTGCTTCACGATCTGCTCCTTGTTCTCCATCCTTGGGTGCTTGGTGATGTGTTGGGGCTTCGTACCTGATGATGCATAGAGTAGTTGCATGAAGTAGCACACCATCCAAGGATGTATCAAATTGGCATGAGGAGAGGAGCGAGTTCACCTTAGCTTGTAGGAGTTTAGCTCGGGCACGAGTCATGGGTCCACTTGGGGGACTTGTTGGTGTAGATGTAGGAGCATCCGTAGGACAGACTACATCAGCTTCCCCCTTGGTAGAGAGTCGTCATCGACTCTTCATGGTTATCATCTTGAACATCTCCATGGTAGGGTGGGAGATCCTTGACATTGAATGTATTGCTTGCAAGGTACTTGGAGGTCAGTATGTCGATGATGTAGGCGTTGTTGTTGATTCTTTTGAGGACCTTGAAGGGACCATCTCCTCTTGTCTTTAGCTTGGAGTCACGTTCCTTGGGGAAGCGGTCTTTGCTTAGGTGTATCCACACAATATCACCTTCTTCAAAGATCTTCTCCTTCTTGTCCTTGTTTATCCTTGAAGCTTGGCGAAGGACTTGTTGTTTGATCATATCTCTTGTTTCTTCATGAAGCTTCTTCATATCTTGTGCGTGCTTCTGGACGTCCATGTTCGTGCGCTCATGGAGAGGTAGTGGAACGATGTCGAGCGCGGTGAGGGGCTCGAAACCATAGACGATCATGAATGGACTCATCTTGGTTGTTGAGTGCTTGGCACGGTTTTAGGCGAACTCGGCATGTGGAATGCATTCCTCCCAATCCTTTAAGTTTTTCTTGATCAACACATGTAGAAGAGTTCTAAGGCTTCGGTTGACAACTTTAGTTTGGCCATCAGTTTGAGGATGTGACACGGATGAAAAGAGGAGCTTGACGCCGAGCTTGGCCATGACTATCTTGCACAAGTAGCTCATGAATTTGACGTCGCGGTCGGAGACAATTTTTCTTTGCACACCGTGAAGACGGACAATTTCCATGAAAAAAAGACTTGCAACATGTGAAGCATCATCGGTCTTATGGCACGGTATGAAATGTGCCATTTTGGAAAAACGATCCACGACAACAAATATAGAGTCATGACCATGCTTAGATCTAGGCAATCCTAGCACGAAATCCATGCTAATGTCAGACCAAGGTGTATGAGGAATAGGCAATGGCATATAAAGACCATAGGGATTAGCTTGCGACTTAGCTTGAACACATGTCGTGCATCGTTGAACGTAGCGCTCCACGTCGCGCTTCATCTTGGGCCAAAAGTAGTGAGTGGAAAGCATGTCCAAAGTCTTGTCACGGCCAAAGTGACCCATAAGGCCTCCACCATGATATTCTTGGAGAAGCAAAAGTTGGAGCAACGATTTAAGAATGCAAAGTTTGTTTTGTTTAAAGAGAAAACCCTTATGCAAATAGAAATCATCAACTCCTTTGTCAATGGAGCACTTTGCGAAAATTGGTTCAAAGAACGGGTCGGAAGCATACAAAGTTTTTATTTCCTCAAGACCCAACACGTTGATTTCAAGTCTTGTAAGAAGGCTAGCGTGTTTGCGAGACAAAGCGTCCGCAACAACATTATCTTTGCCCTTCTTATACCTGACAATTTACAGAAAAGACTCCATGAACTCAACCCACTTAGCGTGTCTATTACTCAAGTTGGCTTGGCCTTTGAGATATTCTCATGGTCGGAATGTATGATAAATTCATTGGGCCATAGGTAGTGTTGCCAAACTTGAAGGACACGAACTAAGGCAAACAACTATTTGTCATAAATCGGATAATTAAGGCGAGCAACATCAATTTTCTCGCTATGGTAGGTTATATGATGTCCATTTTGCATAAGGACTCCTCGAATGCCAATACCACTAGCATCACACTATCTCAAAAGTTTTTGTGAAATCCCGTAACGCAAGGAGAGGTGCTTCGGTGAGCCTCTTTTTGAGTTCATCAAAAGCTTTTTGTTGTGCTTTGCCCCATACGAAGGTGACATTATTTTTCGTCAACTCGTTGAGGGGACAAGCAATGGTAGAAAAGTCTTTCACAAAGCGATGATAGAAATCGGCCAACCAATGAAAACTTCGGAGTTGACTCACATTTGTTGGGATGGTCCAATCTCGTATGTCCTTTACCTTGGAAACATCAACTTCAATACCCTTCGAAGAAACGACAAAAATCCAAGAAAAATCAACTTGTCTTTAGCAAAAGTGCACTTGGGAAGATTAGCATAAAGCTTTTCATGTCGAAGGATTTGCAAAACTTCCTTGACATGTGTTATATGGTCCTCAAGTGATTTGCTATAAACAAGGATATCATCGAAATAGACAACAACACTTCTTCCAATGAGAGAACGCAAGATATGATTCATGAGGCGCATGGAGGTGGATGGGGCATTAGATAAACCAAAGGGCATAACCAACCATTCATAGATACCAAGTTTGGTCTTGAAGGAAGTTTTCCACTCATCACCTTCAGCCATGCGTATTTGCTCGTAACCACTACGAAGAACAATTTTCAAAAAAATAGTGGCTCCACACAATTCATGATGAGGACATCCCTACAATTACACCTACCCCAATGACTACTGAAGATGCTTCAACTGTTGCAAGAAAGGATCAGTCCAATGAGATTAGAATTGGACCTATTACAAGAGCTCGTGCTAAGCAAGTGGAACAACAGGTGAATTTACTCCTAAGTGAATCTGGTACTTTGATTGATGAGAACTTTATACTGCCTAAGTCTATGCATTTATGTATGATCAGGTTCGTTGGAGAAACAAGCATGGCGCAAGGAGGAGAAGGGCTACAAGAGAAGCCCAACATGATGATCGCCCAAGGATGCACGAGGGAGGAGCGGGAGGAAGGCGCAAGAGAAGATCATCAAGATGAAGGCAAAAAGATCTGCCACGCCCGGAGTGTCCGGCCAGATCCACCCGGACTGTCCGGCCTGGTTGAGAGGAAAACTGGCGTGGACATTCAGTATGCCAGTTCGGATACTACACAGACGCCACCCAGAAACTTCAAAGTTTCCGGCCAGACCGGACTGTCCGGCACACTTCACCCGGAGTGTCCGGCCGAATTTGACCGGAGTGTCCGCCCGCCGACCGAATCTGGTCCGAGTCGGTTTGTATCAGTTTGAGTCGTTTGTGTTTAGTTTCGGTTTCTGGTCGCTCCAGCCGCCCTTATAAGCTATGGGACGACCTCTAGTTAGGGTTTAGACCACGTTAAAATATTTTGGAGTTGTTTCTTTCATAGAACCTCTGGAATTACCCTGTGTTCAAATCTATCAACTATAATTGAGTGTGATCTGTTGTTCCATTGGGAATTAGTAGATTGCATACTACCGTTCGTGGTCACGGCTGAGTGCGCAAGAGCGTGGTGTTGTGAATATCCTACGAGGTTCGAGAGCTGTTGCATTGGCATGAGGGATCGAGCGGGAGAGTTCATAGCTACAGGCTAGTTATCTATCATCCACCATTATCATTGCCATCCGCTTACTGAGAAGATCGGGCCACCCCATATCATCTTGGTATTAGATTTCCAGTGTTGCCTCGGTAAGCATCCACAAATCCATCCATAGTTTAGAGAGTGTTTTCGTCCTATACATAAAAAGCCTTACAAAAAGATTTGCCATAGACTAGATTGCATCATTTTCGAGTTTTAGTTGCTGATTGTATCTTCTCGTAGATCCGATCTGCAGTTTTTTTTTCCTTGTAGGAGTCTAGTTTCCGTTTGTGTCTAGGTTTAAGGTTTCATCTTGTTTTCCGATGTTCCCACCGTTACCGTTTTCGCAAGTATTTATCGTTTTTCTAAGTCCACATAGCGTACCTTTGTTTGCATACCATAGACACAGCCTATCTACAGCATCTGTGCCTAGGAACGTACCCACAAGACTAGTTGCTTTGCTCCGACAGGCTGCTCATTAGGGTTTGCAGTGCAGAAATTTTTCGACAGGCAAAACCGGACTATCCGGCCGAATCACAACGGACTATCCGGCCCAACCGGAGTCTCCGGCGCATATCAACCGGACTATCCGACCAAGTTCTGTTATAAGTTGCTATGCTCGTTTGCATTGAGTAATATAGTTGAAAAAAAAGAGAGAGAAAAGAAAAGAGAATCAGTATAAAAAAGAGAAAAGAGCTACAAGCCTGACAAAAAAAAACAAAAAAAAGAGATATAGAAGTGTGCATTATTGGAGGCCTTGTTGTGTATAGCACTAGTAGATTGAGCAATCTTGTGCCTGTTCTATTTGAGCTATTACTAGCGTCTCTCTTGTGCATTGCAATATTCCTTTTCATAAGTTGCTTTGCCACGTTTATCTCCATTGTGTGTGTTCCTTGGGTATTTGTACGATCAACACTAGGACTTGTTTGCGGTGTAGATAGGGTACCATACCTATAGCTCCACCTTAAATAACCTGTGTGCCCTGCGATCGTTCTCTATACCTTTGATATTCACTTCATCACATCAAGTGCATTAGTCTTTGATTTCGTTTGGTAGAGCATCTCTATTCACTTTGGAACGGTAAGATCTCCTTTCTTATTAGTTGTGAGTGAGTTGGGAGAGTTTCCACCATACAGATTTTGATTTTTGCACTAACCTACTAATCATGTCTTCTAGTGATGATGATGTTGTGTTGCAGAAAAAGAAGGATGAGGAGCTCGTCAATTGGCGTGAATATGAGGCTTTGAAATCCCACTTGACACGTGTGTTTACTAACACGACAGATGCCATTGACAAGAATCTCCAAGATATGAATATGAGATTGGATCAGCATGTTGGGACAGTTGATACTATCCAAACGCAAGTGGCTACGCTCAATGTCAATGTCACTACTTTGCAGCAGTCCATTGAGGGTGTGATAGCCGCCTTGCATAGAAGGGAAGATCCTCAACAAGATGATGCCTTTGATGATTTCGATGAGGGTAGCGCTGTTGATGCTGCTCCACATGTTGGCAGGGGACGTGCTATTCCCCCTGTCCATGCACCTGCTCATGGTCGTGGGTTTGCCCATCTTGGGCGTGGTCCACGTGTGCCCAACCAAGCTACTGATGATGGTTTGGGCAAGCCAAAATTCTCGATTCCTAAGTTTGATGGTTCCATTGATCCTGAAGACTACCTCACCTGGGAATTGAAGAATGAGAAACTCTGGCGATTATTTGACTATCCAGAAGATACGAAGGTCAAACTTGCAGTATCTGAATTTGATGGTTATGCTTTGCGTTGGTGGGATGCTCTTGTGCAACATAGGAGGGAGGACAATAAACTTCCTGTGATGGATTAGCGCGAGATGAAGAAAATCATGAAAGCTCGTTTCGTACCAACCAACTACTTGCGATCAGTTTTTCATAAATTGACGCAATTGAAGCAAGGCACCATAATAGTTGATGAGTACTACATGGAGATGGAGATGCTTATGCAGCGTGCTCGAGTTCGTGAGTCCATTGAGATGACCATGCAACGATTCTTAAACAATCTGAAGTTACCAATCAAGAGCATTGTTCGTCATCACAAGTATGAGACCATGAATGAGTTGTTGCCTCATGCTAGAGAGGCCGAATCCCAGTTGGCAGAAGAGGCGAAGTCACACGCTCGTTTTCCATCCTCCAGCAGATTTTTGGCCAGATCTACAGCTCCTAGTCACGCCACCAGCTGCTGCTCCATTTACACCATCGGCCAAACCGGCAAGTACACCTTCGTTTAGTTCTAATGCTCCGAAACCCGTTGTTCCTGCTGCTAGCTCGGGTTCCAACATGTCTACTGCACGTACTCGTGATGTAGTGTGCCATACTTGTGGAGGTAGAGGTCACTACAAGAAGGATTGTCCAAACAGCAAGGTTATGTTTGTTAATGAACAAGGTGAAGTAGAAAGTGGAGATGAAGCTTCTGATGATGATATTGATGACGATGAGGAAGGTGATGATGCATATGCTGAGCGTGCACCCACTATTGCCGTATCTTCACGTGTACTTAGTGTGCAACCGGTTGAGGAATCCCAGCGTTGCAACTTGTTCCAAACAAAAGCTCTAGTTGGACCAAACAAAGCTTGCAAGGTAATTATTGATGGAGGTAGCTGCAGAAATCTTGCAAGTAAGGAACTATGTGCCAAACTGAATTTGACATATTTACCTCATCCCAAGCCATACTACATACAATGGTTGAGCAACAATGGTGAGATGAAGGTAAATCATATGGTACGTGTGAATTTTCAAATAGGGCCATACAAAGATTCTATTGATTTTGATGTGGTTCCTATGACTGTTTGTCACCTACTATTGGGTCGGCCTTGGCTCTATGATCGCCATGTGCAACACAATGGCCGAGCCAATACATATCACTTAGAATTCAAAGGAAAGAAGATTACTATGCAGCCAATGACACCACAAGAATTGTGAATGATTCTCGCCAGAAGATAGAGGTGAACTTGAAGGAAGATACTACCACTCGGCGAGACTGTGTAACAGCTGTTCCTGATGTAATTGAGCCTAAATTGAGTGATATAACGAAAAGTGAGAGAGTGTGTGGTTTATTGATACTAGCCACCAAGGAGGATATGAGAGAGAGTTTCGTGAGGATCCTACAGCCATGCCACTTGTGCTCATGTATAAGGGCGAGGTATTGGTTTCTAACGACATGATCCCTATTTCTCTTGGTGTCTCTTCTGTTTTGCAGGATTTTGGGGATGTGTTTTCAGAAGACGTACCCGCAGGTTTGCCCCCATTGCATGGTATAGAACATCAAGTGGACCTAATTCCTGGCGCCACACTTCCCAACCATGCACCTTATAGGACTAATCCCGAAGAAACTAAGGAAATTCAGAAGCAAGTACAAGCGTTGCTGGATAAAGGGTACATTCGTGTCTCTCTTAGCCCTTGTGTTGTTCCTGTTATTTTAGTTCCTAAGAAAGATGGTACATGGCGCATGTGTGTTGATTGTAGAGTGATTAATAACATCACTATTAGATATCGTCATCCTATTCCACGCTTAGAGGATATGCTCGATGAATTGAGTGGTGCTGCTGTTTTCTCTAAAATTGACTTGCGTAGTGGTTATCATCAAATTAGGATGAAAGAAGGGGATGAATGGAAAACTGCTTTCAAAACTAAATTCGGTTTGTATGAGTGGTTAGTTATGCCGTTTGGTCTTACTAATGCACCTAGTACTTTCATGCGTTTGATGAATCATGTTTTGAGAGAGTTTCTTGGTCGTTTCGTGGTTGTTTACTTTGATGATATACTCATATACAGCCACACTGAATCTGAACATTGCACACATATTAGACAAGTTTTGCAAGTGTTACGTGATAATAAACTATATGCTAGTCTTGAGAAGTGTACATTTGCAAAAGATAAGGTCATATTCCTAGGATTTGTTGTTTCTAAACATGGAGTAGAGGTAGATCAATCTAAAATTGAATCAATTCAGAATTGGCCTACTCCGATGAATGTTAGTCAAGTGCGTAGTTTCCACGGTCTCGCTGGTTTCTATAGGCGCTTTGTGAAAGATTTTGGCACCATTGCTGCACCATTAAATGATTTGACAAAGAAAGGTGTTCCTTTTGTATGGGGCGCGGCTCAACACATTGTATTTGATACATTAAAACGTTTGCTTACTTCTGCACCATTACTTGCATTACCTGATTTTTCGAAGCAATTTGAAGTTGAATGTGATGCTAGTGGTATAGGCATAGGTGGCGTTTTGATGCAAGAGGGTCGGCCTATAGCTTATTTTTCTGAGAAATTGACTGGTGCTCGTTTGAATTATTCTATCTATGATAAAGAATTGTATGCACTTGTTAGAGTACTTGAGGTTTGGCAACATTATTTGTGGCCAAAAGAATTCATCATACATTCTGATCATGAAGCATTGAAATACTTGAAAGATCAATCAAACTTGCATAGAAGATTAGCTAAATGGGTTGAGTTCATTGAGTCTTTTCCTTACATCATTAACTATAAGAAGGGAAAAGAAAACGTTGTTGTTGATGCTCTATCTAGGAAGAACATGCTATTAACCAATCTTGATGTTAAAATTCCTGGATTAGAAGCTATTTGTGCACTTTATGCAACTGACCATGATTTTGCTGAACCATATCGTTTGTGTGCTCTTAGAAACGCATGGGATAAGTATCATATACATGATGGATATTTGTTTCGAGCTAACAAACTATGTATTCTAGAATCGTCGTTGCGTTTGTTCTTAGTGCAGGAATCACATGCTGGTGGTTTGATGGGTCACTTTGGGCATGAGAAGACATTGCTCATGCTTGCTGATCACTTTTATTGGCCCAAGATGAGGCGTGATGTGTACAGATTTGTGAGCCGATGTATTACATGCCACAGTCGAAATCTAAGCTGAAGCCTCACGGTTTGTATACACCTCTCTCTGCACCAACTATTCCACGGGAAGACATTAGTATGGATTTTGTGCTAGGTCTACCTAAAACTCAGAGAGGTCATGATTCTATATTTGTGGTAGTGGATAGGTTGTCTAAGATGGCTCATTTTATTGCCTGCCACAAAAGCAACGATGCGTCGCATGTTGCTAACCTGTTTTTCAGGGACATCGTGAGATTACATGGAGTACCAAAGACGATTGTTTCTGACTGTGATGTGAAGTTCATGAGCTACTTTTGGAAGACCTTATGGGGCAAGCTAGGAACGAAGTTGCTGTTCAGTACTACATGTCATCCCCAAACAGATGGTCAAACAGAGGTGGTGAATCGAACATTGTCACAGCTACTAAGGACCATGATTAAAAAGAATCTACGGGAGTGGGAAGAGTGTTTGCCACATGTTAAGTTTGCATACAACAAGGCTATGCATTCAACTACTCAGCTTTGTCCTTTTGAGGTGGTGTATGGTTTCAAGCCATTGACGCCACTTGATATGTTGCCTCTGCCATTACATGAGAGAGTTGATATGGAGGCATCAAAACATGCTGATTATGTGAAGAAAATACATGAGAAGACTCGAGAGGCTATTGAGAAGAAAGGCAAGAACATTGCTGCTGCAAGGAATCAAGCAAGGAAAGAAGTGTTGTTCGAGCCTGGAGATATGGTTTGGGTGCATCTACGCAAGGATAGGTTCCCACTACTTCAAAAGTCAAAATTGAAGCCACGTGGTGCTAGTCCTTACAAGGTGTTAGCCAAGATTAACGATAACGCCTACTCCGTTGATATACCTATTGAGGAGTTTGGTGGAGTTAGCAATAGCTTCAACGTTGCTGATTTGTCACCATATGCTAGAGAAGACCTTGGAGCGTCGAGGTAGATGCCTTTTGAAGGGGGGGAGATGATGAGGACATCCCTACAATTACACCTACCCCAATGACTACTGAAGATGCTACAACTGTTGCAAGAAAGGATCAGTCCAATGAGATTAGAATTGGACCTATTACAAGAGCTCGTGCTAAGCTACTGGAACAATAGGTGAATTTACTCCTAAACGAATCCGGTACTTTGATTGATGAGAACTTTATACTGCCTAAGTCTATGCATTTATGTATGATCAGGTTCGTTGGAGAAACAAGCATGGCGCGAGGAGGAGAAGGGCTATAAGAGAAGCCCAACATGATGATCGCCGAAGGATGCGCGAGGGAGGAGTGGGAGGAAGGCGCAAGAGAAGATCATCAAGACGAAGGCAAAAAGATCTGCCATGACCGGAGTGTCCGGCCAGATCCACCCGGACTGTCCGGCCTGGTCGAGAGGCAAACTGGCGTGGACATTCAGTATGCCAGTTTGGACACTACACGGACGCCACCCAGAAACTTCAAAGTTTCCGGCCAGACCGGACTGTCCGGCACACTTCACCCGGAGTGTCCGGCCGAATTCGACCGGAGTGTCCGCCCGCCGACCGAATCTGGTCCGAGTCGGTTTGTATCAGTTTGAGTCGTTTGCGTTTAGTTTCGGTTTCTGGTCGCTCCAGCCGCCCTTATAAGTTATGGGACGACCTCTAGTTAGGGTTTAGACCATGTTAAAATATTTTGGAGTTGTTAGAACCTCTGGAATTACCCTGTGTTCGAATCTACCAACTATAATTGAGTGTGATCTGTTGTTCCATTGGGAATTAGTAGATTGCATACTACCGTTCGTGGTCACGGCTGCGTGCGCAAGAGCGTGGTGTTGTGAATATCCTACAAGGTTCGAGAGTTGTTGCATTGGCATCAGGGATCGAGCGGGAGAGTTCATAGCTACAGGCTAGTTATCTATCATCCACCATTATCATTGCCATCCACTTACTGAGAAGATCGGGGCACCCCATATCAATTCATCAAGCATGTCATTGAGACGTGGTATGGGATGTCGATAACGCACGGTGATAGCATTGATTGGACGGCAATCCATGCATAACCGTGACGTATCATCCGTTCTTGGAACAAGTATCACGGGTACGACACTTGGACTAGTGCTAACTTGGATCAAACGTTTGGAGACAAGTTGGTTGATATGACGTTCAATCTCGTTTGTCTCCTCCGGGTTCGTGCGATAAGCGGTGCGGTTGGGAAGTGGTGCAACGGGGATGAGGTCAATGCGATGTTCGATGCCGTGAAGAGGAGGTAGTCCATGTGGAAGCTCTTCAGGGAACACATCCTTGAATTCCCGCAAAACAATCATCAAAGATGGAGGAACATTGGTTAATTCATTAGTTCCTTGCGCTAGTCCCTTGCAAAGGAGGACATAGTGCAAGATGGATGGGTTGTTCCGAACATTTCTCATCTCACTTTTGGTGGCAAGGAGAACACTCTTAGTTTTTCCACTCGAGTTTGGCTTGTGGCTCTCACTCAGTATGAGGTGTTTCTTTCCCTCACCGCTCTTCTCACAAGTAGGTGTTATGCTTTGTGCCCTCGCTAAAGCCTTTGCATTGTCTGCAATTATTTGGCTAGGAGTCATTGGTTGAAAAACACATGTTTTGTTGAGCCATTTGAAGGTGTATATATTGGTGTGACCATCATGTTGAGAAGTCTTGTCAAATTGCCATGGTCGACCAAGAAGCATGTGGCAACTTGTCATAGGAACCACATCACACTCCACCGTATCTTTGTAAGGACCAATGGCGTAGGAGACCGATACGGTATGCTTGATGTTCACGGACCCTTGGTCACTTAGCCATTGCACGTGGTAGGGGTGCTTGTGCGGATGGAGAGTGAGGTTGAGCTTCTCATACAACTCGGTGCTAGCAAGGTTGTGGCAACTCCCTCAGTCAATGATCACCTTATTGCCATTGATGTCGGCTCGTGTTTGGAAGATATTGGAGCGTTGGTCTTCATGCTCTTGTCCTTGAGTGGTCAAGATCCTTGTGACGACAAGCGATGGACTTGCGTCATGTTCAAACATGAGGAGTTCTTGGTCATCTTCCACTCGTTGCCTTGCCATTGCTTCCTTGACTCGGGCATCAAATTCATCTTCACTCAAGTACTCTTCATCCCCATTGTCATGGATGAACAATACCTTCTTGTTTCCACATTCGACCGACTTGTGTGCTTTGCCTCCACACTTGTAGCACTCATCGTTGAAAGGTGTGTCACTCTTTGCTTGTTTGCCACTTGGGGGCAGTTTTCCTTGAGGAAGTGTGGGCTTGAAGGAAGGCTTGGATGTACTTGAGGAGCTTCCATTGAAAGTTGGTGGCGTAGCGGTTGAAGCTTGCTTGTAGGTGAAATACGTCTTGGGCTTGTTGTACTTGATGTCCTCTTGCACTTGACGTTCAGCCTTTGTTGCGATGTGCACAACCTCAACCGTGATGTTGTATGTTTGGAACTCCACGATGCGCTTGATTGGGTGAGTCAAGCCAATAAGGAAACGTGCCATAGTTTTCTCCATGCGCTCATCAATGTTGGCACGAATCAAATTGTGTTCCATTTCCTTGAAGTACTCTTCCACGGTCTTTGTCCCTTGATGAAGCGATTGAAGGTTGTTGAAGAGGTCACGAGTGTAGTGCACGGGGACAAAGCGGGATCTCATATGAGCCTTCATGTCATGCCAAGTTGTGATTGGCGGCTCTTGCCTTGCGTCACGAGCAACTTGAACTTGTTCCCACCAAAGGTTGGCGTAATCATCAAACTCAAGCGAAGCCATGGCGACCATCTTCTCATTGCTATAGTTGTGCATGCAGAAGATCTTATCGACTTTGAGTGCCCATGAGAGGTATTCTTCGGGGTCATTGGATCCGGTGAACTTGGGAATTGTGAACTTGAGCTTGCCGAAAGTTTCTTCATCGTTTCGGCCATTGCGACGAGCTTGATGACCTTGTTGATGATCTTGTAGTTGGGAAGGTGGAACTTGGTTCTCGCATCCTTGTTGCGGAGCTTGCTCTTGATATTGTTGTTGAGGCGCTTGCTCTTGCTCTTGGCGCAGTTGTTGACGATGTTGAGGCACTTGGTCCCCATGAGGTTGTTGAGGAAGTGGAGCCTCATGACGCGGTTGATGATGAAGAGGAGGTTTGTTCCTTGGTTGGTGATGTTGATTAGGCACATGGGCCTCACGGCGAAGATCATGGTCGTGAGCCTGTTGACGTGGTGGGCGTTGCTCAACTTGTACCACTTGACTCTCCATGTTTTGGTGTGGTGGAGGAGGCGCCTCGTGATGACCATGGTGTCGGTGCGGACGTTCATGACGATGATGACGATGAGGAGGATCTTGTAGAGCTTCGCATCGATGACGAGCTTGATTCTCCAAATTAGAGTCATCACTTGTTGTGTCAAGTACGTGTCACGGGCGATGGTGATAGACTTGCGGTTGTACTTGCGGTTCTTCTTGTGGTTGCTCTTGTTGGATCACCAATGCCCTTGCGTGATGACGGTGTGCTTCTTGCCTTGCTCGTGGCCATGAAGAGAAATCACCATCATAGCTTGACGTTGCGGCGTGCCGTGGGGAAGGTACATAGTTCGAAGAACTTCCATCTTCCACCACGGGGGCATCATTGCATCTTGGAGCACTTGGATGTAGATCTTGTTGAAGAGGTGCATGACGACGCGAAGAACTTGCAGCACGGGAACACGGTCTTGCCATTCCGTCGATGAGGCGTCGAAGATTGTCATTTGTTTCAGCGACGGAGCGTTGAAGCGCTTCATTTTGGTGGCCGAAGTTGTGATACATTGCGTGCATTTGTCATTCGAGGTCGTCGAAGAGGTTGTCGATGTTCTTGAACTCGGCTTGCGTCTCGCCAAATTGTTCATCTTGTCGCGTCTCAAGGGCTTGGCAACATTCTTCGAACGATGAAGTGACTTGCGCGCGTCATGTATGGTCCTTGGTCTTCTTCTTGGGAAGGTGGTTGGCTCGACTCACCGTGCCTATCCATCATGCACGACACACAAGTGTTGTATATGGAAGTGAAATATATGGTGGTGTTAGCCTTGTACCTCACCTTGGGGATTGCACCAAACTAGAAACCACAAGTGAGAGGTATAAGCGTGCAAAGTGGAATTGCAAAGAAAACTCACACTAAAGAAAGAACTAACTCTCAAAACCTTGTTGGTGGTGGGTTAGGGTTGTGGAATGCCAAAGAACCAACCAAAAGAAAAGGGATAGTCAAAAGTGGGTAAAATCCAACAAAACCCAAGTCAAAGGCGAAGGTCAACAACTCAAAGGGGTGACAGGAACCTACGACTATATACACACACGTGGAGATTGTTGGGATTGACATGACTATAAAAATGAGCAAACAAAATGTCCTAACGAAGACTAAGCTCGTTGTCGTGCCAATTCAAGGAGAGACCGTGGCTCGTTTGTAAAGAGGAAAAATGAGCAACGGATTTGTGCACTTGCCTTGGGCGCTCTTCTTTCTCTCTTGCTTACAAGCTTTGAGACTCTCTTTTGCAAGGGAAGACTATTTGTCTTTTTCTTTTTATTTGTATCTTTTTCTTTCTTTTCTATTTTTTTGCTCTCCCTTGATGCTACCTAGTCACACTTTATATTGCTCTTGCACTCTCACTATCCAAGGACAAATGCACAATGCTTAAGCAAACACAAGATGAGCCACTCTCATGGGATAGGTACACCCAAAGAAAGATAGGGGTTAACAAGGTGACGAAAGTTATACCTTCTTTGATAATGAACTTGGCGTCAGTGGTGCGGGATGATGTTCATGGGCCGTGGTGTCGATGAGCGTGGGAGTTGTCGATGCGGAAGCTTGTTGTTAGTTGGCGACATGCACACAGGCAGAAACGAACAAGGGGAAATTAGCCAATGCAAGATTAGAGGCAAAACTGTCAAAATCAGGCGTCAGGGCAGGAGACTCCGGGGTTTCAGGCCGGAAACTTCGGTCCAGGCTAGAGACTCCGGTGTGGGTAGACTGGAGACTCTGGTGTGCAGGCCGGAGACTCCGGTCTGGAGTCAAATCGCGAATTGCTCGTGTTCTTGAGCGGAAATCCACGCCTTGGGTCCTCAAATCCACGAAAAATTGGCCAAATTGGGCTGGGAAAACGCAGGATAAAGCTGGACCAACTCCTAAGACAAGGTTTGGTCGGATCAAAACCACAAATAACACTCCAAATCAAGAGATCGATCCAAAGGCAAATATGGGGCTCTTTTTTGGGGATTTTCGAATTTTTGGTGGATAGAAGAAAATTTTGTGGGGGAATTCGTGAGCAACGAAGCCCATGATACCAATATGTTGAGGGCAAACTTCTAGGGTGTCCCGATCTTTCACAAATCCCACTCAAATCAAGGATAGAGAGCAGGGGAAGGAGGGAAGGATGAACACGACGAACTCACGCACGAAGAACGCGATGAACACACACACGCAAAACCACGATAGACACCAATAGCTCATGACGGCGGTGACCGGTTCGGTGCAATCCCTAGGATCGGCGTCGGGCGGAGGACTCTCTCTCGAACCGACACAGCAAGATGGGAGACTCGGTGAGATCTTTACGTCTAGGCAAAGGGACTCCGATGCCTAGGCCTTGTACAACGCAGAGGCACGATGCAAACTCCAACGAGGTTTGGCATATTTGGTGCTCCTTTCTCAAAGGAGCATGAGGCAAGAACTAGATAGATCCACAAAGGGGTTTCCACTAATTCCAAATATCATGCGTAGGGTTTACAATGGAGGTGGGGGACTATATATAGGCCAGCCACTTAAACAGGTGTACTTTAGGAATAAAAGACAAGTTCTGGACGGACTAAGGGGTACATGGGCTGCAGGCCCAAAGGCCTTTTCATGTCGGGCGTCGGTCGGACCAGAGACTCCGGTGTGTATGCCGGAGACTCCGGTCTAAGCCGGAGAATCCGTGTAGCCTCCGGAGGGGCCTTCGGATTGTCCCGGGGCCTGGTGCAGGGGGTCAGACCGGAGGTAGGTCCAGAGTCTCCGGTGTCTTCAGGCCAGAGACTTTGGCAGGCCGGAGACTCCAGTGTGCGCAGACCAGAGACTCCGGTCTAAGGAGCTCTAGTGGCTTGTGCTTCACGATCTGCTCCTTGTTCTCCATCCTTGGGTGCTTGGTGATGTGTTGGGTCTTCGTACCTGATGATTCATAGAGTAGTTGCATGAAGTAGCACACCATCCAAGGATGTATCAAATTGGCATGAGGAGAGGAGCGAGTTCACCTTAGCTTCTATGAGTTTGGCTCGGGCACGAGTCATGGGTCCACTTGGGGGACTTGTTGGTGTAGACGTAGGAGCGTCAGTAGGATGGGCTGCATCAGGCTGGGTGACATGTTGGCAAATCTGGGACTATGGGTTGTTTTCTTGGAAACTAGCGTATCTTTTTATAAATTCGCGGGCCGCGTCTAGGTTCTGAGGCTGACAGGTGGGGCTCAGGGTGGACCATGGGTTGAGGAACCCAAAGGTGTAGGGGCTAGCGGTAAGTTTGCCTCGCAAATCTTGTACTGCTACTGTTTCTCTTCTTTGAAGTTAACTGACGAACGCCGCGCATGGTAAAAAGGTTCAGAGACCGCGGGACTCGATCCCGTGACCTGGCGCATGATATGGTGGTGCGGAACCAGCGCGGTGGGTGCGGGTTGGGTGTTGGTTAGGTTAGCGGAGCAAGGTTATGCTACATGCGCTCAGCAACAACGACCGTAAATGGGCGGTGCCGGTAGAGACAGTGATATGCACGGCGGCGCGGCCAGCTAGGGCTTCAGGAAGTGGCGAGTGTCGGAGCCTGTAACTACCTCGGTGAATTACGCTCCTAGTAACAAGCCTGGATGAGCGGAAATGGTTAAAATAGTACGGTGGGGCCCAAATGCCTCTCACAGGTAGACCTTTCGGCCGTCCTAACCATTTCCAAACATCGGGACAAGAACGGGCGGCGTAATCGGCAGGCGAAGGGATCAACTACATACACAAATGAGTATGTATGCAAGCCACCATACAACAGTACATCAGAGCCATTCCATCTAAAAAGAAAGGAAATATAGCAACGCCATACGGCAAGATCCAAATATCCTAGATAGATATAATAGTTTAGGATATCTCCTCATACATCAAACATCAGAGTATCAAGCGGAAGCGGAAGACAAAATCCGAGTACGGATAAGAAGCAAATCGGCATAAGATGCCCCATAAATAAACACATCCCGCCCACAGATCTCACGGATCCCCGTTCCCGGAATCTCTACACCGAATGATCGTTGTCGGCATCGTCCGTCTCCTCCACCCAGTATCCATCTTGTGAGTGTACATGTTCATCTGAACCAATAATTTATCGTGTGAGACCCTAGGGGTACTCAGCCAGTCTTTATGCCTCTAAAGGGGACACAACCTGGGGTGACGCAATTGCAGCGAAAGATAAACCCTAACAATTCTACCAATACTCGCTAACCATCCTCCTAACCAGAGATAGACGGATGTCCGTGAATTAATAACAACAGTTATAACGGTAATCTTAACAGATCCATCCTCCTCCCCGCTTACCGACGAGGAAGCGGACGAACAACCCCCCCATCCGTTGGCAGTTCTATTATCCATTCCATGAGTGTTGCACTATTTACTAGTCAGGTACTTAGTCAAATTAACAGCGGTACTTTAGTTATTCTTGTCTATGATCGAGAAACTGTGCTCCAAGTCGTCCATAACCGCGGACACGGCTTTCAGAAAGTTTTACCCTGCAGGGGTGCACAAATAGCAACACACACTCGATCAACCTCGGAAAAACCAAATCAAAACCCAACGAGGCAGTCACGACAAAGCAATCACAGGATTCAGAAATATTTCAGGGGGCCACCCCATTAAGCTACCCGCGACGAAGTTGGCCGACTCCGAGACGGACTCAAGGTTTGCGCCAATGGCTGTAAACGACTGGGAACCCGAAAATGTGACTGGGCTTGTCGATACCACGAAAGCACTCCGCTTTCCTAAACAGTACAGTGTGCAGTACCTCGCACAATTTAAATTAAAGCAGTAAAGCATGGCATAAGTACAGGATAGTAAATAAAACCTCAAACTAGTTTGTGGCCCCAAGAAATAAGAATGAATCAAGCTCTGGCTCAGGGGGGTTCATAAGCCTCCCGGATGTGGATAGCGCGAATATTCAAGGAACAGGAATCAAGTACTCGGGGTCCTACGGGACACAAGTGAGCCTGAAAAACCAAATAGCAAGTATGGCTCACCGATGCCACTTTCATTAGTTATCCCATTACTACTCAGGTTAAGTTGTTTAGGTACCTCGCTTATCCATCATACACTCACATACCCTACACATACTGTTCTACGACTCGCATGGCTCAAACAACTCCTGTAGTAATGGCTCATGGGATGGAGGAACAAGCTTCGGTGGGGTTTAAAAGTAAAGGCTATGCAATACTTGGGATTCAGATTAATGCAATCGCGACTCAATGATGCAAGAATAATAAAGAGGCAATAGGTACTATATGTATGCAAGCATGTGGTAGTGCTTGCCTGGCAGCTCAGTTGAAGCGAGAGAAGGATCTGGGTAGTGCTCCTGGGTCTCTTGATATATCCCCTACTCAGCGTCTATTCGAAGAAGAACCAAACAAACAAGGGCCAACATAAATAAAATGCGCAAGCATATGAATTAAATGCGACAAGCAAACAATCATGCCATGATGAATGATGCACAATTTGCATGGCAATAAAGTAGCATGGCATGGGTGAGGTGTGGAATACAAGAATAAACCATTTTATTGAGTTTTAGCCTCATTTTAACCTCATATTAGTTGCTGTACACATTATATTTATATGATGCATGCTGCAAAACAGATCATGGAATGCATAAATAGAAAGGTCTCGTCGAGCTAATCATTTTAGACATATCATTTGTTAAATTTGGAGTTATAAAACAAAAGTTATTAATTATTTAAGGCAAAAGGGCATTTTATTGTAATTTTACTAAACTTGGAATTTTAAGTGTTCAAAATATAATTTGAAGGGCATATTTGAATTCCTCTCATTTTTCTGATCTCAAAACATATATTATTTGTATTATTTGGATTTAGAAATTAAAAGTTATTTAAAAACAGAATTAAATTTGAATTTGAAAAAGATTTGAATTAAAACAGATATGCAGAAATACTTTTTATACTCGGACAGTCCCAGCCACTGACGCTGACGGGTGGGGTCAACTGCTGACTGGGCAACGCACGCGCAGAAAGCTTTTATCACCGCGAGTTGTACTAGCCTATGCGGCAGACAGGTAGGACCAGCAACCCCAGGCCCACGTGCCAGCGAACGAGCGCGCAGGGACTGACAGGTGGGGCTGTGGCTGGAGCGCGGGTTGCGAACGGGAAAAGCCAGGGGGTTTCCTGTAAAAGTGCTAGCGCGGCTGACTAGTGGGACCTCTAGGAGCGCGGGTTGAGGCGAGCAAAACAGCAGGGGGTTATCTGCAAAACGGGATGCCATGTACTGTTGTTCTTCTCTACGCCAAGCGACAGATCGGTGTGCGGCCGGCGCAGGCGCGGCGCGTGGGGGGTTCGATCCAGGGACCTAGGGCTCGCGCGCGGAGGGCGGAGCCACTGCGGTGGCCTGGGGTTGTTGCTAGGAGGGTGGCTGGCGGCTTGATAACGCGGGGCTTCGCAGAATCGTGCAGACGCAGACACGTGCAGAGGGCATTCAACGCAAAGTCCGGCGAGGCTAGGGGGTTACAGAGAGGCGGACCATGTCCAGGGGTTTAGGGGCTCACCGAGGAGATGATGGTGGAGTTGGCTCGGGCAGAGGCGTTGGCGATCGTCGACGAAGCAGAGGCCGGGCGTAGCTAGGGTTCCGGCGAGACGCGTCGGCGTGTAGGGGTACAGGGGACCGTCTCCTCCTCGCGGCGCGGTCCAGGGCATAGCAGAGGGTCGCCTCGGTCTACCAGGCCACTCCACAGACGGGCTGCACGTCTGGTTCAACGAGATGGGGTGGAGGCCGACGGTGGCCGGCGAGAGAGAGTGTAGCCGGTGGTGGAGAGGAAGGGAGGCAGGCCAGGGCGCCTCGGCCAGATCTGGAGAGGCCAGAGGAGAGCCGTGAGGTGGTGGTAAAGCAGGGAGGGAGAGGAAGATGCCGTGGAGAGGTGGGTAGATGAAAAAGGTGGACTCGGTGCCACCTTTCTCTCCTTCTCCTCACGTGCTCGGGCTGGGGCAGGGGCAGGGCAGGGGCAGCTGGGGCTTCCAGGTGGGGACGGTAGGCTCGGTGGGGAGAGGCTCGGGCTGGGGGGCCCTTAGGCAGAGAGAGAAAAGAGAGGGGGAGGAAAAGAGGGAGCTCGGGTTGGAGCTAGGGTTGGGTAGCTAGGTGGCTCGGGCTAGGGTTTCTGCTGGGGATGGGGTAGCTAGGTGGGGCCAGGAGGCCAGCTAGGAAGAGAGAAGAGAGAGGCCGAGAGGGGTGATGTGGTATCTAGGGTTTTGTAGAGAGGGGGGCATGTTAGATTAGAGAGGGACTAGGGTTTAGGAGAGAGGGGGGGTATGGTGATGATGGGGTAGGTGATTAGGGTAGGAGGGTTTAGGTTTAGAGAGAGAGACAAGATGTGGGGTGGCAATCCTTTGACAAGATCAAGCTTGATCAACACAAGCTCAATCAAGATAGCCAAAAGAGAGAAAAGAAGAAAAGGTGGTGATGGCAAGGATGGATATGGTGATGGGGTTTTAAATGCTAGCATGCATCCAGCAAGACCAAGCATAAGGGGTAGAGAGAGATGAGGAAGATACACTCCAAGATTCAAATAAAAACCAAAAGGCTAGAAGAAGGTGGTACTTGCATGGCCCATGCAAACTAATTTAATGCCATGCTATTCTTGTGAAAACAATAATATTAAACATGGCATTGTTCCTTTGCATTTCCAAAAGTGGAATAAAGCCAAGCAAAAGAATTAAAAGAAAGTTCCCAGTGGAGTAGATGGAGATGATCACAGTGGATTATAATTGGGACTTGCTAGTGTGTGTATGCCACTAGATGCTTACTAGTCCCCACAAATATACCCACATGAGCATAAATCCATAATAATCCATATGGGAGCTAGGGAAAAGGGTTCCACTCACAAGGCATGCAAAGGTGGCCATGTGGCTCTCATATATCAATAATGTGAAAACAACATGATGCTAAGATGAGAGCATGTGGAAATAGAATTGGATCCATCCCAACCCACATGAGCTAGAGGTAAAACCAAATAAGTTGCAATGCTCATATATGGTGGAATGGTGGAATGATGGGGTGATGACAAGAAAGGTGGTGGAGTTAATAAAAGATATGCCCCCAACTCAACTTGGGCATTAAACAATTTATCAATAACCAAATACAATATCAAGAGGCAAATACAATTTACAATGCATATGAGAGAAGAACCAAATCAAAAGGGTTTTATATGATGCTCAAATGCAAGGTGGCATGATGACATGAGCATGATATAGTTATGATGCAACAATTATATGTAGGAAGGTAGCATTATATAGACTAGGCTAGTAGCATTGCAATTGTTAGACAATTGGGATGCTACAACTCTCCCCCACTAAACAAGAATCTCGCCCCGAGATTCCTAGGAAAAAGAAAAACAACACAAGGAGAGGCGGGTGTTCGAACGAAGGCGACCCTCACGTTCCCAAGATGGTGAAGAACTGAATGGTGCGACCACTACACCTTGCAAAACTTGCTAGACTTGTTGCGAGTCTTGCGTTTTGCTTGAGACACAAAGGGTTAGAAGAATTGAAGGATTGTCATGATACAAGAAGGATAGGATGGACGTAGCTTCGGTTTTCTCAAGAAACATGATAAAAGAATAGAACCACTTGTGAAAGAAAGGACAAGATGATGTATCATGGATAAAGAAAGGCACATCATTAAGATTAAAGATTTACTGATACGAGAGAGGATGAATCTTTATCTCGCCGGAAGGAAAAGAGGTAGATTGGATAGGTTTTGAACCACTATGACAATAGCATCGCATCTCCTCTCGGATTTGAGAAATGAAGTTCGGAAACAATATTGCCTTCAAACAATAGAGTCCCTTGATATTAACAGAAAGATTTAGTTAGACATCGTCGGATTAGATTCTTCTTGCGCCGGTAAGAACCAAATGATCACGCAATTGAGGTGAGCGGATATAACTTCCAGAGACGGATGTGAAGCCAGATCATCGTGGAATCCCGAGAAGCAAAGAACATGGAGGATCTGGAGTTTATCGTAGAGATACTTATTGCTTCTTTAGCCTTGAGGCTAACGCAGTAGATTTGTGGCTGATGTCATCAACCATAATTGGCTTTACCACCAAAAAAGAATTGACGAAACAAAAGAGGGAGATAATTCCTTTCATCTTGTTTGGGGATGTCAAGCACCGGTAAAAACGAGGATAGAAAAAGAGTTTGCGTTTGTTTCCACCAGATAATTGAGGATTTTGCTCCGTGTAGAAAGGTGAGATCACCAACAAGATATTATTTATTACTTTCTTCGAGAGAGCACTCCGGAAAAACAAAGACGGAAGTAAAAGTGTCGAGGGTTAAAGGCCACTTCTAACTTCCGTGGAATGAGTGAAATTGCATTAATTCACCAATTCAATGTACAAGAGCGAATGATAAGAGTAGTGGTATGGTAGCTACTCCATCCCGCACTCAAAGCATTACTCCGCACATGAATAAGAAATCCATGCAACCCAACTACCGAAACAGACTGAAGATATTGACAATAACTCATGGAACTTCGTTAGAAAACAAGGATAGATGCAAACGATTCGCTGGATTCAAGATAGATAAAGATGTTGATGTTGTCGTCATGTCTGAAGTACCAAGCCACCAGAAAGATATGAAGGAAGATTACGGAGACAACTGCAAGATTCAAAAGCTACAGAAAAGATAGCACCAACTTGAACGAAAGGAATACAAGATCTGGAAGGTCTTCATGGCCTCCGGTGGATTGAGCATAGACGATAGGGCGAGAGGGTTTCAAGAGATTACTTAACGAGATAGAGGTGAAAAGAACTCCATGTTCTTCTTGAAATGATTGAGAAAGATTTAGCAGTATTGAGGAAATCTTCGGTGGAACGACGATGATAACTTGCCAACAAGGAACAACTCCGGATTGGTTGAAGATGGAGGATGGAATTAACAATGGACTTGCTGATTCCAGAATTGAAGCGATCTATTTAGCAGAAGGACGTGGCCGAGATAGGTGACTTCAAAAAGTCAGAATTCTCACTTTGAGACTTTGCTCGCAGGCAGTGCTCATGAAGCTTGAGAGAAAGAGACACAGATGATCTTCCATGTACTTCCATTGATATCGAATAGGCAAGCATATTAACAACATATACCACCATGTATTGACAGGATATTCCCAGAATACCAAGTTCAAGAGGCGGGAGAAACGAACAAATGCTCGAAACACTTTCTGAGCTCAACGCTCTTAGAAAGATCAATATTAAGAGCACGGGTTCGTGTTGAAGAAGATGCACTGGAAGAATAGATTATCTGGTCCTTCGGAAGAGAACAGGAAATGCCACCTGGTTCGCATTGTCGATCGGATCACCGGTTACAAAGATAAAGAGATCTTGGTTAAGAACCGATGATAGCTCATACCTTAAGCAAAGCTATCAGAGACGAAAAGATGCAATTCCCTCGTATCCAGGAGAATTGTGCAGATATGGGGTTCAAAAAGATGTGCAGCATGATGGACAGATGATAGACCGCCGTAGTGCCTTGAGAAACTCCGGATTGCCAAAGATGCTTGAATATGCATAGATATGATCACGGTGTACTCAAAATCACAGGAGATAACCGTCACCATTTGGAGGATAGAGTTGATAGCATTTTCCATATTCCAATCGTCACTTATCATGAGTGGAATATAGCTATGCCGAGAGCCAAATTACAATCACCAGCATCGGATCGACACACGTTATGTAATTAGCCCAAGAGAATTGGAGATGAAAAGAAACTCCAGGATTAAGCGCCGGTGACGAAAGAATGAGTTAGCATGGACATGCTGATAAAAGGAAGATAGATAATGTTTCACACACAACTGAAAAGGAGTGTGGAAACACAGATGTATCAAAGAAAAATTTTCTGCATTTTTCGGCATTAAAATACCAATAGATGCGCAAAATCACTTAACAGGTAGAGATTAGCAACAGATGCTTACACAGAATGTGGAGTTGCTGGAAGGAAGAACACCCTTAAGAAGATGGCACCGGTTAACAAGGAGTGAGATAGATCGCGCCGGTTTTCCAAAAGCCTGTCAGTATGGAATGTACCAACAGTTGATAACCAAAAGGAAGATAAAGATAACAAATAGGATGCAACAGATAGACAAGCAATTACACACACACACACACATTCTATGGTACTACGGAAACCCAGAACACGTGAATCCTAGTTTGAATTTAAGAAGAGGATTGAAAACGTTACACTTCCTTACCAGAAAAGGGTGGTGGATGGGTAAGAAGAAAAGTGGAAGCAGTCCTACTCTCGCATTTTGTTTTTCCCTAGTATACATAGCTACCAAAAATATTTGCTAGACTGACAACGACCATTTGGCTGAGACCCTGAAGGGCGGGATCGCTCTGATACCAATTGTAACTACCTCGGTGAATTACGCTCCTAGTAACAAGCCTGGATGAGCGGAAATGGTTAAAATAGTACGGTGGGGCCCAAATGCCTCTCACAGGTAGACCTTTCGGCCGTCCTAACCATTTCCAAACATCAGGACAAGAACGGGCGGCGTAATCGGCAGGCGAAGGGATCAACTACATACACAAATGAGTATGTATGCAAGCCACCATACAACAGTACATCAAAGCCATTCCATCTAAAAAGAAAGGAAATATAGCAACGCCATACGACAAGATCCAAATATCCTAGATAGATATAATAGTTTAGGATATCTCCTCATACATCAAACATCAGAGTATCAAGCGGAAGCGGAAGACAAAATCCGAGTATGGATAAGAAGCAAATCGGCATAAGATGCCCCATAAATAAACACATCCCGCCCACAGATCTCACGGATCCCCGTTCCCGGAATCTCTACACCGAATGATCGTTGTCGGCATCGTCCGTCTCCTCCACCCAGTATCCATATTGTGAGTGTACATGTTCATCTGAACCAATAATTTATCGTGTGAGACCCTAGGGGTACTCAGCCAGTCTTTATGCCTCTAAAGGGGACACAACCTGGGGTGACGCAATTGCAGCGAAAGATAAACCCTAACAATTCTACCAATACTCGCTAACCATCTGCCTAACCAGAGATAGACGGATGTCCGTGAATTAATAACAACAGTTATAACGGTAATCTTAACAGATCCATCCTCCTCCCCGCTTACCGACGAGGAAGCGGACGAACAACCCCCCATCTGTTGGCAGTTCTATTATCCATTCCATGAGTGTTGCACTATTTACTAGTCAGGTACTTAGTCAAATTAACAGCGGTACTTTAGTAATTCTTGTCTATGATCGAGAAACTGTGCTCCAAGTCGTCCATAACCGCGGACACGGCTTTCAAAAAGTTTTACCCTGCAGGGGTGCACAAATAGCAACACACACTCGATCAACCTCGGAAAAACCAAATCAAAACCCAACGAGGCAGTCACGACAAAGCAATCACAGGATTCAGAAATATTTCAGGGGGCCACCCCATTAAGCTACCCGCGACGAAGTTGGCCGACTCCGAGACGGACTCAAGGTTTGCGCCAATGGCTGTAAACGACTGGGAACCTGAAAATGTGACTGGGCTTGTCGATACCGCGAAAGCACTCCGCTTTCCTAAACAGTATAGTGTGCAGTACCTCGCACAATTTAAATTAAAGCAGTAAAGCATGGCATAAGTACAGGATAGTAAATAAAACCTCAAACTAGTTTGTGGCCCCAAGAAATAAGAATGAATCAAGATCTGTCTCAGGGGGGTTCATAAGCCTCCCGGATGTGGATAGCGCGAATATTCAAGGAACAGGAATCAAGTACTCGGGGTCCTACGGGACACAAGTGAGCCTGAAAAACCAAATAGCGAGTATGGCTCACCGATGCCACTTTCATTAGTTATCCCATTACTACTCAGGTTAAGTTGTTTAGGTACCTCGTTATCCATCATACACTCACATACCCTACACATACTGTTCTACGACTCGCATGGCTCAAACAACTCCTGTAGTAATGGCTCATGGGATGGAGGAACAAGCTTCGGTGGGGTTTAAAAGTAAAGGCTATGCAATACTTGGGATTCAGATTAATGCAATCGCGACTCAATGATGCAAGAATAAGAAAGAGGCAATAGGTACTATATGTATGCAAGCATGTGGTAGTGCTTGCCTGGCAGCTCAGTTGAAGCGAGAGAAGGATCTGGGTAGTGCTCCTGGGTCTCTTGATATATCCCCTACTCAGCGTCTATTCGAAGAAGAACCAAACAAACAAGGGCCAACATAAATAAAATGCGCAAGCATATGAATTATATGCGACAAGCAAACAATCATGCCATGATGAATGATGCACAATTTGCATGGCAATAAAGTAGCATGGCATGGGTGAGGTGTGGAATACAAGAATAAACCATTTTATTGAGTTTTAGCCTCATTTTAACCTCATACTAGTTGCTGTACACATTATATTTATATGATGCATGCTGCAAAACAGATCATGGAATGCATAAACAGAAAGGTCTCGTCGAGCTAATCATTTTAGACATATCATTTGTTAAATTTGGAGTTATAAAACAAAAGTTATTAATTATTTAAGGCAAAAGGGCATTTTATTGTAATTTTACTAAACTTGGAATTTTAAGTGTGCAAAATATATTTTGAAGGGCATATTTGAATTCCTCTCATTTTTTTGATCTCAAAACATATATTATTTGTATTATTTGGATTTAGAAATTAAAAGTTATTTAAAAACAGAATTGAATTTGAATTTGAAAAAGATTTGAATTAAAACAGATATGCAGAAATACTTTTTATACTCGGATAGTCCCAGCCACTGACGCTGACGGGTGGGGTCAACTGCTGACTGGGCAACGCACGCGCAGAAAGCTTTTATCACCGCGAGCTGTACTAGCCTATGCGGCAGACAGGTAGGACCAGCGACCCCAGGCCCACGTGCCAGCGAACGAGCGCGCAGGGACTGACAGGTGGGGCTGTGGCTGGAGCGCGGGTTGCGAACGGGAAAAGCCAGGGGGTTTCCTGTAAAAGTGCTAGCACGGCTGACTAGTGGGACCTCTGGGAGCGCGGGTTGAGGCGAGCAAAACAGCAGGGGGTTATCTGCAAAACGGGATGCCACGTACTGTTGTTCTTCTCTGCGCCGAGCGACAGATCGGTGTGCGGCCGGCGCAGGCGCGGCGCGTGGGGGGTTCGATCCAGGGACCTAGGGCTCGCGCGCGGAGGGCGGAGCCACTGCGGTGGCCTGGGGTTGTTGCTAGGAGGGCGGCTGGCGGCTTGATAACGCGGGGCTTCGCAGAATCGTGCAGACTTAGACACGTGCAGAGGGCGTTCGACACAAAGTCCGGCGAGGCTAGGGGGTTACAGAGAGGCGGACCATGTCCAGGGGTTTAGGGGCTCACCGAGGAGATGATGGTGGAGTTGGTTCGGCCAGAGGCGTTGGCGATCGTCGACGAAGCAGAGGCCGAGCGTAGCTAGGGTTCCGGCGAGACGTGTCGGCGTGTAGGGGTACAGGGGACCGTCTCCTCCTCGCGGCGTGGTCCAGGGCGTAGCAGAGGGTCGCCTCGGTCTACCAGGCCACTCCACAGACGGGCTGCACGTCTGGTTCAACGAGATGGGGTGGAGGCCGACGGTGGCCGGCGAGAGAGAGAGAGTAGCCGGTGGTGGAGAGGAAGGGAGGAAGGCCAGGGCGCCTCGGCCAGAGCTAGAGAGGCCAGAGGAGAGCCGTGAGGTGGTGGTAAAGCAGGGAGGGAGAGGAAGATGCCGTGGAGAGGTGGGTAGATGAAAAAGGTGGACTCGGTGCCACCTTTCTCTCCTTCTCCTCACGTGCTCGGGCTGGGGCAGGGGCAGGGCAGGGGCAGCTGGGGCTTCCAGGTGGGGACAGTAGGCTCGGTGGGGAGAGGCTCAGGCTAGGGGGCCCTTAGGCAGAGAGAGAAAAGAGAGGGGGAGGAAAAGAGGGAGCTCGGGTTGGAGCTAGGGTTGGGTAGCTAGGTGGCTCAGGCTAGGGTTTCTGCTGGGGATGGGGTAGCTAGGTGGGGCCAGGAGGCCATCTAGGAAGAGAGAAGAGAGAGGCCGAGAGGGGTGATGTGGTAGCTAGGGTTTTGTAGAGAGGGGGGCATGTTAGATTAGAGAGGGACTAGGGTTTAGGAGAGAGGGGGGGTATGGTGATGATGGGGTAGGTGATTAGGGTAGGAGGGTTTAGGTTTAGAGAGAGAGACAAGATGTGGGGTGGCAATCCTTTGACAAGATCAAGCTTGATCAACACAAGCTCAATCAAGATAGCCAAAAGAGAGAAAAGAATAAAAGGTGGTGATGGCAAGGATGGATATGGTGATGGGGTTTTAAATGCTAGCATGCATCCAGCAAGACCAAGCATAAGGGGTAGAGAGAGATGAGGAAGATACACTCCAAGATTCAAATAAAAACCAAAAGGCTAGAAGAAGGTGGTACTTGCATGGCCCATGCAAACTAATTTAATGCCATGCTATTCTTGTGAAAACAATAATATTAAACATGGCATTGTTCCTTTGCATTTCCAAAAGTGGAATAAAGCCAAGCAAAAGAATTAAAAGAAAGTTCCCAGTGGAGTAGATGGAGATGATCACAGTGGATTATAATTGGGACTTGCTAGTGTGTGTATGCCACTAGATGCTTACTAGTCCCCACAAATATACCCACATGAGCATAAATCCATAATAATCCATATGGGAGCTAGGGAAAAGGGTTCCACTCACAAGGCATGCAAAGGTGGCCATGTGGCTCTCATATATCAATAATGTGAAAACAACATGATGCTAAGATGAGAGCATGTGGAAATAGAATTGGATCCATCCCAACCCACATGAGCTAGAGGTAAAACCAAATAAGTTGCAATGCTCATATATGGTGGAATGGTGGAATGATGGGGTGATGACAAGAAAGGTGGTGGAGTTAATAAAAGATATGCCCCCAACTCAACTTGGGCATTAAACAATTTATCAATAACCAAATACAATATCAAGAGGCAAATACAATTTACAATGCATATGAGAGAAGAACCAAATCAAAAGGGTTTTATATGATGCTCAAATGCAAGGTGGCATGATGACATGAGCATGATATAGTTATGACGCAACAATTATATGTAGGAAGGTAGCATTATATAGACTAGGCTAGTAGCATTGCAATTGTTAGACAATTGGGATGCTACAGAGCCCTGGCATCCAGGGTGCCACGTCTCCACACTGTACAAGCCATGCAACTTCAGGGCCTTCACCCTCATGAGGTGGGACGCCTTCAAGAGGAAGGGCGCCCCTCTAGGGAGCGGGCCTGAATGAGCTTCGCGAGGTTACCTCCCTGAGGAGGTAGCTGCGACCTCCTGTAGTGCCCTCGAACCTCGAATACTCTCGAGTGTGTCTGGGGTAGAACGGTAACTACACCATGTGGAGCATGGGCAACGGCCTCGACAACAAGTACAACCGGTATCAACCGCCTTGGGAAAGAGGACCTGGTCCACCCTCCTTTCACAGGGCCAGGGTAGGTGATCCGATGGCAGGAGGCTCTCTCAGTTGCCGTTTTGGTGAAAGAAGGGAAAAACGGAGAGCGTTGGGTAAGGACAAAGGACATCGACGAAGGATGCTTTATAGGAGGACGGAGTGAAGCGTGGCGGGCTGGACCAAGTCCACCAAAAAGTAGCCCCCTAGACCGAGATCATGAGGGGTGGCACTGTAATGACCCTCCTCGTCCGTGGACCGGGGGGAGAGGGCTGACGCCGCCCTATATAAGGAGCCCTTTCAAACCTCGAAGGGGGCGAACCGAAGAGATCTAAAACGCTAGACTTTCATCCACCATTGTAACCTCACGAGGCTAGCGAGCAATACAACCAAGCTGGAGTAGGGGCTTTACCTCCTCACGAGGGTCCCGAACCTGGGTAAAAAAACCATGTCAACTCTCTATCGTGCATCCGCTCCGCCATCTTAGCCCTCACCAGACTTCTTCGGACTCGCGTGTTCATCCCCCTCATGAACCAAGGGATCGTTGGGCCCTAGTTCCTTCCCGGGACAAATCTCCGACATCTAGCACGCCAGGTAGGGGGCTGAGGCGCGTTTTCATGATCTTTTACGACCTCGGCAGCATGTCGGCCGACAATGAGAAGCGCGCCGAGCGGACCGTCCATCGTGCAGCAAAAAAAGGCCCAGACAGAAGACGAGGGCGGCTCCTCCTACCATCTGTAGTAGGAGATTCCCCCTCCTTGCATGGCATCACATCGCTCTCCCGCTCACCCCGAAGGTCTACCTAAAACTCAGAGAGGTCATGATTGTATATTTTTGGTAGTGGATAGGTTCTCTAAGATGGCTCATCCCCAAACATATGGTCAAACGGAGGTGGTGAATCGAACATTGTCACAGCTGCTAAGGACTATGATAAAGAAGAATCTGTGGGAGTGGGAAGAGTGTTTGCCACATGTTGAGTTTGCATACAACAGGGTGGTACATTCAACTACTAAACTTTGTCCTATTGAGGTGGTGTATGGCTTCAAGCCATTAACGCCACTTGATATGTTGCCTCTACCATTACATGAGAGAGTTGATATGGAGGCATCAAAACATGCTGATTATGTGAAGAAAATTCATGAGAAGACTAGAGAGGCTATTGAGAAGAAAGGGAAGAACATTGCTTCTGCAAGGAATCAAGCAAGGAAGGAAGTGTTGTTCGAGCCTGGAGATATGGTTTGGGTGCATCTGCACAAGGACAGATTTCCACTACTTTGCAAGTCCAAGTTGAAGCCCGTGGTGCTGGTCCTTACAAGGTGCTGGCCAAAATTAATGATAATGCCTACTCGGTTGATATACCAATTGAGGAGTTTGGTGGAGTTAGCAACACCTTCAACGTTGTTGATTTGTCACCATATGCTAGAGAAGACCTTGGAGCATCGAGGTCGATGCCTTTTGAGGGGGGGAGATGATGAGGACATCCCTATAGTTACACCTACCCCAATTGCTAATGATGATGTTCCAATTGCAAAGAAAGATCAATCCAATGAGATAAGGATTGGACCAATCACAAGAGCTCGTGCTAAGATACTAGAACAACTGGTACTTACGAGAAGAAGGCGTAGCATGGAGCGAGGAGCTAATGGAACAAGGTGTGTTGATCTATGAAGAATGCGCGAGGGAGAAGAGGGAGGAAGCGCAAGGAGCGGTCCAAGACGAAGATCAACAAGAGAAGGAAGTTCTCTGCCGCGGCAGAGAGAAGCCCCAGTTCTCTGCCATGGCAGGCTGCTGCGGAAGGAAAACAGAGTCCAACTCTGCCACGGCAGGCTGCCGTGGCTGAGAAACCGACTGAAACTCTGCCACGGTAGAGGCATGTTTGGCCGAACCCTTTTGGGTCGGTTTGTATCGTAGTTGGTGGGACCACTCGGATCCCACCTTAGGCCGCTGCCTCCTGAACTCATAAATAGATGGGGGCGCAATAGTTAGGGTTTTTAGACCACGTTAAAATTATTTTGGAGTTGTTTCTTTTATAGAACCTATGGAATTACCCTGTGATCAAATTCTACCAATTTCATATGAGTGTGATCTGTTGTTCCATTGGGAATTAGTAGATTGCAAACTACCGTTCGTGGTCGACGGCTGCGTGCGCAAGAGTGTGGTGTTGTGAATATCCTACAAGGTTCGAGAGCTGTTTCATTGGCATCAGGGTTCGAGCGGGAGAGATCATAGGTACACACTAGTTATCTATCATCCACCATCAACATCGACAAGAGCTTGCTGAGAAGATCGGGCCACCCCATATCACTACCACTACCTCTCCATGGGCGCACTAACATGGATGTTGACAAGTGCGCACAAGCTATGAAGAAGCTTCATGAAGAAACAAGAGCTACTATCGAGCAACAAGTCCTTTGCCAAGCTTCAAGGTTAAACAAGGACAAGAAGGAGATGATCTTTGAAGAAGGTGATATTGTGTGGATACACCTAAGCAAAGACCGCTTCCCCAAGGAACGCGACTCCAAGCTAAAGCCAAGAGGAGATGGCCCCTTCAAGGTCCTTAGAAGAATCAACAACAACGCCTACATCATCGACATACCGACCTCAAAGTACCTTGCAAGCAATATATTCAATGTCTTGGAGATGTTCAAGATGATACCCATGAAGAGTCGAGGGCGACTCTTTCCCAAGGGGGGAGCTGATGCAGCCCGTTCTACGGACGCTCCTACATCTACACCATCAAGTCCCCCAAGTGGACCCATGACTCGTGCCCGAGCCAAACCCCTACAAGCTAAGGTGAACTCGCTCCTCTCCTCGTGCCAATTTGATACCTCCTTGGATGGTGTGCTACTTCATGCAACTACTTATGCATCATTAGGTATGAAGCCCCAACACATCACCAAGCACCCAAGGATGGAGAGCAAGGAGCAGATCGTGAAGCAGAAGCCACTCGAGATGCTCAGACCGAAGTCTCCGGTCTGCGCATACCGGAGTCTTCGGTCCACCAAAGTCTCCGGCCTGAAGACCCTGGAGACTCCAGCCCACCTCCAGTCTGACCCCCAAACCAGGCCTCGCCGGAGACCCCTCCGGAATCTCCGGTCTAGACCGGAGTCTCCGGTCCACACACCGGAGTCTCCGGACCGACCGACGCCATGCATGTAAAAGGCCTTTGGGCCTTCATCCCATGTAAGCTTTAGTCCATCCAGAACTTGTCTTTTATTCCTTAAGTACCCCTGAATGAGTGGCTGGCCTATATATAGTCACCCACCTCTATTATAAACCCTAGGCATGATATTTGGAATTAGTGGAAACCCCTTGTGGATCTATCTAGTTCTTGCCTCATGCTCCTTTGACAAAGGAGCACCAAATATCCCAAACCTCGTTGGAGTTTGCATCAGGCCTCCGTGTTGTACAAGGCCTAGGCATCAGAGTCCCTTTGCCTAGACGTCAAGATCTCACCGAGTCTCCCTTCTCACCGTGCCGGTTCGAGAGAGAGTCCTCCGCCCGTCGCCGATCCTAGGGATTGCACCGGACCGGTCACCGCCGGCGTGAGCTATTGGTGTGTATCATAGTTTTGCGTGTGTGTTCATCGTGTTCTTAATGCGTGAGTTTGTCGTGTTCATCCTTCCCTCCTCTCCCCGCACTCCATCGTTGATTTGAGTAGGATTCGTGAAAGATCGGGTCGCCCTAGAGGTTTTCCCTCTACAAAACATATCCATAATTTTTTATGTTCCATGCTTGTTTTATATCCACTTTCTTATGTTTTGTCCATAGTTTGGAGTAGTTTTATACACTTTCTGGGACTAACCTATTAACAAGATGCTATAGTTCCAGTTGCCTGTTTTCTGCTATTTTTGGTTCCAGAAAAGCCATAAAATGAATATTCTAGGAATTGGACGGGACAAAATCCAAAGTCAATATTTCACCGAGGGGAACACAGAGCCAGAAGACGAGACGGAGAAGGGCCTCGAGGGGGCCACACCCCCTAGTCGCGCGGCCTGGCCGCGCCTAGGGTGGTACAGCCGCCTCGGGCACCCCCTTGGCCTCCCCTTTCTCCTATAAGAAGCCTCCGATCCAGAAACCCTAAGGACTCGATCAAAATTCCAGGAAAGAGTCTGTAGCCACAGCCATCTCCATCCCTAGATTGGGAGGCATCTGAAGCTCTTCTCGACACCCTACCGGAGGGGAGAGATCACCCTGGAGGCCTTCTTCATCACCATGCCTGCCTCCGGTGTGATGCATGAGTAGTTCATCCTTGGACTACGGGTCCATGTAGTAGCTAGATGGTTGGTTCTTCTCCTTTGGGTTACCATGTTTAGATCTTGTGAGCTCTGTTCATGATCAAGATCATCTATTTGTAATCCTAAATGTTGTGTTTGCGGGGATATGATGGATATTGAGATGCTATTTCAGATTGATTATTGATTCTATCATGTCTTTGTTATTTGCGATCTTGCATGCTTTCCGTTGTTAGTAGCTATCTTGGCCGAGTAGATGCTAGCAACTCCAAGAGGGGGTATTTATGCTCGATAGTGGGTACATGCCTCTAGGAATCTAGGGAAGTGACATAAATCTCTAAGGTGCTAGATGTGATGTTCCTACTAGGGAGAACCAGCAATCCTTTGTTCATAGAACAATCGTATCGTTTACTTTACACACTTTTCTTAGTGCAATTATCTGTTGCTTGCAACTTAATACTAGAGGGGGTTCGGATGATAACCTGAAGGTGGATTATTAGTCATAGATGCAGTTGGATTACGGTCTATGTATAATGTTGTAATGCCCAATCAAATTTCATAGGAGTCAAGATGATTAGTATATGCATCTATGATTTCTCGATGTTTGTCAATTGCCCCGCTGTAATTTGTTCACCCAACATGTCAACTATCTTAAGGAGAATCACCTCTAGTGAACTATGGACCCCAGTCCATTCTTTACCATCAATCTACAAAGCTATTTACTGTTTTCTGTTTACTTTCTGCAAGCTATTACTATCTTCCACACAATACGTTTAATCCTTTGTTTTCAGCAAAACCTGTGAGATTGACAACATCATTGCAAGGTGGGGGCAAAGTTCTGTGGTTGTTTTGTGCAGGATTCCAAGTTGGAAACAACACCTTGGAGGCGTTTCCTTGCTCCTACTGGTTCGATAACCTTGGTTTCATAACTGAGGGAAACTTGCTGTTGTGCTCATCATACCTTCCTCTTGGGGTTCCCCAATGAGCTCGAGATATCTTGAGCCATCACGCCCCAAACTAGTTTGTGGCCTGAAGAAATAAGATGTGAATCAAGCTTAGGCGAAGGGGGATCCATAAAGTATCCCACATGTGGATAGTGCGATAGTCAAGGGACATGCATCGAGTACTCGGGTCCTATGGGACACAAGTGAGCTTGGAAGAACCAAATAACAACTATTGCCCACCGATGCCTCTTTATTTAGTTATCCCATTACTACACAGTTTAAGTTGTTTAGGTACCTCATTATCCAAAGACTCACACAAACCCTACACATGCAATTCTACGACTCGCATGGCTCAGGAAACTCCTGTAGTAATGGCTCATAGGATTGAGGGTACAAGCTTTGGTGGGGTTTAAAAGTAAAGGCTATGTAGTACTTGAGATTTCAATTAAATGCGAATCCTGACACAATGATGCAAGAATAAAGATAGAGGCATAGGTGCTATATGTAATGCAAGCATGGGGAATTGCTAGCCTGTCAGATCAACAGTAGGGTAACCGGAATTCGGGTAGTACTCTTGGGTCTCCTGATAGCTCCCTTGCTCGGCGTCTATCCAGAATAAGAACCAAACACACAAAGGGCCATAATAAATAAAAGTGTGCAAACATACGAACATATGAAACAAGCACAACAAGGTATGCCCTGATGTAATGATGCACAATTACATGGTATAACATAGCATGGCATAGGTGAGGTGTGGGAATAATAATAAAGCCCTTAGTTTAATTATTTAGGCATGTTTTGCTCCCATAAACCATGCAGGATACTTAATATTTATATGATGCATGGTTCAATTGATATCATGGAATGCATAGTTAGAACGAGCTTGTCACGCTAATCGATTTAGACATATTATTTATCGAATTTGGAATTACGGAATTAAAGTTATGAATTTATTAAGATAAAGGAATATTAGTGGTATTTATTAATTCGAAAATGTTAATTGCCCGGAAAATAATTTGAATAGCATATTCATATTCCTGGCATTTTTTTGATCTCATAACATATATCATTTATATTATTTGGAATTATTAATTTAAAAATATTACTTAAATGCAACTTAAGTCAAATTGGGTCAAAAGTCAAAGGTTTGACTAGATAGTGTTGACGCAGAAAATATTTGAATACATATTTGACTTCACATTAAAAACAATTCATATTTCATATTAAGTTTGAATTCAAATTCAAATTCAACTAAAAGTTATGAATTAATTGATATATATTCCTATTCTATTTTTAATTTGAATTAAGAAAAACATAGATACCTTTTTTACGCAGAGGCAACCTACACCCAGTCACAGACAGGTGGGGATAGGCTTCTGTGGGTCCACGCACGCGCTCAGCCAGCGGCTGTGTTGAGGGCAAACCTCTAGGGTGGCCCGATCTTTCATGAATCCCACTCAAATCGAGGATGGAGTGCGGGGGAAGGAGGGAAGGATGAATACGACGAACTCACGCACGAAGAACGCGATGAACACACACACGCAAAACCACGATAAACACCAATAGCTCACGCCGGCGGTGACCGGTCCGGCGCAATCCCTAGGATCGGCGTCGGGCGGAGGACTCTCTCTCGAACTGGCACAGCGAGATGGGAGACTCGGTGAGATCTTGACGTCTAGGCAAAGGGACTTCGATGCCTAGGCCTTGTACAACGCGGAGGCACGATGCAAACTCCAACGAGGTTTGGGATATTTGGTGCTCCTTTGTCAAAGGAGCATGAGGTAAGAACTAGATAGATCCACAAAGGGGTTTCCACTAATTCCAAATATCATGCTTGGGGTTTACAATGGAGGTGGGGGACTATATATAGGCCAGCCACTTAAACAGGGGTACTTTAGGAATAGAAGACAAGTTCTGGATGGACTAAGGGATACATGGGCCGCAGGCCCAAAGGCCTGTTCATGCCGGGCGTCGGTCGGACCGGAGACTCCGGTGTGCAGGCCGGAGACTCCGGTCTAGGCCGGAGAATCCGGTGTAGCCTCCGGACCAGCTTCTAGAGGGGCTTTTAGATTGTCCCGGGGCCTGGTGTAGGGGGTCAGATCGGAGGTAGGGCCGGAGTCTCCGGTGTCTTCAGGCCGGAGACTCCGGTGTGCGCAGACCGGAGACTCTGGTCTGAGCAGCTCCAGTGGCTTATGCTTCACGATCTGCTCCTTGTTCTCCATCCTTGGGTGCTTGGTGATGTGTTGGGGCTTCGTACCTGATGATGCATAGAGTAGTTGCATGAAGTAGCACACCATCCAACGATGTATAAAATTGGCATGAGGATAGGAGCGAGTTCACCTTAGCTTTTAGGAGTTTATCTCGAGCACGAGTCATGGGTCCACTTGGGGGACTTGTTGGTGTAGATGTAGGAGCATCCGTAGGACAGGCTGCATCAGCTCCCCCCTTGGTAAAGAGTCGTCCTTGACTCTTCAAGGTTATCATCTTGAACATCTCCATGGTAGGGTGGGAGATCCTTGACATTGAATGCATTGCTTGCAAGGTACTTGGAGGTCGGTATGTCGATGATGTAGGCGTTGTTGTTGATTCTTTTGAGGACCTTGAAGGGACCATCTCCTCTTGGCTTTAGCTTGGAGTCACCTTCCTTGGGGAAGCGGTCTTTGCTTAGGTGTATCCACACAATATCACCTTCTTCAAAGATCATCTCCTTCTTGTCCTTGTTTATCCTTGAAGCTTGGCGAAGGACTTGTTGTTTGACCATAGCTCTTGTTTCTTCATGAAGCTTCTTTATATCTTGTGCGCACTTCTCGACGTCCATGTTCGTGCGCTCATGGAGAGGTAGTGGTAGGATGTCGAGCGTGGTGAGGGGCTCGAAACCATAGACGATCATGAATGGACTCATCTTGGTTGTTGAGTGCTTGGCACGGTCTTAGGCGAACTCGGCATGTGGAATGCATTCCTCCCAATCCTTTAAGTTTTTCTTGATCAACACATGTAGAAGAGTTCTGAGGCTTCGGTTGACAACTTCAGTTTGGCCACCAGTTTGAGGACGTGACACGGATGAAAAGAGGAGCTTGACGCCGAGCTTAGCCATGAGTATCTTGCACAAGTAGCTCATGAATTTGACGTCGCGGTCGGAGACGATTTTTCTTGGCACACCATGAAGACGGACGATTTTCCTAAAAACAAATTGGCAACATGTGAAGCATCGTCGGTCTTATGGCACGGTATGAAGTGTGCCATTTTGGAAAAGCGATCCACAACAACAAAGATAGAATCATGACCATGCTTAGATCTAGGCAATCCTAACACGAAATCCATGCTAATGTCGGACCAAGGTGTATGAGGAATAGGCAATGGCATATAAAGACCATAGGGATTAGCTTGCGACTTAGCTTGCACACATGTCGTGCATCGTTGAACGTAGCGCTCCATGTCGTGCTTCATCTTGGGCCAAAAGTAGTGAGTGGAAAGCATGTCCAAAGTCTTGTCACGGCCAAAGTGACCCATAAGGCCTCCACCATGAGATTCTTGGAGAAGCAAAAGTTGAAGCGACAACTTCGGAATGCATAGCTTGTTTTGTTTAAAGACAAAACCCTTATGCAAATAGAAATCATCAACTCCTTTGTCAATGGAGCAGTTTGCGAAAATTGGTTCAAAGAATGGGTCGGAAGCATACAAAGTTTTTATTTCCTCAAGACCCAACACGTTGATTTCAAGTCTCATAAGGAGGCTTGCGTGTTTGCGAGACAAAGCGTCTGCAACTACATTATCTTTGCCCTTCTTATACTTGACAATTTACGGAAAAGACTCCATGAACTCAACCCACTTAGCGTGTCTCTTACTCAAGTTGGCTTGGCCTTTGAGATATTTCAACGACTCATGGTCGGAATGTATGATAAATTCATTGGGCCATAGGTAGTGTTGCCAAACTTGAAGGACACGAACTAAGGCAAACAACTATTTGTCATAAATCGGATAATTAAGGCGAGCACCATCAAGTTTCTCGCTATGGTAGGTTATAGGATGTCCGTTTTGCATAAGGACTCCTCCAATGCCAATATCACTAGCATCACACTCTATCTCAAAAGTTTTTGTGAAATCCCGTAACGCAAGGAGAGGTGCTTCGGTGAGCCTCTTTTTGAGTTCATCAAAAGCTTTTTGTTGTGCTTTGCCCCATACGAAGGTGACATTCTTTTTCGTCAACTCGTTGAGGGGACAAGCAATGGTCGAAGAGTCTTTCACAAAGCAACGATAGAAACCGGCCAACCCATGAAAACTTCGGAGTTTACTCACATTTGTTGGGATGGGCCAATATCGTATGTCCTTTACCTTGGAAACATCAACTTCAATACCCTTCGAAGAAACGACAAATCCAAGAAAAATGTCTTTAGCAAAAGTGCACTTGGCAAGATTAGCATAAAGCTTTTCATGTCGAAGGATTTGCAAAACTTCCTTGACATGTGTTATATGGTCCTCAACTGATTTGCTATAAACAAGGATATCATCGAAATAGACAACAACACTTCTTCCAATGAGAGAACCCAAGATATGAATCATGAGGCGCATGAAGGTGGATGGGGCATTAGATAAACCAAAGGGCATAACCAACCATTCATAGAGACCAAGTTTGGTCTTGAAGGAAGTTTTCCACTCATCACCTTCAGCCATGCGTATTTGATCGTAACCACTACGAAGAACAATTTTCAAAAAAATAGTGGCTCCACACAATTCATCAAGCATGTCATCGAGACGTGGTATGGGATGTCGATAACGCACGATGATAGCATTGATTGGACGGCAGTCCATGCATAACCGTAACGTATCATCCGTTCTTGGAACAAGTATCACGAGTACGACACTTGGACTAGTGCTAACTTGGATCAAACCTTTGGAGACGAGTTGGTTGATTTGACATTCAATCTCGTTTGTCTCCTCCGGGTTCGTGCGATAAGCGGTGTGGTTGGGAAGTGGTGCACCGGGGATGAGGTGAATGCGATGTTCGATGCCGTGAAGAGGAGTAGTCCATGTGGAAGCTCTTCAGGGAAGACATCCTTGAATTCCTGCAAAACAGTCATCAAAGATGGAGGAACATTGGTTAATTCATTAGTTCCTTGCGCTAGTCCCTTGCAAAGGAGGACATAGTGCAAGATGGATGGGTTGTTCCGAACATCTCACTTTTGGTGGCAAGGGGAACACTCTTAGTTTTTCCACTCGAGTTTGGCTTGTGGCTCTCAATCACTATGAGGTGTTTCTCTCCCTCACCGCTCTTCTCACAAGTAGGTGATGTGCTTTGCGCCCTTGCTAAAGTCTTTGCATTGTCTACAATTATTTGGCTAGGAGTCATTGGTTGCAAAACACATGTTTTGTTGAGCCATTTGAAGGTGTATACATTGGTGTGGCCCTCATGTTGAGCAGTCTTGTCAAATTGCCATGGTCGACCAAGAAGCATGTGGCAAACTGTCATAGGAACCACATCACACTTCACCGTATCTTTGTAAGGAACAATGGCGAAGGAGACCGATACGGTATGCTTGATGTTCACGGACCCTTGGTCACTTAGCCATTGCACGTGGTAGGGGTGCTTGTGCGGATGGAGGGTGAGGTTGAGCTTCTCACACAACTCGGTGCTAGCAAGGTTGTGGCAACTCCCTCCGTTAATGATCACCTTGTTGCCATTGATGCCGGCTCGTGTTTGGAAGATATTGGAGCGTTGGTCTTCATGCTCTTGTCCTTGAGTGGTCAAGATCCTTGTGACGACAAGCGATGGACTTGCGTCATGTTCAAACATGAGGAGTTCTTGGTCATCTTCCACTCGTTGCCTTGCCATTGCTTCCTTGACTCGGGCATCAAATTCATCTTCACTCAAGTACTCTTCATCTCCATTGTCATGGATGAACAATACCTTCTTGTTTCCACATTCGGCCGACTTGTGTCCTTTGCCTCCACACTTGTAGCACTCACCGTTGAAAGGTGTGTCACTCTTTGCTTGTTTGCCACTTGGGGGCAGTTTTCCTTGAGGAAGTGTGGGCTTGAAGGAAGGCTTGGAGGTACTTGAGGAGCTTCCATTGAAAGTTGGTGGCATAGTGGTTGAAGCTTGCTTGTAGGTGAAATACGTCTTGGGCTTGTTGTATTTGATGTCCTCTTGCACTTGACATTCATCCTTTGTTGCGATGTGCACAAGCTCAACCATGGTGTTGTGTGTTTGGAACTCGACGATGTGCTTGATTGGGTGAGTCAAGCCAATAAGGAAACGTGCCATAGTTTTCTCCATGCGCTCATCAATGTTGGCGCGAATCAAATTGAGTTCCATTTCCTCGAAGTACTCTTCCACGGTCTTTGTCCTTGACGAAGCGATTGAAGGTTGTTGAAGAGGTCACGCGTGTAGTGCACGGGGACAAAGCACGATCTCATATGAGCCTTCATTTCATGCCAAGTTGTGATTGGCGGCTCTTGCCTTGCGTCACGAGCAACTTGAACTTGTTCCCACCAAAGGTTGGCGTAATCATCAGACTCAAGCGAAGCCATGGCGACCATCTTCTCGTTGCTATAGTTGTGCATGCAGCAGATCTTGTCGACTTTGAGTGCCCATGAGAGGTATTCTTCGGGGTCATTCGATCCGGTGAACTTGGGAATTGTGAACTTGAGCTTGCCGAAAGTTTCTTCATCGTTGCGGTCATTGCGACGAGCTTGATGACCTTGTTGATGATCTTGTAGTTGGGGAGGTGGAACTTGGTTCTCGTGTCCTTGTTGCGGAGCTTGCTCTTGATATTGTTGTTGAGGCGCTTGCTCTTGCTCTTGGCGTGGTTGTTGACAATGTTGAGGCACTTGGGCCCCATGAGGTTGTTGAGGAAGTGGAGCCTCATGACGCGGTTGATGATGAAGAGGAGGTTTGTTCCTTGGTTGGTGATGTTGATTAGGCACATGGGCCTCACGACGAAGATCATGGTCGTGAGCCTGTTGACGTGGTGGGCGTTGCTCAACTTGTACCACTTGACTCTCCATGTTTTGGTGTGGTGGAGGAGGCGCCTCGTGATGACCATGGTGTCGGTGCGGACGTTCATGGCGATGATGACGAGGAGGAGGATCTTGTAGAGCTTCGCGTCAATGACTAGCTTGATTCTCCAAATTAGAGTCATCACTTGTTGTGTCAAGTACGTGTCGCGGGCGATGGTGGTAGACTTGCGGTTGTACTTGCGGTTCTTCTTGTGGTTGCTCTTGTTGGATCACCAATGCCCTTGCGTGATGACAGTGTGCTTCTTGCCTTGCTCGTGGCCTTGAAGAGAAATCACCATCATAGCTTGACGTTGCGGCGTGCCGTGGGGAAGGTACATAGTTCGAAGAACTTCCATCTCCAACCACGGGGGCATCATTGCGTCTTGGAGCACTTGGATGTAGATCTTATTGAAGAGGTGCATGATGACGCGAAGAACTTGCAGCACGGGAACACAGTCTTGCCATTCCGTCGATGAGGTGTCCAAGATTGTCATTTGTTTCAGCGATGGAGCATTGAAGCGCTTCATTTTGGTGGCCGAAGTTGTGATGCATTGCGTGCATTTGTCGTTCGAGGCCATCGAAGCGGTTGTCGATGTTCTTGAACTCGGCTTGCGTCTCGCCAAATTGTTCATCTTGTTGCGTCTCAAGGGCTTGGCAACGTTCAGGAAACTCTTGTCGAACAATGAAGTGACTTGCGCACGTCATGTACGGTCCTTGATCTTCTTCTTGGGGAGGTGGTTGGCTCGACTCACTAGGCCTATCCATCATGCAAGACACACAAGTGTTGTATATGAAAGTGGAATATGGTGGTGTTAGCCTTGTACCTCACCTTGGGGATTGCACCAAACTAGAAACCACAAGTGAGAGCTATAAGCGTGCAAAGTGGAATTGCAAAGAAAACTCACACTAAAGAAAGAACTAACTCTCAAAACCTTGTTGGTGGTGGGTTAGGGTTGTGGAATGCCAAAGAACCAACCAAAAGAAAAGGGATAGTCAAAAGTGGATAAAATCCAACAAAACCCAAGTCAAAGGCGAAGGTCAACAACTCAAATGGGTGACAGGAACCTACGACTATATACACACACTTGGAGATTGTTGGGATTTACACGACTATGAAAATGAGCAAACAAAATGTCCTAACGAAGACTAAGCTCGTTGTCGTGCCAATGCAAGGAGAGACTGTGGCTCGTTTGCAAAGAGGAAAAATGAGCAACGGATTTGTGCACTTGCCTTGGGCGCTCTTCTTTCTCTCTTGCTTACAAGCTTTGAGACTCTCTTTTTGCAAGGGAAGACTATTTGTCTTTTTCTTTTTATTTGTATCTTTTTCTTTCTTTTCTATTTTTTTGCTCTCCCTTGATGATACCTAGTCACAATTTATATTGCTCTTGCACTCTCACTATACAAGGACAAATGCACAATGCTTAAGCAAACACAAGATGAGCCACTCTCATGGGATAGGTACACCCAAAGGAAGATAGGGGTTAACAAGGTGACGCAAGTTATACCTTCTTTGATGATGAACTTGGCGTCAGTGGTGCGGGATGATGTTCATGGGCCGTGGTGTCGATGAGCGTGGGAGTTGTCGATGCGGAAGCTTGCTGTTAGTTGGCGACACGTACACATGCACAAACAAACAAGGGGAAATTAGCCAATGCAAGATTAGAGGCAAAACTGTCAAAATCGGGCGTCAGAGCGGGAGACTCCGGGGTTTCAGGCCGGAAACTTAGGTCCAGGCCGGAGACTCCGGTGTGGGTAGGCTCTTGATACCAATTTTTGGTGGATAGAAGAAAATTTTGTGGGGGAATTCGTGAGCAACGAAGCTCTTGATACCAATATGTTGAGGGAAAACTTCTAGGGTGTCCCGATCTTTCACGAATCCCACTCAAATCGAGGATGGAGTGTGGGGGAAGGAGGGAAGGATGAACACGATGAACTCACGCACGAAGAACGCGATGAACACACACACGCAAAACCACGATAGACACCAATTGCTCACGACGGCTGTGACCGGTCCGGCGCAATCCCTAGGATCGGCGTCGGGCGGAGGACTCTCTCTCGAACCGGCACAGCGAGATGGGAGACTCGGTGAGATCTTTACGTCTAGGCAAAGGGACTCCGATGCCTAGGCCTTGTACAACGCGGAGGCACGATGCAAACTCCAACGAGGTTTGGGATATTTGGTGCTCCTTTGTCAAAGGAGCATGAGGCAAGAACTAGATAGATCCACAAAGGGGTTTCCACTAATTCCAAATACCATGCCTGGGGTTTACAATGGAGGTGGGGGACTATATATAGGCCAGCCACTTAAACAAGTGTACTTTAGGAATAAAAGACAAGTTCTGGACGGACTAAGGGGTACATGGGCCGCAGGCCCAAAGGCCTTTTCATGGCGGGCGTCGGTCAGACCGGAGACTCTGGTGTGTAGGCCGGAGACTCCGGTCTAAGCCGGAAAATCCGTGTAGCCTCCGGAGGGGCCTTCAGATTGTCCCGGGCCCTGGTGCAGGGGATCAGACCGGAGGTAGGGCCGGATTCTCCGGTGTCTTCTGGCCGGAGACTTTGGCAGGCCGAAGACTCCAATGTGCACAGACCAGAGACTCCGGTCTAAGGAGCTCTAGTGGCTTCTGCTTCACGATCTGCTCCTTATTCTCCATCCTTGGGTGCTTGGTGATGTGTTGGGTCTTCGTACCTGATGATGCATATAGTAGTTGCATGAAGTAGCACACCATCCAAGGATTTATCAAATTGGCATGAGGAGAGGAGCGAGTTCACCTTAGCTTGTACGAGTTTGGCTCGGGCACGAGTCATGGGTCCACTTGGGGGATTTGTTGGTGTAGACGTAGGAGTGTCCGTAGGACGGGCTGCATCAGGCTGGGTGACATGTTGGCAAATCTGGGACTATGGGTTGTTTTCTTGGAAACTAGGGTATCTGTTTATAAATTCGCAGGCCGCGGCTAGGTTCTGAGGCTAACAAGTGGGGCTCAGGGTGGACCATGGGTTGACGAACCAAAAGGTGTAGGGGCTAGCGGTAAGGTTGCCTCGCGAATCTTGTGCTGCTACTGTTTCTCTTCTCTGAAGTTAACTGACGAACGCCGCGCATGGTAAAAAGGTTCAGAGACCGTGGGACTCGATCCGATGACCTAGCGCACGATATGGTGGTGCGGAACCAGCGCGGTGGCTGCGGGTTGGGTGTTTGTTAGGTTAGCGGAGCAAGGTTATGCTATATGCGCTCAGCAACAACGACCATAAATGGGCGGCGCCGGTAGAGACAGCAATATGCACGGCGGCGCGGCCAGCTAGGGCTTCAGGAAGTGGCAAGTGTGGGAGCCCTGGCATCCGGGGTGCCACGTCTCCACACTGTACAGGCCATGCAGCTTAAGGGCCTTCACCCTTGTGAGGTGGGACGCCTTCAAGAGGAAGGGCGCCCCTCTAGGGAGCGGGCCCGATTGAGCTTCACGAGGTTACCTCCCTGAGGAGGTAGCCACGACCTCATGTAGTGCCCTCAAACCTCGAATACTCTCGAGTGTGTCCGGGGTAGAACGGTAACTACACCGTGTGGAGCATGGGCTACGGCCCTGACAACAAGTACAACTGGTATCAACCGCCTCAGGAAAGAGGACCTGGTCCACCCTCCTTTCACAGGGCCAGGGTAGGTGATCCGGTGGCAGGAGGCTCTCTTAGTTGCCGTTTCGGTGAAAGAAGGGAAAAACAGAGAGCGCCGGGTAAGGACAAAGGACATCGACGAAGGATGCTTTATAGGAGGACGGAGTGAAGCGTGGCGGGCTAGACCAAGTCCACAAAAAAGTAGCCCCTTAGACCGAGATCATGAGAGGTGGCACTGTAATGACCCTCCTCGTCCGTGGACCAGGGGGAGAGGGCCGACGCCGCCCTATATAAGGAGCCCTTCTCAAACCTCGAAGGGGGCGAACCAAAGAGATCTAAAACGCTAGACTTTCATCCACCATTGTAACCTCACGAGGCTAGCAAGCAATACAACCAAGCTGGAGTAGGGGCTTTACCTCCTCACGAGGGTCCCGAACCTGGGTAAAAAAACCATGTCAACTCTCTATCGTGCATCTGCTCCGCCATCGTACCCCTCACCAGACTTCTTCAGACTCGCGTGTTCATCCCCCTCATGAACCAATGGATCGTTGGACCCTAGTTCCTTCCCAGGACAAATCTCCGACATCTAGCGCGCCAGGTAGGGGGCTGAGGAGCGTTTTCATGATCTTTGACGACCTCGGCAGCATGTCGGCCGACAATGAGAAGCCGCCGAGCGGGCCCTCCATCGTGTAGCAAAAAAGGCCCAGACGGAAGACGAGGGCGGCTCCTCCTACCGTCCGTAGTAGGAGCTACCCCCTCCATGCATGGCATCACATCACTCTCCCGCTCACCCCGGAGGCCACCAAGCGCATGGTGTGCGAGCTCCTGGACCACTCACTGGCCGAACAAAGCCAGGAGAAGTGGCGCGGCCGTATCACCGAGCTCCTCAACGCTGCCACCGTCTCCGCGGAGGGCCCAGGGGATCGAACCACAGGCGGGGTACCAGGGGCTGGGGGTCGGTCCTGCCCCATCAGCACAGGGGTGCAGCAAAGCCGGGCAACGCCTCGCCACCACCCGCAAACAGCTGCCAGATCATCTCCCCTCCCGCCGCCACAGTACCACCATGCTAGCGCGAGGACCGCCTCGCCGAGGAAATCGCCGCTGCAGGGCTGCAGAACCATGCATCCCTCGACAGCAGCAGGGCGGTCCAGGCCAACGACTGCCTCGCCTTCACCAAGAACCTCCACAGCGTGGTCTGGCTGCATAAGTCCCGCCCAGAAACAGCGGCGCGCTACGACGACACCACAAACCCATGTGAGTTCCTCTAGCTTTACACCATAGGCATCAAAGCGGCGGGAGGAGAGGATCGTGTCATGGCAAACTATAACACCCCAAAACTTCTAATCAAGACTATCAAGTTCAAATCACCCCAAATTAGGGTTAACAAAATCTTTTATTAATAAAATGAATATGAATGCATGTTAGTTTGCATTAATGTGTGATTGATTGAAATTGCCATGCTTGATTGTTACAAATGATGAGAAATGGTTTAAAGATGAATGCTACATCATCTAGACCAATTACAAACAAAATCCAAAGAAAAAAATCAAATATGAATTAAATAAAGCAAATGGTCAGTTTGACAAAAGCTAACCACTAGGTCACTTTAGGTGTTGCTAGAAGATATATTTTAACAGAAAGAATTCTACTTCTTTTCATGCCTTGCTAGACCAAGTAAAAGTGGATCAAGGCCCACTTTACAAACTTACAAAAACATATTTCAAATCAATTTAATGGACAGTTGAAAATTGAATCTAGTTCATATGTTAAGATCACACTTTTTCAAAAACCTATCAAACCAATTCCCCTTGAACTCTCCAAGCAAACATGGATACTCAAGCTTAAGATCAAATCACTCAAAAAGTTTCACTCAAAAATTCCAAAGTAAATTTCTTTCGGCCATTTCATCAAACACCTTACTTACACTAAATAAGCTACTACCTAACTTCACTGTTTCCACAGTAATCCCTCGACCATTTGGTCTCCCCTTAAACCCCCTATCTCCACTGAGCCTCACCAAGCCCCAGACCAAGCCCCCTTAGTCGTGTGTACAGTGGAGCGTCGCCCATTTTTGGTTGTCGCCGGCCGATAGTGGATAGCACGCCAGGAGCATCACCGCCCTAGCCAACGATGCGCGCCATACACGCCGCACTCCACCTCCACCCCCTGTCCAAGCCTCGACCGCAGACGAGCCCTAGACCACCCTAGCACCACCGTGCCCTATGCCTCTATGCCATGCCCAGAGCACGCCAGCTTGCCACGCCCGACCAGCTCGCACAGACCGCGCCTCACCCCCACCTCGCGTGCCCTAGCTCGCCATGATCACCCCAACCCTGCAGACAACCCCGTTCGCCACCGCACGACCCGCAGTTGCCGCATGCTGTCGCAAACACCTTTGTATCCGCGCGGAGTGCCGCACGCTCCCGACCAAACCACACCGCCCCACGCCTCGCCTTTAAGCCAGCAACAAGCGCTAGGGAACACAACACCGTCCCCTAGCCTCAGCCGCGCCGTTAGCAGCCTGTAGCGTCATCACTGACGAGCTCGAACCCACAACGTTCGGTCCCCTCGCCGTAGTATAAGTAGAGGCCACCCCTGCCTCATTTCTCCACACCCCAGAACTCACCACTCCTCACTGATCCTCCCCCACTTCTTCCCAGAGCAAGGAGAGCTCTCTCTCGCTGGAATTTGGCCGGAGCCTGCTGCTGCTGGAGGAGAAGGGCGTCGTCGATTTCGACTACCCCAAGACCTGCCGTGACCATGCCTCGAACTGCCGTCGTCTACCACGTCGATCGCCCCTGTCGCTGACCCTAGCTGGAGCCCAGGTGAGCCTAGCCAGACCCCCACCGCCGCGCTAGGTTATTTTCCTCGCCGGAGTAGTTCGTCGTTGACGACGACTCCCAGTCATTAGATTAGAATTAGATCGCACGGCTCAGATTCGTAGATACCATTTTGTTTAATTAGTCCTGCTGACTAGTGGACATCGTTTGTCAACAGCCCGCTGTGCTGTGTAGTACAGTTGGGCCGGCCCATTTAGCTTTCCCACGTAGCCCAGAAATTCAAATAAGGATTTTTCCAATTTAGCTAAAACTAGTTTTTGTCCACAAATTCAAAAATCAATTCAGAGAGTTTCACTAAACCAAATTGCATGATTCAAGTTTTGTTAGAATGATATTTAAATTATCTATCCAATCCCGTTGGATTTAAATCAATCAGAGTTAGAGATAATCTATAGTAAAAATAATAAGACAGAGACTTTTCCAATTTCAAACATTTTTCAAAAATCAACCATAATATCTTTTGAGTTGATTCCAATTCTCAAAAATCACATTTGATAATATCTATCTGAATATGTAACAATATTTAGGTTTGCATGCAGTGACATTGGACTAGTACCAAAAGAATGCTATTAGGGCATTTCTAGTCACTTTAAATCTATTAAATGATAATCTTAAAGTTCATAAAATATGATCAACACTTTAAATCACATTCCAAAATGTATTAGAATATGTGGTGATGACATGTGTCAACATGATCCCATATTTTAATTGGAGAATATTAAATCTTAATTAATTTCAATGAGTAGAAATTACTTTTCTAAAATAAACTAAATAAGATTAAGTCTTTAATTCATGTGATGATTGTGATGATGCTAGATCATCAAGTGTGAGCCTTAGTGTGCTAAAGAGAATTATTTAAGTATTGTTTGGTGATTGTGTACCCCGTATTTATTTATAGACGATAGTATCGACCCTGGATACGAGGAGGAGGAGTTCTACCCAGAAGAAGAAGAGGAAAACTTCAATCACTGCTCTACTCAAGGCAAGCCATCACTAATTCCAAGCTTTAACCTAAGCAAGATGCATTAGGCATGCTTCGGTTATATACCTTTGATTTATACCAATCCCAAGTTTTACTTCCAAGCTTTATTCATTTACTTTACCAAAGTTCTTTATTTTTAGTTAGTGCTTTGTGACTATTAGATAGATAGTATAGATAGCATAACGAGTATAAAACTAGGCCTATACTTAGATGTCATTCTATGGCATGATATTGAAGATTATCACTCCTCATTAGTGAACACTCTTAACTTTAGTGGCAGTGCTAAGCATAAAACTTGATCACTTTAGATGGGAATACTTGGTGAAAATGATTATGAAAACCTTAGAATGATGCTTCATTCTATTGAAATGTTTTGACATGTGTTGAGAAACACAAATGGATTTGATGATGAAAATGTTGAGGCATGAGCCTTAGCCCTTTATAAAAACTGATGGTTGGGTTCGGATGCGATACCATTCCAATTTTATCGTACAACCACAATACCTGGATTGGGTAAGGCTTAGCCGGAAGTTTATATGCATTAGTATGGGTTCCCTTGCGGAAGACGTTTGAGCTGAGGCTACCTCATGAGTGTGAATTGTCCACCTATGCAGTGCCTAGGATGGCAGATGGCCATGGCTGGGAGGCCAAGCTCATAGGGAGGTGCCTATACTAGTGTGTAATTGAAAGGTTATGATTGATTATCCACATACTAAGTATGATGATTCAGGTTTATCCCTGACGGATGTATCGAATTTTGTGGTGAAAGTGTACCACCTCTGCAGAGTGTTAAACTATTCGAATAACCGCGTCCGCGGTCATGGACAGTTGGAGTGGCCATATTGTTCCGTCGACAGATGTTTTCAAAGTGACTTGTGAAGTGAACTATGATTTTGACTTGACCACAACAGGGTTGTGAATATGAAAACTAGGTTCCCACTTAAGTGATTTAGAAGATTTACTTAGTTTTCTTTACTTCTAAACTCAGTTTAGATAAATCTGGCTTTTTGCAAATAAACCTAGAGCTTAAGATTCCTATTAGAACTACCTTAATTGTTAGTGATAGTTTGTGAGTACTTAAAGAGTACTCATGGCTTTGTCCCTGGCTATTACCGTGGCCATACTATGAGGAGGACTATCAGGATGATGGACAGCAGGACGTCTACGACAACTAGGATCATCTCCCATCGTCAGCATTGCCTGTGATCCTGAAGATGGATCCCACTACTACGCTTATTATTCCGCTACTTGTTTGTATTAAGACTGGATCATGAGATCCTTTATTTGTGTAAGACCTTATTATGGTTTGTAATGGATGATGTACTGTGATATCCAATCTGTTATGTCTCGCAAAAGTGGTAATCCTGGGATTGTGATGTATGGCATAATAGGCATCTGGGATTAAAAAACCGGGTGTTGAGAAGTTGGTATCAGAGCCATCCTGACCATAGGAGACCCTAGTTAGGATGGACGTCCAAACAAAAACTTAGTTTCAAAAACCAAAGAAGTGAGTATTTATGAAAACCTATTCCCACTCTTATCCTTGATTCTTTCAAAAAAAATTGCATGTTCCTCAAAAATTCTTACCTTACTACATAAAATTTGACACACTTGATCACCTCACTAACTTACTCATCCTAATTTCTTATAGATGGAAGTCCAGTATTGCAAGTTCTACCAGTTGGGCAACAGAGGCCAGCTGATCTTTGAGAGGGATCTAGATGCACTATCAGAATATCTTGAGCGCCTGCATCCGGAATTCATTGGGGCTCAACTCAAAGATCACATAGGAGGAGATCTACAATGGCTGATAGTTGCAGATCTCCGAGGCAAAATGGAAGCACCTACTTCTGAGAAGATTCAATTTACCTTGCGGGAGAACAACTAGCTAGATGGATTAGCCAGGATATGCATGAAGCTCTTGCCCGTCCGTCAGGGAAAAACATCAACTTGATCCAGGGAACTCGCTTTGCTCATTTTGCAAGGCGTGATTCTATGGGAATGCCATTGGAGATGCCAGGACAACCGGAGCTGAAGCACCAGGTGGACAATCTTGACTTCATTTTGTATGATAGGCAAAAGGAATTGGACAATGCCCGAGCCTACGCCAACCACAACCTTGCCATTGCCGTCAAGAAGGAACAGACTATCGCCATGCTCGCCAAGGATCGTCAATCACTTCGTCGTCAATGCGAGAAGAAGGATCGCACCATCGATCGTCTTCGCAAGAAGGTGGCCACTCTCGAGAAGACCATCCGTGAACAGGAAGTCAAGCTTGAAGCAAAGGAGGAGGAGGAAGGTGATGATATCTAGGGAGATCTTCACTCTTACCTCAGTGATGACAACGACTACCTGGAGGATGATGCCATGGATTTCTACACTAATGATGATGATTCTGACTTCATTGATGATGAGTAGATGCACTTGATCACTACCGTAGGAGTGAGTTGTATCGGTCCCACTGTATCGTAGTTTCACATAATGGTTCTTAAAACCATCTGTTTTCTATTTGTGTGTGGTGTGTGTTTGTATGGTGTGCTTGAATGAATGAATGAATGAAAAGAAGTGGTTAGTTCGAGAAACCTGAGTCAAACTCAAAGTTAAAGCTTTTGAAACAAAACCATGAACCTTAGAAATTTCCCTCTTATCTCATTATCTATCTCAATCTTCAGATGACTCGTGGAAACCCCAGAGGAAGCAACTCATCCCAAGACCCGATGTTGCAGATTCTGCAGATGCTAGTTTCCGACCATGAAGCTAGTAGAGCCGAACGCCCAGCCAATCTAGCCACTCTGCAACAGATCGCCCAGATGGCCCATAATAATCAAGGCCCTAGAAATTAGGATCATCATGGATCCAAGCTCAAGAACTTTCAGAATACCAACCCACCTATCTTCAATAAATCTGAGGATCCCTTAGATGCTGATGACTGGCTGCAAACCATGGAGAATAACCTGGAGGTCGCAGGAGTTGACGCCAATGAGAAAGTACTATTTGCCACCCACTATCTGGCATGAGATGCAAGAGCCTGGTGGAATAGCACCCGTACCATGAACAACGGTCAGGTCATGACTTGGGAAGCATTCAAGATCAAGTTCAGCCGCACCCATGTGCCACAAGGTTTGGTCACCAGAATGAGAGATGAGTTCAGGGAATTGAAGCAAGGAAAGATGATGGTAGTTGAGTACCGCGAGATTTTTTTCCCTAGCTAGATATGCCCCTGATGAGATTAACATTGAAGCCAAGAAGAAGGAAAGGTTCCTGTGGATTGCATGATGAGATGCAAACGGTGTTAGTCAACATACGTTTTTGAGACCTAGAAGAGCTAGTAGACTCTGCCATCCAGATGGAAGGGAAGATAAACCAAGCCAATGACAACCGCAAGCGCTGCATGATGCACCAGACTAGGTCCCACAATACCCAGAAGTATTACCCCAACCCGTCTGCAGGATATGCCCCAAGAACCAACAGACCCCCGATGAACCGCCCAAGCTACCCCAATCGTAGCTGAGGAAATCTGAATTCTGGAGGAAACCACAACAACAACCCCGGCAACTCCAACAACTTCAACCATGCACCACCCAAGTCCAACAACAACAACAACAACAACAATACTGCCCCAAGGACTAGAAGCAATGTTGTGCTTGTTGCAGTCAAAGACAAGTCCCAGATTACTTGCTTCGAATGTGGATTCAAGGGTCACTACTCCAACGAGTGTCCCAAGAATTCCCCAGCTCAGCAGCAACGCTGTGTTCAGCCTGGAAGGAGATTTGCCCTAGGGAATTCACTCAACCGCAATGGCCGTCTATTCCACATGAATGCTGAAGAAGCTCAGGAAGCTCCCGATGTCGTGCTGGGTATGTTTTCTGTTAACTCAGTACTTACAAGAGTGTTGTTTGATTCTGGAGCATCGCATTCGTTTGTTACAGAAGAATTTGCATGCACTAGTAAGATTCAACCAACAAAATTGAAGCATGCTATGATAGTTCAAATACCTGGGTCAACCACCAAAGCTAGAAAAATTTGCAAGGCTATACCTATCAGAATCCATGGGATAGATTTTTATGCCAATCTAATAGTACTTGGAACCAAAGGTTTGGAAGTAGTACTAGGAATTGATTGGATGTCGAAACATAAAGGATTGATCGACTATGCCAAGAAAGCCATAACCAATGACCAATAGCTCTGGAGTATCAATAGAGCATGTATCTGAAACCTTGCCCCGTCAGTTCAAATGCAACAAGAGTCTAGCCCAACCAACCCTAGACCAAGTCAGAGTAGTCTGTGAATACCCCGACGTATTCCTAGATGAATTGCCCGGTATGCCCCCAGATCGGGATATTGAGTTCATTATTGAACTAATTCCTGGAACTGGACCCATAGCTTAGAGACCTTATAGTATGATCCCGTCTGAACTAGTGGAGCTAAAGAAGCAACTTGATGCTATGCTGGAGAAAGGTCTGATTCAACCAAGCGCATCGCCATGGAAATCGCCTGTTTTGTTTATGGACAAGAAATATGGAGGTAACCATTTGTGCACGGATTACCGGAAGCTGAATGATGTCACCATCATGAAAAAGTACCCACTGCCAAAGATTGAGGATTTGTCTGATCAGTTGACTGGTGCCAGAGTGTTTTCTAAGATTGATCTTAGAACTGGTTATCATCAACTCAAGATTCGTTCAACGGATATTCCAAAGACCGCCTTTACCACCAGATATGGATTGTATGAGTATACGGTCATGTCTTTTGGATGAACCAACGCCCCCGCTTATTTCATGAATCTCATGAATAAGATTTTTATGAACTTCCTGGATAAGTTTGTCATTGTTTTTATGGACGATATTCTAATCTATTCCAAGTCAGAAGAAGACCATGAGCTACATCTGAGAACCATCCTTGAAACCCTTAGAGAACATCAGTTGTATGCTAAGTTTAGCAAATGTGAGTTCTGGCTGAAGGAAGTAGGATTCCTCGGACATATAGTATCAACAGGAGGAGTCGCTGTTGATCACGCCAAGATCAAAGATGTTGAAGAATGGAAAGCCCTAACCACTCAAACTCAAGTTTGTGCATTTCTTGGATTAGCGGGATATTACCGCAAGTTCGTAGAAGGATTTTCGAGCACCGCAAGACCGATGACCCAATTGTTGAAGAAAGATAAGAAGTTTGAAAATGTGAAGCAAGTTTTCAAGAGCTCAACAAGAGATTGATTTCAGACCCAATTCTGATTATGCCAGATATCAAGAAGCCTTTTGATGTGTATTGTGATGCATCCAAGATTGGTCTTGGATGTGTGTTAATGCAAGAAGTCAAAGTCATAGCATATTTGTCAAGACAACTAAAGCAGCATGAGCAAAACTACCCTACCCATGATCTTGAACTAGCAGCTGTAGTTTTAGCCTTGAAGACATGGCGTCATTACCTGATGGGTAACCGCTGTGAGATTTATTCAGATCACAAGAGCCTGAAGTATATTTTTACTCGGAAGGAGCTAAATATGACGCAAAGGAGATGGATAGAGTTAATCAAGGATTATGACCTTGACATTCTGTTGAGGGCAAACCTCTAGGGTGGCCCGATCTTTCACGAATCCCACTCAAATCGAGGATGGAGTGCGGGAGAAGGAGGGGAGGATGAACACAACGAACTCAAACATGAAGAACGCGATGAACAGACACGCAAAACCACGATACACACCAATAGCTCACGCCAGCAGTGACCGGTCCGGCACAATCCCTAGGATCGGCGTCGGGCGGAGGACTCTCTCTCGAACCGGCACGGCGAGATGGGTGACTCGGTGAGATCTTGACGTCTAGGCAAAGGGACTCCGATGCCTAGGCCTTGTACAACACGGAGGCACGATGCAAACTCCAACGAGGTTTGGGATATTTGGTGCTCCTTTGTCAAAGGAGCATGAGGAAAGAACTAGATAGATCCACAAGGGGTTTCCACTAATTCCAAATATCATGCCTAGGGTTTACAATGGAGGTGGGGGACTATATATAGGCCAACCACAAGTTTAGGGATAATTCAGGCATTAAAGTAGAGTTCTGGGCGAAGTAGAGGGGTACATGGGCCACAAGGCCCAGCCAAGGCTCGCAGGCCCATCTTCAGGCCGGACAGTCCGGGTCGAGTTGGCCGGACAGTCCGGGGTGGCCGGACACTCCGAGTAGTGTCCGGGTAGTGTAAGAACTGGCCTTCTGAATGTCCATGCCAGGTTGGGGCTGGGCCAGGCCGGACACTCCGGCTGAGTCGTGTTGGACACTCCGGCTGCACCGGACACTCCGGCTGGATTCGGGGGGACAGTCCGGCTGAAGCAACTTCAGGATAGGTGCAGCTTTAGGGCTCGTGGGTCGACGTGGCGGGGGTTCGTACCTGATGATGCATAAATTAGTGGTATGAAGTAGCAAGCCATCCAAGTGTATGTCAAAGTCACATGATGAGAGGAGCGAATTCACCTTAGCTTGAAGGAGCTTGGCTCGGCCACGGGTCATCGGTCCACTTGGGGGACTCGGTGGTGTAGATGTAGGAGCGTCCGCAGGACAGGCTGCATCAGCTCCCCCCTTGGGAAAGAATCGTCCTCGACTCTTCATGGTTGTCATCTTGAACATCTCCATGGTAGGGTGAGAGATCCTTGACGTTGAATGTATTGCTTGCAAGGTACTTGGATGTTGGTATGTCGATGATGTAGGCGTTGTTGTTGATTCGTTTGAGGATCTTGAAGGGACCATCTCCTCTTGGCTTGAGCTTGGAGTCACGTTCCTTGGGGAAGCGGTCTTTGCTTAGGTGTATCCACACGAGATCACCTTCTTCAAATATCATCTCCTTCTTGTCTTTGTTTAACTTTGAAGCTTGGCGAAGGACTTGTTGCTCGATAGTAGCTCTAGTTTCTTCATAGCTTGTGCGTGCTTCTCGACGTCCATGTTGGTGCGCTCATGAATAGGTAGTGGCAGGATGTCGAGCGCGGTGAGGGGCTCGAAACCATAGACGGTCATGAAGGGACTCATCTTGGTTGTTCAGTGCTTGGCTCGGTTGTAGGCAAACTCAGCATGGGGAATGCATTCCTCCCAATCCTTTATGTTTTTCTTGATCAACACACGTAGAAGAGTTCCGAGGCTTCGGTTGACAACCTCGGTTGGTCCATCGGTTTGAGGATGCGATGCGGATGAAAAGAGGTGCTTGACGCCGAGCTTGGCCATGAGGGTCTTCCATAAGTAGCTCATGAATTTGATGTCGCGGTCGGAGACGATTGTTCTTGGCACACCGTTAAGACGGACGATTTCCCTGAAAAACAAATTGGCAACATGTGAAGCATCATCAGTCTTATGGCACGGTATGAAGTGTGCCATTTTGGAAAAGCGATCAATGACAATAAAGATAGAATCATGACTATACTTAGATCTAGGCAATCCTAACACAAAATACATGCTAATGTCAGACCAAGGTGTATGAGGAATAGGCAAAGGCATATAAAGACCATAAGGGTTAGCTTGCGACTTAGCTTGAACACATGTCGTGCATCATTGAACGTAGCACTCCATGTCGTGCTTCATCTTGGGCCAAAATTAGTGAGTGGACAGCATGTCCAATGTCTTGTCACGGCTAAAGTGACTCATAAGGCCTCCACCATGAGATTCTTGGAGAAGCAAAAGTTGGAGCGACGATTTTGGGATGCAGAGCTTGTTTTGTTTAAAGAGAAAGCCCTTATGCAAATAGAAATCATCAAACCCTTTGTCAATGGAGCACTTTGCGAAAATTGGTTCAAAGAATATGTCGGAAGCATACAAAGATTTTATTTCCTCAAGACCCAACATGTTGATTTCAAGTCTTGTAAGAAGGCTTGTGTGCTTGCAAGACAAAGCATCCGCAACTACATTATCTTTGCCCTTCTTATACTTGACAATGTACAGAAAAGATTCCATGAACTCAACCCACTTAGCGTGTCTCTTGCTCAAGTTAGCTTGGCCTTTGAGATATTTCCACGACTCATGGTCGGAATGTATGATAAATTCCTTGGGCCATAGGTAGTGTTGCCAAACTTGAAGAACACGAACTAAGGCAAAAATCTCTTTGTCATAAATTGGATAATTAAGGCGAGCACCATCGAGTTTCTCGCTATGGTAGGCTATAGGACGTCTGTTTTGCATAAGGACTCCTCCAATGCCAATACCACTAGCATCACACTCTATCTCAAAAGTTTTTGTGAAATCTGGTAACGCAAGGAGAGGTGCTTCGGTGAGCCTCTTTTTGAGTTCATCAAAAGTTTTTTGTTGTGCTTTGCCCCACATGAAGGTGACATTCTTTTTCGTCAACTCATTGAGAGGGCACACAATGGTTGAAAAGCCTTTCACAAAGCAATGATAGAAACCGGCTAACCCATGAAAACTTCGGAGTTCACTCACATTTGTTGGGATGGGCCAATCTTGTATGTCCTTTACCTTGGAAACACCAACTTCAATTCCCTTTGAAGAAACAACAAATCCAAGAAAAATCAACTTGTCTTTAGAAAAAGTGCACTTGGGAAGATTAGCATAAAGCTTTTCATGTCAAAGGATTTGCAAAACTTCCTTGACATGTGTTATATGGTCCTCAAGTGATTTGCTATAAACAAGGATATCATCAAAATAGACAACAACACTTTTTCCAATGAGAGAACGCAAGATATGATTCATGAGGCGCATGAAGGTGGATGGGGCATTAGATAAACCAAAGGGCATAACCAACCATTAATAGAGACCAAGTTTGGTCTTGAAGGTAGTTTTCCACTCATCACCTTCAGCCATGCGTATTTGATTGTAACCACTACGAAGATCAATTGAAAAAATAGTGGCTCCACACAATTCATCAAGCATGTCATCTAGACGTGGTATGGGATGTCGATAACACACGGTGATTGCATTGATTGGACGACAGTCCATGCATAACCGTAACGTATCATCCGTTTTTGGAACAACTATCACGGGTACAACACTTGGACTAGTGCTAACTTGGATCAAACCTTTGGAGACGAGTTGGTTGATTTGACATTCAATCTCCTTTGTCTCCTCTAGGTTCGTGCGATAAGCAGCGCGGTTGGGAAGTGGTGCACCGGGGATGAGGTCAATGAGATGTTCGATGCCGCGAAGAGGAGGTAATCCATGTGGAAGCTCTTCGGGGAACACATCCTTGAATTCCTACAAAACAATCATCAAAGATGGAGGAACATTGGTTAATTCATTAGTTCCTTGCGCTAGTCCCTTGCAAAGGAGGACATAGTGCAAGATGGATGGGTTGTTCCGAACATCTCTTGATATGGGGTGGCCGGATCGTCTCAGCAAGCACTTGTCGATGGTGATGGTGGATGATAGATAACTAGCATGTAGCTATGAACTCTCCCGCTCGATCCCTGATGCCAATGCAACAACTCTCGAACCTTGTAGGATATTCACAACACCACGCTCTTGCGCACGCAGCCTTGACCATGAACAGTAGTAGGCAATCTACTAATTCCCAATGGAACAACAGATCAGACTCAATTATAGTTGTAGAATTCGAACACAGGGTAATTCCAGAGGTTCTATGAAATATTTTAATGTGGTCTAAACCTAAATAGAAGTGCGCCCCATCTATTTATGAGTCTGGGGGCAGTGGCCTAAGGGTGGATCCGAGTTGGTCCCACCCAACTAAGGATACAAACCGACCTAAAGTTGGTTCGGTTCAGGTTTCTGCCATGGCAGAAAAGGACTCTCTTTCTGTGTCGCGGCAGCCTGCCGTGGCAGAGAAAAGTGGCGTTTCTCTGTCGCGGCAGAGGTTGTCCACCTAGTTCCATTAGCTCCTTGCGCTTCCTCCCTCTCCTCCCTCGTGCATTCTTCATTAATCAACACGCCTTGTTCCATTAGCTCCTCGCTCCGTGCTACACCTTCTTCTCCTAAGTACCTGATCATGCAATAATTCAAAGACTTAGGTAGTATAAAATTCTCATTAATTAAAACACCAGGTTCATTAAGAAACAAGTTCACATGTTGTTCTAGTAGCTTAGCACAAGCTCTTGTGATTGGTCCGATCCTTATCTCATTGGATTGATCTTTCTTTGCAATTGGAACATCATCATTAGCAATTGGGGTAGGTATCATTGTAGGGATGTCCTCATCATCTCCCCCCCCTTCAAAAGGCGTCGACCTCGACGCTCCAAGGTCTTCTCCCGCATATGGTGACAAATCAGCAACGTTGAAGTTGTTGCTAACTCCTCAATAGGTATGTCAACCGAGTAGGCATTGTCATTAATTTTGGCTAGCACCTTGTAAGGACAAGCACCACGTGGCTTCAACTTGGACTTGTGAAGTAATGGAAATCTGTCCTTGTGCAGATGCACCCAAACCATATCTCTAGGCTTGAACAACACTTCCTTCCTTGCTTGATTCCTTGCAGCAGCAATGTTCTTGCCTTCTTCTCAATAACCTCTCTAGTCTTCTCATGTATTTTCTTCACTTAATCATCATGTTTTGATGCCTCAATATCAACTCTCCCATGTAATGGAAGAGGCAACATATCAAGTGGCGTCAATGGCTTGAAGCCATACACCACCTCAAAAGGACAAAGCTGAGTAGTTGAATGCACAACCCTGTTGTAAGCAAACCCAACATGTGGCAAACACTCTTCCCACTCCCGCAGATTCTTTTTGATCATGGTCCTTAGCAGCTATGATAATGTTCGATTCACCACCTCCATTTGACCATCTGTTTGGGGATGAGATGTAGTGCTGAACATCAGCTTCGTTCCTAGCTTCCCCCATGAGGTTTTCCAAAAGTAGCTCATGAACTTCACATCATGGTCAGAAACAATCGTCTTAGGTACTCCATGTAATCTCACGATGTCCCTGAAAAACAGGTTAGCAACATGCGACGCATTATCGCTTTTGTTGCAGGTAATAAAATGAGCCATCTTAGAGAACCTATCCACTACCACAAATATAGAATCATGACCTCTTCGAGTTTTAGGTAGACCTAGCACAAAATCCATACTAATGTCTTCCCATGGAGTAGTAGGTGCAGAGAGAGGTGTATACAAACCGTGATAATTCAGCTTAGATTTCGACTTATGGCATGTAATACACCGGCTCACAAATCTATACACATCACGCCTCATCTTGGGCCAATAAAAGTGATAAGCAAGCATGAGCAATGTCTTCTCACGCCCAAAGTGACCCATCAATCCACCAGCATGTGATTCCTGCACTAAGAACAAACACAACAATGATTCTGGAATACATAGTTTGTTAGCTCGAAACAAATATACATCATGTATATGATACTTATCCCATGCGTTTCTAAGAGCACACAAACGATATGGTTCAGCAAAATCATGATCAGTTGCATAAAGTGCACAAATGGCTTCTAATCTAGGAATTTTAACATCAAGATTGGTTAATAGCATATTCTTCCTAGATAGAGCATCAGCAACAACATTCTCTTTTCCCTTCTTATAATTAATGATGTAAGGAAAAGACTCAATGAACTCAACCCATTTAGCTAATCTTCTATGCAAGTTTGATTGAGCTTTCAAGTATTTCAATGCTTCATGATCAGAATGTATGATGAATTCCTTTGGCCACAAATAATGTTGCCAAACCTCAAGTACTCTAACAAGTGCATACAATTCTTTATCATAGATAGAATAATTCAAGCGAGCACTAGTCAATTTCTCAGAAAAATAAGCTATATGCCGACCCTCTTGCATCAAAACGCCACCTATGCCTACACCACTAGCATCACATTCAACTTAAAATTGCTTCGAAAAATCCGGTAATGCAAGTAATGGTGCATAAGTAAGCAAACGTTTCAATGTATCAAATGCAATGTCTTGGGTCGCGCCCCATACAAAAGGAACACATTTCTTTGTCAAATCATTCAAAGGTGCAGCAATGGTGCTAAAATCTTTCACAAAGCACCTATAGAAACCAGCGAGACCGTGGAAACTACGCACTTGACTTACATTCATTGGAGTAGGCCAATTCTGAATTGATTCAATTTTAGATTGATCTACCTCTACTCCATGCTTAGAAACAACAAATCCTAGGAATATGACCTTATCTTTTGCAAATGTACACTTCTCAAGATTAGCATACAGTTTATTATCACGTAACACTTGCAAAACTTGTCTAATATGAGTGCAATTTTCAGATTCGGTGTGGCTGTATATGAGTATATCATCAAAGTAAACAACCACAAAACGACCAATAAAGTCTCTCAAAACATGATTCATCAAACGCATGAAAGTACTAGGTGCATTAGTAAGACCAAACGGCATGACTAACCACTCATACAAGCCAAATTTAGTTTTGAAAGCAGTTTTCCATCCATCCCCTTCTTTCATCCTAAATTGATGATAATCACTACGCAAGTCAATTTTAGAGAAAACAGCAGCACCACTCAATTCATCTAGCATATCCTCTAATCGTGGAATAGGATGACGATATCGAATAGTGATGTTATTAATCGCTCTACAATCAACACACATGCGCCATGTACCATCTTTCTTAGGAACTAAAATAACAGGAACAACACAAGGGCTAAGAGAGACATGAATGTACCTTTTATCCAGCAACGCTTGTACTTGCTTCTAAATTTCCTTCGTTTCTTCGGGATTAGTCCTGTAGGGTGCACGGTTGGGAAGTGTGGCGCTAGGAATTAGGTCCACTTGATGTTCTATACCACACAATGGAGGTAAACCAGCGGGTACATCTTCTAGAAACACATCCCCAAAGTCCTGCAAAACAGAAGAGACACCAAGAGAAATAGGGTTCATGTCGTTAGAAACCAATACCTCGCCCTTATACATGAGCACAAGTGGCATGGCTGTAGGATCCTCACGAAATTCTCTCATATCCTCCTTGGTGGCTAGTATCAATAAACCAGGAACTCTCTCACTTTTTGTTATATCACTCAATTTAGGCTCAATTACATCAGGAACAGCTGTCACACAATCTCACCGGGTGGTAGAATCTTCCTTCAAGTTCACCTCGATCTTCTGGCGAGAATCATTCACAATATCTTGTGGTGTCATTGGCTGCATAGTAATCTTCTTCCCTTTGAATTCCAAGTGATATGTATTGGCTTGTCCATTGTGTTGCACATGGCGATCATAGAGCCAAGGCCGACCCAATAGTAGGTGACAAACAGTCATAGGAACCACATCAAAATCAATAGAATCTTTGTATGGTCCTATTTGAAAATTCACAAGTACCATATGATTTACCTTCATCTCACCATTGTTGCTCAATCATTGTATGTAGTATGGCTTGGGATGAGGTAAGTATGTCAAATTCAGTTTGGCACATAGTTCCTTACTTGCAAGATTTCTGCAGCTACCTCCATCAATAATGACCTTGCAAGCCTTGTTAGGTCCAACTAGAGCTTTTGTTTAGAACAAGTTGCAATGCTGGGATTCCTCAACCGGTTGCACACTCAGTATACGTGAAGATACGACAATAGTTGGAGCACGCTCAAGATACGCATCAGCACCATCCTCGGCATCATCAACATCATCATCAGAAGCTTCATCTCCACTTTCTACTTCGCCTTGTTCATTGATAAACATAACTTTGCTGTTTGGACAATCTTTCTTGTAGTGCCCTCTACCTCCACAAGTATGGCACACCACATCACGAGTACATGCCGTAGACATGTTGGAACCCGAGCTAGTAGCAGGAGCAGCGGGCTTCCGAGCATTAGAACCAAACGAAGAAGTACTTGCTGGTTTGGCCGATGGTGTAGGAGGACTAGCAGTAGGTGGTGCTACACTATGAAGTGTAGATCTGGCCAAAAAATAGCTGGAGGATGGAAAACGAGCACGTGACTTCGCCTCTTCAGCCAGCTAGGATTCGGCCTCTCTAGCATGGTGCAGCAGCTCGTTCACTGTCTCATACTTGTGATAACGCACAATACTCTTGATTTGAAGCTTCAAATTGTTGAGGAAATGCTGCATTGTCATCTCCATATCCATGTAAACTCATCAACTGTCATTGTGCCTTGCCTCAACTGTGTGAGCTTGTCAAACACGGAGCGCAAATAATTGGAGGGGACAAAACGATCCGCCATGATGGCCTTCATCTCACGCCAATCCCTCACACGAAGTTCATTGTCATTCCGTCTATTTTGCACAATAGCTTCCCACCAATGCAAAGCATAACCAACAAACTCTGATGCAGCAAGCTTGACCTTCTTGTCTTCTGGGAAATCAAATAAACACCAGAGCTTCTCAATCTTCAACTCCCAAGTAATATAATCCTCAGGATCAAGTGAGCCATTGAACGAAGGAATTGAGAACTTGGGCTTGCCCAAACTATCATCAGCTGGATTGTAAGCACGCTAGGCACGTCCAAGAGGATCATACCCACGGCCATAGAGAGGAGCAGCCGCAGGTGCAGGGGGATTGGCACGTCCCCTGCCACGATGTGGAGCAGCATCAGCCGCACTCCCCTCATCAAAGTCCTCAAACCCATCATCATGTTGTGCAAGTCCGGGCTGGAGTGTTGCCTGAATCGCCTCAATGGAACGCTGCAAGGTGGCAAAGTTGACATTCATAGCAGTCAGCTGCGTCTGAATATTATTGATGGCTCCAGTTTTATTCTCCACGGCATCTTGTATGTCGGTGATATTTCTATCAACAGACTCTCTCCAAGTAACAAGCTCCTCCTCCTGCTTTTTCTATGACACAAAATCACTATCACTAGTAAACATGATTAGTAGGTTAGTGCAAAAATCAAAATTTTGTATGGTGGAAAACTCTCACAACTCACTCACAAATAATAAGAAAGGAGATCTTACCATTCCAAAGTGAATAGAGATACTCTACCAAACAAGATCAATGACTGATGCACTCAAGTGATGAAGTGAATATCAAAGGTATAGAGAACGATAGCAGGGCACACAGGTTATTTATGGTGGAGCTATAGGTATGGTATCCTATCTACACCGCAAACAAGTCCTAGTGCTGATCGTACAAATACCCAAGAAAGACACACGTGGAGAAAAATGTGGCAATGCAACTATGAAGGGTGTTGCACTACTCTTGAGAGACAATAGCAAAGCTCAAAGTAAACAGGCACAAGATTGCTCAATCTACCGGTGCACAAAGATATCACTTGGCCTCTTGCTCAAATTCTCTTTTCCAATATTATTCTTTTTCTTTTGTATAGCTCTCTTTTTTTGCTATATTGCTTTTTTCTCTTTTTTTGATTTTATAGATCACACATGGCTAATTACAAAGTATAGCACCAAAGTCCTAAGAGCAGCCTGTAGGAGCGGAAACTAGTCTCAATAGGCAAGTTCCTACACCTATGTAGTAGAAAGGCTATGGCTAAGGCTGAAGGAAAAGTGCAAATTCTCACTTTGTAAAAGTTCCTGCCATGGTAGAAAAACAGGGCAATTTCATGTCGTTGCAGAAAAACCTGTCGCGGCAGAAAAACACGTCAAAAACATGTTGCGGCAGTGAATCCGAATCGTGGCAGAACAGGACTCCGCGGCAGAAAAACAGGTTGTTTCCATGCCGCGGCAGAGTCGGTAGGAATTTTTTTTATTCTGACTCAGCCAAGAGTAGGAGACTACGACCCTTAGATTAGATCGGATCTGACCTTGTGGTGGTGGAAACAATGGTGGATTCGGCTAAAACAAAACTAGAAAAACAGATCTACGAAGAACAGATCTAGATCTAAACTAAAGGATGAACATGACCAGCAACTATTACTCGTCTACGATGCAATCTAGTCTATGGCAACTCTTTTTGTGGGCCTTTTTCTTTATAGGACGAAAAACACTCTCTAATTGTCATGGCCTGAACCCGATAAGGTGCAGATCCATGTGTTTATAGTGCTAGTCCCTGGATCGAATAGCTGGCACCCACAGTTTAAGATGTAATATCAAGAAACAAAGGTCATATTACATCGCATATCCAGGAATAAAAATAGTTCATTACAACTTACATAGCTCATATGGCTATCTTATTACAAAGCAGCAGATATAACTATAAAGCATGGAGTCCTTCATCTTCATGTGCCACAGGCAAACATGTTGGGTGCAGACTCGTAATCCCTACTCATCAAACATCACTATCATCAAGTAATCCTGCAACTTGATAAGTTACAGCCACAAGGATCAATACATTTTTAATTGTATTAGCAAGTGTCACTAGTATGTGGATATAAAGTGGAACCTATTACTACATGCATATCTGGCCAGGTAGAGCTTTGGCTAGTTTGCAGCAAGAAAGTTTTTCCCTATCCTTTTATAAATAGTTTGCAACACTTATTATCAACTAAGTTACACTGGATACCCTCTAGGTAATATTTCCAATCACAACATAGTGGTACCACTTATAGAAATCACTGAACCTAGGTTCCAATGATAGAAATCAATGAACCAACAACCCTTGTTCACCCATCAAGTTTTAACTTTTAGAAATTAGAATGATGAGATTCTTGATTCTGCTTCATTGTCTTGAGGCTTAGAAGTTGTCTGTAACCGGGGACACGGCTAAGTACTTAGTTTTACCCTCTCGAGAGGTGGTGCACTTTCCCCACAAGACTCGACATGCATCGATACGAGACTTTTCAGAAGGAATCCCTCAGACCACCACAGACGCGTTCCATCCTATAATCACTACCACCCTCTGTCTGTCTGGCTGAGTTCTCGCAACTTAGTCGGTCAAGGCAGAGCCCATATGCCACGTGGCTGCACTGGAAGCTTCACAACAAGAACGTCTCCAATCTCTTTGTTCCTGGGTGGCCGTCCACAAGTGCGATACACCAGCCGACCATAGATATGGCCCCTGAGTAACCACTCAACATAATCCAAGCAAGTCCCATTTCCACCCAGGTGTTTCATTAAGTACTTGTTTTGTTATAGAAAACATATATTTTCCAATACTCCATATAATCATAATATGATATTCCACCCCAAAAACTATAGCAGGGCTAAGCATTTCTAATCTTACGATGTTTCACCTACCAAGTAGAAACTACCATTCCCTATTCTACATAGGAGATATAGCATAGCATAATAATATAGTCTATCATGCATATACTACAAAAATCCACTAAGTATAATGAAAACAATAGGACTTGATGATAGTGCCACTTGCCTTGGTAGTAGAATATTTAGGTACTCTTCTTGATCTTTCAAAGATTACACTCCTCAAAGTCTACAACAATACAATCAAGCAAAAAAGCACTCTCAAAACTAGCATCACAAAACAACACATGAATACAATGAAATGCATGCAAGCATGCAACAAGATCACTTTATTCAACAAGTTGTTAGAATAAAGTTCTGAACTACACACACCTACTGGTCTTTTTATATAGGTGGAATTTCCAATTGGAACCATTTTAGTGCAATTTGGCTATTTAAAGTAATTTTCTTTTACTGGAATAAGGCATATTTATTGTGATATTTGCTACTGCCATCAAATTATAAGTTTAATTTTTGGTGTTGATGTTTCTGGTCACATGGTTCAATATACGACCAACTGAAAGAGGATTCACTCAAAAATAATTTATAGAACACTTTTTTATAGTCAAAATACTCAACAAATGGTTCTGTATAAAACCTGATTTTAACCGTCAAAAATGTACCAAATTATTGCTCCACTGTGTTCTACTCATTTTTCTGAATCCATAGACACCGGGTTTGTATTTTTCTGATTTGTGGATCAAAAGTTATGGAATTTCTAAGTTTAATCACTAAATTCCATTTAAATCTTTTAAATCCAACCGGGGGAGATACGTGGCCTAATTCTACTGGACGGTACCGCTTCGGTCAGATCAACAACGTGGGTCGTTAGATTTAAGGGATAAAGAGTGGGTCAGATCAATCGATACCGCTTCGGTAAGTGGTCTAATCTTGGCCCTAGGATCTAGATCCAACGGATCTCAGCGCTTGGCCACGAACTGGCAGCGCTGACGACTGCGCGCGGCGGCGGCGCGTCGGGAGGGTGGTGCTCTAGCGGTTCTAGAGGGGTAGGGAGACCGTGGACTATTACCGGAGGTTGCGGCGGTCGAGGTGGTCTCGATGGTGGTAGCGGTTGGGGGAGGGGTGCTCGGCTTTGTCCTGGATTCCTCGCCGGAGTTCTTGCCGAAGTCGGAGCTCTTGTCTCGAGACGGTGGCGTCGTCCTAGGGCTCGAGCAGACAAAGAAAGGGGTCAGTGAGGTGCGACAGGTCTTGTATAAGACGGCGATGGCCAAAAGAGGGCGGCGGAAACTCGAGTCTCACTGTAATTCGTCGGTGAACGGCGGCGGCAGAGGGAAACTTCGGTAGTGACCGTGGCGATGACCTGGGGCATGATAAATCGAACGAAGGGGTTAACAGACCTCCTGAAGATGGTGAAGCTAATAGTACAGAGAGGAGGGCGCGGGACGGTCGGTTCTCCCCGGAATCATCGCCGGAGTCGTCGGTGGCTGCGGCGGTCCGAGCTCACAATTGGAGAGCCTGGGGGCTCTCTGGGGGTGGTGTTTGTGAGGAAAACGAAGAGGAGGGAGAGGGGGTTAAGAGGCTGGGGCCATAGTGGAGAATTAAACGCACAAACGCTCGAATTTGAGTCGATTAGAAACGGCAGAGGAGGGGGAACGGTCTGTTCGTCCCGCGGTGGAAGAAGGCGAGGTGGAGGGTGACGTGGGAGTGGGGCCAGGGCGTCAGTGAGAGGGGGTCTGAAGGGGGACGGTGAGAAAAGAAAGAGAGGGGGAAGGGGTTAGCGGGGTGGGCTTAGTGGGCTGGGTGTTGGGCCGAGCAGGCTATTGCTGCTGTGTTGTTTTTTTCCTTCCTTTTGTTTTTTCTTTTTAGCTTTTCCTTTTTACAAATTGATTTGAATTAGCAAATGAGCTCCAAATCTTTTCAGAATATTTTATAAAATATAAGTTGGCAGTTAGTGCAATTAGAGTATTTTGAATTTGTTTTCTTTTTGAAGTAATATTCATTTAAAAAAGGCATGGCACATATGCCTAAGTTTTATTATTTTATAAACCCTTTTCTTATAAAACTATATCTCTAGGTCTCCAAAAAGGTTCAAAAATATTTCCTTTAGTTTTATTCAATACATTTTTATCATTATATAAAATTACTTTTATTCCCTTTAAGTATTTATTTTCCTCTAGAGCTTTATTGACCTTGAGATAATTTCTTTGGTCTTATAAAAATCATAACTTTTTATCCATGGCTCCAAATAGTTTGAAAATAATTCTTGTGGCTTTATAATTTTGTTTACATGTATAGATCACTTAGATATGCTTATGTCCAAATTCTATATGGAACATAGCCACATAATTGAATTGAACTTGATGTGGTGATTTTCTTATTAGGGTTTAGGTTTTGGGTCTATCCTTTATCTTTAGGGGTTGACAAGATACATGTCATGGATGATTGAATTTTATCTTTGGATAATTTGTTTATCACTTCCTCATTCAAAATTCGTTTTATTTAAGTAAGGTTTTGATATTTCCATTAGAGGAATCAAAAGTTTCTTTTCCCCCAAAATTTCATCTTTTATTTACTTTGTTTATTTGATTTTCACATTTCAAAATTTGCAAAATTTTGAGATGTGACAGGCTACCACCCTTAAAAGGAATCTCGTCCCGAGATTCGGGAAGTCTGGGAATATTAGGTTGGGTTTCAGGATAACTAGGGTACTACCACCCTTAAAAGGAATTTGACTAGGTTGTCTTTTGAGAATTTACTTTGACTTTAGTCTTTGGCTATCATTGGAAGATTGAAAATTTCCATCCTTGACACATTGTATCCTTTGAACTCTAAGATAGATGTGGCATTAGATAGGGACATGATTAGTGACTTCACATTGGAAACACGTAACTTGAGATATGGAGCATTCTCACAATTAGGGAATTGGCCAGTAAGCTCTTTATAAGTGTCATATGTCTCCATAGATTTTTTTGGCTCGTGGTCTTCCCACAAATTTATCCTTGGATTCATTTTTGTCATGGTCTATCTAGAAAGGGTTGTTGATCATGTTGATCATCTGATTGGTCATCCTTTGCAACAATTGGAATTGGGATCCCAAGAACTTTCACATTTCTGGGTCTAACTTAGTGTTGTTGCAGTTGTTGGCTGAGAACTGGTTTGTCACTTGAGTTAACTTTGTTTGAGTTGTTAGCGGTTGCATTGTAATGGGCATCTCAAGATTGATGTTGGAGTTTTGGTTTCTTAGATAAGTCATTTGCTTGGGATAGATTGGGATTGGGATTAGAATAGACAAATTATTTCTAGGGAAAGAATTCTACTCATACACAATAGATCACACCAAGCAATATGCAAGCAATTTCAATCATACATACAACAACAAAGTTCAATCATCACTTAGGCAAACAAAATATTATTGCCATACCACATAGATTGGTATGACCCATAAACAATCACAAAGTCGATTATTTAAACGAATAACTAATGTGGTGGTCCAACTACAGGGTTCTACTTGATATTATTCCCTTGGGATTATTCCATCCTTCTCCATAGCTAATGAATTAGGAAGGTCCTCCTAAGTCTCCGGGTCTTGAGTATATTTCTTCTCTTCCTTGAAGTCCTTCCAAGTGTTGTGCAGTCTATGCCTAAGTATTTCTCCAAGTTCTTCAATATCCCTCCATGCAGCACTTCTCGTAGAGTGAGGTTCCAAGTTGGTGAATATCCAAAGTCCCCATTATCTTGTCGTTGTCTTCTTTGATAGACTTGTTGACACTAGTAAAATGAATCAAGATAGTTCCACGAGTAACAAAAGCTAATATAACCTAGTAAAACCATAATGGATAAGCTTCTCAACATAGGATCTTTCCTAATTTCTCTTCATCTTCTTTTCTACTAAACTTGAACTTTTCGATTGATCTTGACTTCTCTTCTTGATCCTGGAATGCCTTGTCCTTCTCCTCGAGTTGGGCGTGTAACTCATCATTTCCTAAGTAGTTGGTTTCTCCTATTATCAACAAAATCCTATATAAAATTTCTAAGTCCTAGAACTACTAAAGAATAAATCTTCCTTCTAAAACTTCTTCTCTTGGCTTCTTTTGGTGATGGAGATATGTTGATCTAGTATCTTGATGATGTTGAGAAGTCCAAATCCAAAGCAGGTGGTCTTGAAGTCCTCATTGATCCTGAAGCGAAAGTCCTTTGAGGTGTTGAGACTTAAGTCCTTAGCCATGCTGAACATGAAGTCCTTGATGATGCTAAAGCCGAAGTACTTGGTGAAACTGAACCTAAAGTCCTTTGTGATGTTGAACCTAAAGTCCTTTTTCGATGTTGAAGTCCTTTGTGATGTTGAAGTCCTTTGTGATGTTAAAGCTGAAGTCCTTGGTCATGTTGAAGATGAACTCCTTAGTGATGATGAAGTTGAATCCCTTTGCGATGATGAAGTTGAAGGTCCTTTGAGACGAAGTTGAAGTCCTGTGCGGTGATGATGTTGAAGTCCTTTGTCATCAAGTTGAAAAGGGAGAGATGTAGAAACTAAGGAAAGGATTTACAAGATTATTTGTAAATAACTTAGAACAAATATAACTCCTATTATTCTAAGGGGTTGTCCAAATCCTAGGGTTATGAACCTACAGGCAACACAATGCTCTGATACCATCTGTCATAGCCTGAACCTGATAAGGTGCAGATCCCTGTGTTTATAGTGCTAGTCCCTGGATCGAATAGCTAGCACCCACAGTTTAAGATGTAATATCAAGAAACAAAGGTCATATTACATCGCATATCCAGGAATAAAAATAGTTCATTACAACTTACATAGCTCATATGGCTATCTTATTACGAAGCAGCAGATATAACTATAAAGCATGGAGTCCTTCATCTTCATGTGCCACAGGCAAACATGTTGGGTGCAGACTTGTAATCCCTACTCATCAAACTTCACTATCATCAAGTAATCCTGCAACATGATAAGTTACATCCACAAGGGCCAATACATTTTGAATTGTATTGGCAAGTGTCACTAGTATGTGGATATAAAGTGGAACCTATTACTACATGCATATCTAGCCAGGTAGAGCTTTGGCTAGTTTGCAGCAAGAAAGTTTTTCCCTATCCTTTTATAAATAGTTTGCAACACTTATTATCAACTAAGTTACATTGGATACCCTCCAGGTAATATTTCCAATCACAACATAGTGGTACCACTGATAGAAATCAGTGGACCTAGGTTCCACTGATAGAAATCAATGAACCAACAACCCTTGTTCACCCATCAAGTTTTAACTTAGAGAAATTAGAATGATGATATTCTTGATTCTGCTTCATTGTCTTGAGGCTCAGAAGTTGTCCATAACCGGGGACACGACTAAGTACTTAGTTTTACCCTCTTGAGAGGTGGTGCACTTTCCCCACAAGACTCGACATACATCGAGACGAGACTTTTCAGAACAAATCCCTCAGACCACCACAGACACGTTCCATCCTATAATCACTACCACCCTCTATCCGTCTGGCTGAGTTCTCGCAACTTAGCCGGTCAAGCCAGAGCCCATATGCCATGTGGCTGCACTTGAAGCTTCACGACAAGAACGTCTCCAATCTCTTTGGTCCTAGGTGGCTGTCCACAAGTGTGATACACCAGCCAACCATAGATATGGCCCCTGAGTAACCACTCAACATAATCCAAGCAAGTCCCATTTCCGCCCAGGTGTTTCATTAAGTACTTGTTTTGTTATAGAAAATATATATTTTCCAATACTCCATATAATCATAATATGATATTCCACCCCGAAAACTATAGCAGGGCTAAGCATTTCTAATCTTATGATGTTTCACCTACCAATTAGAAACTACCATTCCCTATTCTACATAGGACATATAGCATAGCATAATAATATAGTCTATCATGCATATACTACAAAAATCCACTAAGTATAATGAAAACAATAGGACTTGATGATAGTGCCACTTGCCTTGGTAGTAGAATATTTAGGTACTCTTCTTGATCTTTCAAAGATTACACTCCTCAAAGTCTACAACAATACAATCAAGCAAAAAAGCACTCTCAAAACTAGCATCACAAAACAACACATGAATACAATGAAATTCATGCAAGCATGCAACAAGATCACTTTATTCAACAATTTGTTAGAACAAAGTTCTGAACTACATTCACCTACTGGACTTTTTATATAGGTGGAATTTCCAATTGGAACCATTTTAGTGCAATTTGGCTATTTAAAGTAATTTTCTTTTACTAGAATAAGGCATATTTATTGTGATATTTGCTACTGCCATCAAATTATAAGTTTAATTTTTGTTGTTGATGTTTCAGGTCACATGGTTCAATATACAACCAATTGCAATAGGATTCACTCAAAAATAATTTATAGAACACTTTTTTTATAGTCAAAATACTCAACAAATGGTTATGTATAAAACCTAATTTTAACCATCAAAAAGGTACCAAATTATTGCTCCACTGTTTTCTACTCATTTTTCTGAATCCATAGACACCAAGTTTGTATTTTTCTGATTTGTGGATCAAAAGTTATTGAATTTCTAAATTTAATCACTAAATTCCATTTAAATCTTTTAAATCCAACCGGGGGAGACACGTGGCCTAATTCTACTGGCCGGTACCGCTTCGGTCGGATCGACGACGTGGGCCGTTAGATTTAAGTGATAACGAGTGGGTCAGATCAATCGATACCGCTTCGGTAAGTGGTCTAATCTTGGCCCTAGGATCTAGATCCAACGGATCTCAACGCTTGGCCACGAACTGGCAGCGCTGACGACTGCACGCGATGGCGGCGCGTCGGGAGGGTGGTGCTCTGGCAGTTCTAGAAGGGTAGGGAGACCATGGACTATTACCGGAGGTTGCGGTGGTCGAGGTGGTCTCGGTGGTGGTCGCGGTTGGGGGAGGGGCGCTCGGCTTCATCCTGGATTCCTTGCCGGAGTTCTTGCCAAAGTCGGAGCTTGCGTCCCGAGACGGTGAGGTCGTCCAAGGGCTCAAGCAGACAAAGAAAGGGGTCAGTGAGGTGCACCAGGTCTTGTACAAGACGGCGGTCGCCAAAAGAGGGCGGCAGAAACTCGAGTCTCACCGTAATTCGTCGGTGAACAGTGGCGGCAGAGGGAAACTCCGGTAGTGATCGTGGCGATGACCTGGGGCATGATAAATCGAACGAAGGGGTTAACAGATGCTCCTAAAGATGGTGATGCTAATAGTACAGAGAGGAGGGCACGGGACGGTCGGTTCTCGCCGGAATGGTCGCCGGAGTCGTCGGTGGCTTAGTGGGGGCTCTCTGGGGGTGGTGTTTGTGAGGAAAACGAAGAGGAGGGAGAGGGGGTTAAGTGGCTGGGGCCGTAGTGGAGAATTAAACGCGCAAACGCTCGAATTTGAGTCGATTAGAAACGGCAAAGGAGGGGGAACGGTCTGTTCGTCCTGCGGTGGAAGAAGGTGAGGTGGAGGGTGACGTGGGAGTGGGGCCAGGGTGTCAGTGAGAGGGGGTCTGAAGGGGGACGGTAAGAAAAGAAAGAGAGGGGGAAGGGGTTAGTCGGGTGGGATTAGGGGGCTGGGTGTTGGGCCGAGCAGGCTGTTGCTGCTGTGTTGTTTTTTTCTTTTTAGCTTTTCCTTTTTACAAATTGATTTGAATTAGCAAATGAGCTCCAAATCTTTTCAGAATATTTTATAAAATATAAGTTGGCAGTTAGTGCAATTAGAGTATTTTGAATTTGTTTTCTTTTTGAAGTAATATTCATTTAAAAAAGGCATGGCACGTATGCCTAAGTTTTATTATTTTATAAATCCTTTTCTTATAAAACTATACCTCTAGGTCTCCAAAAAGGTTCAAAAATATTTCCTTTAGTTTTATTCAATACATCTTTATCATTGTATGAAATTACTTTTATTCCCTTTAAGTATTTATTTTCCTCTAGAGCTTTATTGACCTTGAGATAATTTCTTTGGTCTTATAAAAATCATAACTTTTTATGCATGGCTCCAAATAGTTTGAAACCAATTCTTGTGGCTTTATAATTTTGTTTACAAGTATAGATCACTTAGATATGCTTATGTCCAAATTCTATATGGAACATAGCCACAGAATTGAATTGAACTTGATGTGGTGATTTTCTTATTAGGGTTTAGGTTTCGGGTCTATCCTTTTTCTTCAGGGGTTGACAAGATACATGTCATAGATGATTGAATTTTATCTTTGGATAATTTTTTAATCACTTCCTCATTCAAAATTCTTTTTGTTTAAGTAAGATTTTGATATTTCCATTAGAGGAATCAAAAGTTTCTTTTCCCCCAAAATTTCATCTTTTATTTACTTTGTTTATTTGATTTTCACATTTCAAAATTTGCAAAATTTTGGGATGTGACACTAATCTATGGATGGATTGCGGATTGCTTACCGAGGAAAAAAGGAAATATGATACCAAGATGATATGGGGTGGCCCGATCTTCTCAGCAAGCACTTGTCGATGGTGATGGTGGATGATAGCCTGTAGCTATGAACTCTCCCGCTCGATCCCTGATGCCAATGCAACAGCTCTCGAACCTTGTAGGATATTCACAACACCACGCTCTTGCGCACGCAGCCGTGACCACATACGGTTTATGCAATCTACTAATTCCCACTGGAACAATAGATCACACTCAATTATAGTTGTAGAATTCGAACACAGGGTAACTCCAGAGGTTCTATGAAAGAAACAACTCCAAAATATTTTAACGTGGTCTAAACCTAGATAGAAGTGCGCCCCATCTAATTATGAGTCTGGGGGCGGCGGCCTAAGGGTGGATCCGAGTTGGTCCCACCCAACTAAGGATACAAACCGACCTAAAGTTGGTTCGGTTCAGGTTTCTGCCATGGCAGAATTCGGGCCCGTTTCTCTGCCGCGGCATCCTACCGTGGTAGAAAAGGATTCTATTTCTGTGCCGCGGCAGCCTGCCGTGGCAGAGAAAAGTGGCGTTTCTCTGCCGCGGCGGAGGTTGTCCACCAATTGTTGATCTTCAATCTTGTGTGCTCCTTGCGCTTCCTCCCTATCCTCCCTCTCGCATTCTTCAATGATCAACACGCCTTGTTCCATTAGCTCCTCACTCTGTGCTATGCCTTCTTCTCCTAAGTACCTGATCATGCAATAATTCAAAGACTTAGGTAGTATAAAATTCTCATTAATTAAAATACCAGGTTCATTAAGAAACAAGTTCACTTATTGTTCTTGTAGCTTAGCACGAGCTCTTGTGATTGGTCTAATCCTTATATCATTGGATTGATCTTTCTTTGCAATTGGATCATCATCATTAGCAATTGGGGTAGGTATCATTGTAGGGATGTCCTCATCATCTCTCATTTCACTTTTGGTGGCAAGGAGAACACTCTTTGTTTTTTCACTCGAGTTTGGCTTGTGGCTCTCACTCACTATGAGGTGGTTCTCTATCTCACCGCTCTTCTCACAAGTAGGTGTTGTGCTTTGCGCCCTCGCTAAAGACTTTGCATTGTCCGCAATTATTTGGCTAGGAGTCATTGGTTGCAAACACATGTTTTGTTGAGCCATTTGAAGGTGTATACATGGGTGCGACCATCATGCTGAGCATCCTTGTCAAATTGCCATGGTCGACCAAGAAGCATGTGGCAAACTCGCATAGAAACCACATCACACTCCACCGTATCTTTGTAAGGACCAATGGCAAAGGAGACCAATACGGTATGCTTGATCTTCACAGACCCTTGGTCACTTAGCCATTGCAGGTGGTATGGGTGCTTGTGCGGATGGAGGGTGAGGTTGAGCTTCTCACACAACTCGGTGCTAGCAAGGTTGTGGCAACTCCCTCCGTCTATGATCACCATGATAGATTTGCCATTGATGCCGGCTCGTGTTTGGAAGATATTGGAGCATTGGTCTTCATGCTCTTGTGCTTGAGTGGTTAAGATCCTCGTGACCACAAGCGATGGACTTGCGTCATGTTCACACATGAGGAGTTCTTGGTCATCTTCCACTCGTTGCCTTGTCATTGCTTTCTTGACTCGGGCATCAAATTCATCTTCACTCAAGTACTCTTCGTCGCCATTGTCATGGATGAACAACACCTTCTTGTTTCCACATTCGGCCGACTTGTGTCCTTTGTCTCCACACTTATAGCATTCACCATTGAAAGGTGTATCACTCTTTGCTTGTTTGCCACTTGGGGGCAGTTTTCCTTGAGGAAGTGTGGGCTTGAAGGAAGGCTTGGAGGTACTTGAGGAGCTTCCATTGAAAGTTGTTGGTGTCGCAGTTGAAGCTTGCTTGTAGGTGAAATACGTCTTGGGCTTGTTGTACTTGATGTCCTCTTGCACTTGACGTTCAGCCTTTGTTGCGATGTGCACAAGCTCAACCATGGTGCTGTATGTTTGGAACTCGACGATGCGCTTGATTGGGTGATTCAAGCCAATAAGGAAACGTGCCATTGTTTGCTCCATGCACTCATCAATGTTGGCGCGAATCAAGTTGAGTTCCATTTCCTTGAAGTATTCTTCCACGGTCTTTGTCCCTTGACAAAGCGATTGAAGGTTGTTGAAGAGGTCACGCGTGTAATGCGTGGGGACAAAGCAGGATCTCATATGAGCCTTCATGTCATGCCAAGTTGTGATTGGCGGTTCTTGTCTTGCATCACGAGCAACTTGAACTTGTTCCCACCAAAGGTTTGCGTAATTATCAAACTGAAGCGAAGCCATGGCGACCATCTTCTTGTTGCTATAGTTGTGCATGCGGAAGATCTTATCGACCTTGAGTGCCCACGAGAGATATTCTTCGGGGTCATTGGATCCGGTGAACTTGGGGATTGTGAACTTGAGCTTGCCAAATGTTTCTTCCTCATTGCGGGGTCACGGTAGCGATTGTTGCCATGTTGATGATGGTCTTCATCTTCCATGCGATCGTTGTGATGAGCCTGTTGATGATCTTGTGGTTGAGGAGGTGGAACTTGGTTCTCGTGACCTTGTTGCGGAGCTTGCTCTTGCTCTTGGCTCGGTTGTTGACGTGGTTGAGGCGCTTGGGCCTCATGGTGGAGAGGGTGTGGAGCCTCTTAACGCGGTTGACGACCAAGGGGAGGCTCGTTCCTTGGTTGGTGATGTTGGTTAGGCACCTGGGCCTCACGGCGAAGATCATGGTCGTGAGCCTCTTGACGTGGTGGGCGTCGCTCAACTTGTACAACTTGTGTGGCGCCCCGCTAAAACCACTACTAGAAAATCGCGGTGTTTTTATGCATTGCATCATCATGGCCGCATGCTCATGTCATCATGCCACATTACATTTGAGCATCGTCATCATCATGCATCTGTTTGTCTGAAACTATTTTCGAAAAACCAGTTTTGTTTTCTAAACGCCCTGTCTTTATTTCAAATTAAAAACCCCGGTCTCTTCCGGATATTTTATTTGTCTAAAAACATATTACAAAAGTCTTTTACATAAATAAATAAAACTTGTATTATTTTTTTAGGAGGCAGCCAGCCCGGCCCAAAAGCCCAACCGGCCACCTCCTTCCTAACCTATTAAACCCTAACCCTAATCCTACACACTACAACCTACCGCCGCCACTACACACATGCACAATAGCGCGCCGCCACCACCTACTGACAAAGCTACCTGCCCGCCCCTGTCCCCCGCTCTGTCGCGGCCCCACCGTCGGGAGACGTGCCTCGCACGATCCCCTCACCAGACGCATACGCGCACGCACGCACACCCAAGTGCGCCCACCCAACCCCCTCCCCAGGACCCAACACGACCCAGCCGGCCGCCCACTCCCGTGCCCCGCGCCACCTGGCCCCACCACCCACCACGCGTCCCGCTCCCTCATCCCTTCCCACCTACCGTGAACCCCAGGTCTCGCTCTTCCTCGCCTCCTTCCTCGGCCGCCACCGCGGCACCGCCGGGCACCTGGCCGCTGCAAGATCCCTTGCCGTCGCATTGCCCCGGACCCCGTCACCAGCGCCCTTCTAGCCGCCTCCAGGACCGACATCCTCGCCAGCGAGCTCGCCAAGGTCGCCGTTGACCGCTGCCTCGCGTCCCTCCGGCCATCGCGAGCCGCCGAGCCCGTCTCGCCTCTATGCGCCCAGGCCCATCGCGGCCACCACCACCTCTCTGGCCGACTGTAGGCCGCCGCCATCCTCGCCCCTGCCATGCCTTCAAGCTCGCCATGGCCAGGACCTCGCGTGGCGCCATCACCTAGGCCTCCGCCATGCTCTGTCGGCCCTGCACCGATCTCTGCCAGCGCCAGGTCGCCGCCGGTCTGCCTCGTCGTCGACCCGCGCCCACATCCCCTGCACCTGCCGTCCCATCTCCTCCCTGGTGCCGCTGCCGCCTACAGGAGCTCCTCCCCAACCCACTTCATCCGGAGCCAAGCTCTGCAAGGCATGATCCTTGTCGCTGGCGCCTCGGTCCCCTGCAACTCCGCTCGACGAGCACGACCCCGACCCACAACTACTGGCCACCAACCATGACGCATGTCGTCAAGTTTTGGGTCGTGCATTTGTTCGTGTTGAGTCGCTGCAGAACTCTAGATGGACGGCCCTGCATCTCGTTGTGGTGCTTGTATTGTTGCAGAGAGTGTTCCAACAGAAGCGTGAAAACAAACCGAGGGAGCCACCGATATCGATGCGAGCAGCCGAACCCGGTGGCACTAGACGAACCCTCGACAAGACCTCTGTTCGGAACTCCAAGTACTCCATGTATCCGAGAGGGGAACCTCGAGGAGCCTGAAGACTGTTCCTGGAAAACCCACCAAGTTCCCTATCACGGATCCGACGGCTGAAGACCCTGAAGACTGATCCTAGAGTTCGAGGCCCGAACCCGATGAACCCTTGACGCTGAACCCTCCGAACAACAAGTTCTCCATCCTAGGACGCCATGCCCTCCTTTGAGGATCCGGTACCGCCGGTGCGACAAGATCTTCTTCTCGTGACATCGAGTTTGCCATCACGGATGACAAGCACTCCTTCATGGAACCGAAGACACGGAAAACCGCAAGACCTTCTTCCCAGAACGCCAAGTTCTTCATCCCGCATGCCAAGACCGACTCGAAGGTGCGGACCCGACAAGATCTTCGCGATGACAAGATCGACACCGACCAGGGCGAATCCGATACGCCCCTGACGCCAAACCAAGACCTTCTTCCCGGGATGCCAAGCTCTCCTCCCGTTTTCCGAGAACGTTCATATCGAACCGTTCCCCCCGTCGAACCCTGTCGAACCTCGAACCCCCGGAACCCAAGATCTTCCGAACCCAGATGTGTGCCCCTAAGCCCCTATTTTTATAATATGACATTATCAACTGTCGCATATTAAATTGTTCATCTCGCATGCATATCATGTGGTTTGGGGGCACTATGCCGATTCACCGCATAATTAAATATGGAGTCTATATGCGGGATATTGTTGTCTTATTCCGGACTCCATTTAAATTGCGTAGCGAACCGATGCCATGTTTTGCCCTGTTAAGACGACATTTAAATTGCAGGGTAGATAAATAACTTGAACCATATAACTAATTGTCGGGACACCGGTTCCGCTTAATACTACCTAATTGCACCGCATCTACATCATATCATAATCATGCCGGATCTTTTGCCGTAGTATTAAATAGTGCATCCTATGTTTGTTCTAGTGTTTGCTTCTTCGCGGATTAGGCTGATGAGTTGATGTGAGTATCGACAAGTTCTCCGGCTATGATCCTTCGGCAGTGTTTCCCAGGCGAGTAACTCTTCCCCTTCTACCTATTTTGCATTTATAGTCTTTATTTCCTCCTGTTGATCTATTGCTATCCGTGTCGCGATGCTTTAGTTTCCGTACACCAGTTATATCCCGTGCAGCCTCTATATTGCCTTGGACACCTCCTATTACCTGTGTTTGGTAGATGCTGGCCTTGTGAGTCGTAGTTGCTTGCTCAGGTGCGATCTCGTGTTGTCGAGTACCACAGTTGTTGGTATGCTGGCAGATGTTTATGGTGGAGATGATCATGTCATTAATTACAACTATTAAATTGCTATGATAACTAATGAAAGTGGCACCGGTGGACAAATATATGTTATTTGGTTTTTCATGCCCACTTGTGTCCCGTAGGCCCCGAGTACTTGATACATGTTCCTTGACTATTCGCACTATCCACATCCGGGAGAGTATGAATCCCCCTTAGCCAGAGCTTGATTCATTTCTTATTTCTTGGGGCCACAAGTAGTTTGGGGCTTTATTACTATCATGTACTTATGCCATGCTTTACTGCTTTATTTATGATTGTGCTTGGAGCACCTGTACTGTTTTGGAACGTGGAATATTTTCGCGTTCTCGACAAGCCCAGTCACACTTTCGGGTTCCCACTCGTTTACAACCATTGTCACAAACCCTGGGTATGTTCCGGAGCCGGCCAACTTCGTTGCGGGTAGCTTAGTGGGGTGGCCCCCTGAAATATTTTATGAATCCTGTGATTGCTTTGTCGTGAAAGCCTCATTGGGTTTTGATTTGGTTTTTCCGAGGTTGATCGTGTGTGTGTTGCTATTTGTGCACCCCTGCAGGGTAAATCTTTCTGAAAGCCGTGTCCGACGATATGGACTACTTGGAGCACAGTATCTCGATCATAGACAAGCATAAATAAAGTAGTGCTATAAATTTGACTTAATATGTGACTAGTAATTCAGCTTCACTACAATGGAATGAATAATAAAAATGCCAACAACTGGTGGATCTGTGGTGATCTGTGTCATACTATACATGCCTAGTAAGTATTGCAACTCCAATGGAATGTGATAAAAGTGCCAACAACTGCTGGGTTTTGGGATTCCTCAGGACAATTATATCTGACTAGTAAATGTTCCAACTATAACGGAATGGTGCTTAAAACTGCCCACTACTTATTGTTCAGGATGACTCATGCTATCTATATCTGATTAGTAAGAGCTTCAACTATAATGGAATGAATAAAACTGCCAATTGTGTGAGTTCCTCGGTTTGACTTCCTCGTTTGGTCTCGAGGGAGGAAAACCAGGATGGGTATGATTGGTGTTAGTACCAAGTGGTTCCGAATAGCTCTTTCTTATCTCTCTCTAATAGCCGACAGTTGTACCGAGTCTCTATAGGATGTTTAGTGCATGTTGCGATGCCGCTTCAGTCCACCATACCTATGTAGGCGAGGACCGCGGAACTCTAGCCTCGCCGTGTACTGGCCTCAGTACTGACGCTCCTCTTTTTCCTTTGCCCTTTGTCGGCACCCCTTTTGTTTTAGCAGGTTTGAGATCGACGTCGTTAGCAGGGTTACCCTTCCGGCTTGGCCTGGGCAGGGTTATGGATGCCATTGGTTATTCTTTGGGGGCTCTTAGCCCCATTTGCATCTTGTCCGTACTCGGACGCTGTAACGTTTTCAAGGTGATTTGGATCTTTGTATTGTATATCTGTATTCTTGACTCGTTGAGTCACTGTTGTATATATATCTGTTCTGTGGGTCCCATCGAGGACTGTTGTGTAATGGTATTACTTCGTTTTCCACCCGCACGAAACTGCCTGGTGGGCGTCCTTGAATCGTTTCTATGCGGGTTTGGCGGAAAGGGCTAAAACTTGCATAGGGTGTTACAACATGATGCTCCATGTTTTGGTGTGGTTGAGGAGGCGCCTCGTGATGACCATGGTGTCAATGCGGACGTTCATGATGATGATGACGAGGAGGAGGATTTTGGAGAGCTTCACGTCGATGATGAGCTTGGTTCTCCAAATTGGAGTCATCACTTGTTGTGTCAAGTATGTGTCGCGGTCGATGGTGGTAGACTTGCGGTCGCACTTGCGGTTCTTCTTGTGGTTGCTCTTGTTGGATCACTAATGCCCTTGCGTGATGACGATGTGCTTCTTGCCTTGCTCTTGGCCTTGAAGAGAAATCACCATCATTGCTTGACGTTGCGGCGTGATGTGGGGAAGGTACATAGTTCGAAGAACTTCCATCTTCAACCACGGCGGCATCATTGCGTCTTGGAGCACTTGGGTGTAGATCTTGTTGAAGAGGTTCATGACGACACGAAGAACTTTAAGAGCTTGCAGCAAACGCGGTCTTGCCATTCCATCGATGAGGCGTCGCAGATTGTCATTTGTTTCGGCGACGGAGCGTTGAAGCGCTTCATTTTGGTGGCCGAAGTTGTGATGCATTGCATGCATTCGTCGTTCGAGGTCGTCGAAGCGGTTGTCGATGTTCTTGAACTCGGCTTGCGTCTCGCCAAATTGTTCATCTTATCATATCTCAAGGGCTTGGCAACGTTCACAGAACTCTTGTCGAACAATGAAGTGACTTGCGCGCGTCATGTACGGTCCTTGATCTTCTTCCTAGGGAGGTGGTTGGCTCGACTCACCGTGCCTATCCATCATGCAAAACACATAAGTATTGTATATGGAAGTGGAATATGGTGGTGTTAGCCTTATACCTCACCTTGGAGATTGCACCAAACTAGAAACCACAAGTGAGAGCTATAAGCGTGCAAAGTGGAATTGCAAAGAAAACTCACACTAAATAAATAACTAACTCTCAAAAGCTTGTTGGTGGTAGGTTAGGATTGTGGAAAGCAAAAGAACCAACCAAAAGAAAAGGGATAGTCAAATGTGGGTAAAATCCAATAAAACTCAAGTCAAAGGCGAAGGTCAACAACTCAAAGGGGTGACGGGAACCTACGACTATATACACACACATGGAGATAATTGGGATTGACACGACTATGAAAATGAGCAATCAAAATGTCCTAATGAAGACTAAGCTCATTGTCGTGCCAATGCAAGGAGAGACTGTGGCTCATTTACAAAGAAGAAAAATGAGCAACGGATTTGTGCACTTGCCTTGGGGGCTCTTCTTTCTTTCTTGCTTACAAGCTTTGAGACTCTCTTTTGCAAGGGGAGACTATTTTCTTTTTTTCTTTTGCTTTGTATCTTTTTTCTGCTCTCCCTTGATGCTACCTAGTCACACTTGATATTGCTCTTGCACTCTCACTATCCAAGGACAAATGCACAATGCTCAAGCAAACACAAGATGAGCCATTCTCATGGGATAGGTACACACAAAGAAAGATAGGGGTTAACAAGGTGACGCAAGTTATACCTTCGTTTGTGATGATGAACTTGTCGTCGGTGTTGCGGGATGAAGTTCGTGGGCCATGGTGTCAATGAGCATGGGGATTGTTGATGCGGAAGCTTGCTGTTAGTTGTTGACACGCACACGGGACACGAGCAAACAAAGGAAATTAGCCAATGCGAAAAATGAGGCAAAACTGTCAAAACTGGCATTATAGCCGGACACTTCGGTCTGGCCGAACACTCTGGTCGGGTTCAGCCGGACACTCCGGTCGGGCCGGACACTCCGGTCGAATCGGTCCAGACACTCCGGCGCGGGGTTCCTGCTCGTGTTCTTGAGCGGAAATCCTCGCCTTAAGGCCTCAAATCCGCGAAAAACTAGCCAAATCGGGCTGGGAAAACGCAGGATAAAGCTAGACCAACTCCTAAGACAAGGTTTGGTCGGATCAAAACCACAAATAACACTCCAAATCAAGAGATCGATCCAAAGGCAAATATGGGGCTCTTTTCTGGGGATTTTCGAATTTTTGGTGGATAGAAGAAAATTTTGTCGGGGAATTCATGAGCAACGAAGCTCTTGATACCAATATGTTGAGGGAAAACCTCTAGGGTGGCCCGATCTTTCACGAATCCCACTCAAATCAAGGATGGAGTGCGGGGAAAGGAGGGGAGGATTAACACGATGAACTCACGCATGAAGAACGACATGAACACACACACACACACACATAAAACCACGATACACACCAATACCTCACGCCGGTGGTGACCGGTCCGGCGCAATACCTAGGATCCGCGTCGGGCGGAGGACTCTCTCTTGAACCGGCACGGCGAGATGGGAGACTCGGGGAGATCTTGACGTCTAGGCAAAGGGACTCCGATGCCTAGGCCTTGTACAACGCGGAGGCACGATACAAACTCCAATGAGGTTTGGGATATTTGGTGCTCCTTTGTCAAAGGAGCATGAGGCAAGGACTAGATAGATCCACAAGGGGTTTCCACTAATTCCAAATATCATGCCTAGGGTTTACAATGGAGGTGGGGACTATATATAGGCCAACCACAAGTTCAGGGGTAATTCAGGCATTAAAGTAGAGTTCTGGGCAAAGTAGAGGGGTACATGGGCCACAAGGCCCAACCAAGGCTGGCTGGCCCATCTTCAGGCCGGACAGTCCGAGTCGAGTTGACCGGACAGTCCGGGGTGGCCGAACACTCTAGGTAGTGTCCGGGTAGTGTCCGAACTGGCCTTCTGAATGTCCACGCCAGGTTGGGGCTAGCGCAGGCCGGACACTCTAGCTGAGTCGTGCCGGACACTTCGGCTGCACCGGACACTCTGGCTGGATTCAGGCGGACAGTCCGGGTCAGGCAGCTTCAGGACAGGTGCAGCTTCAGGGCTCGTGGGTCGATGCGGCGGGGGGTTCGTACCTGATGATGCATAGAGTAGTGGTATGAAGTAGCAAGCCATCCAAGTGTATGTCAAAGTCACATAATGAGAGGAGCGAATTCACCTTAGCTTGAAGGAGCTTGGCTCGGCCACGGGTCATCGGTCCACTTGGGGGACTCGGTGTTGTAGATGTAGGAGCGTCCGTAGGACAGGCTGCATCACATTCACTATCACCCTGGCAAAGCCAATGTGGTAGCGGATGCTCTTAGAAGATTGCCGTGTAGATTAAACACCATGATCAAAGAAGCCCAGCCAAGTTTGCATGAAGAACTGGAGAAGTTTAGAACGGAGCTTGTTAGCAAAGGATTTTTAGCTAGCATTGAACTTCAACCCACTTTGATCAGCCAGATCAAGGAGGCGCAGAAAGGAAATGCAAGTATCGACGGAATCAAACATTGTATTAATACAGGAAAGGTATCTGGATTCACCGAAGATGAAGAAGGAGTTTTGTGGTACAAAGGACGTATCATGATTTCAAATAGTAGTAAGTGTTGGAAATATGCCCTAGAGACAAATAGTAGTAAGGACTATTATCATATTTCATATAGTTTATGATTAAGTTTTATATCATGCTATAACTGTATTGAGTGGAAACATCAATACACGTGTGATATACAAACAACCAGGGGTTCCCAGTGAAACTCTAGTCGCTGGTTCATTGGTCAACAGATGATCATGTTTCCTGATCATGTAGCATTTATGCTAGTTGGAAATGAGGTCATCTCATTCCGAGAATGAGATGATGAACCAATACCCAACCTAAACATCGTAACCCGATCATGTCACAAAGTTCAAGTTACGATGATTAGAAATGGATCCTCGTAGACTATTTCTTAGACCGTGAGACGATATGAATCACTGTCTCCCGAGAGTGCTTAGATAGCATCAAACGCCATCTGGTAATGCGGTGGTTATAAAGGTGTGTTCAGGTACTCGGAGGAAACCGTAGAGGCAATATATGTCAAGAGCGGGATTTGTCCGTCCATGTGACGGGAAGATACTCAAGGGCCCACTCAGAGAAGTTATGTCCAATAGCTGCGCAGCGTGTGATTAGATCACGTGGATATCACTTGTCGGAACGAGTCAAGTAGCATTGTTCAGTAACGAGATTGAACACGACATGATGATGTCATTTATCAGATCTCAGGCCATGCAAGTATCGAGTGAAAAAGGGAATAAGACACGACTGTCCCGGTTCAAACGACGAAAGATCTTCGTGGATTGCACAGGGGTCACATGGACATCTAGGTCCCTCTGTCGATCATTGGTGCGGGAGTGTCCCGACCATGTCTGGAGTGTTCCCGAACCGTGGGGTATCATGCTTAAGGGCTTGATGATGCTTAGAGAGTGTTTATAGGATCGGTAGAATCGCCGAAGAAAAGTACGGAGAAAACCGCAAGGGTTTCGGTAAGTCCGGAGGATGTCCGGAGTGGAGGTGGAAGGTGTTCCATAGCCACAGAGATTGAATAATATGTGAATGAATGTAAAATTTTTATTTAATCATTTATTCATATTTATTTAATAAAAAGAAAATCAATTAAAGGTCAAAAAAGGCTTAATGGGCCAATTTCTAGAGGGAGAAAGCCCATTAGGGAAAGGAGAGAGGGAGAGGGTCCAAGGAGGCTAGCCGGCTCGGCCTAGCCCCCTGCGGGGCCCACTAGGGGCTGGCCGGCGGCCACCCCACCCCCTCCTCTCCTTTAGTCCCACCCCGAGACTTTGAGGGAGGTAGTACCTCCCCTCCCCCTATATATAGTGGGGTATTTGGCCTAGAAAAATACACCAATAATCAATAAAGGTCTCCCCACTTTTGGGAGGACCTCCAATTGATATTTTTTCTCTCCCCCTCTCTCTCTCGTGACTGTGGTCCCAAGTCTGGACTGCGCGAGCGAGAGACATCTTCACCGCGGAGCGCCGTCGCGCTGCGGGATTCGGATCCGGGAGCTCTACTTCCGCAACTGCTGCTGGATCGGGGAAGCGGGAGTCATCGTCAGGCACCGGACGTGTGTAACTCCCCGCGAGGTGTCGCACTTGAGGCACTCAAGTCGTTGGAGCCAGAAGGAGACGCAAGGACTTCATCACGACCTTGAGGTCGGCTTTGGCTCGTCTACATCAACCACGCTCTCCTGAGCGTTGACAACGCTTTTCGGTCTTCAAGGGTAAGTTCGCGAAAAGCCCCTCTCGTTATTGTATTACTAATAGATAGGTCCTGGCAGCTTCAGGGGTTCAGGGGCGTAGGGTAAAATTTTATTGTTTTCATACGCCGAACCCCAACAGTGGTATCAGAGCTAGATCTATGCGTAGTAATGCTAGTACGGGTAGAACACACGAGATGTAGTGTGTGGGCGTTGATCTTTTAGTTGTTACCCTCCCACGTGTACTTGTGTATACCGCAGTAATGCTTGATGAAGCGGCCCCCAACCGACTTTACGCGTTCATTCACGAGACTGGTGCACGCTTGACATACGGCTTGTACCGTATAAAGTGGCTTAGGGGGGTGTCTGTCTCTCTCGCATTAGTTGGTATGCCATTTGCAACGGAGGGCCCCAAAAGGGGTGTAGTAGAGACAACTACTTGATCAGTGTTGTACTGAAAGTTCGTAGGTAAGAACAGTTCTTGTGCGAAAGCCCATTCAGCCACGTAAAACATGCAAAGATAAAGTAGAGGCATCTAACTTTGTTTTGCAGGGGCGCATTGCTTTGTGATATGGTTGTGGAAAAGGTAAAGTAATTACCTTTTTTTGCATAGTAGTAGATAGTCACGGTAATGACAAACTACCACGCCGGAATGACACCGGTACCCTGGTGTCTACGGCGCCGGTACCCTGGCGCCGGAACCCGGTGACGGCGGATGGAGATCATGACGTGAAGGACCATATCACATAGCATTTACATTCATTGTTATTGTTTGTGTGTCTTATTGTGTAGTATTGGATACTCGACGATAGCCTAATAAGATGATCACTGTTAAAATTACCAATGATTGTGTTCCCCCTTAGTGTGCACCACCAAGAAAGTTCTTAGGTATGAGGCGATCCAGGGTTACAGGCCTGGGTATCAGACATATCTACGTTCACATACAGTGGGTGTAAGACATGTTGCACAACAAATACACTAAGGTTGAGTTGGTGAGCCTAGCATGCCACAGAAGCGTGGCCTCGGAACACGGATGGTTGAAAGATCGAGCACGAGTCACATGAATGATGTGACCGATGTTTAGCGTCCACCTTTGAACCCACATTGATGGTCGTGATCAATCGGGGGAGATGTGGCTGATAGGGGTCGTGTTATCACTAGAAACCCTTTTGGGGATAGGTGTTTCTGAGTGGAGTTATTATTAACTCGTTTAATTATAAGCTTAGTTTCAATTCCTTTTGCAATTATAAATGTAGATGGGACCTTTCATGTTGACAATTGAATGGTTAGAAGGAGAGAAGCTCAGATTAGATAGATCGAACTTCTCCATTTGGGTTGCCAGTCTCCATGTTCTCCTTAGCGAGAATGACATGGTTGACTACATACTCGACGAGATGGATTTGGATCAGCCCACTGACCTTGAGACTCTAGAGGAGCGGAAAGACCGCTATCTCCGTCGTGACATGGCCTCCTATATTTCAGTTGTGATGCGTTTCGGAATGGTGGACGAGCTGTGGCCTTTCGTGGGAGATGTCAACCCTCGTTCAGTAATGTTACAGCTTAGGACACATTTCGTGGAGCAGACACGCATCTGGGAGAATGAGCTGATGGGAGACTTCCTCTCCATTAAGAAGGAGGAGAACTCATCACTAGACGACCACTTGGAGCACATGCATGATGTGTACATGAGGCCTACATACTTCCTGGATGTCTGGATTACAGGCTCTTTTGCAAACGCTGTTGTGCTGCGGTCGCTGCCACCAAGCTACCAAGCACAAGTCAGGACTTGCGTAATGAGGGGCGACGCGGAAACGATGGAGTTCCACCGGTTCATGACACATCTCAGGAATGTGTTGGTTGAACCAGATGTCGCTCAGGTCATCAACGACAAAGGTATATATTTGATATACAGTTTTATAAATGTTATAATCTTGCAAACACATTGCAGTGTTAAGTATATCTGATACTTGTTCTGTTTTGCTGAAAACAGGTCCTTCTGCATGAGAGCTTCTTGCTAGAGAGGAGGTGACGTTGCGTGTTGATGGCGAGCATGATGATGATGGCCGACGACACTCTCCCTCGACATTTATCATTTAGTTTATGTTTAGGATGATTAATGTAATCAATAGATTGTGAACTTCTTTAGTGAGTCTTACACTTCGTGAGACGGTTATTCATATGAGTTTGTAACAAAAAGTTGTTCTGCTTTTATGAATGATTTCTATTCGTGTTCATATCTTGTTTGATTACTTGCGAATCGTCCTTATTGTTTGAAACTATTTGATAATGCATGAACATTTGTAAAATATTAAAATGCCTTGTTTAAAATACCCAATTTACTGATATGTTCATTAATGAATGAAACCATTGTTCAAATTCAAAGTTATGTGATAATATGTGAAAGTTATTCGATATCTCATCACATATGAATCATGCCTAAGTTCGACAAAATAACTTGAACACCGTGTATTACTTGAATACAAAGTGTTTTAATGAATGGTTAAAAGTAAATACATATTTGATGTATTGTGTTTTAACGAAAATGGTAATTATCATTATATGATTGTTTAAATATGCAAAGTAGTTTTCCAAAGGAAACATGAATATGAAAATATTTGATTTGATCAAAGTGTTTCATCAACAAAGGGTATAAGTATAAAAGAGAATCAAATTGCTATGATTTGATCAATAGTAATAAAATTCAACTTTATAAGAATGGCATAAAAGTAATTGTGAAATGCAAAGTGTTTTGAAACGTCAAAGTACAAAGCATCGCAATATGATATTAGATATCAAAAGGGGGTTGAATAGAAGGCACCAAATAATCGTTGTAGTGTAGATGTAGAGACCATTAGTTAGAAATAGTTAGCACTCAATTGGAATGTAGTAAACCATTTGAATTCGTGAAAGTTTTGAGGTTATTCTATATAACCAAAACAATAGCGAATAAGTCCTTGTAGCGTATTCATTGGATACTTTGAATACGAAATCCATAGCTGAGACCAAAAGAAAAGCAAGATTCCTATTGCTTAGTTTTTGGTGCATTTTTGAGAGAGCTCACTTTTAGTGATATTTCTCAATTATGAAGCAAATGGGAATTAGTGTAAAACACGATGAGGATTTAAAACCCTGCATCAGAGTGTTGAGAAGCGCAGCGGACAACGTTCCTGAACGATTCTCTTCACAGAAGGAAAGAATCAATGATATTGATCATTGTGTTTTCCCCACTAGTGTTTTCACTACATGAAGTAGGATTCAAAATATAATCCATATCTTGTATGGATACATTTGTGAATCACTTGTCATGGTTCTTGGAATATGACATATCTACGACCTACTAAGGAAATAATGGTAAACTAAATTATGAGAAATCCTAGAAGCAAACTTCCCTTGAGATTAGAAGGCAATTGCTGAATCTCACAAGTAAAAGGAGTTACTTGGAATTTTCCGAAATGACTGCAAAGCCATAATGGAAAATGGGGTGAATGACAAAAGCACAGTTTGTCAAGTATCGGATGAATTCAAAAGAATTTGACTCAAATGTGCTAAATGTCTACTGGATTTAAAACTAGTAACAGTACTAGTATCTCATAGTAAATCTCCAAGTTTGATATTTGATCAAAGGATTTTGAAATTGTTCAAAATAGTGGGAGGATATGCAATTTGCATAAAATTGAGTGGGAGCTATGGAAGTCTTCTTGAAACAATATGTGATTGACATATTTTTAAGTGGGAGCAATATAAGTCTCAAATTCAAATATGTGGGAACATATTTTGAGTGGGAGCTTATAGGAGTAATTCTTAAGTGTGTTAAGAATGAAAGCGCAAATACTTATAAATAATGATTTATAAGATGTATAAGTTGATAATAGGTGTATTATGATATTATGTAGTATTCCTTAAGGGATTCTGAAAGGGGGTTTCAGAATAGAAGTTAATTAAGGAACGGGTCCTTAAAGACTCAAATTAGGAATAGTATTAAGTTTAACATCAATGGTTGAAAGAAAGAAAGGATGATCGTCATCCACTATGTTGAGACATATGTTCTATCTTAGTAAACCATGATGATAACTTACCATAATATGTGATCCAATTAAGGAACGTTTGAAAGTGATTAAGTTTAAATCACAGAATGTTGAGCTAAGTTTGTCTGCAATGTCTAATAGAGAACTGTGGACATATTTTCCAAATCCATAAAAGGATAACATATCTTAAATCATAAAGAGTTATGTTATAAGGGAATATGTTGGAAACTCCTGTAGATACCAATTAAAGTCAAGTAGGAAGCAAGGTGAACAAAACATCGAAAGTTGCACAGAGTGCACTAGTGTTTCGATGAATACATTTATAATAATAGATAAGGGTACCATCTGAAGTGTTGTATAATGTTATGGCGAGGCTAGTTCACTTTTAACGTAGAATGATGTGTCCCAGGGCACAGTGCCCATGAGAAAGCCCTCGAGGTTGATCTAACGTCACTGTAGGATCCTGGAATCAGGCCTCGTTCTGCTGCCATAGCGACGATGCATACACACAGATGCTATCATGTGATGATAAAGTATTAATGTTAATCAAGGTGACATTAGTAAGTTGCAAAGGATTTGGGACTATAAAGTACAGACCCAAGACTCAACCTCTTCCAGGAGCAAGCATGTTCAGGGTACCGGATATATGGTGCCAATGATTAAGAACAAATGGAGATAGTGTATTTGTACTCTAGTGCAAGTGGGAGACTGTTGGAAATATCCCTAGAGACAAATAGTAGTAAGGACTATTATCATATTTCATATAGTTTATGATTAAGTTTTATATCATGCTATAACTGTATTGAGTGGAAACATCAATACACGTGTGATATACAAACAACCAGGGGTTCCCAGTGAAACTCTAGTCGCTGGTTCATTGGTCAACAGATGATCATGTTTCCTGATCACGTGGCATTTATGCCAGTTGGAAATGAGGTCATCTCATTCCGAGAATGAGATGATGAACCAATACCCAACCTAAACATCATGACCCGATCATGTCACAAAGTTCAAGTTACGATGATTAGAAATGGATCCTCATAGACTATTCCTTAGACCGTGAGACGATATGAATCACTGTCTCTCGAGAGTACTTAGATAGCATCAAACGCCATCTGGTAATACGGTGGTTATAAAGGTGTGTTCAGGTACTCGGAGGAAACCGTAGAGGCTATATATGTCAAGGGCGGGATTTGTCCGTCCATGTGACGGGAAGATACTCAAGGGCCCACTTAGAGAAGTTATATCCAATAGCTACGCAGCGTGTGATTAGATCACCGGGATATCACTTGTCGGAACGAGTCAAGTAGCATTGTTCAGTAACGAGATTGAACACGGCATGATGATGTCATTGATCAGATCTCAGGCAATGCAAGTATCGAGTGACAAAGGGAATAAGACACGATTGTCCCGGTTCAAACGACGAACGATCTTCATGGAACGCACAAGGGTCACATGGCCATCTAGGTCCCTCTGTCGATCATTGGTGTGGGAGTGTCCCGACCATGTCTGGAGTGTTCCCGAACCGTGGGGTATCACGCTTAAGGGCTTGATGATGCTTAGAGAGTGTTTATAGGATCGGTAGAATCACCAAAGAAAAGTAGGGAGAAAACCGGAAGGGTTTCGGTAAGTCCAGAGGATGTCCGGAGTGGAGGTGGAAGGTGTTCCATAGCCACGAAGATTGAATAATATGTGAATGAATGTTAAATGTTGATTTAATCATTTATTCATATTTATTTAATAAAGAGAAAATCAATTAAAGGTCAAAAAAGGCTTAATGGGCTAATTTCCGGAGGGAGAGGGCCCATTAGGGAAAGGAGAGAGGGAGAGGGGCCAAGGAGGCTGGCCGGCTGGGCCTAGCACCCCCCCCCCGCGGGGCCCACTTGGGGCTGGCCCGCGGCCACCCCACCCCTCTTCTCCTTTAGTCCCACCCCGGGACTTTGAGGGAGGTAGTACCTCCCCTCCCCCTATATATAGTGGGGTATTTGGCCTAGAAAATACACCAATAATCAATAAAGATCTCCCCACTTTTGGGAGGACCTCCAATTGATATTTTCTCTCTCCCCCTCTCTCTCTCTCGTGACCGTGGTCCCAAGTCTGGACTGCGCGAGAGAGAGACATCTTCACCGCAGAGCGCCGCCGCGCTACGGGATTCGGATCCGGGAGCTCTACTTCCGCAACTGCTGCTGGATCAGGGAAGCGGGAGTCATCGTCAGGCACCGGACGTGTGTAACTCCCTGCGAGGTGTCGCACTTGAGGCACTCAAGTCGTTGGATCCAGAAGGAGCGCAAGGACTTCATCACGACCTTGAGGTCGGCTTCGTCTCGTCTACATCAACCACGCTCTCCTGAGTGTTGACAACAATTTTCGGTCTTCAAGGGTAAGTTCGCGAAAATCCCCTCCCGTTACTGTATTACTAATAGATAGGTCCTGGAAGCTTCAGGGGTTCAGGGGCGTAGGGTAAAAATTTATTGTTTTCATACGCCGAACCCCAACAACAAGTTATCATGAAGGAAGCTCATGATACTCTTTATTCTATCCACCCCAGAGGAACGAAGATGTATCAAGATTTGAAGGAGCAAGATGAAGAGAGATCGGAAGCTACATAGCCAAGTGTGATATCTGTTAGAGAGTTAAAGCAGAACATTAGAGACCAGCAGGACTTTTGCAACCATTGCAGATTCCGGAATGGAAATGGGATTCTGTCAGAATGGACTTTATCACCGGTTTGCCTACTTCTAGTAGGGGAAATGACTCTACTTGGGTCATAGTTGATAGACTGTCCAAGGTAGCCCATTTTGTACCTTTCAAGACAACCTACCAGAGTTCGAAGCTAGCAGAGTTGTACATCGCTAGAATCGTCAGTTTGCATGGAACCCCTAAGACCATAGTGTCGGATCGAGGAACCCAGTTTACCTCAAGATTTTGGCAGAAGGTCCAAGAAGGATTAGGAACCAAGTTGAATTTCAGCACAGCTTATCACCCGCAAACCGATGGACAGACTGAAAGATTCAACCAAATCTTAGAAGATATGTTGAGAGCTTATGTGCTAGAGTATGGATAAAAATGGGAAGATTGTCTGCCTTTTGCATAATTCTCATACAACAACAGTTATCAAGCCATCTTGCAAATGGCCCCATTTGAATTTCTGTATGGAAGGAAGTGTCGTACCCCCTTGAATAGGTCGCAAGTCGGAGAGAGTCAGATTTTCGGACCTGACATCCTACGAGAAGCCGAAGAGAAGGTTCACAAAGTCCGTGAGCACCTCAATACCACCCAATCCACCTCAAGACCGCCCAATCCGTGAGTCTCCGGCCTGGACCGGAGTTTCTGGCCTGAAACCCTAGAGTCTCTGCCCCTGACGCCTGATTTTGACAGTTTTGCCTCTAATCTTGCATTGGCTAATTTCCTCTTGTTTGTTTGTGCCCGTGTGCGTGTCGTCAATTAACAACAAGCTTCCGCATCGACAACTCCCGCGCTCATCGACACCATGGCCCACGAACATCATCCCACACCACCGACGCCAAGTTCATCATCACCAACGAAGGTATAACTTGCTTCACCTTGTTAACCCCTATCTTCCTTTGTGTGTACCTATCCCACGAGAGTGGCTCATCTTGTGTTTGCTTGAGCATTGTGCACTTGTCCTAGGATAGTGAGAGTGTAAAAGCAATAGCAAGAGTGACTTGGTAGCATCAAGGGAGAGCAAAAATAAAGAAAGAAAAAGATACAAAGCAAAAGAAAAAAGAAAAATAGTCTCCCATCACAAAGAGAGTCTCAAAGCTTGTAAGCAAGAGAGAAAGAAAGAGTGCCCGAGGTAAGTGCACAAATCCGTTGCTCATTTTTTCCTCTTCGCAAACGGGCCACGGTCTCTCCTTGTATTGGCACGACACCGAGCGTAGTCTTTGTTAGGACATTTTGTTTGCTCATTTTCATAGTCGTGTCAATCCCAACAATCTCCACGTGTGTGTATATAGTCGTAGGTTCCCGTCACCCCTTTGAGTAGTTGACCTTCGCCTTTGACTTGAGTTTTGTTGGATTTTACCCACTTTTGACTATCCCATTTCTTTTGGTTGGTTCTTTGGCATTTCACAATCCTAACCTACCACCAACAAGCTTTTGAGAGTTAGTTCTTTCTTTAGTGTAAGTTTTCTTTGCAATTCCACTTTGCACGCTTATAGCTCTCACTTGTGGTTTCTAGTTTGGTGTAATCCCCAAGGTGAGGTACAAGGCTAGCACCACCATATTCCACTTCCATATACAATACTTGTGTGGTTTGCATGATGGATAGGCACGGTGAGTCAAGCCAACCACCTCCCCAAGAAGAAGATCAAGGACCGTACATGACGCGTGCAAGTCACTTCATCGTTCGCCAAGATTTCCGTGAATGTTGCCAAGCCCTTGAGACCCGACAAGATGAACAATTTGGCGAGATGCAAGCCGAGTTCAAGAACATCGACAACCGCTTTGACGGGCTCGAATGATAAATGCACGTAATACATCACAACTTCGGCCACCAAAATGAAGCGCTTCAACGCTCCGTCGCCAAAACAAATGACAATCTTCGACGCCTCATCGATGGAATGGCAAGACCACGTTAACGCGCATCAAGCTCTTCAAGTTCGTCGCGTCGTCATGCACCTCTTCAACAAGATCTACATCCAAGTGCTCCAAGACACAATGACGCCCCCGTGGTTGAAGATGAAAGTTCTTCGAACTATGTACCTTCCCCACGGCACGCCGCAACGTCAAGCTATGATGGTGATTTTTCTTCAAGGCCATGAGCAAGGCAAGAAGCACACCATCATCACGCAAGGGCATTGGTGATCCAACAAGAGCAACCACAAGAAGAACCACAAGTCTACCACCATCGCCCACGACACGTACTTGACACAACAAGTGATGACTCCAATTTAGCAATTCAAGCTCGTCTTCGACATGAAGCTCTCCAAGATCCTCCTCGTCATCAATGTCATGAACGTCTGCACCAACACCATGGTCATCACGAGGCGCCTCCTCCACCACACCAAAACATGGAGCATCAAGTGGTACAAGTTGAGCGACGCCCACCATGTCAAAAGGCTCACGACCATGATATTCGTCGTGAGGCCCATGTGCCTAACCAACATCACCAACCAAGGAACAAGCCTCCTCTTCGTCATCAACCGAGTCATGAGGCTCCACATCCTCAACAATCTCATGGGGCCCAAGTGCCTCAACATCATCAACAACCGTGCCAAGAGAAAGAGCAAGCGCCTCAACAACAATATCAATAGCAAGCTCTGCAACAAGGTCACGAGAACCAAGTTCCACCTTCTCAACCACAAGATCATCAACAAGGTCACCAAGCTCGTCGCAATGACCGCAATTATGAAGAAACTTTCGGCAAGCTCAAGTTCACAATGCCCAAGTTCACCGGATCCAATGACCCCGAAGAATACCTCTCGTGGGCACTCAAGGTCGACAAGATCTTCCGCATGCACAACTATAGCAACGAGAAGATGGTCGCCATGGCTTCGCTTGAATTTGATGATTACGCCAACCTTTGGTGGGAACAAGTTCAAGTTGCTCGTGATGCAAGACAAGAACCGCTAATCAAAACTTGGCATGACATGAAGGCTCATATGAGATCCTGCTCTGTTCCCGTGCACTACACGCGTGACCTCTTCAACAACCTTCAATCGCTTCGTCAAGGGACAAAGACCGTGGACGAGTACTTCAAGGAAATGGAACTCAACTTGATTTGTGCCAACATTGAAGAGCACATGGAGAAAACTATGGCACATTTCCTCATTGGCTTCAATCACCCAATCAAGTGCATTGTCGAGTTCCAAACATACAACAACATGGTTGAGCTTGTGCACATCGCAACAAAGGCCGAACGTCAAGTGCAAGAGGACATCAAGTACAACAAGCCCAAGACGTATTTCACCTACAAGCAAGCTTCAACCGCTACGCCAACAACTTTCAATGGAAGCTCCTCAAGTACCTCCAAGCCTTCCTTCAAGCCCACACTTCCTCAAGGAAAACTACCCCCAAGTGGCAAACAAGCAAAGAGTGATACACCTTTCAATGGTGAATGCTACAAGTGTGGAGGCAAAGGACACAAGTCGGCCGAATGTGGAAACAAGAAGGTATTGTTCATCCATGACAATGGTGACGAAGAGTACTTGAGTGAAGATGAATTTGATGCCCGAGTCAATGAAACAATGGCAAAGCAACGAGTAGAAGATGACCAAGAACTCCTCATGTGTGAACATGACGCAAGTCCATCGCTTGTCGTCACAAGGTCTTGACCACTCAAGCACAAGAGCATGAATACGAATGCTCCAACATCTTCCAAACACGAGCCGACATCAATGGCAAATCTATCAAAGTGATCATCGATGGAGGGAGTTGCCACAACCTTGCTAGCACCGAGTTGTGTGAGAAGCTCAACCTCACCCTCCATCCGCACAAGCACCCCTAGCACGTGCAATGGCTAAGTGACCAAGGGTCCATGAAGATCAAGCATACCATATCGGTCTCCTTCGCCATTGGTCCTTACAAAGACACGGTGGAGTGCGATGTGGTCCCTATAATAGTTTGTCACATGCTTCTTGGTTGACCATGGAAATTTGGCAAGGCTGCTCAACATGATGGTCACACAAATGTATACACCTTTAAATGGCTCAACAAAACATGTGTTTTGCAACCAATGACTCCTAGCCAAATAATTGCGGACAATGCAAAGGCTTTAGCGAGGGCGCAAAGCACAACACCTACTTGTGAGAAGAGCGGTGAGAGAGAGAACCACCTCATAGTGAGTGAGAGCCACAAGCCAAACTCGAGTGGAAAAACTAGGAGTGTTCTACTTGCCACCAAAAGTAAGATGAGAGATGTTCGGAACAACCCATCCATCTTGCACTATGTCCTCCTTTGCAAGGGACTGGCGTAAGGAACTAATGAATTAACCAATGTTCCTCCATCTTTGATGATTGTTTTGCAGGAATTCAAGGATGTGTTCCCCGAAGAGCTTCCACATGGACCACCTCCTCTTCACGGCATCGGACATCGCATTGACCTCATCCCCGGCGCACCACTTCCCAACCGCTTCGCTTACCGCACAAACCCGGAGGAGACAAAGGATATTGAACATCAAATGAACCAACTCGTCTCCAAAGGTTTGATCCAAGTTAGCACTAGTCCAAGTGCCGTACCCGTGATTCTTGTTCCAAAGACGGATGATACGTTATGGTGATGCATGGACTGCCGTACAATCAATGCTATCACCGTGCGTTATCGTCATCCCATACCATGTCACAATGACATGCTTGATGAGTTGTGTGGAACCACTATTTTTTCGAAAATTGATCTTCGTAATGGTTACCATCAAATATGCATGGCTGAAGGTGATGAGTGGAAAACTGCCTTCAAGACCAAACTTGGTCTCTATGAATGGTTGGTTATGCCCTTTGGTTTATCAAATGCCCCATCCACCTTCATGCGCCTCATGAATCATATCTTGTGTTCTCTCATTGGAAAAAGTGTTGTTGTCTATTTCGATGATATTCTTGTTTATAGCAAATCACTTGAGGACCATATTACACATGTCAAGGAAGTTTTGCAAATCCTTCAACATGAAAAGCTTTATGCTAATCTTCCCAAGTGCACTTTTGCTAAAGACAAGTTGATTTTTCATGGATTTGTCGTTTCTTTGAAGGGAATTGAAGTTGATGTTTCCAAGGTAAAGGACATACGAGATTGGCCCATCCCAACAAATGTGAGTGAACTCCGAAGTTTTCATGGGCTGGTTGGTTTCTATCGTCGCTTTGTGAAAGACTTTTCGACCAGTGCTTGTCTCCTCAACGAGTTGACGAAAAAGAATGTCACCTTCATATGGGGCAAAGCACAACAAAAAGCTTTTGATGAACTCAAAAAGAGGCTCACCGAAGCACCTCTCCTTGCGTTACAGGATTTCACAAAAACTTTTGAGATAGAGTGTGATGCTAGTGGTATTGGCATTGGAGGAGTCCTTATGCAAAATAGGCGTCCTGTAGTCTACCATAGCGAGAAACTTGATGGTGCTCGCCTTAATTATCCGATTTATGACAAATAGTTTTTTTGCCTTAGTTCGTGTCCTTCAAGATTGGCAACACTACCTATGGCCCAAAGAATTTATCATACATTCCGACCATGAGTCGTTGAAATATCTCAAAGGCCAAGCCAACTTGAGTAAGAGACACGCTAAGTGGGTTGAGTTCATGGAGTCTTTTCTGTACATTGTCAAGTATAAGAAGGGCAAAGATAATGTAGTTGCGAACGCTTTGTATCGAAAACACACAAGCCTTCTTACGAGACTTGAAATCAATGTGTTGGGTCTTGAGGAAATAAAAACTTTGTATGCTTCCGACCCGTTCTTTGAACCAATTTTCGCAAAGTACTCCATTGACAAATGAGTTGATGATTTCTATTTGCATAAGGGTTTTCTCTTTAAACAAAACAAACTTTGCATTCCGAAATCGTCGCTCCAACTTTTGCTTCTCCAAGAATCTCATGGTGGAGGCCTTATGGGTCACTTTGGCTGTGATAAGACATTGGTTATGCTCTCCACTCACTACTTTTGGCCCAAGATGAAGCGCGACGTTGAGCGCTACGTTCAACGATGCGCGCCATGTGTTCAAGCTAAGTCGCAAGCTAATCCCTATGGTCTTTATATGCCATTGCCTATTCCTCATACACCTTGGTCTGACATTAACATGGATTTCGTGTTAGGATTGCCTAGATCTAAGCATGGCCATGACTCTATATTTGCTGTCGTGGATCGCTTTTCCAAAATGGCACATTTCATACCGTGCCATAAGACCGACGATGCTTCACATGTTGCAAATCTATTTTTCAGGAAAATCGTCTGTCTTCACGGTGTGCCAAGAACAATCGTCACCGACCGCGACGTCAAATTTATGAGCTACTTATGGAAGACACTCATGTCCAAGCTCGGCGTCAAGCTCCTCTTTTCATCCGCGTCGCATCCTCAAACTGATGGCCAAACTGAAGTTGTCAACCGAAGCCTCAGAACTCTTCTACGTGTGTTGATCAAGAAAAACTTGTAGGATTGGGAGGAATGCATTCCACACGTCGAGTTCGCCTACAACCGTGCCAAGCACTCAACAACCAAGTTGAGTCCTTTCATGGTCGTCTATGGTTTTGAGCCCCTCACCGCGCTCGACATCCTACCTCTGCTACTCCATGAGCGCACCAACATGGACGTTGAGAAGCGTGCACAAGCTATGAAGAAGCTTCATGAAGAAACAAGAGCTACTATCGAACAACAAGTCCTTCGCCAAGCTTCAAGGTTAAACAAAGACAAGAAGGAGATGATCTTTGTAGAAGGTAACCTTGTGTGGATACACCTAAGCAAAGACCGCTTCCCCAAGGAACGCGACTCCAAGCTAAATCGGGACAAATCTATAGGATATGGGCACGATAGGCGCGAGGGAGGAGCGGGAGGTAGGCGCAAGGGAGATCATCAAGAAGAATGAACGTTCAATTCGGACAGACAGAAGTTCTAAAATTGAAACGGATGTGGATTCCTCATACGAACTCCGAATCAAGCAAATAAGCACTTGTCGGATAGATAATTCCAAGATCTTTCCAATGAGTACTTCCACGTCTAAAAGACCCCGGATAATCCGGCCCCACACCCCGGATAATCCGGCCCTGTTTTCTGGAGATTCTTCTAAGGACTTCGTGCGCTGCTTTTCTGTACAGCTCCGGATAATCCGGCCCACTTAGACCAGATAATCCGGCCCAAAAAGTTCCCATTAGATCCGGACGGATCTGGCTGTATCAGACACATTTTTGTTTCGCGTTTTTCGGACATTTCGGCGGCCATATAAGCCTGGGAACGCCCTCTAGATTAGGGTTAGCTAGAAATTGAGTCTAAAACTATTGTGTGAGTTGCTTGGTGAGAATCCCTCCGGGGACGGTGATGCCGTGTTATCTATCGTATTGATATTGTCGCGAGGTTCTTGTGTTCATCAAGGATTGTCGTGTTTTGGTTTGAGGTGTGGTGTCCTTCTCCATGTTGCTTGCTGGATTTGTTCCTCTTCTTCAGGTGACGTTCATCGGCGTTATTAGAAATATTACCATCCGGGTTGACTCGTTGTGAAAGATCAGGACAAATCTATAGGATCATCGGCTTGATCTGTATCATGTGGTATCAGAGCACCATGTTGCTCACGGCGAGATTGTGAGTGTGTTCTTGGTGGAGATCAGAGAGTTGAGCGGAGCAGATTGGATCTCGACGTCCACGCACCGGAGTGTTCAACGGTTTCCGCCCGGAGTATCCGGCTGACCCGGATAGTCCGGCCCTCCAACATCGGACAATCCAGCCCTGAATTTTTTTTGGTTCTGCAGTCATGCTAGGAAGCATGCCGTCGTGTCAGGGTGATTTTTTGGCAAACGGTGCACTTTTGGGAAGAGATCTGGTGATGTGTACAATGATTATCTTTACATCTTGCACGGTGTAGTATGTGATGATTCTCAAATCAGTTGGAGACTGGTCCATATGGCGACATATGATGAATATGAGTCGTGGGAACGTCATATGCAAGATGGTTTTTACAGATGCGATACATACAAGTATTCGGATAATCCTACACGTATGCGTCTTGCATTACGATGTGTGGATGAGGAGATAGCTCGTTGGTGGGATAAAGAGGTGCGTGAGGAGGATATTGTTGATGCAACCTGGAAGTACTTTAGTAATTTTTTGCATGGTTGTTTTATGTCTCCTCGTCGTAAGGTATTTTGTACCAAGCCCGTGAAGGCAGTCCAGCAGTCGCCCAAAGTTGTAGTTATGTCTATTTCATCTCATGTAAAGGAGGCTCTAGCAGTTGTTCCAGTGCAACCGGTCAGCGTGGCAGTGCCAAAATTTTCTGAAGAGAAGCAGCCTGATGTTGACAAGGTTGTTGTGTGCGTTACAACTGCAGTGGAGGATGTTGTACCATAGAGTGGGCTGAATTTGCAACTCAAGAAGGTACAAGGCGATGCTTGCATGACAGTTGACAAGGGCTAGCGTTGGAATTTATTTCAGGCGCAGCGTATGATCAAAGGCAAAGCATGCAAGTTGATTGTTGATGGAGGAAGCTGTACTAATGGCATTAGCAAGGCAATGGTGGCAGCGTTGGGGTTGTCCACATGGCGTATTCCTGAACCTAAGCATCTACAATGGTTAAATAGTTGCGGTATGGTGAAGGTAACTCATAAGGTGCGTGTGCCATTTACAGTTGGTGATTATGTTGATGAGATTGAGTGCGATGTGTTTCCATTGGAGGTATGTGGGCTGTTACTTGGTCGTCCATGGCAGTATGATCGCAATGCTACACATGCTGGACGAGCAAATACATATTCTTTTGTGCATGGTGGCAAACAACAGACTTTAAAGCCTGTGCAGGATGATCACATAAAGTCTGATGTAGAGCTAGTGGTACATAAGAATACGGTGCGCAAGGCTAAGCCAAAATCTGGGCTAGCTAAGGTGCAGGATGGAGAGCATGACGCACAGTGCGACAATGTTGATATTGCTTCAGCTATGCCTGTAGATGACAAGCCAGTGGAACTTGTTAGTCAAAAGCCAGATGAAGTGCATCCTCTTATTGCTGAGAGGAAGGATGTTGCAGCATGTGTTCAGAAGGTTGTTTGTGTTGACACAGGTGTTCAGATGGATGATATTTGTACTCCTAATGTTCTAGTGCATGTGGTGCAGCAGGGTAACAACAGCAGTTTTGTTAGCACACCTGTGAGGCATTTTGTTGGGACAGTTGTGCGGATGCATAGAGGCAAGGATGGACATGTTCGTCAGTTGTGTGGTCCAGGCATTACTCATCTTATGCCAGGTCGTGCAAAGAAGGTCCATGTTCAGTAACCACGAGTTCCAACAAGAGTTGAGAAGAAGAAGACGGTGGCGCCTAGGTCAAAGATCGTACGGAGACGCAAGGAGGTGCAGGCACCAAGGGCTATTTCAAGTCAATCACGCCGAGAGGGAGGTTGCGGAGTGGAAGGCAAGTGAGACTTGAAGATGACAAAACCGCGTGATGATTTTGTTGAAATCATGCCACCCTTTCGAGAATACCCACACGTGTTGGGGACAATGCTCCTTGAAGGGGGGAGGATGATATGGGCACGATAGGCGCGATGGAGGAGTGGGAGGTAGGCGCAAGGGAGATCATCAAGAAGAAGGAACGTTCAATTCGGACAGGCAGAAGTTCTGAAATTGAAACGGATGTGGATTCCTCATACGAACTCTGAATCAAGCAAATAAGCACTTGTTGGATAGATAATTCCAAGATCTTTCCAATGAGTACTTCCACGTCTAAAATACCCCGGATAATCCAGCCCCCACACCCAGGATAATCTGGCCCTGTTTTCTAGAGATTCTGCTAAGGACTTCGTGTGCGACTTTTTGTACGGCTCCAGATAATCCGGCCCACTTAGGCCGGATAATCCGGCCCAAAAAGTTCCCATCAGATCCGGACGGATCTGGCTGTATCAGACACGTTTTCGTTTCGCGTTTTTCACACATTCCGGCGGCCATATAAGCCTGGGAACGCCCTCTAGATTAGGGTTAGCTAGAAATTGAGTCTAAAACTATTGTGTGAGTTGCTTGGTGAGCATCCCTCCGGGGACGGTGATGCCGTGTTATCTATCGTATTGATATTGTCACGGAGGTTCTTGTGTTCATCAAGGATTGCCGTGTTTTGGTTTGAGGCGTGGTGTCCTTCTCCATGTTGCTTGCTGGATTCATTCCTCTTCTTCAGGTGACGTTCATCGGCGTTATTGGAAGGATTACTATCCGGGTTGACTCGCTGTGAAAGATCGGGACAAATCTATAGGATCATCGGCTTGATCCGTATCACCGTCCTACGGACGCTCCTACATCTACTCCAACAAGTCCCCCAAGTGGACCCATGACTCGTGCCTGAGCCAAACTCTTACAAACTAAGGTGAACTCACTCCTCTCCTCATGCCAATTTGATACATCCTTGGATGGTGTGCTATTTTATGCAACAACTCTATGCATCATCAGGTACGAAGGCCCAACACATCACCAAGCACCCAAGGACGGAGAACAAGGAGCAGATCGTGAAGCAGAAGCCGCTAGAGCTGCTCAGACCGGAGTCTCCGGTCTGCGCACACCGGAGTCTCCGGCCTACCAAAGTCTCCGGTCTGAAGACCCCGGAGACTCCGGCCCACCCTCCGGCCTGACACCCTGCACCAAGCTCTGGGACAATCTGAAGGCCCCTCTAGAGGTTGGTCCATAGGCTCCACCGGATTCTCTGGCCTAGACCGGAGTCTCCGGCCTGCCCACCGGAGTCTCCGGTCCGACCGACGCCAGGCATGTAAAGGCCTTTGGGCCTTTGGCCCATGTACTCCTTAGTCCGTCTAGAACATGTCTTTTATTCCCAAAGTACCCCTGTTTAAGTGGCTGGCCTATATATTGTCCCCCACCTCCATTGTAAACCCTAGGCATGATATTTGGAATTAGTGGAAACCCCTTGTGGATCTATCTAGTTCTTGCCTCATGCTCCTTTGACAAAGGAGTACCAAATATCCCAAACCTCGTTGGAGTTTGCGTCATGCCTCCGCGTTGTACAAGGCCTAGGCATCGGAGTCCCTTTGCCTAGACGTCAAGATTTCATCGAGTCTCCCTTCTTGTTGTGTCGGTTCGAGAGAGAGTCCTCCGCCCGATGCTGATCCTAGGGATTGCGCCGGACCGGTCACCGCTGACGTGAACTATTGGTGTGTATCGTGGTTTTCCGTGTGTGTGTTCATCATGTTCTTCGCGTGTGCGTTTGATGAGTTCATCCTCCTCTCCTTCCCCCACACTCCACCCTCGTTTTGAGTGGGATTCGTGAAAGATCGGGCCACCCTAGAGGTTTTCCCTCAACAAGAACAGAGCATTAGATGGTGTCACCCCTTGTAGGGATGTTCACCCAGAAAGGACTAATTACAAGGCAAAAGGGGGGCCGAAAACTACTCCAACATCACGCCTCCGGGAACCGAGCTTGACGCCCCTCGGTAGCACCGTGACGACTGCGCCTACGGGGCGGGGCGGGGATGAGGGGGGGACTCGACACGGCATAGCTGCAGGTCGAATGCGGAGATGGAGAAGTTCCCCTCGCCATGGTACCTGAATCAAAGCGTGAAGCCGCGCTGGATATGGTGCTCAGAGAGGAAGCGACTCCAACCACCGGAGAGAAGGTCAAGATGTTCACCTCCCACTTCCCGCGCCCCCCAGAATGGCATAGCTGTGCCACGCCCGGGAGGTCGCGTGCGGTTCCATGCACGAACCGAGGAGGGAGATCCACCCTCACGAGCCAGTCCAGACCATTGAGGACGACGATAAAGTTGATGACCCTATGCGGTTTAGGGTCATCTTCAATCTTGATAACCACGGGAGCAGGGCTCCCTGGCGGAAGGGCCATGGAAGAAGAGGGAATGCTTGGGCCAGAGCTGACTCCCAACCCCCCAACTGACTTACTGGCATCTTCAGATGATTCCATGATGTCGGAGGATTTCTGTAAGTTCTCCGCGGAATATGAAGAGGAGTTCAACTCCAAAGCTGCAGAAGAAGGAGAAGCCATGGACGAAAGATCTGGAGAAAACTATCCCAAAGCGCAGGATAACATGGATCTCGGAGACAATCCCGACGTTGAGATGTCCGAAAGTACCGCTCAGAGCCTGACTCCGGGAAACGGACCCAAATCCTTCTTTGCTACCGGCGCTGCCAAAAAGGCAAAGAAGAATAAGAAAAAAACAAGACCCCAGCAAAAGATCCTCCAGCAGAGGAAGTGGTTGCCGAGGAATATGAAGAAGACTCGGATGGAGCTTTAATCCCAAATGAGCCAAAAGAAGCTTTGGTGGATGGACACCTGGTCATGGATGGTGCCCATAAACTCATCGATGACGCGTTAACTATGCCTATCCCTACAGCTGCAGAACTTACATCTGTAGAATTGGAAGAAAGGGCTCAAGCCCTAGAAGCGCGTCGCCAAGTGCTCCTGGATGAAGCCAACAACATCGAGGAAGGGAATAAGCGCATAGCTACTGCGGAGAAGTTCATCTCTCTGCAGCATCAAAAGACCCGGAAACGCCACATGCGGGCCGACAAATTTCTAGAAGTCCACAAGGTTCTCTTTGAGGGGGACCCAGGGATGCCTCGGCTCGACAGCAAGGGAGATCTGGTGTACCCAACACCAGTACAGAACACCGCTATAGCTCGAGATATCCTGGCGAATAATCCAGGCCTAGATCAGATCTGGTTGGGCATAAAGCTGCTCACCAAGGGTCTTGAGCAACAGAAGGTCGCGAAATCCGGAAGCGGAAAACTGGTCTCTCAATTGAACCAATGTCACACGGATCTAGCCTGGAATGACATTAGGCCCCAACGGGTTCTGGAACAGCATTATCGTTCCGATCGTCAGGAAGATAACTACTCAAGAACCAGATATTTAGGGCAGCGCCATAGAACCGCACATGACTGGAGCAACGTTGCTCCAGCCGCAGAGCAAGAACCGATTGTTGCACTGACTCCAAGACACCCTCCCAGGCGAGAGTCAGACAATCATAGGGAAGACGACAAAGAGAAATGTCGGGAGGAGGACCCTCAAAGGATGCCACCTCCTAGACATGCAAGCCATTCGTCTAAACACCATCGTGGTGGGAATGACGGACGAAGGAACGACGGACACCGTGCCAAGTCAAGCCGACAGGGGGCTCGTCACAATGAAGACCCTCATCGGAACTGGAATAATGACGATGTGGATGGAGGCCGGTGATTAGCCGGAAATAATCCACCTGCACCACCCTCTACGCCAAGCAGCCATCACAACGGTTCTCAAGGAGGCCAAGGAGGCCAAGGAGGACGTCATGGCAGAGGAGGTGGTGGCAGAAGCAGAAGTCTGGCTCCAATGCACTACAGCCATAGTGAACAACCAAGACGGCATTCCCTGTCACCAAGCGACGCGAGACACCGGATCAACTCTAACATAGAGGCGTGGTGCTATGAGAACGACGATATCTACGTAGGTCCAAAATGCTTTGGACAATGAATTCGACAAACACACTTCCCAGAAGGATTTGCTATCTCAAGACATATCCAAGCCTACGATGGACTGGCCCGGCCAGATACTTGGCTCCAGGATTTTTTCCAGGCTTGCTACATCGGCAAAGGCGGAAATAGCTTGGTTGCGACCCGATATCTCCCACTTATGCTGCGGAAGACGGAACGATAATGGCTCAATGAACTTCTAGAGAATACCATTCACAACTGGTATGATATGCAAAGCGCGTTCTTTTGGAATTTCGAAGGCACATATCGGAGGCCCTGTACGATAGGAGACCTACAGTGTTGCACCTAGAAAGCCGGAGAAACTTGCCGAGATTACCTCGGACGATGGATCGACACCAAGAACTCATGTGAAGGAGTAAATGATCAAACTGCGATTGAAGCTTTCATTGCAGGACTCCCAATTGGTTTACTACGTCACCGCTTGAAGTGCGACAAGGTCACTGATCTGGGAGAGATGATAGAAACAGAGAGCAAGTATGCAGACGCCGATGATGACGCAGAGGGATTACTGAACGCCCTAGCTGTGCCACAGTCGGCAAAACAACCAAAGCAACAAGCTCAGATGCGCAAGAATACCTCAGAAGAAAAACCCAATGTGGAAACAGCAATGGTCACTGCTACTTTCAGGTCTGGAGGGCGAGGAGGGCGCGGCAGTGGCCGCGGACGCGGTCGTGGGACGTCAAGGGTCCAAGGTAGAGGAGACCAGCAGCCTAGCAAAACCTACTCTTGGGCCGACATTGCCAATAACCTGTGTGTGCATCACTTAGATGCCAATGGGGGCTCGTCTCACACAAATGTCGAGTGTCGTTTCAACGATGACATCAGTAAAGATGATACCACTGGCTACAGGGCTAAGCAGAAGAAGGGAAAAAAGAATCTCGAAAAATAGAAAGAGACCAAGGAAGATTCCGACATGGAGGAAGCAGAGCCTTCAAATCTCAAGTCGGAGGGGAAGAAAAATTTCCCAATGAAAAAAGATACTTACGTCACTTTCCTTGGGTCTCAACCAGCTAAGGTCAAGAAAGCAGTTCTATAGGAGCTCAATGCAACTATTCCGGCTGTCCAACAATTCTTGGACTAGTCGGAAGTGGCAATCACCTTCGACCGTGCTGACTATCCGCCTAAGTTGCATAGGCGAGGAAAATACGCCTTAAACGTCAATCCACTTATTGATGACTATGGTTTCTCCGAGACTCTCATGGACGTCGCCAGCAATATCAATATTCTATATGTCGAAATGCTACGTCAGATGCGGATCTCGGAGACATAACTGAATCACAGCCCTGTGATCTTTCACGGAGTTGTCCCAGGAAGACAAGCAAATTCCCTGGGAGACATTACTTTGGATGTTACCTTTGGAACTCCAAAGAACTACCATACGGAAGCACTTTCCTTCGAAGTGGTCCCGTTCAAGAGCGCCTATCATGCTATATTCGGATGGTCGACTTATTGGGATTTTATGGCTCGTTTGTGTTACATTTACAATATGATGAAAATTCCAGGTCCCAAAGGCATGATCACCATCAGGAGAGACCCGAAGAAGGCGCGAGAGTGCGAAGACGGAAATGCCGCCTTTGCTGAAGCCGTGCTGCATGCCTAGGAGTACCAGGAGATCAAGAAGACCATCGACGCGTCTGAGATGCCCGCAACAAAGACGGAGGTGACAAATCCAACTTCGGAGTTCAAGGCATCGGAAGAGACGAAGACGACGCCATTGAAGGATGATGACCCCTCCAAGGTGACCTAGATAGGTGTAGGTTTAGATAGTGCATAGGAAAGCGCGCTCGTCAAGTTCCTCCAAGCAAATCAAGATATCTTCGCATGCCAGCCATCTGACATGATCGGAGTACCTAGGGAACTTGCCGAGCACTTTCTAAATGTACACCCAAACGCTAAACCCGTCAAACAGTCCTCGACATTTCGGCGATGAAAAGCGAAAAGCAATAGCTACAGAACTAGCCCGGCTCGAGTTAGCCGGATTCATAGAAGAGGTCATCCACACTGAGTGGTCGGCCAATTCTGTAATGGTCCCTCAAATGGACACCACTGATTTAAGGATGTGTGTTGACTATACTGCCTTGAACAAGAGTTGTCCCAAAGATCCATTCGCTCTACCTAGAATTGATCAAGTTATTGATTCTACGGCAGGCTCGGAACTTCTATGTTTTCTCGACGCATATTCCAGCTATCACCAAATTCAGATGAAGGAATCAGACAAAGTCAAAACTTCATTCATAACCCCCTTCGAAACCTTTTGTTTTGTTACGATGCCCTTTGGGCTCAAGAACGCATGAGCTACGTACCAACGCACTATGCAGTGTTGCCTCCATGATCAATTCGGACGCAATGTACATGCATATGTGGATGACATTGCGATGATGTCCAAAAAGAAGGAAACCTTAATTTCCGACTTGGAGGAAACATTCACCAATCTGCGCAAATACAACATAATGCTTAACCCGAAGAAATGTTTCTTTGAAATACCAGTCGGGAAATTGTTAGGTTTCATTGTGTCTCAAAGAGGAATAGAGGTGAACCGAGACAAAATTAAGGCTATACTCAATATTTCCAGTCTGACTCGCTTGAAGGATGTTCAAAGACTAACTGGTTGCATTGCTGTAGTTAGTCGGTTTGTAAGCCGGCTCGGTGAAAGAGCCGCACCACTCTACAAGCTCCTAAAAAAGACCAAAAAAATCATTTGGACTGATGAAGCTAAAGCTGCACTACAAGACCTGAAAGAAGTACTCTCATCTGCTCCTATCCTTGCAACATTGGAACCTCGGGAACCAATGTTGCTCTACCTCGCTGTGACAAACAGAGTCGTCAGTGTCTTCATGGTGGTGGAGAGACAAGAGGAAAAACAGGAACACCTGGTGCAGCGTCTGACTTATTACCTCAGCTAATGGACAAGTCGAAAGAGTAAATGGTTTAATCCTACAAGGCCTAAAACCAAGACTCGAAGCACCACTACGACGTGCTATGGGGGCTTGGGCAGAGGAATTACCTTTTGTGATATGGAGTTTACGAACAACTCCGAACAGGTCAACCAGATACACACCTTTCTTCTTGGTCTATGGTGTAGAAGTAGTTCTTGCTAGTGATTTGATTCAAACTTATCCCCGAGTTGCTGCGTATATTGAAGAGGATGCCAAAATCTCTCGACAAAATGATCTCGATTTAATTGAAGAAGTTCACATCATTGCTGAGATGACATCAATAGCCTATCAGCAGCAGTTACGCAAGTATCATAGCCAGAGAGTCAGAAACCGGTCTTTCAATAAGGGCGGTTTGGTTCTCTAACCTGTGTAGAAAAGTAAGCACAAACTTTTCCCAGTATAGGAAGGGCCCTTTTTAGTTAGCCGAGTATTGCACAATGGTTCTTACTATCTAACTGACATGCGGCCAGTCAAAGAAAGACCTGCTACTAAGAAAAGAAAGAGAGCTAGAGGCAGTATAGACCCAGAAGAATTAGACAGACCGTGGAATATTGCTCAGCTACGTCCCTTTTATTCTTAATTTATCTTTCTTTATAATCATATATGTGTACATGTTCAATGAGAAATAAAGTATTGGTTGCCTCAATTTTTCTGAGAAGTTTTATATTGCCATCTTATTTCCGAATGATCATGTCACAGTCGAAAATCCTAGAATACTTGAAAGTACTTTATGCTCATGTTTGTTCTGGTTAAGATTTCCGCCTCTAAAAATGCTACCTTTGGGTATATATCTAAATTTTCTAAAGTTTGTACTTTGGTTATTTATCTGATTGCCGGATACGGGCATTTTCCAAGTAGTGAATTGTTGGTACTGGAAGCCGGCTTTGTTTTCGAGTTTAAACTGGTTTAGCAATTGACCTCCATTGCTCGACAAAGTTTTTGTGTTGAAGGTTGGCCGGCTCACGAAAGGGATGAGGCGGAAAGCTAGATAAACGATAAGTACAGGCAAACCAAAAAGTGATTATATAAATATTTCAGGCACGATAATTATAAAGACAAAAGTGCTAAATAGAAGTAGCAAATCTTAGCACCAGCAAAAAGTATTAAACTACTTATTTACAACCTGAATTGTTTTTAGAATAACACACAATTTTTTCTGATGATCTACAATGCAGGAGGAGAGGTAGGAGCTGCCGGCTCACTGGAGACATCGACCTCGCCTTGTATCCCTCCGAGACGTTCAAATCCAAAACGGTTTGTTTGTCATCAAAGACTTCAGCTGTTACTTCGACATGCCGAGGAGGCGTCTCCACGCAAGTGAAGAAAGGAGTGTCGTAGCTGGTCAAGTCAGCTACGTGGCACCCATATCCGACACAGGAGTCCATGATGGCCTTGATATCTTGCTCCTGTCCGTGTTCATCCACAGTCGAATACCCTCTAGTTACCTGCCAGATTTCCATGCTTCCATGGTGGCTCATAACCATGGTGAGAGTGTTCTGTGCTGCGGTTCGTGCATAGGACATGTTCTAGTCCTGGATGAGCTGGGCATCTCCTTGGCCTTGTCTCGCACTTCAAAGCCAGACATTCTGTGCATGTCAGGAACCTTGAGTACTTCGCCAATATCCTCCAAAGTTTGACGGAAATTGTGAAGCAATCACCGACTTGAGTAAACCGGCTGGTGCGAGACTCAGTGGAGGCAGAGTCTAGTAAGTTCAGAGGACCTACGCATGTAACGCAAAGGTTAGTAAGTATATTCGAACTCCAAAGAGTCAGAAAAGCAGAAAGTGAGAAAGAAGGAAACATACTGATGAGGACATCCCTATAGTTACACCTACCCCAATTGATAATGAAGATGTTCCAATTGCAAAGAAGGATGAATCCAATGAGATAAGGATTGGACCAATCACAAGAGCTTGTGCTAAGCTACTAGAACAACATGTCAACTTGTTTCTTAATGAACCTGGTGTTTTAATCAATGAGAATTTTATACTACCTAAGTCTTTGAACTATTGCATATGATTAGGTACTTAGGAGAAGAAGGCATAGCAAGGAGCGAGGAGCAAATGGAACAAGGCGTATTGATCAATAAAGAGTCCACGAGGGAGGAGAGGGAGGAAGTGCAAGGAGATGTACAAGACAAAGATCAACAAGAGAAAGGAGTTCTCTTCCATGACAAGCTGCCACGGCAGGAAAACCGAGTCCGGCTCTGCCACGGCAGGCTGCAGTGACAGAGAATCAGCGTGAAAGTCTGCCACGGCAAAACTTGTGGCTGGTTTGTATCCAGTTTGGGTGGACCCAACTCGGGTTCCACCATAGGCCGCCACCCCCTGAACTCACAAATAGATGGGGCGCCGTAGATTAGGGTTTAGACCATGTTAAAATAATTTGGAGTTGTTTCTTTCATAGAACCTCTAGAATTACCCTATGTTCGAATCTACCAACTATAATTGAGTATGATCTGTTGTTCCATTGGGAATTAGTAGATTGCATACTACCGTTCGTGGTCACGGCTGCATGCACAAGAGCGTGGTGTTGTGAATATCCTACAAGGTTCGAGAGCTATTGCATTGGCATCAGGGATCGAGTGGGAGAGTTCATAGCTACAAGCTAGTTATCTATCATCCACCATCATCATCGACAAGTGCTTGCTGAGAAGATCGAGCGACCCCATATCACATATTGAAGATGACATTGTCAACTTTGGTCTTCTCTTCCCTAAGGCTCTGGAGTTCATCCTGGAGTGCCTCGGTGATGTCCTTCTCTCTGAACAATGCATCGTTGATATCCGAGATATTTTGATCCTAGGTCGGGATCCTTCGATCACATTCTTCGGTGGCCATAGAAGAGATTCGAGGACTTGAGCAAGGCTCCGCTCGTGGTCCGCCTTCAACTTGTCCAGCTCCCGATGTAAGTCGGTGTTCTCCACCTCCAAGGTCTTCAGATTCTTGGCTTCTTCAATCATAGCACATGATTGTTGGACCAGTGCTGTAAGCAAAAAGAACAACAGTTGAATAAATAATTCGACTATGAAAGAAAGAGCAAGGTTAAAGGACTAAAATGTTTACCTTCAGCCTCATCCCTTAACACTTTTAACTGAGCATTTTCAAGCCGGAGAGCTCTAATCTCTCTCCGTTTGTTGCATATATTCTTCAACAACTCCTTGTTATACGAATTAACTTTCTGTAAGTTAGAATACCCAGAGTCAGAAGTCTACTAAAGACTCGGGCTAATATTTTTACTAATATCAGCACGAGCCTTGGGGGCTACACTAGTTCATTCTTTGGCATGCTATAGAAGCATAAATCCGGATTGTCTATCCAACTTCATGCTTGGGGGTTAGAGGATAGGATATGAAATAGAGTAAAAGGGGTAAGTTGGAATTCGACTTACATGATGTTCATGAGTGAGATTTCTTAAGCTCATGGTCACCTCAGTGCTAACCTTCTTGGCGAGGGTCAGCGGGATTACCGGTGGGGAGGAACCACGCCGGCTCTTAGCCTCTCATCTAGAAGACGAATCTGCTCAAGGAGTTCGGAGTACTTGACATTCTCCGTGTCTTGTGCCTCCTCCTAGGCAGTAATATTCCGGCTTTCCAAGCATTGCTGGGCTAGCCGTTGGATCTCCTCCACAGATTTCCAATTAATGTCAAGTTTTCCAAGATCCAAATTCTTGAGGAGGTTTTCAGCGAAGACCTCTGCCGAGGGATCATTACCCGTAGAGGGTTCACCCTTATCAAAACCTGAGTCACCCATGGTGACGTTAGTTTGCGAGCCGAGGATCGCTAGCTCTGCTTGTTGAGCCAGATCTTCTGCGACGATCGGAGATGGAGTAATCTCCGGCATTGCAAAAGGCTGGGGGGCAGGAGTCGGAGGCACTGTGGCAGGAGAAGTCAAGTTCAGCTTTGATTGGTGCAGAGGTTTCGACGAGCCTCCTTTCCCCTTGCCCTTGGTGAGTTGTTTAGCTCTGAGGAAGTAATAGAACAAAGAATGTTACACCTCGGAAAGAATTAAGAAATAAAATACAAAAACCTTGTGAAGAAAGTTACCTCTTCACAATTGGCACTTCCTTGGTGCCAATAGCCAGTGTCGGAGCCTTACGCTTTCGAATAAAGGTCTCCGGTAGTGGAACCAATTCTCCATCATCCTAAGAGATCTCAGGAGGATATCCCTCGAGAGGAGCAAGCTCCGACTCAGGGAGGTCAGCAAGCTGAAAATAAAAAATATCTCAGTATTGCGGAAAGAAACAATAATGTAAAGATGAACACATAATTCAAGTTATTGCTGGAAACTTACTGATACCACATGATCATCAACCGTATGCATGTCCAAGCACAGCTCCGGGATTTTCCTCTCGATCCACTCCCTTATCAACCATCTAATTTGGGACTCAGTCTTTTTCTGGGTAAGGACGGGAGCAGATCCGGAGAGAGTCCTTCTTGTTTGTCATGATGGAGTGCATGAGCAGGTCACCAAGATGTTGGAGAGGATGAATCTGGTGTGCCAGCAGTAGTGGATCAAGTCATACCCCTTAAGGCCCTTATGCTTCATCAGATATTCGATCCGCCTCTTAGCAAGAAGCAGATCATCAGTGAGAGTCGGCGCATCTGCGTCCCAGGATTCTTGGGGCGTGGCGGCACCATCAACAAAAGTCGGCAAAGCAGTTGCTTTGTCGAGAGCTGGTTTGTCCTTATGATAGAAAAAAATGGATGGCCATTGTTTCACCGACTCACTAGCCTTAATCCTAGGATAGACACGTTCTCTCCTAACAGAAAAGCTAACAGTCCCGGTAATGTATGGATTACCGGCGGTGATAGAGTTTCTCCGGGTGTGGAAGTAATACCATAAGAGAATGAGACTCGGCCTAATGCCGAGATACCCCTCTCACAAAGAGGCATAAGCACTCATCTCTAACAGAGAGTTCGGGGGGAGATGGTGGAGTTGAAATCCATAATAATCTATAACCTCAGAGAAGAAATCTGAGGGTGGAAAGCTCAAACCTCTGTCGAGGTGGGTGCCGAAATGCACCCTCTTGTCAACGTTGGGGGTGCGGAAGGTTTGTCCATAGCCGCTCCGCTAGTCGCTAGCACAGAGGAGACCTTCATTCTTCACGACGCGAAGCTTGGCGTCATCCAGGACGCAGGGGATCTAGACCCCGCGAAAGCTCTCCTTATCCGCTGCAAACGCCATCGCTGCTGTCGCCGTCGTGGCGGGAGATGAGGCTTCAGCCATCTTCTGGGTACCGGTGACCTAGGATGGGCGGCACTGGGGGATTCTGGGGGAGGCAGAGGAGCTCTGTTCGTGGGAAGCGTCGAGAGGAAGGAAGAGGCACTGGTGCTGGTGGAGAGGAAAGGGAGAGATCTCAACCCCTTATATCCTTCATCTGCGCCAAGATTCGTGCAAAAGTGAACAGTAACCGTGCCACGCATCATGGAAGGAGCTCGGTAACCTCCACGCGATGATTACGCCGCCTCGAGGTCCACGCATGCATTAAAATGACGCCTTGGTTCCGCAAAAGGCGGACCCACCAACGGTCGTGCTGATAGGAATGTATTTTAGTGACGTGACTTGACCGTGACTAGTGTCAGGTTACGTCAGAGGCCAAGTTCTGGCCAAGTTCTAGAAACCCGAAAAATGTATTCATAGGTCCGACTCGTTTTTGAGACCCGGATCCTATCCTTTCTTTTGAAGTTTCAGGAACCCTTCAAGATTCTACAAGCCGAAGATCAAACTAGATGATGATGAAATCCGACTGTGGATCTTGGAGGTTTCCGGGGGCTACTGTTTCTTGACTGCTTCTTGACATGTCTGATGACTGGGGTATAAATTGTTCATAGTTGTCTATTTTACATGATGATTACTACTAAACAATCAACATCGTAGGTTATATTTTGTTTAATTGCATGAAATATGCTTATCCTTCTTATGCTTAGTTGTCATGCTTTGCCTATTTTTACAACCAATTGATAAGTGACATTTAGAGTATTTGACTTATGATTAGTTTACCTACAGATAAAGTTTGCATTATCTTGGTTGTTCCATTGCTTTGGCTGCTTCATCCTATGTATTTTGATCAGAGTATAAATTTCTCATAGTGGATTGTATTACATGATGATTACTATAGAATAATCAACACCGTAAGCTATATTTTGTTAATTTACATGATAGTTTCTTATCCCGCTTATGTTTTATTGTGCTTATCCTTTTTAACTGCATGTATACTATTTTTTCCTATGATCTGTTTGCGAGTGATAAAGGTTGCATTTATCTTGCTTTTTGCATTAGTTTGGCTGCTTCATCATATGCCTTATGATCACAGTAGAAAGTGAGCTGCCACATGATGAGTTATATCGAACAATTAGTATTGTAGGTTATATTTTGTTTAATTGTCTGTTTAATAGCATTATTGATGCTTATCCTGCTTATGTTTTATTATCGTGTCGTTCTTAATATCCAACCATGATCCAACATTTCCCTGCTTTTGTTTAATTAGCCCGCACTCCTTATTATTGCAACCAATTGGTGAATTGTCAAGCTTGTATATACTATTCGGCTTATGTTCAGTTTTTTCGTGTGATGAAGGTTTCAACATATTGTCTGTTGCATTATTTTGGCATCTTCATCACATGTCTTATGATTAAAGTAAAAACTGCCCAAAGTGGACTGTTTTACATGATGATTACTATATAACATAACTTATAGTTTGTTTAATTTCCTCTTTAATTTCATGGTAGATGCTTATCCTTATGTTTAATTATCCTGCACTGCTTATTATTGCAACCAATTGGTGAATTGTCCAGTTTGTATACTATTTGTCTTATGATCACTTTTATGTGTGTGTTAAATGTTGCATTATCTTGTCTGTTTCATTACTTTGGTTGCGTCATCGTAACTCTTATGATATGAGATTCAGAGTATAAGTTGTTCATAGTGGATCGTTGTACATTATGATTACTATAGAACAATCAACACAATAGGTTATATTTTTGTAGATTACTTGGAGTTGTTTATTCATGATAGAACCACAGTTGCATCCCATGGAAGAAAGACGACTAAAAAACATCATGAGTAATGTGCGGATGCAACAAATGGGTGTTAGGCCCCTTATTTATGCATCGCCCATTTCTCCCCTAAAAGAGCAAGGACGAAGGCTCTGGATCTAAGGATTATCCTGAAGGAAGGAAGACGAGCCGTAGGTTAACCCCTTACTTGCTTACTCATCTGTTGTGTAATTGTTTGTTTACTGAATTTTCCATATATCTTGTGCTTTTTTATTATCCCGAATTGACTTCCTTTGAATTGTGTAGACTTGGAAGAGGTAATACAAGAAGACACATGTTTTCAGGACAAGGATGGAAGCTGGTGGTGGATCAGCTGCTCAGAAGCGTGTCTTGGCTAGCGTAGCTGCCTCAAGAGAAAGTCTGAAACATACCAGGTCCAAGGGAATCTGCCAGAAGTACTTCCACTTCCAAGTTCTCCATGACGCCCACTAAGACCTTCAAGTGCCGCGACCCCTTCGCAAGAAACTTAGAGACCTGCAAATCTTGATACTCAAGGAGCGAAGGTAGCAACCCAAGACGAGATGATATCACTCTAGGGCAGGAAGACATCAGTCCAAGAAAAGAAAGCAGCTACCCTAGGCAACCAACCAAATCCCCAAGGAAAGGACATTATATTGTATGAATGGAACATACGGTAGTGAAGGGAATATGCCCTAGAGGCAATAATAAAGTTGTTTTTATCATATTCCAAGTATATGATATATTTTTATTTTGCATGCTATAATTGTGTTAGTTGGAAATGTTAATACATCTATGTTTAATAAACAAATAAAGAGTACATGGATATGCCTCTCATATAAACTAGCTTGTTGATTAACAAGATGATCAAGGTTTCCTGATCATGGACATTGGATGTTGTTAATAACGAGGTCACAACATTGGTGGAATGATGTGATGAACATTCATCCAAAGTATAGTAATATGACCGAAGTCATTGTGTTTACATTTCTATAACATCATACAAAGTAACCCTAATCCTTAGACCATGAGATCATGTTAATTTCTAACACTAGAAGAGTGTTTTGATAACATCAAACGTCACACCATAACAGGGTGACTATAAAGGTGGGTTTGGGTACTCTGAAAGAGTTATGTGGAGGCTCATGGATCAAGAGGGGAATCTGATATGGGGTGGCCTGATCTTCTCAACAAGATCTTGTCGATGATGATGGTGGATGATAGATAACTAGTGCGTAGCTATGATCTCTCCCGCTCGATCCCTGATGCCAGCGCAACAGATCTCGAACCTAGTAGGATATTCACAACACCACGCTCTTGCGCACGCAGCCGTGACCACGAACGGTAGTATGCAATCTACTAATTCCCAATGGAACAACAGATCACACTCAATTATAGTTGGTAGATTTGAACACAGGGTAATTCCAGAGGGTCTATGAAAGAAACAACTCCAAAATATTTTAACGTGGTCTAAACCCTAACTTGTGACGGCTACGGAGGTTTATATGAGGGCTGGGGCGTCCTCCCCTCTAAACGGGCCTAAAAATAGCCAATTGGCCCAAACTGATACATACCGACCCATATATGGGTTCGGCCTTATTGGCACGCAGTCCAAACGTCGTGGAACACCTCAAACATGTAATTCTTGGTGCACCATCTCTCTCTCTTGCTCATATGTGATTTCCTCATAGCCTCCTAGTGCGCATGCCTCCCGCTCCTCCCTCGCGCACTCGTTGATATTGGAAATCAGCGCTTGTCCTTCTTGCTGCAACTCTCCTCCTCCTCGCACAACGCTTGTGTTATCAATAAACCTAATCATACAAAGATGCATAGACTTAGGTAGTATAAAGTTCTCATTAAGTAAAACATCGGGTTCAATTAGGAATGAATTCACCTGATAGTCATTATTGATTTGACTCAATATTTCCTTCCAGTTCAGGCAGTCAGAATCATCATAATCCCTGTATATATCCTCATCCTCCTCCCTTTCTTCATGAAAAGCCGTCCTCGGCTTTAGGTAAGCTGAAAGTGGGAGAAACAAAAAGAACAACGTGTACGCAAAGTATATGTATAGATAACATGTTGTATTATTGTTCTTCACATGAAAAGTATGTCCAGTATACATCAAGCAACTTAAATTGCAGGTATAAGTGAAGTACAAAGAATCATGATCATGGTGAAAAACAACTAAATAGATAGTCTTGTTCTTCAATATTAAATTCAGTTTTCTTAAAGAAGATCTATGATCAAATTTGTGGACAAGATCTAACCAATTCAATATGTGTGAAAACCAAATTGATTCACACCATGCTTCAACTGCGCTACTCTGATTAATATGAACATGATCATGTTGTCCAGTATGGAAGATGCAACTCCATTTGCAAATATAAGTGAAGTATAGAGCAGTAGCACAGCTAGACAAAGACTTTTGGGACAAACACAAAGGATATGAAAACTTGGGTTCTATTCTAGCAAGATTACAACGATCCAACATAGGTAAAATTACTTGTGTTGGCTGCATTATATCAACTAGATCTGACTTTAGTTTCATACTATCACAAATTTCAGCATATGTCCCACAACAAGTCATCGACACACAACAAGTATGGCTGAAAACGGCATGTTTCAATTCAGTGATTCTACCACAAGTAATGCATATGTGATCCACAAGAAAATTTTCATGCATGCTATATTCACCAATTAGATTGAAAGTGAAACAAGGAGAATATGTGCTAGAATTTAGACATGAAATTTCAAAAATCTTGTCCATAGCACAACTCATACTCATAGGTTCATTTAGCATGATGGAAAACACAATATCAGCAGGTGGTATTCGAGCAAGTATTTCCTTATGTGTAATCAGTACCACATGATCAAAATTAGAATTTGGTAAACTATCACATGGTGCTGAAACAGTAGTGTAAGGCAAATCACAAGGAGGCTTCAGTAAAGGAATAGACTCACAATATGTCACACATGTTGGCTGAAGCTCCAAATTAGTACCAATGTCATCAACAATCTTCTCAGCTGTAGTAGGTACTACGACATCCTCCTCAAGTGACAATACCAGATCGTGTGATGCAGGTTGTAAAATAGGTGGTTGCCTTTCTTCAAAAGCAACCTGTAGATCACAAGATACAACACTAGGAGTAGACATGATTACGTTAGTAGACAACTCACATGTCTCATTAGTGTCCACTCTCAAAATTTCTGGAATAGGCCATTTGTAGTTGTTCAAAAACATATAACGTAGAAATTGCTTGAAATCTTCCCAAAGGATTTTTTACCCATGACACCATACACAATCCTTGCGTCCTTCCACCAACAAGCTACCTCTTCATCCACACGCCAGTGAGCAAGAATGTATTCTATATGGCCATTAAACTTGCTATCGAAAGTACGACATCTCACAAAACCAAATCCCATATCAATTTCCCAAATCTGATATTCTGCGGGTGTGGCGGAACTTTCCAATCGCCACTTGATTGTAGTTGGATCATATGCCATGCCAACCACAATAGCTAAATAGTCATGGTAAACATCATCTGATTTCTACATCACATCAACACTAGTAGAAATCATGATTAGTATGTTAGTGCAAAAACACAAAATATTTTTGGTGGCACACTCACAACTCACTTAAAAACTGACAAGAAAGCAGATCTTACCGTTCCAAAGTAAATAGTGATGCTTACCAATTCGAAATCAAAGACTGATGCACTGATGTGATGAAGTGAATACCAAAGGTATAGAGAACGATCGCATGGCACACAGGTTATTTATGGTGGAGCTGTAGGTATGGTATCCTAACTACACCGCAAACAAGTCCTAGTGCTGATCGTATGACAAAGATCCACGAAAACACACAAGGTGGAGATAAATGGGGCAATTGCAACTATGAAAATGAGCTCAATAAAGTAAGGTATGTCGGAGGAATGCTCGTGTTGCAATGCACAAGGAGAGACGCTAGCAATGTCTCAACGAACCAGGCACAAGATTGCTAAACTGAGCAGCCCGCAGAGCACTAAGCACGCTAGTCTCGTTGGATAGTTTTAGACACAAAGAAAGGTTTACTAAGGCTCACAAGGATAGGTACGCTATGTGGACTCAGTAAAAAAAATAAACAAAAAAAGAAAAAAATTTGACCTGAGAATTGGTCTCTGCCACGGCAGAAAAACGGCCTAAAAATCCTGCCGCGGCAGGATGGCGGCAGAATTTTTTTTCTCGTACTAGCACAGACTGGTCTGTGGTGCAGCGAGGGCCGTTTTTTTTTGGTTTTTTTACGTGAGGTAGCTCACGCAAGGGCTGAGACTCGTCTGTGCTAAAGCGAGGCAGACGATTTTTTTTCTTTCTCACGTACAACTCACAGCAGCTAGATAGAGATCGGTTTTGACTCTTTTTTTCCTTCTTTTAAACGGATCTACAACCTCAGACTAAAAGAGAACAGATCTAATAGATCTAAGACTCAAGAACACGACGAACAGTTTAGAAATAGTCTAGGGACTTCGACAATGGATCAAAAACAGACGAAAACTAGACAAAACAGTACGACTCAGATTTAGAAGAAAGGCTACACAAAAGGATTACGATCAGCAACTAGAACTCAAGAACAGTGTTATCTAGGCTATGGCAATGAACTATGAACCCTAATATTTTCGTGTGGCTTTTTTCTGTATAGGACAAAAACAACTAATCTATGGATGGATTTGTGGATGCTTACCGAGGCAACACTGGAAATCTGATACCAAGATGATATGGGGTGGCCTGATCTTCTCAGTAAGCGGATGGCGATGATGATGGTGGATGATAGATAACTAGTGTGTAGCTATGATCTCTCCCGTTCGATCCCTAATGCCAGCGCAACTGATCTCGAACCTTGTAGGATATTCACAACACCACGCTCTTGCGCACGTAGCCGTGACCACGAACGGTAGTATGCAATCTACTAATTCCAAATGGAACAACAGATCACACTCAATTATAGTTGGTAGATTCGAACACAGGGTAATTCTAGAGGTTCTATGAAAGAAACAACTCCAAAATATTTTAACGTGGTCTAAACCCTAACTTGTGACGGCTACGGAGGTTTATATGAGGGCTGGGGCGTCCTCCCCTCTAAATGGGCCTAAAAACAGCCATATCTTGGCCCAAACTGACTCAGTTTGACTCAAACTGATACAAACCGACCCATATATGGGTTCGGCCTTATTGGCACGCAGTCCAAACGTCGTGGAACACCTCAAACATGTAATTCTTGGTGCACCATCTCTCTCTCTTGCTCATATGTGATTTCCTCATTGCCTCCTAGTGCGCATGCCTCCCGCTCCTCCCTCGCGCACTTGTTGATATTCGAAATCAGCGCTTGTCCTTCTTCCTGCAACTCTCCTCCTCCTCGCGCAACGCTTGTGTTATCAATAAACCTGGTCGTACAAAGATGCATAGACTTAGGTAGTATAAAGTTCTCATTAAGTAAAACATCAGGTTCAATTAGGAATGAATTCACCTGATAGTCATTATTGATTTGACTCAATATTTCCTTCCAGTTCAGGCAGTCAGAATCATCATAATCCCTGTATATATCCTCATCAGAATTTGTCCATCTCGATGACGGAGAGATATACTCTGGGCCCTCTCGGTGATATCACATTAACATAGCTTGCAAGCAAGTGATGAGATCACTAAAATGTTATATCACGGGAACGAGAAAAGCATACTTGTGGGTAACACGATCAAACTAGGTATGGGGATACCAATGATAGAATCTCGTACATGTAATATATCGTGACACATAGGGATTTAGTAACAAATGTTAAAGGTTCTCACGATCACTGGATTCATCGTTGAATGTGTGGGAGTCATCACGGATCTCCAGGTTCCGCTGCTAATTATTGATCAGAGAAAGGATCGGTCATGTCTTCATTATTTGCGAACCGTAGGGTGACATGCTTTAGGAATACTGACACCATTTAGGAGCAAATATGTTTCTGAGAAAGATTATGAAAGCTCTGGAATTATTTCGATGGACACTAGAATTGTTTTAGGTGAAATTGCTAAAACTGGTTCTACATGTGATATCGAAATGTTGCACGGGATTTTATGTGAATGTTTGTTAATTAAAGTAATTAACAAAAATTTGAATAAAATAAATAAAATAGTTTTATTAAATGAGAGATGCACTAAATTTGGTGGAAATTTAATGCATGTGAGTGGAAGTGTGAGTGGAGGGTGTTTATGTGAGTGGATGCTCCACCCACATGAATGAAGGGAGATGTGGGGGCACCACCTTGGCCTCCGTCCATGGGAGGGGTTGCACCCCTCCCCCTATAAACGACCTCCTCCTCCTCCTCTCACTTCACACCTCCTCGTGAAGGATCTCTCTCCCCCTCTAGTTTATTCCCCCATGGCTTCGCATTAGCGAAGTACATGTTCCCGGTGGCTTTGTCTGAAAGGAGTTGTTGCATCGCTAGAGCAAGGATGCGGAGGTTGTCGGAGGACCGAGCATGTGTGGAATCACGGATGCGCCGCTCAGTTGTGGTGCTGGACTTCCTCACGATCTTGAGATTGGCAAGCGAACGACTACATCATCCACGAGTTCAAACTCATAACGCTTTGTCGCTCTTCAAGGGTATGTTCTCTATGGATGTAGATCCACCCATTGATTGTATCTAGGTAGATAGATCTTAGTGCTTAGTTGTTCACATCGTAGGAATTTTTTTGTTTTCTATGCTGCAACAACAGTGGTATTAGAGCCTGATCTATGCATAGATTCTTTGTACGGGTAGAACACATATGAGTATGTGGGCACTCATGATCATGCTATTGCATCTTATATGTATTTTGGATATCTGTGGAATAGTGGGATGAAGTGGCCTAGACTAGCTTTACATGTCCTCGCACATGGCACGTATTCCACGCTTGACATGCAACTAGTTTTGCATAAGTGGCTAGCGGGTGTTTGTCCCTCCTTCTATAGTCAATATCTGAATTACAACGAGTTGCTAATAATTTTATTATCATCGTTGTGGTTCCATATTCGTAGGTATGAACGGTTCTATCTTCGAAAGCCCTAAGCCACGTAAAAACATGGAATTGATAAATTAGAAGCGTCTAGTTTAGCTGTTGTTGTTGGGCAAGTGTTATGATATGGTAATGTTATAATTTTTAGTATGTATTGATACTCTTGGAAATTATAACATATCAAAGTGTAAGTTCCATAGACCTTGGCCTTACACATATAGGAATGATAAAGATCATACCACAATGCACAAGATAGTGATCAAGTGCAAGAACCATATCATATCACTTTTTGTATATGATGTTTGTTTGCATCTTATATTGCTTGTTTGGCGCTTTAGTAGCATTATAAGTTGATCCCTCATTTAAATATCCAGATAAAATGTGTTCTTCCTTTAGTATCCACCGTTAAGAAAGTTCGTCGTTTCGAGACACCATGTGATGATCGGGTGTGATAGACTCTACGCTCGCATACAATGGGTGTAAGATAGTTTTACACATGTCGTTACTAAGGTTCTTACTGGGCGAGACTAGCATGTATAGACATGGCTTCGGAACACGAACTGAAAGGCAAATCATGAGTCATGTGGTTGATATGATGACCATCTAGATGCTAGCCCGTGAAGCTACATCAATTCACGTGATGATCGGTCTAGGTGTAGTGAATCTAGTTCATGTAATCACCAAAAAGACATGAGGGATGTTGTTTTTGAGTGGGAGTTCATTTGTAATTTGGATTAGTTGAACTCAATCTATCATAAACTTAGTGTAAATAAACTTTGAAAATTCTGTTGTAGATGGCACCACCTGCTTTTAATTTCAGTGTGTTCGTGGAGAAACAGAAACTTGCAATGAATGGTAGCAACTTAACCTAAAGGATATATGCCCTATAGGCAAATATTAAAGTGTTTTATTTGATATATCTCTTGTATGTTCATAATACATTTCATATCATGCTATAACTATGTTAATACAAAACATTAATACACGCGCTAGTTACCTCTAGCGAACTAGCTCATTGGTCATGAGGATGGTCTAGGGTTTCGAGATCATGGGCATTTATGCCAATTGACAATGAGATTATATCATTGGTTGAATGATGTGATAGACAAACACCCAATAGTTATTTCATAATGATATATTGATACGGATAAAGCTGATGATCCTTGATTGTTGTCCCGATCTTTCACAGCGAGTAACCCAGATAGTGATCCAGATAGATGATCTCCCAATAACGCGATGAATGTCACCTGAAGAAGAGAAACGAATCCAACAAGTAACGTGATGAAGATCACCACGCCTCAAACCTGAGCACGACAATCCATGATGAACACAAGAACCTCCGCAGCAATAATATGATAAACGATATCGCCGTCCCCGGAGGGATGATACACGGTGGAGCACAAATATAGTTTTTAGACTAAACAACTGAACTCCCCTAAACCCTAGGTGGCTGGCTCCCTTAGTTAGGAGGCCTACAACTAGTCGGTTGGATAGACCCAAACCGAACACACAACGGACTCGAACCTAACCTGGACTCGGACTCAATAACATAGCAATAATATTTGACACAACCTTGGACATATCATTACATATCATAGGTCGTCCTGGCGTGCCAATCGTCAATGGGATGCGCCCGCATCACCAAGCTTGGTGGAGTCCTAAAATTAGGCTTCACCTCCTCCTTCCTGCCCATATCATCATCCCCCCTTCAAGAAGCGTTGTCCCCAACGCTTGCGGGTCGGGTCGGAAAGGTGGCATGGTATGAACAATCGCTTCACGTGTCTTTGCCATCTTCAAGTCTTGCTTGCCTTCCTCACCACATCCTCCCTCTTGGCCTGCTCGACTTGATACAGCCCTCAGCGCCTGCACCTCTTTGCGTCTCCATATGAGCTTGGACCTAGGCACCGCCATCTTCTTCTTCTCAACTCTTGTTGGAACCAGTGGTTGCTGAACATGGACCTTCTTTGCATGACCTGGCATAAGATGAGTAATGCCTGGACCACACAACTGACGAACATGTCCATCCTTGCCTCTATGCATCCGCACAACTGTCCCAACAAAACGCCTCACAGGTGTGCTAAAAAACTGCTCTTGTTACCCCGCTGCACCACATGCACTAGAACATAAGGAGCACAACTATCATCCGTCTGAACACCTGTGTCAACACAAACAACCTTCTGAACACATGATGCAACATCCTTCCTCTCAGCAATAAGAGGATGCACTTCAACTAGCTTGTCACTAACAAGTTCCACTGGCTTGTCATCTACAGGCATAGCTGAAGCAATATCAACATTGTCGCACTGTGCATCATGCTCTCCATCCTGCACCTTAGCTAGCCCAGATTTTGGCTTAGCCTTGCGCACCTTCTCCTTATGTACCACCAGCTCTACATCAGACTTTATGTGATCATCCTGCATAGACTTCAAAGTCTGTTGTTTGCCACCATGCACAAAAGAATATGTATTTGCTCTTCCAGCATGTGTAACGTTGCGATCATACTGCCATGGACGACCAAGTAACAGCCCACATACCTCCAATGGCAACACATTGCACTGAATCTCATCAACATAATCGCCAACTATAAATGGCACACGCACCTTATGAGTTACCTTCATCATACCGCAGCTATTTAACCACTGTAGATGCTTAGGTTCAGGAATACGCCATGTGGACAACCCCAACGCTGCCACCATTGCCTTGCTAATGCCATTAGTACAGCTTCCTACATCAACAATCAACTTGCATGCTTTGTCTTTGATCATACACTGCGCCTGAAATAGATTCCAACGCTGGCCCTTGTCAATTGTCATGCAAGCATCGCCTTGTACCTTGTTGAGTTGCAAATTCAGCCCACTCAATGATACAATATCCTCCGGAACAATCACCTTTTCCTTATCTCTGATGGTGCCAAAAATTTAGCACGTAAAATTTTTATGTAGTCCTCCCAAACAGTATTCATTGAGACACCTCGCGTACGTGTGTCCACATTCCACCACCGGAAAATTCGCGCATCCTCACATAAGCGAAAACCAGCTTGCATTGTCTCTTCCCATAACTTGTATTCTGTCAGTGTTGTAGTATGTAAGAGCTTCCACTTCAATTTACTAAAATCCCAGCGCACATAATTTTTCAGATCTGGATAATCATTATAGACGTCTCATGCTGAAAAATAACTAATATTACCCTCAAGATCCATCTCTGAATTTTAGTAGAACTCTGACAAAATTCACACAGCCAAAACAGACAGCTATCAATCCTAGGCGAAAAGAATCGCGAGGGCGTGTAGCACCAAGCACATGAACGCTTCCAGGCACGCGCGAGGTCACGTTGATCGGAGCTCGCTCAGGAGTAGTACACAATCTGGAAGCAAATCAAAACCTGCCTTCCCTTTTATTGCCCTAGAAATTAGCGATCATGTGGAAACAAATCAAAACCTGCTGATTTTTTTTTCTTTTCTAGACGTGCCTTGCTCCGGCTATTCACGTACGTATCAATTCGTTGTATGGCCGGACTCTTTCCTGATCCTACTGAGCACGCGCGGCCACGCTCGAGGATAGAGGACGTTTGTCCTTAGGCGTGCGGGCACGCGGGGCGACGCTAGGCGGCCCGGGCGGGTGCGAGTCGCTTCCCTCGATCGCCACTTTTTTTGATCCCCGCGATCGGATCTGAGGGATGAATGAACTCGATTCCGATCCCTGGCTGTCCACAAAGAAACAAACTTGATTCTGCTTGATCCATATCTGTACAACACCGATGCAAATAACCTGCAGATCAAGACCAAACTTTGTAGACCGAAACGGAAGGCCTCCTCCTCGATCGACTAGCTGGAACGGATCACGTCAAGATGGAACACCAGCAACCCTGGCCTGAGATTGGAAATAGCACGATTGCATGATCGTGTACTTCCCAAATCATAAAACTACCCGGATGAAGAATAATCAGCGGATCGATCAACAGAAAACACTCGTCATGATAAACCTAGAGCTTTGATACCACCTGATATGGATCAAGCCGATGATCCTTGATTGTTGTCCTGATCTTTCACAGCGAGTAACCCGGATAGTAATCTAGATAGATAATCTCCCAATAACGTGATGAACGTCATCTGAAGAAGAGGAACGAATCCAGCAAGTAACGTGATGAAGATCATCACGCCTCAAACCTGAGCATGACAATCCTTGATGAACACAAGAACCTCCGCAGCAATAATATGATAAACGGTATCGCCGTCCCTAGAGGGATGATACACAGTGGAGCACAATATAGTTTTTAGACTAAACAACTGAACTCCCCTAAACCCTAGGTGGCTGGCTCCTTTATATAGGAGGCCTGCAACTAGTCGGTTGGATAGACCCAAACTGAATACACAACAGACTCGAACCTAACCTGGACTCAGACTCAATAACATAGCAACAATATTTGATACAACCTTAGACTTATCATTACATATCATAGGTCGTCCTGGCGTGCTAATCATCAATGGGATGCGCCCGTATCACCTGGCTTGGTGGAGTCGTAAAATTAGGCTTCACCTCCTCGAAATGCAAGAGACCGAAAGGTCGAGCATGAATCACATGAGATGTGATTGGCATTGAGAATGTCAACCTTTGAAACTGCACAGCCGACCATGAAGATTGGGGGTGGTGTAGTGGATTAGGATCATATGATCACTAAATGAATCGTGGGATGTTCGTTTGAGTGGGAGTTCCTTTTATTTCAGTTTAACAGCATAAATTAAAACTTGAGCTCAATATTATGAAACATGGTCGAAACACTTTGAAAATCCATTGTGGATGTCTCGCCTACCCACCTTCAACCTTAGCACGTTCCTAGAGAAGGATAAGTTGAAAACTGATGGAACCAACTTCACCATATGGTTCCGGAATCTGAGGATCCTCCTAGTCCCCTACAAGTTGACTTATGTCATCGGGGTTGCGCTTCGTGCTAAGCCTGCAGAAACAGCCCCTGAGGACGAAAACAATGTTTGGCAGTCCAAGGCGGATGATTTCTCCCTCATCCAGAGTGGAATGCTCTATGCCATGGAGCCGGATCTTCAAAATAGTTTTGAGAAGATGAATGCTTTTGAGATCATTGAAGATCTAAAGGCTGTCTTTGATCCAAAGGCCCGGGCGGAGAGGTATGATGCTTCCGAGCTCTTCTTCTCTACCAAGATGGAAGAGCATAGTAGTATAAGAGAGCACGTAGTCAAATGTCTGGCTACGTTAAGCGTTTGAATGTCCTGGATTGCAGAATCTCAGAAGAGCTAGTGATTGATAGGGTGATGTACTCGCTGCCCCTAGCGACAAGAGCTTTGTGATGAACTACAACATGCAAGGGATGGCTAAGACCCTTTCTGAAGTGTTCGCCATGCTCAAAACTGTTGAGGTTGAAATCAAGATGGAGCACACAGTGTTGATGGTCAATAAGACCACCAATTTTAAGAAGCCGGGACAAAAGGGCAAGGGCAAGAAGTCTAAGAAGTATGGCAAACCTGTTGCCAACACCTCTAAGGCTTCTAGGCATGGTCCTAGGCCCAGCGTCACGTGCTACTACTACAAAGGGGATGGGCATTAGAAGTGCAACTGCCCCAAGTACCTTGAGGACAAGAAATCTGGGAAGATAGCTGCCAAAGACAAAGGTATACTTGATATACATGTTATCGATGTGTTCCTTACTAGCGCCATTAGTAACACCTAGGTATTTGATACTGGTTTTGTTGCTCACATTTGTAACTCTCAGCATGAGTTATGGAGTAAGAGGCGCCTGGGGAAGGATGAGGTGACGATGCGCGTCAGCAATGGCTCAAGAGTCGATGTGGTGGCCGTCGGCACTTTACCTCTATGTCTGCCGTCAGGATTGATTTTGGTTTTCAATAAATGCTACTATGTACCTGTATTAAGTATGAATATTGTGAGTGGATCTTGCTTGTTGCAAGATCGTAATTCGTTTAAATCCGGAACAAGTGGTTGTTCTATTTATATGAATGATGTTTTATATGTTCATGCGCCTATGTGTAATGGTTTATTCTTGCTAGATTTTGATTTAAATACTCACATCCATAATGTTGATGCTAAACATTGAAAACACAATGATGATAATACCATGTATCTATGGAATTGCTATCTTGGTCATATTGTCATAAAGCGCATGAAGAAGCTCCATTCGAATGGACTCTTGGAATCATTGGATTTTGAATTCCTTGATACTTGCGAGCCTTGCTTCGTGGGCAAGATGACTAGGACACCCTTCACCGACACGATGGAGAGGGTTGCAGACCTATTGGTAATCATACATACAGATGTGTGTGGACCAATGAGCGTCTCAATGCTTAATGCTTATTGTTATTTTGTTACCTTTACTGACGATTTGAGTAGATATGGATATATCTACTTAATGAAGCACAAATCTAAAACCATTGAAAAGTTCAAGGAATTTCATAAGGAAGTAGAGAATCAACTTAACAAGAAATCAAGCATCTTCGATCTGATCGGGGAGGCGAGTATTTGAGTTATGAGTTTGGCATGCACTTGAAGGAATGTGTATTATACCACAGCTTACGCCATTCTAGAATACCTCAGTGTAACAGTGTGTCGGAACAGCGTAACCGTACTCTATTAGATAGTGGGTGGTCCATGATGTCTTTGACTGATTTGTCCATATCATTTTGGGGATATGCGCTAGAAACCGCCACTTTTATTTTAAACAGGGAACCGTCCAAATCTGTGGAGACAACCCCATATGAGATTTGGAGTGGCAAGAAGCCAATGTTGTCATTTCTGAATGTTTGGGGATGTGAGGCTTACGTCAAGAAACTGTAGCCTAAAAAACTCGAACAAAAGGCAGAAAAATGTATCTGTGTGGGATACCCAAGGGAAACCATTGGGTATACCTTCTACAACAAGCCCGAACAAAACATTTTTTGTGAAGAATGGCACCTTTCTTGAGAAAGAGTTTCTCGCTAAAGGAGTTAGTGGAAGGAAAATTGAGTTAGATGAGGTTGTTGATCCTTCTCTCCAAATACCGAGTAGTTCAACGAAAGCTGTTCCGGAACCGTCCTCCAACATGGAGGAATAATCAAATGATAATGATCAAAGCAACCACATTGAACCTCCTGCAATTCGCAAGTCTGCAAGAATACGCACCACCCCTAATTGGTACAACGGTCTTGTGATGACTGTCATTTTGAATAAACAAGAAGAACTTGCAAACTACAAATAAGCTATGGAAAGCGCTGACTCCGAGAAATGGCTGGAAGCCATGAAATCCGAAATAGGATCCATGTACGAAAACCAAGTTTGTACCTTGGTGGATCTTCCGGAAGGACACAAGGCCATGGAAAATAAATGGATCTTTAAGAAAAAGACAAATGCAGATGGTAATGTTACCATCCATAAGGCTCGACTTGTCATAAAAGGGTTTCAACAAATTCAAGGAGTTGACTACGAGGAGACTTTCCCTCCCGTAGTGATGCTTAAATCTATCCGGATTCTACTAGCAATTGCTGCTCATTTTGACTACGAAATATGGCAGATGGATGTCAAAACCGCATTCCGCAATGGACACATTGATAAAGATTTTTATATGATGCAACGAGAAGGTTTTGTTGATCTTAAGGATGCTAGGAAAGTATGCAAACTTCAGTATCCATTTATGGATTGAAGCAAGCATCTCGGAGCTAGAACCAACGTTTTGATCAAGTGATCAAGACCTTTGGATTTGTCCAAAATCAACAAGAGTTCTGTGTTTACAAGGAAGTGAGTGGGAGCTCAGTGGTTTTCCTAGTAGTATATGTGGACGACATATTACTTATGGGGAATAATGTGGAATTTCTGGAAAGCGTAAAAGCATATCTGAGTAGTCAGTTTTCCATGAAGGACTTATGTGAAGATGCATACATATTGGTCATCAAGATCTATAGAGATAGATCGAGACGCCTGATTGCATTAAGTCAAATTACTTACCTTGACAAGATTTTGAAGAGGTTCAAAATAGAGAATGCCAAAAGGGTTTTTGTGCTCGTAACGAAAGGTAGCACACTTAGTTTGACTCAATGTCCGGCAATGGATGTTGATTGATAAAGGGTGTCTTACATCCCCTATGCCTTAGCCATAGGCTATATCATGTATGCAATGCTAAGTACTTGACCTGATGTGGCATTGGCTCTCAATTTGGCGAGCCGATACCAAAGTAATCTAGGTATGGATCACTGGATAGTTGTGAAAAATATCCTAAAGTATCTGAAGAGAACAAAGGATATGTTCCTAGTCTATGGAGGTAGTGACAAAGCTCTGAGTGTAACTAGTTACGTGGATGCGAGCTGGCACACAAATCCTGTTAACTCGAAGTCTCAGACAGGATTTGTGTTTTTGGTGAACGGTGGGGCGGTAAGCTAGAAGAGCAGCAAGCAACCAGTAGTAGCACAATCTACAATGGAGTCGGAGTACATCGCAGCTGCTGACGTGGCGAATGAAGCTGTTTGGATAAGGAATTTCATCATCAAACTAAGAGTTATTCCAAGTGTGTAAGACCCCATGATGATCTATTGTGACAACACGGGTGCCGTTATTAATGCAAAGGAATCAAGAACTCATTCCATGGCCAAACATATGAAGCTACATTTTCACGTCATCCAACAAAATGTTGATGAAGGTGAAATCAAGATTTGCAAAGTGCACACATATCTAAATGTTGCAGATCCTTTGACTAAAGCTATTCTACAAGCTAAGCATGAGGAACACCGGGATGCCATCCGTGTTAGGTTCTTACCTATTGTAAACTAGATTAATTTGTACTCTAGTGCAAGTGGGAGACTGAAGGAGATATGCCCTAGAGGCATATATTAAAGTGTTTTATTTGATATATCTCTTGTATGTTCATAATATGTTTCATACCAGTCTATAACTATGTTAATACAAAACGTTAATATAGATGTGGTATGTAAACAAACCGTGTATCTAGTTACCTCTAGCGAACTAGCTCATTGGTCATGAGGATGATCTAGGGTTTCGAGATCATGGGCATTTATGCCAATGGACAATGAGATCATATCATTGGTTGAATGATGTGATAGACAAACAGCAAATAGTTATATCATAATGATATCTAGTTACAAAGTTCACCACTAATGATAAACAGAGGAAACCTTGCAACCTGATCCTTAGACTGTGAGATAATGCAAATCACCGTTCTAGAGGGAGCTTAGATGGTATCAAGTATCAAGCTATAAAAGGGTGATAAAAAAGGTGTGACAAGGGGTTAAATCATCAATGCCCATTGTTATGTACTTGGGTTTAAAGGAAGAGCGGCGTGTTGGAGACTTCATAGGCTAACAGACAAACAACACGAGGACACGAGGTTTACCTAGGTTCAGGCCCCCGGAGGGAAAACCCTACTCCTACTTGTCTGCTCTTGATTGATGGAGGAACCGAAGGTTACAATCTCGCCGAGATGGTGATGTGCGCAAATTAGATTTGTCGTATGCTACGGATGTTGTGATTTGTTGTGTGGGATCAAGATCTATTGTGTATTGTGGGAGGTGTGTCTCTCGTTGGACCCTCCTAGCCTTTATATATGGGGAGGGTAGGTCTTAGGTACCAATATGATTTGGTTACAAGTTGGATTCAAACACTAGTCTTGAGCTTTCCTTGTCTTGTGTGCTGGGAGTCGGTATTCTTGTAGGCTTCATGCCATCTGAATTGTATGGGCTTCGTGGACCATGGAAAGTCATCGAGTGGGCCTTCCGTTGAGCCGCACCAGGTAGACTAGAGTCGGGTGCCTGTTGGGCATACCCATGTTAGTAGCCCCCGAGTGTCTAGCCTAATCATAGATTTGGTGGAGACTTAGTTGTCTTTAATCTTGCATTTGGAGGTCAGAGCCGACAATTGTATTGAGTGTGAAGCACATCACCCGGAATTTCATCAGGTTAATCGGATTCATAGTAGTTCATAGGGATGTTGGTTAACATGCCTGGTGTGCTCGATAGATCGGGACCAGCTAATTGGCCTGACATGGTCCGCGAATCCCATGACAATTCATATGGCGTGAAGCCTACAAGAATACCAACTCCCTATGCACAAGACAAGGAAATCGCAAGACTAGAGTTTGAATCCAACTTGTAACCAACTCGTATTGGTACTTGATACCTAGCCTCCCCATATATAAAGAGTAGGAGGGTCCAACAAGAGACACACCTCCCACAATACACAATAGATCTAGATCCCACACAACAGATCACAACATCCATAGCATACGCCAGATCTAATCTGTGCACATCACCATCTTGGCGACATTGTAATCTTCGGTTCCTCCATCAATCAAGAGTAGACAAGCAGGAGTAGGGTTTTCCCTCTGGTGGCCTAAACCTGGGTAAACCTCGTGTCCTTGTGTTGTTTGTCTATTAGCCGACGAAGTCTCCAGCGCGCCTCTTGTAGCATCCCAATGTTCTAAACCTTGTAATGCTACATGGTATAATAATAAAATGCTACTTCATACATGTATTATTGCATCATCACTATATCATACTCATGTCACCATGCCATCTTGTATTTGAGGATCATATAAAACCCCTCTATTTGGTTCTTATCCCATATGCATTATATATTGTAGTTGTCTCTTGATATATTGTATTTGCTTCTTGATATATTGCTTCATGCCCAAGTTGAGTTGGGGGCAAATATTTTCTTGACTCCACCTTTCTTTGTCACCGCCTTATAATTCCACCATACAAACTATATATGGGCATTTGCATTTCTTTTGGGCTTCATGTCTAGCTCATATATATCAAGATGGATCCATTTTTATTCCACTCACTTCCATACATGGACTCATATTGTCTTCACCTTCTGGGATCTTGAAATTCTACATGGTCACTTTGCATGTTATGTAGAAGTTTGGGAAACCCCAATTCAAACCCATGGTTTTCATTCAATCTTGAGTCAAGTTGAATTCATATGGTCCCATTAAACCATAGTGGACCAATACACACTAAATTGGCCTTTGAATTCAATTAGCCCCATTATTAATGGAATCATGTTTTGTTTGGATTGTTTTCTTTTGGAACAATATCAAGTACCACATGGAGATAGTTTGTTCACCAAACTAGATCCAAGCATAGAGCTTGCATGGCCCATGAAATGAAACCACCATCTTCCCCTTCATTTCACCTTCGGTTTATGGCTACTTGTTTGGAAGCATTCCTATTTGAATGAATTCAAACAAATAACCTTTGTCCACCTTATTTTTACTTCTTGTTTTCTTGTTGGCTTGTCCAATCTTGCATAAGGATGGCAAGGATAAACTTAAATCCATAATGCCAACTTTGCCTCTCTTGATCTTGCATGTTTTGAAAGGAAACAAAATAAATCAAACAAAACATTTGAATTCTAATAAAAACCCTAACTAACCATCTATCTAACCTAGCTATCTAAACCTAACCCAGCCAAAAACCCCTCCTTGGTCTGGTGGAACCAGACCACCACCCCAGCCCGACATCACCCTAACCCCAGGCCTAACCCGAGCTTCCTCTAGCCCAAGTGAACACGGCACGAGCATGATCGGCACATGGCCACCTGCTGTCCACATCGCCCTTCCCCTCCTTGCTTCCTGACCAAGAAGGTCTCTACCTCGCTTGCTAAACCTAGTCCCCTCTGGTCACCCCCACCGTCCACCGAGAGAGAGAGGAGAGAAAGAAGAAAAGCAACCTGGGTTGCTTTTTGACTAACCCTAACCCGAGTCCCCTCTTCCTCTATGCTTTATCTACCTCACCCCAACCACTCTGGTTGATCTAGATCACCCAGGGCTTTGCCCAGCCCTTCTGTTCCTCCCTAGCCCTCCTCTACTAGCACTACCTATCAGCACTGCCACCACCTTCGGCTACACCTCGAACCGGTGTTGGGAGAAGGAGGAGGAGCACCAGGCGTCGAGGAAGACCGAGGAGCCACCTGTGATCGTTCATGTATAAGGAGAAGAAGGGAAGGAGGCCCAGAACCTACAAAACAAGGTCGAGCCCGAGAAAACCCTAGTAGATCCTGACCCGATCCTCGTCGTAGATCGTCATCGCGCCTTGCCTATTCCACCATGCCATCATACCTGCGGTCAGAACGTGACCCTCCTAGACATGCCCCTTTGTTGTTTCGTTTCCTAGTTGTGCTGTTCTTTTCGTCGATCACCTGCCATGTGCCATCGCCTGACACCATCCAGCTCGCTTGTTGCCGCTACAGAGCGCCCCACTGTTGCCCGTGTTTGCTGCCACACCCACGTCACCGTGTTGCACCGCTTAGCCCTAGCCTTGCTTCCTGTAACCCGCCTGACCACGCCGGCCGACACGGACATGCTAGCTCGGTGCCGCCACGTCTTTGCTCGACGGTGTCAAGTCGCTATAGCATAAACCATACCGAGAACCTATCCTAGAATCAACTCCAACCACTACAGTGGCTCCGCCCTGCAAGCCCGTGCCCAGGGTCACCAGTTCGATCCCCGGTGGCGTCTGTTTTGGTTGTCGTTTTTATCTTCAGTTTCACCAGGGAGAGAGTACAAGAAGAACAGTGACCCCAGTTTGCGCAATGACCGTTTTGCAGAAAACCCCTTGCTATTTTGCTCCTCAACCCGTAGCCCAGGACCCGCCCAGGACCCACTGGCCAGTCCCATAGCCGCCTGTGTTTTTTACAAAAAGGTACCCCACCTTTTGGAAATCTCACCTCGTATCCCTTGGACTACCAACGTGCCGCAAATTCGCTGGGCGACGTGCAAGAGTGGACCCGCAGCTTCGCTAGCCCACTTGTCTATGACGGTGGGTAGGGTTAGCCTGTGTAAGAAAAAGTTTCCAGAGAATTTTCTAAATAATAATAATTCTGGAAATTGAATTAATCTTAATAAATTCATATCTTTTTAAATAATTTGAATTTGACAAAAACTTTCAAAATGAAATATGAATCAAATTTGAATATGAATCTAACCTTGTTTTCAAATCTGCCTAGATTTGACTCTATCTAGCCAAACCTCTAACTTTTGACCCTATTTTACTTGTTTTGCATTTAAATGTTTTTTTTAATTCATAAATACATATAATAGTTGTAATATATGTTATCTGGTCAGAACAATGCCAGGAATTCAAATATGCCATCCAAAATAATTTTTGAGCAAGTAAAAATTTCAAAATCATTTAAATGCCAATAAATGCCTTCTCTTAATAAATTCATAACTTTAAATCCGTAATTCCAAATTTGACAAATAATATGTCTAAATCGATCAGAGCAACGAGCCTATTATAATTAGGCATTTCACGATATGAATTGAAGCATGCATCATATAAATATTAATGATCCAGAACTGTTTATGGGAGCAAAACATGCCTAAATAATTAAATAAAGTGCTTTATTATTGTTTCCACGCCTCACCCATGCCATGATATGTTATACCATGTAATTGTGAATCATTCAATCATGGCATACCTTGTTTGCTTGTTGCATTTATTCATATGATTGCGCATATTATTTATTATGGCCCTTTGTATGTTTGGTTTTATCCAGACAGACGCTGAGCAAGGGAATTATCAGGAGAACCAATAGTATGACCCGGATCCTGGTTACCCTACTGCTCCGACAGGCAAACAATTCCCCATGCCCTCATACATATAGCACCTATGCTTCTATGTTATTCTTGCATCATGGTGTCACGATTGCATTAAATGGAATCCCAAGTATTGCATAGCCTTTACTTTTAAACCTTACTGGAACTTGTATCCTCAATCCTATGAGCCATTATTACAGGAGTTTCTTGAGCCATGCGAGTTGTAGAATTGCATGTGTAGGGTTTGTGCCAGTCTTTGGATAATGAGGTACATAAACAACTTAAACTATGTAGTAATGGGATAACTAAAGAAAGAGGAACCGGTGGGCAATAGATGTTATTTGCTTCTTCCGCACTACTTATGTCCCGTAGGGCCTCGAGTACTTTATTCTTGTTCCTTGAATATTCGCGCTATCCACATTTGGGAGACTCTATGGATCCCCATTGGTACAGATCAAGCCGATGATCCATGAGTTTTGTCCCGATCTTTCACAGCGAGTCAACCAGATAGATGATCTCCCAATAACGCGATGAACGTCACATGAACAAGAGGAACGAATCCAGCAAGTAACATGATGAAGATCACCACGCCTCAAACCTGAGCACGATAATCCTTGATGAACACAAGAACCTCTGCAGCAATAATCTGATAAACGGTATTGCCGTCCCCGGAGGGATGATACACGGTGGAGCACAATATAGTTTTTAGACTAAACACGTGAACTCCCCTAAACCCTAGGCGGATGGCTCCTTTATATAGGAGGCCTGCAACTAGTCGGTTGGATAGACCCAAACCGAACACACAACAGACTCGAACCTAACCTAGACTCGGACTTAATAACATAGCAATAATATTTGACACAACCTTAGACTTATCATTACATATCGTAGGTCGTCTTGGCATGCCAATCATCAATGGGATGCACCCGCATCACCTAGCTTGGTGGAGTCCTAAAATTAGGCTTCACCTCCTCCTTCATGCCCATATCATCATCCCCCCTTCAAGAAGCTTTGTCCCCAACGCTTGCAGGTCGGGTCGGAAAGGTGGCGTGATATGAACAATAGCTTCACGCGTCTTGGCCATCTTCAAGTCTTGCTTGCCTTCCTCACCACATCCTCCCTCTTGGCCTACTCGACTTGATATAGCCCTTGGCGCGTGCACCTCCTTGCGTCTCCACACGAGCTTGGACCTAGGCGCCACCGTCTTCTTCTTCTCAACTCTTGTTGGAACCCGTGGTTGCTAAACATGGACCTTCTTTGCACGACCTGGCATAAGATGAGTAATGCCTGGACCACACAACTGACGAACATGTCCATCCTTGCCTCTATGCATCTGCACAACTGTCCCAACAAAACGCCTCACAGGTGTGCTAACAAAACTGCTTTGTTACCCCACTGCACCACATGCACTAGAACATCAGGAGCACAACTATCATCCGTCTGAACACCTGTGTCAATACAAACAACCTTTTGAACACATGCTGCAACATCATTCCTCTCAGCAATAAGAGGATGCATTTCAACTGGCTTGTCACTAACAAGTTCCAGTGGCTTGTCATCTACGGGCATAGCTGAAGCAATATCAACATTGTCGCACCGTGCATCATGCTCTCCATCCTACACCTTAGCTAGCCCAGATTTGGCTTAGCCTTGCGCACCTTCTCCTTATGTACCACCAGCTCTACATCAGACTTTACGTGATCATCCTGCATAGGCTTCAAAGTCTGTTGTTTGCCACCATGCACAAAAGAATATGTATTTGCTCTTCCAGCATGTGTAACGTTGCGATCATACTGCCATGGACGACCAAGTAATAGCCCACATACCTCCAATGGCAACACATCGCACTCAATCTCATCAATATAATCACCAACTGTAAATGGCACACGCACCTTATGAGTTACCTTCAGCATACCACAGTTATTTAACCATTGTAGATGCTTAGGTTTAGGAATAGGCCATGTGGACAACCCCAACGCTGCCACCATTGCCTTGTTAATGCCATTAGTACAGCTTCCTCCATCAATAATCAACTTGCATGCTTTGCCTTTGATCATACACTGCGCTTGAAATAAATTCCAACGCTGGCCCTTGTCAACTGTCATGCAAACATCGCCTTGTACCTTGTTGAGTTGCAAATTCAGCCCACTCAATGGTACAACATCCTCCACGACATCCTTAACAACATCAGCCTTAACAACATCAACCGCTAATGCTTCGGAAATCGTGGCTGCCACCTTGCTAACTGTCGGCAATGAAACAACTGCCAACTTCTCATGAGTAGTCACAGCAGTCGCGACCTTCAATATAAGAGCTCTACTCTTGCCAATATCCACTATCCCATTCACAACCTTGGGCGGGTTCTCGATTTCCTCCATATACGGTAATACGAAACCATGACAGAGAAAACTTTTGTAGTCCTCCCAAGTATGAGAAAAACTATCTATTTCAACCGCCTCGGACCACCAACTATCTAACTCCTTGTCCACACGCCGGTGAGCAAGAACATACCCATCATACCCACTAAACTTGTCGTTGTATTTGCGACATCGATGGAAACCCGGTTCCATGTGCCTTTCCCAATCTTGGTACTCCTCAACTGTCACAAGTCTATGTAGGTACCATCTAAGCTCGGATGCGTGACGTGCCACTCTATCCAGGAGATTGAGAGAGTCATTGAAAACAGCACTAGACTTTTTGCCACGTGTACACCTCAAGCCCAAAGTATCTTCTGGAGAAGAATCCATCCTCACAGGCAAAACTTTCTCTGTAGACTGTTTGGTGATATCCGTGTACTATTTCAGAAAATTTGGAACAAAACGACACTGCACCAAAAAAATCTGCACTTTTCTTTTCCTTCCAAGAGTCCACGTGACCAATTGGCGCCTACAACTCGCGATACGGAAAGAAAAAAACGAACTGATCGATCTGTATGGAAGGAGCTCGTACGTGAATCCTCAAGAACCAGATCGGCAAGCACAAACTCTTTTTTCTGATGATTTACTTTCCTTCCTGAACACCACACCTACGGAGACCGATTGGATTTTTTTTTCAATGCCCCGAGTGGCAGCTCCCAGCGAGACGCGCGATCTATGATCGCGAGCGGGCCAAGGAAATCGCCTCGGTCGTGGCGTACGGTGGCTGGTGTCCTCCTTTTTTTCACGTACGTATGACAGATTCCGATCTGTATTTTCCCTTCTTTTTTTATTACGATCGGATCTGGACAGAACGTAAACTTCTACTCAGAATCAGATCTGATCAGGAAACCGATCCGGCGATCTCCAAAATCGCTATAGGACTCCCCGATCGGATCTAGCAATAGTAGATCGATAACACTCTCCAAAATCGCTCGTAGGGATCCAAAAACACGATCTTGATCCTGACTTGCTGCCGATTGTAAAATCTCCTGATGAAGAACAATCTAAAACCAATCTGTAAACTGCTTGTAGAAAAACAGTTCGCAGATGATCCAAAAACACGTTGTGATCAACGAGAGCTCTAATACCACCTGATACAGATCAAGCCCATGATCCTTGAGTTTTGTCCCGATCTATTACAGTGAGTCAACCAGATAGATGATCTGCCAATAACATGATGAACGTCACCTGAAGAAGAGGAACGAATCCAGCAAGTAACGTGATGACGATCACCACGCCTCAAACCTGAGCACGACAATCCTTGATGAACACAAGAACCTCCGCAACAATAATCTGACAAACGGTATCGCCGTCCCTGGAGGGATGATACACGGTGGAGCATAATATAGTTTTTAGACTAAACAACTGAACTCCCCTAAATCCTAGGCGGCTGGCTCCTTTATATAGGAGGCCTGCAACTAGTCGGTTGGATAGACCCAAACCGAACACACAACAGAATCGAATCTAACCTAGACTCGGACTTAATAACATAACAATAATATTTGACACAACCTTAGACTTATCATTACATATCGTAGGTCGTCCTGGCGTGCCAATCATCAATGGGATGCGCCCGCATCATCTATCTTGGTGGAGTCCTAAAATTAGGCTTTACCTCCTCCTTCATGCTCATATCACCCATTCACCTGAGCTTGATTCGCACTTTATTTCTTGGGGCCACAAACTAGTTTGGGGCTTTATTACTATCCTGTACTTATGCCATGCTTTACTGCTTTATTTAAGATTATGCATGGATCTCCTGTACTATTTAGGATTACGGAGTGTTTTCGTAGTATCAACAAGCCCAGTCACATTTTTGGGTTCCTAGTCGTTTACAGCCATTGTTGCAAACCTTGGGCTCTGTCTCGTAGCTGGCCAACTTCGTTGTAGGTAGCTTAATGGGGTAGCCCCCTGAAATAATTTATGAATCCCGTGAATGCATTATTGTGAGGCCTCATTGCTTTTTATTTGGTTCTTCCTGAGGTTGATCGTGTGTGTCTTGCTATTTGTGCACCCCTACAGGCTAAATCTTTCTGAAAGACGTGTCCGCGGTTATGTATGACTTGGAGCATAGTTTTTTGATCATAGATAATTATAACTAAAGTACCGCCTTTAATTTTACTAAAGCATAACTAGTAAATAGTGCAAAAATCACGGAATGGTTAATAAAACTGCCAATGGATGGGATGTTCTTCCGCCTTCTCGTTCGGTAAGCGAGAAGGAAGGCGGGCGATGTTTACTTATGTTGCTTATATAACTATTGTTTCTAATTAACGAGCATTCATCCGTATCTGGTTGGGCGGATGTTGTAGCGTGTCTCTATAGAACTATTAGTTATTGTTTTTCGCTACAATTGCATCATCCCAGGTTGTTCCCTTTAGATGCATTAAGACTTGCTGAGTACCCCTAGGGTCTCACAAGATAAATATTTGGTTCAGATGGACAGGTTTACGCACATGAAGGATACTGGGTCGAAGAGACCGATGATGGTGGCAACGACTGTCAGGTGTAGAGATTCCGGGGATGAAGATCCATGAGATCTGTGGGTGGGATGTGCTTATTTTCAGGACATCTTATCCCAATTTGCTTCTTATCCATACTCGGATCTTGTTTTCCGCTTCCGCTTGATACTCTCATGTGTGATGTATGAGGATGTATCCTAAATTATTATGTCTACCTAGGATATTTGGATCTTGCCGTATGGGGTTGAATATTTCTGTTTCTATTGTTTTTAGATGGTGTGGCTCTGATGCACTAGTGTATGTCGCTGACATACATACTCATTTATGTATGTTTTTTATCGCTTTACCTGTCGACTACGCCACTCGCTCTTGTTCTGATGTTCTTGATAGTAGGTAGGGTGGTTGGCCGGTACCGTGCCCTGCTCCGCTTCTACGGGCCTACACGTGGGTGGCCTTGGGCCTCCGTGCTAGAATCCCTTATCCACTTTTGGGTTCATCCTGAATTGTTGGTTAGAGCGTAGGATCCGAGGTATTACACCTCTCTTCCTCTAAACCCAAGTCCATAACAATGGGCATTGATGAGTTAAACCCTCGTCAATTGGCGACGTCTGTGGGAAATCCGTGCGATGATGTTGAGACTTCAGCGGTTCCATCATCCGGGATCTACGATTCGTCTACTACCCCAGATTTGTTTCAGCAGTCTTATCATCAAACAGCGATCATATCACATCTGACTTTGGTGGAGTTTCATCATCATCAATGACTTTGGTGGAGCACACACGCGCATGATTTTTGCGGCGGACACGACAAGCCAAGCCGTGAAGTAGAGGGCTCGATCGATCATGCTCTTGAATCAAGTTCGGAAGTAATCTAGTTATTTGGATCAAAGAAAAAGAGGCGCGGATAGGATCCTATCAAGAGATCAAGTCCCAAGGCAAGGCTCTACAAACCTATCAGTTCAACGTACGTACGGTGGTAGGGAAAAAAGTGAGATCTTGTCGGGTCAGACCAAAGGCAGGCCTGTTATTTTGGAAACAAAAGGCTTGTGAGACAGTTCCACATTCATCAAGAATTCATAGCTCCGTAGCACCTGCCCATTTGGAATTTTTGTCAATATTATAGTCTGGGGAAGTTGTCAGCTTCCCGAGTTGTTTTCCTACTGGGCATCCAATCGCTATGGCCAGACCGGGTTTGAATCACGCGGGTGTCATGTTAAAATGTGGAGAGTTAAAGGAAAAAATGGCAGCATTACACACCTGGCAACCTGATCAAAGTACGAAGAAATATAAAAAACAGATCTCACGTTCTAGCGTGAGCCAGGATAAAAAAGGACGGTCAACCAAGAGAGACACCTCCTACAATACACAATAGATCTATATCCCACACAACATATCACAACGCATTGATGAGTTAACCCCTCATCAAGGTGCCACTCAGGTTTTCCAAAGGGACGCGTAGAGGAGTACATATCAAGACCAGGATTTGCCAATCCATGTAAGAGATACATACACGTAGACATATTGGTGACGTTGCATTAATGAATCTTGCAAGTGTGTGACTGGGTCATAGAATGCAATGACATGGGAACAAATAAACAAGTTCATTGGTAACAAGATTGAACAAAGGTATGGAGATACCGAAGATCAAATCTCGGATGAACTATGTATCAAGTGGCAAAGGGAATGGGAAATGATGTTAACGGTTCAAGCGATAAGATTTGTGAAATGCATGGGGGTCATCATATCCAGGTCTAGCTGACGATCATTGATACGATAGAGGTCTCGATCATGTCTAGAGTGGATCCTAACCGAAGGGTGTCACGCTTAAGGGTGGGGACGCATAAGGATCAATGCGGCATCGCAAGAGAAATGAGAGAGAGAAACTGGAATAGTTCTGTATAACACCCGATGTTGATTGTAGGGGTCCGAAAGGGGTTCCAAAATGAAGGAATATAATAATATATGTATTTTATATTAATTGGTTGAATTAATATTAAATATATATTTTTATTTTATAGGCATCCCTTTTGCTAATGGGCCTCACCCGGAGGGGGACCCAAAGGGGAAAGGCGCCTAGGGAGGAGGGCCAGCCGGCTAGGCCCTAGTGGGCTCCCTACGTGGGGCCCAGCTAGGCTAGTGGCTCCCCCTTGGTGGCTGGCGGCTGTGGGAATAGTCCCACATCGCCTGCCCCTTGGGTGGTGCCCCTCCCCTCCCACTATATATAGGGGTCAACCCTCCCCTTGGAATCATCCTATTCTTTCTTCTCTCTCTCATTTCCTTTGAGGATTTCTTTCTAATATTGGAGAGGACCACGAGAATTTTGAGTTCTCCACCATCACACTATCATCGTGTGATCTTTGGTCCGCCATATTTCTTCTTCAGCTGCTCAGCTAGATCAGAGTCAAGGAGACGTCGCCTACACAAACGTGTATAGTAGTTCGGAGGCACCACACTTGGGGTGCTTAGAGTTGCTCGTCTTCATCAACATATGCCTTTCTGCGTAAGGCATTCCTCGGTCTTCAGGGGTATGAATACCGTCTTCCTTTTTCATTACATATGTCTACATAGTATAGATCCTGGTATTAGTGTTCGCATAGTTAGATTTTTTTTGTTTTCTGCTCCGGCACCCTACATTACCAACTAGGCCCTGAACTTGAGGATTCTCCTCACTGCTGCACAAAAGAAATATGTGTTAGGAGTGCCACTAGTCCCCCCACCTCCTAATGATGCCCCTGACAAGGTAAATAATGTTTACTCAACTCGTTAGGAGGACCGCAATATGGTTCATTGCAGCATACTGTATGGGCTAGAGCCCGAACTCTTAAAGAGTTTCGAGAATGGAAATGCCTTTGATACCATGGGTGAATTGATAATGATTTTTGATATCCATGCTGCCGTAGAGAGTTATGATGCTTCAGAAAAGTTCTTTAGCTACATGACAGGAGAACAACTCCATTAGTTAGCACGTACTCAAAATTTCTAGGTACGCTGATAAGCTTGTGTCTTTGGGAACAACGATTCCCATTAACTTAGGCATACATCGTGTTCTCCAATCTCTGCCACCAAGCTACAAGAGCTTCGGGATGAACTATAAAATGCAGGGCATGAAGAAGACTCTCCCTGAGCTTGTATCAATGCTTAAGACTACTGAAGTGGAGATTAGGAAAGAACATCAAGTGTTGATGATCACTAGGACCACCGGTTTCAAGAAAAGAAAAGAAGCGTAAACAAAAGGGTAACTTCAAGAAGGACGGCAAATCTATTGTTGCGCCTGAGAAGAAGACCTGGGATGGCCCTAAGTATGATACCAAGTACTACTATTGTAAGGGGGCTGGCCATTGGAAGCGGAAATGCCCCAAATATTTGGCATACAAGAAGGCCGGCAAGATGAACAAAGGTATATTTGATATCCATGTTATTGATGTGTACTTTACTAGTACTCGTAGTAGCACCTAGGTATTTGATACTGGATCAGTTGCTAATATATGTAACACGAATCAAGGGCTATAGAATAGGCGGCCACTAGCAAGGGATGAGGTCACGATGTGTGTTGACAATGGATCAAGAGTTTATCTGATCACCGTCGGAATGTTGCCTCTCCATTTACCGCCTGGATTAGTTTTAAACCTAAATAATCGTTGTTTGGTGCCTGTGTTAAGGATGAACATTGTATCCGGATCGTGTTTATTGCAAGATGGTTATTCCTTTAAATCCAAAAACAATGGTTGTTTGATTTATATGAATAATATCTTTTATGGTCATGCATTTGTGATGAATGGTTTATTTCTTTTGAATCTCGATAGTAGTAATACACATATTTATAATGTAGATGCCAACATGATTAAGCTTAATGATGATATATCTTCATATATTTGGCATTCTCGTCTAGGTAATATTGGCGTAAAACACATAAAGAAGCTCCATTCTGATGGAATTTTGGAATCACTTGATTTTGAATCATTTGATACATGTGAGCCATGCCTTATGGGCAAGATGACTAGAACGTTGTTTTCTGGTACAAATGAATGGGCGACAAATTTGTTGGAAATCATACATACTGATGTATGTGGTCCAATGAGTGTGTCCACGCAAGGTGGATATTGTTATTTTGTTACTTTCACGGATGGTTTTAGTGGATATGGATATATCTTTTTGATGAAACACAAGTCTGAAATCTTTGAAAATGATATGGGGTGGCCCGATCTTCTCAGCAAGCTCTTGCCGATGGTAATGGTGGATGATAGATAACTAGTGCGTAGCTATGATCTCTCCCGCTCGAACCCTGATGCCAGTGCAACAGATCTCAAACCTTGTAGGATATTCACAACACCACACTCTTGCGCACGCAGCCGTGACCATGAACGGTAGTATGCAATCTACTAATTCCTAATGGAACAACAGATCACACTCAATTATAGTTGGTAAATTCAAACACAGGGTAATTCCAGAGGTTCTATGAAAGAAACAACTCCAAAATATTTTAACGTGGTCTAAACCCTAAACTAGTGCGCCCCATCTATTTATGAGTCTGGGGGTGGCCGAGCTGGTCCCACCCAATTAGGGTACAAACCGAGCCAAAATTGGGTTCGACTCAGGTTTCTGCTATGGCAGAGTTTGGGCCTGTTACTCTACCGCGGCAGCCTGTCGTGGTAGAAAAGGACTCTGTTTTTGTGTCGTGGCAGGAAAACATGGCATTTCTCTGCCGCGGCAGAGATCCTGCCATGTGTTGATCTTCTTCTTGGTAGCTCCTTGCGCTTCCTCCCTCTCCTCCCTCGCGCATTCTCCATTGATCAACACGCCATGCTCCATATGCTTCAACTCCTCGCTCCGTGCTACGCCTTCTTCTCCCATGTACCTAATCATACAATAGCACAAAGACTTATTCAGTATAAAGTTCTTATAAATAAAAGCATCATGTTCAACTAGGAATGAATTCACCTGATAGTCATTATTGATTTGACTCAATATTTCCTTCCAGTTCAAGCAGTGAGAATCATCATAATCCTTGTATATATCCTCATCATCCTCCCTTTCTTCATGAAAAGCCATCCACGGCTTTGGGTAAGCTGAAAGTGGTAGAAACAAAAAGAACAACGTGTACGCAAAGTATATGTATATATAACATGTTGTATTATTGTTGTTCACATGAAAAGTATGTCCAATATACATCCAGAAACTTATATTGCAGGTATAAGTGAAGTACAAAGAATCATGATCATGGTGAAAAACAACTAAATAGATAGTCTTGTTCTTCAATATTAAATTCAGTTTTCTTATAGAAGATCTATGATCAAATTTGTGGACAAGATCAAACCAATTCAAAATGTGTGAAAACCAAATTGATTCACACCATGCTTCAACTGCGCTACTCTGATTGATATGAACATGATAATGTTGTCCAGTATGGAAGATGCAACTCAATTTGCAAATATAAGTGAAGTATAGAGCAGTAGCACAACCAGACAAAGACTTTTGGGACAAACACAATGGATATGAAAACTTGGATTCTATTCCAGCAAGATTACAATGATCCAACATAGGTAAAATTACTTGTGTTGGCTGCATTATATTAACTAGATATGACTTTGGTTTCATACTATCAAAATTTTAAGCATATGTCCCACAACACAAAGTCGTCGACACACAACATGTATGGCTGAAAACAGCATGTTTCAGTTCAGCGATTCTATCACAAGTAATGCATATGTGATCCACAAGAAAGTTTTCATCCATGCTATATTCACCAATTAGATTGAAAGTGAAACAAGGATAATATGTGCTAGAATTTAGACATGAAATTTCAGAAATTTTGTCCATAGCACAACTCATACTCATAGATTCATTTAGCATGATGGAATACACAATATCTGTAGGTGGTATTCGAGCTAGTATTTATTTATGTGTAATCAGTATCACATGATCAAAATTTGAATTGGGTAAACTATCACATGATGTTGAAATATTAGTGCATGGCAAATCACAAGGAGGCTTCAATAAAGGAAAAGACTCACAATATGTCGCACATGTTGGTTGAAGCTCCAAATCAGTACCAGTGTCATCAACAATCTCCTCAGTTGTAGTAGGTAATAACATGTCCTCCACAAGTGACAATGCACAGTCCAGTGATACAAGTTGTAAAATAGACGACTCCCTTTCTTAAAAGCAACCTGGATATCACAAGAAACAACACTAGGAGTATAGATGATTACATTAGTAGAAACCTCATTTGTCTCATCAACTCTCACTCTCGGTTCTTCTATGACAGGATCAACATGTGGTTTTATGTTGGTGGTTATAGGTGCACATAGGTTTTGACGCCTAATTTCCTGAAAGTGCTTAAGATTTGAACGTGCTAACCACGTGTGCTTACCATTCCAAAAGATAATAGGATCAGAACACTCACTACCAAAGGTAACCTAGAATTTATTACACCACGTTGTTCCCAACATGATATGGCAGGAGTTAAATGCTCTAGGAACACATAACAAGAAGTATATGTTTTAGGGCCATAAATGGTGAGCGGAACACATGCGATCTGAGTAATTGGTAGTGCATGACTAGAAGTTGCTAACATGAATGGCAATCTTGTTGCACATGTGTATAATTGTAGCTTTTCAACAACCTCAACACTAACCAAATCTATGGAAGAACAAGTATCAATGGTAGTAGAAGCTTGTCTACCACTAATTTCTGTGATGAAGTGGAACAAACCAGAATTAGATACCACTCCTGAATCCTCTTCCCAAAATGTGTTGCTGCAGTAGGAGCGTAATGGAAAGGGATAATCATCTGCATCCTTTTTCTGCATCACATCAACACTACTAGAAGACATTATTAGTACATTAGTGCACAAAACAAAATCTGGTGGTGGAGCTCTCACAACTCACTCACAACCGACAAGAAAGCAGATCTTACTATTCCAAAGTGAATAGTGATGCTTACCAATTCAAAATCAAAGACTTATGCACTGATGTGATGAAGTGAATATAAAAGGTATAGAGAACAATTGCAGGGCACACAGGTTATTTATGGTGGAGCTCTAGGTATGGTATCCTAACTACACCGCAAACAAGTCTTAGTGTTGATCGTACAACAACCCAAGAAACACACACGTGGAGATAAACGTGGCAATGCAACTATGAAGGGTGTTGCACTATGCTGGAGAGACACTAGAAAAGCTCAAAGTAAACAGGCACAAGATTGCTCAATCTACCGGTGCACAAAGATATCACTAGGCCTCTTGCTCAATTTCTCCTTTTCTTTTTCTTTTGTATAGCTTCTTTCTCTTTTTGCTTTTTTTTGCCTTTTCTTTTTCTATATGCTTTTTCTCTCTCTTTTTTTTTGAATATATATCACACATGGCCAAATTACAAAGCACATCACCAAAACCCTACGAGCAGCCTTTAAGAGCGGAAACTAATCTCAGTGGGAAAGTTCCTACACTTATGAAATAGAATGGTTGTAGCTAAGGTTTGGAAAATTGCAAATTTTCACAATTTTTTTATATGGCTGTCGCGGCAGAATAACGGGGAAAAACTGTGCCATGGCAGAGAATCTGTACCTCGCGGCAGAAAAACAACACGAAATCGTGTCGTGGCAGGAAATCGGATCTGTGGCAGACATAGACTCGCGGCAGAAAAACGGGCGTTTTCTGTGCTGCGGCAGAGTCGGGCAACAATTTTTTTTTTGCAATTCCGACTTGCCAAGTAATACACAACTAGGACTCTTATGCTGAATTCGGATCTGACTTGATGGTGGCGGAAAACAAAGATGGGGAACACGTATGAAAGCAAAAACTAGATCTACGAAGAATAGATCTAGATCTAATCTAATAGAGGAACATGACCAGCAACTATTACTCGAATACGATGTAATCTAGGCTATGGCAACTCTTTTTTTGTGGGGCTTTTTCTGTATAGGACGAAAAACAAGATCTAATCTATGGATGGATTTGTGGATTGCTTACCGAGGCAACGAGGAAATCTGATACCAAGATGATATGGGGTGGCCCGATCTTCTCAGCAAGCTCTTGTCGATGGTAATGGTGGATGATAGATAACTAGTGCGTAGCTATGATCTCTCCCGCTCGAACCCTGATGCCGGTGCAACAGATCTCGAACCTTGTAGGATATTCACAACACCACACTCTTGCGCACGCAGCCGTGACCACGAACGGTAGTATGTGATCTACTAATTCCCAATGGAACAACAGATCACACTCAATTATAGTTGGTAAATTCGAACACATGGTAATTCCAGAGGTTCTATGAAAGAAACAACTCCAAAATATTTTAACATGGTCTAAACCCTAAACTAGTGCGCCCCATATATTTATGAGTCTGGGGTGCGGTGGCTAAGGGGTGGCCGAGTTGGTCCCACCCAACTAGGGTACAAACCGAGCCAAAATTGGGTTCGGCTCAGGTTTCTGCCGTGGCAGAGTTTGGGCCTGTTTCTCTGCCGCGGCAGCCTGCCATGGCAGAAAAGGACTCCGTTTTTGTGCCTCGGCAGCCTGCCGTGTCAGGAAAACGTGTCATTTCTCTACCGCGGCAGAGATCCTGCCATGTGTTGATCTTCTCTCCTTGCGCTTCCTCCATCTCCTCCCTCGCGCATTCTTCATTGATTAACACGCCATGCTCCATATGCTTCAACTCCTCGCTCCGTGCTACGCCTTCTTCTCCCATGTACCTGATCATACAATAGCACAAAGTCTTAGGCAGTATAAAGTTCTTATAAATGAAAGAATCATGTTCAACTAGGAATGAATTCACCTGATAGTCATTATTTATTTGACTCAATATTTCCTTCTAGTTCAACCAGTCAGAATCATCATAATCCTTGTATATATCCTCATCCGAAAAGTTCAAAGAATTTCAGAGTGAAGTGGAAAATCATCGTAATAGAAAGATTAAATTTATGCGGTTTGATCGTGGAGGTGAATATCTAAGTTACAAGTTTGGCACATAGATGGGAGAGTGTGGAATAGTTTCACACCTCAAGCCTGTCGGAACACCACATCGTAATGGTGTATCGGAACGTCGTAATCATACCTTACTAGATATGGTTCGGTCTATGATGTCTCTGACTGACTTGCCACTTTTGTTTTGGGTTATGCACTAGAAACCGCTGCATTCACTTTAAATAAGGCACCGTCTAAATCCGTTGAAACAACACCGTATGAATTATGGTTTGGAAACAAACCTAAGCTATCATTTCTAAAAGTTTGGGGATGCGATGTTTATGTGAAGAAACTTCAGCCTGATAAAGTCGAACCCAAAGTGGAAAATGTGTCTTCATAGGATACCCTAAGGAAACAATTGGGTATTCCTTCTATCACAAATCTGAGGGCAAGGTTTTCATTGCCAAGAATGGATCCTTTCTAGATAAGGAGTTTCTCACGAAAGGTATCAGTAGTCAGAACATAGAAATCGAAGAGGTTATTGGACTTCTCTTCATGAAACGGCGAGTGGCACAGCGCCGGAAATTGTTCCAAAGTTTACTTCACCGAATGAAGAAGTAAATAATGATAAAGATCATGAAACTCCAAAACAAGCACACTACCGAACCTCGCAGGTCAAGTAGGACACGTGCAGTTCCTGAACTGTAAGGAAATTTTGTCATGAATTTCATGATAGATGGAAATAATAACCCTGTGACATATGAAGAAGTGGTTATGAGCCCGGATTCCAATAAATGGCTAGAATCCATGGAATCCAAGATGGAATCCATGTATGAAAACCAAGTTTGGAACTTGGTGGACTTACCTCACGACCGAAAGGCTGTGGAGAATAAATGGATTTTCAAGAAGAAAACTAACGTTGATGGTAATGTGACCATCTATAAGGCTCGATTTTTCGCAAATGGGTTTCAAAAAATTCAAGGAGTTAACTATGATGAGACTTTCTCTCTTGTAGGGATGCTAAAGTCTATTAGGATTATGTTAGCAATTGTTGCATATTTTGATTATGAAATTTGGCAGATGGATGTCAAAACCGCGTTCCTCAATGGTAATATTGAAGAAGAGTTGTATATGATACAACCAAAGGGTTTTGTCGATCCTAAGGATGATCTATCTATGGACTCAAGCAAGCATCCCAAAGTTGGAATCTCCTCTTTGGTGAGGTGATCAAAGAGTTTGGATTTGTCCAAACTTACGGAGAAGCTTGTATTTACAAAAAAAGTGAGTGGGATCTCTTTGGCATTTCTAACATTATATGTGGATGACATATTATTTAATTGAAATGACATAGACCTTTTAAATAATGTTAAAAGTTATCTAGAGCAAATTTTCAATGAAGGACCTTGGTGAAGCATCATACATACTAGGCATCAAAATCTATAGAGATAGATCAAGATGCCTAATTGAGCTATCACAAAGTACATACCTTGACAAGATATCGAAGAAGTTCAGTATGGATGGAAGTAAGAAAGAGTTCTTACCTATGTTACAAGGAAACACATTGAGTAGGACTCAAAGTCCGGCTATGGCGGAAGAAAGAGAAATAATGGGTAAGATACCCTATGCCTCAGCCATAGGCTCTATAATGTAAGCCATGCTATGTACAAGACCGGATGTGGCACATGCCATTAGTTTGACTTGCAGGTACCAACCTGATATAGGTTCAGAACACTATATAATGGTCAAGAATATCCTTAACGTTGTGTTTGGATGTTGGAATTTTAGCTCGGAAATGAATTGGGCTGAAAATTCCAAATCCAAGATGGAACAGGAAATGGCCTTCGTTTTCAATTCCATTGTTTGGATGTGTATCGAATTGACCAACAGAATCAAAGGGTAACACTCAATTCCAAAACCTGTTTGGATGTTCAAACCATGGAATTGAAAGTTTTCTTGAGTTTTGACAATATTTCAGTCTTGGGCTCACCACCTACTACTCTCCACAGGTTCTGCAATTTCAGGAACAAAAAACAATTTTGCCAATTAGAACATGTTGTGTACATGTACTAGAAGAGGGCAGGGAGAGGCCATTGGGGACTGGCTAGGGCGTGACCACCGGTCGCCTCTGGCCACCGTCCCCCTGTCGCCGGTCGCCTCTGGCCGCCATTCAGTCGACCACCACTTCCCCTCCAGCTGTCGTTTGGCTTAGGTTCGATCTAGGGTTAGGGGTAAGGGCAGTGGAGGGGGCACAAGCCATGGCTACTGTTGTTCTGCTCTGAGGGCACGGGGAACAAGAAAGACGAGGAGGGGGAGGGTGGGGGTGGGGAGAAGGAAGGGAAGGCTCACCGGAGCGCTGCCGCCGTCTTCCTGCTATCGTGTGGCCGTCTCCTCCTATGAGTTGTGTTCTGTCGAGGCTGGGCGAACAGGTACGCGAGGTTGTCTTTCCGAGCGTTCCCGAGCCTGGGAGCTCGGAAAAGAACGAGGACGACTTACACGAGGCATGGGTGGGCATGGAATTGGGGCTGAGTTTCCGCGGTGCAATTCATAAGCCACCCAAACAGCCGAATTGGGCTGGGCCATTTCCAAAAGTCCAATTCCGAGCCCCAATTACGACATCCAAACACAACGTAAGTACTTAAGAAGGACTAAGGATATGTTTCTCATGTATATAGGTGAAGAAGAGCTTGTCGCTAAGTGTTATGTCGATGCTAGCTTTAACACCGATCCGGATGACTCTAAGTCTCAATCCAGATACGTATTTCTCATGAATGGACTAGCAGTTAGTTGAAGGAGCTCCAAACAACCAGTGGTAGCGGGATCAAAAACGGAGGTGGAATATGTTGCTGCTTTAGAAGCGGCATAGGAAGCGGTTTGGTTGAAGGAGTTAATAACTGAACTAGTTGTGGTTCCTAGTGTGTTGGACCCATTGGTGATCTATTGTGATAACAATGGAGCCATAGCCAATGCCAAAGAACCATTGTATCACAATAATTCCAAGCATATCAAGCGCCCATTTCACTCCATCCGCGAGCATGTCAAGGATGGAGACATAAAGATTTGTAAAGTGGACACGAATCTGAATGTAGCAGATCCGTTCACTAAAACTCTCTCTAGGGCAAAACATGATAAACACCAGAACTCCATGGGTGTTAGATTCATCACTATGTAATCTAGATGATTGTCTCTAATGAAAGTGGGAGACTGAAGGGAATATGCCCAAGAGGCAATAATAAAGTTGTTATTATCATATTCAAAGTATATGATAGATGTTTATTTTGCATGCTATAATTGTGTTAATTGGAAACGTTAATACATGTGTGTTTAATAAAAAAATAAAGATTTCCTAGTTATACCTCTCATATAAACTAGCATGTTGATTAACAAGATGATCAAGGTTTCCTGATCATGGACATTGGATGTTGTTAATAAACAGGTAACAACATTGGTAGAATGATGTGATGAACATTCGTCTGAAGTATAGTAATACCATCAAAGTAATTGTGTTTACATTTCTATAACATCATATGAAGTTACTATAATCCTTAGACCATGAGGTCATGTTAATTTCTAACATCGGAAGAGTGCTTGATAACATCAAACGCCACACCGTAACAGGGTGATTATAAAGGTGGTTTTGGGTACTCTTAAAGTGTTATGTTGAGGCTCATGGATCAAGAGTGGAATTTGTCCATACTGATGACGGAGAGATATACTCTGGTCCCCCTCGGTGATATCCTATTGACATAGCTTGCAAGCAAGTGATGAGATCACTAGAATGTTATATCACGGGAATGAGAAAAGAGTACTTGTGGGTAATGAGATCAAACTAGGTATGGGTATACCAATGATCGAATCTCATAAATGTAATATATTGCGAGACAAAGGGATTTAGTTAAAACGTTAAAGGTTCTCACGATCACTAGAGTCATTGTTGAATGTGTGGGAGTCAGTACGGATCTCCAGGTTCCGCTGCTAATTATTGATCGGAGAGGGGTCTCGATCATGTCTGCATTATTCGTGAACCATAGGGTGACACACTTAAGGAATACTAACACCATTTAGGAGAAAATATGTTTCAGATAAAGATTATGAAAACGCTGGAATTATTTTGATGGACACCAGAATTGTTTCAGGTGAAATTGCTAAAACTGGTTCTGTATGTGATATCACAATTGTAAGACCCTCGAATCGTCCCTATGTATATTTTAGCGATTCCCGCCAAACCCACATAGAAACGATTCAAAGGTGCCCACCAGGCGCTTGCGTGCGGGTGGAAAACAAAGTAATACCACTACACAATAGTTCACGATGGAACCCACATAAACATATGTTGAGGGCAAACCTCTAGGGTGGCCCGATCTTTCATGAATCCCACTCAAATCGTGGGTGGAGTGTGGGGGGAGGAGAGGAGGGTGAACTCGACGAATGCACACGTGAAGAACACGATGAACACACACACGGAAAACCAAAATACACACCAATATCTCACGCCGGCGGTGATCGGTCCGGCGCAATCCCTAGGATCGGCGACGAGCGGAGGACTCTCTCTCGAACCGGCACGGCGAGGAGGGAGACTTGGTGAGATCTTGACGTCTAGGCAAAGGGACTCCGATGCATATGCCTTGTACAACACGGAGGCACGACGCAAACTCCAACGAGGTTTGTGATATTTGGTGCTCCTTTGTCAAAGGAGCATGAGGCAAGAACTAGATAGATCCACAAGGGGTTTCCTCTAATTCCAAATATCATGCCTAGGGTTTACAATGGAGGTGGGGGAATATATATAGGCCAGCCACAAGTTCAGGGGTAATTCAAGCATTAAAGTAGAGTGCTGGGCGAAGTAGAGGGGTACATGGGCCACATGGCCCAACTATGGCTCGTAGGCCCATCTTCAGGCCGAACAGTCCGGTCGGAGTGACCAGACAGTCTGGGGTGGCCGGACACTCCAGGTAGTGTCCGAAGTGGCAAACAGAATGTCTGAGCCCGGACGGGGCTAGGGTAGGCCGGACACTCTGGCTGACTCGCGTCGGACACTCCGGCTGCCCGGACACTCCGGCTGGATTCGGGCAGACACTCCGGGTCAGGCAGCTTCAGGACAGGTGCCTCTTCAGTGCTCGTGTGTCGATGCTACGGGGACTCGTACCTGATAATGCACAGAGTAGTGGTATGAAGTAGCAAGCCATCCAAGTGTATGTCAAAGTCACATGGTGAGAGGAGCGAGTTCACCTTAGCTTGAAGGAGCTTGGCTCGGGCACGGGTCATCGGTCCACTTGGGGGACTTGGTGGTGTAGATGTAGGAGCATTCGTAGGACGGGCTACATCAGCTCCCCCCCTTGGGAAAGAGTCGTCCTCGACTCTTCATGGTTGTCATCTTGAACATCTCCATGGTATGGTGAGAGATCCTTGACGTTGAATGTATTGCTTGCAAGGTACTTGGATGTCGGTATGTCGATGATGTATGCGTTGTTGTTGATTCTCTTGAGGACCTTGAAGGGACCATCTCCTCGTGGCTTGAGCTTGGAGTCGCGTTCCTTGGGGAAGCGGTCTTTTCTTAGGTGTATCCACACAAGATCACCTTCTTCAAAAATCATCTCCTTCTTGTCCTTGTTTAACCTTGAAGCTTGGCAAAGGACTTGTTGCTCGATAGTAGCTCTTGTTTCTTCATGAAGCTTCTTCATAGCTTGTGCGCGCTTCTCAACGTCCATGTTGGTACGCTCATGGAGAGGTAGTGGTAGGATGTCGAGTGCGGTGAGTGGCTCGAAACCATAGACGATCAACCCACTTAGTGTGTCTCTTACTCAAGTTGGCTTGGCCTTTGAGATATTTCAATGACTCATGGTCGGAATGTATGATAAATTCCTTAGGCCATAGGTAGTGTTGCCAAACTTGAAGGACACGAACTAAGGCAAAAAGCTCTTTCTCATAAATCGGATAATTAAGGCGAGCACCATCAAGCTTCTCGCTATGGTAGGCTATAGGATGTCCGTTTTGCATAAGGACTCCTCCAATTCCAATACCACTAGCATCACACTCTATCTCAAAAGTTTTTGTGAAATCTGGTAACGCAAGGAGAGGTGCTTCGGTGAGCCTCTTTTTGAGTTCATCAAAAGCTTTCTATTGTGCTTTGCCCCATACGAAGGTAACATTCTTTTTTGCCAACTCGTTTAGAGGACATGCAATGGTCGAAAAGTCTTTCACAAAGCGACGATACAAACCGGCCAACCCATGAAAACTTCGGAGTTCACTCACATTTGTTGGGATCGGCCAATCTCGTATGTCCTTTACCTTGGACACATCAACTTCAATGCCCTTCGAAGAAACGACAAATCCAAGAAAAATCAACTTGTCTTTAGCAAAAGTGCACTTGGAAAGATTAGCATAAAGCTTTACATGTTGAAGGATTTAAAAAACTTCCTTGACATGTGTAATATGGTCCTCAAGTGACTTTCTATAAACAAGTATATCATCGAAATAGACAACAACACTTTTCCCAATGAGAGAACAAGATATGATTCATGAGGCACATGATTCATGACTCATCACCTTCGGCCATGCGTATTTGATGGTAACCACTACGAAGATCAATTTTGGAAAAAATAGTGGCTCCACATAACTCATCAAGCATGTCATCGAGACGTTGTATGGGATGTCGATAACGCACGGTGATAGCATTGATTGGACGGCAGTCCATGCATAACCGTAACGTATCATCTGTTTTTGGAACAAGTATCACGGGTACGGCACTTGGACTATTTCTAAATTGGATCAAACCTTTGGAGACGAGTTGGTTGATTTGGTGTTCAATCTCCTTTGTCTCTTCTAGGTTCATGCGGTAAGCGGTGCGGTTTGGAAGGCGTGCGCCGGGGATGAGGTCAATGCGATGTTCGATGCCGCGAAGAGGAGGTAGTCCATGTGGGAGCTCTTCGGGGAACACATCCTTGAATTCCTGCAAGACAATCATCAAAGATGGAGGAACATTGGTTAATTCATTAGTTCCTTGTGCTAGTCCCTTGCAAAGGAGGACATAGTGCAAGATGGATGGGTTGTTCCAAACATCTCTCATCTCACTTTTGGTGGCAAGGAGAACACTCTTAGTTTTTCCACTCGAGTTTGGCTTGTGGCTCTCACTCACTATGAGGTGGTTCTCTCTCTCACCGCTCTTCTCACAAGTAGGTGTTGTGCTTTGCGCCCTCACTAAAGCCTTTGCATTGTCCGCGATTATTTGTCTGTGATGTAGGGGTTCCGCGTATGAAAACAATAAATTTAACCCTATGCCCCTAAACCCCTGAAGCTGCCAAGACCTATCTATTAGTAATACAGTAATGGGAGGGGCTTTTCGCGAACTTACCCTTAATGACCGAAAAGCGTTGTCAATGCTCAGGAGAGCATGGTTGATGTAGACGAGCCGAAGCCAACCTCAAGGTCGTGATGAAGTCCTCGCGCTCCAACGGCTCCAACGACTTGAGTGCCTCAAGTGCGACACCTCGTGGGGAGTTACACACGTCCGGTGCCTGACGATGGCTCTCGCTTCCCTGATCCAGTAGCAGTTGCGGAAGTAGAGCTCCTGGATCCGAATCCCGCAGCACGACAGCGCTCTTCGGTGAAGATGCCTCTCGTTCACGCAGTCCAAACTAGGGACCACGGTCATGAGAGAGAGAGGGAGACAGAGAAAATATCAATTAGAGGTCCTCCCAAAAGTGATAATACCTTTATTGATTATTTGGTGTATTTATCTGGCCAAATACCCCCACTATATATAGGGTGAGGGGAGGTACTACCTCCCTCAAAGTCCCGGGGTGGGACTAAAGGAGAGGAGAGGTGGGGGGAGGCGCCGTAGGCCACCCTCTCATGGGCCCCACGTGGGGTCTGGCCCAATAGGGCCGCCGGCCACCCCCTTGGCCCCTTCCTCCTCTTGCCTTTCCCTAATGGGCCCTCTCCCCTCCGGAAATTGGCCCATTAAGCCTTTTGACCTTTTAAATTGATTTTCTCTTTATTAAATAATTATGAATAAATGATTAAATCAATATTTAACATTCATTCACATATCATTAAACCTCCTAGCTATGGAACACCTTCCATCTCCACTTCGGACATCCTCCGGACTTACCGAAACCCTTTCGGTTTTCTCTCTACTATTCTTCGGTGATTCTACCGATCCTATAAACACTCTCTATGCATCATCAAGCCCTTAAGCGTGATACCCCACGGTTCGGGAACACTCTAGACATGGTCGGGACACTCCCGCACCAATGATCGACAGAGGGACCTGGATGACCATGTGACCCCTGTGCGTTCCACGAAGATCTTTCGTCGTTTGAACTGGGACAGTCGTGTCTTATTCCCTTTGTCTCTCGGTACTTGCATTTCCCAAGATCTAACCAATGACATCACCATGTCGTGTTCAATCTCGTTACTGAACAATGCTACTTGACTCGTTCCGACAAGATCTAACCAATGAAATCACACGCTGCGCAGCTATTGGATATAACCTCTCCGAGTGGGCCCTTGAGTATCTTCTCGTCACATGGACGGACAAATCCCGCTCTTGACATATATTGCCTCTACGGTTTCCTCTGAGTACCTGAACACACCTTTATAACCACTGTATTACCAAGTGGCGCTTAATGTTATCTAAGCACTCTCGGGAGACAGTGATTGATATAGCCTCACGGTCTAAGGAATAGTCTACGAGGATCCATTTCTAATCATTGTAACTTGAACTTCATGACATGATCGGGTCACGATGTTTAGGTTGGGTATTGGTTCATCATCTCATTCTCAGAATAAGTTGACTCCATTTCCAACTGGCATAAATGCCACATGATCAGGAAACATGATCATCTGTTGACCAATGAACGAGTGACTAGAGTTTCACTAGGAATCCCTGGTTGTTTGTATATCACATGTGTATTGATGTTTCCACTCAATACAGTTATAGCATGATATAAAACTTAATCATAAACTATATGAAATATGATAATAGTCCTTACTACTATTTGTCTCTAGGGCATATTTCCAACAGTCTCCCACTTGCACTAGAGTACAAATACACTAGCTGCATTTGTTCTTAATCGTTGGCACCATGTATCTGGTACCCTGAACATGCTTGCTCATGGAAGAGGCTGAGTCTTGGTTCTGTACTTTACAGTCCCAATTCCTTTGCAACTTACTAATGTCAACTTGATAGACATTAATACTTTATCATCACATGATAACATCTGTGTGTATGCATCGTCGCTATGGCAGCAGAACGAGGCCTAATTGCAGGAGCCTATAGTGACTTTAGATCAACCTCGAGGGCTTTCTCATGGGCACTGCGCCCTAGGACACATCATTCTACGTTAAAGGTGAACTAGCCCCGCCATAACATTATACAACACTTTAGATGGTACCCTTACCTATTATTATAAATGTATTCATCAAAACACGAGTGCACTCTGTGCAACTTTTGATGTTTTTGTTCACCTCGCTTCCTACTTGACTTGAATCGGTATTTACAGGAGTTTCCAACATATTCCCTCATAACATAACCATTTATCCTTTAAGATATGTCATCCTTTATGGATTTGGAAAACATGTCTGCAGTTCTCTATTAGACTATGCATACAAACTTAGCTCAATGTTCCATGATTCAAACTTAATCACTTTTAAACGTTCCTTATTGGATCATATATTATGCTAAGTTATCATCATGGTTTTCTAAGATAGAACCTATATCTCAACATAGTGGATGATGGTCATCCTTTTCTTTCTTTCAACCATTGATGTTAAACTTAATACTATTCCTAACTTGAGTTATTAAGGATTAGTTCCTTAATTAACTTCTATTCTGAAATCCTTTTCAGAATCCCTTAAGGAATACCACATAATATCATAATACACTTATTATCAACTTCTACACCTTATAAATCATTATTTATCGGTACTTGCGCTTTTATTCTTAATGTGTCGAATACACACTTAAGAATCACTCCTATAAGCTCCCACTCAAAATATGTTTCTACCATATTTGAGTATGAGTCACTACTCTTACTCAAAATATGTTCCTACATATTTGAATTTGAGACTTATATTGCCCCCACTTAAAAATATGTCAATCACATATTGTTTTAGGAAGACTTTTATAGCTCCCACTAAATTTTATGCAAATTGCATATCTACTCACTATTTTGAACAATTTCAAAATCCTTTGATCAAATATCAAACCTGGAGTTTTACTATGAGATACTAGTACTTTTACTAGTTTTAAATCCACTAGACATTCAGCACACTTGAATCAAATTCATTTGAATTCATCCAATACTTGACAAATTGTGCCTTTGTCATTCACCTCCTTTTTCCACTATGGCTTTGCAGTCATTTGGGAAAATTCCAAGTAATCCTTTTTACTTGTGAGATTCAACAACGAATTGCTTTCTAATCTCAAGTGAATTTTGCTTTTAGGATTTCTCATAATTCAAGTTTACCATTATTTCCTTAGTAGTTCGTAGGTATGTCATATTCCAAGAATCATGACAAATGATTCACAAATGTCTCCATACTAGATATGGATTACATTTTTGAATCCTACTTCATGTAGGGAAAACATCAGTGGGGAAAACACAATGATCATTATCATTGATTCTTTCCTTTGTGAAGAGAATCGTTCAGGAACGTTGTCTGTTGCGCTTCTCAACACTCTGATGCATGGATTTGAATCCTAATCATGTTTTTCACTATCTTCCAATTGCTCCATAGTCGAGAAATATCACTAAAAGTGAGCTTTCTCAAGAATGCACCAAAATCCAAGCAATACAAGATTCGCTTCTCTTTTGGTTTTAGCTATGGACTTCGTATTCAAAGTTTCCAATGAATACTCTACAAGGACTTATTCGCTATTGTTTTGGTTATATCCAATAACCACAAAACTTTCACGACGATCCATACTAGATATGGAGCCGCTTTCACGAATTCAAATGGTTCACTACATATTCTAATTGAGTGCTAACTATTTCTAACTAATGGTCTCTACATCTATACTACAATGATTTATTTGGTGCCATCTATTTACCCATTTTGATATCTAATATCACATTGTGATGCTTTGCATTTTGACGTTTCAAACGCATTGCATTCCACAATTTCTCTTATGCCATTCTTATAAAGTTGAATTTCATTACTATTGATCAAATCATAGTAATTAGATTCTCATTTATCTTTATACCCTTTGTTGATGAAACACTTTGATCAAATCAAATAGTTTCATATTCATTTTTCCTTTGGTAAACTTATTTACACATTTAAACAATCATATAATGATAATTACCATTTTCGTTAAAACACAATACATCGAATATGTATTTACTTTTAACAATTCATACACACTTTGTATTCAAGTAATACACGGTGTTCAAGTTATTTTGCCGAACTTAGGCATGATTTATATGTGAGAAGAAATTGAATGACTTTCACATATTATGAACATAACTTTTTAAAAAATGGTTTTCATTCAGTAATGAATATCATTTAAGTTGGGTATTTTAAGGAATTTCAATATTTTACAAATGTTCATGCATCATCAATTAGTTTCAAACAATAAGGATAATTCACATATAATCAAACAAGATATGAACACAAATAGAAATTATTCATAAAAGTAGAACAACTGTTTGTTACAAACTGATATGAATAACCGTCTCACAAAGTGTGAGACACACTAAAGAAGTTCATAATATTTTGATTACAATAATCATCCTAAAACATAAACTAAATGATAAATGTCAAGGGTGAGCGGTGTTGGCCATCATCATCATGCTCGCCATCAACACGCAACGTCACCTCCTCTCTAGCAAGCACCTCTCATGCAGAAGGACCTATTTTCAGCAAAACAGAACAAGTATCAAATATACTTAACACTGCAAATGTGTTTGCAAGATTATAACATTTATAAAATTGTATATCAAATATATACCTTTGTCATTGATGACCCCAGCGACACCGGGTTCAACCACCACACCTCTAAAATGTGATATGAACTCGTGGAAATCCAGTGTTTCTGTGTCGCCTCCCATAATGCAAATCCGGACTTGTGTTTTGAAGCTTGGTGGTAGCAACCGCAACACAACTCCCATTGTAAAAGAGCTTGCGAACCAGTTGTACAGGTAGTATGCCAGACTTATGTATGCATCGTACATGCTCAATAAGTGCTCGTCCAGTGAGGAGCCCTCCTCCATCTTTATGGAGAGGAAGTCCCCCCTCAGCTCATACTCCCACAAGCGCACTTGTTCCACGAAATGCGATCTCAGATGTGCCATGACCATTCGGGGATTAAGACTTCCCACCATTGGCCATAGACCATCCTCCATCCTGAGGCGCATCGTCACTGATATGAATGTGGCCGTCACACGACGACGGCAGCGGAGATCCTGCTGCTCCTGGGTCTCATGAGAATAGGGTGGCTCTAAGTACATCTCGTAGATCATGTAGTCAGCCACTTTGTTCTCACCAAGGATATCGAAAAGGCGCATGACCCATGCAGAGAAGTTGGATCCATTTAACTTGAGCTTTTCTCCTTTTAATCAATCGTCGATAGGGAAGGTAATCTCGAGGAGAACCATTTTCTACATTTATAATTGCAAAAAGAAATTTAGACTAAGTTTATAATTAAATGAGTTAATAATAACTCCACTCAGGAACACCTATCCCCATAAGGGTTCCTAGTGATAACACGACCCCTATCAGCCACATCTCCCCCGATCGTCATGGCCATCAATGTGGGTTCAAGGGTGGACACTAAGCGTCGGTCACATCATTCATGTGACTCGTGCTCGATCTTTTGACCATCCGCACTCCAAGGCCATGTCTGCACATGCTAGGCTCGCCAACTCAACCTTAGTGTATTCGATGTGCAACATGGCTTACACCCACTGTATGTGAACGTAGATATGTCTAACACCCATGCCTGTACCATGGATCGTCTCATACCGAAGAACTTTCTTGGTGGTGCACACTAAGGGGGAACACAATCGTTGGTAATTTTAACAGGGATCATCTTATTAGGCTACCGTCGAGTATCTAATACTAGCACACAATAAGATATACAAACAATAACATTGAATGTAAATGCGATGTGATATGGTCCTTCACGTCGTGATCTCCATCCGTTGTCACCGGATTCCGGTGCCAAGGTTACAACGCCGTAGACACCAGGGTAACAGTGTCATTCCAGCGTAGTAGTCCGCCACCTTCGTGACTATCTACTACTATGTAACATAAGGTAATCACTTTACCTTTGCCACAACCATATCACAAAGAAACGCCCCCCTGCAAAACAAAGTTAGACGCCTCTACTCTATCTTTGCATGTTTTACGTGGCTGAATGGGCTTTCGCACAAGAACCGTTCTTACCTACGAACTTTCAGCACAAGCTGATCAAGTAGTTGTCTCTACTACACCCCTTTTGGGGCCCTCCGTTGCAAATGGCATACCAACTAATGCGAGAGAGACAGACATCCCCCTAAGCCACTTTATACGGTACAAGCCGTATGTCAAGCGTGGACCAGTCTCGCGAATGAACGCGTAAAGTCGGTTAGGGGCCGCTTCATCAAGCATTACTGCGGTATACACAAGTACACATGGGAGGGTAACAACTAAAAGATCAACACCCACACGCTACATCTCGTGTGTTCTACATGTACTAGCATTACTACGCATAGATCTAGCTCAGATACCATTGTTGGGGTTCCGCGTATGAAAACAATAAATTTTACCCTACGCCCCTGAATCCCTGAAGCTGCCAGAACCTATCTATTAGTAATATAGTAATGGGAGGGGCTTTTCGCGAACTTACCCTTGAAGACCAAAAAGCGTTGTCAATGCTCAGAAGAGCGTGGTTGATGTAGACGAGCCGAAGCCGACCTCAAGGTCGTGATGAATTCATCACGCTCCAACGGCTCCAACGACTTGAGTGCCTCAAGTGCGACACCTCGCGGGGAGTTACACACGTCCGGTGCCTGATGATGTCTCCCGCTTCCCCGATCCAGCAGCAGTTGTGGAAGTAGAGCTCCTGGATCTGAATCCCGCAGCGTGACGACGCTCTTTGGTGAAGATTTCTCTCGATCGCGCAGTCCGAACTTGGGACCATGGTCACGAGAGAGAGGGAGAGAGATAAAATATCAATTAGAGGTCCTCCCAAAAGTGAGAAGACCTTTATTGATTATTCGGTGTATTTATCTGGCCAAATACCCCCACTATATATAGGGGGAGGGGAGGTACTACCTCCCTCAAAGTCCCGAGGTGGGACTAAAGGAGAGGAGAGGTGGGGGAGGCGCCTCCGGCCACCCCCTCATGGGCCCCACGTGGGGGGCTGGCCCAATAGGGCCTCCGTCCACCCCCTTGGCCCCTTCCTCCTCTTGCCTTTCCCTACTGGGCCCTCTCCTCTCCGGGAATTGGCCCATTAAGCCTTTTGACCTTTTGAATTGATTTTCTCTTTATTAAATAATTATGAATAAATGATTAAATCAATATTTAACATTCATTCACATGTTATTCAACCTCCGTGGCTATTGGACACCTTCCATCTCCACTCCGGACATCCTCCGGACTTACCGAAACCCTTCCGGTTTTCTCTCTACTATTCCTCGGTGATTCTACCGATCCTATAAACACTCTATGCATCATCAAGCCCTTAAGCGTGATACTCCATGGTTCGGGAACACTCTAGACATGTTCGGGACACTCCCGCACCAATGATCGACAGAGGGACCTAGATGGCCATGTGACCCCTGTGCGTTCCACGAAGATCTTTCATCGTTTGAACCGGGACAGATGTGTCTTATTCCCTTTGTCTCTCGATACTTGCATTGCCCGAGATCTGATCAATGACATCACCATGTCGTGTTCAATCTCGTTACTGAACAGTGCTACTTGACTCGTTCCGACAAGTGATATCCCTGTGATCAAATCACATGTTGCACAGCTATTGGATATAACCTCTCCGAGTGGGCCCTTGAGTATCTTCCCATCACATGGACGGACAAATCCTGCTCTTGACATATATTTCCTCTACAGTTTCCTTCGAGTACCTGAACACACCTTTATAACTAATGTATTACCAAGTGGCGCTTAATGCTATCTAAGCACTATCAGGAGACAGTGATTGATATAGCCTCACGATCTAAGGAATAGTCTACGAGGATCCATTTCTAATCATCGTACCTTGAACTTCGTGACATGATCGGGTCACAATGTTTAGGTTGGGTATTGGTTCATCATCTCATTCTCAGAATAAGTTGACTCCATTTCCAACTGGCATAAATGACACATGATTAGGAAACATGATCATCTGTTGACCAATGAACCAGTGACTAGAGTTTCACTGGGAACCCCTGGTTGTTTGTATATCACACTTGTATTGATGTTTCCACTCAATACAGTTATAGCATGATATAAAACTTAATCATAAACTATATGAAATATGATAATAGTCCTTACTACTATTTGTCTCTAGGGCATATTTCCAACAAATTCATCTTCACTCAAGTACTCTTCGTCGCCATTGTCATGGATGAACAATACCTTCTTGTTTCCACATTCGGCCAACTTGTGTCCTTTGCCTCCACACTTGTAGCATTCACAGTTGAAAGATGTATCACTCTTTGCTTGTTTGCCACTTGGGGGCACTTTTCCTTGAGGGAGTGTGGGCTTGAAGGAAGGTTTGGAGGTACTTGAGGAGCTTCCATTGAAGGTTGTTGGCATAGCGGTTGAAGCTTGCTTGTAGGTGAAATACATCTTGGGCTTGTTGTATTTGATGTCCTCTTGCACTTGACGCTCGGCCTTTGTTGCGATGTGCACAAGCTCAACCATGTTGTTGTATGTTTGGAACTCGATAATGCGATTGATTGGGTGGTTCAACCCAATAAGGAAGCGTGCCATAGTTTGTTCCATGTGCTCGTCAATGTTGGCACGAATCAAGTTGAGTTCCATTTCCTTGAAGTACTCTTCCATGGTCTTTGTCCCTTGATGAAGCGATTGAAGGTTGTTGAAGAGGTCACACATGTAGTGCACGGGGACAAAGCGGGATCTCATATGAGCCTTCATGTCATGCCAAGTTGTGATTGGCGGTTCTTGTCTTGCGTCACGAGCAACTTGAACTTGTTCCCACCAAAGGTTGGTGTAATAATCAAACTCAAGCGAAGCCATGGCGACTATCTTCTCGTTGCTATAGTTGTGCATGCGCAAGATCTTGTCGACCTTGAGTGCCCACGAGAGGTATTCTTCGTGGTCATTGGATCCGATGAACTTGGGGATTGTGAACTTGAGCTTGCTGAAAGTTTCTTCATCGTTGCGGTCATTGCAACGAGCTTGGTGACCTTGTTGATGATCTTGTGGTTGAGGCGGTGGAACTTGGTTCTCACGACCTTGTTTCGGAGCTTGCTCTTGATATTGTTGTTGAGGCGCTTGCTCTTTCTCTTGGCGCGGTTGTTGATGATGTTGAGGCACTTGGGCCCCATGAGGTTGTTGAGGATGTGGAGCCTCATGGCGCAGTTGATGATGAAGAGGAGGCTCGTTCCTTGGTTGGTGATGTTGATTAGGCACATGGGCCTCACGGTGAAGATCATGGTCCTGAGCCTCTTGACGTGGTGGGCATCGCTTAACTTGTACCACTTGACGCTCCATGTTTTGGTGTGGTGGAGGAGGCGCCTCGTGATGACCATGTTGTCAGTGTGGATGTTCATGATGATGATGGCGAGGAGGAGGATCTTGGAGAGCTGCACGTCGATGACGAGCTTGATTCTACAAATTGGAGTCATCACTTGTTGTGTCTAGTATGTGTAGCGAGCGATGGTGGTAGACTTGCGGTTCCACTAGAGGTCCTTCTTGTGGTTGCTCTTGTTGGATCACTAGTGCCCTTGCGTGATGACGGTGTGCTTCTTGCCTTGCTCGTGGCCTTGGAGAGAAATCACCATCATAGCTTGACGTTGCACCATGACATGGGGAAGGTACATAGTTCGAAGAACTTCCATCTTCAACCACGGGGGCATTATTGCGTCTTGGAGCACTTGGATGAATATCTTGTTGAGGAGGACCATGACGACGCGAAGAACTTGAAGAGCTTGATGCACGTGAACGCGGTCTCGCCATTCCATCGATGAGGCGTCGAAGATTGTCATTTGTTTCAGCGACGGACCATTGAAGCGCTTCATTTTGGTGGCCGAAGTTGTGATGCATTGCATGCATTTGTCGTTCGAGGCCGTCGAAGCGGTTGTCGATGTTCTTGAACTCGGCTTGCGTCTCGCCAAATTGTTCATCTTGTCGTGTCTCAAGGGCTTGGCAACATGCACGGAACTCTTGCCGAATGATGAAGTGACTTGCACGTGTCATGCACGGTCCTTGATCTTCTTCTTGGGGAGGTGGTTGGCTCGACTCACCATGCCTACCCATCATGCAAAACACACAAGTATTGTATATGGAAGTGGAATATGGTGGTGTTACCTTGTACCTCACCTTGGGGATTGCACCAAACTAGAAACCACTAGTGAGAGCTATAAGCGTGCAAAGTGGAATTGCAAAGAAAACTCACACAAAAGAAAGACCTAACTCTCAAAAGCTTGTTGGTGGTAGGTTAGGATTGTGGAATGCCAAAGAACCAACCAAAAGAAAACGGATAGTCAAAAGTGGGTAAAATCCAACAAAACTCAAATCAAAGGTGAAGGTCAACAACTCAAAGGGGTGACGGGAACCTACGACTATATACACACATGTGGAGATTGTTGGGATTGACACGACTATGAAAATGAGCAAACAAAATGTCCTAACAAAGACTACGCTTGGTGTCATGCCAATACAAGGAGATACCGTGGCTCGTTTGCAAAGAGGAAAAATGAGCAACGGATTTGTGCACTTGCCTTGAGCGCTCTTCTTTCTCTCTTGCTTACAAGCTTTGAGACGCTCTTTTGCAATGGGAGACTATTTTTCTTTTTCTTTTGCTTTGTATCTTTTTTCTTCTTTTTTTTGCTCTCCCTTGATGCTACCTAGTCACTCATGATATTGCTCTTGCACTCTCATTATCCAAGGACAAATGCACAATGCTCAAGCAAACACAAGATGAGCCACTCTCATGGGATAGGTACACACAAAGTAAGATAGGGGTTAACAAGGTGATGCAAGTTATACCTTCGTCGGTGATGATGAACTTACTGTCGGTGTTGCGGGATGATGTTCGTGGGCCGTGGTGTCAATGAGTGCGGGGATTGTTTTTTGAGGTGAAACAGTAGGGAAAATTCCCACTGCAATTTTTATTATAGATATGAATAAGTTACAATGATAAATAAAGATCTAAGGTAGATCAAAACAGTAAAGTAAAATCATTCTAAGATGGGTAAAATCTACCCTATCCCTGATCTAATTGCTGGTTTAGCCAGGCTTTGAATTTCTCCTTGTATTTTCCTTTGATTCTGAATTGTAACCATCTCATTTCTTGATAGAAGATTTCTTTCCATCTTTCGAATGTGGGTCTTTTGTCATTAAAAATCTTCTCATTTCTGCATATCCAGATACCCCAGGTAGTCATGATAATGATTTCCATTGCAAATGGTAGGTGTAACTTTTCTTTGATGTCTGAAATAGCTTCCAATCCTGTTAGGTTTGCAGTTCTGTTTCTGTAAATATGGTCCCAGCATTGGTTTGCAAATGGACATTCCCAGAATAGATGATTTACTGATTCTTCCAAGTAACAGTTGGAAGTTACACATTTGTAGTCAGGCAGGATGAACTACTTTCTTTTCAGAAGATTCCTTGTATTCAATCTGTCCAGAAGCAAAAGCCAAAAGAAGAACTTGTGTTTATTTTGGCAAGAGGATGCCCATACCCAAGAGAAGTGTGGTGGTGATGGTGAATATCCAATCATGGTTGAGTAGGCCTTTTTACTTCAAATTTATCTGATCCCCAAATATAGCACCAAATATCATGGGTATCCCCCTGAGTGGTATGCATGATTTCCTGGCACCTTTCTTCCATGACTATAAACTCAGAGTATGCTTGTTGAGAGAGTGGTAGGTGAAAATTATCCTCTAAGTATTCAGCATGTAAGAAGTCATGTACACTGATATTTGAAAACTTAGCATAGGACAGAAGGTGAGGGAATTTATTCATCAAGCACTCATCTTGCCAAAGGTCAAACCAGAAATAAGCAGACTTTCCTGAACTCACATTGCACTTAGCCATGCCTTTAAAATTATCAATTAATTTGATATGAGATTTCCACCAGAATGATCCTTCCATGCTTCTTCCAGGTAGTTTTCCATGTTTGTAGTAAGTTTCCCATATGAGATGAACCCAAGGGATGTCATGGTGGTTGTAGAATTTGTCCAAGTTTTTTAGAAGGAGGGCAGTATTTTGAATCTATAGGTTTAGCACCCCTAGACCACCCTGATTTTTAGGACGGCAGAATTTATTCCAAGACACCAGAGCTTGTCCTTTTGTTTGTACATCTTCAGTCTTCTTTCTCCATAGACAATATCTCATGTATTTTATAATTTGTTCCTTGATGGCAATTGGTACCTCCAAACAGCTCATGAAGAACAGAGGGAGTGAGGACAGAACAGATTTTACCAGTTACAATTTTCCTCCATAGTTTAAGAAATCAGCTATACCACATAATCTTCTTTCAACTCTTTGAACAATGGGAAGAAAGTGCTCCATAGATGGTTTTGAAATGCTTAGTGGTAAACCAAGGTAGGTGAAAGGGAGGCTACCAGTTTGACAATTGATTGTCATAGCAAAATGCATTAACCTATCATTACATAAGTTAATTGGCATCATGCTAGATTTCAAATAGTTGACTTTGAGCCCAGTGGATTTTGCAAATGTTTGAAGAAGTGCTTTCAAGCACAATAATTGAGTAGCATTTGCCTTAAGTATCACTAGTGTATCATCAGCATATTGAATAACTGGGAAATCACGGTTGGGTGGTCCCTCTATAGGTGGTGTTAGAAGGTTCATATGCATGGCTTTATTCAGGACAGATTGTAGAAGGTCAGCAGCAAGAACAAATAGTAATGGTGAAAGGGGGTCTCCTTGTCTCACACCTCTCCTGCAATAGAACTTTTTACCAGGCACTCCATTTAGTAGGATTTCAGATGTTCCAGATTCAAAGATCATTTCTATCCATTTGATCCATTTCCTTCCAAATCCTCTAGCTTTAAGGATATTTATGATGGCAGAGTGATCAATTGTATCAAATGCCTTCTCAAAATCAAGTTTTAGAATTAGAATTTCCTCCTTTGACTTGTGGCATTGGAATAGGTATTCAAATGCCCATCCAAGGCAATCCTAAATAGATCTATTATTGAGAAAACCATATTGATTTTTATGCACCAATTCTAGAATAACAGATTGCAGTCTATTTGCAAGAAGTTTGGTAATGATTTTGAACACACAGTTTAGTAAGGAAATTGGTCTGAAATCAGCAGAGGTAGAAGGGCATGTGATTTTAGGAATGAGAGTAATGTAGGATGAGTTGATGCTCTCAAGGGAAACTTTCTCATTGAAGAAATCATGAATCAGTAATTTGATATCATTTCCAATGATAGACCAGCGGCTTTTGATATATTCATTATTAAAACCATCAGGCCCAGGTGACTTGTCATTTGGTAAATCAGAGATAACCTCCTCAATTTCCTTGTCAAGAAAAGGTTTTTCAAGTGAATTCTTCATCTCATCAGTCATTCCATTTCCATAGAAATCTGCTAGGTTGTAATGCATCTCAGTTTTGATTGATGTACCCATTCTTGCTCTGAAGTCATTCCAAAGAATATCAGCCTTGTCATAGTGATTGAAGAATTCCTGGCCATTTTCATTCTTGATCATTGAGATATAATTGTGCCTATAACTGATGGTAGCTTTGGAATGAAAAAACTTTGTGTTTTCATCCCCAAGTTTCACCCTTTTAATTTTTCCTCTTTGTTTCCAGTATGTGTTCTGGTTCTGGAGAAGAGAGATAATATGGGATTTCAGGATATCTCTGAGGTGCCATTCAGTGATGGTTAATATTCTAGATTCTTCAAGTAGATCCAGAAGGTCAATGGTGTCATTCACCTTAGCAATTTGGTCCCTTAAGCATGGTAACTGCTTGGCCCATATCTTGATGCCTCTCCTCACATTTTTCAATTTCGCACATATTCTTTTTGCCAAGTCCTGATAATTCACTGATATATTCCAGGCATTTTGCACAATCATCTTAAAATCAGAATGGTGAAGCCATTAATTTTCAAATCTAAAAATTTGTGCCTTGGGAATGTTAGTTCCAATAGAGATGACACATGGTAGATGATCAGAAGTAGGCTTGGATAAGGGGGTAACCAAAGTATAAGGGTATTTGGTTGTCCATGTGCTAGAAGTAAAGAATCAATCAAGTCTTTCCAGAAGTGGATCTTTTTGCATGTTACTCCAAGTGAATTTCCTTCCTTTCAGTGGTAGCTCAATAAGTCCCAGGTTGCTAATAACATCATTGAAAAGCATAGTTTCATTAACATCCCCCCACTTTTATTTCTATCAGTAAGTCCTCTGATAAGATTAAAATCCCCTAAGACAAGCCAGTCTACATTATCAGGCATAGAGATGTTGGAAAACCAGTACAAAAATTCAATTTTCCTATCAGCTTGACATGGACCAGATATTTGTAAGAGTCCAGGAGTCATTGGATAATTGTGAGGTGAAAGTGACAGAAGTGGACAATTCATTTTGGAAATCTCTAATGCCATTAAATAATGAACTGCACCAAATGATGATGATTCCTCCAGAAGCACCAATTGAAGGTAAGAAGTCAAAGTTGTCAAACTTATTTGGACAGAATTTCTTTAAATAATTGGTATCAAAGTTTTCTCTCTTGGTTTCTTGTAGACAAATGATATCACATTCAGATTCCATGATTTTGCTTTTTAATGCCAACCATTTTTTCTCAGAGTTAATTCCTCTGAGGTTCCAGTTCGGAATCTTCGAATTTCTGTTGTTACTCATTGATAAACAGGTTGAGTGAGTATTATGGTGACACAATGTTTGTAGTCACACAAACAAGATTGAAAATATCATAGGATACTGAATTCATAAACATGCATAGCGGCATAAAGGTCTTTAACAACTCATAACAGACTCCAAAGGTAAATGGTCCAGTCACAAAAGGACAGTATTTTGTAGACATTAACAACATTATTTCGGTGCTTTCTTCTTAGACTGTTGTCCACAAGATTTAGCAGCTCCACCCTTCTTCTTGCTTGGAAGGTTTGAGTCAGAACTAGTCTTCTTTGGTCCAGGTTTTCTAGGTGGCTTGATGATCATATCATTGATCCTGCTCTTCTTCAGCAGCCTTTTCTCAAGCTCCCCCTCCTTAACCTTGCAAAATGAATCAGCAAGGTTCTTAACAACTTTATTACTGAGACAAGGTGGTGCAGCATTGCAAGAGAGACAATTAGGATCAGAAGAATTCATATGGCTTTTAAACCCCCCATTAAGTTCCACAATTCCGGGGCTCCTTCTCACCTCAGAGTCCACCAGTGGTTCTTTACCCCTCCTCTTTTTTGCAGGAGCATTTGGCACCATCATGTTTGATGGGGATTCATTCAGGCAGTGAGGAGGCATCTGTCCAACACATTCATCAGGGATAATGAAAGTGAAAGTATTTTCTTCTGCAATTGTCTCCTTAATAATATCCCAAAGGGGAGAGGTAAGGAAGTGTCTTGCCCAACTGAATTTTTCAGGAGTGATGAGCATGAGGGTGATAAAGTTAAACCAACTTACATGGATATCACATTGCAGTTTGACTTTGTCAGGTGAGGGATTGATGTGTGGAGCAAAGAATCTGTCCCATAGTTCCAGGCCTTGCTTTGAGAAGGATTGTCTAGCAGATAGTACCTCAGAGGAATTGACAAATGGAATGATGGCCATTCCAACTTACAGATGTGCCTCATTGGGGGAGAGAAGGTTTGTGCCCTCAATCATCCAGTCATCTTGTTGATTACCATCATTAGCATGGTGGTTGTCCTCCTCATCATCCTAGTAATTCTGCGGAATATTAAGCAGTCCTTCTCCCATGCCCACATCCTCGTTAGCATTAGCAATTATCTGCTCCACTTCAATATCCTCAGCACCATGGATAGATGCCTTGTCATTGTCAGATCAAACATTTGCTACAGGAATTGAACCAGTAATAGAACTGTCAGCCTCCTGAGGTAGCAAATCTAGGTTATCAATAGGCATGTCAACACCCTCAGCAAACACAGGTCCTTGGACAGCATTCCAGTTACCCCAGCCAGCATTATTTTGTTGAGGAGCAGGCTCAACCCATTGGTCCCATCCACCAATGTCCCCTTCAGGTTGTGGAGGAGGTGGTGGTGGAGGGGGGCCAAAAATGGGTCCTGATACATTGCAAATGTATCTATAATTTTTGATGTTCCATGCTTGGTTTTATCTACTTTCTTGTGTTTTGTTCCAACTTTGGAGTACTTTTCATATGATTTCTTGGACTAACCTATTAACAAGATGCCATAGTGCCAGTTGCCTGTTTTCTGCTGTTTTTTGGTTCCAGGAAGTCAGAAAATGAATATTCTCGGAATTGGACGGGACAAACGCCAAAGTTACTATTTTCCCGGAAGATTCACGGAGCCAGAAGGAGAGCCGGAGGTGGGCCACGGGGTGGCCACACCACCCCTAGGCGCGGGTCCACCTAGGCCGCGCAGGGCATGGTGTGGGCCCCTTGGCTGCCCACCGACCTTGCACTCTGGCCTATAAGAGCCTCCCGAGGCAGAAACCCTAAATCATCAATCAGAAATCCATGCAAAGTTCCGCAGCGCCGCCGCCATCGAAGGGGAGATTCGGGGGATAGAAAGTCTCTGTTCCGGCACCCTGCCGGGACGGGGAAGTGCCCCCGGAGCCATCTCCATCGATCTCCACCACCATCTCCATCACCATTGCCGATTCCCATGATGAGGAGGGAGTAGTTCTCTCTCGAGGCTAAGGGTTCTACCGGTAGCTATGTGTTCATCTCTCTCTCTCTATGCATGATCTTATTGAGATCATGAGCTTGTAATCTATAGATCTACCTTGCTACTCAAGTGCTTAATAGATCTCTGCTCTCCCCATGTGTGTGAAAGTGACAGCGTGCACACCATGGTGGCACTTAGGCTAGAGATTACAAATACTTGTTATGAGTTATATTTGGAGTTGGATGTCTCTATGAAATTGTGGTGTTTGTTGGAACCATCTAGTACTCAAGGTGATAGTGTGGGGTTTTCTAGATGGGAAAGATGAACTTTGAGGTGTGCTGTTATAGCCCTACCACCGATTAGAGTGTTCAACCGGAGAGTAGTTAAGAGTAGTATCATGAAGAGAAGATATTTATATGAGAGTGTTCACTAGTGAAAGTATGATCCCTAGGCCTTGTTTCTAAGCATTGAAACACCGTTTGCTACTAGATCTGTTACATGTTTGCTTGCTTCCATCTTTATTTCAGTTTTACTTTAGTCTTTTCCACGCCACCAAGCTATTCTCTATCACCATTACCACTTATAATTATCCATACCACTTGTATTTCATTATCTCTTGGCCGAACTAGTGCACCTATACACCTGACAAGTGTATTGGGTGTGTTGGGGACACAAGAGACTTCTTGTATCTTGATTGCAGGGTTGCTTGAGAGGGGATACCTTTGACCACTTCCTCCCTGAGTTCGATAAACCTTGGGTGATCCACTTAAGGGAAAACTTGCTGCTGTTCTACAAACCTCTACACTTGGAGGCCCAACAACTGTCTACAAGAATAGAAGTGCGTAGACATCAAGCTATTTTCTAGCGCCGTTGCCGGAGAGGTAAGGTAAAAGGTATTCACACCGGAGGATTAAAGAAGAAGAACCTCCCACGGCAAATGCCTATTTTCTGGTGTGAGTCTCGAAGTTATTTCCTTTAGATTCTGCAATTTTGTCTTTTTGTTTCTTGTTTTCACTAGTTAGGCTTAACGGAAAACAACAAAAAAATTAGAGAGCTCTATAATATTTATTTTGAGTTAGGACATGAAGTGTTTGAAGAGAAAATTAAAAAACCTATGGAACTTTATTTGCATGCTGATAGCAATGTTGTTAGTATGAATTCTTTGGACACCATTATTGCTAATGCTATGGAAAAGTCTAAGCTTGGGGAAGCTAGTTTATATGAAAATGATCTTTTTAGTTCCCCAGCTTTGGAAGATAGCTATTCTATTGCTTATGATGATACCAAACCTCCAATATATGATGATTACAATGATGAGTATGATATTCTTAGTCCACCTACTATTGAGGAGAAAATTAATTATGATTACAATATGCCTCCTATATTTGATGATTATGGTGATGAGAATAATAATGATAGCTATTTTGTTGAATTTGCTCCCACCACAATTAATAAGAATGACTATGCTTATGTGGAGAGTAATAATCATTTTATGCATGTGACTCATGATAAGAATGTTTTGTGTGATAATTATATTGTTACTTTTATTCATGATGCTACTGAAAGTTATTATGAGAGAGGGAAACATGGTTTTATGTGTTTCAACAATATTAAGTTTCCCCTCTTTATGTTGAAAATTTTGAAGTTGCACTTGTTTTGCTTTCCTATGCTTGTTGCTTTGTGCTTTCATGACTTGTTTCTTTACAAGATTCCTATGCATAGGAAGTGGGTTAGACTTAAATGTGTTTTGAATTTGCTTCTTGATGCTCTCTTTTACTTCAATTCATATTTTTTATGTGAGCATCTTCTCAAACTATCATGCCTAACTTAAAGGCGTTAAAGAAAAGTACTTATTGGGAGATAACCCAAAAGTTTTAGATGAGTCTTGAAAGTTATTACTTCAGTAATTTAAATAACCGCTCTTTATCCTTTTTATTTGGTTTTTGTGCCAAGAGTAACCTCTAATGAGAGAGAAGTACTGATTGGGAAAGTTGCTGTCCCGAAACAGATTTTTGTGCTTCACCGTAAAAATTCGTGAGAGAGCTCTGTATGTAGGATTGCGCTGTAATATTTTGTTCCTCTGCCCCAGGTTGTTACCTAACTTTCGTCAGTTCAACACGTTTTGATTTGAGCAACATAAGGTCTTCGAAAAAATTCGTCTTTACCTGTTGGTCTGTTTTGACAGATTTCTGCCATTTTCTGCATTTGCTTCTTGTTGATTCCTTTTTGAGTTCTTTTGGGGAATTGAGCTTTTTGAGGGAAGTTCTTCAGTAGCTGGTGTTCTAATGGAAGTTTATTTGGTGTTAGAACTGAGCCTTAAGACCTTTTATCTTGAGTACACTAATGTTGCTAATAAAGATTGTGTGAAGTTTTGTATGAAGGAAAAATTTTAGGTGTATGGAAGGAATGAGTGATGAGATGAATGATGGACTAAAGCTCAAGCTTGGGGATTCCACGCATGTCACCCTAAGAAATATCCAAGAAGTACAAGCGTCAAAGCTTGGGGATGCCCAAGGCATCCCCTTCTTCATCAATAAAAATCCCAGGTTTCTTCCAAACGCTTTATTTTTATTGTTTCATGCACAGTTGTGTTGTTCTTGGAGCGTCTTCTTTTTTGTTTTGGTTTTTCGTTTGCTTGGTTTTCTTAGTTTGCTGAATAAATTGGTTGGACCCCCTCTTTCATACATTGGTTTTCAAATAGTTTGGTTTGGTTTGGAAAAGAGTAGGAAAGTCCATGCTTATATGGTAAAAAGAGCTTGTTTTTGACTTTGGCCTATGCTTTGTCATGCCATGCTTGATATTGTTTTGGCTTTATGCTTAGTATTCTTTGTTGTAGCATGACTTGTTGTAAACAATTGAGATTGCTTAATGTGCCTTGGATGAATCATGCGTTGTTTTAGCATATTAAAGCATAGTATAGTGGTATTCTCCTTTGATGCTTTATTTGGGTTGACTTGGCGCATGATCACACCATGTTATGACTATCTCAAGTCACCATAGCCTTTACGATCCTTTAGTTTTCAACTTGTAGTATCACTTTATGCTTTGATCAATGATGTTTTGTCGCTCTGCATGATTATGGCCATTATTGCTCTCTTAGTTTGTCGCTCCCAGTCTTTTGCTAGCCTCCACAACAAAGTATGAGTTCCACTCATGCATCCAACTCCCTAAACCAAGTTAATCCAAAGAGTCCACCATACCTACCTACTAGCTTACGCTATTCCAAGTATATTCATGCTTTTGTTTACCTTCCAAATTAAACTTGTTATGAGAAAACTAGTGATTAAATCTCTCACGAACTTGATGGCACACTTTACTTTTTTTGCCTCTAATAAACTTGAACCATTGTGTCGTCTATGTTGTATATGGTTGCACTTATTTGTTGGGAATTAGCAGAACCATGCTTTCAACATTCCACTTGGTACTTGTACCTAGTTGATATCATGCTCTTTTGTATATGGATGTCGTCGGTGTGAAATGAAGGGGAGTTTGTAAGTCCATGGAGTTATGTATATGTGTTAGAGAAACGCCTGGGCCGCTGGTCTAATCCATGCTGACATGGTGGAAACCTGCAGCGTAACCATAATGAGTTGTCTATGAAGCATTCTTCTTATAAAGAAAAGAGTCCTATATTGAGAAAAAAGATAAAAAGGAAAAAATATTATGAAAAGAGGAAAGAGAGAAAAAAGCACCATATTCCCATGGTAAATAAGAAGATTGTTGAGATGCTCGTTGTCTGCTTGCCTTGTCATTTTGATATGGGGATTCTTCAGTATCATCGGGCAAGGGGTACCCCGTTGGCGGTTCTCTATGATACACATGTACTTACGATGATAAGAACTTACCGGTGACTAAACTTGAGTAGCATGAGGAGCGGCCCTCGTATTCAAGGGACATGAGATTTCTAACTTATATTTCGTCAAGCATGTACACCATAGTTTGTTCACTTTAACCTTAATCACTTCAAGATGCTTATGATAGGGGCAATGAGAGCTGAAAGCTATTAAGTACCATAATTTTTGGAAGCTCTTTATGAAACTTGAATCTCTGCTTCCTTCTATGAAGGCCTTTCTTCCACTTATATATTGAGTCTCCACCTTCTACCTTTATGCACCTACTTTGAGAGCATAGTGGTCATTCTTAGTTCTATGTGCATTGTCCCAAGACTAGTTGATTGATGCATACCTTGATATTTCTTGTTTTAAACTATTTGTATCTAGTCACTCTTATGAACTTTGAAGGTGTTCTATGCATTTATGTTTGCTACTCTATGAGGGATAAGATGAATACTATTATGCTATGTTTTCTTTATGTGAAACAAACAAACGTCTTGCAAAGCATTGTTATTCATGAATCTTTTGTTTGTGCCTTTTCATGTTGCATCATAGTTTCTTTGTCTTATTGCTAGAACTTTGTCTTTCATGTTTTACAAATACTTTGATCAAAGTTTATGATGGTGCATGTCACCTCAAAAATTATTCTTTATTTTTATCACTTACCTACTCGAGGACGAGCAGGAGTTAAGCTTGGGGATGTTGATACATTGCAAATGTATCTATAAATTTTGATGTTCCATGCTTGGTTTTATCTACTTTCTTGTGTCTTGTTCCAACTTTGGAGTACTTTTCATATGATTTCTTGGACTAACCTATTAACAAGATGCCACAGTGTCAGTTGCCTGTTTTCTGCTGTTTTTGGTTCCAGGAAGTCAGAAAATGAATATTCTCGGAATTGGACGGGACAAAAGCCAAAGTTACTATTTTCCCGGAAGATTCACGGAGCCAGAAGGAGAGCCGGAGGGGGGACACACCACCCCTAGGTGCGGGTCCACCTAGGCCGCGCCAGGGCATGGTGTGGGCCCCCTGGCCGCCCATCGACCTTGCCCTCTGGCCTATAAGAGCCTCCCGAGGCAGAAACCCTAAATCATCAATGAGAAATCCACGAAAAGTTCCGCAGCGCCGCCGCTATGGAAGGGGAGATTCGAGGGACAGAAAGTCTCTGTTCCGGCACCCTGCTGGGGCGGGGAAGTGCCCCCGGAGCCATCTCCATCGATCTCCACCACCATCTCCATCACCATTGCTAATTCCCATGATGAGGAGGGAGTAGTTCTCTCTCGAGGCTAAGGGTTCTACCGGTAGCTATGTGTTCATCTCTCTCTCTATGCATGATCTTATTGAGATCATGAGCTTGTAATCTATAGATCTACCTTGCTACTCAAGTGCTTAATAGATCTCTGCTCTCCCCATGTGTGTGAAAGTGACAGCGTGCACACCATGGTGGCACTTAGGCTAGAGATTACAAATACTTGTTATGAGTTATATTTGGAGTTGGATGTGTCTATGAAATTGTGGTGTTTGTTGGAACCATCTAGTACTCAAGGTGACAGTGTGGGGTTTTCTAGATGGGAAAGATGAACTTTGAGGTGTGTTGTTATAGACCTACCATCGATTAGAGTGTTCAACCGGAGAGTAGTTAAGAGTAGTATCATGAAGAGAAGATATTTATATGAGAGTGTTCACTAGTGAAAGTATGATCCCTAGGCCTTGTTTCTAAGCATTGAAACACCATTTGCTACTAGATCTGTTACATGTTTGCTTGCTTCCATCTTTATTTCAGTTTTACTTTAGTCTTTTCCACGCCACCAAGCTATTCTCTATCACCATTACCACTTATAATTATCCATACCACTTGTATTTCATTATCTCTTGGCCGAACTAGTGCACCTATACACCTGACAAGTGTATTGGGTGTGTTGGGGACACAAGAGACTTCTTGTATCTTGATTGCAGGGTTGCTTGAGAGGGGATACCTTTGACCACTTCCTCCCTGAGTTCGATAAACCTTGGGTGATACACTTAAGGGAAAACTTGCTGCTGTTCTACAAACCTCTGCACTTGGAGGCCCAACAACTGTCTACAAGAATAGAAGTGCGTAGACATCAGGTCCCACCACAGGCAGGGGATGAGGGTCATCACCATCATCAGGTAGTGGGTCCTCATCAGGTGGGCCCCCTCCCAGGAGATTGCTGTTTAAAATTTCAACAGAGAACAGGGATTGTTGATTTGGAAGCTTGATGTTAGTTGGTGACACGCACACGGGACACGAGCAAACAAAGGAAATTAGCCAATGCGAAAAAATGAGGCAAAACTGTCAAAACTAGCGTTACAGCCGGACACTCCGGTCTGTCTGTGCCGGACACTCCAGTCTGTCTGTGTCGGACACTCCGGTCAGGTTCGCCGGACACTCCAGTGGGGCCGGACACTCCGGTCGGGTCGGGTCAGACACTCCAGTGCGGGTTTCCTCCTCATGTTCTTGAGCGGAAATTCTCGTCTTAAGGCCTCAAATCCGCAAAAAACTGGCCAAATCGGGCTAGGAAAACGCAGGATAAAGCTAGACCAACTCCTAAGACAAGGTTTGGTCAGATCAAAACCACAAATAACACTCCAAATCAAGAGATCGATCCAAAGGCAAATATGGGGCTCTTTTTTGGGGATTTTTGAATTTTTGGTGGATAGAAGAACATTTTGTGGGGGAATTCGTGAGCAACGAAGCTCTTGATACCAATATGTTGAGGGCAAACCTCTAGGGTGGCCCGATCTTTCACGAATACCACTCAAATCGAGGGTGGAGTGTGGGGGAGAGGAGAGGAGGGTGAACTCGACGAACACACACGCGAAGAACACGATGAACACACACACGCAAAACCACGATACACACCAATAGCTCATGTCGGCGGTGACCGATCCGGCGCAATCCCTAGGATCGGCGACGGGCGGAGGACTCTCTCTTGAACCGACATGGCGAGGAGGGAGACTCGGTGAGATCTTGACGTCTAGGCAAAGGGACTCCGATGCCTAGGCCTTGTACAACGCGGAGGCACGATGCAAACTCTAACAAGGTTTGTGATATTTGGTGCTCCTTTGTCAAAGGAGCATGAGGCAAGAACTAGATAGATCCACAAGGGGTTTCCACTAATTCCAAATATCATGCCTAGGATTTACAATGGAGGTGGGGGACTATATATAGGTCAGCCACAAGTTCAGGGGTAATTCAAGCATTAAAGTAGAGTTCTGGGCGAAGTAGAGGGGTACATGGGCCACATGGCCCAGCTATGGCTTGCAGGCCCATCTTCAGGCCATACAGTCCGGGTCGGAGTGACCGGACAGTCCGGGTGGCCGGACACTCCGGGTAGTGTCCGAAGTGGCACACAAAATGTTCGAGCCCGGACGGGGCTGGGTAGGCTGGACACTCCGACTGAGTCGTGCTGGACACTCCGGCTGCGCCAGACACTCCGGCTGGATTCGGGCGGACACTCCGGCTTAGGCAGCTTCAGGACAGGTGCATCTTCAGTGCTCGTGGGTCGACGCGACGGGGTCTCGTACCTGATAATGCACAGATTAGTGGTATAAAGTAGCAATCCATCCAAGTGTATGTCAAAGTCACATGATGAGAGGAGCGAGTTCACTTTAGCTTGAAGGAGCTTGGCTTGGGCACGGGTCATCTGTCCACTTGGGGGACTTGGTGGTGTAGATGTAGGAGCGTCCGTAGGATGGGCTACATCAACATATATATACAACAATGACTCCATGAGTCAAGAATATAGATATACATTACAAAGATCCAAATCACCTTGAAAATGATACAACATCCTAGTATGGATAAGAAGCAAATTAGGCTAAGAGCCCTAAAGAATAACCAATGGCGTACATAACCCTGCCCAGGCCAAGCCGAAAGGGTAACCCTCCTGACGACGTCGAACTTATACTTGTTAAACAAAAGAGGTGCCGATAAAGGGGAAAGGAAAATGGGAGCGGTTAGTACTAAATTCAGTACACGGCGAGTCTAGAATTCGGCGGCTCTCGCCTACATAGGTATGGTGGACTGAAGCGGCAGCGAGGCATGCACTTCACAACCTATAGAGACTCGATACAGTTGTCGACTATCAGAGAGGGATAAGAATGACATAATCAGAATCTACCTATTACTAACACCAAACATACCCATCCTAGTATTTCCCCCTCGAGACCAAACAAGGAAGTCCTTCCGAGGAAACTCACATGGTTGCAGTTTTATTCATCCTTTCCATGGTGGTTATACAACTTACTAGTCATATCAGATACAAATCAAATTATAATAGTAAACTTTAGTTATAGTTGTCTATGATCGAGAAACTGTGCTCCAAGTCGTCCATAACTGCGGACACGACTTTTTGAAAAGATTTAACCCTGTAGGGGTGCACCAAAGTTTCCACACGCACTTCAACCCTTTTTGCCAAATCAATTAACATACACCCATCGGTATGTCGGCGGGGCTTCGGACACGACGCTTTCCCAAACCCGAAGAAAGTACATGGGGGCCACCCCAATAAGCTACCCGTAACGAAGTTGGTCGAGCTCCGAAGATGGACGCAGAGGTTGCGAGATCAGCCGAGATATCAGAGGCCATAGGTATAATCCTCAAGGTAATGACCCACATCCTAAACACTACAGTAGTAAACGCTCATCGAGCAATAGATAATAAACATGCCATAACATGGCATACATGGCATAACATGGCATGAAAATGGTCAAACTAGTTTGTGGCCCCTAGTATAGTACTTTGAAATCAGGTAATAAGTCGAAGGGGTGCCTAGACACCCCACATGTGGTTAGTGCACTCAGTCTCAGAACAAGGGTCAATAACTCGGGTCCTAGGTGGACACAAGTGGGCGGTTAACAACCAAATCTCAACTATTACCCACGGGTGCCTCTTCATTAATTATATCCACTTCCATCATTTAAATAACAAGTTGTAATTAAAACCATGATCATATCCACCATTAAGCATGTGCCAACCTTCCCACAATGGTGGAACATCGATGACGCGAAGCAGCACCTGAGCAAGCAACTACGACTCGCAAGGCCAACTGTCTACCAAACAACAGGCAAAAGAAGGTGTCCAAGGAAATATAGGCTGCAGGGGATATGATTGGTATGGAAAAAAGCATTGATAACCCAGATAGCAACAAATCAACAGGAGGAAGTAAAGACTATAAATGCAAAATAGGTAGAAAGGGGGAGAATGCTCGCCTAGGAAACAATGTCGAAGAATCATTATCCAAAGAATTTGTCGATACTCGCATCAACTCAACGACCTAATCCGTGAAGAAGCAAAGCACTAAAAGAAACACCGGATGCACTATTTAATAGTGCATCATAAGATCGGGCATGATGCATGTATGATGTATGAAATGTCAAAGGTGCGATGCAACTAGGCAATATTAAGCGGAATCGGGATCCTGACAATTAAATATAAGGTAAGTTATTTAGATACCACGCAATTTAAATGTTGGTTTAACAAGGCAAAACATGGCATCAGTTTGCTACACAAATTTAAATGGAGCCAATATAAGACTAGAAAAGCCCGAATATGGTCTCCATATTTAATTATTAGGTGAATCGACAAATAACCTGGATGCACGAAATATGTATGCAAACATGACAATTTAATTATGCAACGAGATATATTATAATCATCAAAGGGGTCTTGGAAAAAGAGAGTCACACATAGGGGTCTCGACGATCTTGGTCTTCGAGGGTTCAACGGGATTGGTCTTCGGATATGGGGTTCGGGTTTGCCAGGAGCGGACTTCAGATCTAAGATCAGGGTCAGGGCTTCAGGGCTTCAGGGTTTGGTCTTCAGATCTAGGATCGGGGTCTTCGGTTCCATGAAGGTGATCTTACGATTTCCATGAAGTCGAACTCAGTGTACCACAATGTAGCTCTTCGGGTTCCAACTTCAAGGGTCGTTGAAGGACTTGCTATCACGCACGACGATCTTGACAAAACGGGAACATCGATAGGACGAAGATCTTGCGTAGAACACACTTGCAGCGACCTCTTCCCTTCACGACACCCAGTCGTGCTAGCCTTCGTCACACGTGTCATCTCGAACACAACACCAAACAACAACATCGTCACATACTCACCACATCAATAGGAAGAAGACTTCGACAGTAGGGCATGTTGCAAGCGAACTCGAGAAGACAGGGCAAGCAGCGGCATTAGAGGAGCTCGCATTGGGGCAGGAATCTGCAGGCAGAGGGGGAGGTGACGCGGGCGAGACGGACCATAGAAAGTGGGCCAAGAACGAGGAAGACGAGGCGAGGGAGGTAGAGACGCGTGGCTTCTTGGGGCAAAGAGGAGCTCGCAGGCGCAGGGAGGAGATCGCGCGAGGGGATTGCGGCGGGGGCGGGGATGGAGAGGGAGCAAGGCCACAGGAAGGTAGGGCCAGGGTGGTTAGCGTGTGCGTCGGGTGCGGGAGACGTGTGGTAGGTGGCGTGTGTTTCTGCTCACGGGGTGGACGTGCAACGCGCAGGTCGCGGGTATGCGGGCGGTACACAACGCTGGCGTCACGTACGTGATGTATGGTGGGGTGGGTGTAGTGATAGGGAGCGGGGCGGGTGTTCGTGTGAGTGGCGAGGTTGTGTGTGTTGGGGTGGCGGCGGGTGAAGCTGGGTGTGGTCTAGGTTTAGGTGTGGGGTGGTAGTTGGTTGGCTGCTGGTCTTTTGGGCCTGGCGGCCGGCTGACTCCCCCATAACAAAATATTTATTTTTATTATAGTTTGTTTTAATTTAATAAAGGGTTTTGTAAGATAGTTTTAAACAAACAAAATATTCCGGCGGACCCAGGGTTTTGTATTTTGAATAAAGAGGGGTTATTTAGAAAATAAAGAGATACTTTTCAAAATTAGTTTTAGACAAATAATATGCATGATGACATGACGATGCTCAAACGCAATGTGGCATGTTGACATGAGCATGCAGTCATGATGATGCACAAACACAAGAGATTTTCTAGTAGTGGTTTTATCCGGGGTGCTATAGAAATGTTGCAGGGGTTTTATGTGCATGTTTGTTAATTAAAGTAATTAACAAAATTCTAAATAAAATAAATAAAAAGTTTTATTAAATGAGAGATGCATTAAATTTGGTGGAAATTTAATGCACGTGAGTGGAAGTGTGAGTGAAGGGGTGTTTATGTGAGTGGATGCTCCACCCACATGAATGAAGGAAGAGGTGAGGGCACTACCTTGGCTGCCAGCTATGGGAGGGGCTACCCCTACCCCTTATAAAAGACATCCTCCTCCTCCTCTCACTTCACACCTCCTCGTGAAGAATTTCTCTCTTCCTCTAGTTTATTCCCCCATGGCATCAAATTAGTGAAGTACATGTTCCCGGTGGCTTTGTCTGAAAGGAGTTGCTGCTTCCGTTGTATCGCTAGAGTGAGGACGCAGAGGTTATCGAAAGACTAAACGTGTGTGCGATCATGGATGCGTCGTTGGGTTGCGGTGCTGGACTTTCTTATGATCTTGAGATCGGCAAGCGAACGACTACATCATGCATGAGTTCAAACCCATAACGCTTTGTCGCTCTTCAAGGGTATTTTCTCTATGGATGTATATTCACCCATTGATTGTATATAGGTAGATATATCTTGGTTCTTAGTTGTTAACATCGTAGGAAAGTTTATGTTTTCTATGCTGCAAACCCAACAGGTAGAACACTAACTCTGCATTATATGTTTGTAGATGATTTTGACCATAATCCTTCTAAAGACACTGTTACACATGATGATCCTTAAATTGTGTTGAGAGGAAAAACATGGGGAAGCAGCTTGACAAGATGTCCAAAGGAGGAAACCTTCCATTTGTCATTCCTCTAGGAAGAACTATACTAGTGTCAACAAATATTGCTTGCAAGTTTGCCACTAAGTGTGCAAAAACAGTGAGGACTGGTATGCCTATTTCCCCCCGCTGGAAAGAATAAAAGGAGAGGCCAGATGTCAGAGAAGAGTTCTACAGCAGAGTTTCCATATGTTATATGACTCAACTGTCCCTTTTCTTTTCATTATTGTTCATGCAAAGGTTGATGCACCATATTTTATTTCAGCAAAAGTTTGTCATGGATGCATCATGACTAGAGGTGCAGGTTGCTTGCAACTAGAAGTTAATAAGGCGCTTAAGAATTCAAAGGCATCTTTTGAAGAAGTTTTGACCCTTTCCCACTGAATGAAGTAACAAGGATATCTCATGTTAAACACATGAACAATGCAGAGTGGTGCAAGCTTGTTGATTCTTAGACTGACACCAAGAACCAAGTCAAGTCTTGTCTACTCAACATCCCCATGTTTGTGTTTAACCAGGACTACCACTTATTCTCTATGCTCTCTCTTTATGTAGGCCCGTTGTCTAATAAATAAGCACACCGGAAATAAACGACCTTGTCAGAGTGATGTGTTTTTCTGTGATAGTCGGGGCTTCTCTCATCACAGTGTGATAAAAGTGATAATAAGTCCTCTAGAATACTTTCCATCTTTGTCATCTTCCAAAATTTCAGTGTCATATTTGTCTCTGAAATGAGTACGATGCGCTTGTAATTTGTTGGCTATTTTTCTAATGTTCGATTCTATTCCTAAAACGCATAGGCAGCCATAGAAAGCAATATGGCACCTTATCCTATAGAAGATGTGAGTGAGGCTGAACAACCTCCTTCCGCTGATGATGTGCACTATGCGCTGTCGTAGGACATCAACATTCATTCTTCAAGACCAATCAAGACTCTCCTTGAAGCACAACACAGGGCTGAGAGAGTAGGGAGTGCGATACTGCACAATGCTATTGTGGGGTTGTATACGGAGAAACCAGATGGGGAGACACAGGTCCTGAAGGAAGTGCAAATAGTGTGGAAGAAACTATACCAGTTCCATCTTTTTCATCTTCATATAATTTGACACCCTATTTTTCCCTGAAATGTATATGATGTGCTTGTCATTTGCTTGCTAGTTTTCTAATATTTGTTTCTAGAACTATCAAGAACTCATTGAAAGCATAGTGGCGCCATCTGTTGTAGATGACGACATTGAGGATCAACCTCTTGCTTCCACTGATGAAAGCATCAATTCTTAAAGACCAACCAACTCTCTCCTTGAAGTGCAACTTGGGGCTGAGAGAGTAGTGAATGAGGCACTGTGTAGTAAAATTATGGAATTGCTGAAGGAGAAAAAAGCAGAAAAATAGAAGTTTGTTAAAGACCTCCTAGAAGTGCGGAAAACACAAGACCATGGAAATGCATTACTTTTGGAGGTTTTTAGGCTCGCTTGTCTAGGTAAGTGAACTGGTAGTGAATATATGAAAACTTGTGAGTGAAAACCTGTTAGGATTTTGGTGAAGAAACAACTGTTGAACTTGTGGAAACTTATGTGGAAACCTATTTATGTGAATTTTATGTCCCCTGAAACATTTGGCCTGCAATTTCTATCATTTGATCTGGACCGTGCAATTGAGCAATGTCGCCAACACATATTCCCGACGTAAACAAAAATGTCGCAGTTGTTTAGTTGATAAAAATATTTCCTTCACAGATAGATGCCAACGTGGTGCGCTTTCACTCATCAACATTCTTGATGAAATATAAACGCCATCTATTCTGCCCTAATGAAAAGAGTTCGTCATGCGTCATAGATATGCGTCCAACTCTAATTGGTCCATGCGCCGCGCTCACGATGGACCACGTGTGTCCTTCCTATTGGTCCACGTGTCACCATGATGGCCAGCCATGCGTAAGCATGCCAGCTTATTGCCATGACGAAAACGAAATTCGTCTCTACCAGCCTGACATCAGAAACGGGATGGATGACATAAGCAACGAAACGGATGATGTCAGCAAACATCAATAATAGAATCTAGCCCTAACTAAAAAACTTCTTGATGTTGACGTCAACAGATGTCGCTAACGGCTGCTCGCGGTACCGTCTGCCACGTGGCATAGACCGTGACAAAAAAAGTCACATCCTATCGGCCTTGGGCTGGGCTAGTCCAGTTGGCCGCGATGAAATTGGAGGAACGTCATGGACGGCCCATGACATTTTCAGATAGAAAAAACATCATGGATCAAATTATGACATGAGGTTCATGAACTTTTTTTCATCGCAAAATTCGTCACGGATAGCCATCTATGACGTTTTGCCCATCATCCACGACGAAATCAGATCATCATGTACCGTTCAGATTCTTGTAGTGTACACTGCGCTTTCGAACTCATCATCGTCGGCGTATCATTGGCTTCGGGCCGCTATTCCGCCGACTCTTATAGCCAAAGGGCGGCTGCTCCATGTTGGCCTTTGTAACCTCCTCTTCAACCTCCAGGCCAGTGTGCCATTAGAGGGGCCCTCCTGCAGCTTCAGCGCGGCGGTTGACATCGACTCCAACCCAAGTGGTTCTGTCCCCAGCGCCGGGGAAGATGGTCGCGCTTGGAGGCTCAGATTCAAGGCCGGTGGAGGACTTGATGGCATTTTCAGTTTTAGATCTAGGGTCCTTTTGCATATCTAGAGGGCTTCTTTATATTGTTCTTTTTCTCTGAGGTTCTCCTTGTAAATTGCAATTCCACCGATTTAATATAAGAGGTGTCTCCAGGTGTTACAATCGTAGGGGCTCCAATTAATCTACCAAGGATAAGCAATCACACAACACGATGACAACACCGAGATTTGTTAACGCATTTGGCAAATTGCCTACTCCGTGGGGCATGACTACAGGCGCTCCTCCCCATTGATACCGCTGCACCGGCCGCCTTGGTCGCTGGCACAAGCCGCCGGCTCCCCTTGCACGCCTGCTGCAATCAAGTCATCATCGGTTACATTGTGTGGCACCCCTCTTATTATATGGGAGGCATAGGCTACAAGAGTCCGACTCTAGTACTACTCGTATCCTATCCACAATACAACACAAGTCCAAATGTAACTTAACTTGTACACTAATATTCGACACAAATACAACAAACTCCACCTTGGCGAATATTCTCCGCCACCTTGAATTCGTCCAAGCGTCGAACTTCCATGTACTCTAGACTTGGTTGTCAACATGAGCTTCGCTGCTACTCCCCGACTCCATGTGACTCCACCCGCAACTGTAGTCCCTTCTTTCCGTTCAAACACCATCACACACCAATCATTGGTCTACGTGAAAGTGCTTCCAACTTGAAGAAATTTCACGGTCGCCCTTGAATCACCCTGAGTGAAATTCACAATCGTCTCATCCTTTTTTTTCTACATGTCCCACGGCTATAGCACTCCGCCTCCTTCTGCATACTATCACCTACACTTTGCCATGTGCACTGAACATCACAGAATATACAACCATGTGCTCTCTAAGCTTTTGACATTGCAGACTTTTCACAACATTTTCTCAGATTCCCCATGGTCAACTCCTGTCCATCACCTGACGTCAATCCCGATAGACCCAATCACCAACTTCAACCTGGTACTCACCAACACTGCTTCAGCACCCCTGCACACATGTTAGACCACCTATCCAACCTCCAGCAACCTGGTTTGTAGTTGTGTCCCGTGCTTCCGCACGCCTCGACGCTATCACCGCGCCGAGCATCCGCAATCTTGGCCATGATCTTCTGGGTAGCTAACCCACACCACCTCAGGCCCACTGCAGATCCATTAGTCATACCTGACCGATGCCGAGTTCCACGCCTCCTCCGAACCATGCGCTCCAGCCCGGACCTACGTGTTTCTTGCCTTCCTCCATGACTAGGCTTCGAATCTCCGCATGCTTACGTCGTAGCCCCTCCATCAGCCTAAGCAGAATCTTTCGTCAAACTCTAGCTCCACCTTCAACATGACTCCATGGTAAAAGATCAGTCTATCCCGCGCCCCGTCCACTTCAAGATCTCATATGCGCACCATCTTGAATTGACCCTACGTCATTGCATGTTGAACCACGCACCTCTCAGGCATGCGCCATGTGTTTCCATGCCCACAGAATTCAGACACCATCAACCCTCACGCTCCTATGTCGTTTTCATCGATCTTCACCGTCCTCTGTCTCGTCAGACTGTCCAGTCTAACCCAACCGGATTTATCCGATTACAACCATGCTCCACCTAGCGCCTAGTTCACTCGCTACGTTGGCGCTGCACTACCTAGAACCTTATATGCATGATCCTCCACGACATGCTCCAGGTTGTTCGGAACCTTATGCGCACGCCGCCCTTTCGTTGTCGCGTTGTCCATGCGTCCGAAGCTTCTCACCGAACTGACCAAGAACAAACCTTCTGTGCAAACTTCTCTTCGCACATTTTTTCTTGTCAAATTTTGAGTCTAGCTTCTCGTGCACCATAGAAGATTAAGAGATCAAATCACGATCCTACCAAAACTACTCATGTGCATCTTCGCATGGACCTTGCAACCATTGTTTTTTTAATCCAAACAAATCTCACGTCCGCCTCAGCGCTCCTAGGAATTTGCCTTGCCTCTCAGCTCGTCGGCCCTCTCAACCTCGAACGCACCTGGACTGCATGCTGCTATCGGTACCGTGTCTTTCCGACCGCTCCGAGACGCGAACCACGTTGACTGCCCAGCGCCAGACCTGCCTGCACCCAGCGCACCTTGCGTATCCGACCAAGCCTCGTATGCCAGGTCTTGCGCAGCTTGCTGCCGAATCACAGCGCCAGCTCCGCCGGTGTCTCCCATGCACATGGCTGTCCTGTAACGTCCTAAATTTTACAATTGCAAATGTTACTAGAAGCATGCATCATATCCTTGCATCATGGCATCAAACTGCATCAGATATTTTCCTAAACCCCATAGTCATATAAAGACTAAAAGAGTAAAACAAAATCTAACCTACTAAACCTTTGCAAAAGTGTTATATTATAATCTCATACTAATCTTCTCCTTTTTAAAAGTTTTTAGAGACCGGTCTCACGTAATTCGGAGTCCGTTTGCAAAAGTTATGCAACAATCGGTGAAACAGAAAAAAATAAAAATAATAAAAAAAAGGAACCTAGCCTAATCGGGCCAGCTGAGCCAGCCCGTGACCTATCTACCGCCCGCCTGGCCGGGTGGGCGGCGCGAAGCGTGTGGGCCGGCCCAGTAGACGTCGCCAGCAGCCGCCCGCACCCCCGCAGCCACTGACGGCCCGGCCTCACCCCGTCGTCCTCATCGTTGCGACGAGTTCGAAACGAACTCGTTCGCCATCGCCTCTGGAACGAACTCCGGCCGAATCGGAGTTCGGTTCCACGACCCCCGCGCCAAGCAAGGCCGCTTATAAATACCCCCGGCATGCCTCCCCAAAAACCCTAGCTCGATTTTACACCACCGCCACCGGGCTGCCGCCATAGAGCTCGCCGGAGTTCACCACCGCCGACGCCGACAGCAAGTTTCCGGTGCCCCTTCCCCTTTTCTCTCCCTCTCTGCCTTCCCCCTTTAGTACCGCTTCTTCTCACGTGTTTTTCCCCTTGTTTAGAAGTCCGAGCCGACCACAATCGCTCGCCGGAGTTCGCCGGAATCCGCCGCCTCCAGCCGCCGTTCGCTGCCACCTCGGGAGGAAGGAGACGACGTCACCCCCGGGAACGGAACAGCGACGGAGAGGCGGTCGTCGCCATCCACCTCGTCGATCCAGGAGCGCCGCCGACCACCGCCGAGCATCGTTGCCGACGCGCCACCGCCATCCGTCGTCGCTGTCGTCAGTTTCCGCCGCCGTGGTAAGTTCCCTCCGTCCCCTCCGTTAGATCTTGATCCGGCGGTGTAGATCGGCCGAATCGGTACCGCCCAATCACGTGCCGCCACGCGTCGGTGCCCGCGTCAGTGCCCGCGTCAGCGCACGCGTCCGCCCGCGTCAGCGTTCGCGTCAGCGCCACGTCGCCGCCGCGTCAGCGCCGTGTGCCCCCCCGGACCAGTCCCGAGCCGCCACTTGGCGCTGCACAGTTGGCCGCCGCCCTATTTTCTTTTAAATAGGCAGGAAACCTTTAAATCTTGTAAAATCCATAGTAAATCGAATTTTTGACCAAAAAATGCGTATAATATACCGTTGGTTCGTAATTTTGAGTAGAGTACAGATCTACAATAATATTACTGTTTTACTACAGAAAACTTGCAGTAGGATTTAAAGTTTAGATTAGAGTATTTTAATTCTAGAAAATTATCCGTAGATCCGTTTTAGTTGATTCTTGTTGCGTTGGCTTTGTTTCTACGAGACCTTCTGTAGAAAATTGTTATAACTTGCTTAGAGTGTTCAGATCTGTCTTGAGGTAGATTGGAGTTGTAGATCTAGTTTTGAGCCTATTTATTTAGGGCTTAATCCAAAATACTTACAACCTGTGGGGAACCGATTCTAATGACATTCTCAACTCAACAACACCCCCGAATAGAACCCTTGGTCAAAATTGAATCCATCCTTGCATATTACCATGTTGCATGCATGCATATTCATCTTCGTGACATTGTTTTGTGCAAATTGTGATTGGATCTATGTTTTGTTTCTTTAGATTGCTCGGAGTGCGCTGAGGAGTACTGTTGTGTAGAGTGCTGCTCGGATCAAGGCAAGTTACACCTCTTGTTCATGTATTGTCCTAGTTTTGAATACTATGCATGTTTTGCTCCTCAAAATAGTAGTATGCATATGTAGGATTTTTTTTGTAGATCTACTTGGAAATGTTTTGCAAGTGCGATGATTTTATAGTATGCCATGATAGTTCTATACTTAGGATTTCTCCGTCCTATTAGGTTCCCCTGTTTTTGCTAAGTATTGCTTGCTATGCTATATATATATTAAGTACCGTTGGGGGGTTCGAAAGACTCAAAATTTTCTAAGTATGAGAGCTCTCTCGAGCGAACTTTTCTTCTCCAAAACCCCCTTCAAAATAAAACTAAGTTTTCTTCTGGGCGGAATGGTTGTCGGGACAACGAGTGGGATTTTGGTGGAGGACGGCCGCCCAGGAATCAAAGAAGTTTGCCATGTTTCAGAATTCAGAAGCTTCCAGTGCAACCACAATACATATGGGCTCTGTCTTGGCTTAGTACTTAGTGGGAAACCTCACCGGGGTACAACATTTGGAGGTTCTTGGCACGGTTGGATCCAGCTGGTAGAGGGGATACTAAGGGAAGGCCTCACCATGGTCTTGTCTGTAAAAGGACTTGATCGTGGATTGTGGGGAAAGTGCACAACCTCTCGAGAGTGTTGCAATCTGGTCGATTAGCCGTGTTCACGGAAACAGAACAACATTGAACATCTGAAGGATGGAGCCTCTGAAGATCTTCCTCTCTCTTTTTTCCAAACTTAACGTTTTAAAAACCCTAAGGCGTGAGTAATATCGCCATTGGGTGGGATTTTGGGAACTTGGTGCGTGATATCCAAGTGCTAGGCTGATTGGGCACTTGGTGAGTAATATCCACTTGTTCCATTCGACCCCATACTACTTATCAAAGTTTACAAAGTAGGGAAAATCTCCTCCTCTTTTCTTCTTACATTGAGAAAATTGCTTTATGCAAATGAACCCCGAAGACTAATCTTAACCTTGCATGTAGAGATAGACTTACTCTTTCCTTGGTGTAATTTGCCAATACATTCAAAGTATTGACCCAACTTGTTGGCTGCACGTCTTATGTGCAGAATCTGAAGACTGAAAGGTGCGTAGGGGTCGCGGGTCTTCACGCAACTAGCCTGAGGCGTTGATGGACTCAAGTTTTAGTTAGTTTCTGCTGTTTTATTTGAGCTAGTTATAAGCTATGCAAGTTGTAATAATTACTCTGGATTATTCGTGTAATAATGACTTGTGTTTTACATGATATTCATCGACTGTGAAGTACTAGCTATTGATCCAGGGACTAGCATGTTAATCACAGGGACTTAGGATCCTTAGCGATCCTAGGTCGCGTAGAGATAGACTTACTCTTTCCTTGGTGTAATTTGCCAATACATTCAAAGTATTGACCCAACTTGTTGGCTGTACGTCTTATGTGCAGAATCCGAAGACTAAAGGGTGCGTAGGGATCGCGGGTCTTCACGCAACTAGCCTGAGGCGTTGATGGACTCAAGTTTTACTTAGTTTGCGTTGTTTTATTTGAGCTAGCTATAAGCTATGCAAGTTGTAATAATTATACTCTGGATTATTCATGTAATAATAACTTGTGTTTTACATGATATTCATCGACTGTGAAGTGCTAGCTATTGATCCAGGGGCTAGCATGTTAATCACAGGGACTTAGGATCCTTAGTGATCCTAGGTCGCAACAGATGGTATCAGAGCACAAAGTTGCATGTAGGACGTGACCCCTAGGATTGGAAACCACCTTTACCATTGTGTGTTTTTCTTACCATATTCTTCTAATTTATTTATGCTCTTCTAGTAATTCTCTACCTTATCTCTTTGTGCCTAATTTTCTTTCTCCTGACCTAAAGATGACGGCCTTCTACTATGACACTGCCGAAGACATCAAGTGCTTGCGCTTTGGGGAATGCCTTCTGGACATCATCAAGACGTTGCAGTTGCCCATGCTGTCAATCAAGGGGAGCGAGTTGAGGAAGATGCACAAGGAAGGATGCTAGGCGATTGAAGTCATCCAACCGGGGCGCAGCAAGTCAGAACCCAAGACAGAGGCCATTGTACTCAATGTCACCAGCGACTCCAAGGAGAAAGGACTTAGCATCAGCTTGCAGGAGCTCATTGGACGCCTTTGCGGACGCCACCATGAAGAGGTTGAAGGCCACTACATCAAACTCTTTGGAAGACGTGATGAGAAGGGAGTTCCAATTGAGTTAACCCCGGAGGAAAGGAAGACATGCAAGCGTCGAAGGATCCAATATCAAGACTTGGAGTCCCACATCAATAATCTTCAGAAGGGGAGCTGCCTTGAGATCATAAGGAATGACGAGCTATGTGCCCTAGCAAGGAGAAGGACGAGAAGATCGAGGAGCTGGAAGAGAAGATCAAGTCCCTAGGAAGGGATCTCACCGCCCAAGACAAAAAGTTCGCTAATCAAGAGAAGAGGGTGCAAGATAAGAACAAGAGGATTAGGGAGCAAAGTCTTGTGCTCGCAAAAAATGAGACGGAGTTCAAGAACTTTGCCACCATGTTGAAGGACCTGCGAGCAGCCAAGAGGAGCTTGGAGGAGAAGATCACGCCCATGACTATGGGGTCAAGTTTGATCAAGAAGCTACAGAAGGAGAAGGAGGAACTTCAAGAGAAGCTCAAAGCTGCTACCCAGGAGCTGCAAGCGGTAAAGGAACTTCAAGAGAGGATCGAAGCTGCTACCCCGGAGCCACAGGAGGTGAAGGAACTTCAGGAGAAGCTTGAAGCCACGACGAAGGACATGGAGTTATACAAGTCACTGCTGGAGAAGGAAGGCTTCATTATTGAGGATGAGGAAGTGGATGATGAGTAGAGTTGTTGGACCAACCTTAGTTCTATAGTCAAACGTTGTTCGTGATTGTAATGAGTACCGAAAATTATTTTGGTTTAGTTAAACTGGGTTGAGTGTGTTAAACTATGTGCTTTGTGTGCCTTGCTTTTCTCGTGTGTTTTTCTCTTGTTTACATAAGGTAGGAGTTTTATTCCTTAGGCTTTCTATCTATTTCTTAACTTGTTTCCCAAACCCCACAGATGGCGAGACGTGGAAACAACAACAACAACATGCCCCCAGAGATAGCACAACTTCTGAACTCCCAGAATCAACTGATCCAACTCCTCACTCAAAACATGCAAAACAACAACAACCCGCCGCCTCCACCACCTCCACCGCCCCAACAGGATCGCCTGACTCGGTTCTTGAGGTTGAACCCTCCAATTTTCTCAAGTAGTTCTGAGCCAAATGTGGAAGATGACTGGCTCCGCACCACCAACAAGAAGTTAGACACCGTCCAAGTTGTTGGAGCTGACAAGGTGCGCTTTGTCGCGCACCAACTTGAGGGACCAGCTGTAGAATGGTGGGATAATTACCAGGTCACCCACCCCGATATTGAAGCTATCACCTGGAACCAGTTCGAGGCGGCCTTTCGTACTCATCACGTAGCCGCGGGAGTCATGTCACTAAAGAGACGTGAGTTCCGCGACTTGAAACAACTGCACCGCTCTGTCTCTGAGTATGGGGACCTTTTCAACAAGCTGGCACGTTATGCACCTGATGATGTATCCACGGATGCCAAGAGATAGGAGGAGTTCCTAAGGGGACTTAATGATGAAATATCCATTCAGCTTGTGGCTCTGAAGTTTGATAACTATCAGGAACTTCTGGACAGGGCAGTTGTGGTTGAAGCAAGAGTATAGAGAACCGAAAGAGAAAGTCCACCTCACACAAGCACAACTCGGCCACATATCAGAAGCAACGCACTTCATCACCACCACCCCACAACCACAATGGCCACAACCACAATGGTCATCGTCATGGAGGACATAACCACAATGGCCATAAACACCGCAATGGAAATGGCAATGGGAAGGATCTGAGTGAAGTGACATGCTTCAAGTGTAACAAGATAGGGTATTATGCAACTACTTGCCCCAAAAAGATGAAGAATGGGAATGGTAATGGAAACGGCAACGGACACAACCATAACAATGGTAATGGAAATGGGAAGAAGCCGAATCCGTTCGTCAAAGCCACAGTGAATCATGTCTCCGTGGAGGATGCTCGTGAGGCACCTGACTCCGTGATTGGTAAGTTCAAACTTAACTCCACCCTCGCAGTTGTTCTTTTTGATACTGGTGCATCGCATTCATTTATATCAAGGGTATTTGTGGATAGAGGCAAGATACCTACGGAGACTATTAGTACTCCCCTAAGGGTAAGTTCTCCTGGAGGAGAAATAGTGGCAAACTCTGGATGCCGTGGGTTAGAACTAAGGATTGGGGCACACATCTTTCCCACCAGCCTAGTCGTTCTGGAGTCACAAGGCTTAGACATAATTTTGGGCATGAATTGGATGACCGAATATGAGGGAGTCATAGATTGTGCCAAAAGGACTATCGCACTCACGACTCCGGATAAGAAAAGGATCCGCTTTAAGTCAGCTTTCGCACTCAAAGGAAGTATGGTGAACTCTCTTAAGGGGGTTAGCTTGGAGGATGTGCCAATTTTGAAGGAGTATCCAGATGTGTTTCCGAAAGAATTGTCAGGGATGCCTCCTGACCGAGACATCGAGTTTCTCATTGACTTGATGCCTGGTACTGGACCGATAGCAAAGAGACCATACAAGATGGATGTGGATGAGTTGAAGGAACTTAAGAAACAACTTAGAGAGCAATTGGACAAAGGCTTCATTCAACCAAGTGCGTCATCTTGGGGAGCACCTGTCTTATTCGTGGAGAAGAAGGATAAAACCAAGAGACTAGTCGTGGACTACCGGTTGTTGAATGAAGTGACAATCAAGAACAAGTACCCTCTACCCAATATCAATGACCTGTTCGATCAGTTAAAGGGATCTAGTGTGTTCTCTAAGATTGATCTCCGATCAGGTTATTTCCAGCTAAGGATCTGGGAACAGGATGTACCCAAGACAGCTTTCACCACGAGATACGGATTGTATGAATACACCGTGATGTCGTTTGGCTTAACCAATGCCCCAGCATACTTCATGACTATGATGAACAAGGTGTTCATGGAGTACTTGGATAAGTTTATTGTGGTATTCATTGATGACATACTCATATACTCCAAGGACGAGAAGGAACATGAGAGGCATCTGCGCCTAATTATGGAAAAGTTAAGAGAACACAAGTTGTATGCCAAGTTTAGCAAATGTGAGTTCTGGTTGAAAGAAGTGGGATTCCTTGGTCATATTGTGTCAGCTAAAGGAGTTGCCGTGGACCCAAGTAAGGTAGCTTCTGTGACAGAATGGGAGTCCCCTAAGAATGTGGGTGATATCAGGAGTTTCCTGGGCCTTGCGGGATATTACCGAAGGTTCATTGAAAACTTTTCCAAGATAGCAAAGCCTATGACAGAATTGTTGAAGAAAGAGAAGAAGTTCCAATGGACCGAGGCATGTGAAGCAAGTTTTCAAGAATTAAAGAAGCACCTAGTAACAGCACCAGTTTTGTGTCTCCCTGACATCCAAAAGGATTTCCAAGTCTATTGCGACGCTTCTCGACAAGGACTTGGTAGTGTACTGATGCAAGATGGAAAAGTAGTGTCTTACGCCTCTCGGCAACTTAAGAACCATGAGAATAACTACCCCACGCACGATCTGGAACTAGCATCAGTTGTGCATGCGCTCAAGGTATGGAGACATTACCTCATGGGCAAACATTGTGATGTGTTCACAGATCACAAGAGCCTTAAATACATCTTCACACAAAAGGAATTAAATATGAGGCAAAGGAGATGGCTTGAGCTCATCAAGGACTATGACTTAGACCTGCAGTACCATCCTGGAAAGGCCAATGTTGTGGATGACGCCTTAAGCCGGAAGGTCTATGTAAATGGACTTACCGTGGGAGAACTTCCAAATGATTTATGTGAGCAATTCAAGGATCTCAGGTTGGAAATAGTTCTGGAGGGATACTTAGCGACTATGGAGATAGTGCCAATGCTTATAGACCAAATCAAAGAGGCCCAGAAGGGGGATAAAGAGTTGGAGGAGATAAGAGCTAATATAAGCAAGGGTAAAGAAAAAGGGTTTCATACGGATGAACAAGGAACACTTTGGTATGAGAAGCGTTTGTGCGTTCCCGATGATCCCGATATCAGGAAGATAATTCTTCAGGAAGCTCATGATTCGCCTTACTCAATTCATCCTGGTAATACAAAGATGTACATGGATGTGAAAGATAGATTTTGGTGGAATAACTTGAAAAGAGAAATTGTTGAATACATCTCCTTGTGTGATGTATGCAACAGAGTCAAGGCCGAACATCAAAAGCCAGCAGGACTACTGCAGCCATTACCTGTGCCTGATTGGAAGTGGGACAAGGTAGGCATGGATTTTATCACAGGACTACCCTGGACTCGTTCTGGGTATGACTCCATCTGGGTAGTGGTCGATCACCTCACAAAGGTGGCCCACTTTATTCCCGTAAAGACCACTTATACAAGTGCTAAACTTGCTAAGATTTATATGTCGAGGATCGTAAGTCTTCATGGTGTACCCAAGGGGATTGTCTCTGATAGAGGTACCCAATTCACCTCGAAGTTTTGGCGACAGCTACACGAGTCTCTAGGGACACGACTAGAGTTTAGTACTGCTTTCCACCCGCAAACAGATGGACAAACGGAAAGATTTATACAGATCCTGGAGGACATGTTGAGAGCCTGTGCGCTAGACTATGGGTCTAGTTGGGATGATAATTTGCCATATGCGGAATTCTCATACAATAACAGTTCCAAACTAGTATCAAGATGGCTCCATTTGAAGTTCTATATGGCAGAAAGTGTAGAACTCCGCTGCTATGGAGTAGAGTTGGAGAACGGAGTTTGTTTGGACCTGAACTGATCAAGGATGCCGAAGAAAAAGTGAGACAGATTCAAGACAGGTTAAAAATAGCCCAATCCAGACAAAAGAGTTATGATGATTCCAAGCGCAGGGATGTGACCTATGAAATGGGAGACCGTGCGTACCTCCGAGTTTCGCCCACTACGAGGAGTTAAGAGATTTGGAATCAAGGGTAAGTTAGCACCCCGATTCATAGGGCCCTACAAGATCTTGGGTCGTAGAGGGGAGGTTGCCTATCAGTTGGAATTGCCCGAAGTGTTAACAGTTTATGATGTTTTCCATGTGTCGCAACTAAATAAGTGTCACCCAGAAATGGCTGAAACCCCACTAAAGGATACGGTTCCGTTGGATGAGGTTCAACTGGAAAACGATCTCACCTATGAGGAAAAACCCACCAGGATTCTGGAAACAGCTGAGAGAATTACTCATACCAAGACTATCAGGTTTTGCAAAGTTCAATGGAATCACCATTCTGAGGAAGAGGCCACGTGGGAACGTGAAGAAGACCTGAAGAAAGAACACCCACACCTATTTGCTAACCAACCTGAATCTCGGGGACGAGATTCTTCTTAAGGGGGGTAAGTTTGTAACATCCCAAATTTTACAATTGCAGATGTTACTAGAAGCATGCATCATGGCATCAAACTGCATCAGATATTTTCCTAAACCCCATAGTCATATAAAGACTAAAAGGGTAAAACAAAATCTAACCTACTAAACCTTTGCAAAAGTGTTATATTATAATGCCATACTAATCTTCTCCTTTTTACAAGTTTTTAGAGACCGGTCTCATGTAATTCGGAGTCCGTTTGCAAAAGTTATGCAACAATCGGTGAAACAGAAAAAAATAAAAGGAATAAAAAAAGGAAACCTAGCCTAACCGGGCCAGCCGAGCCATCCCGTGACCTATCTACCGCCCGCCTGGCCGGGTGGGCGGTGCGAAGCGCGTGGGCAGGCCCAGTAGACGCCGCCAGCAGCCGCACGCACCCCCGCAGCCACTGACGGCCCGGCCCCACCCCGTCGTCCTCATCGTTGCGACGAGATCGGAATGAACTCGTTCGCCGCCGCCTCTGGAACGAACTCCGGCTGAATCGGAGTTTGGTTCCACGACCCCCACGCCAAGCAAGGCGGCTTATAAATACCCCCGGCACGCCACCGGGCTGCCGCCATAGAGCTCGCCGGAGTTCGCCACCGCCGACGCTGACGGTAAGTTTCTGGTGCCCCTTCCCCTTTTCTCTCCCTCTCTGCCTTCCCCCTTTAGTACCGCTTCTTCTCACGCGTTTTTCCCCTTGTTTAGAAGTCCGAGCCGACCACAATCGCTCGCCGGAGTTCGTCGGAATCCGCCGCCTCCAGCCGCCATTCGCCGCCACCTCGGGAGGAAGGAGCCGACGTCACCCCCGGGAACGGAACCGCGACGGAGAGGCGGTCGTCGTCATCCACCTCGTCGAGCCAGGAGCGCCGCCGACCGCCACCGAGCATCGCCGCCGACCGCCGCCGTGATCCGTCGTCGCTGTTGTTAGTTTCCCCCGCCGCGGTAAGTTCCCTCCGCCCCCTCCGTTAGATGTTGATCCGGCGGTGTAGATCGGCCGAATCGGTACCGCCCAATCACGTGCCGCCACGCGTCGGTGCCCGCATCAGCGCACGTGTCAGCCCGCGTCAGCGTCCGCGTCAGGGCCGCATCGCCGCCGTGTCAGCACCGCGTGCCCCCCTGGACCAGTCTCGAGCTGCCACTTGGCGCTGCACAGTTGGCCGCCGCCCTGTTTTCTTTTAAATAGGCAGAAAACCTTTAAATCTTGTAAAATCCATAGTAAATTGAATTTTGACCAAAAAATGCATATAATATACCGTTGGATTCGTAATTTTGAGTAGAGTACCGATCTATAATAATATTACTGTTTTACTACAGCAAACTTGCAGTAGGATTTAAAGTTTAGATTAGAGTATTTTAATTCTAGAAAATTATCCGTAGATCCGTTTTAGTTAATTCTTGTTGCGTTGGCTTTGTTTCTACGAGACCTTCTGTAGAAAATTGTTATAACTTGCTTAGAGTGTTCAGATCTGTCTCGAGGTAGATTGGAGTTGTTGATCTAGTTTTGAGCCTGTTTATTTAGGGTTTAATCCAAAATACTTAAAACCTGTGGGGAACCGATTCTAGTGACATCCTCAACTCAACAACACCCCCGAATAGAACCCTTGGTCAAAATTGAATCCATCCTTGCATATTACCATGTTGCATGCATGCATATTCATCTTCGTGACATTGTTTTGTGCAAATTGTGATTGGATCTATGTATTGTTTCGTTAGATTGCTCGGAGTGTGCTGAGGCATACTGTTGTGTAGAGTGCTGCTCGGATCCAGGCAAGTTACACCTCTTGTTCATGTATTGTCCCAGTTTTGAATACTATGCATGTTTTGCTCCTCAAAATAGTAGTATGCATGTGTAGGATTGTTTTTTTTAGATCTACTTGGAAATGTTTTGCAAGTGCGATGATTTTATAGTATGCCATGATAGTTCTATACTTAGGATTTCTCCGTCCTATTAGGTTCCCCTGTTTTTGCTAAATATTAGTTGCTATGCTATATATACTAAGTACCGTTGGAGGGTTCGAAAGACTCAAAATTTTCTAAGTATGAGAGCTCTCTCGAGCGAACTTTTCTTCTTCCAAACCCCCTTCAAAATAAAACTAAGTTTTCTTCTGGGTGGAATGGTTGTCAGGACAACGAGTGGGATTTTGGTGGAGGACGGCCGCCCAGGAATCAAAGAAGTCTGCCATGTTTCAGAATTCAGAAGCTTCCAGTGCAACCACAATACATATGGGCTCTGTCTTGGCTTAGTACTTAGTGGGAAACCTCACCGGGGTACCAACATTTGGAGGTTCTTGGCACGGTTAGTTCCAGCTGGTAGAGGGGCTACTAAGGGAAGGCCTCGCCATGGTCTTGTCTATAAAAGGACTTGATCGTGGATTGTGGGGAAAGTGCACAACCTCTCGAGAGTATTGCAATCTGATCGATCAGCCGTGTTCATGGAAACAGAACAACATTGAGCATCTGAAGGATGGAGCCTCTGAAAGATCTTTGATATGGGATGGCCCGATCTTCTCAGTAAGCGGATGGCAATGATAACGGTGGATGATAGATGACTAGCCTGTAGCTATGAACTCTCTCGCTCGATCCCAGATGCCAATGCAACAGCTCTTGAACCTTGTAGGATATTCACAACACCACGCTCTTGCGCACGCAGCCGTGACCATGAACGGTAGTATGCAATCTACTAATTCCCAATGGAACAACAGATCACACTCAATTATAGTTGGTAGATTCGAACATAGGGTAATTCCAGAGGTTCTATAAAAGAAACAACTCCAAAATATTTTAACGTGGTCTTAACCCTAACTAGGTCGTCCCATGGCTTATAAGGGCGGCTGGAGAGACCATAAACCGAAACTAAACGCAAATGACTCAAACTGATACAAACCGACTCGGACCAGATTCGGTCGGCGGGCGGACACTCCGGTTGAATTCGGCCGGACAGTCCGGTCAGGCCGGACACTCCGGGTAAAGTGTGCCGGACAGTCCGGTCTGGCCGGAAACTTTGAAGTTTCCGGGTGGCGTCTGTGTAGTGTCCGAACTGGCATACTGAATGTCCACGCTAGTTTGCCTCTCGACTAGGCCGGACAGTCCGGGTGGATCTGGCCGGACACTCCGGTCGTGGCAGATCTTTTTGCCTTTGTCTTGATGATCTTCTCTTGCGCCTTCCTCCCGCTCCTCCCTCGCGCATCCTTGGGCGATCATCATGTTGGGCTTCTCTTGTAGCCCTTCTCCTCCTCGCGCCATGCTTGTTTCTCCAACGAACCTGATCATACATAAATGCATAGACTTAGGCAGTATAAAGTTCTCATCAATCAAAGTACCGGATTCGTTTAGGAGTAAATTCACCGGATGTTCCAGTAGCTTAGCACGAGCTCTTGTAATAGGTCCAATTCTAATCTCATTGGACCGATCCTTTCTTGCAACAGTTGTAGCATCTTAAGTAGTCATTGGGGTAGGTGTAATTGTAGGGATGTCCTCATCATCTCCCCCCCTTCAAAAGGCGTCAACCTCGACGCTCCAAGGTCTTCTCCAGCATATGGTGACAAATCAGCAACGTTGAAGCTATTGCTAACTCCACCAAACTCCTCAATAGGTATATCAACCGAGTAGGCGTTATCATTAATCTTGGCTAACACCTTGTAAGGACCAGCACCACGTGGCTTCAATTTTGACTTTCGAAGTAGTGGGAACCTATCCTTGCATAGATGCACCCAAACCATATCTCCAGGCTCGAACAACACTTCTTTCCTTACTTGATTCCTTGCAGCAGCAATGTTCTTGCCTTTCTTCTCAATAGCCTCTCGAGTCTTCTCATGTATTTTCTTCACATAATCAGCATGTTTTGATGCCTCCATATCAACTCTCTCATGTAATAGCAGAGGCAACATATCAAGTGGCATCAATGGCTTGAAACCATACACCACCTCAAAAGGACAAAGCTGAGTAGTTGAATGCACAGCCCTATTGTAAGAAAACTCAACATGTGGCAAACACTCTTCCCACTCCCGCAGATTCTTTTTAATCATGGTCCTTAGCAGCTATGACAATGTTCGATTCACCACCTCCGTTTAACCATATGTTTGGGGATGACATGTAGTACTGAACAGCAACTTCGTTCCTAGCTTGCCCCATAAGGTCTTCCAAAAGTAGCTCATGAACTTCACATCACGGTCAGAAACAATCGTCTTTGGTACTCCATGTAATCTCATGATGTCCCTGAAAAACAGGTTAGCAACATGCGACGCATCGTTGCTTTTGTGGCAGGCAATAAAATGAGCCATCTTAGAGAACCTATCCACTACCACAAATATAGAATCATGACCTCTCTGAGTTTTAGGTAGACCTAGCACAAAATCCATACTAATGTCTTCCCATGGAATAGTCGGTGCAGAGAGAGGTGTATACAAACCGTGAGGCTTCAGCTTAGATTTCGACTTGTGGCATGTAATACATCGGCTCACAAATCTGTACACATCACGCCTCATCTTGGGCCAATAAAAATGATCAACAAGCATGACCAATGTCTTCTCACGCCCAAAGTGACCCATCAAACCACCAGCATGTGATTCCTGCACTAAGAACAAATGCAACAACGATTCTGGAATACATAGTTTGTTAGCTCGAAACAAATATCCATCATGTATATGATACTTATCCCATGCGTTTCTAAGAGCACACTGACGAGGTTTAATCTCGTCAATGCCCATTGTTATGGACTTGGGGTTTTGGAGAAGATGGGGATGCTGGAGATCGTGGCACGGTTAACAGACAAGCAACCAGGGGACACGAGATTTACCCAGGTTCAGGCCCCCGGAGGGAAAACCCTACTCCTGCTTGTCTGCTCTTTTATTACGGCGGAACCGAGGGTTACAGGGTGCGCAGATTCGATCTGGCGTGGATGCGTGAAAGTATGAGTCGAGTTGTCTCCCTAGGACGTGCCCTCCTAGCCTTTATATAGACTTAGGCAGGTCCCGGGCGTAGTCCTAGTCGGTTACAAGTTGTATTCAAACCCTAATCTTGCTCTCCAAGGATCTGAAGGCGTCATGGGCCTTGGCCACCCGGAAATCTTCATGGGCCAGCGTATGTCTGCCGTGGGCCTTCCTTGGGATGGACTAGGTATGCTGAAGTTACGTACCCGTAGGGTATAACCATGTCAGTAGCCCCCGAGTGATCAGTCGAATCGTAGATTCGGCTGAGGACTCCACCATCCTTCGGGAGCAGCTATGTATTAATAGTATATGTGTGTAGGGATTGTTGATGCGTGTGCCTGACTCACCCGACGGATCAGGGTCAGTTAACTGTCTTAGGACGAAACAACACGATCTTCTTCAGGTTCGGGTCCCTCAACCCGGACCTGGAACATATGCTGGCGTAATTCGACTCAAGCCGCGGAGGACTTACAGGAGTGGAATTCCAGTGATTTTAATTGGTGTACCCAACGCGTCCGTCGGGATTTTTCATCGTACCTGCTGGTACGGATTCATACTAGCAGAGCGCAGTCAGGTGCGTTGCCAGGCCATCAGATGATATATGTAGGTCTTATCTTTGCGTCGCAGACGCAGCATCCGAATGTTTATCACCGCGGAGGTGTTTCGGGTGGCCAAGGAGGATGTTACTCACTTAGCATCAATTGGGGCAGAGTTGCCGAAAAGTTTTGCGTGCTGATCCGAAAGATCGCGGTCGGAGATTTCATAGGGTGCGCGACCAGCGCTCCCTATGGGAGTAGCCCCCAAGTGTCTGTTCGAGTCGTAGACTCGAACGGAGACTTTTAGTTCAAGCATTGTTCCAATCATAAGTCCGTAGGACTCGAAAATTTTCGGATGCGAAAATCCATCCTCCCTATAGGAGTAGCCCCCGAGTCCGTAGTGGAGTCGTAGACTCGACGTAGGACTCAGAGAAGTAATTTGTCTTCATTTGTCTGTCGGGTGTGCGACCAGCGCTCCTGATAGGAGTAGCCCCCAAGTATTTAGTCGAATCGTAGATTCGAGTGAGTACTTTTAGCTGTGGAGCCGAAGTGGTGCTAGTATAGCTTTTGATGACGTCAGTGCTTACGATCGATGACCTCAAGCGTCTGCTACGCCAGAGATGACTTGACGGGACGAAGCGTGGGTCCCACTTGCTGACTTTGAATTGACCGGTCACGCGCGGCGTGGAGATGATTACGGCGTCTCCTTGATTTCCGCACGTAGTGGACGGCGTGGTAACGACGGTTCGTTTTGGTGCTGACACGTGTACGGCCAGATCTACCGTTGGCGTTAGGTCTTCTTGATGGACGGCCAGCGTGCGTCGTCTTCGCTGTTATAATCCCTGGTGAAATCGTGGTTTGTTTTTCACCGCAGCAGTTCTTGTGTTTCACTGCCTCCTTGCGCTCGAGCGATTCTTGCTTCGCGCTGAGAGTTTCCTCCACATTTCCTTTGTCTTTCTTCGTTGGCAACTCCACCACCGTCGTAGCGCCATGGGGAAACCAAAGAAGTCCTCATCCGCAGTTGGGACCAGCGCCGCCGGAGGCAAGAAGGGCGCCGCCACTGCTCGCGTCACCGACGGTGGCTGGCGGCGATCAGAAACGCGGGAGAGCGATCTCCGCAAACTGCGCGAGCGGAGCCTGATCCCACAAGACACGACAGCCGTGATACTCCCTGGCAATGAGGTAATCCTCCGTCCCCCATCTGGGTATCGGGTTATGTTTGTTGCCTTCATGATTCGCGGGTTTTCTTTTCCGGTCCATGACTTCCTTCGTGGACTGCTCTTTTTCTATGGGGTTCAACTCCATCATCTATCTCCCAACTCCCTTCTTCACATTGCGTGTTTTATCACGCTTTGCGAGTGTTGGCTTGGCATTGAGCCGCACTTTGGCCTCTTCCGGAAGCTTTATTCCGTGAAGAGGCAGTCTGGTTCGGATGGTGTGTATCCCATTGGGGGTTTCATCGTCTCCCTCAGTCCCAAAGTGCAATTCTTTTCCTTTTCCATGTCCGAATCTGTCCAGTACTGGCGGAGGAAATGGTTTTACATCCGTGACTCCGTGCTGCCTGGGCAAGATTTTGGTCTCGTTCCTTTTGACCCCTCCCAGTTGATTGAGAAGAAAAGATCCTGGAAAAACCAAATCTTGGATGGTGAGGTGGTGGAGGTAGAGGCCCTGTATCGTCGGGTGGAGGAGCTCCAATTGATTCCTGAGAAGGAGGTGAACGGTGTCGACATCATCTGGACGTTTCTTGAGCATCGGGTGCAGCCCCTTCAAGCGAGGGCGCATCCGATGTTTCTTTACTCTGGGCGCCGTGATCCGACGAGGGTTTCGAGTGAGAAAATCTCCGAGGCGGAACTTGACAAGGATCTTCGCGCGTTGTTGAAGTTCAAGGTCGACGAAAAAATCCCGGGGAAGTCGCTGACTCCTCCCTTTTCTTCGACGTTGGTCGTACCGAAGGTGTAGATTTGCACACGTAGTGCTTCCCTTTTGTTTTTGTTGGGTGTTTATTTGTGTCCTTTGTTTGCTAACAAAGTTTCTTCTCATCTTGTAGAGCTTCAAAGTGCCGGGCATGGCGCCACCATTGCCCGAAAGGTATCCGAATGCCCTGGATAATGAAGTGGTGGATTCCGTGTCCGAGCTACCATCAGCGTGATCCCCAGCGGAGGATGCCGATGAATCGAGTGAGGACCGTTCGTGCAAGCGATCACGGAGCTCGAGCGAGTCTTCGGATGCTTCAACTCCTCCGACTCCCAGAAATCCTCTGGGCCTTGAGCATCATGATGATGTTCATGGGGGTTCTTCCTCTCCCTTTCCTGCCATTCCTGTGCGGGCTATTGCTCCGCACCCGCCAGCAAAGCGGAAGAAGGAAGAGAAGAAAGAGGAGAAGAAGGAAGAAAAGAAGGAGGAGAAGAGGGCCCGAAGGGCTTCTCCTATCTTTGACCTGAGCGCGTTGGGCTCGTAAGTTTTCTTGTTGCCACTGTTGTCCTTTTCTTTTTATGATGTTTGCACCTGTGCTGATTGGCTTCATATGCAGGCAATCCTCCGACGGCTCTAGTGATGGTGCGAGGGAGATGATGGGGGAGTCGAACATTGCGTCGCCTCCTCCTCAGATGGTGGCGACTTCGGGTGATGTTGCGCTAGTTCTTCCTGTGCAGGAGAGGCTGGTGGTTGCGCCTCAGGATTTCGCAGGCGGGCCTGTGGGTTCGGCTTCGGAGCACGTAAGTTTTTCTGCTTGATGTTACGGGGGGAGCCCCCGAGTGTCTTCGTGTGCTGATGTTGCTTATGCTTCTTTGTGTTGGGCGTAGCCCCCAAGTCCTGCTCTTACTACTATTGCCTGTTGCTGCAGCCTTTTGTCCAAGAGGCCAAGCGGCTGGTGGAGGAACGCCTGACGCTGGAGGCGAAACTGCGGCAACTTCAAGGTATTCGTCTGCCTTGTAGTACTTCTCTTGCTTATCCTGGTCCTGTTCTTTGACGCTTGCTTGTTGTAAATGCATAGGAACATAACGACTCTCTCCGTGAGGTCGATGCTCTGAAGAAGAGCCTTGGCCAATCGAAGCAGAAGGCCGAAGCTGCCGTTGGTGCGAGAGAGCGCCTTGAGCTGGAGCTGACGAAGGCAGCCGAAGCGAAAGAGCGTCTCCAGCAGGAGGCCGCAGATCATGAGGAGCAGCTGGCCACCGTTGCGGCTGCTCGTGAAAAAGGGGTGGCGGAGAAGCTCATGGCTGCTGCCAAGGCTATTTCGGGTGAGCGCTAGCTTTTGTACTTGCTTCTTTTTCTGCAGATCTTCTTCTATGTTGCCTTTCTTCATGTTTTCTTCTTTTTTGTCTCAGATGCCGCAGGCATCAAGTTTGACCGTGGTGCTCTGGAGCACGGGAGTGCTCTAGATGATGCCACTGTAGCGGTCGAAGACCGCTGCAGCACCATTGTCAACTCCCTTGCCAAGGCGAAAGAGGTCCTTGGTCGCTTCTACCAGGAGCTCTTCCCGAAGGGCGCACCCCTTGAAGACGTGGGTGCCCTGGCAGAGGCTCTGTCAGCTGAAGCGCCTGCAGCGTACAAGCGCAAGCAGAAGGGCATCGGCGCGTCCGTCGGGCTGGCGATGGCCATGGCGGCTGGGGCGGAGCTGGACCTGCCCCAGATTACTTCTCGGATGCCGACGGCTGTAGATGGATCCGAGGTAGCATTCGCCGCCTACTCCGCTCGCTGCAGATGATATGGGCCCAAGCTCATTGACTTGCTGTCTGAGTACGCATTGCGGCAGCAGGGCGAGGCCAAAGCTAGGCAGTCTGGTTCTGAGGCGACTCAGTGCCCTCCGCCTTAGGCATAGTAGACGTAGGGTAGCTTGTAGTCTATTTTTGTTGTGAATATCTTTTGTAGTACCATCCTTGTGCCACGTAGTGGCCTTATATAATTTAATGAATTCCTCCGAGTTGTGCTCTATCCTTGGCTGAATGTCTGTGTGCCTTCTTTTTTCTGCTGCTATAGGTTCCTTCGGGTGCTGACCTGGTTGACACTTCATCCGAAAGGCCCTTGCGAGCATCATTGGATGATTCCTCGCAGCTCGCGTTTCTTCGAGATCGCGTGCGCAGCTTGGAGAGAGATTTGCTTGGGTTACGCGGTCGCGCTGACGTTTGGAAATCCAAAGCAGACCGTGGTGCAGCCAGAGAGGAGTATTTGATGGCGGAGCTGGGTCGGTTGTCCGAGCAGTTGCAATGTAAGTTGATCCTCCTTTCGGGCTGTAGCTCAGTTCTTCGGGTGAGCCTGCTGGCCTTACTCTTGTTTTGTACGTTTGTCGCAGGTGCGAATCTTGCTCCGAGGGAATAAAAGGAGCGTATTGCTGTTCGAGTCAATTGCCTGACTCAATAGGACATGGAGGCCGGTGGCTTCTTCTGGATGGATCGTGATCGCGCCGTAGTTCTGGCGACGGTGCAGGATCGTGTCTACCAGATTTCGCGGGTGCTCCGCCAGGTGCAGACATCACTTTCCTCGGTACTGCACGTCATGTTTCCGTTGGATGCCGTGCCAACGACCCTTGCAGGTCTTCTGATGAAGTTTCGGAGTGCCAGCAATGTCAAGGAGCTGGTGCGGCAGCAGCTCGTCGCAGGGGTGAAGGCTGCCTTGTCTCTTGTGAGGGTGCACCGCCCTGATGTAGATTTGGCTGTTGTGGCGACTGGGCCACCTTCTCGACCAGATGGTGGCGAGTGGAACATACGTCCGCATTACGCGGCTGTAAGGCAGTATGCCGAACAGATTGTAGATTTGTTTGAGCAGCGTGCTCAGGTTATTCTGCAGAATAGGTAGGACCTGAAAATAAACAGATAGATGTAAAATTTGTATATTGCGGCTGGGCGTGTATGGGCCCTTTGTTGTAAAGGTTTGCCTGTTGGCGAGCACGCAGTGCTTTGATTTAGTACGTGCCCTTTTCGTTTGTCTGACGTGGTCAGCTACTCAGGTGTACACGTTTTGTCCTCAGTCGATGAAATCGTGAGGTGGGGGGAGCCCCAGAGTGCGTTTGTAGCATGTAATAAAGTTGCAGAGAAATAGTCAACCGAAGGTTGGGGGCGAGACACTTAGCTTTATTTGTAGCGTAATGGAGAAGGTACATGGTTCGGCTGAGTAGCCTTGGCTGTAAGCCTTATCGAAAGTAAAAGGGGGTACATTGCTATGGCTAGAATCGTCGCAGGTGCGAGATGTTCCATGGGTTGGAGTATGCGACTCCAGACTCCACGTGCTTGAGGCGATAGGCGCCACCTGGGATGACCTTGGTGATGGCATAGGGTCCTTCCCATGGTGACTCGAGTTTATTCGGTCGCTTTTGCTTGAGTCGCAAGACGAGGTCTCCTTCGACGAAGGACCTTGGGCGCAGCCGGCGGCTGTGATAGTTGCGGAGACTCTGCTGGTACACCGCTGATCGAGCTCCTGCTATATCCCGTGCTTCGTCAAGTGTGTCGACGGCGTCTTCGAGTGCAGCCGTGGATTCGGCTTCGCTGTAAGCGACGACTCGTGGAGCCCGGTGGCGTACTTCGGCTGGTAGCACGGCCTCAGCTCCGTGCACCATGAAGAATGGTGTGTAGCCGGTGGAGCTGTTTGGCGTTGTCCGTAAGCTCCACAGGACAGACGGTAGCTCTTCCGTCCAGTTTCCGGCTTTGTGCTCGAGTGAGCTCATGAGGCGCTTCTTGATGCCAGCGCCGATGAGACCGTTGGCCTTTTCCACTTGTCCGTTTGTTTGCGGGTGTGCCACTGAGGCATACGTGATGTTGATCCCGAGGCCTTCGCAGAAGTCCTGGAATTCTTCGGAGATGAAGTTCGATCCGTTGTCGGTGATGATGCTGTGCGGTACGCCAAATCTGTAGACAATGGATTCGAAGAATTTGACGGCGGTTTTGCCCTTCTGGTTGGTGACTGGCATTGCCTCGATCCACTTGGTGAATTTGTCGACTGCGACCAGGAGGAAGACGTGTCCTCCCTTCGAGGATTTTGGCAGTTTGCCGATCATGTCGAGGCCCCATTGGGCAAAAGGCCAGGCTATGGGTATGGGTCGAAGTTCGGACCCAGGTGCGTGCGGTTTGTCGGCGAACCGTTGGCACCTGTTGCATCTTCGGACGATGTCCTTCGCGTCGCTCATGGCCGTTGGCCAGTAGAATCCTGCTCGCAGAGCTTTGGCGACGAGGGAGCGACTGCCTGCATGGTGGCCACAGATGCCTTCGTGGATATCTTGGAGTATGGCTTTGCCGTCATTGATGGTGACGCACCGTTGTAGTACGCCTGTAATGCTGTGTTTGTACAGCTCGCCGTTGATGATGGTGAAGGCTTTTGACCGACGAGATATGCGCCGGGCATCTGTCGGGCTGTCTAGCAATTCTCCGTTTATCAGGAACTGGAGGTATGGACGTGTCCAAGTTTCGTCGACTGCCATGGCCTGCATCAGGTTGACCATGGCAACTTCGGTATCCAGCTTTTCGGGTCCTTCATGACCTTCGGGTAGTGTAGCTCCCGAGTGTTCTTCTTCTTCGGGTGATCCTTTGGGGAATTTTCGCTTGATGGATGGCACGCAGATCTGTTCGAGGAACACACCTGGTGGTACCTTTGCACAAGTGGAGCCGATATTGGCGAGTCTATCGGCCTCCTCATTGCTCTCTCTTCCAACGTGCCGAAGTTCGCAGCCGTCGAATTCTCCTTCGAGTGCGTTGTATAGCGCGCGGTACGCGATCATGTTTTCGGCGTGTGCATCGCACTCATTCATCGTCTGCTGTACGACAAGGATGGAGTCACCGTAGATGACCAGGCGCGTTGCGCCACATATTTTTGCCATCTTCATGCCATGGATGAGGGCTTCGTATTCGGCCTCGTTGTTGGAGGCTCTGAATTTCATCCGAAGGACGTACTTCATCTTGTCACCTTGCGGGGAGGTCAGTATGACTCCTGCCCCTGCTCCGGCTTCGCGTTTGGAGCCGTCAAAATGCATTGTCCAGGACTGCGACATGTCTGGGGTGTCAGGCAGCTGCAGCTCCATCCAATGCACCAGGAAGTCCGGAAGGACTTGAGATTTGATTGCGTGTCGCTTCTCGTAGATGATGTCCAGGGGTGATAGTTCAATGCCCCACAAGGCTACGCGTCCTGTGGCCTCTGGGTTATTCAGGATGCTGTTTAGGGGCGCCTCGTTGACGACCATCACCTGATGCTCCTGGAAGTAGTGGCTCAGTCGTCGAGCCGTCATGAACACGCCGTAGGCCAGCTTCTGGTAGTGTGGGTACCGCTGTTTTGTTGGAGTGAGAACCTCGCTGAGGTAGTAAATTGGGCGTTGTACCCCGTGGGTCTTGCCTTCTTCGGGTCGTTCGACCACGAGTACTGTGCTGACCACCTGGTGTGTGGCTGCTATGTACAGCAACAGGGGTTCACGCTCTTTTGGCGTGACCAAAACGGGCGAGGTGGAGAGGAGCCGTTTGAGGCTTTCGAATGCGTTGTTGGCTTCTGGTGTCCACTCGAATTTGTCTGCCTTGCGCAGCAGCTGGTAAAATGGTAGGGCCTTCTCGCCCATGCGGCTGATGAACCTGCTTAGTGCCGCTACTCGCCCTGCGAGCTGCTGAACGCCCTTGAGGTTTTTCGGCTTCTCCATTGTCATGATAGCTTTGATTTTCTTCGGGTTCGCTTCGATCCCTCGTTGAGAGATGAAGTACCCAAGCAGCTGACCCGAGGGGACGCCGAAGGCGCACTTTTCTGGATTGAGCTTGATCCTGTAGCGATCAAGGTTGTCGAACGTCTCGCGGAGATCGTCGATAAGTGTTCTTGCCTCCTTGGTTTTTATGACTATGTCGTCGACATAGACTTGGACGTTGCGACCGATCTGGTCCTTGAGGCAGGCCTGCATGCATCGCTGGTACGTGGCACCCGCGTTCTTTAGCCCGAAAGGCATTGTGTTGTAGCAGTATACTCCGAACGGTGTGATGAACGTCGTTTTCTCCTGATCTTCGACCTTGAGTCGAATCTGGTTATAGCCTGAGTAGGCGTCGAGGAAGGAGAGTTTCTCACACCCTGCAGTCGAATCGATGATCTGGTCGATCCGAGGAAGAGGGAAGTGGTCCTTAGGGCAATGCTTATTTAGTGACGTGAAGTCCACGCACATCCGCAGGATGTCCGTGTCCTTCTTCGGGACCATCACCGTGTTTGCCAGCCACTCGCTTTCCTTGATTTCCCGGATGAAGTCTGCTGCGAGTAATCTGTTGATCTCCTTGCCGATAGCTTCGGCTCGTGGCTCTGACAGTCTTCGGATGGACTGCTTGACTGGCTTGGTGTCTGGGAAGACATTGAGTGCGTGCTCGGCGAATTCCCTGGGAACTCCTGGCATGTCCGCAGGACACCAGGCGAAGATTTCCCAGCGCTCACGGAGGAATTCAACGAGCACGCCTTCCTATGCAGTGCTGAGGTCGTTGGCGATCAGCGCCGTCTTGGAGGCATCCATTGGATGGACCTGCACTTTCTTGGTGTTGATGGTGGAGTCGAAAGACATGCCGGGTGCGTTCTGCTTTGTGACTGGGGGTAGCCCATTGTCCGTCACCTCGCGGAGCCTTACAAGCTCTTCTTGCAAGCCGAAAGACTGGGAGATTTTGTTGAAATCCCTGTCGCATTGGTCCGATCGGGTGAAGCTCCCGTGGACTGTGATGACGCTCCTTGGTCCTGGCATCTTGAGTAGTAGATATGCGTAGTGTGGGACGGCCAGGAACCTTGCGAATGCTACACGTCCCAGGATGGCATGGTATTGCGACGGCCAGTCCACCACTTCGAATTCTAGGCGCTCCTGCCGAAAGTTGTCCGGCTTCCCGAAGATGACGTCGAGCCCTATTTTGCCCAGGGGAAGATGCCCTTCCCTGGGACAATGCCGTGGAACGTTGTGTCTGATTGTTCCAGGCTGCATTGCGGGATCCGCATAGCTGCTAGAGTGCTTGCGAACATTAGGTTGATGCCGCTGCCGCCGTCCATGAAGACGCGACTCATCTCGAAGCCTCCGATCTGCGCCTCCAGCACCAGGGCAGCATGACCTGGGCGAGGGATCTGGCAAGGGTGATCCGCGCGAGTGAATGTGATGCAGGACTCCGATCCGCTGAGGTACTCAGGGATTGCAGGCGGAGTTGCCACGGCCAAGTTGATTTGTCGGGTGATTTTCTTCTGCACCCTGTTGGTGGGGCGTCCCTTTTGGATCATATTTAGCGCTCCCTTTAGTGGGGGGTATGCGACCCCGGCGTTGTTTTGCACTGGTGCGATTGGTTGATTTGGGCCTCCAATAGGCAGCGGTGGAGGAGCTCCGTGTGCTATTTCGCCTGGCGCAGGTGCGTTTCCGAACGCAGGAATTGGAGCTTGTTGCCTTATCTGCATCATGCCTTCGCTGAGTTTCTAGAACTCGCGGCAGTCCTTGAGCATGTGGCTAGCTTTCTTTTTGCCATCTTGTTTGTCGATGTAGAAGTGGATGGTGCATGGACCCGAAAGTTTGTCGAATGCTGAGGGTCCGTTGTCGCGGTCGCGGCGTTGCCACGACTGCGTTGGTCGTCCGTTATCGCGGAAGTTTCCGCTGCGGTATCCTCCGATGTTGCGGCTGTTGTCGTTACGGCGGTCGGTGTAGCCGCCTGCGACCATGTCGGGTCCGTCGCGGTCCTCGTAGACGCGCGATCTCCTCTTGCTGTGGCGTTCGCGTCTTCGGCCGTAGTCGTCTTCTTCATCTGATTGCGCCCGCTGGATGCAATCTTCGCCGTCTGCCCAACTGTTGGCGATTTCCATGAGCTGGTCGAGTGTCTTGGGCTTTACACGTCCAAGTTTCTCCTTGAAGTCTAGGCGCTTGACGCCGTCCCTGAAGGCGTCGATGGCCCTTTCTTCGGAGATGTGCGCTGCGGAGTTCTTGGTTGTAGACCAGCGTAGTATGTACGAGCGAATAGATTCACCTGTTCTCTGAGTGCAGGCTCGCAACTCTTCGATTGAGGCGGGCCTCTTGCTGGTGCCTTTGAAATTTCGGATGAAGCTATAAGCAAGCTCCTCCCAGCTTCGGATGGATCCTGATGATAGGCTGCTAAGCCAGACCCGCGCCGCGCCTGTCAGCTGCAGCTGAAGGCATTGCATGGCAGTTTCTTTGTTGCCTCCGTGAAGCTTGACGGATGACAGATGGTCACTAAGCCAGGACTTTGGATCTTGCGTGTCGTTGAACTTCGGAGTATCCGAAGGAAGCTTGAAGTTGTGTGGCATCTGTGTTCGCCGGACGGATCTGCTGAAGCATCGAGCCCCGCAGAGTTCTCCTTCGTCTTCATCCATCTCAGATTCAGACGAGCATGCGCGTTTGGCGCGTGCTTTGTCGATCTTGCGCTGTGTAAGCTTGTCTCTGGCGTCGTAGTCGTGTTTATGGCGGTGCGAGCTCTTCTTCCTTCGAGGAAGATCATGTTCCTCTTCATCTTCGGATGAGGGAGTGGGGCTCCGGTCGCGCCTGGCCGGAGCTTTCTTCTTCGGCTCCGTAGGAGCGTCTTCGTGGAGCGCAGCTCCAATTAATCCTAGTCCGGTGAGTGCGGACCTATGCATGGCCTTTTTAGGGTCCCCCTCCGGAGGTGGGTGAGCCGCGAGATACGCAGTGGCTGCCATGATCGCAGCTTGTGGCGTCTTCGGGATGATGTTGCCGTCAGCGTCTATATCCATGAACGATGTGTGGAGAGTTCGGGTCACGTCACGCCGCTCCTTCGGGTCCATGTTTTCCACCCGAGAGTGGTGCTTGTTTCCCTGGTTTCCGTTTGTGCTAGAGCCGGGTCCTTTGGCGGAGAGCGCAGCTCGTCGCGCGCTGGACTCGGAGGCTGCTTGCTTGCGTTTGTCGAGCGTTTCCTGCATCTTGACTTGTTTCTTGTGCTCCTCGATGAGGAGGTAGTGATATGCCATTAGTAGGTCACGTGAGGAGTCCAGAGGTAGGACTATTTCTCCTGCAACGGCGCGGCGTGCTTCGACCCATCCTTCTTTGCTAAGTTGGATGAGGTGGTCCCTGTTTTCGCCGTTGCCACCTTTTTCGCCGTTTCCGTCCTGCGGGTTGGGGTTGGGCGGCGGGTTAGGCGTTTCCTCGTCGGTTTGGATGACTGCAGCGCACAGATAGCGCCTGTAGATTGGTTGGCTGCTGCCGCAGCTTTCGGATCCGGAACCGTAGGTCCCTTCATCCGAAGGTGGATCGCGCAGATCGGAGTTGCAGCAGCTGCTGCTGTAGAACTCATCTGTTGATGGTGACGTGCGTAGCACGGGATGTGGGCCCCATGAAGCGGGCCTGATTGACGGCACGGGCACCCGCTCAGGGAGGCGGAGGGTGCCAGTTTGTCCCACCTGGAAGCAGAAGCTCCCGAACAGAATTTCGAGTCCGTCGCCTACGGGCTCGAAATCCTTTATGGTATCCGGCGAGTGGGCGGTGAAGTCAAAAGCGCCGAAGAGGAGGTGATTCTCCGTCGCCGTGGAGTTGTAGATCGATCGGGTCGGAACCGTCACGACCGCACAATCAGCAGCCCCAATCCCCACGGACGGCGCCAATTGACGAGGTTTAATCTCGTCAATGCCCATTGTTATGGACTTGGGGTTTTGGAGAAGATGGGGATGCTGGAGATCGTGGCACGGTTAACAGACAAGCAACCAGGGGACACGAGATTTACCCAGGTTCAGGCCCCCGGAGGGAAAACCCTACTCCTGCTTGTCTGCTCTTTTATTACGGCGGAACCGAGGGTTACATGGTGCGCAGATTCGATCTGGCGTGGATGCATGAAAGTATGAGTCGAGTTGTCTCCCTAGGACGTGCCCTCCTGGCCTTTATATAGACTTAGGCAGGTCCCGGGCGTAGTCCTAGTCGGTTACAAGTTGTATTCAAACCCTAATCTTGCTCTCCAAGGATCCGAAGGCGTCATGGGCCTTGGCCACCCGGAAATCTTCATGGGCCAGCGTATGTCTGCCGTGGGCCTTCCTTGGGCTGGACTAGGTATGCTGAAGTTACGTACCCGTAGGGTATAACCATGTCACACACAGACGATATGGTTTAGCAAAATCATGGTCAGTTGCATAAAGTGCACAAATAGCTTCTAATCCAGGAATTTCAACATCAAGATTGGTTAATAGCATGTTCTTCCTAGATAGAGCATCAGCAACAACGTTTTCTTTTCCCTTCTTATAGTTAATGATGTAAGGAAAAGACTCAATGAACTCAACCCATTTAGCTAATCTTCTATGCAAGTTTGATTGAGCTTTCAAGTATTTCAATGCTTCATGATCAGAATGTATGATGAATTCTTTTGGCCACAAATAATGTTGCCAAACCTCAAGTACTCTAACAAGTGCATACAGTTCTTTATCATAGATAGAATAATTCAAACGAGCACCAGCCAATTTCTCAGAAAAATAAGCTATAGGCCGACCCTCTTGCATCAAAACGCCACCTATGCCTATACCACTAGCATCACATTCAACTTCAAATTGCTTCAAAAAATCAGGTAATGCGAGTAATGGTGCAGAAGTAAGCAAACGTTTTAATGTATCAAATGCAATGTCTTGAGCCACGCCCCATACAAAAGGAACACCTTTCTTTGTCAAATCATTTAATGGTGCAGCAACGGTGCTAAAATCTTTCACAAAGCGCCTATAGAAACCAGCGAGACCATGGAAACTACGCACTTGACTAACATTCATCGGAGTAGGCCAATTCTGAATTGATTCAATTTTAGATTGATCTACCTCTACTCCATGCTTAGAAACAACAAATCCTAGGAATATGACCTTATCTTTTGCAAATATACACTTCTCAAGATTAGCATACAGTTTATTATCACGTAACACTTGCAAAACTTGTCTAATATGAGTTCAATGCTCAGATTCGGTGTGGCTGTATATGAGTATATCATCAAAGTAAACAACCACGAAACGACCAATAAACTCTCTCAAAACATGATTCATCAAACGCATGAAAGTACTAGGTGCATTAGTAAGACCAAATGGCATAACTAACCACTCATACAAACCGAATTTAGTTTTGAAAGCAGTTTTCCATTCATCCCCTTCTTTCATCCTAATTTGATGATAACCACTACGCAAGTCAATTTTAGAGAAAACAGCAGCACCACTCAATTCATCTAGCATATCCTCTAAGCGTGGAATAGGATGACGATATCGAATAGTGATGTTATTAATCGCTCTACAATCAACACACATGCGCCATGTACCATCTTTCTTAGGAACTAAAATAACAGGAACAACACAAGGGCTAAGAGAGACACTAATGTATCCTTTATCCAGCAACGCTTGTACTTGCTTCTGAATTTCCTTAGTTTCTTCGGGATTAGTCCTGTAAGGTGCACGGTTGGGAAGTGTGGCGCCAGGAATTAGGTCCACTTGATGTTCTATACCACGCAATGGGGGCAAACCTGCGGGTACGTCTTCTGGAAACACATCCCCAAAATCCTGCAAAACATAAGAGACACCAAGAGAAATAGGGGTCATGTCGTTAGAAACCAATACCTCGCCCTTATACATGAGCACAAGTGGCATGGCTGTAGGATCCTCACGAAACTCTCTCATATCCTCCTTGGTGGCTAGTATCAATAAACCAGGCACTCTCTCACTTTTCGTTATATCACTCAATTTAGGCTCAATTACATCAGGAACAGATGTTACACAGTCTCGCCGAGTGGTAGTATCTTTCTTCAAGTTCACCTCTATCTTCTGGCGAGAATCATTCACAATTTCTTGTGGTGTCATTGGCTGCATAGTAATCTTCTTTCCTTTGAATTCCAAGTGATATGTATTGGCTCGGCCATTGTGTTGCACATGGCGATCATAGAGCCAAGGCCGACCCAATAGTAGGTGACAAACAGTCATAGGAACCACATCAAAATCAATAGAATCTTTGTATGGCCCTATTTGAAAATTCACACGTACCATATGATTTACCTTCATCTCACCATTGTTGCTCAACCATTGTATGTAGTATGGCTTGGGATGAGGTAAATATGTCAAATTCAGTTTGGCACATAGTTTCTTACTTGCAAGATTTCTGCAGCTACCTCCATCAATAATCACCTTGCAAGCTTTGTTTTGTCCAACTAGAGCTTTTGTTTGGAACAAGTTGCAACGCTGGGATTCCTCAACCGGTTGCACACTAAGTACACGTGAAGATACGACAATAGTGGGTGCACGCTCAGCATATGCATCAGCACCATCCTCGCCATCATCAATATCATCCTCAGAAGCTTCATCTCCACTTTCTACTTCACCTTGTTCATTAACAAACATAACCTTGCTGTTTGGACAATCCTTCTTGTAGTGACCTCTGCCTCCACAAGTATGACACACCACATCACGAGTACGTGCAGTAGACATGTTGGAACCCGAGCTAGCAGCAGGAACAGCGGGTTTCTGAGCATTAGAACCAAACGAAGGTGTACTTGCTGGTTTGGCCGATGGTGTAAACGGAACAACAGCTGGTGGCGTGACTATAGGAGGTGTAGATCTGGCCGAAAATCTGCTGGAGGATGGAAAACGAGCGCGTGACTTTGCCTCTTCTGCCAACTGGGATTCGGCCTCTCTAGCATGATGCAACAACTCATTCATGGTCTCATACTTGTGATGACGAACAATGCTCTTGATTGGTAACTTCAGATTGTTTAGGAATCGCTGCATGGTCATCTCAATGGACTCACGAACTCGAGCATGCTGCATAAGCATCTCCATCTCCATGTAGTACTCATCAACTGTCATGGTGCCTTGCTTCAATTGCGTCAATTTATCAAAAACTGATCGCAAGTAGTTGGTTGGTACGAAACGTGCCTTCATGATTTGCTTCATCTCACGCCAATCCATCACAGGAAGTTCATTGTCCTCCCTCCTATGTTGCACAAGAGCATCCCACCAACGCAAAGTATAACCATCAAATTCAGATGCTGCAAGCTTGACCTTCTTATCTTCTGGATAGTCAAATAATCGCCAGAGTTTCTCAATCTTCAATTCCCAGGTGAGGTAGTCTTCAGGATCAGTGGAACCATCAAACTTAGGAATCGAGAATTTTGGCTTGCCCAAACCGTCATCAGTAGCTTGGTTGGGCACACGTGGACCACGCCCAAGATGGGCAAACCCACGACCATGAGCAGGTGCATGGACAGGGGGAATAGCACGTCCCCTACCAACATGTGGAGCAGCATCAACAGCGCTACCCTCATCGAAATCATCAAAGGCATCATCATGTTGAGGATCTTCCCTTCTATGCAAGGCGGCTGTCAAACCCTCAATGGACTGCTGCAAAGTAGTGACATTGACATTGAGCGTAGCCACTTGCGTTTAGATAGTATCAACTGTCCCAACATGCTGATCCAATCTCATATTCATATCTTGGAGATTCTTGTCAATGGCATCTGTCATGTTAGTAAACACACGTGTCAAGTGGGATTTCAAAGCCTCATATTCACGCCAATTGACGAGCTCCTCATCCTTCTTTTTCTGCACACAACATCATCATCACTAGAAGACATGATTAGTAGGTTAGTGCAAAAATCAAAATATGTATGGTGGAAACTCTCACAACTCACTCACAACTAATAAGAAAGGAGATCTTACCGTTCCAAAGTGAATAGAGATGCTCTACCAAACGAAATCAAAGACTGATGCACTTGATGTGATGAAGTGAATATCAAAGGTATAGAGAACAATCTCAGGGCACACGGGTTATTTAAGGTGGAGCTATAGGTATGGTACCCTATCTACACCGCAAACAAGTCCTAGTGCTGATCATACAAAAACCCAAGAAACACACACGGTGGAGATAAACGTGGCAAAGCAATTTATGAACAGGAATATTGCAATGCACAAGAGAGACGCTAGTAATAGCTCAAATAGAACAGGCACAAGATTGCTCAATCTACCAGTGCTATACAACAAGGCCTCCAATATTGCACACTTCTATATCTCTTTTTTTTGTCAGGCTTGTAGCTCTTTTCTCTTTTTTTATACTGATTCTCTTTTCTTTTTTTTCCACTATATTACTCAATGCAAACGACCACAGCAACTTATAATAGAACTGGGCCGGATAGTTCGGTTGATATGGGCCAGATAGTCCGGTTGATATGCGTCGGAGACTCCGTTTGGGCTGGATAGTCCGGTGTGATTCGGCCGGATAGTCTGGTTTTGCCTGTCGAAAAATTTCTGCACTGCAAATCCTAATGAGCAGCCTGTCGGAGCAAAGCAACTAGTCTCGTGGGTACGTTCCTAGGCACAGATGCTGTAGATAGGCTGTGTCTATGGTATGCAAACAAAGGTACGCTATGTGGACTCGGAAAAACGATTAAACACTTGCGGAAACGGTAATGATGGGAACAACGAAAAACAAGATCAAAACCCTAAACCTAGACACAAACGGAAACTAGACTCCTACAAGGAAAACCTGCAAATCGGATCTACGAGAAGATACAATCAGCAACTAAAACTTGAAAACGATACAATCTAGTCTATGGCAAATCTTTTTGTAAGGCTTTTTCTGTATAGGACGAAAACACTCTCTAATCTATGGATGGATTTGTGGATGCTTATCGAGGCAACACTAGAAATCTGATACCAAGATGATATGGGGTGGCCCGATCTTCTCAGTAAGCGGATGGCAATGATAATGGTGGATGATACATAACTAGCATGTAGCTATGAACTCTCCCGCTCGATCCCTGATGCCAATGCAACAGCTCTCGAACCTTTTAGGATATTCACAACACCACGCTCTTGCGCATGCAGCCGTGACCACGAACGGTAGTATGCAATCTACTAATTCCCAATGGAACAACAGATCACACTCAATTATAGTTGGTAGATTCGAACACAGGATAATTCCAGAGGTTCTATGAAAGAAACAACTCCAAAATATTTTAACGTGGTCTTAACCCTAACTAGAGGCCGTCCCATAGCTTATAAGGGCGGCTGGAGCGACCAGAAACCGAAACTAAACGCAAACGACTCAAACTGATACAAACCGACTCGGACCAGATTCGGTCGGCGGGCGGACACTCCGGTCAAATTCGGCCGGACAGTCCGGTCAGGCCGGACACTCCGGGTAAAGTGTGCCGAACAGTCCGGTCTGGCCGAAAACTTTGAAGTTTCCGGGTGGCATCCGTGTAGTGTCCGAACTGGCATACTGAATGTCCACGCTAGTTTGCCTCTCGACCAGGCCGGACAGTCCGGGTGGATCTGGCCGGACACTCCGGTCGTGGCAGATCTTTTTGCCTTTGTCTTGATGATCTTCTCTTGCGCCTTCCTCCTGCTCCTCCCTCGCGCATCCTTGGGCGATCATCATGTTGGACTTCTCTTGTATCCCTTCTCCTCCTCGCACCATGCTTGTTTCTCCAACGAACCTGATCATACATAAATGCATAGACTTAGGTAGTATAAAGTTCTCATCAATCAAAGTACCGGATTCGTTTAGGAGTAAATTCACCTGTTGTTCTAGTAGCTTAGCACGAGCTCTTGTAATAGGTCCAATTCTAATCTCATTGGACTGATCCTTTTTTGCAATAGTTGTAGCATCTTCAGTAGTCATTGGGGTAGGTGTAATTGTAGGGATGTCCTCATCAACCTTCCTCTCTCTCTTTTCCAAACTTAACGTTTTAAAAACCCCAAGGCGTGAGTAATATCGCCATTGGGTGGGATTTTAGGAACTTGGTGCGAAATATCCAAGTGCTAGGCTGATTGGGCACTTGGTGAGTAATATCCACGTGTTCCATTCGACCCTATACTACTTATCAAAGTTTATAAAGTAGGGAAAATCTCCTCCTCTTTTCTTCTTACATTGAGAAAATTGGCTTTATGCAAATGAACCCCAAAGACTACTCTTAGCCTTGCATGTAGAGATAGACTTACTCTTTCCTTGGTGTAATTTGCCAATACATTCAAAATATTGATCCAACTTGTTGGTTACACGTCTTATGTGCAGAATCCGAAGACTGAAAGGTGCGTAGGGATCGTGGGTCTTCACGCAACTAGCCTGAGGCGTTGATGGACTCAAGTTTTACTTAGTTTCCGCTGTTTTATTTGAGCCAGCTATAAGCTATGCAAGTTGTAATAATTATACTCTGGATTATTCGTGTAATAATGACTTGTATTTTACATGATATTCATTGACTGTGAAGTGCTAGCTATTGATCCAGGGACTAGCATGTTAATCACAGGGACTTAGGATCCTTAGCGATCCTAGGTCGCAACATGTCCCTCCATCCATCTTGTCGAATTCGGGACGCTGAAATCGAATTGTCCATGGACTCTTGCTGTCTCACACCGTCTGCGCTGATTCCGACTGCCACCGCGGAATAAAACAATGCCACCCTGATTGATCTGCTCCTGTCGCCGGCCTCTGCCCTCTCCCCCAGAACAGATCTGAGACAACCCTGCCAGCTCCTTGCACGATAATCGGCAAATATTCCATCTTCCTTTAGATCAACAATCTGCAGCCTCCAAGCTCGTTCTGATACCACTTGTTACAATCGTAGACGCTCAAATTAATCTACCGAGGATAAGCAATCACACAACACGATGACAACACACAGCATGATGACAACACCAAGATTTGTTAATGCAGTTTGGCAAATTGCCTACTCTGCGGGACATGACTACATGCGCTCCTCCCATTGATACCGATGCACCGGCCCCCTTAGTCGGCGGCACAAGCCGACAGCTCTCCTTGCACGCTGCTATCAAGTTATCATCGGTTACATTGTGTGGCATCCCTCATATTATATGGAAGGTCTAGACTACAAGAGTCCGACTATAATACTACTCGTATCCTATCCACAATACAACACAAGTCCAAATGTAACCTAACTCGTACACTAATATTTGAACAAATACAACACCAGGCGCTTTCAGACCTTTTTTTGTTATAAGAATAAGAAAAAAAACATAATATATATTATAAAAATAACACAAGCATCTATTTGCAAATCGGCTGATTATTTTTTAAGTCGATGAGATTTAGCAGTGATTTTCTACTTAACGACAAGATAAGAGATATGACCGATATAAAACTTTAAAAAAACTGTAGCATCTCATCGTGGACGCTGGGATACACGGTGCTCCTATAGATTGAACATAGCCAGGTAGCCTCATCAATAGAAACTAATTTATCCGGTGATATGCAGAGAATGTCTTTGAAGTTTGAAAATGGTGGAGGCGATTTGGTCGCATATGTAGAAATCTTTTTCATTATCATAGTGGATCTTCGAAAAAACAGACTTTATATCGACTAAGGTATATACTTCGACTTTCATGCGCTAGAACTTTAGCTCGTAAACATAAAAGCACGGTATGAACTTTTATGCAACGGTTAGGTTCGGCATTTCTTTTTTCTTCCAAAGGTAAAACCAATGAAAAGCTTTTCAATATCCGTAGACGAAGATAGTGGCGACACAATAGTAGCAAAGGTTGCACGTCAGAATTTGTATGACCCAGGGCCAGGAGGAGTCCATGGGCCTGTCTCTCTCTCTCTCGCCAGTTGGTGAGCCGTGTTAAATGAGGAGATATGGACACAGGGGAGAGGATGAACATCGATCCTTATTTACTGCTGGTTCGTCGTCTCCCGCGAAGTTGCAAACCGGTGCGCCAGATCAGCTGGTCGAGCCAGAGGGCAGAGGCCTCCCCCAGAGTTCTATATAAACACGCGCGCCCTTGGCGCAGAAACCCACACGTCGCCATAGATGAATTAAACCAAGACAGGAGAAGAGAAGTATATATACGCAGCAGAGACGTGCTCTCGTGTGAGGCGCGGTAATGGCGGTGCAGGGGGGCGAGGGCCAGCAGAAAGAGGAGGGGAAGGGGAGGCGCGGGGGGGCGCACCCACTACTGCGTGGGTGGAGGCGCGACGGCAGCAAGTACACGCACGGGATGCACCCTACGCAGATGGAGGCGCTCCGTGCCATCTGCGGCGCGTTCATCCCCTCGCTGCCGGCTGAGGAGGCCGCTGGCGCCGGCGGACGCGCCGACCCGCCCGGAGGCAAGGACCTCGAGCGTTTCTACCTCGCCTCCGCCGCCGACGGCACCATCCCCGACGAGGTACGGTGATCCAACTCACGTGGTCGTTCCTAGCCAATTAGTCTAGTCAATCCTTGGTTCAATCGCCGTGATACTCTTCTCTGGTGTTTATCCAATTAATTACCACTAGATTCGTCCGCGTGTCGTGTCCTCGCTGATTGCTCTGCCAGCAGTGTCGTTTCAATCTCACGTCTCACCTCATGGACGGACCATTTTTAATTCCTACCAGTGTGAATTCATCAACAAAAAAGAAAAAAAAAACACTGCCAATTTTTCTTTTGTGCATCAGCCGGCCGATTTTGTGCCCACATTCACGTGGAAGTTCGGTGGCTGATAATGTGTAGTTCGTTGTGTTTTTTTTTCTTTTCTTTTCCCGACAAAATAGGTTGCCGAACTGATGGTGACGCGGTGCGTTCGGGAGGCGGCGCTGCTGGCGTGGGTGGTCCTCTGGATGCTGAGCACGAGGGTGGGCACGCTGCTACTGTGCGGCAGGCTGAGCTTCTCCGGCGCCGCCGGGGAGTCCCCCTCCGTGCGCCGGTTCGCCGACATGCCGCTGGAGCGTCGGGAGGCTACGCTGCAGCGGTGGAACAGGACGCGTTGGCTCTTCCCGCTCAGGATCGTCTTCACCCTTGTCAAGATTCTCTCACACTACGTCTTCTACGCCATGGTAAGCTTTTTATATACTTATTAGTAGCTACTTTTGTTTTCTACAGCTTCTTGGTATTTTACTACGTACAGTTTGGAGCAAGGGTCTGACACACTGGCTGACCTGCCATGATGGTCACACACTCGCAATAAATTGACCATTGCGACCAGTGTCTTGTGATTCTGGGTCCTTTATAGTAGGCCTCAACGGAAAATAATCAGACACCTGACCATGTTTTTGTTTCAACGTCAAAAAATATAGTATACAATAGGGCCATGTTTTCTTTAGTTTTTTGGGAAACTAGGAGCCAGCACAAACCATTCAGAACACGATATGCAGAAATGTACCAACACCACCTTAAGACTGGAAGTGGAAGTAGTAACCGAGTCCTAGTACAACAGGCTGCTTCCAGTACTAGTTGCTAAATTGGCCGTGCATTCAGAGGCGATACTCTTGGAATTAATAGGACAGCTCGGCGAGAGGGGCCTGCCTGCATACAGCTCTAAATTCATGCCCAGAATCCGTTTGATCTGCTACTACTCTACTTACTAACTGAATCCGGCCTTCACACTACTTGTGTTTGCAAGTCTCGTGCAATACAACCCTGCACACGGATTTATTTATTTTCGGCTAGGGAAGCACTCTTCCATTCTGTTGCCTGAAACCAAGGAGTGTATCTTGCTTTGAAACATGGCCGGACAGACAGAGACAGACCCTCCTCGGAGTTGGTTAAAATACTTGCTGTTCCTATCAATCTTTTTGGTGGCGAGACTATATGCTACGTCCAGTCACCGTCTGCTTAATTAGTTAGACACATTGCGTAAGGCACCCTCTTGAAAAGGCAAGATTTTCCTGTCAGCTATGTTTCTCATATATATGTAGACGTATCGTCCGTGACAAAATAAAAGGCGAAATCATATACGTATTCTTCTTCTTCTTCTGAACAGCCGCATACCCCTGATGACTCCACAGCCGGAGCATCGAACCATCTACCCCCTACCCTTTCTACGGGACTCCACAAGTTCCATTTTAAACATAAAGCCAGACCTGAACAATAAAAACTACAAAACACTTGCGGTTTATATCGGAATGATCGAACAAAACTTTGTACCTGCACTCTGCAGAAGATGGTGTAGTTTTAAACCAGTTTGCCCGACGTGCAGGTGAACGAGAAGTCACAGAATCCACACTGGAATGCGATTGGATACAGAGTGGAAGAGTGGCGGGAAGAGCAAGCAGAACCGCTGGCCCCAGCGCATGCACGGTCGCGGCCATTGGACAGTGGCGTTGTGGAAACCAGGGCGCTAAACGACACCACCCTCCTCAGGTCACTCGCGGACAGGGGGCTCGCCGCGAAGCCGGGCTCGTCGGACGCGCATCATACGGTGCAGTGCGACGCCGTCATCGTCGGGTCCGGCTGCGGCGGAGGCGTCGCCGCCGCGATGCTTGCGTCCTCAGGGTACAAGGTGGTCGTCATTGAGAAGGGTGACTACTTCACTGCGGATGACTACAGCTCTATCGAGGGCCCGTCCATGGAGCGCCTCTTCGAGAGGGGCGGTATCTTCTGCACGTCGAACGTGACAACTATGCTATTCACGGGGGCGACGGTCGGCGGTGGCTCCGCGGTGAACTGGTCGGCATGCATCCGCACGCCGGGGGAGGTCCTGCAGGAATGGTCGCGAGAGCACGGGCTCCCATTGTTTGCGAGCCCCGGGTATGAGCAGGCCATGGACGCGGTGTGCACCCGTCTCGGCGTCACCGACGGGTGCCTGCAGGAAGGGTTCCAGAACAAGGTGCTACGCCGCGGGTGTGAGGCGCTCGGGCTTCCCGTTGATGCCGTTCCGCGCAACTCGTCGGATGGACACTACTGCGGGAGTTGCAATTTCGGTTGCCCCACCGGCGACAAACGAGGCACCGACACGACGTGGCTCGCCGACGCTGTCAACCGCGGTGCGGTGGTCCTTACCGGGTGTAAGGCCGATCGCTTCATCCTCGAGAGCAACAGCGGCAAGAACGGCCGGAGCAAGAAGTGTGTCGGCCTGTTGGCAACGTGCCTCAGCAATGGCATCACCAAGAAGCTGCACATCCAGGCGAAGGTGTCCATCTCGGCTTGTGGGGCGCTCATGACACCGCCTCTGCTGCGCAGCAGCGGGCTCAAGAATAGGCACATTGGCCGGAACCTTCACCTCCACCCGGTATCCATGGCTTGGGGTTACTTCCCAGAGAACAAGCAGGGAGCGCCGATCACCGGCAAGTCCTACGAGGGCGGCATCATCACAAGCATGCATCGCGTCACGGAGCGCACCATCATCGAGACGCCGGCGCTGAGTCCTGGAGGCTTTGCGGCCATGGTGCCCTGGGAGTCTGGCCGCGACATGAAGGAGCGCATGCGCCAGTTCGCGCGCACGGCGCACGCGTTCGCCCTCGTCCGCGATCGTGGCGCCGGGTTCGTGGACTGCGAAGGCCGCCTTCGCTTCACACCTAACCGTGACGACACCCGCGAGCTCCGCCATGGCCTACGACGTGTTCTGCGCATCCTGGTGGCCGCGGGCGCGGCGGAGGTGGGCACGCACCGTAGCGATGGGCTCCGGCTGTGGTGCAAGGGCGTGCGCGACGAGGACCTTGAGGCGTTCCTGGACGAGGTGACCATCGAGAAGGGCCCTATGCACTCGACGACGGATAAATGGGCGCTCTTCTCCTCGGCGCATCAGATGGGAAGTTGCCGGATGGGCTCGAGCTCCAAGGACGGCGCCGTTGATGGCAGAGGCGAGAGCTGGGAAGCAGAGGGCCTGTACGTCTGCGACGGCAGCCTCCTCCCCACCGCCGTTGGCGTTAACCCCATGATCACGATACAGTCCCTTGCTTACTGTCTCTCCAAGGACATCGCCCAGTCCTTGGCATACGGCAAGAAACACTAGTCGATCGAGTCAGAGGCTAGCCGCCAGCTCTTCGTGTCAGCTGGTCAGGTGTACTTATCTCGCTAAAACTGCTCCACTGTACATATAATTCATGAATCGTGATACTCGATTATGTGTTCGTTACTCCTTAAGCCCATAAATATAGAGGTCGACTTTGATTAAAAAAAAAAAATAGAGGTCGACTTTGCTTACTCGGATTTGCTGCGAGGTTGTGACTCCCGAGTAATACCTACGGATTGGTTCTACCGAAAATTCTTACGGACAGAGGACGTGGCATAGCAGCATAGGATAAAATAACAAACCTTTCCCGCTTTTTATGCAAAGGAAAAAAATTCAACCAACCAACTGATGCCATGTTCGTCCGTAATCTTTTCCGTGAGCAGCCAGTCCGTAGGTGTAGGATTATTGGTGACTTCCCCGCCACAACGAAAATATCATTTTGCGATCCGAAAGTTAGCGTGTCTAGACAACGCGGTACCCAAGTTGCTTACAATCAGCTGCGTGGCTAAAGTTGGCGTGCCAAATACTTTCGGCATCAATTCACTTTACGTTTCAATACAAAATATCAGGCTAACGGCTATCAAGTTGGGGCCCCCTGTCAGCTTTCGCCGTTATGTCACTGCCGTCGTGGCTACCATATAGGCTGTCATGTAGGCTTGCAGCGTTGACGCATGCATCCTTTACACGTCTTCTTCTTCCTCCGGGGCGGCAATCTGTGGTCGCGGCCATGGCGCGGAGCTAGGACTTGGACGATCCTGCTCGGCCCCGTTCTCCTCCCCATCCCGAATCGGAGCTCGCCCTCACCATGGCCGCACTCATGGCATGGCGCGGGGACGGGAATTCATTCCCGGGTGAAATCTGTCACCATGCCGACCATGCTCGGTCCTGTTGGCCTCCTCCAGAATTCGAGCTCGTCGTCGCCGTGGTCGCACACGCAACAGCCATGGCGTCTTCCTCTCCGAACCCCAAAGCCGCATCCACCCAGTTTGGCACAACGCCAACAAGGTGAAAATGCATCAAGTTTTCTTCTTTTGATTGTAGAAAAACATGTATGTACTGTGGCCGTTGGATACTCTAACAATGTACACATGTTGTTTACTAGATTTTCATTTGAAATTAGTAGCTCCGTGATGACGAAACATAGAGAACCTAAATAAAATAACGATGACGACCATGTTCTGTAATTTGCATTGCATCAACAAGTGCTCGCTGACAAAGCAAGTTACCAAGAGAGTGGAGTTCATCAGCCATTGCCAAAAAATATGTGAACAAATCAATGAGCGATTCAATGCAAATACGCGCAGAAAAGCTAGATCCATGTCATCAATCATCAATAGGTGGCATATTCTAGTGATGCGTTCAAATACGTACACCATGTATCATTTGCTTGAAGTGGTTGTTATCATGAGCCAAAATGCCTAGTATGCACATTACCTTTGTATGTTCTATGCTGCAATTCTGTTGTTATGAGCGTGGAAAGAAAAGCTAGGCTTCACTGAATATTACGCAGTTAGGCCTAACTTAGTCTTACACAAATAAGCACAGTTTAGTCTTTACACAAATAAGCGTAACTAATGATAAAGATAAAGACAAATGGTTCATCGGATGTGCCAGTATGAGCACTAGGTCCCTGGAGCTGGTGGTATCGTCGGAACGAACCAGAATGCTGTGTTTGGCCGTCTGGCATTCTCCATCAAATTGTACGACCCCACTGATGAGCCAATTGTAGGCCCCCTCCCCCCGACGTGGATTCGGCTCCAGGTCGAATCTGGAGTGTCAACATGATAGGCGCGTGAGTGTGCAGCAAACACACGGTCTGCTATAAACACTAGAAGTCCTGGCACCTCAGCAACAACACCAGCATGTTCTTCCTAAACTCCGGCAGTAGCCTCAACAGGTATTTCGTCAGCTTCACCAGTAGCAGCTTTAGCAGGTATTTCGTTAGCTTCACCAGCAGCAACATTAGCAAGTATTTCGTCAGCTTCACCAGCAGCAGCATCACCAAGTATTTCGTCAGCTTCACCAGGAGCAGCAGCAACTAGTTCTTCGTCAGCTCCACCACCACCAACACCAGCAGCAGCAGCATCAGGAGCCAGGGCTGCCTGAGCAATTACAGGTTCAACAGCTCCAGGGGCTCTGACAAAGAAAGGGTAGTTGATCCCAAGAAACACAGATTATCCCTTCAGATTGTCAACTCTGCTCCAGACTTACTCTACTGGGTCTTTGGATGTGCATGTGGACCTCGAGAAAACGTGACACCGCAGCTATGGGTATGAAGAAAGTTGTGTCCCCATATGTTCTATTGTATCATCAACGTTGTTTAGTGCTCCCCTGATATGAATCCACATGAGTTCATCATCCTGTTCCGTGTCGCCTCTGAGAGGTGCCAGGAACCAGCGCCATGTCCCAAGTTCAGCATCTTCTACTATATCTTCGATGACCGGAGTTGGAATGATGCACGAGGCTGCGTGGGTACCTGCGTGTTACTTACAGTCAGTAAGCAGAATTTTGAATGGCATTTTACATACCATGACTCACCCCAAATGGACGGCTCCCAAACACGCACGTCGCCGCTAGGTTTAGTGACCGTATAAATGCGTTGCGGTTTGTATGAAGAGTAGCTATAGGTGAAGACGACGTCGACATACTTCTCCGGCCGCAGGAAGTCGTCGCGCAAGACTGTCCATTCCTTGTCTTCTGGGCATCTAATGAATGTGATTGCCTTGTCGAACACCGCTAAGAGGTCGTACTCCCAGGTCTTCCACGCCCCCTCCCGTGGTCTATGTGGGAGTTGTACCTTCAGGAGGTCAAGTTCTGCCATGTTGAACCTGTAAGCGAATTCGGAAATGGGCGGCGGCCACCCGTTGTTGAATGCAGTAATGCCGACATCCTCCAAAGATGGCAATGTAAGTCTCAACGATTTGTAGCCATTTTTTAGAGTCCAAGTACTCCCATCCTGTGATAAAAGGACTAGCCATATGCCGTTGCCACCCACCCAGTTCTGGTCATCTTCCATTTCCATCTCTTCTTCTTACTTGATATTCACCACTACTAATTCGGACCACTTATCCAGCAGCATGAGTTTTGCATGAATCTTCTACAGAGTTTGTTGTCAGTTGGTACAATCACCTAGCATGGATTCCATTGCAAATACAATTTGACAACTGGACCTTTAGATTAAAGTACACAAAATATTGCCTAAATACGAGTGTCTTCTCAGATATCGCCTATATTGTGCCTGTGTCACTACGAAGATACCCAATATATGGAGTAGGAGCAGAGCCCCCCGAACAAACTCCTGACGATGATCATAAACAGCTCGGGGCATAACAGCCTTAAATCGGCTAATCTGTTTGTTTTTATTTTAGGAAACAGAATATCACCTAGCAGGCATTCCATTGCAAATCAAAATTGACAACTCGTCTATCACCTAAAGTAAGACCGTGTCACTACGAAAATACCAGAATATCAGGTACAAGCAGAACTTCCACTGTACTGAATAGTCTTAAATGGTTCGTTTTGTTCAAACCACGCGTGCATACAACACGTTCGACGAAAGGAACATAGGATTCCGATGAGAGTTCAGCACATATGAATCAACGATATGACTGAACGAATAAGCTAGATACTGGAACTTACGTGGCCATCGTAGTCGTTTGGCCATTTGCTATTATTGGGGTAAAGAAAGCCTGGCGTGCCGAACGGTTGTTCGTCCATGTCCTGCATCGTGAAGCGGTAGCCAGGGATGCAGCGAGCGAGGCGGCCGGTAGAGATGATGTCCAACCCCGATGCGATCCTGTGCACGTTCACGGCGCTGAGGTTCGGCCATCCCCAATCCTTGCGGTGGCGGTCGCCCTGGCCATTCGCGTCGTCGTCACATGCCTTTCGCTTCAGCCTGCTGCTACCCTAAGCTCTATCCATAGCGGCAAATGGAGTCTGGAATCCAGTAGATTAATGGAGGTGTTGTGATAAGGAGGCAGATGGATTCGAGAGGGGATGGAATCAGGGATGGGGACAGTTGTTCGAGTGGGGAGTGAATCTGCAAGGAACAGCCGCCGCCGCCGGTTCTCGTTCGCGTGGAAGACAAGGAAGGGGGGCGTAATTATTGAGGGCGGGCACCGAAACCGTATAGAGAAAGTAAAAAAATAAATCGTAAGAGAGAGAAATATGCGGCCCGCCTGTCAGTGAGTGAAGGTCGGCACACGCAAAAGTGCCTACGTTTGACTTGGATTGTGCATGGCAGACCTCGATTCCACCGCATGCAAGTGGCGCAGAACAAATTTTAGGAAGCGCTAGCATCGACGTGTAAAACCGCCGTTTTTCTCCACCTTCACCCTACTACGAACAGTCGTGCACCATTCCAGATATTGGTAAGGGCGGTTCCAATCTTTCACTTCTCCGTCTCATTTCCTCCTCCACGGCCTCATCGTCTTTCTCCTCCATGGCCTCATCCATTTCCTCCACCACCGCATCACCCTCTTCCTCCGTATCCTTTCCCTCTTGCCTGTAGTCATGGACTCTCCGGACGTTCGAAACGACGGCAGGCAAGAAACTGTGCACTTCGACATAGAAGTACATGGCGGGAAGAAGATCGATATCATCTACACCACCGACCCTCGAACGGTGAGGAACACTCTGAATAATTACACAAGTTGGCTGCAGTTTGAAGAAAATAGGTTCGTAGGTCTCGACCACGAGTATAGCCGCGATCACCGTAGGATCGTCGTGGTGCAACTCTCTATGCAGGGGCACGTCCTCCTATACCAGCCTTTTTGCGAGAAGCGACTCGATTTGGGTAGGGAGAGCGAGGAGCGGGGCTCGGGGGATTGCTGGCTTCGTGACGCGGGAGGACGGGGTTCGTAGGGTGGGGTCCACGCGGGGATCGCGTCGGGGCCAGGGTGAGGTTGTCGGTCGCGTCGTGCAGCGTGACAGGGCCGGGTGCGTGCGTTGCTATGTGTTTTACGTGACAGGGGTAGGTGGCTTAGGGAGTTTCGATCAAGGTGTGGCGTTGCCAGTTGCGGCGGCGGGGTGGGGATTAGGTAGGGGCTAGGGTTAGTGTTTTCTTTTTATCTGGGTTGTAGGCTGGCTGCTGGTTGGGCCTCGGGCTTGACCAGTGGCTGCCTCCCCAGTCAAAATACTTTTATTTTTTTTATTTTTTTAAAGGCGTTTGTAAATAGTTTTTAGACAAACAGAAGATCCAAAATAGACTGGGTTTTGATTTGAATTAAAGACAGGAAATATTTAGAAAATAAATATAGACTTTTAGGAAATAGGTTTAGACAAACATATGCATGATGATGACGATGCCCAAATGCAATGTGGCATGATAACATGAGCATGCGGTCGTGATGATGCAATGCACGAAAACACAACGATTTTCTAGTAGTGGTTTTACCGAGGTGCTACATCTTTCCACAAACCACTTATGGATCCACCAGTGTTCATTGCATGTGTGTTCTTTTCCACAAACCACATATGGATCCGCTAGACTCATTGCATGTGTGTTCTTTTCACAAACCACATATGGACCCACTAGAGTCATTGTATGTGTGTTCTTTTCACAAACCACACATGGATTAACCAATGACATTGCATGTGTGTTATTGTCACAAACCACATATGGATCAACCAATGTCATTGCATGTGTGTTCCTGACATGAACCACATATGGACCCACTAGAGTTATTGCATGTGTGTTCTTTCCACAAACCACATATGGATCCACTAGAGTCATTGCATGTGTGTTCTTTTCTATAACCACATATGGATCCACCAGTGTTATTGCATGTGTGTTCTTTCCACAAACCACATATGGATCCACCAGTCATTTCATGTGTGTTCTTTCCACAAACCACACATGGATCAACCAGTGTCATTGCATGTGTGTTCTTTTCAGAAACCATATATGGATCAAACTGACTCATTGCATGTGTGTTCTTTTCACAAACCACATATGGATCCACTAGAGTCATTGCATGTGTGTTCTTTTCATAAACCACATATGGACCCACTAGAGTCATTGCATGTGTATTCTTTTCAGAAACCACACATGGATTAACCAATGGCATTGCATGTGTGTTCTTTCCACAAACCACACATGGATCCACCAGAGCCATTGCATGTGTGTTCTTTCCACAAACCACATATGAATCAACCAGTATCATTGCATGTGTGTTCTTTCCACAAACCATATATGGATCAACCAATGTCATTGCATGTGTGTTCCTTTCATGAACCACACATGGATCAACAAATGTCATTGCAGGTGTGTTCCTGTCAAGAACCACATATGGATCCACCAATATTCATCGCATGTGTGTTCCTGTCATGAACCACACATGGATCAACTAGTGGTTATTGCATGTGTGTTCTTTTCAGAGACCACATATGGATCCACCAGTGTTCATTGCACGTGTGTTCTTTTCACAAACCACATATGGATCCACCAGTGGCATTGCATGTGTGTTCTTTCCACAAACCACACATGGATCAACCAATGGCATTGCATGTGTGTTCTTTCCACAAACCACACATGGATCCACTAGAGTCATTACATGTGTGTTCTTTCCACAAACCACATATGGATCAACCAGTGTCAGTGCATGTGTGTTCTTTCTACAAACCACATATGGATCAACCAATGTCATTGCATGTGTGTTCCTATCATGAACCACACATGGATCAACCAATGTCATTGCATGTGTGTTCCTATCATGAACCACACATGGATCAACCAATGTCATTGCATGTGTGTTCCTGTCAAGAACCACATATGGATCCACTAGTGTTCATTGCATGTGTGTTTCTGTCATTAACCACACATGGATCAACCAGTGGTTATTGCATGTGTGTTCTTTCCACAGACCACATATGGATCCACTAGAGTCATTGCATGTGTGTTCTTATCCTAAACGAACACTAGAGTCATTGCATGTGTGTTATTTTCATGAACCGCATGGATCCACCATGTCATCGCATGTCTGTTCTTTTCATGAACCATAGCTAGAGTCATTGCATGTATGTTCTTTTCACAAACCACATATGGATCCACTAGCGTCATTGCTTGTGTGTTCTTTTCACAAACCACATATGGACCCACTAGAGTTATTGCATGTGTGTTCTTATACTAAAACCAGCACTAGAGTCATTGCATGTGTGTTCTTTTCACAAACCACACATGGATCCACCAGTGTCATTGCATGTGTGTGCTTTCCACAAACCACTTATGGATCCACCAGTGTTCATTGCATGTGTGTTCTTTTCCACAAACCACTTATGGATCCACTAGAGTCATTGCATGTGTGTTCTTTTCACAAACCACATATGGACCCACTAGAGTCATTGCATGTGTGTTCTTTCCACAAACCACACATGGATTAAACAATGGCATTGCATGTCTGTTATTGTCAGAAACCACATATGGATCAACCAATGTCATGGCATGTGTGTTCTTTCCACAAACCACATATGGATCCACCAGAGTCATTGCATGTGTGTTCTTACCACAAACCACACATGGACCAGCTAGTGTCATTGCATGTGTGTTCTTTTCAAAAACCACATATGGATTAAACTGAGTCATTGCATGTGTGTTCTTTCCACAAACTACATATGGATCCACTAGAGTCATTGCATGTGTGTTCTTTTCACAAACCACATATGGACCCACTAGAGTCATTGCATGTGTATTATTTTCACAAACCACACATGGATCAACCAATGGTATTGCATGTGTGTTCTTTCCACAAACCACACATGGATCCACCAGAGTCATTGCATGTGTGTTCTTTGCACAAACCACATATGAATCAACCAGTGTCATTGCATGTGTGTTCTTTCCACAAACCACATATGGATCAACTAGTGTCATTGCATGTGTGTTCCTGTCATGAACCACACATGGATCAACCAAAGTCATTGCATGTGTGTTCCTGTCAAGAACCACATATGGATCCACCAGCGTTTATTGCATGTGTGTTCCTGTCATGAACCACACATGGATCAACCAGTGGTTATTGCATGTGTGTTCTTTCCACAGACCACATATGGATCCACTAGGGTCATTGCACGTGTGTTCTTTTTAGGAACCACATATGGATTAACCACAGGAGTCATTGCATGTGTGTTCTTATTCTAAAACCAGCACTAGAGTCATTGCATGCGTGTTCTTTTCACAAACGACATATGGATCCACCAGTGGCATTGCATGTGTGTTCTTTCCACAAACCACACATGGATCAACCGATGGCATTGCATGTGTATTCTTTTCACAAACCACACATGGATCAACCAATGGCATTGCATGTGTGTTCTCTACACAAACCACACATGGATCCACTAGAGTCATTGCATGTGTGTTCTTTCCACAAACCACATATGGATCAACCAGTGTCAGTGGATGTGTGTTCTTTCCACAAACCACACATGGATCAACCAATGTCATTGCATGTGTGTTCCTATCATGAACCACACATGGATCAACCAATATCATTGCATGTGTGTTCCTGTCAAGAACCACGTATGGATCTACCAGTGTTCATTGCATGTGTGTTCCTATCATTAACCACACATGGATCAACCAGTGGTTATTGCATGTGTGTTCTTTCCACAGACCACATATGGATCCACTAGAGTCATTGCACGTGTGTTTTTTTCACAAACCACATATGGACCCACTAGAGTCATTGCATGTGTGTTCTTATACTAAAACCAGCACTAGAGTCATTGCATGTGTGTTCTTTTCACAAACCACATATGGATCCACCAGTGTCATTGCATGTGTGTTCTTTCCACAAACCACTTAGGCCTCGTTCGTTTCCATGGGAATGGATCCAGATGTGTAACTAATCCAGACCTGGATTTGGTGAATCCCAATGCTCCTCCCAATCCAAACTTGGATACTTTCAAGCATGGATTGATTCCACAGCATGATGAAGATGTGTTCGTTTATGCCTCGTGGATACAGTGATTAAGCAAAACTAGCTACAGTACATACAAGATTTGGCAATTGTTTCACTATAATATCTTAGTTTCAAATATTTCTGGCTTAAATATCTACTACAACCTCCAGCCCGAATCCCCGTCGCGATCGCCGGAGTCCTCCCACGAATCACCAGCGCCCGCTGGCATGAATCACCATCCGCTGCCCGTCCCCGCCGTCGTCTTAGGGGGAGCGGACGTCGGCCCAACTCTGCTGCCCCTCACGTCATCATCTTCCCGTCCCCGCCGTCGTACCCGACATCGTCTTCGGGGGAGGCGGAGGTCGGCCTAGCTCCATTGCCCGTCCCCGCCGACGTATTCCACCACCTTCATCAATCACCTGCATTAGCAAAGCACTAAAGCGCAAAAACAACTTTAGGATGGTGCCTTGTGTTATAATTTTGATTTATTTTACAGAAAGGGTCTCATACCTATCTTGCACAAATTTTAGCAGGTTATACAACTCATAATATAAGAAAACATATATGATATATTACATAGAAGATTGATGTCTAGGACTTTAACACTGATCTGTTTCTAATGACAGTAACTATATGTCACCAGAGAGCAGACATACCCATAAACAACATAGTAGTGTAATGAGTGAATGAATGCAGAATTTTGACTGAACATGCATGATGCATGGCTAGCTATAAGATCAGTATAGCCAAGTACACACCAAATATCTATCCGCATACTTAATCATACCATAACCAAGCACACACCACTCTGTGACATGTACATACATGCACCGTCACTTAATTTTTTTAGTACAAGCTAAGCTAATCAATATTATTTTGAACCTGATCTTTGGAGTCAAAAATACTTCAATACAGACAGGATGAAGAAGGATACACAGAAAAGGCAACATATGCAAGCAAATGATCTGAGCACAGAACAGAGAAGATGATGAGTGAATGGATGAAGAAGAAAAAATAAATACCTTCCGAATACGGATTTGGATTTGGTACTGGATGCCAGGATGGCAGGGGCTCGTCTTCTCTGGCTCACAGGGGCAGATATGATCTGAGCATAAAATTCGGAAGGTGGCATCTTATTTTAGCAATGTCCTATGACAAATAAAATACCAGGTAACTGATAATGAGCAGAACTGGAAGGAGAAAAACATTCAACTCTTGATGAACATCACTACATATTTATTTCCACATTCAACTCTTGATGAACAGAAGTACAACAGGATTCAGTTTGTAAGTAACAGCGGATTAAACATGTTCTGAATTTAGAGCTATATGCAGTATATGTAGTAGTACTATGCAGGCAGGCCCCTCCCGCATAGCTGTGCTATTTACAAATTCCAAGCGTAGTATGACAAGTTTAGCAACAAGTACCGGAAGCTAGCAAGTTGTACAACCACATGGTCCTCCGCCCATGATTGACAAGATGCAGACTAGTGCGAGCAAGATTTGGTCTACCTCCCTGTACTCCTCCTACCTGCCTGTCCTCCTCCTTCTGACATTACCTAGCTTAAAAATAAAAATGTCTGGTGATTTAGAAAATGAGACAAACATGTGATTCTAGTACCCATATTGTCATACAGTATGACACGATGATGGACTTGTGGTTCTGAAAATTTGCCATAGCATGTTGGAAATATTTATGTCCAGGATGGCACACATCAGCAACAAACTCTCATTTAGACTGCATTTAGCATCTCAAGTAGCTATTTTCATAAGCCCTCCTTCATGGAGATCATTATCCTCGGTACACGGGCCATATGCCAGACTAGAAATTCGTCCATCTTTAGAACGTACATACCAATGCTTCAAGGCTGCAATAGATGACGGTAGGGGACTCGTCCAGCTAGCGATCTCCAAGGTGGAGGCAGCGCAGCGCAGCTAATTCCTGAATTCCTCCCTGCAGGCGGAGGAGTAACCGCCACGGAGGCGCACAGCGGCGACAGCCGTGCCTTGGCTGCGGCACTCACCTTGGCGTTGTCGACGCCTTCCTCTCCTCTTCCGGTGATGGACGGATGGATCAGTAGTTCATTCCACCATCTTTCCCCAAGATTTGACTCAGACCAAGAACACTACCAAACCCTAGCTACGAGATGAGAAGGATGAGGAGCAGGAGGGGGACGTACCGGAGAGAAAATTGCCAATGGAGGGGAGAGACGGCGGTGGAAGAGATGGCTCTGCGTGCCCTTCGTCGACGTCGTCGTCGCGTCACCGCGAAGCCGCCCTCATCTTTTTCCTCATCTTTGCGTCCGCTCCGTCTTGGATTTTTTCCACAGGTCAGCTGTCTGTATTTTTTTTCTAGAGCATGTTAGTGGGAGATGGGCTGGTTTAGTTGGGCTCATTTTCCAGACGTGGTGTAAACGAAGATCTGATTTTCATTGGTTGGAAAAAAATCTGGCCGAGCTGGACCGGGCTGGATTGGTCTGCAATCCAGGCCATTCCATGCCTTTGTGGGTTTAAACGAACGAGGCCTTATGGATCCACCAGTGTTCATTGCATGTGTGTTATTTTCCACAAACCACTTATGGATCCACTATAGTCATTGCATGTGTGTTCTTTTTACAAACCACATATGGACCCACTAGAGTCATTGCATGTGTGTTCTTTCCATAAACCACACATGGATTAACCAATGGCATTGCATGTGTGTTATTGTCACAAACCACATATGGATCAACCAATGTCATTGCATGTGTGTTCCTGACATGAACCACATATGGACCCACTAGAGTCATTGCATGTGTGTTCTTTCCACAAACCACATATGGATCCACTAGAGTCATTGCATATGTGTTCTTTTCTATAACCACATATGGATCCACCAGTGTCACTGCATGTGTGTTCTTTCCACAAACCACATATGGATCCACCAGAGTCATTGCATGTGTGTTGTTACCACAAACCACACATGGATGACCCAGTGTCATTGCATGTGTGTTCTTTTCACAAACCACATATGGATCAAACTGAGTCATTGCATGTGTGTTCTTTCCACAAACCACATATCCACTAGAGACATTGCATGTGTGTTCTTTTCACAAACCACATATGGACCCACTAGAGTCATTGCATGTGTATTCTTTTCACAAACCACACATGGATCAACCAATGGCATTGCATTTGTGTTCTTTCCACAAACCACACATGGATCCACCAGAGTCATTGCATCTGTGTTCTTTGCAAAAACCACATATGAATCAACCAGTGTCATTGCATGTGTGTTCTTTCCACAAACCACATATGGATCAACCAATGTCATTGCATGTGTGTTCCTGTCATGAACCACACATGGATCAACCAGTGTCATTGCATGTGTGTTCCTGTCAAGAACCACATATGGATCCACCAGTGTTCATTTCATGTGTGTTCCTGTCAGGAACCACACATGGATCAACCAGTGGTTATTGCATGTGTGTTCTTTCCACAGACCACATATGGATCCACTAGAGTCATTGCACATGTGTTCTTTTCACAAACCACATATGGATTAACCACAGGAGTCATTGCATGTGTGTTCTTATACTAAAACCAGCACTAGAGTCATTGCATGTGTGTTCTTTTCACAAACCACATATGGATCCACAAGTGGCATTGCATGTGTGTTCTTTCCACAAACCACACATGGATCAACCAATGGCATTGCATGTGTATTCTTTTCACAAACCACACATGGATCAACCAATGGCATTGCATGTGTATTCTTTCTACAAACCACACATGGATCCACTAAAGTCATTGCATGTGTTCTTTCCACAAACCACATATGATCAACCAGTGTCATTGCATGTGTGTTCTTTACACAAACCACATATGGATCAACCAATGTCATTACATGTGTGTTCTTGTCATGAACCACTCATGGATCAACCAATGTCATTGCATGTGTGTTCCTCTCAAGAACCACATATGGATCCACCAGTGTTCATTGCATGTGTGTTCCTGTCATTAACCACACATGGATCAACCAGTGGTTATTGCATGTGTGTTCTTTCCACAGACCACATATGGATCCACTAGAGTCATTGCACGTGTGTTCTTTTCACAAACCACATATGGACCCACTAGAGTTATTGCATGTGTGTTCTTATACTAAAACCAGCACTAGAGTCATTGCATGTGTGTTATTTTCACAAACCACATATGGATCCACCAGTGTCATTGCATGTGTGTTCTTTCCACAAACCACTTATAGATCCACCAGTGTTCATTGCACGTGTGTTCTTTTCCACAAACCACTTATGGATCCACTAGAGTCACTGCATGTGTGTTCTTTTCACAAACCACATATGGACCCACTAGAGTCATTGCATGTGTGTTCTTTCCACAAACCACACATGGATTAACCAATGGCATTGCATGTGTGTTATTGTCACAAACCACATATGGATCAACCAATGTCATTGCATGTGTGTTCCTGACATGAACCACATATGGACCCACTAGAATCATTGCATGTGTGTTCTTTCCACAAACCACATATGGATCCACTTGAGCAATTGCATGTGTGTTATTTTCTATAACCACATATGGATCCACCAGTGTCATTGCATGTGTGTTCTTTCCACAAACCACATATGATCAACCAGTGTCATTGCATGTGTGTTCTTTACACAAACCACATATGGATCAACCAATGTCATTACATGTGTGTTCTTGTCATGAACCACTCATGGATCAACCAATGTCATTGCATGTGTGTTCCTCTCAAGAACCACATATGGATCCACCTGTGTTCATTGCATGTGTGTTCCTGTCATTAACCACACATGGATCAACCAGTGGTTATTGCATGTGTGTTCTTTCCACAGACCACATATGGATCCACTAGAGTCATTGCACGTGTGTTCTTTTCACAAACCACATATGGACCCACTAGAGTTATTGCATGTGTGTTCTTATACTAAAACCAACACTAGAGTCATTGCATGTGTGTTCTTTTCACAAACCACATATGGATCCACCAGTGTCATTGCATGTGTGTTCTTTCCACAAACCACTTATAGATCCACCAGTGTTCATTGCACGTGTGTTCTTTTCCACAAACCACTTATGGATCCACTAGAGTCACTGCATGTGTGTTCTTTTCACAAACCACATATGGACCCACTAGAGTCATTGCATGTGTGTTCTTTCCACAAACCACACATGGATTAACCAATGGCATTGCATGTGTGTTATTGTCACAAACCACATATGGATCAACCAATGTCATTGCATGTGTGTTCCTGACATGAACCACATATGGACCCACTAGAATCATTGCATGTGTGTTCTTTCCACAAACCACATATGGATCCACTTGAGCAATTGCATGTGTGTTATTTTCTATAACCACATATGGATCCACCAGTGTCATTGCATGTGTGTTCTTTCCACAAACCACATATGGATCCACCAGAGTCATTGCATGTGTGTTCTTACCACAAACCACACATGGATCAACTAATGTCATTGCAAGTGTGTTCTTTTCACAAACCACATATGGATCAAACTGAGTCATTGCATGTGTGTTCTTTCCACAAACCACATATGGATCCACTAGATTCATTGCATGTGTGTTCTTTTCACAAACCATATATGGACCCACTAGAGTCATTGCATGTGTATTCTTTTCACAAACCACACATGGATCAACCAATGGCATTGCATGTGTGTTCTTTCCACAAACCACACATGGATCCACCAGAGTCATTGCATGTGTGTTCTTTCCACAAACCACATATGAATCAACCAATGTCATTGCATGTGTGTTCTTTCCACAAACCACATATGGATCAACCAATGTCATTGCATGTGTGTTCCTGTCATGAACCACACATGGATTAACCAATGCCATTGCATGTGTGTTCCTATCAAGAACCACATATGGAACCACCAGTGTTCATTTTATGTGTGTTCCTGTCATGAACCACACATGGATCAACCAGTGGTTATTGCATGTGTGTTCTTTCCACGGATCACATATGGATCCACTAGAGTCATTGCACGTGTGTTCTTTTCACAAACCACATATGGATTAACCACAAGAGTCATTGCATGTGTGTTCTTATACTAAACCAACACTAAAGTCATAGCATGTGTGTTCTTTTCACAAACCACATATGGATCCACCAGTGGCATTGCATGTGTGTTCTTTTCACAAACCACATATGGATCAACCAATGTCATTGCATGTGTGTTCCTGTCATGAACCATACATGGATCAACCAGTGTCATTGCATGTGTGTTCCTGTCAAGAACCACATATGGATCCACCAGTGTTCATATCATGTGTGTTCCTGTCAGGAACCACACATGGATCAACCAGTGGTTATTGCATGTGTGTTCTTTCCACAGATCACATATGGATCCACTAGAGTCATTGCACGTGTGTTCTTTTCACAAACCACATATGGATTAACCACAAGAGTCATTGCATGTGTGTTCTTATACTAAACCAACACTAAAGTCATAGCATGTGTGTTATTTTCACAAACCACATATGGATCCACCAGTGGCATTGCATGTGTGTTCTTTCCACAAACCACACATGGATCAACCAATGACATTGCATGTGTATTATTTTCACAAACCACACATGGATCAACCAATGGCATTGCATGTGTGTTCTTTCCGCAAACCACACATGGATCCACCAGAGTCATTGCATGTGTGTTCTTTCCACAAACCACATATGTATCAACCAGTGTCATTGCATGTGTGTTCTTTCCACAAACCACATATGGATCAACCAATGTCATTGCTTGTGTGTTCCTGTCATGAACCATACATGGATCAACCGATGTCATTGCATGTGTGTTACTGTCAAGAACCACATATGGATCCACCAGTATTCATTGCATGTGTGTTCCTATCATGAACCACACATGGATCAACCAGTGGTTTTTGTACGTGTGTTCTTTTCACAAACCACATATGGACCCACTAGAGTCATTGCATGTGTGTTCTTATATTAAACCCAACACTAGAGTCATTGCATGTGTATTCTTTTCACAAACCACATATGGATCCACCAGTGTCATTGCATGTGTGTTCTTTCCACAAACCACTTATGGATCCACCAGTGTGCATTACATGTGTGTTCTTTTCCAAAAACCACATATGGATCCACTAGAGTCATTGCATGTGTGTTCTTTTCACAAACCACATATGGACCACTAGAGTCATTGCATGTGTGTTCTTTCCACAAACCACACATGGATTAACCAATGGCATTGCATGTGTGTTATTGTCACAAACCACATATCGATCAACCAATGTCATTGCATGTGTGTTCCTGACATGAACCACATATGGACCACTAGAGTCATTGCATGTGAGTTCTTTCCACAAACCACATATCGATCAACTAGAGTCATTGCATGTGTCTTCTTTTCACAAACCACATATGGATCAACCAATGGTATTGCATGTGTGTTCTTTTCACAAATCACATATGGATCCACCAGTGTTCACTGCATGTCTGTTCTTTCCACAAACCACTTATGGATCCACCAGTGTTCATTGCATGTGTGTTCTTTTCCACAAACCACATATGGATCCACTAGAGTCATTGCATGTGTGTTCTTTTCACAAATCACATATGGATCCACCAGTGTTCACTGCATGTCTGTTCTTTCCACAAACCACTTATAGATCCACCAGTGTTCATTGCATGTGTGTTATTTTCCACCATCCACTTATGGATCCACTATAGTCATTGCATGTGTGTTCTTTTTACAAACCACATATGGACCCACTAGAGTCATTGCATGTGTGTTCTTTCCACAAACCACACATGGATTAACCAATGGCATTGCATGTGTGTTATTGTCACAAACCACATATGGATCAACTAGTGTCATTGCAAGTGTTTTCTTTTCACAAACCACATATGGATCAAACTGAGTCATTGCATGTGTGTTCTTTCCACAAACCACATATGGATCCACTAGAGTAATTGCAAGTGTGTTCTTTTCACAAACCACATATGGACCCACTAGAGTCATTGCATGTGTATTCTTTTCACAAACCACACATGGATCAACTAATGGCATTGCATGTGTGTTCTTTCCACAAACCACACATGGATCCACCAGAGTCATTGCATGTGTGTTCTTTCCACAAACCACATATGAATCTACCAATGTCATTGCATGTGTGTTCTTTCCACAAACCACATATGGATCAACCAATGTCATTGCATGTGTGTTCCTGTCATGAACCACACATGGATTAACCAATGCCATTGCATGTGTGTTCCTGTCAAGAACCACATATGGAGCCACCAGTGTTCATTTTATGTGTGTTCCTGTCATGAACCACACATGGATCAACCAGTGGTTATTGCATGTGTGTTCTTTCCACAGATCACATATGGATCCACTAGAGTCATTGCACGTGTGTTCTTTTCACAAACCACATATGGATTAACCACAAGAGTCATTGCATGTGTGTTCTTATACTAAACCAACACTAAAGTCATAGCATGTGTGTTATTTTCACAAACCACATATGGATCCACCAGTGGAATTGCATGTGTGTTCTTTCCACAAACCACACATGGATCAACCAATGACATTGCATGTGTATTCTTTTCACAAACCACACATGGATCAACCAATGGCATTGCATGTGTGTTCTTTCCGCAAACCACACATGGATCCACCAGAGTCATTGCATGTGTGTTCTTTCCACAAACCACATATGTATCAACCAGTGTCATTGCATGTGTGTTCTTTCCACAAACCACATATGGATCAACCAATGTCATTGCTTGTGTGTTCCTGTCATGAACCATACATGGATCAACCGATGTCATTGCATGTGTGTTACTGTCAAGAACCACATATGGATCCACCAGTATTCATTGCATGTGTGTTCCTATCATGAACCACACATGGATCAACCAGTGGTTTTTGTACGTGTGTTCTTTTCACAAACCACATATGGACCCACTAGAGTCATTGCATGTGTGTTCTTATATTAAACCCAACACTAGAGTCATTGCATGTGTATTCTTTTCACAAACCACATATGGATCCACCAGTGTCATTGCATGTGTGTTCTTTCCACAAACCACTTATGGATCCACCAGTGTGCATTACATGTGTGTTCTTTTCCAAAAACCACATATGGATCCACTAGAGTCATTGCATGTGTGTTCTTTTCACAAACCACATATGGACCACTAGAGTCATTGCATGTGTGTTCTTTCCACAAACCACACATGGATTAACCAATGGCATTGCATGTGTGTTATTGTCACAAACCACATATCGATCAACCAATGTCATTGCATGTGTGTTCCTGACATGAACCACATATGGACCACTAGAGTCATTGCATGTGAGTTCTTTCCACAAACCACATATCGATCAACTAGAGTCATTGCATGTGTCTTCTTTTCACAAACCACATATGGATCAACCAATGGTATTGCATGTGTGTTCTTTTCACAAATCACATATGGATCCACCAGTGTTCACTGCATGTCTGTTCTTTCCACAAACCACTTATGGATCCACCAGTGTTCATTGCATGTGTGTTCTTTTCCACAAACCACATATGGATCCACTAGAGTCATTGCATGTGTGTTCTTTTCACAAATCACATATGGATCCACCAGTGTTCACTGCATGTCTGTTCTTTCCACAAACCACTTATAGATCCACCAGTGTTCATTGCATGTGTGTTATTTTCCACCATCCACTTATGGATCCACTATAGTCATTGCATGTGTGTTCTTTTTACAAACCACATATGGACCCACTAGAGTCATTGCATGTGTGTTCTTTCCACAAACCACACATGGATTAACCAATGGCATTGCATGTGTGTTATTGTCACAAACCACATATGGATCAACTAGTGTCATTGCAAGTGTTTTCTTTTCACAAACCACATATGGATCAAACTGAGTCATTGCATGTGTGTTCTTTCCACAAACCACATATGGATCCACTAGAGTAATTGCAAGTGTGTTCTTTTCACAAACCACATATGGACCCACTAGAGTCATTGCATGTGTATTCTTTTCACAAACCACACATGGATCAACTAATGGCATTGCATGTGTGTTCTTTCCACAAACCACACATGGATCCACCAGAGTCATTGCATGTGTGTTCTTTCCACAAACCACATATGAATCTACCAATGTCATTGCATGTGTGTTCTTTCCACAAACCACATATGGATCAACCAATGTCATTGCATGTGTGTTCCTGTCATGAACCACACATGGATTAACCAATGCCATTGCATGTGTGTTCCTGTCAAGAACCACATATGGAGCCACCAGTGTTCATTTTATGTGTGTTCCTGTCATGAACCACACATGGATCAACCAGTGGTTATTGCATGTGTGTTCTTTCCACAGATCACATATGGATCCACTAGAGTCATTGCACGTGTGTTCTTTTCACAAACCACATATGGATTAACCACAAGAGTCATTGCATGTGTGTTCTTATACTAAACCAACACTAAAGTCATAGCATGTGTGTTATTTTCACAAACCACATATGGATCCACCAGTGGCATTGCATGTGTGTTCTTTCCACAAACCACACATGGATCAACCAATGACATTGCATGTGTATTCTTTTCACAAACCACACATGGATCAACCAATGGCATTGCATGTGTGTTATTTCTGCAAACCACACATGGATCCACCAGAGTCATTGCATGTGTGTTCTTTCCACAAACCACATATGTATCAACCAGTGTCATTGCATGTGTGTTCTTTCCACAAACCACATATGGATCAACCAATGTCATTTCTTGTGTGTTCCTGTCATGAACCACACATGGATCAACCAATGTCATTGCATGTGTGTTACTGTCAAGAACCACATATGGATCCACCAGTATTCATTGCATGTGTGTTCCTATCATGAACCACACATGGATCAACCAATGGTTATTGCACGTGTGTTCTTTTCACAAACCACATATGGACCCACTAGAGTCATTGCATGTGTGTTCTTATATTAAACAAAACACTGGAGTCATTGCATGTGTATTCTTTTCACAAACCACATATGGATCCACCAATGTCATTGCATATGTGTTCTTTCCACAAACCACTTATGGATCCACCAATGTTCATTGCATGTGTGTTCTTTTCCACAAACCACATATGGATCCACTAGAGTCATTGCATGTTTGTTCTTTTCACAAACCACATATGGACCACTAGAGTCATTGCATGTGTGTTCTTTCCCACACATGGATTAACCAATGGCATTGCATGTGTGTTATTGTCACAAACCACATATCGATCAACCAATGTCATTGCATGTGTGTTCCTGACATGAACCACATATGGACCACTAGAGTCATTGCATGTGTGTTCTTTCCACAAACCACATATGGATCAACTAGAGTCATTGCATGTGTCTTCTTTTCACAAACCACATATGGATCAACCAATGGTATTGTATGTGTGTTATTTTCACAAATCACATATGGATCCACCAGCGTTCACTGCATGTCTGTTCTTTCCACAAACCACTTATGGATCCACCAGTGTTCATTGCATGTGTGTTCTTTTCCACAAACCACATATGGATCCACTAGAGTCATTGCATGTGTGTTCTTTTCACAAATCACATATGGATCCACCAGTGTTCACTGCATGTCTGTTCTTTCCACAAACCACTTATAGATTGTAACTACCTCGGTGAATTACGCTCCTAGTTACAAGCCTGGATGAACGGAAATGGTTAAAATAGTACGGTGGGGCCCAAATGCCACTCACAGGTAGACCTTTTGGCCGTCCTAACCATTTCCAAACATCGGGACAAGAACGGGCGGCGTAATCGGCAGCCGAAGGGATCAACTACATACACAAATGAGTATGTATGCAAGCCACCATACAACAGTCCTCAGAGCCATTCCATCTAAAAGAAATAGAAATATTGCAACGCCATACGGCAAGATCCAAATATCCTAGATAGATATAATAGTTTAGGATATCTCCTCATACATCAAACATCAGAGTATCAGGCGGAAGCGGAAAACAAGATCCGAGTACGGATAAGAAGCAAATCGGCATAAGATGCCCCATAAATAAACACATTCCGCCCACAGATCTCGCGGATCCCCGTTCCTGGAATCTCTACACCGAATGATCGTTGCCCACATCGTTCGTCTCCTCCAACCAGTATCCATCTTGCGAGCTTACCTGTCCATTCCATGAGTGTTGCACTATTTACTAGTCAGGTACTTAGTCATATTAAAGCGGTACTTTAATTATACTTGTCTATGATCGAGAAACTGTGCTCCAAGTCATCCATAACCGCGGACACGGCTTTCAGAAAGATTTACCCTGCAGGGGTGCACAAATAGCAACACACACTCGATCAACCTCGGAAAAACCAAATCAAAACCCAACGAGGCATTCACGAGAAAGCGATCACAGGATTCAGAAATATTTCAGGGGGCCACCCCATTAAGCTACCCGCAACGAAGTTGGCCGACTCCGAGACGGACTCAAGGTTTGCGTCAATGGCTGTAAACGACTGGGAACCCGAAAGTGTGACTGGGCTTGTCGATACCGCGAAAACACTCCGCTTACCTAAACAGTACAGGTGCATCCTCGCACAATCTTAAAGAAAACAGTAAAGCATGGCATAAGTACAGAATAGTAATAAAGCCCCAAACTACTTTGTGGCCCCAAGAAATAAGAATGAATCAAGCTCTGGCTCAGGGGGGTTCATAAGCCTCCCGGATGTGGATAGCGCGAATATTCAAGGAACAGGAATCAAGTACTCGGGGTCCTACGGGACACAAGTGAGCATGAAAAACCAAATAGCAGATATTGCTCACCGGTGCCACTTTCATTAGTTATCCCATTACTACTCAGGTTAAGTTGTTTAGGTACCTCGTTATCCATTCGACACTCACATACCCTACACATGCTGTTCTACGAGTCGCATGGCTCAAACAACTCCTGTAGTAATGGCTCATGGGATGGAGGAACAAGCTTCGGTGGGGTTTAAAAGTAAAGGCTATGCAATACTTGGGATTCGGTTTAATGCAATCGCGACTCAATGATGCAAGAATAAGATAGAGGAAATAGGTACTGTATGTATGCAAGCATGTGGTAGTGCTTGCCTGGCAGCTCAGTTGAAGCGAGAGAAGGATCTGGGTAGTGCTCCTGGTTTTCTTGGTAAATCCCCTGCTCAGCGTCTATTCGAAGAAGAACCAAACAAACAAGGGCCAACATAAATAAAGTGCACAAGCATATGAATAAAATGCATCAAGCAAACAATCATGCCATGATGAATGATGCACAATTTGCGTGGCAATAAAGTAGCATGGCATGGGTGAGGTGTGGAATACAAAAGTAAAGCATTTTATGGAGTGTTACTCATATTTTAACCTCAAATAAGTTGCTGTATACTTTATATTTATATGATGCATGCTGCAAAACAGAACATGGAATGCATAAACAGAAAGGTCTCGACGAGCTAATCATTTTAGACATATCATTTGTTAAATTTGGAGTTATAAAACAAAAGTTATTAATTAATTAAGGAAAAGGGCATTTTATTGTAATTTTAATCAACTCGAAATTTAAGGTGTTCAAAATATATTTTGAAGGGCATATTTGAATTCCTCACATTTTTCTGATTTCAAAACATATATTATATGTTTAATTTGGGTTTATATTTTAAAAGTTATTTGAAAACAGTTTTGAAATTTGAATTTAAATTAATTTTGGAAAAGTATGAATTAAAACAGAAATACAGAAATCCTTTTCTCACTCAATCCAGACCTAGCCACAGCCACCGACAAGTGGGGCCAGGCTGACTGGGCGACACAGCGCTTAGAAAGGATTTTTCCACTGCGGCTGCTGCCAGCCACAGAGGCCGACAGATGGGGCCTGGGACCTCGTAGGCCCACGCGATAGCGGCGAGGGAAACAGAGGCTGACAGGTAGGGCTAAGGCTGGGGCGCGGGTTACGTACGGGAAAAGCCGGGGGGTTTTCTGCAAACGCGCTGGCGTGGCTAACTGGTGGGGCTCTGCGTACCGCGGGTTAGGAGTAAAAAGGTTGGGGGGTGGAAGTGCAAAGTAGCAGCTGCTACTGTACTTCTTCTCTGAATCTCTGTCGACAGGTTTGTGCTCGACAGGGCGGGGCTCGGTGCAGGGGTCGATCCCGCGACCTCGCGTGCGCGCGCGGCGGCGGTTACCGCTGCGGTGGCCTGGCGTTGTTGCTGGGGAACGGTTGCGCGGACAGAAATCCCTATCGCGGCACGACGGCGAGGACGCGACCGCGAGCGCGCCAGCGCAGAGAGCGCTCGACGAATCGACTAGCGTGTACAGGGGTGGATCGGCCAGAGGAGGGTGTCTAGGAGGTTCGGAGGCTCACCGCGGGGAGGGCGATGGTGTCAGATCGAGCTGGGAAGCAGGGGATCGTCGGCGATGCAGACGCTCCCGCGGCTAGGGTTTCGGCGGTGCGTCGGTGTGCAGCTTGGCCTGGGGCTCCTCCTCCTTCACGTCTGCGGTATAGGGACGATGCAGAGGGCCGACTCGTTCTTCCTCGACACCTGGACGCCGCGCCCGCCGCCTGGTACGGTGTAGTCGAGAGGAGGCCGACGGGAAGGTTGGTGAGAGAGGGTGGCCGGTGGTGGGGAGGAAGGAGAGGAGAGGGCAAGGCCCTGAGGTAGATCTGGGAGAGGCAGGAAGACGTGGGGAAGGAGATAAAGCAGAGAGGGAGAGGGAGGTGCCGTGGGGGAGTGGTTAGGGATAGAGGTGGCTTCGGCCACCTTTTTCCTCCTCCCTTCACGTGCTCGAGCTGGGAGGCCAGGGCAGGCACGGGTAGGGCTGCCAGGTGGGACCAGGAAGCGTCCAAGGAGGTAGGCTCGGGTGGGGCACGCCAGGCAGAGAGAAGAGCAAGAGAGAGGCGAGGGGAGGCTCGGGCTAGGGTTTTGGTAGCCTCGGGTGTGGGCCAGGGAGAGAGGGCCAGGTGGGGTCAGCAAGGGGGGGCTCGGCATGGTGAGAGGTAAGGGTGAGGTGTGAGAGGTGAGGGTAGGGTTAGATAGAAAAAGAGAGAGGGGGTTTAGGGTTTAGATTAGGTGTAGATTTTGGAGAGAGGTTTAGAGAGAGAGAGATGAGGAAGGTGGCTTAGGGTTTAGATACTTGCATGCATCTAGCTAGACCATACAAGAGAGGTGGAAGAGGTGTAGGGTTTAGCAACTCAGACAAGATCAAACAAAAAGGAGTGGAAGAGAGGGATAGAGGGTGGTGGTGGATTTTAGCAAGACCAAAGTAGATCAAGCCAAAAGAGGGGTAGAGAAAGAGATGGAAAAATGATCCACTCAAAAATTCAAATAAAACCCAAAAGACTAGAATGTGGTGGTACTTGCATGGCCCATGCAAAATATTCAATGCCATGTTTATTCTTGTGAGAACAATAATATTAACATGGCATTATTCTTATGCATCCCCAAAATTGGAATAAAAGCCAAGCAAAAAGAATTAAAAAGATGCCCCATGTGGAGTAGATGGAGATGACCATATTTTAATAGAAATGGGACTTGCTAGTGTGTATGTGCCACTAGGTATTTTAAGCCCAAAAATATCCCAACATGATAATAACCCCAAAACAACCCATATGGAAGCTAGGAAAAGGTTCCACTCACAAGGCATGCAAAGGTGGCCATGTGGCTCTCATAAACCAATAATGTGGAAACAATATGGTGCATATATGAGAGCATGTGGAGATAGAATTGGATCCATTCCAACCCACATGAGCTAGAGGTAAAACCCAATAAGTTGCAATGCTCATATATGGTGGAATGGTGGAATGATGGGGTGATGACAATAAAGGTGGTGGAGTTAATAAAAGATATGCCCCCAACTCAACTTGGGCATTTAAACAATATATCAAGAACCAAACACAATATCAAGAGGCAAATACAATTTACAATGCATATGAGAGAAGAACCAACACAAAAAGGGTTTTATATGATGCTCAAATGCAAGGTGGCATGATGACATGAGCATGATATAATGATGATGCAACAATTATATATATTAAGTAGCCATTATATTACTAGACCAAGTAGCATTACAATTGTTAGACAATTGGGATGCTACATAGATCCACCAGTGTTCATTGCATGTGTGTTATTTTCCACAAACCACTTATGGATCCACTATAGTCATTGCACGTGTGTTCTTTTTACAAACCACATATGGACCCACTAGAGTCATTGCATGTGTGTTCTTTCCACAAACCACACATGGATTAACCAATGGCATTGCATGTGTGTTATTGTCACAAACCACATATGGATCAACTAGTTTCATTGCAAGTGTGTTCTTTTCACAAACCACATATGGATCAAACTGAGTCATTGCATGTGTGTTCTTTCCACAAACCACATATGGATCCACTAGAGTCATTGCATGTGTGTTCTTTTCACAAACCACATATGGACCCACTAGAGTCATTGCATGTGTATTCTTTTCACAAACCACGCATGGATCAACTAATGGCATTGCATGTGTGTTCTTTCCATAAACCACACATGGATCCACCAGAGTCATTGCATGTGAGTTCTTTCCACAAACCACATATGAATCAACCAATGTCATTGCATGTGTGTTCTTTCCACAAACCACATATGGATCAACCAATCTCATTGCATGTGTGTTCCTGTCATGAACCACACATGGATTAACCAATGCCATTGCATGTGTGTTCCTGTCAAGAACCACATATGGAACCACCAGTGTTCATTTTATGTGTGTTCCTGTCATGAACCACACATGGATCAACCAGTGGTTATTGCATGTGTGTTCTTTCCACAGATCACAGATGGATCCACTAGAGTCATTGCACGTGTGTTCTTTTCACAAACCACATATGGATTAACCACAAGAGTCATTGCATGTGTGTTCTTATACTAAACCAACACTAAAGTCATAGCATGTGTGTTCTTTTCACAAACCACATATGGATCCACCAGTGGCATTACATGTGTGTTCTTTCCACAAACCACACATGGATCAACCAATGACATTGCATGTGTATTCTTTTCACAAACCACACATGGATCAACCAATGGCATTGCATGTGTGTTCTTTCCACAAACCACACATGGATCCACCAGAGTCATTGCATGTGTGTTCTTTCCACAAACCACATATGTATCAACCAGTGTCATTGCATGTGTGTTCTTTCCACAAACCACATATGGATCAACCAATGTCATTGCTTGTGTGTTCCTGTCATGAACCACACATGGATCAACCAATGTCATTGCATGTGTGTTACAGTCAAGAACCACATATGGATCCACCAGTATTCATTGCATGTGTGTTCCTATCATGAACCACACATGGATCAACCAGTGGTTATTGCACGTGTGTTCTTTTCACAAACCACATATGGATCCACTAGAGTCATTGCATGTGTGTTCTTATACTAAACCCAACACTAGAGTCATTGCACGTGTATTCTTTTCACAAACCACATATGGATCCACCAGTGTCATTGCATGTGTGTTCTTTCCACAAACCACTTATGGATCCACCAGTGTTCATTGCATGTGTGTTCTTTTCCACAAACCACATATGGATCCACTAGAGTCATTGCATGTGTTTTTTTTTTCACAAACCACATATGGACCACTAGAGTCATTGCATGTGTGTTCTTTCCACAAACCACACATGGATTAACCAATGGCATTGCATGTGTGTTATTGTCACAAACCACATATCGATCAACCAATGTCATTGCATGTGTGTTCCTGACATGAACCACATATGGACCACTAGAGTCATTGCATGTGTGTTCTTTCCACAAACCACATATGGATCAACTAGAGTCATTGCATGTGTCTTATTTTCACAAACCACATATGGATCAACCAATGGTATTGCATGTGTGTTCTTTTCACAAATCACATATGGATCCACCAGTGTTCACTGCATGTCTGTTCTTTCCACAAACCACTTATGGATCCACCAGTGTTCATTGCATGTGTGTTCTTTTCCACAAACCACATATGGATCCACTAGAGTCATTGCATGTGTGTTCTTTTCACAAACCATATATGGACCCACTAGAGTCATTGCATGTGTGTTCTTTCCACAAACCACACACGGATTAACCAATGGCATTACATGTGTGTTATTGTCACAAACCACATATGGATCAACCAATGTCATTGCATGTGTGTTCCTGACATGAACCAAATATGGACCCACTAGAGTCATTGCATGTGTGTTCTTTCCACAAACCACATATGGATCCACTAGAGTCATTGCATGTGTGTTCTTTTCACAAACCACATATGGATCAACCAATGGCATGGCATGTGTGTTCTTTTCACAAATCACATATGGATCCACTAGAGTCATTGCATGTGTGTTCTTTCCACAAACCACTTATGGATCCACCAGTGTTCATTGCATGTGTGTTCTTTTCCAAAAACCACATATGGATCCACTAGAGTCATTGCATGAGTGTTCTTTTCACAAACCACATATGGACCCACTAGAGTCATTGCATGTGTGTTCTTATACTAAAACCAACACTAGAGTCATTGCATGTGTGTTCTTTCCACAAACCACACACGGATCAACCAGTGTCATTGCATGTGTGTTCTTTCCCACAAACCACATGGATCAACCAATGGCATTGCATGTGTGTTCTTTTCACAAACCACATATGGATCCACCAGTGTCATTGCATGTGTGTTCTTTCCAAAACCACATATGGATCGACCAGAGTCATTGCATGTGTGTTCTTTCCACAAACCACAGATGGATCAACCGGTGTCATTGCACGTGTGTTCTGTTCACAAACCACATATGGATCAACCTGAGTCATTGCATGTGTGTTCTTTCCACAAACCACATATGGATCCACTAGAGTCATTGCATGTGTGTTCTCTTCACAAACCACATATGGACGCACTAGAGTCATTGCATGTGTATTCTTTTCACAAACCACACATGGATCAACCAATGGCATTGCATGTGTGTTCTTTCCACAAACCACACATGGATCCACTAGAGTCATTGCATGTGTGTTCTTTCCACAAACCACATATGGATCAATCAGTGTCATTGCATGTGTGTTCTTTCCACAAACCACATATGGATCAACCAATTTCATTGCATGTGTGTTCCTGTCATGAACCACACATGGATCAACCAATGTCATTGCATGTGTGTTCCTATCAAGAACCACATATGGATCCACCAGTGTTCATTGCATGTGTGTTCTTGTCATGAACCACACATGGATCCACCAGTGTTCATTGCATGTGTGTTCTTTTCCACAGACCACATATGGATCCACTAGAGTCATTGCACGTGTGTTCTTTTCACAAACCACATATGGATTAACGACAGGAGTCATTGCATGTGTGTTCTTATACTAAAACCAGCACTAGAGTCATTGCATGTGTGTTCTTTTCACAAACCACATATATATCCCCCAGTGGCATTGCATGTGTGTTCTTTCCACAAACCACACATGGATCAACCAATGGAATTGCATGTGTATTCTTTTCACAAACCACACATGGATCAACCAATGGCATTGCATGTGTGTTCTTTCCACAAACCACACATGGATCCACCAGAGTCATTGCATGTGTGTTCTTTCCACAAACCACATATGGATCAACCAGTGTCATTTGGTGTGTGTTCTTTCCACAAACCACATATGGATCAACCAATGTCATTGCATGTGTGTTCCTGTCATGAACCACACATGGATCAACCAATGTCATTGCATGTGTGTTCCTGTCAAGAACCACATATGGATCCACTAGTGTTCATTGCATGTGTGTTCCTGTCATGAACCACACATAGATCAACCAGTGGTTATTTCACATGTGTTCTTTCCACAGACCACATATGGATCCACTAACATCATTGCACGTGTGTTCTTTTCACAAACCACATATGGACCCACTAGAGTCATTGCATGTGTGTTCTTATACTAAAACCAGCACTAGAGTCATTGCATGGGGCTTATTCGTCTGCGGTACCATAGTTGGCAGGCCACCGCATGGCGGTACCTAAGTTGCCTGAAATTACCGCGTTTTGAAAAGTTGGGTCGCCAACTACTGAGAGGGGCCATTTCAAGGCAAACTCATCTCACCCCTGCCAAATACAAACATTCCGTTAAACCGCCTCGTGAAGTAGACGGTCGGGACCCACATGTCGGTTATCTGTCCGTGACGCGGGCGCCAACGCGGCAACCTCTTAGGAAAACCGAGCGGCTAAGTGGATTGGATGCGTTGACCAATTTAACAAATCCATTCCCAGCTTTCCCCTAGCACCGGCGGTGTCGGAATCCACCCTCCAGGCAGGACGATCCCTTCAGACATTTGACTTCCGGGGCCAAGTTGCTGCGCCCAGTCGCTGATATCGAGCTCCAATGGCGCATGCCGTAGCCGCTGTTGCGAGGCTCTAGCCCGCCTCCGCAGCTCGGAGGATGGCAGATCCTACTATCAAGAAAGAAGAAGTTTTGTCTACAAGCGGGTGATCTACCCTTCTCTTTGCTATTCACGCTAGTTACAACTGCTAGCTGGCTACTAAACCTCAAATTGTTTGTTAGCCCATCGCTGACAAACATATTTTGTCCACAGTTTTCTGTCAAGTGGGATCTGCGCAGACCCCCCTTACCTGGTTACTGTAGTCCTCTATAGGTATGACTCTAAGGGCAACAGGTATGGACACTATTGTTTCACGATGGAAGAAGCGCCTGCGCAGATCTGCACTATATCTGGTATGGTTGCTGCTCTGCGTAATCATGTTGCAGTATGGCTGAAGCAGACTGCAAAGTTCAGCTTCATGGATGAACGTGGCATCCATGTTCCTATATCGTATGACAGTCAGCTAATTGGGTTGATGAAAAGGTATGCTTCGGATTGCATGTTTGAGCTAAATTGTGATGTACTGGATATGGAAGCTGCTACAACTGGGAGTCGCCCTTCTATTCTTGGACAGGGTGGTTGCTCGAACGCAATTAGCTCCTGGTAATCAAAGGTCGCTTGGGGTTCGCATGTTTGTGCTGAATTGTAATTTTTGTTTTATTTACTCTGTAGATATTGGGAAGTTATGCAACAGTCTTGTTTCTTTGACAGGAAGCACCGCAAGGTTAGAAACATGACTGCCAGGTCAGTCATTTTGTTGCCCGAAGAAATTAAAAATGAGTGGAAAGATGATGTTGGACACGATTCTGGTGCCCATTGTCCCGGCGATGCAGAGTACGTGAAGCTAAGAAAATTGGCACCGAGGAAGAGGAAGAAGGCAGGAAATGAAGAAGCCATTGGATGTGAAGGCTTGGCACCCAGGCTGCGAAAGAAGGCTGCTGGCAATGAAGGTGCATAGTAATGTGTTGAACTTGAACCTATATATGTAATTCTGTTAAATTCTGATCGCTCTGTGTGTGGCATGTTGCTGGGCGAAACAATCTACCCACGTTCTCTGAGTAAAATGTACCGCGACTTAGGGTTTGGAAACGCCTGAGTCGGTAGTTGAATCCGAAATTGTGATTGTGCCACTGCTATCTGAAAACAATGATCCATCGGTTCCATGATTGCTGAGGGGCAGGAGGTCTCCAAATACGATGGAATGTAAGTGGCACATAAATAAATTATTTAAGCTGCCACACTCCACGAAGCAGCAACTTATTTCAGATGCTACACAGCGATGTGGCAACATAAACAACAATGTTCTCACTGATAATACCCAGATGAGGAGGAAATGGGTACCACTTTCTAGCCTAATCTTGAGCCTGTCTATCTCATTGTCTCTCTGCTCCTGCATCCCCTGCATCTGGCGAAGCTCCCGGATCTCCAGTAACCGGGTGTACGTGCTTCCACTTTATAAATTGTGGTTGTGCCATTTGCATGCGGCACAATCCACGTAGATTACGTTTAAACAAACCACCAGTGTCAGAATACACTAGTAGAAAAGGTGTCTTTGGTCCACGGTTACGTTCCCAATCCAAGATAGAGATCTAAATCGAGGCAGAAATTGATCTAAATCACAAATTCTTCCACAAATTAATGCAGGGTCAGAGCAATTTTTTCCTCCCTGGAATCCGGGACCAATAGTTCAGACCTCTAGGTCAACAAGTACAAATATTACAACTTAAAAAGGCACGGAGCTTAAGATAAATAGAACTAGTTATCACATATCTCCTTGATCTTCCTAATCTTGGCCCGATGCGCATCTTCCTGCGAGAGCAAGGATCGAATTGTCTGCTCCTTCCTTTTAGCATCTTACTTGCATAGCTTCAATTGTTTCTCTGCATTTTTCCTCATGCACTTGTCAATACTCGTAGTTGTGTACTGCAGGACTTTGGCCTGGTGGAGATCGTTCCTTGCTTGAGTCAGTTCTTGCTCTGCTTTAGCCTTCAGGGCCAACGCCGTGTCCCTCTCCTTCTCGACTTTGATAACCTTGTCTTGCACTGACCTGAGATCTCGCTTATGCTTGGTCGTGTCAACTGGTTCCCATAGATTCATCTCAACACTGTCAAGAAGTGAGCTGAATACGGATTCTTTCAACTCGACAGTCATTTCCCATAGTTTGTCCAGCGTTTTCTGCATCGATTTGGGCCACTCTGGATCTACCATTTGACAACACCGCAACTTCCGCCTTGCATCATTGCACGATGTCCTTGACACCGTAGAAACCTCCTGCCTGCGTTTTGTCCTTCGAAGGCTACAAATTTAGCGGGCACATATCCATGTTTACATACCAGAGGACTATCTTCATCCTCTAAACCGTGATAGTCGAAGTCATACATCGTCTGGTTGGCCTAACACATCATACGCGCATGAGTAAACATATTAGATCTAGCTCAAAAAATAGATAACTGGCCACAGATGATAGAAATAGATATGAGACGACTCACATCGAAATCACCGTCCCTGTCGTCACGACGCGTTTCCTCGCCGTCTCCCCTTGAACCCATGGCGAGAGGGGTGGGGGGCTGCCGGAGAGGGGATTGGGATGGAGGCGCCGTCGGCTAGCGGCTACGGCAGGATGGGAGTGAAGTGGGGAAAGTGGCTTCGAGGGTAAGGAAGAGAAGTACGGGGAGGAAGAGAAGTAATGGGGACGTGACACTGGCACTGAACTCGTGAGACGTGACACTCGAAACAGGGGAGCGCCCGGTGTTGCCAGTTTGTCCAAAGCAAGCGTGGCCAATCATGCCACAGAACAGCCTACTCGCGGATCACTCTCACGAAGACCATCCCAATCGTCCAAGCGCCCCAATCAAACGGTATGTAACAATCATCAAGCATAACAACCGTGTTAGGGCATGCCTTCTAGAAGACTCAGTCTAACGGCTACCCATGCAATGACACTGGGTGTGGTTCATGAAAAGAACAGACATGCAATGACACTGGCTGTGATTCATGAAAAGAACAGACATGCAATGACACTGGTGGATCCTTATGTGGTTCATGAAAAGAATAGACAGGCAATGACACTGGTGGATCCTTATGTGGTTTGTTTAGAAGAACACACCTACAATGACACTTGGTGTGGTTCATGAAAAGCACACACACGCAATGACACTGGTGGATCCTTATGTGGTTTGTTTAGAGGAACAGACATGCAATGACATCGGTGGATCTACATGTGGTTTATGGAAGTAAAAGACATGCAATGACACTCGTAGATCCTTATGTGGTTCATGAAAAGAACAGACATGCAGTGAAACTGGGTGTGTTCATGAATAAAATATACATGCACCGACACTGGGTGTGGTTCATGAAAAGAACAGACATGCAATGCCACTAGTGGGCCCATCCTTATGTGGTTCATGAAAAGAACCGACAGGCAATGACACTGGTGGATCCTTATGTGGTTTGTTTAGAAGAACACACATGCAATGACACCGGTGGATCCACATGTGGTTTATGGAAGTAAAAGGCATGCAATGACACTGGTAGATCCTTATGTGGTTCATGAAAAGAACAAACATGCAGTGAAACTGCGCGTGGTTCATCAATAGAACATACATGCACTGACACTGGGTGTGGTTCATGAAAAGAACAGACATGCAAGACACTGGTGAGCCCATCCTTATGTGGTTCATGAAAGGAACAGACATGCAATGACACTGGTGGATCCTTATGTGGTTTGTTTAGAAGAACACACATGCAATGACACTGGGTGTGGTTCATGAAAAGAACACACACGCAATGACACTGGTGGATCCTTATGTGGTTTGTTTAGAGGAACAAACATGCAATGACACCAGTGGATCCACGTGTGGTTCATGAGAAGAACACACATCCGATGACTCTGGTAGATCCTTATGTGGTTCATGAAAAGAACTGACATGCAGTGACACTGGGTGTGGTTCATGAAAAGAACAGACATGCACTGACACTAGGAGTGGTTCATGAAAAGAATAGACAGGCAATGGCATTGGTGGATCCTTATGTGGTTTATGGAAGGAACAGACATGCAATCACACTGGTGGATCCACATGTGGTTTATGGAAGTAACACACATGCAATGACGCTGGGTGTGGTTCATGAAAAGAACAGACATGCAATGACACTGGTAGATCCTTATGTGGTTCATGAGAAGAACACACACGCAATGACACTGGTGGATCCTTATGTGGTTTGTTTAGAGGAACAAACATGCAATGACACCGGTGGATCCACATGTGGTTTATGGAAGTAAAAGACATGCAATGACACTGGTAGATCCTTATGTGGTTCATGAATAGAACAAACATGCACTAACACTGGGTGTGGTTCATGAAAAGAACAGACACGCAATGACACTGGTGGGCCCATCCTTATGTGGTTCATGAGAAGAACAGACAGGCAATGACACTGGTGGATCCTTATGTGGTTTGTTTAGAGGAACAGACATGCAATGACACCGGTGGATCCACATGTGATTTATGGAAGTAACACACATGCAATGACACTGGTTGTGGTTCATGAAAAGAACAGACATGCAATGACACTGGTGGATCCTTATGTGGTTTGTTTAGAGGAACAGACAAGCAATGACTCTAGCCGTGGTTCATGAAAAGAACAGACATGCAATGACTCTATCCGTGGTTCATGAAAAGAACAGACATGCAATGACTCTAGCCGTGGTTCATGAAAAGAACAGACATGCAATCACACTGGTGGATCCTTATGTGGTTTATGGAAGGAATAGACATGCAATCACACCAGTGGATCCATATGTGGTTTATGGAAGTAACACACGTGCAATGACACCGGGTGTGGTTCATGAAAAGAACAGACATGCAATGACACTGGTAGATCCTTATGTCGTTCATGAGAAGAACACACACGCAATGACACTAGTGGATCCTTATGTGGTTTGTTTATAGGAATAGACATGCAATGACACCGGTGGATCCACATGTGGTTTATGGAAGTAAAAGACATGCAATGACACTGGTAGATCCTTCTGTGGTTCATGAAAAGAACAGACATGCAGTGAAACTGGGTGCGGTTCATGAATAGACCAGACATGCACTGACACTGGGTGTGCTTCATGAAAAGAACAGACATGCAATGACACTGGTGGGCCCATCCTTATGTGGTTCATGAAAAAAACAGACATGCAGTGACACTGGTGGATCCTTATGTGGTTTGTTGAGAGGAACAGACATGCAATGACACCGGTGGATCAACATGTGGATTATGGAAGTAACACACATGCAATGACACTGGGTGTGGTTCATGAAAAGAACAGACATGCAATGACACTGGTAGATCCTTATGTGGTTCATTAAAAGAACAGACATGCAATGACACTGGTGGATCCTTATGTGGTTTGTTTAGAGGAACATACATGCAATGACTCTAGCCGTGGTTCATGAAAAGAACAGACATGCAATGACACCGGGTGTGGTTCATGGAAAGAACAGACATGCAATGATTTGTGTGGTTTGTTTAGAATAACACACATGCAATGACACTAGGTGTGGTTCATGAAAAGAACATATAGGCAATGACACAGGTGGATCCTTATGTGGTTTGTTTAGAAGAACACGAATGCAATGACACTGGGTGTGGTTTATGAAAAGAACAGACCGCAATGACACTGCTGGATCCTTATGTGGTTTGTTTAGAGGAACAAACATGCAATCACACTAGTGAATCCATATGTGGTTTATGGAAAAGAACAGACATGCAATGACACTGGCTTTGATTCATGAAAAGAACAGACATGCAATGACACTGGTGGATCCTTATATGATTCATGAAAAGAACAGACATGCAATGACACTGGTGGATCCTTATGTGGTTTCTTTAGAAGAACACACATGCAATGACACTTGATGTGGTTCATGAGAAGAACAAACACGCAATGACACTAGTGGATCCTTATGTGGTTTGTTTAGAGGAACAAACATGCAATGACACCGGTGGATCCACATGTGGTTTATGGAAGTAAAAGACATGCAATGACACTGGTAGATCCTTATGTGGTTCATGAAAAGAACAGACATGCAGTGAAAGTAGGTGTGGTTCATTAATAGAACAGACATGCACTGACACTAGGTGTGGTTCATGAAAAGAACAAACATGCAATGACACTGGTGGGCCCATCCTTATGTGGTTAATGAAAAGAACAGACATGCAATGACACTGGTGGATCCTTATGTGGTTTGTTTAGAAGAACACACATGCAATGACACCGGTGGATCCACATGTGGTTTATGGAAGTAAAAGACATGCAATGACACTAGTAGATCCTTATGTGGTTCATGAAAAGAACAGACATGCAGTGAAACTGGGTGTGGTTCATGAATAGAACAGACATGCACTGACACTGGGTGTGGTTCATGAAAAGAATAGACATGCAATGACACTGGTGGGCCCATCCTTATGTGGTTCATGAAAAAAACAGAGATGCAATGACACTGGTGGATCCTTATGTGGTTTGTTTAGAAGAACACACATGCAATGACACTGAGTGTGGTTCATGAAAAGAACACACACGCAATGACACTGGTGGATCCTTATGTGGTTTGTTTAGAGGAACAGACATGCAATGACACCGGTGGATCCACGTGTGTTCATGAGAAGAACACACATCCAATGACTCTGGTAGATCCTTATGTGGTTCATGAAAAGAACTGACATGCAGTGACACTAGGTGTGGTTCATGAAAAGAACAGACATGTAATGACACTGGGAGTGGTTCATGAAAAGAACAGACATGCAATGACACGGGTGGATCCTTATCTGGTTTATGGAAGGAACAGACATGCAATCACACTGGTGGATCCACATGTGGTTTATGGAAGTAACACACATGCAATGACACTGGATGTGGTTCATGAAAAGAACAGGCATGCAATGACACTGGTGGATCCTTATGTGGTTTTTTTAGAGAAACAGACATGCAATGCCTCTAGCCGTGGTTCATGACAAGAACAGACATGCAATGACTCTAGCCGTGGTTCATGAAAAGAACAGACATGCAATCACACTGGTGGATCCTTATGTGGTTTATGGAAGGAATAGACATGCAATCACACCGGTGGATCCATATGTGGTTTATGGAAGTAACACACGTGCAATGACACCGGGTGTGGTTCATGAAAAGAACAGACATGCAATGACACTGGTAGATCCTTATGTCGTTCATGAGAAGAACACGCACGCAATGACACTGGTGGATCCTTATGTGGTTTGTTTAGAGGAATAGACATGCAATGACACCGGTGGATCCACATGTGGTTTATGGAAGTAAAAGACATGCAATGACACTGGTAGATCCTTCTGTGGTTCATGAAAAGAACAGACATGCAGTGAAACTGGGTGTGGTTCATGAATAGAACAGACATGCACTGACACTGGTTGTGGTTCATGAAAAGAACAGACTTGCAATGACACTGGTGGGCCCATCCTTATGTGGTTCATGAAAGGAACAGACATGCAGTGACACTGGTGGATCCTTATGTGGTTTGTTTAGAGGAACAGACATGCAATGATACCGGTGGATCAACATGTGGATTATGGAAGTAACACACATGCAATGACACAGGGTGTGGTTCATGAAAAGAACAGACATGCAATGACACGGGTAGATCCTTATGTGGTTCATTAAAAGAACACACATGCAATGACACTGGTGGATCCTTATGTGGTTTTTTAGAGGAACATACATGCAATGACTCTTGCCGTGGTTCATGAAAAGAACAGACATGCAATGACACCGGTGTGGTTCATGGAAAGAACAGACATGCAATGACTTGTGTGGTTTGTTTAGAGTAACACACATGCAATGACACTAGGTGTGGTTCATGAAAAAAACATATGGGCAATGACACTGGTGGATCCTTATGTGGTTTGTTTAGAAGATAACGAATGCAATGACACTGGGTGTGGTTTATGAAAAGAATAGACCCGCAATGACACTGGTGGATCCTTATGTGGTTTGTTTAGAGGAACAAACATGCAATCACACTAGGTGGATCCATATGTGGTTTATGGAAAAGAACAGACATGCAATGACACTGGCTTTGATTCATAAAAAGAACAGACATGCAATGACACTGGTGGATCCTTATGTGATTCATGAAAAGAACAGACATGCAATGACACTGGTGGATCCTTATGTGGTTTGTTTAGAAGAACACACATGCAATGACAGTTGATGTGGTTCATGAGAAGAACACACACGCAATGACACTGGTGGATCCTTATGTGGTTTGTTTAGAGGAACAAACATGCAATGCCACCGGTGGATCCACATATGGTTTATGGAAGTAAAAGACATGCAATGACACTGGTAGATCCTTATGTGGTTCATGAAAAGAACAGACATGCAGTGAAACTAGGTGTGGTTCATGAATAGAACAGACATGCACTGACACTAGGTGTGGTCCATGAAAAGAACAGACATGCAATGACACTGGTGGGCCCATCCTTATGTGGTTAATGAAAAGAACAGACATGCAATGACACTCGTGGATCCTTATGTGGTTTGTTTAGAAGAACACACATTGTAGCATCCCAATTGTCTAACAATTGTAATGCTACTTGGTCTAGTAATATAATGGCTACTTCAAATATATAATTGTTGCATCATAATTATATCATGCTCATGTCATCATGCCTCCTTGCATTTGAGCATCATATAAAACCCTTTTTGATTTGGTTCTTATCTCATATGCATTATTAATTGTATTTGCCTCTTGATATTGTATTTGGTTCTTGATATATTGTTTAAATGCCCAAGTTGAGTTGGGGGCATATCTCTTATTAACTCCACCACCCTTTCATTTCACCACCTTATAATTCCACCATCCAACTAAATATGAGCTTGGCACTTATTGGTTTTACCTCCAGCTCATGTGGGTTGGGATGGATCCAATTCTTTTCCACATGCTCTCATCTTGGCATCATGTTGTTTTCACATTATTGATATATGAGAGCCACATGGCCACCTTTGCATGCCTTGTGAGTGGAATCCTTTGTCTTAGCTTCCATATGGATTATCATGGAATTATGCTCATGTTGGAATATTTTTGGGACTATTAATCATCTAGTGGAACCTACACACTAGCATGTCCCATTTTATTTCAAACATGGCCATCTCCAACTACTCCACATGGGGCATCCTTTTTAATTCTTTTTGCTTGGCTTTTATTCCAATTTTGGAAATGCATAATAATAATGCCATGTGATAATGTTGTTTTCACAAGAATCAACATGGCAATAAATATTTTGCATGGGCCATGCAAGTGCCACCTTTTCTAGCATTTGGTTTTTATTTGAATTTTGAGTGGATCTTTTATAAAACCACATCCCTCTCTTTTCCTTGTCTAGATCTTGTGGGTGCTTGAGCTTGTCTTAATCATGCTTGATCTAGTCACAAAGGACCTCTCCATCTAATTTCTCCTCTCTCTCTAAACCTCTCTCCTAATCTATATCTAAGCTAAACCCAAACCCTACACCTAATCCACATGTCCTTGTTTGCTCTAGTTTGGGAGCATGCAAGTTTCTAACAAGCCCTAATCTCTTTCCCCCTCTCTCTTTTTCTATCTCTAAGCCATACCACCTTGATCTACCCCAACCTCTTTTCAAACCCTAAACCGAGCCCTACCTAGCTACCTCCTTAACCCTAACCACCCTAGACCAAAAAGGGGTATTTCTTAGGTTTGTTTAAACCTGCAACAAAACAAAACAAATCATAACAGTTTTTGTTAAAATAATAAAAAGAGTAAAGAGAGGAAAAACCTTACCTGCAGCCCAGTAGCAGTACCAGAGCAGCAGCCCACCGGAGTAGCCTTCCCCTGTCGCGGCCCATCTCCCGGCCCACTCCCCAGCCGGCCTACCCAGTCGTACCGCTTCAGCGCCGACGCCTTCCCCTGTTCTTCTTCTCCCCTTCTGACGCTGTTTCACCCCCCTCTCTCCTCTGCTCTGACGGAGAGGAGCAGGTGACCGTCTCCCCCGCCGTCATCCGCGTCAGCAGGCACGCCGAGCATGTGATCCGCCCGCCTTTATCCCCTCGCGCTGTGCTGCGAACCCTAGCTACCGTCCTCATTCTCCCTTCCCTTCTCCACCGAACCGCGCCGCCGCCAGACCAAGCGCCGCGACGACGTTGCCGCCCGCCGGAGACCGAGCACTCGCCGGGGTGCGTCGCCGTGGACCGTGGAGTCGATCCTGCCGCTGGGAGACGCCAAGCACGCCCGGAGCCTCCCCCTCGTCAGAGAGCCGCCAGCACCACCGCTACAACCTCGCCATCCCCTCCGCTCCGACCACCTCCTGCTTCGATTCCAGTGGGAATCGATCAAGGTGAGCACCCCTCGATCCTCTCCCGTTTCCCCCACTCCGCGTACCCTAGCGCCGCCCGTTTGTGACCCCGCCGGCACAGCCCGCCCCGCCGACGCGCAGACCCAGCCTAGCACCCCCTATGTTCCCTGGCGTGCCCCGTCCGACACAGCCCGCCGCCGCCGGACCTTCCTACACGAGATCGGTAGCCGAAGCCTTCCTCTGCGTTTTCTGTTTTGTCGGCCAGAGCTATCCCGCCGCGGATGCGACGCCACCCTCGCCGGAAGATCTCGCCGTCGCCAGTCATCGTCGAGATTCAGAGAGCAGCGTTAGTTTCAGTTCAGAGCTCGCGTGGTAGTTTTGCGAAACCCCCCCAGCTTCGGTCGATCACGCCTAGGTCCCTCACCGCCCCAGCCTACCCCATCGGTCAGCCTCCCTGTTTTTTTACAGATAGGCACCTGGTTTTTCCCAGATCCTCAACCGCGCTCCCCGCTGTGCCGCGTGGCAGTCTCTCCCCTCCCTGATGACGCGTGGGCCCGCGTGAGCGTTGGGTCCACCAAGCAGAGGCTGCGGCTAGCTACTGCTGCGGTGAGAAAACCCTGCACCTGTGCAACGGTTCCAGCTGGGCCTAGTCAGCGTTGGCCCCACCCGTCAGTGGTTGTGGCTAGCTCCCTCTGAGTATCAAAAGTGTCTGTTCTTTTTCTGTTTAATAAAAATGTTTTCAGAAAATGTTTAATATGATTATAAATCTGTTTCAATTAACTTTTAATTTTCAAATCCAAATAATACATATAATATATGTTTTCAAACCAGAAAAATGTGAGGAATTCAAATATGCCATCCAAAATATATTTTGGACACTTAAAATTTCAAGTTGTTTTAAATTACAATAAAATGCCCTTTTACCTTAATTAACTAATAACTTTTGTTTTATAAGTCCAAATTTGACAAATGATATGTCTAAAATGATTAGCTCGACGAGACCTTTCTGTTTATGCATTCCTTCATATGTTTTGCAGCATGCATCATATAAATATAATGTGTACAGCAACTTAAATGAGGTTAAAATGTGGTCAAAACTCAATAAAATGATTTATTCTTGTATTCCACACCTCACCCATGCCATGCTACCTTATTGCCATGCAAATTGTGCATCATTCATCATGGCATGATTGTTTGCTTGATGCATTTTATTCCTATGCTTGTGCACTTTATTTATGTTGGCCCTTGTTTGTTTGGTTCTTCTTCGAATAGACGCTGAGCAGAGGATATATCAAGAGAACCAGGAGCACTACCCAGATCCATCCCTTGCTTCAACTGAGCTGCCAGGCAAGCACTACCACATGCTTGCATACATATAGTACCTAATGCCTCTATCTTATTCTTGCATCATTGAGTCGCGCTTGCATTAAACTGAATCCCAAGTATTGCATAGCCTTTACTTTTAAACCCCACCGAAGCTTGTTCCTCCATCCCATGAGCCATTACTATAGGAGTTGTTTGAGCCATGCGAGTCGTAGAACAGCATGTGTAGGGTATGTGAGTGTATGATGGATAACGAGGTACCAAAACAACTTAACCTGAGTAGTAATGGGATAACTAATGAAAGTGGCATCGGTGAGCCATATTCGCTATTTGGTTTTTCAGGCTCACTTGTGTCCCGTAGGACCCCGAGTACTTGATTCCTGTTCCTTGAATATTCGCGCTATCCACATCCGGGAGGCCTATGGACCCCCCTGAGCCAGAGCTTGATTCATTCTTATTTCTTGGGGCCACAAACTAGTTTGGGGTTTTATTTACTATCCTGTACTTATGCCATGCTTTACCGCTTTATTTAAATTGTGCGAGGTACTGCACACTGTACTGTTTAGGAAAGCGGAGTGTTTTCGCGGTGTCGACAAGCCCAGTCACATTTTCGGGTTCCCAGTCGTTCACAGCCATTGACGCAAACCTTGAGTCCGTCTCGGAGTCAGCTAACTTCGTTGCGGGTAGCTCAATGGGGTGGCCCCCTGAAATATTTCTGAATCCTGTGATCGCTTTGTCGTGAATGCCTCGTTGGGTTTTGATTTGGTTTTTCCGAGGTTGATCGAGTGTGTGTTGCTATTTGTGCACCCCTGTAGGGTAAAACTTTCTGAAAGCCGTGTCCGCGGTTATGGACGACTTGGAGCACAGTTTCTCGATCATAGACAAGAATAACTAAAGTACCGCTTTTAATTTGACTAGACTAGGTACCTGACTAGTAAATAGTGCAATACTCACGGAATGGATAATAAAACTGCCAACGGATGGGGGGTTGTTCGTCCGCTTCCTCGTCGGTAAGCGGGGAGGAGGATGGATCTGTGGATATTACCTTTATAACTGTTGTTTTTAATTCACGGACATCCGTCTATCTCTGGTTAGGCGGATGATTAGCGAGTATCTATAGAATTGTTAGGGTTTATCTTTTGCTGCAATTGCGTCACCCCAGGTTGTGTCCCCTTTAGAGGCATAAAGACTTGCTGAGTACCCCTAGGGTCTCACACGATAAATTGTTTGATTCAGATGAACAGGTAAACTCGCAAGATGGATACTGGGTGGAAGAGACGGACGATGTGGGCAACGATCATTCGGTGTAGAGATTCCGGGAACGGGGATCCGTGAGATCTGTGGGCGGGATGTGCTTATTTATGGGGCATCTTATGCCGATTTGCTTCTTATCCGTACTCGGATTTTGTCTTCCGCTTCCGCTTGATACTCTGATGTTTGATGTATGAGGAAATATCCTAAACTATTATATCTATCTAGGATATTTGGATCTTGCCGTATGGCGTTGCTATATTTCCTTTCTTTTAGATGGAATGGCTCTGATGTACTATTGTATGGTGGCTTGCATACATACTCATTTGTGTATGTAGTTGATCCCTTCGCCTGCCGATTACGCCGCCCGTTCTTGTCCCGATGTTTGGAAATGGTTGGGACGGCCGAAAGGTCTACCTGTGAGTGGCATTTGGGCCCCACCGTACTATTTCAACCATTTCTGCTCATCCAGGCTTGTAACTAGGAGTGTAATTCACCGAGGTAGTTATAATTGGTATCAGAGCCATCCCGCCCTTCAGGTTCTCAGCCAAATGGTCGTTGTCTGTCTAGCAAATATTTTTGGTAGTTATGTATACTAGGGAAAAACACAACGTGAGAGTAGGACTGCTTCCACTTTTCTTCTTACCCGACCACCCACCCTTTTCTGGTAAGGAAGTGTAACGTTTTCAATCCTCTTCTTAAATATTCAAACCAGGATTCACGTGTTCTGGGTTTCCGTAGTACCATAGAAAGTGTGTGTGTAATTCCTTGTCTATCTGTTGCATCCAACATGTTATCTTTATCTGCCTTTTGGTTATCAACTGTTGGTACATTCCATACTGACAGGCTTTTGAAAACCGGCGCGATCTATCTGACTCCTTGTTAACCGGTGCCATCTTTTTAAGGGTGTCCTTCCTTCTAGCAACTCCACATTCTGTGTAAGCATCTGTTGCTAATCTCTACCTGATAAGTGTTTTTGCGCATCTATTGGTATTTTAATGCCGAAAAATGCGGAAAATTTTTCTTTGATACATCTGTGTTTCCACACTCCTTTTCAGTCGTGTGTGAAACATTATCTATCTCCCTCTTATCAGCATGTCCATGCTAACTCATTCTTTTGTCACCGGCGCTTAATCCTGGAGTTCCTTTTCATCTCCTTTTCTCTTGGGCTAATTACATAACATGTGTTGATCCGATGCTGATGATTGTAATTTGGCTCTCGGCATAGCTATATTCCACTCATGATAGTGTCGATTGGATATGGAAAAATGCTATCAACCGTCACCATCTGGAGGATAAGGTTATCTCCTGTGATTTTGAGTACACCGTGATCATATCTTTGCATATTCAAGCATCTTTGGCAATCCGGAGTTTCTCAAGGCACTACGGTGGTCTATCATCTGTCCATCATGCTGCACATCTTTTTCAACCCCATACCTGCACAATTCTCCTAGATACGAGGGAATTGCATCTTTTCGCTTCCGGTAGCTTTGCTTAAGGTATGAGCTATCATTGTTTCTTATCCAAGATCTCTCTATCTTTGTAACCGGTGATCCAATCGGCAATGTGAATCAGGTGACATCTCTTTTTCTTCCGAAGGACCAGATAATCTATTCTTCCAGCGCATCTTTTTCAACACGAAACCGTGCTTTTAATATTGATCTTTCTAAGAGCGTTGAGCTCAGGAAGTGATCGAGCATTTGTTCGTTTCTCTCGTCGTTTGAACTTGGTGTTCTGGGAATATCTTGTTAATCCATGGTGGTATATGTTGATAATATGCTTGCCTATTCGATATCAATGAAAGAACATGGAAGATCATCTGTGTCTCTTTCTCTCAAGCTTCGTGAGCACTGCCTGTGTGCAAAGTTCTCAAAGCGTGAATTCTGGCTTCTTGAAGTCACCTATCTCGACCACGTCCTTCTGCTAAATACATTGCTTCAATTCTGGAATTGGCAATCCATTGTTAATCCCATCCTCCATCTTCAACCAATCCGGAGTTGTTCCTTGTTGGCAAGTTATCATCGTCATTCCGCTAAAGATTTTCTTCAAGACCGCTAAATCTCTCTCAATCCTTTCAAGGACAACATGGAGTTCTTTCACCTCAGTCGCGTCAAGTGATCTTTCGAAACCCTCTCGTTCCATCATCTATGCTCAATCCACCGGAGGCCATGAAGACTTTTCAGATCTTTTGTAATCCTTCTGTTCAAGTTGGTGCTATCTTTTCTGTAGCTGTTGAATCTTGCAGTTGTTCTTATCCGTAATCTTCCTTCATATTTTTCCGGTGGCTTGGTACTTCAGACATGACGACGACATCATCATCTTTATCTATCTATGAATCCGGCGAATCGTTTGCATCTATCCTTGTTTTCTAACGAAGTTCCATGAGTTTTTGTCAATACCTTCAGTCTGTTTCGGTAGTTGGGTTGCATGGTTTTCTTATTCATGTGCGGAGTAATGCTTTGAGTGCGGGATGGAGTAGCTACCATACCACTACTCTTATCATTCGCTCTTGTACATTGAATTGGTGAATTAATGTGATTCCACTCATTCCACGGAAGTTAGAAGTGGCCTTGATCCCTCGATACTTTTACTTCCGTCTTTGTTTTTCCGGAGTGCCCTCTCGAAGAAAGTAATCAATAATCTCTTGTTGGTGGTCTCGCCCTTTCTACATGGAGCAAAATCTGCAATTATCTGGTGGAAACAAACGCAAACTCTTTTTCTATCCTCGTTTTTACCGGTGCTCGACATCCCCAAACAAGATGAAAGGAAACTATCTCTCTCTTTGTTTCATCAATTCTTTTTCTGAGGTTAAGCCAAGTATGGTTGATGCCATCAGCTGCAAATCTATTGCGTTAGCCTCAAGGCTAAAGAAAGCAATAAGTATCTCCACAATAAACTCCAGATCCTCCCTATTCTTTGCCTCTCGGGATTCCACCATGATCTGGCTTCACGTCCGTCTCTAGAAGTTATATCCGCGCACCTCAATTGCGTGATCCTTTGGGTCTTACCGGCGCAAGAAGAATCTAATCCGTCGATGTCTAACTAAATCTTTCTGTTGATATCAAGGGACTCTATTGTTTGAAGGCAATATTGTTTCCGAACTTCATTTCTCAAATCTGAGGGAAGGTACGATGCTATTGTCATAGTGGTTCAAACCTCTCCAATCTAGCTCTTTTCTTCCGGCGAGACAAAGATTCAACCTCTCTAGTATCGGTAAATCTTTAATCTTATCGGTGTGTCTTTCTTTATTCATGATACATCATCTTGTCTTCTTCTTTCACAAGTGGTTATATTCTTTTATCATGTTTCTTGGGAAACCGGAGCTATGTCCATCCTCTCCTTCTTGTCTCACGACAATCCTTCAATTCTTCTAACCCGTTGTTTCTCAAGCAAAACGCAAGACTCGCAGCAAGTCTAGCAAGTTATTTCCGTTATTCATCAACTTGGGAACGTGAGGGTCACCTTCGTTCGAACACCCGCCTCTCCTTGTGTTGTTTTCTTCTTCCTAGAATCTCGGGGCGAGATTCCTGTTTAGTGGGGGAGAGTTGTAGCATCCCAATTGTCTAACAATTGTAATGCTACTTGGTCTAGTAATATAATGGCTACTTCAAATATATAATTGTTGCATCATAATTATATCATGCTCATGTCATCATGCCTCCTTGCATTTGAGCATCATATAAAACCCTTTTTGATTTGGTTCTTATCTCATATGCATTATTAATTGTATTTGCCTCTTGATATTGTATTTGGTTCTTGATATATTGTTTAAATGCCCAAGTTGAGTTGGGGGCATATCTCTTATTAACTCCACCACCCTTTCATTTCACCACCTTATAATTCCACCATCCAACTAAATATGAGCTTGGCACTTATTGGTTTTACCTCCAGCTCATGTGGGTTGGGATGGATTCAATTCTTTTCCACATGCTCTCATCTTGGCATCATGTTGTTTTCACATTATTGATATATGAGAACCACATGGCCATCTTTGCATGCCTTGTGAGTGGAACCCTTTTCCTAGCTTCCATATGGATTATCATGGAATTATGCTCATGTTGGAATATTTTTGGGACTATTAATCATCTAGTGGAACCTACACACTAGCATGTCCCATTTTATTTCAAACATGGCCATCTCCAACTACTCCACATGGGGCATCCTTTTTAATTCTTTTTGCTTGGCTTTTATTCCAATTTTGGAAATGCATAATAATAATGCCATGTGATAATGTTGTTTTCACAAGAATCAACATGGCAATAAATATTTTGCATGGGCCATGCAAGTGCCACCTTTTCTAGCATTTGGTTTTTATTTGAATTTTGAATGGATCTTTTATAAAACCACATCCCTCTCTTTTCCTTGTCTAGATCTTGTGGGTGCTTGAGCTTGTCTTAATCATGCTTGATCTAGTCACAAAGGACCTCTCCGTCTAATCTCTCCTCTCTCTCTAAACCTCTCTCCTAATCTATATCTAAGCTAAACCCAAACCCTACACCTAATCTACATGTCCTTGTTTGCTCTAGTTTGGGAGCATGCAAGTTTCTAACAAGCCCTAATCTCTTTCCCCCTCTCTCTTTTTCTATCTCTAAGCCATACCACCTTGATCTACCCCAACCTCTTTTCAAACCCTAAACCGAGCCCTACCTAGCTACCTCCTTAACCCTAACCACCCTAGACCAAAAAGGGGTATTTCTTAGGTTTGTTTAAACCTGCAACAAAACAAAACAAATCATAACAGTTTTTGTTAAAATAATAAAAAGAGTAAAGAGAGGAAAAACCTTACCTGCAGCCCAGTAGCAGTACCAGAGCAGCAGCCCACCGGAGTAGCCTTCCCCTGTCGCGGCCCATCTCCCGGCCCACTCCCCAGCCGGCCTACCCAGCCGTACCGCTTCAGCGCCGACGCCTTCCCCTGTTCTTCTTCTCCCCGTCTGACGCCGTTTCACCCCCCTCTCTTCTCTGCTCTGACGGAGAGGAGCAGGTGACCGTCCCCCCCGCCGTCATCCGCGTCAGCAGGCACGCCGAGCACGTGATCCGCCCGCCTTTATCCCCTCGCGCTGTGCTGCGAACCCTAGCTGCCGTCCTCGTTCTCCCTTCCCTTCTCCACCGAACCACGCCGCCGCCAGACCGAGCACCGCGACGACGTTGCCGCCCGCCGGAGACCGAGCACTCGCCGGGGTGCGTCGCCGTGGACCGTGGAGTCGATCCTGCCGCTGGGAGACGCCAAGCATGCCCGGAGCCTCCCCCTCGTCAGAGAGCCGCCAACACCACCGCTACGACCTCGCCGTCCCCTCCGCTCCGACCACCTCCTGCTTCGATTCCAGTGGGAATCGATCAAGGTGAGCACCCCTCGATCCTCTCCCGTTTCCCCCACTCCGCGTACCCTAGCGCCGCCCGTTTGTGACCCCGCCGGCACAGCCCGCCCCGCCGACGCGCAGACCCAGCCTAGCACCCCCTCTGTTCCCCGGCGTGCCCCGTCCGACACAGCCCGCCGCCGCCGGACCTTCCTACACGAGATCGGTAGCCGAAGCCTTCCTCTGCGTTTTCCGTTTTGTCGGCCAGAGCTATCCCGCCGCGGATGCGACGCCACCCTCGCCGGAAGATCTCGCCGTCGCTAGTCGTCGTCGAGATTCAGAGAGCAGCGTTAGTTTCAGTTCAGAGCTCGCGTGGTAGTTTTGCGAAACCCCCCCAGCTTCGGTCGATCACGCCTAGGTCCCTCACCGCCCCAGCCTACCCCATCGGTCAGCCTCCCTGTTTTTTTTATAGATAGGCACCTGGTTTTTCCCAGATCCTCAACCGCGCTCCCCGCTGTGCCGCGTGGCAGTCTCTCCCCTCCCTGATGACGCGTGGGCCCGCGTGAGCGTCGGGTCCACCAAGCAGAGGCTGCGGCTAGCTACTGCTGCGGTGAGAAAACCCTGCACCTGTGCAACTGTTCCAGCTGGGCCTAGTCAGCGTTGGCCCCACCCGTCAGTGGTTGTGGCTAGCTCCCTCTGAGTATCAAAAGTGTCTGTTCTTTTTCTGTTTAATAAAAATGTTTTCAGAAAATGTTTAATATGATTATAAATCTGTTTCAATTAACTTTTAATTTTCAAATCCAAATAATACATATAATATATGTTTTCAAACCAGAAAAATGTGAGGAATTCAAATATGCCATCCAAAATATATTTTGGACACTTAAAATTTCAAGTTGTTTTAAATTACAATAAAATGCCCTTTTACCTTAATTAACTAATAACTTTTGTTTTATAAGTCCAAATTTGACAAATGATATGTCTAAAATGATTAGCTCGACGAGACCTTTCTGTTTATGCATTCCTTCATCTGTTTTGCAGCATGCATCATATAAATATAATGTGTACAGCAACTTAAATGAGGTTAAAATGTGGTCAAAACTCAATAAAATGATTTATTCTTGTATTCCACACCTCACCCATGCCATGCTACCTTATTGCCATGCAAATTGTGCATCATTCATCATGGAATGATTGTTTGCTTGATGCATTTTATTCCTATGCTTGTGCACTTTATTTATGTTGGCCCTTGTTTGTTTGGTTCTTCTTCGAATAGACGCTGAGCAGAGGATATATCAAGAGAACCAGGAGCACTACCCAGATCCATCCCTTGCTTCAACTGAGCTGCCAGGCAAGCACTACCACATGCTTGCATACATATAGTACCTACTGCCTCTATCTTATTCTTGCATCATTGAGTCGCGCTTGCATTAAACTGAATCCCAAGTATTGCATAGCCTTTACTTTTAAACCCCACCGAAGCTTGTTCCTCCATCCCATGAGCCATTACTATAGGAGTTGTTTGAGCCATGCAAGTCGTAGAACAGCATGTGTAGGGTATGTGAGTGTCTGATGGATAACGAGGTACCAAAACAACTTAACCTGAGTAGTAATGGGATAACTAATGAAAGTGGCATCAGTGAGCCATATTCGCTATTTGGTTTTTCAGGCTCACTTGTGTCCCGTAGGACCCCGAGTACTTGATTCCTGTTCCTTGAATATTCGCGCTATCCACATCCGGGAGGCCTATGGACCCCCCTGAGCCAGAGCTTGATTCATTCTTATTTCTTGGGGCCACAAACTAGTTTGGGGTTTTATTTACTATCCTGTACTGATGCCATGCTTTACCGCTTTATTTAAATTGTGCGAGGTACTGCACACTGTACTGTTTAGGAAAGCGGAGTGTTTTCGCGGTGTCGACAAGCCCAGTCACATTTTCGGGTTCCCAGTCGTTCACAGCCATTGACGCAAACCTTGAGTCCGTCTCGGAGTCAGCTAACTTCGTTGCGGGTAGCTCAATGGGGTGGCCCCCTGAAATATTTCTGAATCCTGTGATCGCTTTGTCGTGAATGCCTCGTTGGGTTTTGATTTGGTTTTTCCGAGGTTGATCGAGTGTGTGTTGCTATTTGTGCACCCCTGCAGGGTAAAACTTTCTGAAAGCCGTGTCCGTGGTTATGGACGACTTGGAGCACAGTTTCTCGATCATAGACAAGAATAACTAAAGTACCGCTTTTAATTTGACTAGACTAGGTACCTGACTAGTAAATAGTGCAATACTCACGGAATGGATAATAAAACTGCCAACGGATGGGGGGTTGTTCGTCCGCTTCCTCGTCGGTAAGCGGGGAGGAGGATGGATCTGTGGATATTACCTTTATAACTGTTGTTTTTAATTCACGGACATCCGTCTATCTCTGGTTAGGCGGATGATTAGCGAGTATCTATAGAATTGTTAGGGTTTATCTTTTGCTGCAATTGCATCACCCCAGGTTGTGTCCCCTTTAGAGGCATAAAGACTTGCTGAGTACCCCTAGGGTCTCACACGATAAATTGTTTGATTCAGATGAACAGGTAAACTCGCAAGATGGATACTGGGTGGAAGAGACGGACGATGTGGGCAACGATCATTCGGTGTAGAGATTCCGGGAACGGGGATCCGTGAGATCTGTGGGCGGGATGTGCTTATTTATGGGGCATCTTATGCCGATTTGCTTCTTATCCGTACTCGGATTTTGTCTTCCGCTTCCGCTTGATACTCTGATGTTTGATGTATGAGGAGATATCCTAAACTATTATATCTATCTAGGATATTTGGATCTTGCCGTATGGCGTTGCTATATTTCCTTTCTTTTTAGATGGAATGGCTCTGATGTACTATTGTATGGTGGCTTGCATACATACTCATTTGTGTATGTAGTTGATCCCTTCGCCTGCCGATTACGCCGCCCGTTCTTGTCCCGATGTTTGGAAATGGTTGGGACGGCCGAAAGGTCTACCTGTGAGTGGCATTTGGGCCCCACCGTACTATTTCAACCATTTCTGCTCATCCAGGCTTGTAACTAGGAGTGTAATTCACCGAGGTAGTTATAATTGGTATCAGAGCCATCCTGCCCTTCAGGGTCTCAGCCAAATGGTCGTTGTCTGTCTAGCAAATATTTTTGGTAGTTATGTATACTAGGGAAAAACACAACGTGAGAGTAGGACTGCTTCCACTTTTCTTCTTACCCGACCACCCACCCTTTTCTGGTAAGGAAGTGTAACGTTTTCAATCCTCTTCTTAAATATTCAAACTAGGATTCACGTGTTCTGGGTTTCCGTAGTACCATAGAAAGTGTGTGTGTGTGTGTGTAATTCCTTGTCTATCTGTTGCATCCAACATGTTATCTTTATCTGCCTTTTGGTTATCAACTGTTGGTACATTCCATACTGATAGGCTTTTGAAAACCGGCGCGATCTATCTGACTCCTTGTTAACCGGTGCCATCTTTTTAAGGGTGTCCTTCCTTCTAGCAACTCCACATTCTGTGTAAGCATCTGTTGCTAATCTCTACCTGATAAGTGTTTTTGCGCATCTATTGGTATTTTAATGCCGAAAAATGCGGAAATTTTTTCTTTGATACATCTGTGTTTCCACACTCCTTTTCAGTCGTGTGTGAAACATTATCTATCTCCCTCTTATCAGCATGTCCATGCTAACTCATTCTTTTGTCACCGGCGCTTAATCCTGGAGTTCCTTTTCATCTCCTTTTCTCTTGGGCTAATTACATAACATGTGTCGATCCGATGCTGATGATTGTAATTTGGCTCTCGGCATAGCTATATTCCACTCATGATAGTGTCGATTGGATATGGAAAAATGCTATCAACCGTCACCATCTGGAGGATAAGGTTATCTCCTGTGATTTTGAGTACACCGTGATCATATCTTTGCATATTCAAGCATCTTTGGCAATCCGGAGTTTCTCAAGGCACTACGGTGGTCTATCATCTGTCCATCATGCTGCACATCTTTTTCAACCCCATACCTGCACAATTCTCCTGGATACGAGGGAATTGCATCTTTTCGCTTCCGGTAGCTTTGCTTAAGGTATGAGCTATCATCGTTTCTTATCCAAGATCTCTCTATCTTTGTAACCGGTGATCCAATCGGCAATGTGAATCAGGTGACATCTCTTTTTCTTCCGAAGGACCAGATAATCTATTCTTCCAGCGCATCTTTTTCAACACGAAACCGTGCTTTTAATATTGATCTTTCTAAGAGCGTTGAGCTCAGGAAGTGATCGAGCATTTGTTCGTTTCTCTCGTCTTTGGAACTTGGTGTTCTGGGAATATCTTGTTAATCCATGGTGGTATATGTTGATAATATGCTTGCCTATTCGATATCAATGAAAGAACATGGAAGATCATCTGTGTCTCTTTCTCTCAAGCTTCGTGAGCACTGCCTGTGTGCAAAGTTCTCAAAGCGTGAATTCTGGCTTCTTGAAGTCACCTATCTCGACCACGTCCTTCTGCTAAATACATTGCTTCAATTCTGGAATTGGCAATCCATTGTTAATCCCATCCTCCATCTTCAACCAATCCGGAGTTGTTCCTTGTTGGCAAGTTATCATCGTCATTCCGCTAAAGATTTTCCTCAAGACCGCTAAATCTCTCTCAATCCTTTCAAGGACAACATGGAGTTCTTTCACCTCAGTCGCGTCAAGTGATCTTTCGAAACCCTCTCGTTCCATCATCTATGCTCAATCCACCGGAGGCCATGAAGACTTTTCAGATCTTTTGTAATCCTTCTGTTCAAGTTGGTGCTATCTTTTCTGTAGCTGTTGAATCTTGCAGTTGTTCTTATCCGTAATCTTCCTTCATATTTTTCCGGTGGCTTGGTACTTCAGACATGACGACGACATCATCATCTTTATCTATCTATGAATCCGGCGAATCGTTTGCATCTATCCTTGTTTTCTAACGAAGTTCCATGAGTTTTTGTCAATACCTTCAGTCTGTTTCGGTAGTTGGGTTGCATGGTTTTCTTATTCATGTGCGGAGTAATGCTTTGAGTGCGGGATGGAGTAGCTACCATACCACTACTCTTATCATTCGCTCTTGTACATTGAATTGGTGAATTAATGTGATTCCACTCATTCCACGGAAGTTAGAAGTGGCCTTGATCCCTCGATACTTTTACTTCCGTCTTTGTTTTTCCGGAGTGCCCTCTCGAAGAAAGTAATCAATAATCTCTTGTTGGTGGTTTCGCCCTTTCTACATGGAGCAAAATCTGCAATTATCTGGTGGAAACAAACGCAAACTCTTTTTCTATCCTCGTTTTTACCGGTGCTCGACATCCCCAAACAAGATGAAAGGAAACTATCTCTCTCTTTGTTTCATCAATTCTTTTTCTGAGGTTAAGCCAAGTATGGTTGATGCCATCAGCTGCAAATCTATTGCGTTAGCCTCAAGGCTAAAGAAAGCAATAAGTATCTCCACAATAAACTCCAGATCCTCCCTATTCTTTGCCTCTCGGGATTCCACCATGATCTGGCTTCACGTCCGTCTCTAGAAGTTATATCCGCGCACCTCAATTGCGTGATCCTTTGGGTCTTACCGGTGCAACAAGAATCTAATCCGTCGATGTCTAACTAAATCTTTCTGTTGATATCGAGGGACTCTATTGTTTGAAGGCAATATTGTTTCCGAACTTCATTTCTCAAATCTGAGGGAAGGTACGATGCTATTGTCATAGTGGTTCAAACCTCTCCAATCTAGCTCTTTTCTTCCGGCGAGACAAAGATTCATCCTCTCTAGTATCAGTAAATCTTTAATCTTATCGGTGTGTCTTTCTTTATTCATGATACATCATCTTGTCTTCTTCTTTCACAAGTGGTTATATTCTTTTATCATGTTTCTTGGGAAACCGGAGCTATGTCCATCCTATCCTTCTTGTCTCACGACAATCCTTCAATTCTTCTAACCCGTTGTTTCTCAAGCAAAACGCAAGACTCGCAGCAAGTCTAGCAAGTTATTTCCGTTATTCATCAACTTGGGAACGTGAGGGTCACCTTCGTTCGAACACCCGCCTCTCCTTGTGTTGTTTTCTTCTTCCTAGAATCTCGGGGCGAGATTCCTGTTTAGTGGGGGAGAGTTGTAGCATCCCAATTGTCTAACAATTGTAATGCTACTTGGTCTAGTAATATAATGGCTACTTCAAATATATAATTGTTGCATCATAATTATATCATGCTCATGTCATCATGCCTCCTTGCATTTGAGCATCATATAAAACCCTTTTTGATTTGGTTCTTATCTCATATGCATTATTAATTGTATTTGCCTCTTGATATTGTATTTGGTTCTTGATATATTGTTTAAATGCCCAAGTTGAGTTGGGGGCATATCTCTTATTAACTCCACCACCCTTTCATTTCACCACCTTATAATTCCACCATCCAACTAAATATGAGCTTGGCACTTATTGGTTTTACCTCCAGCTCATGTGGGTTGGGATGGATCCAATTCTTTTCCACATGCTCTCATCTTGGCATCATGTTGTTTTCACATTATTGATATATGAGAGCCACATGGCCATCTTTGCATGCCTTGTGAGTGGAACCCTTTTCCTAGCTTCCATCTGGATTATCATGGAATTATGCTCATGTTGGAATATTTTTGGGACTATTAATCATCTAGTGGAACCTACACACTAGCATGTCCCATTTTATTTCAAACATGGCCATCTCCAACTACTCCACATGGGGCATCCTTTTTAATTCTTTTTGCTTGGCTTTTATTCCAATTTTGGAAATGCATAATAATAATGCCATGTGATAATGTTGTTTTCACAAGAATCAACATGGCAATAAATATTTTGCATGGGCCATGCAAGTGCCACCTTTTCTAGCATTTGGTTTTTATTTGAATTTTGAGTGGATCTTTTATAAAACCACATCCCTCTCTTTTCCTTGTCTAGATCTTGTGGGTGCTTGAGCTTGTCTTAATCATGCTTGATCTAGTCACAAAGGACCTCTCCATCTAATCTCTCCTCTCTCTCTAAACCTCTCTCCTAATCTATATCTAAGCTAAACCCAAACCCTACACCTAATCCACATGTCCTTGTTTGCTCTAGTTTGGGAGCATGCAAGTTTCTAACAAGCCCTAATCTCTTTCCCCCTCTCTCTTTTTATATCTCTAAGCCATACCACCTTGATCTACCCCAACCTCTTTTCAAACCCTAAACCGAGCCCTACCTAGCTACCTCCTTAACCCTAACCACCCTAGACCAAAAAGGGGTATTTCTTAGGTTTGTTTAAACCTGCAACAAAACAAAACAAATCATAACAGTTTTTGTTAAAATAATGAAAAGAGTAAAGAGAGGAAAAACCTTACCTGCAGCCCAGTAGCAGTACTAGAGCAGCAGCCCACCGGAGTAGCCTTCCCCTGTCGCGGCCCATCTCCCGGCCCACTCCCCAGCCGGCCTACCCAGCCGTACCGCTTCAGCGCCGACGCCTTCCCCTGTTCTTCTTCTCCCCGTCTGACGCTGTTTCACCCCCCTCTCTCCTCTGCTCTGACGGAGAGGAGCAGGTGACCGTCTCCCCCGCCGTCATCCGCGTCAGCAGGCACGCCGAGCACGTGATCCGCCCGCCTTTATCCCCTCGCGCTGTGCTGCGAACCCTAGCTGCCGTCCTCGTTCTCCCTTCCCTTCTCCACCGAACCGCGCCGCCGCCAGATCGAGCGCCGCGACGACGTTGCCGCCCGCCGGAGACCGAGCACTCGCCGGGGTGCGTCGCCGTGGACCGTGGAGTCGATCCTGCCGCTGGGAGACGCCAAGCACGCCCGGAGCCTCCCCCTCGTCAGAGAGCCGCCAGCACCACCGCTACGACCTCGCCGTCCCCTCCGCTCCGACCACCTCCTGCTTCGATTCCAGTGGGAATCGATCAAGGTGAGCACCCCTCGATCCTCTCCTGTTTCCCCCACTCCGCGTACCCTAGCGCCGCCCGTTTGTGACCCCGCCGGCACAGCCCGCCCCGCCGACGCGCAGACCCAGCCTAGCACCCCCTCTGTTCCCTGGCGTGCCCCGTCCGACACAGCCCGCCGCCGCCGGACCTTCCTACACGAGATGGGTAGCCGAAGCCTTCCTCTGTGTTTTCCGTTTTGTCGGCCAGAGCTATCCCGCCGCGGATGCGACGCCACCCTCGCCGGAAGATCTCGCCGTCGCCAGTCGTCGTCGAGATTCAGAGAGCAGCGTTAGTTTCAGTTCAGAGCTCGCGTGGTAGTTTTGCGAAACCCCCCCCCCCAGCTTCGGTCGATCACGCCTAGGTCCCTCACCGCCCCAGCCTACCCCACCGGTCAGTCTCCCTGTTTTTTTACAGATAGGCACCTGGTTTTTCCCAGATCCTCAACCGCGCTCCCCGCTGTGCCGCGTGGCAGTCTCTCCCTCCCTGATGACGTGTGGGCCCGCGTGAGCGTCGGGTCCACCGAGCAGAGGCTGCGGCTAGCTACTGCTGCGGTGAGAAAACCCTGCACCTGTGCAACGGTTCCAGCTGGGCCTAGTCAGCGTTGGCCCCACCCGTAAGTGGTTGTGGCTAGCCCCCTCTGAGTATCAAAAGTGTCTGTTCTTTTTCTGTTTAATAAAAATGTTTTTAGAAAATGTTTAATATGATTATAAATCTGTTTCAATTAACTTTTAATTTTCAAATCCAAATAATACATATAATATATGTTTTCAAACCATAAAAATGTGAGGAATTCAAATATGCCATCCAAAATATATTTTGGACACTTAAAATTTCAAGTTGTTTTAAATTACAATAAAATGCCCTTTTACCTTAATTAACTAATAACTTTTGTTTTATAAGTCCAAATTTGACAAATGATATGTCTAAAATGATTAGCTCGACGAGACCTTTCTGTTTATGCATTCCTTCATCTGTTTTGCAGCATGCATCATATAAATATAATGTGTACAGCAACTTAAATGAGGTTAAAATGTGGTTAAAACTCAATAAAATGATTTATTCTTGTATTCCACACCGCACCCATGCCATGCTACCTTATTGCCATGCAAATTGTGCATCATTCATCATGGCATGATTGTTTGCTTGATGCATTTTATTCCTATGCTTGTGCACTTTATTTATGTTGGCCCTTGTTTGTTTGGTTCTTCTTCGAATAGACGCTGAGCAGAGGATATATCAAGAGAACCAGGAGCACTACCCAGATCCATCCCTTGCTTCAACTGAGCTGCCAGGCAAGCACTACCACATGCTTGCATACATATAGTACCTACTGCCTCTATCTTATTCTTGCATCATTGAGTCGCGCTTGCATTAAACTGAATCCCAAGTATTGCATAGCCTTTACTTTTAAACCCCACCGAAGCTTGTTCCTCCATCCCATGAGCCATTACTACAGGAGTTGTTTGAGCCTTGCGAGTCGTAGAACAGCATGTGTAGGGTATGTGAGTGTCTGATGGATAACGAGGTACCAAAACAACTTATCCTGAGTAGTAATGGGATAACTAATGAAAGTGGCATCGGTGAGCCATATTCGCTATTTGGTTTTTCAGGCTCACTTGTGTCCCGTAGGACCCCGAGTACTTGATTCCTCTTCCTTGAATATTCGCGCTATCCACATCCGGGAGGCCTATGGACCCCCCTGAGCCAGAGCTTGATTCATTCTTATTTCTTGGGGCCACAAACTAGTTTGGGGTTTTATTTACTATCCTGTACTTATGCCATGCTTTACCGCTTTATTTAAATTGTGCGAGGTACTGCACACTGTACTGTTTAGGAAAGCAGAGTGTTTTCGCGGTGTCGACAAGCCCAGTCACATTTTCGGGTTCCCAGTCGTTCACAGCCATTGACGCAAACCTTGAGTCCGTCTCGGAGTCAGCTAACTTCGTTGCGGGTAGCTCAATGGGGTGGCCCCCTGAAATATTTCTGAATCCTGTGATCGCTTTGTCGTGAATGCCTCGTTGGGTTTTGATTTGGTTTTTCCGAGGTTGATCGAGTGTGTGTTGCTATTTGTGCACCCCTGCAGGGTAAAACTTTCTGAAAGCCGTGTCCGCGGTTATGGACGACTTGGAGCACAGTTTCTCGATCATAGACAAGAATAACTAAAGTACCGCTTTTAATTTGACTAGACTAGGTACCTGACTAGTAAATAGTGCAATACTCACGGAATGGATAATAAAACTGCCAACGGATGGGGGGTTGTTCGTCCGCTTCCTCGTCGGTAAGCGGGGAGGAGGATGGATCTGTGGATATTACCTTTATAACTGTTGTTTTTAATTCACGGACATCCGTCTATCTCTGGTTAGGCGGATGATTAGCGAGTATCTATAGAATTGTTAGGGTTTATCTTTTGCTGCAATTGCGTCACCCCAGGTTGTGTCCCCTTTAGAGGCATAAAGACTTGCTGAGTACCCCTAGGGTCTCACACGATAAATTGTTTGATTCAGATGAACAGGTAAACTCGCAAGATGGATACTGGGTGGAAGAGACGGACGATGTGGGCAACGATCATTCGGTGTAGAGATTCCGGGAACGGGGATCCGTGAGATCTGTGGGCGGGATGTGCTTATTTATGGGGCATCTTATGCCGATTTGCTTCTTATCCGTACTCGGATTTTGTCTTCCGCTTCCGCTTGATACTCTGATGTTTGATGTATGAGGAGATATCCTAAACTATTATATCTATCTAGGATATTTGGATCTTGCCGTATGGCGTTGCTATATTTCCTTTCTTTTTAGATGGAATGGCTCTGATGTACTATTGTATGGTGGCTTGCATACATACTCATTTGTGTATGTAGTTGATCCCTTCGCCTGCCGATTACGCCGCCCGTTCTTGTCCCGATGTTTGGAAATGGTTGGGACGGCCGAAAGGTCTACCTATGAGTGGCAATTGGGCCCCACCGTACTATTTCAACCATTTCTGCTCATCCAGGCTTGTAACTAGGAGCATAATTCACCGAGGTAGTTACACACATGCAATGACACCGGTGGATCCACATGTGGTTTATGGAAGTAAAAGACATGCAATGACACTGGTAGATCCTTATGTGGTTCATGAAAAGAACAGACATGCAGTGAAACTGGGTGTGGTTCATGAATAGAACAGACATGCACTGACACTGGGTGTGGTTCATGAAAAGAATAGACATGCAATGACACTGGTGGGCCCATCCTTATGTGGTTCATGAAAAGAACAGACATGCAATGACACTGGTGGATCCTTATGTGGTTTGTTTAGAAGAACACACATGCAATGACACAGAGTGTGGTTCATGAAAAGAACACACACGCAATGACACTGGTGGATCCTTATGTGGTTTGTTTAGAGGAACAGACATGCAATGACACCGGTGGATCCACGTGTGGTTCATGAGAGGAACACACATCCAATGACTCTGGTAGATCCTTATGTGGTTCATGAAAAGAACTGACATGCAGTGACACTAGGTGTGGTTAATGAAAAGAACAGACATGTAATGACACTGGGAGTGGTTCATGAAAAGAACAGACATGCAATGACACTGGTGGATCCTTATCTGGTTTATGGAAGGAACATACATGCAATCACACTAGTGGATCCACATGTGGTTTATGGAAGTAACACACATGCAATGACACTGGGTGTGGTTCATGAAAAGAACAGACATGCAATGACACTGGTAGATCCTTATGTGGTTCATGAAAAAAACAGACATGCAATGACACTGGTGGATCCTTATGTGGTTTGTTTAGAGGAACATACATGCAATGACTCTAGCCATGGTTCATGAAAAGAACAGACATGCAATGACTCTAGCCGTGGATCATGAAATTAACAGACATGCAATGACACTGGTGGATCCTTATGTGGTTTATGGAAGGAACAGACATGCAATCACACTGGTGGATCCATATGTGGTTTATGGAAGTAACACACGTGCAATGACACCGGGTGTGGTTCATGAAAAGAACAGACATGCAATGACACTGGTAGATCGTTATGTCATTCATGAGAAGAACACACACGCAATAACACTGGTGGATCCTTATGTGGTTTGCTTAGAGGAACAAACATGCAATGACACCGGTGGATCCACATGTGGTTTATGGAAGTAAAAGCCATGCAATGACACTGGTAGATCCTTCTGTGGTTCATGAAAAGAACAGACATGCAGTGAAACTGGGTGTGGTTCATGAATAGAACAGACATGCACTGAGACTGGGTGTGGTTCATGAAAAGAACAGACATGCAATGACACTGGTGGTCCCATCCTTATGTGGTTCATGAAAAGAATAGACATGTAGTGACACTGGTGGATCCTTATGTGGTTTGTTTAGAGGAACATACATGCAATGACACCGGTGGATCCACATGTGGTTTATGGAAGTAACACACATGCACTAGCACTGGGTGTGGTTCATGAAAAGAACAGACATGCAATGACACTGGTAGATCCTTATGTGGTTCATGAAAAGAAAAGATATGCAATGACACTGGTGGATCCTTATGTGGTTTGTTTAGAGGAACATACATGCAATGACTCTAGCCGTGGTTCATGAAAAGAACAGACATGCAATTACTCTAGCCGTGGTTCATGAAAAGAACAGAGATGCAATGACACTGGTGGATTCTTATGTGGTTTATGGAAGGAACAAACATGCAATCACATCGGTGGATCCATATGTGGTTTATGGAAGTAACACACGTCCAATGACACTGGGTGTGGTTCATGAAAAGAACAGACATGCAATGACACTGGTAGAACCTTATGTCGTTCATGAGAAGAACACACACGCAATGACACTGGTGGATCCTTATGTGGTTTGTTTAGAGGAACAAACATGCAATGACACCGGTGGATCCACATGTGGTTTAAGGAAGTAAAATACATGCAATGACACTGGTAGATCCTTCTGTGGTTAATGAAAAGAACAGACATGTAGTGAAACTGGGTGTGGTTCATGAATAGAACAGACATGCACTGACACTGGGTGTGGTTCATGAATAGAACAAACATGCAATGACACTGGTGGGCCCATCCTTATGTGGTTCATGAAAAGAACAGACATGCAATGACACTGGTGGATCCTTATCTGGTTTATGGAAGGAACATACATGCAATCACACTAGTGGATCCACATGTGGTTTATGGAAGTAACACACATGCAATGACACTGGGTGTGGTTCATGAAAAGAACAGACATGCAATGACACTGGTAGATCTTTATGTGGTTCATGAAAAGAACAGACATGCAATGACACTGGTGGATCCATATGTGGTTTGTTTAGAGGAACATACATGCAATGACTCTAGCCGTGGTTCATGAAAAGAACAGACATTCAATGACTCTAGCCGTGGTTCATGAAAAGAACAGACATGCAATGACACTGGTGTATTCTTATGTGGTTTATGGAAGGAACAGACATGCAATCACATCGGTGGATCCATATGTGGTTTATGGAAGTAACACACGTGCAATGACACTGGGTGTGGTTCATGAAAAGAACAGACATGCAATGACACTGGTGGGCCCATCCTTATGTGGTTCATGAAAAGAACAGACATGCAGTGACACTGGTGGATCCTTATGTGGTTTGTTTAGAGGAACAGACATGCAATGACACTGGTAGATCCTTATGTGGTTCATGAAAAGAATAGACATGCAGTGAAACTGGGTGTGGTTCATGAATAGAACATACATGCACTGACATTGGGTGTGGTTCATGAAAAGAACAGACATGCAATGACATTGGTGGGCCCATCCTTACGTGGTTCATGAAAAGAACAGACATGCAATGACACTGGTGGATCCTTATCTGGTTTATGGAAGGAACATACATGCAATCACACTAGTGGATCCACATGTGGTTTATGGAAGTAACACACATGCAATGACACTGGGTGTGGTTCATGAAAAGAACAGACATGCAATGACACTGGTAGATCCTTATGTGGTTCATGAAAAGAACAGACATGCAAGGACACTGGTGGATCCTTATGTGGTTTGTTTAGAGGAACATACATGCAATGACTCTAGCCGTGGTTCATGAAAAGAATAGACATTCAATGACTCTAGCCGTGGTTCATGAAAAGAACATACATGCAATGACACTGGTGTATTCTTATGTGGTTTATGGAAGGAACAGACATGCAATCACATCGGTGGATCCATATGTGGTTTATGGAAGTAACACACGTGCAATGACACTGGGTGTGGTTCATGAAAAGAACAGACATGCAATGACACTGGTGGGCCCATCCTTATGTGGTTCATGAAAAGAACAGACATGAAGTGACACTGGTGGATCCTTATGTGGTTTGTTTAGAGGAACAGACATGCAATGACACCGGTGGATCAACATGTGGATTATGGAAGTAACACACATGCAATGACACTGGGTGTGGTTCATGAAAAGAACAAACATGCAACGACACTGGTAGATCCTTATGTGGTTCATGAAAAGAACAGACATGCAATGACACTGGTGAATCCTTATGTGGTTTGTTTAGAAGAACACGCATGCTATGACACTAGGTGTGGTTCATGAAAAGAACAGACACACAATGACACTGGTGGATCCTTATGTGGTTTGTTTAGAGGAACAGACATGCAATCACACTAGGTGGATCCATATGTGGTTTATGGAAAAGAACAGACATGCAATGACACTGGTGGATCCTTATGTGGTTCATGAAAAGAATAGACAGGCAATGACACTGGTGGATCCTTATGTGGTTTGTTTAGAAGAACACACATGCAATGACACTTGGTGTGGTTCATGAGAAGAACACACACGCAATGACACTGTTGGATCCTTATGTGCTATGTTTAGAGGAACAAACATGCAATGACACCTGTGGATCCGCATGTGGTTTATGGAAGTAAAAGACATGCAATGACACTGGTAGATCCTTATGTGGTTCATGAAAAGAATAGACATGCAGTGAAACTAGGTGTGGTTCATGAATAGAACAGATATGCACTGACACTGGGTGTGGTTCATGAAAAGAACAGAAATGCAATGACATTGGTGGGCCCATCCTTCTGTGGTTCATGAAAAGAACAGACAGGCAATGACATTGGTGGATCCTTATGTGGTTTGTTTAGAAGAACACACATGCAATGACACCGGTGGATCCACATGTGGTTTATGGAAGTAAAAGACATGCAATGACACTGGTAGATCCTTATGTGGTTCATGAAAAGAATAGACATGCAGTGAAACTGGGTGTGGTTCACGAATAGAATAGACATGCACTGACATTGGGTGTGGTTCATGAAAAGAACAGACATGCAGTGACACTGGTGGGCCCATCCTTACGTGGTTCATGAAAAGAACGGACATACAGTGACACTGGTGGATCCTTATGTGGTTTGTTTAGAGGAACATACATGCAATGACACCGGTGGATCAACATGTGGTTTATGGAAGTAACACACATGCAATGACACTGGGTGTGGTTCATGAAAAGAATAGACATGCAATGACACTGGTAGATCCTTATGTGGTTCATGAAAAGAACAGACATGCAATGACACTGGTGGATCCTTATGTTGTTTGTTTAGAGGAACATACATACAATGACTCTAGCCGTGGTTCATGAAAATAACAGACATGCAATGACACCGGGTGTGGTTCATGAAAAGAACAGACATGCAATGACTTGTGTGGTTTGTTTAGAATAACACACATGCAATGACACTGGGTGTGGTTCATGAAAATAACATATAGGCAATGACACTAGTGGATCCTTATGTGGTTTGTTTAGAAGAACACACATGCAATGACACTGGGTGTGGTTCATGAAAAGAACATACCCGCAATGACACTGGTGGATCCTTATGTGGTTTGTTTAGAGGAACAGACATGCAATCACACTAGGTGGATCCATATGTGGTTTATGGAAAAGAACAGACATGCAATGACACTAGCTGTGATTCATGAAAAGAACAGACATGCAATGACACTGGTGGATCCTTATGTGATTCATGAAAAGAACAGACATGCAATGACACTGGTGGATCCTTATGTGGTTTGTTTAGAAGAACACACATGCAATGACACTTGGTGTGGTTCATGAGAAGAACACACACACGCAATGACACTGGTGGATCCTTATGTGGTTTGTTTAGATGAACAAACATGCAATAACACCGGTGGATCCACATGTGGTTTATGGAAGTAAAAGACATGCAATGACACTGGTAGATCCTTATGTGGTTCATGAAAAGAACAGACATGCAGTGAAACTGGGTGTGGTTCGTGAATAGAACAGACATGCACTGACGCTAGGTGTGGTTCATGAAAAGAAAAGACATGCAATGACACTGGTGGGCCCATCCTTATGTGGTTCATGAAAAGAACAGACATGCAATGACACTGGTAGATCCTTATGTGGTTTGTTTAGAAGAACACACATGCAATGACACCGGTGGATCCACATGTGGTTTATGGAAGTAAAAGACATGCAATGACACCGGTAGATCCTTATGTGGTTCATGAACATAACAGACATGCAGTGAAACTGGGTGTGGTTCATGAATAGAACAGACATGCACTGACACTGGGTGTGGTTCATGAAAAGAATAGACATGCAATGACACTGGTGGGCCCATCCTTATGTGGTTCATGAAAAGAACAGACATGCAATGACACTGGTGGATCCTTATGTGGTTTGTTTAGAAGAATAGACATGCAATGACACAGAGTGTGGTTCATGAAAAGAACACACACACAATGACACTGGTGGATCCTTATGTGGTTTGTTTAGAGGAAAAGACATGCAATGACACCGGTGGATCCACGTGTGGTTCATGAGAAGAACACACATCCAATGACTCTGGTAGATCCTTATGTGGTTCATGAAAAGAACTGACATGCAGTGACACTAGGTGTGGTTCATGAAAAGAACAGACATGTAATGACACTGGAAGTGGTTCATGAAAAGAACAGACATGCAATGACACTGGTGGAACCTTATGTGGTTTATGGAAGGAACAGACATGCAATTACACTAGTGGATCCACATGTGGTTTATGGAAGTAACACACATGCAATGACACTGGGTGTGGTTCATGAAAAGAACAGACATGCAATGACACTGGTAGATCCTTATGTGGTTCATGAAAAGAACAGACATGCAATGACACTGGTGGATCCTTATGTGGTTTGTTTAGAGGAACATACATGCAATGACTCTAGCCGTGGTTCATGAAAAGAACAGACATGCAATGACTCTAGCCGTGGTTCATGAAAAGAACAGACATGCAATGACTCTAGCCGTGGTTCATGAAAAGAACAGACATGCAATGGCACTGGTGGATCCTTATGTGGTTTATGGAAGGAACAGACATGCAATCACACCGGTGGATCCATATGTGGTTTATGGAAGTAACACACGTGCAATGACACTAGGTGTGGTTCATGAAAAGAATAGACATGCAATGACACTGGTAGAACCTTATGTCGTTCATGAGAAGAACACACACGCAATGATACTGGTGGATCCTTAGGTGGTTTGTTTAGAGGAACAGACATGCAATGACAACGGTGGATCCACATGTGGTTTAAGGAAGTAAAATACATGCAATGACACTGGTAGATCCTTCTATGGTTAATGAAAAGAACAGACATGCAGTGAAACTGGGTGTGGTTCATGAATAGAACAGACATGCACTGACACTGGGTGTGGTTCATGAAAATAACAGACATGCAATGACTCTGGTGGGCCCATCCTTATGTGGTTCAGGAAAAGAACAGACATGCAGTGACACTGGTGGGCCCATCCTTATGTGGTTCAGGAAAAGAACAGACATGCAGTGACATCGGTGGATCCTTATGTGGTTTGTTTAGAGGAACAGACATGCAATGACACCGGTGGATCCACATGTGGTTTCTAGAAGTAACACACATGCAATGACACTGGGTGTGGTTAATGAAAAGAACAGACATGCAATGACACTGGTAGATCCTTATGTGGTTCATGAAATGAACAGACATGCAATGACACTGGGGATCCTTATGTGGTTAGTTTAGAAGAACACACATGCAATGACACTGGGTGTGGTTCATGAAAAGAACAGACACATAATGACACTGGTGGATCCTTATGTGGTTTGTTTAGAGGAACAGACATGCAATCACACTAGGTGGATCCATATGTGGTTTATGGAAAAGAACAGACATGCAATGACACTGGCTGTGATTCATGAAAAGAACAGACATGCAATGACACTGGTGGATCCTTATGTGGTTCATGAACAGAATAGACAGGCAATGACACTGGTGGATCCTAATGTGGTTTGTTTAGAAGAACACATGCAATGACTGTTGGAGATATGCCCTAGAGGCAATAATAAATGTAGTTATTATTATATCTTTGTGTTTATGATAAATGTTTACATTCATGCTATAATAGTATTAACAAGGAAACATTAATACTTGTGTGATTTGTAAACTTGATTTGAAGTCCCTAGTAAAGCCTCTATATAATACTAGCTTGTTGGTTAATAGATGATTGTGGTTTCCATATCATGAACATTGAGATGTTATTAACAACAAGATCATATCGTTAGGAGAATGATATGGTGGACATACTCCTATATATAAGCGTAGCAAAAAGATCAAGTCATTTTAATAGTTCAATTGCTATATGCTTTCTGATACATAGTTATCTGATTCCTTCGACCATGAGATCATGCATATCGCCTTTACCGGATGGATACTTTGATGTCATCAAACACCACACCGTAACTGGGTGGCTATAAAGGTGGCATTGAGTGTTCAGAAAGTATTGGTTGAAACACATGGATCAAGAGTGGGATTTGTCCATCCATATGACGGATAGATATACTCTGGGCCCTCTCGGTGAAATGTCATCCAATTAGCTTGCAAGCATGTGACTGGCTCACAAGGGATCACATATCATGGGAACGAGAAAAGAGTACTTATCGGTAACGAGGTTGAACTAGGTATGCAGAGATACCGACGATCATAACCTCGGATAAGTAAACTATCGTGAGACAAAGGGAAATTGATATCGTATGTAAGTGGTTCATTCGATCGCAAAGTAATCGTAGAAATATGTGGGAGCCATATGAATTTCCAGATTCCTCTATTGGTTATTGTTCGGAGAAGTGTCTCGATCATGTCCGCATAATTCACGAACTGTAGGGAGACACACTTAAGGATTCGACGTTGTTTGAGTAGTTATGGAATGATGAGAAAGAGACTGAATGTTGTTCGGAGTCTCGAATGGGATTCGGCATATCACGAGGAGATCCGGAATGGTCCGGAGAATAAGATTCATATAAAGAAAGTCCCGTTTCGGAGTTGGGGAATGGTTCCGGTGTTTTCATCGGGAACATTCTAGAAGGTTCCGGAATGTCCGGCACTCCGGGGGGAAGGGTACATGAATGTGTCATTGTAAGTTGGAATGATTGCATCATGTACTAGGTGTCTTTGCTGTCTAAAATAAAGGGTTTATTTAAATCCTAAATTGAAAAGTCAAACGGCTAGTTTGAAAGTCAAACGGCAAGTTTTGGAAAGAGGAGGAGGAGTGGGAAACCGAGTTGGGGAGGGATTCCCTCCTCCAACCGCCGGCCCACCTCCAAGCCGAGTTGGGGAGGGACTCCCCTCCCCTTGGCCGCGCCTCCCACCTATATAAGGAGGGGCAGGGCTCCCTCCTAGTACACAAGTCCCTCTCCTCTAAACCTAAACCCTAGCCACAGCCTAGGGATTTCTCCCAAGCCGTCAAGTTAGAGCTTCTAATTGCCCTAGCCTCCGGTTTAGAGCCTTCTAATTGGTGTGTCTAATCCCTAGATCACCAAAGCTCTCTCATACTCCACCATACTCGCTCCGGCTTAAGGCGAAGCCCTGCGAGATCTCCCCTCTACTTCCGGTACCATGCCGTTGTGTTGCCGGAATCGCGAGGAGAGTGCTACAACCTCCGCTGCCTGCTGGAACAAGGGAGAGGAAGGTCTTCGTCGAGTACCGAACGTGTGACCGACTGAGGGAGCGCTACCGAAACGCAGCGCCGGAAGGATCGTCTACGCGATCTTGAGATCGGAAAGAGTACGACTACATCACCCACGAGAATCTGCTCTCGTTAAACACTTTGGAATCTTCGAGGGTGAGTTATTCCATCGACTCATTGCTACAATCTAGTAGATAGATCTTGGCTTGTTTGTTTGTATGCGGTAGAAATTTTTTGTTTTCCATGCTACGAATCCCTACAATGACACTAGGTGTGGTTCATGAGAAGAACACACACGCAATGACACTATTGTATCCTTATGTGGTATGTTTAGAGGAACAGACATGCAATGACACCTGTGGATCCACATGTGGTTTATGGAAGTAAAAGACATGCAATGACACAAGTAGATCCTTATGTGGTTCATGAAAAGAATAGACATGCAGTGAAACTGGGTGTGGTTCATGAATAGAACAGACATGCACTGACACTGCGTGTGGTTCATGAAAAGAACAGACATGCAATGACATTGGTGGGCCCATCCTTATGTGGTTCATGAAAAGAACAGACAGGCAATGACACTGGTGGATCCTTATGTAGTTTGTTTAGAAGAACACACATGCAATGACACCGGTGGATCCACATGTGGTTTATGGAAGTAAAAGACATGCAATAACACTGGTAGATCCTTATGTGGTTCATGAAAAGAATAGACATGTAGTGAAACTGGGTGTGGTTCATGAATAGAACAGACATGCACTGACACTGGGTGTGGTTCATGAAAATAATAGACATGCAATGACACTGGTGGGCCCATCCTTATGTGGTTTATGAGAAGAACAGACAGGCAATGACACCGGTGGCTCCTTATGTGGTTTGTTTAGAGGAACAGACATGCAATGACACCGGTGGATCCACATGAGATTTATGGAAGTAACACACATGCAATGACACTGGGTGTGGTTCATGAAAAGAACAGACATGCAATGACACTGGTAGATCCTTATGTGGTTCATGAAAAGAACAGACATGCAATGACATTGGTGGATCCTTATGTGGTTTGTTTAGAGGAACAGACATGCAATGACTCTAGCCGTGGTTCATGAAAAGAACAGACATGCAATGACTCTAGCCATGGTTCATGAAAAGAACAGACATGCAATGACACTGGTGGATCCTTATGTGGTTTATGGAAGGAACATACATGCAATCACACCGGTGGATCCATATGTGGTTTATGGAAGTAACACATGTGCAATGACACTGGGTGTGGTTCAGGAAAAGAACAGACATGCAATGACACTGGTAGATCCTTATGTCGTTCATGAGAAGAACACACACGCAATGACACTAGTGGATCCTTATGTGGTTTGTTTAGAGGAACAAACATGCAATGACACCGGTGGATCCACATGTGGTTTATGGAAGTAAAATACATGCAATGACACTGGTAGATCCTTCTGTGGTTCATGAAAAGAACAGACATGCAGTGAAACTAGTTGTGGTTCATGAATAGAATAGACATGCACTGACACCGGGTGTGGTTCATGAAAAAAAGACATGCAATGACACTGGTGGGCCCATCCTTACCTGGTTCATGAAAAGAACAGACATGCAATGACACTGGGAGATCCTTATGTGGTTCATGAAAAGAACAGACATGCAGTGACACTGGTGGATCCTTATGTGGTTTGTTTAGAGGAACAGACATGCAATGACTCTAGCCGTGGTTCATGAAAAGAAAAGACATGCAATGACTCTAACCGTGGTTCATGAAAAGAATAGACATGCAATGACTCTAGCTGTGGTTCATGAAAAGAACAGACATGAAATGACACTGGTGGATCCTTATGTGGTTTATGGAAGGAACAGACATGCAATCACACCGGTGGATCCATATGTGGTTTATGGAAGTAACACACGTGCAATGACACTGGGTGTGGTTCATGAAAAGAACAGACATGCAATGACACTGGTAGAACCTTATGTCGTTCATGAGTAGAACACACACGCAATGACACTGGTGGATCCTTATGTGGTTTGTTTAGAGGAACAAACATGCAATGACACCAGTGTATCCACATGTGGTTTAAGGAAGTAAAATACATGCAATGACACTGGTAGATCCTTCTGTGGTTCATGAAAAGAACAGACATGCAGTGAAACTGGGTGTGGTTCATGAATAGAACAGACATGCACTGACACTGGGTGTGGTTCATGAAAAGAACAGACATGCAGTGACACTGGTGGATCCTTATGTGGTTTGTTTAGAGGAACAGACATGCAATGACACCGGTGGATCCACATGTGGTTTATGGAAGTAACACACATACAATGACACTGGGTGTGGTTCATGAAAAGAACAGACATGCAATGAAACTGGTAGAACCTTATGTCGTTCATGAGTAGAACACACACGCAATGACACTGGTGGATCCTTATGTGGTTTGTTTAGAGGTACAAACATGCAATGACACCAGTGTCTCCACATGTGGTTTAAGGAAGTAAAATACATGCAATGACACTGGTAGATCCTTCTGTGGTTCATGAAAAGAACAGACATGCAGTGAAACTGGGTGTGGTTCATGAATAGAACAGACATGCACTAACACTGGGTGTGGTTCATGAAAAGAACAGACATGCAATGACACTGGTGGGCCCATCCTTATGTGGTTCAGGAAAAGAACATACATGCAGTGACACTCGTGGATCCTTATGTGGTTTGTTCAGAGGAACAGACATGCAATGACACTGGTGGATCCACATGTGGTTTTTGGAAGTAATACACATGCAATGACACTGGGTGTGGTTCATGAAAAGAACAGACATGCAATGACACTGGTAGATCCTTATGTGGTTCATGAAAAGAACAGACATGCAATGACACCTGTGGATCCTTATGTGGTTTGTTTAGAAGAACACGCATGCAATGACACTAGGTGTGGTTCGTGAAAAGAATAGACACGCAATGACACTGGTGGATCCTTATGTGGTTTGTTTAGAGGAACAGATATGCAATCACACTAGGTGGATCCATATGTGGTTTATGGAAAAGAAGAGACATGCAATGACACTGGTTGTGATTCATGAAAAGAACAAACATGCAATGATACTGGTGGATCCTTATGTGGTTCACGAAAAGAATAGACAACAATGACACTGGTGGATCCTTATGTGGTTTATTTAGAAGAACACACATGCAATGACACTGGGTGTCGTTCATGAGAAGAACACACACGCAATGACACTGGTGGATCCTTATGTGGTATGTTTAGAGGAATAGACATGCAATGACACCTGTGGATCCGCATGTGGTTTATGGAAGTAAAAGACATGCAATGACACTGGTAGATCCTTATGAGGTTCATGAAAAGAGCAGACATGTAGTGAAACTAGGTGTTGTTCGTGAATAGAACAGACATGCACTGACACTAGGTCTGGTTCATGAAAAGAACAGGCATGCAATGACACTGGTGGGCCCATCCTTATGTGGTTCATGAAAAGAACAGGCATGCAATGACACTGGTGGATCCTTATGTGGTTTGTTTAGAAGAACACACATGCAATGACACCGGTGGATCCACATGTGGCTTATGGAAGTAAAAGACATGCAATGACACTGGTAGATCCTTATGTGGTTCATGAAAAGAACAGACATGCAGTGAAACTGGGTGTGGTTCATGAATAGAACAGACATGCACTGACACTGGGTGTGGTTCATGAAAAGAACAGACATGCAATGACACTGGTGGGCCCATTCTTATGTGGTTCGTGAGAAGAACAGACAGGCAATGACACTGGTGGATCCTTATGTGGTTTGTTTAGAGGAACAGACATGCAATGACACCGGTGGATCCACATGTGATTTATGGAAGTAACACACATGCAATGACACTGGGTGTGGTTCATAAAAAGAACAGACATGCAATGACAATGGTAGATCCTTATGTGGTTCATCAAAAGAACAGACATGCAATGACATTGGTGGATCCTTATGTGGTTTGTTTAGAGGAACAGACATGCAATGACTCTAGCCGCGGTTCATGAAAAAACAGACATGCAATGACTCTAGCCGTGGTTCATGAAAAGAACAGACATGCAATGACACTGGTGGATCCTTATGTGGTTTAAGGAAGGAACATACATGCAATCACACCGGTGGATCCATATGTGGTTTATGGAAGTAACACACGTGCAATGACACTGGGTGTGGTTCATGAAAATAATAGACATGCAATGACACTGGTTGATCCTTATGTCGTTCATGAGAAGAACACACACGCAATGACACTAGTGGATCCTTATGTGGTTTGTTTAGAGGAACAGACATGCAATGACACCGGTGGATCCACATGTGGTTTATGGAAGTAAAATACATGCAATGACAGTGGTAGATCCTTCTATGGTTCATGAAAAGAACAGACATGCAGTGAAACTTGGTGTGGTTCATGAATAGAACAAACATGCACTGACACTGGGTGTGGTTCATGAAAAAAAGACATGCAATGACACTGGTGGGCCCATCCTTACGTGGTTCATGAAAAGAACGGACATACAGTGACACTGGTGGATCCTTATGTGGTTTGTTTAGAGGAACAGACATGCAATGACACCGGTCGATCCACATGTGGTTTATGGAAGTAACACACATGCAATGACACTAGGTGTGGTTCATGAAAAGAATAGACATGCAATCACACTGGTAGATCCTTATGTGGTTCATGAAAAGAACATACATGCAATAAAACTGGTGGATCCTTATGTGGTTTGTTTAGAGGAACAGACATACAATGACTCTAGCCATGGTTCATCAAAAGAACAGACATGCAATGACACCGGGTGTGGTTCATGAAAAGAACAGACATGCAATGACTTATGTGGTTTGTTTATAATAACACACATGCAATGACACCGGGTGTGGTTCATGAAAAGAACATATAGGCAATGACACTGGTGGATCCTTATGTGGTTTGTTTAGAAGAACACGCATGCAATGACACTGGGTGTGGTTCATGAAAAGAACAGACACGCAATGACACTGGTGGATCCTTATGTGGTTTGTTTAGAGCAACAGACATGCAATCACACTAGGTGGATCCATATGTGGTTTATGGAAAAGAACAGACATGCAATGACACTGGCTGTGATTCATGAAAAGAACAGACATGCAATGACACTGGTGGATCCTTATGTGGTTCATGAAAAGAGCAGACAGGCAATGACACTGGTGGATCCTTATGTGGTTTGTTTAGAAGAACACACATGCAATGACACTGGGTGTGGTTCATGAGAAGAACACACACACAATGACACTGGTGGATCCTTATGTGGTTTGTTTAGAGGAACATACATGCAATGACTCTAGCCGTGATTCATGAAAAGAACAGACATGCAATGACACCGGCTGTGGTTCATGAAAAGAACAGACATGCAATGACTTATTCGGTTTGTTTAGAATAACACATATGCAATGACACTGGGTGTGGTTCATGAAAAGAACATATAGGCAATGACATTGGTGGATCCTTATGTGGTTTGTTTAGAAGAACGCACATGCAATGACACTGGGTGTGGTTCATGAAAATAACACACACGCAACGACACTGGTGGATCCTTATGTGGTTTGTTTAGAGGAACAGACATGCAATGACACCGGTGGATCCACGTGTGGTTCATGAGAAGAACACACATCCAATGAATCTGGTACATACTTATGTGGTTCATGAAAAGAACTGACATGCAGTGACACTGGGTGTGGTTCATGAAAAGAACAGACATGCACTGACACTAGGAGTGGTTCATGAAAAGAACAGACAGGCAATGACACTAGTGGATCCTTATGTGGTTTATGGAAGGAACAGACATGCAATCACACCGGTGGATCCGCATGTGGTTTATGGAAGTAACACACATGCAATGACACTGGGTGTTGTTCATAAAAAGAACAGACATGCAATGACACTGGTAGATCCTTATGTGGTTCATGAGAAGAACAGACATGCAATGACACTGGTGGATCCTTATGTGGTTTGTTTAGAGGAATAGACATGCAATGACTCTAGCCGTGGTTCATGAAAAGAACAGACATGCAATGACTCTAGCCGTGGTTCATGAAAAGAACAGACATGCAATGACACTGGTGGATCCTTATGTGGTTTATGGAAGGAAAAGACAAGATATCACACCGGTGGATCCATATGTGGTTTATGGAAGTAACACACATGCAATGACACTAGGTGTGGTTCATGAAAAGAACAGACATGCAATGCCACTGGTAGATCCTTATGTGGTTCATGAGAAGAACACACACGCAATGACACTGGTGGATCCTTATGTGGTTTGTTTAGAGGAACAGACATGCAATGACACCGGTGGATCCACATGTGGATTATGGAAGTAAAAGTCATGCAATGACACTGGTAGATCCTTCTGTGGTTCATGAAAAGAACAGACATGCAGTGAAACTGGGTGAGGTTCATGAATAGAACAGACATGCACTGACACTGGGTGTGGTTCATAAAAAGAACAGACATGCAATGACACCGGTGGGCCCATCCTTATGTGGTTAATGAAAAGAACAGACATGCAATGACACTGGCTGTGATTCATGAAAAGAAGAAACATGCAATGACACTGGTGGATCCTTATGTGGTTCATGAAAAGAATAGACAGGCAATGACACTAGTGGATCCTTATGTGGTTTGTTTAGAAGAACACACATGCAATGACACTGGGTGTGGTTCATGAGAAGAACACACGCAATGACACTGGTGGATCCTTATGTGGCTTGTTTAGAGGAACAGATATGCAATGACACCGGTGGATCCACATGTGGTTTATGTTAGTAAAAGACATGCAATGACACTGGTAGATCCTTATGTGGTTCATGAAAAGAACAGACATGCAGTGAAACTGGGTGTGGTTCGTGAATAGAACAGACATGCACTGACACTGGGTGTGGTTCATGAAAACAACAAACATGCAATGACACTGGTGGGCCCATCCTTATGTGTTTCATGAAAAGAACAGACAGGCAATGACACTGTTGGATCCTTATGTGGTTTGTTTAGAAGAACACACATGCAATGACACCGGTGGATCCACATGTGGTTTATGGAAGTAAAAGACATGCAATGACACTGGTAGATCCTTATGTGGTTCATGAAAAGAATAGACATGCAGTGAAACTGGGTGTGGTTCATGAATAGAATAGACATAAACTGACACTGAGTGTGGTTCATGAAAAGAACAGACATGCAATGAGACTGGTGGGACCATCCTTATGTGGTTCATGAAAAGAACATACATGCAATGACACTGGTGGATCCTTATGTGGTTTGTTTAGAAGAACACACATGCAATGACACTGGGTGTGGTTCATGAAAGAACACACAGCAATGACACTGGTGGATCCTTATGTGGTTTGTTTAGAGGAATAGACATGCAATGACACCGGTGGATCCACGTGTGATTCATGAGAAGAACACACATCCAATGACTCTTGTAGATCCTTATGTGGTTCATGAAAAGAACTGACATGCAGTGACACTGGGTGTGGTTCATGAAAAGAACAGACATGCACTGACACTAGTAGTGGTTCATGAAAATAACAGACAGGCAATGACACTGGTGGATCCTTATGTGGTTTATGGAAGGAACAGACATGCAATCACACCGGTGGATCCACATGTGGTTTATGGAAGTAACACACATGCAATGACACTGGGTGTGGTTCATGAAAAGAACAGACATGCAATGACACTGGAAGATCCTTATGTGGTTCATGAGAAGAACACACACACAATGACACTGGTGGATCCTTATGTGGTTTGTTTAGAGGAACATACATGCAATGACACCGGTGGATCCACATGTGGTTTATGGAAGTAAAAGACATGCAATGACACTGGTAGATCCTTATGTGCTTCATGAATAGAAAAGACATGCACTGACACTAGGTGTGGTTCATGAAAAGAATAGACACGCAATGACACTGGTGGGCCCATCCTTATGTGGTTCATGAGAAGAACAAACAGGCAATGACACTGCTGGATCCTTATGTGGTTTGTTTAGAGGAACAGACATGCAATGACACCGGTGGATCCACATGTGGTTTATGGAAGTAACACACATGCAATGACACTGGGTGTGGTTCATGAAAAGAACAGACATGCAATGACACTGGTAGATGCTTATGTGGTTCATGAAAAGAACAGACATGCAATGACACTGGTGGATCCTTATGTGGTTTGTTTAGAGGAACATACATGCAATGACTCTAGCCGTGGTTCATGAAAAGAACAGACATGCAATGACTCTAGCCGTGGATCATGAAAAGAACAGACATGCAATGACACTGGTGGATCCTTATGTTGTTTATGGAAGGAACAAACATGCAATCACACTGGTGGATCCATATGTGGTTTATGGTAGTAACACACGTGCAATGACACTGGGTGTGGTTCATGAAAAGAACAGACATGCACTAACGCTGGTAGGTCCTTATGTCGTTCATGAGAGAACACACACGCAATAACACTGGTGGATCCTTATGTGGTTTGTTTAGAGGAACAGACCTGCAATGACACCGGTGGATCCACATGTGGTTTATGGAAGTAAAAGACATGCAATGACACTGGTAGATCCTTCTGTGGTTCATGAAAAGAAGAGACATGCAGTGAAACTGGGTGTGGTTCATGAATAGAATAGACATGCACTGACACTGGGTGTGGTTCATGAAAAGAACAGACATGCAATGACACTGGTGGGCCCATCCTTATGTGGTTCATGAAAAGAACAGACATGCAGTGACACTGGTGGATCCTTATGTGGTTTGTTTAGAGGAACAAACATGCAATTACACCGGTGGATCCACATGTGGTTTATGGAAGTAACAGACATGCAATGACACTGGGTGTGGTTCATGAAAAGAATAGACATGCAATGACACTGGTAGATCCTTATGTGGTTCATGAAAAGAACAGACATGCAATGACACTGGTGGATCCTTATGTGGTTTGTTTAGAGGAACAGACATGCAATGACTCTAGCCATGGTTCATCAAAAGAACAGACATGCAATGACACCGGGTGTGGTTCATGAAAAGAACAGACATGCAATGACTTATGTGGTTTGTTTAGAATAACACGCATGCAATGACACTGGGTGTGGTTCATGAAAAGAACATATAGGCAATGACACCGGTGGATCCTTATGTGGTTTGTTTAGAATAACACGCATGTAATGACACTAGGTGTGGTTCATGAAAAGAACAGACATGCGATGACACTGGTGGAACCTTATGTGGTTTGTTTAGAGGAATAAACATGCAATCACACTAGGTGGATCCATATGTGGTTTATGGAAAAGAACAGACATGTAATGACACTGGTTCTGATTCATGAAAAGAACAGACATGCAATGACACTGGTGGATCCTTATGTGGTTCATGAAAAGAACAGACAGGCAATGACACTGGTGGATCCTTATGTGGTTTGTTTAGAAGAACACACATGCAATGACACTGGGTGTGGTTCATGAGAAGAACACACACGCAATGACACTGGTGGATCCTTATGTGGTTTGTTTAGAGGAACAGACATGCAATGACACCGGTGGATCCACATGTTGTTTATGGAAGTAAAAGACATGCAATGACACTGGTAGATCCTTGATGAGGACATCCCTATAGTTACACCTACCCCAATTGAGAATAAAGATGTTCCAATTGCAAAGAAGGATCAATCCAATGAGATAAGGATTGGACCAATCACAAGAGGTCGTGCCAAGCTACTAGAACAACAGGTGAACTTGTTTCTTAATGAACCTGGTGTTTTAATTAATGAGAATTTTATACTACCTAAGTCTTTGAATTACTGTATGATCAGGTAGTTAGGAGAAGAAGGCATAGCACAGAGTGAGGAGCTGAAGGAACATGGCGTGTTGATCAATGAGGAATGCACGAGGGAGGAGAGGGAGGAAGCGCAAGGAGCTGTCCAAGACGAAGATCAACAAGAGGAGGAAGTTCTCTGCCGTGGCAGAGAAAAGCCTCGTTTCTCTGCCACGGCAGGAAAACCGACTAGGACTCTGCCACGGCAGAGCCGGTCTTGGCCGAGCCACTTGTGGCCGGTTTGTATCCAGGTTGGGTGGAACCGACTCGGGTTCCACCATAGGCCGCCGCCCTTTGGACCCATAAATAGATGGGGGTGTCGTAGTTTAGGGTTTAGACCACGTTAAAATATTTTGGAGTTGTTTCTTTCATGGAACCTTTGAAATTACCCTGTGTTCGAATTTACCAACTATAATTGAGTGTGATCTGTTGTTCCATTGGGAATTAGTAGATTGCATACTACCATTCATGGTCACGGCTGCGTGCGCAAGAGCGTGGTGTTGTGAATACCCTACAAGGTTTGAGAGCTGTTGCATTGGCATCAGGGATCGAGCGGGAGAGTTCATAGCTATAGGCTAGTTATCTATCATCTACCACCACCATCGACAAGTGCTTGCTGAGAAGATCGGGCCACCCCATATCATCTTGGTATCAGATTTCCTCGTTGCCTCGGTAAGCAATCCACAATCCATCCATAGATTAGAGAGTGTTTTTAGTCCTATCCAGAAAAAGCCCCACAAAAAGAGTTGTCATAGACTAGATTGCATCGTAGACGAGTAATAGTTGCTGGTCATGTTCATCCTTTAGTTTCGATCTAGATCTGTTCTTTGTCATTTTGTTCTCTTATTTCTTAGTCGTTTGCCACCATTGTTTTCCGCCACCATCAAGTCAGATCCGATCTACTCTAAGAGTCCTAGTCTTCTACTCTTGGCTGAGTCGGAATTTTTTTAAAAAAAATACTTTCCAGGTTACCGAGTCTGCCACGGCAGGATTTCGGCGTCTTTTTCTGCCACGGCAGGACTTTCTGGGTTACCAAGTCTGCCACGGCAGGATTTCTGTGTTTTTCTCTACCACGGCAGGACTTTCTGAGTTACTAAGTTACCGCTCTACCATAGCAGGTTTTTGAGCTGCTTTTCTGCCACGACACCATAATTACAAAGTGTGATCGATTTGCACTTTTCCAAAACCCTTAGCCACAGCCAATCTACTACATAGGTGTTGGAACTTGCCTATTGAGACTAGTTTCCGCTCCGACAGGCTGCTCTTAGGACTTTAGGTTCCGTACTTTGTAATTGGTCGTGTGTTATCTATAAAAAAAAGCAAGATAGCAAAAGGAAAAGTATCAAGGAAAAGCTATCCAAAAAAAGTTGTATAAAAAAAGAGAGAATTTGAGCAAGAGGCCTAGTGTTATCTTTGTGCACCGATAGATTGAGCAATCTTGTGCCTGTTTACTTTGAGCTTTGCTAGTGTCTCTCGAGCGTAGTGCAACACCCTTCATAGTTGCATTGCCACGTTTTTCTCCACGTGTGTGTTTCTTGGGTATTTGTACGATCAGCACTAGGACTTGTTTGCGGTGTAGTTAGGATACCATACCTACAGCTCCACCATAAATACCTTGTGTGCCTTATGATCGTTCTCTATACCTTTGATATTCACTTAATCACATCAAGTGCATCAGTCTTTGATTGCATTGGTAGAGCATCTCTATTCACTTTGGAATGGTAAGATCTCCTTTCTTATTAGTTGTGAGTGAGCTGTGAGAGTTCCACCATACATATTTTTGATTTTGTGCACTAACCTACTAATCATGTCTTCTAGTGATGATGATGTTGTGATGCAGAAAAAGAAGGATGAGGAACTCGTCAATTGGCGTGAATATGAGGCTTTGAAGTCCCACTTGACACGTGTGTTTACTCACGCGACAGATGCCATTGACAAGAATCTCCAGGATATGAATGTGAGATTGGATCACCATGTTGGAACGGTTGATACTATTCAAACACAAGTGGCTGACGCTCAATGTCAGTGTCATCGCTTTGCAGCAGTCCATTGAGGGTTTGACAGCCGCTTTACATAGAAGGGAAGAGCCTCAACATGATGATGCCTTTGATGATTTTGATGAGGGTAGCAATGTGGATGCTGCTCCACATGTTGACAGGGGACGTGCTATTCCCCCTGCCCATGCACCTGTCCATGCACCTGCCCATGCACCTGCTCATGGCCGTGGGTATGCTCCTCTTGGGCGTGCTCAACGTGTTCCCAACCAAACCGCTGATGATGGTTTGGGGAAGCCAAAATTCTCAATTCCTAAGTTTGATGGTTCCATTGATCCTGAAGACTACCTCACATGGGAGTTGAAGATTGAGAAACTCTGGCGCTTATTTGACTATCCAGAAGATAAGAAGGTCAAGCTTGCAGCATCTGAATTTGATGGTTATGCTTTGCGTTGGTGGGATGCTCTTGTGCAACATAGTAGGGAGGACAATGAACTTCCTGTGATGGATTGGCGCGAGATGAAGCAAATCATGAAAGCTCGTTTAGTCCCAACCAACTACTTGCGTTCAGTTTTTGATAAATTGACGCAACCGAAGCAAGGAACAATGACAGTTGATGAGTACTACATGGAGATGGAGATGCTTATGCAGCGTGCTAGAATTCGTGAGTCCATTGAGATGACCATGCAGTGATTCCTAAACAATTTGAAGTTACCAATCAAGAGCATTGTTCGTCATCACAAGTATGAGACCATGAATGAGTTGTTGCATCATGCTAGAGAGGCCGAATCCCAGTTGGCAGAAGAGGCGAAGTCACGTACTCGTTTTCCATCCTCCAGCAGATTTTCGGCCAGACCTATTCCTCCTACAGCCGCGTCACCAACTGCTGTTCCGTTTATACCATCGGCCAAACTGGCAAGTACACCTTCGTTTGGTTCTAATGCTCGGAAACCCGTTGTTCCTGCTGCTAGCTCGGGTTCCAACATGTCTACTGCACGTACTCGTGATGTAGTGTGCCATACTTGTGGAGGTAGAGGTCACTACAAGAAGGATTGTCCAAACAGCAAGGTTATGTTTGTTAATGAACAAGGTGAAGTAGAAAGTGGAGATGAAGCTTCTGATGATGATATTGATGACGACGAGGAAGGTGATGATGCATATGCTGAGCGTGCACCCACTATTGTCGTGTCTTCACGTGTACTTAGTGTGCAACCGGTTGAGGAATCCCAGCGTTGCAACTTGTTCCAAACAAAAGCTCTAGTTGGACCAAATAAAGCTTGCAAGGTCATTATTGATGGAGGTAGCTGCAGAAATCTTGCAAGTAAGGAATTATGTGCCAAACTAAATTTGACATACTTACCTCATCCCAAGCCATACTACATACAATGGTTGAGCAACAATGGTGAGATGAAGGTAAATCATATGGTACGAGTGAACTTTCAAATAGGGCCATACAAAGATTCTATTGATTTTGATGTGGTTCCTATGACTGTTTCTCACCTCCTATTGGGTCGGCCATGGCTCTATGATCGCCATGTGCAACACAATGGCCGAGCCAATACATATCATTTGGAATTCAAAGGAAGAAAGATTACTATGCAGCCAATGACACCACAAGAAATTGTGAATGATTCTCGCTAGAAGATAGAGGTGAATTTGAAGGAAGATACTACCACTCGGCGAGATTGTGTGACAGCTGTTCCTGATGTAATTGAGCCTAAATTGAGTGATATAACGAAAAGTGAGAGAGTGCCTGGTTTATTGATATTAGCCACTAAGGAAGATATGAGAGAATTTCGTGAGGATCCTACAGCCATGCCACTTGTGCTCATGTATAAGGGCGAGGCATTGGTTTCTAACGACATGACCCCTATTTCTCTTGGTGTTTCATCTGTTTTGCAGGACTTTGGGGATGTGTTTCAAGAAGACATACCCGCAGGTTTGCCTCCCTTGCGTGGTATAGAACATCAAGTGGACTTGATTCCTGGCGCCACACTTCCCAACCGTGCACCCTACAGGACTAATCCCGAAGAAACTAAAGAAATTCAGAAGCAAGTACAAGCGTTGTTGGATAAAGGGTACATTCGTGTCTCTCTTAGCTCTTGTGTTGTTCCTGTTATTTTAGTTCCTAAGAAAGATGGTACTTGGCGCATGTGTGTTGATTGTAGAGCGATTAATAACATCACGATTCGATATCGTCATCCTATTCCACGCTTAGAGGATATGCTAGATGAATTGAGTGGTGCTGCTGTTTTCTCTAAAATTGACTTGCGTAGTGGTTATCATCAAATTAGGATGAAAGAAGGGGATGAATGGAAAACTGCTTTCAAAACTAAATTCGGTCTGTATGAGTGGTTAGTTATGCCTTTTGGTCTTACTAATGCACCTAGTACTTTCATGCGTTTGATGAATCATGTTTTGAGAGAGTTTATTGGTCGTTTCGTGGTTGTTTATTTTGATGATATACTCATATACAGCCACACCGAATCTGAACATTGCACTCATATTAGACAAGTTTTGCAAGTGTTACGTGATAATAAACTATATGCTAATCTTGAGAAGTGTACATTTGCAAAAGATAAGGTCATATTCCTAGGATTTTTTGTTTCTAAGCATGGAGTAGAGGTAGATCAATCTAAAATTGAATCAATTCAGAATTGGCCTACTCCAATGAATGTTAGTCAAGTGCGTAGTTTCCACGGTCTCGCTGGTTTCTATAGGCGCTTTGTGAAAGATTTTAGCACCATTGCTGCACCTTTGAATGATTTGACAAAGAAAGATGTTCCTTTTATATGGGGCACGGCCAAGACATTGCTTTTGATACTTTGAAACGTTTGCTTACTTCTGCACCATTGCTTGCATTACCTGATTTTTTGAAGCAATTTGAAGTTGAATGTGATGCTAGTGGTATAGGCATAGGTGGCGTTTTGATGCAAGAGGGTCAGCCTATAGCTTATTTTTCTGAGAAATTGACTGGTGCTCGTTTGAATTATTCAATCTATGATAAAGAATTGTATGCACTTGTTAGAGTACTTGAGGTTTGGCAACATTATTTGTGGCCAAAGGAATTCATCATACATTCTGATCATGAAGCATTGAAATACTTGAAAGCTCAATCAAACTTGCATAGAAGATTAGCTAAATGGGTTGAGTTCATTGAGTCTTTTCCTTACATCATTAATTATAAGAAGGGAAAAGAGAATGTTGTTGTTGATGCTCTGTCTAGGAAGAACATGCTATTGACTAATCTTGATGTTAAAATTCCTGGATTAGAAGCTATTTGTGCACTTTATGCAACTGACCATGATTTTGCTGAACCATATCGTTTGTGTGCTCTTAGAAACGCATGGGATAAGTATCATATACATGATGGATATTTGTTTCGAGCTAACAAACTATGTAGTCCAGAATTGTCGTTGCGTTTGTTTTTAGTGCAGGAATCACATGCTGGTGGTTTGATGGGTCACTTTGGGCGTGAGAAGACGTTGCTCATGCTTGCTGACCAATTTTATTGGCCCAAGATGAGGCGTGATGTGTATAGATTTGTGAGCCGATGTATTACATGCCACAAGTCAAAATCTAAGCTGAAGCCTCATGGTTTGTATACACCTCTCTCTGCACCTACTATTCCATGGGAAGACATTAGTATGGATTTTGTGCTAGGTCTACCTAAAACTCAGAGAGGTCATGATTCTATATTTGTGGTAGTAGATAGGTTCTCTAAGATGGCTCATTTTATTGCCTGCCACAAAAGCGACGATGCGTCGCATGTTGCTAACCTGTTTTTCAGGGACATCGTGAGATTACATGGAGTACCAAAGACGATTGTTTCTGACCGTGATGTGAAGTTCATGAGCTACTTTTGGAAGACCTTATGGGGGAAGCTAGGAACAAAGTTGCTGTTCAGTACTACATGTCATCCCCAAACAGATGGTCAAACGGAGGTGGTGAATAGAACATTGTCACATCTACTAAGGACCATGATTAAAAAGAATCTGCGAGAGTGGGAAGAGTGTTTGCCACATGTTGAGTTTGCTTACAACAGGGCTGTGCATTCAACTACTCAGCTTTGTCCTTTTGAGGTGGTGTATGGTTTCAAGCCATTGACGCCACTTGATATGTTGCCTCTGCCATTACATGAGAGAGTTGATATGGAGGCATCAAAACGTGCTGATTATGTGAAGAAAATACATGAGAAGACTCGAGAGGCTATTGAGAAGAAAGGCAAGAACATTGCTGCTGCAAGGAATCAAACACGAAAAGAAGTGTTGTTCGAGCCTGGAGATATGGTTTGGGTGCATCTGCGCAAGGATAGGTTCCCACTACTTCGAAAATCAAAATTGAAGCCACGTGGTGCTGGTCCTTACAAGGTGTTAGCCAAGATTAATGATAATGCCTACTCGGTTGATATACCTATTGAGGAGTTTGGTGGAGTTAGCAACAGCTTCAACGTTGCTGATTTGTCACCATATGCTGGAGAAAACCTTGGAGCGTCGAGGTCGACGCCTTTTGAAGGGGGCGGGGAGATGACGAGGACATCCCTGTAGTTACACCTACCCCAATTGAGAATAAAGATGTTCCAATTGCAAAGAAGGATCAATCCAATGAGATAAGGATTAGACCAATCACAAGAGCTCGTGCCAAGCTACTAGAACAACAGGTGAACTTGTTTCTTAATGAACCTGGTATTTTAATTAATAAGAATTTTATACTACCTAAGTCTTTGAATTATTGTATGATCAAGTACTTAGGAGAAGAAGGCATAACACAGAGTGAGGAGCTGAAGGAACATGGCGTGTTGATCAATGAGGAATGCGCGAGGGAGGAGAGGGAGGAAGCGCAAGGAGCTGTCCAAGACGAAGATCAACAAGAGGAGGAAGTTCTCTGCCGTGGCAGAGAAAAGCCTCGTTTCTCTGCCACGGCAGGCTGCCGCGGCAGGAAAACCGACTAGGACTCTGCCACGGCAGAGCCGGTCTTGGCCGAGCCACTTGTGGCCGGTTTGTATCCAGGTTGGGTGGAACCGACTTGGGTTCCACCATAGGCCGCCGCCCTTTGGACCCATAAATAGATGGGGGCGTCGTAGTTTAGGGTTTAGACCACGTTAAAATATTTTGGAGTTGTTTCTTTCATCGAACCTCTGAAATTACCCAGTGTTCGAATTTATCAACTATAATTGAGTGTGATCTATTGTTCCATTGGGAATTAGTAGATTGCATACTACCGTTTGTGGTCACGGCTGCGTGCGCAAGAGCGTGGTGTTGTGAATATCCTACAAGGTTTGAGAGCTGTTGCATTGGCATCAGGGATCGAGCGGGAGAGTTCATAGCTACAGGCTAGTTATCTATCATCTACCATCACCATCGACAAGTGCTTGCAGAGAAGATCGGGCCACCCCATATCAATCCTTCTGTGGTTCATGAAAAGAACAGACATGAAGTGAAACTGGGTGTGGTTCATGAATAGAATAGACATGCACTGACACTGGGTGTGGTTCATGAAAAGAACAGACATGCAATGACACTAGTGGGCCCATCCTTATGTGGTCCATGAAAAGAACAGACATGCAATGACCCTGGCTATGATTCATGAAAAGAACAAACATGCAATGACACTGGTGGATCCTTATGTGGTTCATGAAAAGAACAGACAGGCAATGACACTGGTGGATCCTTATGTGGTTTGTTTAGAAGAACACACATGCAATGACACTGGGTGTGGTTCATGAGAAGAACACACACGTAATGACACTGGTGGATCCTTATGTGGTTTGTTTAGAGGAACAAACATGCAATGACACCGGTGGATACACATGTGGTTTATGGAAGTAACACACATGCGATGACACTGGGTGTGGTTCATGAAAAGAACAGACATGCAATGACCCTAGTAGATCCTTATGTGGTTCATGAAAAGAACAGACATGCAATGACACTGGTGGATCCTTATGTGGTTTGTTTAGAGGAACAAACATGCAATGACTCTACTCGTGGTTCATGAAAAGAACAGACATGCAATCACACCGGGTGTGGTTCATGAAAAGAACAAACATGCAATGACTTATGTGGTTTGTTTAGAATAACACACATGCAATGACACTGGGTGTGGTTCATGAAAAGAACATATAGGCAATGACACCGCTGGATCCTTATGTGGTTTGTTTAGAATAACACGCATGTAATGACACTAGGTGTGGTTCATGAAAAGAACAGACATGCAATGACACTGGTGGAACCTTATGTGGTTTGTTTAGAGGAACAGACATGCAATCACACTAGGTGGATCCATATGTGGTTTATGGAAAAGAACAGACATGTAATGACACTAGTTCTGATTCATGAAAAGAACAGACATGCAATGACACTTGTGGATCCTTATGTGGTTCATGAAAAGAACAGACAGGCAATGACACTGGTGGATCCTTATGTGGTTTGTTTAGAAGAACACACATGCAATGACATTGGGTGTGGTTCATGAGAAGAACACACACGCAATGACACTGGTGGATCCTTATGTGGTTTGTTTAGAGGAACGAACATGCAATGACACCGGTGGATCCACATGTGGTTTATGGAAGTAAAAGACATGCAATGACACTGGTAGATCCTTATGTGGTTCATGAAAAGAACAGACATGCAACGAAACTGGGTGTGGTTCGTGAATAGAACAGACATGCACTGACACTGGGTGTGGTTCATGAAAAGAACAGACATGTAATGACACTGGTGGGCCCATCCTTATGTGGTTCATGAAAAGAACAGACATGCAATGACACTGGCCGTGATTCATGAAAAGAACAGACATGCAATGACACTGGTGGATCCTTATGTGGTTCATGAAAAGAACAGACAGGCAATGACACTGGTGGATCCTTATGTGGTTTGTTTAGAAGAACACACATGCAATGACATTGGGTGTGGTTCATGAGAAGAACACACACGCAATGATACTGGTGGATCCTTATGTGGTTTGTTTAGAGGAACAGACATGCAATGACACTGGTGGATCCACATGTGGTTTATGGAAGTAAAAGACATGCAAGGACACTGGTAGATCCTTATGTGGTTCATGAAAAGAATAGACATGCAGTGAAATTGGGTGTGGTTCGTGAATAGAACAGACATGCACTGACACTAGGTGTGGTTCATGAAAAGAACAGACATGCAATGACACTGGTGGGCCCATCCTTATGTGGTTCATGAAAAGAATAGACACGCAATGACACTGGTGGATCCTTATGTGGTTTGTTTAGAAGAACACACATGCAATGACACCGGTGGATCCACATGTGGTTTATGGAAGTAAAAGACATGCCATGACACTGGTAGATCCTTATGTGGTTCATGAAAAGAATAGACATGCAGTGAAACTGGGTGTGGTTCATGAATAGAACAGACATGCACTGACACTGGGTGTGGTTCATGAAAAGAACAGACATGCAATGACACTGGTGGGCCCATCCTTATGTGGTTCATGAAAAGAACAGACATGCAATGACACTGGTGGATCCTTATGTGGTTTGTTTAGAAGAACACACATGCAATGACACTGGGTGTGGTTTATGAGAAGAACACACATCCAATGAACTCTAGTGGATCTATCTTTGCATAATTTGATGTATTCCACGATGTATTTCATTGTACAAGACACTTTCCATTTTTATACTACCCAACTTTGCCCTTGGTTTTATGTGGTACTACTTAGTTTTGCCCACCCCCTCTCTATCTTTCGTAGAAGCCCAAAACTATGGTCACCCTGTCTGCTACTCCCTGATTGGTTGTCATAGTTGTCACGCGGATCGTGCGCACCAACCGTTGATTCTGTGCGATCCAACGATGATCGTCGCACACCTCGTGCCCTTCACAGTATAGCGTGCGATAGCACGGACGTCTCCCTCCGCGAGACTTCTACAGGAAGGAAAACGATGCCGTCCATCAAAAAAGTCATTGAGCGATCATGTCAAGTTTAATCAAGTCTGAAAAGCCTACTACTGCTACTACAACTCATGCACAGGGCAACGGTGTCATCGAGTGCACGGTTGTCGATGGGACGCTACAATTTATTGCCACTTGATTTTAATCAGACATATCCCATTTATACGCAACGCTCTCAATCTCACTTCCAACTGGGCCCTACCGCTAGTAAATTCCATGAGTCAAGGCCCCCCCTCGAGTAGATCTAACGTTGCTAGAAATTAGTTCCGTGCCACTTGCATGCAGTGGAATCAAGGTCTGCCATGAGCGTGTTTTCAATGCAGCTCTAAAGTGGAGATCGTGGCTGTTTCAAAAAAAGGGAACCGAAAAAAAGGGTGGAGATCATGGTAGCTCCCCACCCCCACCCCCCCGCCCACCACACGTGTCCACTCGAGGACTACGAACGGTCCGGTGTTTATAACCCCCCTCGACCTTCTTCTTCCATGAGCTTGTGTCCTTTCCCCCAGTCTATCTAGTCCCAAGACCCAAATCTACACCTGCCACGCGCGCTGAATCTCCCTCGTTTGCACTACCTCCTTCCCTTGGTGCGCCATGAAGCGTATGCGTGGAGAAGATCCGGAGGTGAAGCCAGTTGAAGGCGAAGCAGCAGATGGCTCGGTCGTCGCCAAGCAGACGGAGGCGTCTTCTCTAGGCACGAACGCCGCTCGTCGCCGCGTCGTCGAGGGTGCGAACTCTTTTTTCAGCTCTCATTGCCCCTATCATAGGCATCTTTAGGTGAATAAGGTTAAAGTGATCAAATATGAGGATATGCATTGACAAGTTGTAAATTGAGAATCTCATGTCCCTTGAATACGAGGGCCGCTCCTCATGCTACTCAAGTATAGTCACCGTTAAGTTCTTGTGATCGTAAGCATATGTGTATCATAGAGAAGCGCCAACGGGGTACCCCTTGCCTGATGATACGAAATAATCCCCATATCAAAATGACAAGGCAAGCAGACAACAAGTATCTCAACAATCTTCTTATTTACCATGGGAATATGGTGCTTTTTTCTCTCTTTCCTCTTTTCATAATCTCTTTTTTCTTTTTATCTTTTTTCTCAATATCTATCTCCTTTTTTCATAAGAAGAATGCTTCATAGATACTCGTTATGGTTACGCTGTAGGTTTCCACCATGTCAGCATGGATTAGACCAGCGGCCCAGGCGTTTCTCTAAAACACATGCATAACTCCATGGACTTACAAGCTCCCCTTTCATTTCACACCGACGACATCCATAGACAAAAGAACATGATATCAACTAGGTACAAAGTACTAGTGCAATGTTGAAAGCGTTCCCCATGTTAGCATGGTTCTGCTAATTCACAACTTACAAAGCGCGAGCATATACGCAACATAGGAGAGCACAATGGTTCAAGTTTATTAAGTGCAAGAAAGTAAAGTGTGCCATCAAGTTCGTGAGAGCTTTAATCACTACTTTTCACATAACAAGTTTAATTTGGGAGGTAGATAAAACAAGAATTTACTTGGAATAGCAATAATGCTAATAGGTAGGTATGGTGGACACAAATGGCAAAGGTTTTGGTTTGAAGGAGTGGATGCACGAGAAGAATTCCCTCTCAGTATAGGTTTTTGGCTAGCAAGGTTCGGTAGCAAGTATAAGAGTTGAAGGAAACAAACAAACATACAAGTGATAAAGACAAACATGCAATCTTCCTTGGAAGCACAAAAGATCTTAACTAGAGAATACTAGAATTATGAGCAAATCAAGAAAGAAAGATGATGAAATTATATTTCTTTAGAGTAATTTTATCTTTTTCATTCAACTCTCAAAAATAGTGTTGCTACTGACCAAGCCAGGTTTGCCAAAACCAACTAAATTAACTCAGTGATCCCAAAGTGATACCAATACTAATAAAAGATCAATCATATAACCATGAATTGAAAACTAATATAAGCTATGCCAAAGAGTAAATGATAGAACTTCTCATTAATATTCCATAACGGCAACTCACACTAAGGGATACATATCTAACGAGAGAGGGGACACTTCCATAATGCAAACCATACTACAGAATAACTTCTCTATTCATGATATGACTCTACTAATAAGGCAAAAAGATAGAAGATAGTGATGTGATACCGCGGTACTCCCCCAAGCTTGGAACAAGCCAAGGGGATGCCAAACCTGATGACGAATTACTCCTTCGGTGGTGGTGGTATCCTCTCATCATCGTCCGACTTCCTGGGTAAGGGTTTCCCATCAACAAAGGACATCGTGGTTTCTAGCATCCTGAAATTTGCAGCAGCACTTATGCGTTTAAACCTAACCTCATACTCATAGTTTTGATTTTGAACATCGTAGAGCTGTGCTTGCAGTTCGTTGGTTGTTTGGCGGAGTGAGAGGACTTCATCCTTGAGTTCAGCAGTCTCCTTTTGGTGCTCGGCGATGAGTTCAGAACAAATCTTATGGATGATATCCACTTCGCGCTCCGCCATCTTCTTGTACCTAAAGACTTCTTGCTCCAGTGCTTCCATCCTGCCCTCTAGACTTCTTGCTCCAGTGCTTCCATCCTGCCATCCAGACTTCCTTCACCTTTAGGGCATCGAACCTCTTTTATCCTGAGTTCCCCATCTTCAATCAACAACTCCTTCGGATGAATCTTCAACTCTCTCATGTATGGGTTGATGATATCCTCTAAAGAATCTTCCTTGGCTGGTCCAGAGGAAGACATTGTAGCTCCAAATCTAGGACTCTACCTATCAGAAATAGACCGAAACGAAAACATGACGAAAACACGATATACGAACCTTGGGAGATCCGGGGGGTTATATATTACGAAGTTTCACAACAAAAGGAAGGTACTGGGAGTAAACGAGTCGGAGGCGGAGTCCGGGATGGACTCACCACCTGGTGGCGCGGCCAGGGGAGGGCCCACGCCACAGGGTAGTGTGAGCCACCCTGGCTCCGTTTCCGTCCCTCTTTCGCTTCGTAGCTTTCCATATTGACTAAAAACTGCAAAAATATAGTTGAATAGTATTTTCGTGGAACTTTTCTTACCAGAACTGTTACCTATTTGAAAACAGAGTCTGCAGGTCTCTGAATTTGGTATATAATAGATTCTTCCAGAGTCACCACTTGAATAACATCAATATCTTCATCTTCATACACTTATTACTTGAGTCATAAAACCCTTCTCTTTCTTATTACACCATTATCTCCACTTCCTAGAAATTTCTTTCACACAAAACTCCACACAGTTCTCATTAGCAACATTAGTATATATGAAGTGATAAAACCTTTTGAGTCCAACTTCAACTGAAAACCATCAAAACATAAGCTACTGTAGCAACTCCTTCCAAAAACCCAAAAAGAATTCAAAAAGGAAATCAAATAAAGAAGCAAATGCAAGATTGGCAAAATCTGTCAAAACAGACCAGCATGTAAAGATCAATTTTTTCGAAAATCTTCTGTTGCTCAAATCAAAACGTGCAAAACTAACGAAAGTTAAATAACAACCCGGGGAAGAAGCACAAAAAATTACAGCTCAATCCGACATACAGAGATCTCTCACGAATTTTTACGGGGAAGCACAAAAATCTGTTTCGACAGCAACTTCCCCAAATATTACTTCTCTCTCATTAGAGGTTATCTTGACACAAAAACCAAACAAAAAGGATAAGGAGAGGTTATTACCGAAGTAATAACTTCCAAGACTCAAAGAAAGAAAAACAAACTGAAAGCAAAAACAAACTGGGTTGTCTCCAAAAAGCTCTTTCTTTATAGCCATTAAGATGGGCATGATGATTTCAAAGATGCTCACACAGGAATATGAATTGAAGTGAAAGGGAGCATTAAGAAGCAAAAATACACACATTTAAGTCAAACCCACTTCCTATGCAAGGGAATTTTGTAAACAAACAAGTTGTTGAAACCAGAGGCTACTTGCATAAGAAGGCAAAAGAAATGCAACATAAAAACTTTCAGCATAAAACGAGGAAACCTGATATTGTTGAGATGCATACGAACACTTTTCCTTCTCTCATAATAACTTGCAGTATCATGCATAAACTTAACAATATAACTATCACAAGAACCATCATAGCAATGATCACTTATTCTAACAGAAAACACAGGAATACTAGCTCTCATAACACTACTTTGTGAAACAATATTAGAGGTATCCTTACAAATGATAGGGTGTCCCTCTTCTTCATATTTAGTAACAAAGTCTTTCACATTTTCTATTATGGATTCAGCAACCATTTGTTTATCAGGTTCAATAGCTTCATTCGTACTTTCATCAACCATACTAGCTATCATAGAATGTTCCTTTATCTTAACTGGGAAAGGAATTTTCTCAATGTAAGGTTCAGGTAAAACATGATTAGCAGTATAAACTTCAGTATTTCTTGTAGGAACACTCTTAGCAGTATCTTTATAAGGTTCATGATACTTATTCCACTTCTTTTTAGGCACTTCAATGTAGGAAGCAAAAGCCTTAAAATAAGAAGCAATGGCTTGAGAGTCTAGACCATAAGCATTTTTAATATTTTGAAAGTCATCAGTTCCCATAAAAGATTCAATGCATTCATAATCATAATTTATACCTGACTTTCTACCTTTGTCATTCTCCCATGCTTCAGCATTGTCTTGAATACGGTCCAGAAGATCCCATTTAGCTTCTTCTTCCATGCGAGTGAATGATTTAGCACAAGAAGCATCCAATAAATCCTTGTCATGTAGAGGGAGCCTTGCATAAAGGTTATTGATAATAATATTGTTGGGGAGCTCATGAATGGGACATTTGAGCATTATTAACTTCAATATCCCCCAAGCTTGAGTTGTACTCTCTCCATCAAGAGGCCAAAAGTTGTATATTTGATTCCGATCTTTATGAATCTCACTAGGAGGATAAAACTTTGAATAAAAGAGAGGTACTATTTCCTCCCATTCCAGAGCTTGACCATTCTTCAACAGCTTATACCATTCCTCAGATCTTCCTTTTAGCGATAATGAGAATAACTTCTTCTTAACTTGATATGTAGTAATACCTGCACACTTGAACAACCCGCATAATTCGTGTATAAAGAGTAAATGATCACCAGGATGGACAGTTCCATCCCCAACATAATAGTTATCCATAACACGATCAATAATTCTTGTAGGTATTTTAAAAACATCATTCTCAGCAGGTGATGGCTTATCTACTACCTTAGCAGTGGTAGTAGCATTACCAAATAAGAAACTCAGCGGATTATCCATAACGAAAATAAAGCAACTAGCAGAAGTAAACAATACTCACAGTAGAAGTTTCCTTTACTAGTTCCACTCTCCAATAGCGCTTCACTCCCCAGCAACGGCGCCGGAAAAAGTCTTGATGACCCACAAGTATAGGGGGTGTATCGCAGTATTTTCGATAAGTAAGAGTGTCGAACCCAACAAGGAGCAGAAGGTGCTGGCTAGTGGTATGGATCAGGAATTCTCTGCAAATACTTAGCAAACGGATTTTTAGGGGTTTTTGATAAAGCAAGTAAACAAAGTACGAGTAAATAAAAGATAGTAGGAATAAATGCAGCAAGTGGCCCAATCCTTTATGCAGCAAAGGACAAGCCGGTTGTATTACTTAAGATGACCAAACGTTCTCGAGGACACATGGGAAGACTGTCAAGTGCTTTCGCTTCATAAAGTTGATTAATCTTCTTTAGCTTGCTAAGTGTTGTGTGGGTGAACCTGTGCTAATGTACCGATCTTCCTAGGATTAATACATACTTGTGATTATACCCCTTGCAAACATCCGTAAGTACAAGAAAGTAATTAAGGTAGAAACCTAACCATAGCTTTAAACTCTAAGACCCTTACGTCCCTTGTGCAATGGTTTCCTAACGGGGGTTTAGGTTTTTGCCACTCCGGCAACCCCTACGATTAGTAGCCAAATACACAATGCATTCCCCTAGGCCCATATAGGTGAAGTGTCATGTAGTTGACGTTCACATGACACCACTAGAAGAAGTACACCACAACTTAAATATCAAACTATTAAATCTTTCTCAACACAACTCCACTACTAACAACATGACTTCTCCCATGTCCCCAAGAACAAAACGAACTACTCACAAGACATCATATGGATCATGATCAGAGATGGAATAATGATGTATAACAATCTGAACATAAACAATAATTCAATGGTTCACTCAATAGCATCAACTACAAAGAGTAATCAACACCGGGAAAGTTTCCCCTATGAACTATGCAAGATTCAACGCAATTGTTACATCAATATGGAGATGGTGGTGAGGGTGCTGCTGATGATGGTGGTGGTGATGATGATGATGATCCCGATGAAGTCCAGCTTGATGGTGGTGTTGATGGCGACGATCTTCCCTCTCCGGGAAGGAATTCCCCCGGCAGAAATCTGTCTGCTGGAGAGATCTTTCTCTCTCTCAGTGTTTTCTGCCCCGCAGAGGCGGCGAAATCTTTCTATGGTCACTCCCCGAGTCTTAGGGTTTCGGGAGGATAATATACGCCAGAGGGGAGTGCCAGGGGTGGACTAGGGCGGCCACACCACCTGGTAGCGCGGCCTAGACTAGCCCACGCCAGGGGGTGGTGTGGGCCCGTGTGGCCCATCTCCATCCCCCCTTCTGGCTTCCTTCGTCTTCTGGAAAAATAGGGTTTTCCGTATATTTTCTCAGATTTTCTGATCTTCACGGATTTTGCCTCCAAACAGCACCTTTTCCATCAAAATCCTGACTGCAACGGTCCATGCTCCAAAAGTCATCAACCATGCAAAAACAGATGAAATAACATAAGTATCATCTCTTGATATGAAATATATCAATGAATAACAGTGAATTATGACATAGAATAGTGATGCAAAATGGACGTATCACCCCTCAGGAGTTTTTTGATTGGCGGGGCACTAACGTTCAAGAACGAGTATGAAATTTCAGTGTACATAGCTACAGTTCAACAACGCTCAAGAAACTGAATTACTCCAAAATGCACAACTATAAGTTTAAAAATGGGGCATCATCTACAGCTAGAAATTCAGACTATTATTCTTACTCTAAACCTGGCGCTTCAGAGAAGGATGCAGCGGGGAAAAGCAAGGAACAGGGGACTTAGCTACACCATGGAGACCGGGATCAATTGTCGTTGGGCGCGAGGCAATTCTGCAGCGGAGGATGCTCGTGGATCAGGTGTCGACAGGCGTGGCTCCTCGTCACCGTCGCACATCTGGGGTAGAGCAGCACCACACAGTACAAAACAAGAGGCCAAGACCAGCAGCCCGAACGGGCCGACACCGTCGGGCACGGACGCACCCATCTCGCCACCAGGCACTGACGCGAGATCGCCGTCCTTCGCTACTGCCGGCGTCAGTGAGGAAATCCTAGCCAGAGGGGATCTTGTGCTTGGCTCCCTTCACCAGATCCGCCATCGAGCCGCTCCTGCATTAACATCTCGAGCGGGGGCTTCCGCATCCACCATTGAGCCAAGAGAGAATCAGCAAGCGCGTCTAGATTTGATGTAGATGGGATCCGTGTATAGTTTGGTTAGAGAGGGACCATACCTCTCTAGCGTAGGGAGAAGAGGCACGTGACGAGCAGGCCGATGAAGGTCCGGATGATGAAGCTGGGGATCCTCTCTGGTGGAGGGAGCACCGGCCACGGTGGCGCATCCTTGCCTTGGCACCTTCCATGGTAACGAGCTCCTCCTTCTCCTCGCTGCCTTTGGAGGGAGAGAGGAAGGCAGTATGGTTGTACCGAATCAGGCTCGGGTGGGTGCGGTGGCGAGACGATGAGAGAGGGGTAGCGCTAGAGGGGGGAGAGGCGGTGGGGTCAGGGAGAGACGAGATCTGGAGAGAGGCTATAGGTCTCACGTGTGAGGGGTTAGGATTTATGGGCACGGATCCCTCTCGATGGCGATCTGGATGACTAGATGGGTGGCGTGGGGTTTTACCAAACTACCCCTGCACATTTGTGGTGTAAGGCTAGGAATTCAAGGGTGTTTTCCTCAATTCATGTCCAAGTGTGAGGGACGATGATGCGGCAGAAACTGGCGCTGCCACTCTGGAGCGTTGGATACAAGTCATATGAATGGCTAAGAGCTACTTTGATGGGTTGATCTATGGTTAGCCGATTCTCTTTTCTGATTGGCTGGGTCTATTTTCTAATTTCCGAGTTTTAAAACAGGGTGTTTTGCGAAGCAACCACCAAATAAAAGTTTTAAAATGGAACCAACCCATTTTTTATAAATACTAGACCATGTTAAATGGACAAAGTCACATCTGGGGTATCTCAAACCTTTCCGTCCACCCCTCGCGAAAAAGACAAATTCTCGCTGAATCGGTAGAAAGTGGGTCCGATTTGAACTATAGGTACATGATCTAATGCTCGTGATTTTTTGAAAAAATCATTTTTAGTTTCAAAATATGCTATTTTATCATAGCGCCACTAAAATTTTAGCGAGCCTCATCCCCTAGCTAAGAATCTTCATGTCTGTCGTTTTGACCATAGTTTGAAATAGGCATAAGAAATTCAAAAACGGTCCAAACAAGGTAAATGCTTCGCGTGGTGTCATAATATATGACATAGTTTCAAGAAAAATACCAAACTTGGTATATTGATTTCATCTCAAAAAAACCTTCACAGAAATGACCTATCACGTTTGAGGTTTCATGGCTTTCAGGCCAAACGACCAATGTTAAGGCAATAATTGCGGAATAGTTTGTGATAATGTGCCCATATTATGCATGCATGTGCATCTTGGCGAACAATATTTCAGGAGAAAGTTTTCCTTTTCATTGCGTGGAAAAGCCATTTTCTATTTTCTGAGTGCCAAAATCGGTGTGTTTTGTGAAGCAACACCAAATGTTCAATTCAAAAATTCTACCACCCCATTTTTCAAAAATAATAGACCACCTCACATGAATAATGTCCCAACTAGGGATTTTAAAACATTTTCGTCCACCCCTGGGGAAAAAGACAAATGACTGCCGGATCGGTAGGAAGTGGGTCCAATTTGAACTACAGGTACATCATCCAATGCTCATGTTTTTTTGAAAAAAAATCAGTTTTAGACTCACAATATGATGTTTCTTCAGAGATCTAGTGAAAGTTTTAGCGAGGCTCATCCCCTATCTTCATGCTCGCCATTTTGACCATAGTTTTAAATGGGAAACTTGGAAACGGGCATAAGAAATTCAAAGATGGTCAGAACAAGGTAAATCCTTCACGTGATGTCATATTATGTGACATAGTTGTAAGGAAAAATACCAAACTTGGTATATTGATTACATCTCAAAGAAACCTTCACAGAAATGACCTATCATGTCCGAGGTTTCATGGCTTTCAATCCAAACGACCAATGTTTAGGCAAGAATCGCGACATAGTTTGTGATATTGTGCCCATATTGAGCACGCATGTGCATCTTGGGACAACAAACAATGTTGCAGGAGGAAGTTTTCCTTTTCATCGCGTGGAAAGCCATTTTCTATTTTCCGAGTGCAAAAATCGGTGCGTTTTGTGCAGCAACACCAAATTTTCAATTCAAAAATGCTACCACCCCATTTTTCAAAAATACTAGACCACCTTACATGAATAAAGTCCAAAACGGGGATTTTAAAACATTTTCGTCCACCCCTGGTGAAAAAGACAAATGTCTGCCAAATCGGTAGGAAGTGTGTCTAGTTTGAACTACAGGTACATGATCCAATGCTCATGATATTTTGAAAAAAATATTTTTAGACTCAGAATATGATGTTTCTTCAGAGATCCAGGGCAAGATTTAGCGAGGCTCATCCCCTATCTTCATGCCCACTGTTTTGACCATACTTTTAAATGGGAAAATTTGGAAACAGGCATAAGAAATTCAAAAATGATCCGAACAAGGTAAATCCTTCACGTGATGTGATATTATGTGACATAGTTGTAAGGAAAAATACCAAACTTGGTATATTGATTGCATCTCGAAAAAACCTTCACAAAATTGACCTATCATGTCCGAGGTTTCATGGCTTTCAAGCCAAACGACCAATGTTAAGGCAAGAATCGCAACATAGTTTATGATAACGTGCCCATATTGTGCACGCATGTGCATCTTGGGATGGCGAACAATGTTGTAGGAGGAAGTTTTCCTTTTCATCGCGTGGAAAAGCCATTTTCTATTTTCTGATTGCCAAAATCTGTGTGTTTTGTAAAGCGACACCAAATGTTCAATTCAAAAATGCGACCACCCCATTTTTCAAAAATACTAGACCACCTTACATGAATAATGTCCCAACCGGGGATTTCAAAACATTTTCGTCCACCCCTGGTGAAAAATGTTTGCTGAATCAATAGGAAGTGGGTCCGGTTTGAACTACAGGTGCATGATTCAATGCTCATGATGTTTTGAAAAAATTATTTTTAGACTCACAATATGATGTTTCTTCTAAAAATCGAGTGCAAGTTTTAGCGAGGCTCATCCCCCATCTTCATGCCTATCCTTTTGACCATAGTTTTAGACGGGAAAATTTGGAAACAGGCTTAAGAAATTCAAAAATGGTCCGAACAAGGAAAATCCTTCACGTGCTGTCATATTATGTAACATAGTTGTAAGGAAAATACCAAACTTGGTATATTTATTGCATCTCAAAAAAACCTTCACAGAAATGACCTAACATGTCCGAGGTTTCATGGCTTTCAAGCCAAACGACCAATGTTAAGGCAAGAATCACGACATAGTTTGTGATAATGTGCCCATATTGTGCATGCATGTGCATCTTGGGACGGCGAACAATGTTGCAGGAGGAAGTTTTCCTTTTCATCACGTGGAAAAACCATTTTCCATTTCTGAGTGCCAAATTGGTGCGTTTTGTGAAGCAACACAAAATGTTCAATTCAAAAATGCTACCACCCCATTTTTCAAAAATAATAGACCACCTTACATGAATAATGTACCAACTAGGGATTTTAAAACATTTTCGTCCACCCCTGGTGAAAAAGACAAATGACTGCCGGATCGCTAGGAAGTAGGTCCAGTTTGAACTACAGGTACATCATCCAATGCTCATGTTTTTTTGAAAAAATTATTTTTAGACTCAGAATATGATGTTTCTTCAGAGATCCAGGGCAAGATTTAGCGAGGCTCATCCCCTATCTTCATGCCCATTGTTTTGACCATAGTTTTAAATGGGAAAATTTGGAAACAGGCATAAGAAATTCAAAAATGTTCCGGACAAGGTAAATACTTCACGTGATGTCATATTATGTGACATAGTTGTAAGGAAAAATACCAAACTTGGTATATTGATTGCATCTCGAAAAAATCTTCACAGAAATGGCCTATCATGTCCGAGGTTTCTTGGCTTTCAATCCAAACGACCAATGTTTAGGCAAGAATCGCGACATAATTTGTGATAATGTGCCTATATTGTGCACGCATGTGCATCTTGGGACGACAAACAATGTTGCAGGAGGAAGTTTTCCTTTTCATCGCGTGGAAAAGCCATTTTCTATTTTCTGAGTGCAAAAATAGATGCGTTTTGTGCAGCAACACCAAATTTTCAATTAAAAAATGCTACCACCCCATTTTTCAAAAATACTAGACCACCTTACATGAATAAAGTCCAAAACAGGGATTTTAAAACATTTTCGTCCACCCCTGGTGAAAAAGACAAATGTCTGCCGAATCGGTAGGAAGTGGGTCTGGTTTGAGCTACAGGTACATGATCCAATGCTCATGTTTTTTTGAAAAAATTATTTTTAGACTCAGAATATGATGTTTCTTCAGAGATCCAGGGCAAGATTTAGCGAGGCTCATCCCCTATCTTCATGCCCATTGTTTTGACCATAGTTTTAAATGGGAAAATTTGGAAACAGGCATAAGAAATTCAAAAATGGTCCGAACAAGGTAAATCCTTCACGTGATGTGATATTATGAGACATAGTTGTAAGGAAAAATACCAAACTTGGTATATTGATTGCATCTCGAAAAAACCTTCACAAAATTGACCTATCATGTCCGAGGTTTCATGGCTTTCAAGCCAAACGACGAATGTTAAGGCAAGAATCGCGACATAGTTTGTGATAATGTGCCCATATTGTGCATGTGTGTGCATCTTGGGATGGCGAACAATGTTGTAGGAGGAAGTTTTCCTTTTCATCGCGTGGAAAAGCCATTTTCTATTTTCTGGTTGTCAAAATCTGTGCATTTTGTAAAGCAACACCAAATGTTCAATTCAAAAATGCGACCACCCCATTTTTCAAAAATACTAGACCACCTTACATGAATAATGTCCCAACCGGGGATTTCAAAACATTTTCGTCCACCCCTGGTGAAAAATGTTTGCTGAATCAATAGGAAGTGGGTCCGGTTTGAACTACAGGTGCATGATTCAATGCTCATGATGTTTTGAAAAAATTATTTTTAGACTCACAATATGATGTTTCTTCTAAAAATCGAGTGCAAGTTTTAGCGAGGCTCATCCCCCATCTTCATGCCTATCCTTTTGACCATAATTTTAGACGGGAAAATTTGGAAACAGGCATAAGAAATTCAAAAATGGTCCGAACAAGGAAAATCCTTCACGTGCTGTCATATTATGTGACATAGTTGTAAGGAAAATACCAAACTTGGTATATTGATTGCATCTCAAAAAAACCTTCACAGAAATGACCTAACATGTCCGAGGTTTCATGGCTTTCAAGCCAAACGACCAATGTTAAGGCAAGAATCGCGACATAGTTTGTGATAATGTGCCCATATTGTGCATGCATGTGCATCTTGGGACGGCGAACAATGTTGCAGGAGGAAGTTTTCCTTTTCATCACGTGGAAAAGCCATTTTCCATTTCTGAGTGCCAAATTGGTGCGTTTTGTGAAGCAACACCAAATGTTCAATTCAAAAATGCTACCACCCCATTTTTCAAAAATAATAGACCACCTTACATGAATAATGTACCAACTAGGGATTTTAAAACATTTTCGTCCACCCCTGGTGAAAAAGACAAATGACTGCCGGATCGCTAGGAAGTAGGTCCAGTTTGAACTACAGGTACATCATCCAATGCTCATGTTTTTTTGAAAAAATTATTTTTAGACTCAGAATATGATGTTTGTTCAGAGATCCTGGGCAAGATTTAGCGAGGCTCATCCCCTATCTTCATGCCCATTGTTTTGACCATAGTTTTAAATGGGAAAATTTGGAAACAGGCATAAGAAATTCAAAAATGTTCCGAACAAGGTAAATACTTCACGTGATGTCATATTATGTGACATAGTTGTAAGGAAAAATACCAAACTTGGTATATTGATTGCATCTCAAAAAACCTTCACAGAAATGACCCATCATGTCCGAGGTTTCATGGCTTTCAAGCCAAACGACCAATGTTAAGGCAAGAAACGCACATAGTTTGTGATAATGTGGCCATATTGTGCACGCATGTGCATCTTAGGATGGCGAACAATGTTGTAGGAGGAAGCTTTCCTTTTCATCGCGTGGCAAAGCCATTTTCTATTTTCTGAGTGCCAAAATCTATGCGTTTTATGAAGCAACACCAAATGTTCAATTCAAAAATGCTATCACCCTATTTTTCAAAAATACTAGACCATCTTACATGAACAATGTCCCAACCGGGGATTTTAAAACCATTTCGTCCACCCCTGGTGAAAAAGACAAATGTCTGCCGGATCGGTAGGAAGTGCGTCCGGTTTGAACTACAGGTACATGATCCAATGCTCATGATTTTTTGACAAAATCATTTTTGGACTCAAAATATGATGTTTCTTCAGAGATCCAGTGCAAGTTTTAGCGAGTCTCATCCCCTATCTTCATGCCCGCTGTTTTGGCCATAGTCTTAAACGGGAAAACTTGGAAATGGGCATAAGAAATTCAAAAATGGTCCGAACAAAGTAAATCCTTCACGTGCTGTCATATTATGTGACATAGTTCTAAGGAAAAATACCAAACTTGGTATATTGAATACATCTCGAAAAAACCTTCACAAAAATGACCTATCATGTCCGAGGTTTCATTGCTTTCAAGCCAAACGACCAATGTTTACGCAAGAATTGCGACATAGTTTGTGATAATATGCCCATATTGTGCACTCACGTGCATCTTGGGACGGCAAATAATGTTGCAGGAGGAAGTTTTCCTTTTCATCGAGTGGAAAAGCCATTTTCTTTTTTCTAGGTGCCAAAATCGGTGCGTTTTGTGAAGCAACACCAAATGTTCAATTCAAAAATGATACCACCCAATTTTTTAAAAATACTAGACCACCTTACATGAATAATGTCCCATCTGGGATTTTAAAACATTTTCATCCACCACTGGTGAAAAAGACAAATGTCTGCCGAATCGGTAGGAAGTGGGTCCGGTTTGAACTACAGGTACATGATCCAATGCTCATGATTTTTTGAAAAAAATATTTTAGACTCACAATATGATGTTTCTTCAGAGATCCAGTGCAAGTTTTAGCGAGGCTCATCCCCTATATTCATGTCTGCCGTTTTGACCATAGTTTTAAACGGGAAAATTTGGAAACAGGCATAAGAAATTCAAAAATGGTACGAACAAGGTAAATCCTTCACGTGATGTCATATTATGTTACATACTCGTAAGTAAAATACCAAACTTGGTATATTGATTGCATCTCGAAAAAACCTTCACAGAAATGACCTATCATGTCCGAGGTTTCATGGCTTTTAAGCCAAACGACCAATGTTAAGGCAAGAATCGTGACATAGTTTGTGATAATGTGCCCATATTGTGCACACATGTGCATCTTGGCATGATGAACAATGTTGTAGGAGGAAGTTTTCCTTTTCATCCTGTGGAAAAGCCATTTTCTATTTTCTGTGTGCCAAAATCTGTGCGTTTTGTGAAGCAGCACCAAATGTTCAATTCAAAAATGCTACCACCGCATTTTAAAAAAATACTAGACCATCTTACATGAACAATGTCCCAACCGGAGATTTTAAAACCTTTTCGTCCACCCCTGGTAAAAAAGACAAATGTCTACCAGATCGGTAGGAAGTGGGTCCGGTTTGAACTACAGGTACATGATCCAATGCTCATGATTTTTTGGAAAAAAATATTTTTAGACTCACAATATGATGTTTCTTCAAAGATCCAGTGCAAGTTTTAGCGAGGCTCATCCCCTATCTTCATGCCCGTCGTTTTCACCATAGTCTTAAACGGGAAAACTTGGAAATGGGCATAAGAAATTCAAAAATGGTCCGAACAAGGTAAATCATTCACGTGATGTCATATTATGTGACATAGTTATAATAAAAAATACCAAACTTGGTATATTGATTGCATCTCGAAAAAACCTTCACAGAAATGACCTATCATGTCCGAGGTTTCATGGCTTTCAAGCCAAACAACTAATGTTTAGGCAAGAATCGCGACATAGTTTGTGATAATGTGCCCATATTGTGCATGCATGTGCATCTTGGGATGGCAAACAATGTTGCAGGAGGAAGTTTTCCTTTTCATCGCATGGAAAAGCCTTTTTCTATTTTCTGGGTGCCAAAATCGGTGCATTTTGTGAAGCAACACCAAATGATCAATTCAAAAATGCTACCACCCAATTTTTAAAAAATACTAGACCACCTTACATGAATAATGTCCCAACCGGGGATTTTAAAACATTTTTCATCCACCCCTGGTGAAAAAGACAAATGTCTGCCGAATGCTCATGATTTTTTGAGAAAATTATTTTTAGACTCACAATATGATGTTTCTTTAGAGATCCAGTGCAAGTTTTAGCGAGGCTCATCCCCTATCTTCATGCCCGCCGTTTTTACCATAGTTTTAAACGGGAAAATTTGGAAACGGGCATAAGAAATTCAAAAATGGTCCAAACAAGGTAAATCCTTCACGTGATTTCATATTATGTGACATAGTTGTAAGGAAAAATACCAAACTTGGTATATTGATTGCATCTCGAAAAAACCTTCACAAAAATGACCTATCATGTCCGAAGTTTCATGGCTGTCAAGCCAAACGACCAATGTTAAGGCAAGAATCGTGACATAGTTTGTGATAATGTGCCCATATTATGCACACTTGTGCATCTTGGGATGGCGAACAATGTTGTAGAAGGAAGTTTTCCTTTTCATCACGTGGAAAAGACATTTTCTATTTTCTGAGTGCCAAAATCTGTGTGTTTTGTGAAGCAACACCAAATGTTCAATTCAAAAATGCTACCACCCCATTTTTCAAAAATAATAGACCACCTTACATGAACAATGTCCCAACCAGGGATTTTAAAACATTTTCGTCCACCCCTGGTGAAAACGACAAATGTTTGCCGGATCGGTAGGAAGTGGGTCTGGCTTGAACTACAGGTACATGATGCAATGCTCATGATTTTTTGAAAAAAATATTTTTAGACTCACAATATGATGTTTCTTCAGATATCTAGTGCAAGTTTTAGCGAGGCTCATCCCCTATCTTCATGCCCGCCGTTTTGACCATAGTCTTAAACGGGAAAACATGGAAATAGGCATAAGAAATTCAAATATTGTCCGAACAAGGTAAATCCTTCACGTGATGTCATATTATGTCACATAGTTGTAAGGAAAAATACCAAACTTGGTATATTGATTCCATCTCGAAAAAACCTTCATAGAAATGACCTATCATGTCCGAGGTTTCATGGCTTTCAAGCCAAACGAAAAATGTTTAGGCAAGAATCGCGATATAGTTTGTGCTAATGTGCCCATATAGTGCACGCATGTGCATCTTGGGACAACAAACAATGTTGCAGGAGGAAGTTTTCCTTTTCATCGCGTGGAAAGGCCATTTTCTATTTTCTGGGTGCCAAAATCGGTGTGTTTTGTGAAGCAACACCAAATGTTCAATTAAAAAATGCTCCCACCCAATTTTTCAAAAATACTAGACCACCTTACATGAATAATGTCCCAACTTGGGATTTTAAAACATTTTCATCCGCCCCCTGTGAAAAAGACAAATGTCTGTCGAATCGGTAGGAAGTGGGTCCGGTTTGAACTATAGGTACATGATCCAATGCTCATGATTTTTTGAAAAAATTATTTTTAGACTCACAATATGATGTTTCTTTAGAGATCCAATACATGTTTTAGCGAGGCTCATCCCCTATCTTCATGCCCGCCGTTTTGACCAAATTTTTAAACAGGAAAATTTGGAAACGGGCATAATAAATTCAAAAATGCTACGAACAAGGTAAATCCTTCACGTGATGTAATATTATGTGACATAGTTGTAAAAAAAATACCAAACTTGGTATATTGATTGCATCTCGAAAAAACCTTCACATAAATGACCTATCATGTCTGAGGTTTCATGGCTTTTAAGCTAAACGACCAATGTTAAGGCAAGAATCACGACATAGTTTGTGATAATGTGCCCATATTGTGCACGCATGTGCATATAGGTATGGCGAACAATGTTGTAGGAGAATGTTTTCCTTTTCATCGCGTGGAAAAGCCATTTTCTATTTTCTGAGTGCCAAAATCTGTGCGTTTTGTGAAGCAACACCAAATGTTCAATTCAAAATTTCTACCACCCCATTTTTCAAAAATACTAGACCACCTTATATGAACAATATCCCAACCCGGGACTTTAAAACCTTTTCGTCCACCCCTGGTGAAAAAGACAAATGTCTGTCAGATCTGTAGGAAGTGGGTACGGTTTGAACTACAAGTACATGATCCAATGCTCATGATTTTTTGAAAAAATCATTTTTAGACTCACAATATGATGTTTCTTCAGAGATCTAGTGCAAGTTTTAGCGAGGCTCATCCCCTATCTTCGTGCCCGCCGTTTTGACCATAGTTTTAAACGGGAAAATTTGGAAACGGGCATAAGAAATTCAAAAATGGTCCGAACAAAGTAAATCCTTCACATGATGTCATATTATGTTACATAGTTGTAAGGAAAAATACCAAACTTGGTATATTGATTGCATCTCGAAAAAACCTTCATAGAAATGCCTTATCATGTCCGAGGTTTCATGGCTTTCAAGCCAAACGACTAATGTTAAGGCAAGAATCGCGACATAGTTTATAATAATTTGCCCATATTGTGCACGCATGTGCATCTTGGCATGGCGAACAATGTTGCAGGAAGAAGTTTTCCTTTTCATCGCGTGAAAAAGCCATTTTCTATTTTCTCAGTGCCAAAATCGGTGCGTTTTGTGAAGCAACACCAAATGTTCAATTCAAAAATTCTACCACCCCATTTTTCAAAAATAGTAGACCACCTTACATGAACAATGTCCCAACTGGGGATTTTAAAACCTTTTCGTCCACCCCTAGTGAAACAGACAAATGTCTGCCGAATCGGTAGGAAGTGGGTCCGGTTTGAACTACAAGTACATGATCCAATGCTGATGATTTTTTGAAAAAAAAATTTAGACTCACAATATGATGTTTCTTCATAGATCCAGTACAAGTTTTAGCAAGGCTTATCCCTAATTGTTTTTCTCAAAGATGACCGATTATAAGAACATGATTCAAAATCTCTATTTACACCTATTAAGGTTTTATATGAAAAATATGTCCTCATAGTTTTCCTAAAAAGTAGAAGTGTTCTATAATGTCCTAAAAATATTCTCTAAAATTTTACAAGTTCTCTGAATTTTGTTTGACTCAGTTTGGAGTTATGAATAAAAAGATGCAAAAGAATTAAAAAAGGAATAAAAAGAAAAAAATAGGTGAACCTCCAGAAAAACAGGCCAGATGATATGGGGTGGCCCGATCTTCTCAGCAAGCACTTTTCGATGATGATAATGGTGGGTAGATAAGTAGCCTGTAGCTATGAACTCTCCCCCTCGAACCCTGATACCAGTGCAACAGCTCTCGAACCCTGTGGGATATTCACAACACCACGCTCTTGCGCACGCAACCGTCAACCACGAACGGTAGGTTGCGATCTACTAATTCCTAGTGGAACAATAGATCACACTCAATTGCAGTAGTATAATTCGATCATAGGATAATTCCAGAGGTTCTTCGAAAGAAACAACTCCAAAATAGTTTAAACATGGTCTAAACCCTAACTAGGGGTCGTCCTAGGGCTTATAAGGGCGGCTGGGGTGGCTAGAAACCGAAACTAAACGCAAATGACTCAAACTGATACAAGCCGACTCGGACTAGATTCGGTCGGCGGCTGGACAGTCCGGTCAGGCTGGACACTCCGGGTGGAGTGTGCTGGACAGTCCGGTCTGGCTGGAAACTTTGAAGTTTCCGGGCGGTGTCCGGGTAGTGTCCAAACTGGGGTACTGATTATCCGCGCCAAATCTTCTCTCGGGCAGGCCAGACACTCCGGGTGGAGTCAGCCGGACACTCCGGTTGTGGAAGCTCCTTTGGCCTTCGTCTTGATGATCTTAGATTGCACCTTCCTCCCGCTCCTTCCTCGCGCATCCTTGGGCGATCATCATGCTGGGCTCCTCTTGTAGCCCTTCTCCTCCTCGCGCCATGCTTGTTTCTCCAATGAACCTGATCATACATCAATGCATAGACTTAGGTAGTATAAAATTCTCATCAACTAAAGTACCAGATTCGTTTAGGAGAAAATTCACGTGTTGTTCGAGTAGCTTAGCACGAGCTTGCAATGGGTCCAATTCTAATCTCATTGGACTGATCCTTCCTCTCAACAGTTGGAGCATCTTTAGTAGGTGTATTTGTAGGGATGTCCTCATCATCTCCCCCCCCTTCAAAAGGCGTCGACCTTGATGCTCCAAGGTCTTCTCCATCATATGGTGATCAATCAGCAACGTTGAAGTTGTTGCTAACTCCACCAAACTCCTCAATAGGTATATCAATCGAGTAGGCATTATCATTAATCTTGGCTAACACCTTGTAAGGACCAGCACCACATGGCTTCAATTTGGACTTCCGAAGTTGTGGGAACCTATCCTTGCGTAGATGCACCCATACCATGTCACCAGGCTTGAACAAAACTTCCTTCCTTACTTGATTCCTTGCAGCTGCAATGTTCTTGCCTTTCTTCTCAATAGCCTCTCGAGTCTTCTCATGAATCTTCTTCATGTATTCAACACGTTTTGATGCCTCCATATCAACTCTCTCATGTAATGGCAAAGGCAACAAATCAAGTGGCGTCAATGGCTTGAAGCCATACACCACCTCAAAAGGACAAAGCTGAGTAGTCGAATGCACATCCCTGTTGTATACAAACTCTGAAGGGGATCCATAGCAGAAAACAAAAAATTTCCTACGTTGGAACCCTAAAAGCTGCCTAGGATCTATCTATGTAGTAATGCAGTAACGACCGAGCATATAGAATACATACCCTTGTAGACCGTACGCGGTTAAAGTTCTGAGGGGAACGTGGTTGATGTAGTCATACTCGTAGCCGACCTCAAGGTCGCGAAGCTCCTCGCAGGTCACCCCTTGCTCCTTTTTCATCGTGCAGCAGCTCCGGCTCACGACATTCAAGCACCCCAAGTGTTGCGCCTTGTGTCCTCGTACACATCCGGTGCATGATGAGACCTCCGGCTCCCCGATCCCGCCGGGAGTGCGGAAGTTGATATCCGGCTAGGAATCCCTGTAGCGCAACGGCGTACTGCAGGTGTGCCTTGTTCACACAACCCAAACTTGGGGCCATGGTCACAAGGGCTAGAGAGAGAGGGAAGGAGGAAGTCAACCAAAGGACTTCTCCAAATATTGGTGTGTCTCATCCCACCCATGGGCACCCCTTTATATAGGCTAAGGGGTGTGCCTTTCTCAAAGGCTAAGCCATGTGGGACTAAACAAGGGGAAGAGAGGAGGAGGAGGCACATGGGCCCTTAGGGCTTCATGGGCCAACCGGCCAGGGTGGGCCCCACCATGCACACAACCCTAGGCTGGCCAGGTGGGCCCCCTTGTGGCGGCTAGGCCTTGGCCCTTGGCCCTTTCCTCTTTCGGTTTTCCCTCATGGGCCCTTCAAATTAGATTTTAATATTATATTTAATATTAATTAAACTAATTAATATGTATATACATATTACAAAACCTGATTCAACCCGAAACACCTTTCAGTTCCCCTTTCTATATCCTCCGAACAACTTCGGAATTTCCGGAATGATTCTGGCCCTTTATTCTTTCTCCGAACAGCTTCGGATTTCTCCACGGAACATTTCCGGCTTTCTCTTTCTCTACTGTGATTCTGTCTTACGAATGATCGCTCTCATCGTACCCTTAAGTGTATCCTCTCACGGCTCGGGAATGCTCTAGACATGATCAATATCAATGATCAACAGAGGGACCAGGGATGTCCATGTGACCCCTATGCATTCCTGATTACAATGTCGTTTGAACCGGTAAATGTAGCATCCAATTCCTTTTGTTTCTTGATACGACTTGTACAAGATCCGATCATTGGTATCACATACCTTGTTCAATCTCGTTAACAACAAGTTCTGTTTTCTTGTTACCATGATATTACATCCTCGTGACCGAGTCACATGTTGCAATATTTATGGATGTAATCTCACCAAGCCGGCCGTATGTATCTTTACCCGTCATGTGGGTGAACAAATCCCAGTCTTGCAGTCACATGTCATCTACTGTTCCTTTGGAATACCCAACATACACCTTTATGGCCACCGTATTACTAGATGACGGCTGATGCAGTCTAAGCAGCCTCGGGAAACAGTGAGTAATATGAGCTCACGGTCTAAGGAAAAGGAGTCTAGGTATAGTTGTTGCAACAATGAACTATATGACTTGATCGTGTCGCAATCCTTCGAGGAATGTCCATCACATCATTCTCCAATGATATGTCCCCATTGTCAATTGGTATAAATGCCCATGATCTTGAAACCTAGATCATCCTCATGACCAACGAACTAGTATAAATAGAGGCTACTAGGGACTTGGTTGTTTCATACCACACCTGTACCAATGTTTGTACTTGGCACAGTTATAACACAATATGAAACTATTATAAACTAATTGAGATATGACAATAAAAACCTATTTATTATTTGCCTCTAGGGAATATCTCCTTTAGTCTCCCACTTGCACTAGAGTACAAATAATCCATCTCGCATTTTACTCATATAAACCATATAACATATGCGTTTACAGATCATGCATGCTCATGGGAAACGTCATGTCCATGTTCTGTTTTACCAGATTATTATGTCTTTTGCAAATCGTTAATGTTCTCCTAATTTTGACATTCACACCATTATCGTATAATGGGTCGAAGTATTTGTTTGGTAACAAAGTGAGACATTGTTTCTAGTGTTTATAATGACGGTTATTTTCACTATTTTCATCTAAACTTAGAAACACAATTTGCTATCCTTTGTGTATATACTGTAGTCATGGCAACAGAACAAGGTCGGATTCCAGGAGCTTACAGTGACTTTAGATCAACCTCGAGGGCTTTCTCATGGGCACTGGGCCCTGGGACACACCATTCTACGTTAAAAGCGAACTAGCGCTGCCATAACATTATATATCATATCAGATGGAGCCTTTATACTTCTATATCTATGTAGATCCTAGTGCATGAAATGCAACTATGCCACTTACTTTGCTTCTTGCCAATTAAGTACAAACTTAATTCTGGTTCTGTGATCAACTCAGTAATCACTTAAAGACATGTTCTTACAGTTAAGACTTTGTCCTACCAACCAGAACTTCGGGTCACATTACGTCGAGTATACAACATGGTTATATGGAAGAGGCTATGACTGAGGCATAGGAGATGCAACGTATCTCTTTCTTTCAACCATATTGCAATACTAACTCAATGCTTCATATAGTAAGAACTACTTTCTCACCTTGTTCCATTCTGAGCTTCTTCAGAATCTTGCTTAGGACATTCTAAACATGTTTCATAATCAAGTCCAGTAAGCATTTGACATTCAGTGTTTATTAAACTCACCAATCTATCTCGATAGATCTTATTGTTTAATAACTTCAACTTCATCCTTATTTATCTAACTTAAATATTATTAACACCAATCACATCATTCACATATGTCGTCCACATATCCCAGAATGATTTCATGCTCCCACTCAAATATGACATTCATGTTTGACATCCAGGGATTTCACTTAGCTCCCACTCAAAATATGCCAGCTACATATTATGAATTAGCCAAGCTGATTTGCTCCCACTCAAAACTAGGTCCTCTCGATAATGACATTCCAAAATTCTTTGATCATCATCAGTTTGAGAATTCCAATTACGAGACTTCAAAATCCATATATATTTGTAGTGTAAATCCAAAAGACTTAAGTATCACTACTGTTGTAGTCAACTCCTTGAATTTGTCCAAACTTGTGACAAATCGAGCTTTTGTCATTCATTAAGTTTCATTTCCTTCTTATGACTTTGTAGTCATTCAAAAATATCAAGTAAACTTCTTTAGTTTAATAAGATCAAGTAACATGTTACTTTGCAATATTAAATGTAACTTAATATAGGATTTTTATGACTCCTAGTCATTTCTCGCACTTAGGTTCATCATGCTTCTTTGTAATTTGTAGGTATGTCTTGTTCAAAACATGACAAGTGAATCAACAATATAATTCCACAAACTTGTAGAATATATAGTTGAATCCTACTTTCTTTAGTAAAAGTATTCGCTGAAACTTTATGATCATTATCATTGGTTTCTCCTCTATTTGCAGAGTTTGGATTCACGGAACAAATTCCACTGCGCCACTCAACAATTCAGAGCTAAGGTCAAATACCTTGTTTGATATTTTACTTTGTTCCACATGTATCTTCATCAAGACTTGTAAACTTTGGACAACAACAGGTTTCCCTTTTTGTGGAAGATGCGTTCATAGCTTCCTAGGAATGCTCTACAAAGACTTGTTTATTCACCACGATCTCGACTTGTCGAAATCTCCAGAAACTCGAACTTGCCATAACACTTATGGTGTTGTTTCCACGAATCTTTAGATGTTCCTTTGTATTTCAAATGAGTTTTTGCTTATTTTGATCTCTAACTCTAAATGACAACTATAACCCCGATAAGAGATAATGTTATACCATATGTATCAAATACAAAAATGATTATGATGCTTTAGACATTTCAACATAGTTTGAATTCATCCAATTATCATAATTTGTGAAACATATTTCACAAGTCCCTTTTATGCTAAACTTAACTTGAATACTTTAGTCGTGTCGATCAAATCGAAGAGGCTTGTTAATTCAGTTAATTCAATATCCCATTTTGTTGTGAACTCATTTGAACAATTCAAATCATTTCGAACTTATGTTTCATTAAGTAAATACGCTTATTCACTTAAGTCCACAATTAACTAATGATTTCCACTACTTGTTGAAAATACGATACATCACGATGTATAAGATTCAACATTTCTTTGCATATCACCGTTTTACCAGAATGCGGTGTTTTAGTCATTCTGCCCAAGAGGCATGGTTTTGCAAAGTCTCTAGATTAAGCATCTAGGACCCCGATCTTCATAAAGAACATGCAATAACCAAAATGACTTAAACTATAGTGTCATTTCATTATTAAACTTTGGATATCTTTTAGCATTCTAATCCTTTATAAATTTTTAAACTATTATCATTAACATAGTGATGAGAATAACTTGTTTGTAATCGTAATGTGACCATAACGGTATTGTTCATAAGAATAGTACAAACTGGCTTGTAACTTGTTCATATGAATAATTGTATCGCCAAAAGCAAGACACACAAACAAGGATTACAAATTATATTCAAGTCCACTAATCCAAATGACAAACTTTGAGGAAAGAGGTGATGTCGGCCATCAGCTGTTTTGTTTGCCGTCATCAAGTCACGCTGCCTCAAAAACAACAATTCTCAAGTAGATCCTCCTGTTTTCACAAAACGGGACAAGTATCAAATACTTTGCAAACTACAACGAGTTTTGCAAGAACCACATTTATAATTTGTATATCTTACATATACCCTTTTTATTCATGACCACCTATTGCAATCAAGCCCTTCTAAGAGTTCTCAACTCTAACGCTAGATCGCTAAGTGTTTCTCTAAATATTCTCTTTTCATCCATGATGGAGGAAAACCCATCCAATGGCTCATACTCTATGTGCCTTATTCTGTAGAATACAAAATGTAGCGCAACTCTCCATCGAATGGAGAATGGCTTATTGGATGATTATGGAGAAGACACAAACATACCGGAGTCATCGAATTATCTCCTAATGGTTATTGTATCAAGAAGAGAAGATCACCTTTTACGAGGATATCCCTCAGGCGTGGGTATTAATCTATGAAGTTGAACCCTATTGCTAAGTTCCAAATTAAGCAATATGTTCCCATGGTCGCAAAGGACCTCAATGGGATAGGCTAAGATCTACTAAGATATTTGCGACATCTAGACTAAGTTCAAAATAAGAGATCAATTTATAATTGGTCTCTAGCAAAATTGTCATCCCTTGGACGATTTTAGTGATCACATGATCCCTATCCTCTGCACCTCCCCCGATCGTCACGGCCATGAGTGCAGCCTCAAAGGTAGTGACATGGGTATACCCTACAAGTACTCAAGCTTGGTATATACGGTCCAAATACGTACAGGCCCATGATGTCGCCAAGGCCCAGATAGAAGGACTCGAGTAACCTGCGGACTCTCGATTGCTTGAAGATCAAGAGAAAGCTGAAGATAGAAAGTTTGAAAGGGGAAAACCCTAACTTGTAACCGACTCGACCTGATACCCGAGACCTAGCCTATCTATATAAGGGCTAGGAGGGGCGGCAAGGACGACACACGCAACCCTAGCTTCCACAAACCCTCGCCAGATTGCATCTGCGCACCGTTGTAACTTTCGACTCCCTCAATAATTCCACGAGCAGACAAGCAGGAGTAGGGACCTCTACGAGGCCTGAACCTGGGTAAATCCTTTGTCCCCTGTGTGCTTGTTTGCTAGCCGATAGATGTCTCCAGCGCTCCCTCCTTCTCCAAAACCCAAGTCCATAACAATGGGCATTGACGAGTTAAATCCTCGTCAATTGGCGCCGTCTGTGGGAATTGGGAGTGCTGATGTTGCGGCTTCTTCGGCTCCATCAAGAACGATCTACAACTCTGCAATAGCGAGATTCGCCAGATTTTCGGCGCCTTCGACTTCACCGTCCACACGCTGGCTACTCGCCCGGCCTTCGAGTCCGTAGGCGACGGAATCAGCCTGGCGATTGGGAGCTTCCGCTTCCAAGTTGGTCAGATGGGCACGCTTCGCATGCCCGATCAGCCGACAGCACCGGCGATTGCCCCAGCATCATGGTTCCCTCCATCGATCGGCACCCTTAGTGAGCTCAATGCTCCGGTAGCAGTTGGGAACATGGTCAGCGACAGCAGTCGCAACTCCGATCTAAGCGACCTGGCCACTGAAGATGGTACCTACGGTTCCGGATCTGAAAGTTGTGGAAGCAACAGCTTCCCAAATTACTTCATGTGCACCGTCATCAACGCGGGCGACACCTCCGCCAACCGTGGCAACGGTGGTAACACCGGCAACGGCACCGACCCGCCCAACGCCGGCAATGGCGGTAACGGTAGCAACGGAGGAGCAGTCGAACCTCCTAGCATAATCAACGAGCAAACCGGCGAACGTGTCATGATCAGGCTCAACGAGCAAGAGTGGGAACGCTGCCGCGAAGCCCTACGAGGTGCACCTCTACCCTTCGGGTCCCCGCAGGAACTACTGATGGGCTACCACTGGCTCCTAAAAGAGGAATTCAAGCGCCAAAAACAAGCAATCGCGCAACTTGAGGCGCGTAAAAAGGCGGCGGACGAGTCGAGCCTTCGTCACGCTGGGCTCTCCTCCTACAGAGGATCCTCCTCAAGAGGCAACGAGCACCTCGCCAGGAAAAGGCAATCGCGGATGGCTCACCTCATTGAACAGGAACGCATAGACGCCTCGAAAGTCCTCGACTTCGACTCTATGACAGTCGACACGAGAGGCAACATGGTTCCTAGGACACCGCAGGCCCCGGTGATAGCGGCCACCATGTACCTTCTCAATAACCAGCCACCGGCTGGAGATCCCCGAACGGCCATGCACCGATCTACGATCGCGGTCCTGGGGCTAATCAAGGCCGCCCTCGACAAGGAACCGGTACCAGACCCAAAAAAGGGCAAAGCGTTAGCAAAACGCTACTCCTCGCCCTCATCCAGCGATGACAGTCACGACTTGTCTCGGCGCCGCCGCTCACGGCGACACGATCGCGACTACGATGCACGCAATGAACTCACACAGCGCAAGATCAACAAGTCAAGGGCACGACGTGCTCGGTCGACTGAATCGGAAGAAGAAGATGGGGAGCTCTGCGGCGCCAGATGCTTCAGCAGATCCATCAGGCAAAAGTGAATGCCTAAAGGGTTCAAACTCCCATCGGAGAACCTGAAATTTGATGGTCTGCAGGACCCCAAGATCTGGCTGGAGGATCACATCTCCTCCGTCAGGCTACATGGAGGCAGTCGAAGTACTGCCATGCAATGCTTGCAGCTACAGCTGCAAGGCGCCGCCCGGGCATGGCTCAATAACCTCCCACGCGGATCCATTCGCAGCTGGGATGAGCTGGTATACAGCTTCGTGTGCAACTTTAAGGGCACGTACAAACGCCCCGCCTCAATCGAAGAACTGAGATGTTGCCAGCAAAGATCTGGCGAATCGCTGCGCTCTTACATCCAAAGGTGGTCCATCATCAAGAACTCCACGGAGAACATCTCGGAAGACCGCGCGATTGATGCATTCAACGGTGGTGTCCGCCACATGGAACTCAGGGAGGAGCTAGGCCGCTCAAAGCCCCAGACCATCAACCACCTGATGGAGATCGCGAATCGGTGGGCTGATGGAGAAGATTCGGTGAAGAATTGCGTTCACTCTGATGAGGAGGCAGAACTTGAACGAAGACGCGACCGCCGGAGTAAGCATCGCATGCGCGTCTACGACGATCACGATGACGTAAACATGGTCGCAGCCGGCTACGCTGATAGACGCGACGATAACCGCAACAGCGGATACCGCAGTGGCGGATACCGCGACTCCGGGAAAACCACGCAAGTATGGCAACGCCGCACTCGCGATGAAGCGCCCGCGACCTCCATCGAGGACAAACTGTCCGGGCCATTCAAGGTACACTTCTACATCGACAAGCATGATGGCAAGAGAAAGTCCAACCACCTCCTCAAGGACTGCCGCGAGTTCCTCAAGCTACACGAGGGATTGGTTCGGATGAACCGCAATGCAGTCGAAAGAGGCTACCGCTCCAGGCGCCGTGGCACATGGCGCACCACCACCACCTGGGCCACCCCCGAACGGAGCGGCACCGGACCAGCACCACGGAGGCGAACCGTACCCGCGGGCCATGGGTACCACGATGATCCAAAAGGGGCGCCCCTCCAATAAGGTGCAGAAGGCCATCACTCGCCAAGTCAACTTGGCCACGCACTCGCCATCATCCACCACTGAGTACCTCAGTGGCAGTGAGTCGTGCATTACCTTCGACAAACGCGACCACCCGCCTCAAGTACCTCGCCCAGGTCATTTCCCCCTCGTACTCAAGGCGCAAATTGGAGGCTTCGACATGAGTCGCGTATTCATGGATGGCGGAAGCGGCATCAACCTCATATTCGCGAGTACCTTGCGAGCAATGAGGATCCCTCTAACTTGCTTGGAGGCATCGGACACAACATTCCACGACATCGTCCCAGGGAAAGGCGTATACCCCCGGGCAAAATCAACCTTGACGTCATATTCGGCATGCCAAGGAACTTCCGGTGCGAGCGCATCAACTTTGAGGTCGTCGACTGGCCCTCACAATACCACTGCATCCTCGGACGCGTCACATTCGCTAGGTTCATGGCGGTACCCCACTATGCCTACCTGTAGATGAAAATGCCAGGTCCCAACGGCGTCATCACGATCAACAGGAGCTTCGAGCGATCTGACAGTTGCGACAGGGAATTCAACGGAATCTCCCAGTCCTTCGGCATGCAGGAGGAGCTCGCGCGATTGAAGGAAACGACAGACAACAGTTTGCCCCCCTGAGTAGGACAAGCTCACCTGACCTCTCCTTCGACTCATCTGTGCACACAAAGAAGGTGCAGGTCCATCCATCAGATCCCGCTAAAACGGCCCTCATCGCCAACAACTTGAGTCCCGCATAGGAACTCGCGCTCGTCGAATTCCTCCGTGAGCACTGGGAAATTTTCGCCTGGTGTCCTGCGGACATGCTAGGAGTTCCTAGGGAATTCGCCGAGCACGCACTCAGCGTCAACCCCGACGCAAGGCCGGTCAAGCAAACAATCAGGCGACTGTCTGAGCCACGAGCGCAGGCAGTCGGAATGGAGATCAACAGACTCCTCGAGGCCAAATTCATACGCGAGATCAAGGAAAGCACTTGGCTCGCCAATACGGTGCTGGTACCAAAAAAGGACACGGATATCCTACAGATGTGCGTGGACTTCACTTCTTTAAACAAGCACTGCCCAAAAGATCACTTCCCGCTACCACGGATCGATCAAATCATCGACTCCACCGCTGGATGCAAGCGCCTCTGCTTCCTCGATGCCTACTCAGGCTATAACCAAATTTGAATGATGGAGGAAGACCAGGAGAAGACCGCGTTTACAACGCCCTTCGGTGTGTTCTGCTACAACACAATGCCCTTCGGGCTAAAAAACGCGGGAGCTACATACCAGCGGTGCATGCAGGCTTGCCTCAAGGAGCAACTAGGTCGCAGCATCCAAGTCTATGTCGACGACATAGTAATCAAAACCAAGGAAGAAGCCTTGCTAATCGACGACTTGCGCGAAACATTCGCCAATCTCGATCGCTACCAAATAAAGCTCAATCCGGACAAATGCGCCTTCGGCGTACCATCTGGGCAGCTGCCCGGGTATCTCATCTCCGCGAGAGGGATTGAGGCAAACCCGAAAAAGATAAAGGCCATACTGGCCATGGAGAAGCCAAAGAACATAAGAGGCGTTCAGCAACTAGCCGGACCTCAGTCGATTTATCAGTCGAATGGGAGAAAAGGTGCTGCCCTTCTATCAGCTCCTCCACAAAGCTGACAAATTCGAGTGGACCAATGAAGCGCAAGAAGCATTCGAAGACCTCAAGCGCCTGCTATCCACCTCGCCAGTATTGGTGACTCCACGAGAAAGGGAACCACTGCTGCTGTACATCTCCGCTACCAACCAAGTGGTTAGCACAGTGCTCGTCGTCGAGCGGGCCGAGGAAAACAAGGTCCACGGCGTACAACGCCCGGTATACTACCTCAGCGAGGTCCTCACGCCAACAAAACAGCGGTACCCGCACTACCAGAAGCTGGCGTACGACGTCTTTATGACTGCCTGGCGACTGCGCCATTACTTCCAGGAACACCCAATCGTGGTAATCAACGACGCCCCATTGGGACATATCCTCAATAACCCCAACGCCACGGGGCAAGTCGCGCTTTGGGGAATCGAACTGTCTCCACGAGACATCACATATGAAAAGCGCGACGCAATCAAGTCGCAAGTTCTCCCTGACTTCCTCGTACATTGGATGGAAAACCAACTCCCGGCCAAGCCAGATATGTCCTACCTCTGGACAATGCACTTCGATGGGTCCAAGAGGAAAGATGGAGCAGGAGCAGGTGTCATACTGACATCACCTCAAGGGGACAAGCTGAAATACATCCTGCGAATGCAGTTCACAGCCTCAAACAATGAGGCTGAATATGAGGTCCTGTTGCACGGGATGAGGATGGCAAAAGCCTGCGGCGCAAAGAGGCTAATCATATATGGCGACTCTGATGCAGCCCGTCCTGCGGACGCTACTACATCCACAACGCCAAGTCCCCAAGATCGTCCCCAAGTCAACCAAGAAGATGGACCATGAGCAGCCAGCTCCAGAACGAGAGTCTCCGCCATCATCGCCCCGGAGAATCCGCCCGAATCTAGCCGGAGTGTCCGGCGCGACTCGGCCGGATGTCTGGCCAGCCCCAGCCCCAACCTGGCGTGGACATTCAGAAGGCTAGTTCGGACACTACCCGGAGTATCCGGCTACCCCGGACTGTCCGGTCACTCCGACCCGGACTGTCCGGGCCAAGTGATGGGCCTGCGAGTCAACAGCTGGGCCCTTGGCCCATGTACCCCTCTATTTCGCACCAAAACCTAGTTGTATGCCCAAACAACCCCTGAACTTGTGGCTGGCCTATAAATAGAGCCCCCACCCCTTCATGTATCCCTTAGGCATAGATGATAGACTAAAGACAACCCCCTTTGTGGAATCTCTAGTTTTGCCTCATCCCCTTCTACCAAAGGGGATCGACTATCGTCACCACCTCATTGGAGTTTGCATCACACCTCCCTCGTTGTACAAGGCCTTGGCATCGGTGTCCCTTTGCCAAGACGTCAAGACCCTCTCCAAGGTGTTCTTCCCTCTCCGCTTGGGATTGACGGGAGCATGTTGACCGATCTTTCCTTGTGAGGATTCTATCGGACCGGTGGCCACCGGTGAGAGAAATCGGCCTTGTATCGTGTGTGTTTTGCATGTGTTCATTGTGTTCTTCGCGAGGTGTGCGTCCGCTTCTGCTACCTTCTCCCTTTCCCCTCGCTTTCCCATCGATTTGACCACGAGATCCGTGAAGATCGGGCCACCCTAGAGGTCTGTCCTCATCATTTGGTATCAACAGCTTTTGGTTGCCACGGATTTCTCCTCGATTTGGTCTTTTTTCCCATAAATTCGAAAATTCCACCAAAAACAGCCCCAATTCGTGTTTTGGACCGATCTGTGATTTGAGTGCATTTTGGTAGGTTTTGATCCATGGATTACTTGCTAAACTTGTTGATCTACCTTCCCCTGCGTTCCCATGGCTTAATTTCTTGTTTCCCCCCATCAATTTGAGGTTTTGGTCCCAGTTTTTCCGCCAAAACTCGTCCTATTCGTGTTCTGGAAGTTCTGGTTCGACCAGACCGGACTGTCCGGCCAAAACGGACCGGAATATCCGCCCCACCGGAGTTTCCGGCCGAAACTGACCGGAATATCCGGCCCGGCCGGACTGTCCGGCCTACGCGCACCGGACTGTCCGCCCCCTGCTGACAGAAAAATCTGCTTCACGGTTTTGAGCATAACTTTTGCATACGAACTCGGATTTTGGTGTTCTTTAGCTCGTTTTGAAGAGGAGAAAGAGCTCTACATCATCATCTCTGTGGTTCATGCTATCTACTCCATCCAAATTCCGTGGGCAAGGCGGAATCCACCAATAAAGGGTGAAGATCGGCGACGAAAGGTATAAAAATTCCGCGACTTCTCCCCACTTGCATTCCTTTGTGAGCTACACTATCTTTGCATTCAAAAAACACCTATTGAGACTAGTTCCTCCTATGATTGCTTGGGCTATGCACATTTGATACCTTGTAGAATTCCGAGCAAAAGTTGTGAGCGCGCTATCTCATATAGTTATCTTGTATAGTTGTTGGCACAAGGAAGAGCAAGTGAAAAATAAAAGAAAAAGATAAAAAACAATAGAAAAAGAGAAAAAGAAGAAAAAGAAAGAAAGAAACAAGTGCCTCATAGAATAGGAAGCGCAAGCTCGATGAACATCAAATAGGTGGTACTTATGGTGCATATCTTGTAGCCCACCAATTTATTGCAATCGAACTAGCGTCTCTCCTTGCACTTGTGTGACACGAGCTTATAGTCTTCGCTAGGTAATCATTTGGTTCTTAGCTCACTTTATCCGTCACACAAGTCCCATTTATCCTACCGTGTGTGTTTCCTTGTATATATTCCTAGCTTGTGGATTGACTTGTTTTGCTTTGTGATCATCGTGGTTCTTTACTTGCCATTACAATATCTTGATTTCGGATTGTTCTTGGACACGCCACCTTCCATACCTATCCACCATAACCTTTGTGTGTGTGTTTTTTAGTGGTTAGTTGGTTTTGGTGTTCCGCGTGAACTTCACTTTGCTTGGTTTTAATTGCTCTCAAGTGTTGCCACTTGTACGATACTATCTTCCAAGGTAAAGTAAGGTTTGACGTTGTATCTCTAACCCCCTACCACTTCCATATACACCACTTGGTCTTGTGAATCATGTCTAGGGACTCCGGAACCGAGGATGATATCTATGAAGAATCAATGATGAGCCACCATGACTACGACTCCACAAGTATAGAGGACATGATGGAGCACTACACCGACAATGGCTTCGCATGCTTTGAGGACCCGGAGCATTGCACATATGATGGCTCCATATGTATGGAAGACATGGAGCACGTCATCAACTATGGCTCCTCAAGCATGGAGGAATTGGAGCTCTACATCGACAATGGCTCCTCATGCATGGAGCACTACACCGACAATGGCGCCACATGCTTGGGTGACATGGAGTACTACATCAACAACAACTCCCCAAGCATGGATGACTTCGAGTGCTACAACGACGACGCCTCACCAAGCATGGAGGACATGGCGAGCTTCATCCACTTCGAGGGCTCTTCCATGAGCCAGGAAGAATACCTCCACCGCTTGGAGATGGAGGACTACTACGCCAAGCTAGCGGAGATGCCTCATCAAGAAACCATGACCTTCAAGGCCAAGCGTGCCACACCAAAGGGCAACACCTACTTCGATGATCCACCTCCAAGGTGTCAAGCGCCACCACCTATATGGCGTCATGCACCACCATCTCCAAGGCGACGAGCGCCATCACCTCCAAGCCGTCATGCACCACCATCTCCAAGGCGATGAGCGCCATCACCTCCAAGCCACCAAGCACCACCATCTCCAAGGCGCCAAGCACCACAACCTCGAAGGCGTCAAGTGCATCTACCTCCTAGGAATCAAGTGCCACCAACTACAAAAAGAGCGGCGCCCCAACATCACCTTCCAAAAGAGGCGCCAAGAAGAAAGAATCTTCATCAACAAACATCCTCTCATGATCATCGCCAACATCAAGAGGATACAAGACGTTGTTCAAGGCATCTTCGCCATGAAGACGAAGAATACATGTTGAGCACCATCCATAAGGCTCAACCAAGCTCAAGAATGCACCACCATCACAAGAAGAGTGCCAAGGACAAGGAGCATCGTCGTGAGCGTCATGTGGATGATCAAGTGCGCCATCTACATCAACCTTTGGCAAGGCACGCCAATGACCTCCGTCAACACCATCATAAGGCACCTTCAACTACTCGTGCCACCACCAAAATGGCACCAAGAGCAAGCTCTCCTCCACGCCATCAAGCTTCAACGCCAAGGTTTGACATCCTAGATGACGCATGCAACCTCATGGATGAGGAGGAAGAAGACCTCTACTTCGCCAAGTTGGACGAGTACGTCAAGAGGACTACACAATCCAAGGTGCAAGATGGCGACGACAAGGTCAAGAATGGTGAGCATGGGACTTTCCCTTCACCAAAGGAGGCGCAAGGAGTTGAGAGAACCGAACCTACCCCCATATGCTTGAGTGATGATGTGGTACCAATCCCATGTGAGTATGAGAGCCACTTAGCCCACTTGAGTGAAAACAAGAGTGAGATGAGTGACTCCACCATACGTGATATTGCGTGCTTCCACTTGGAGGGCATGAGTGATACACCCAGTGATTTGAGAGTGGTAGTTGATAGGTCATGTGAGACCACTTTGATTTCTAACGACTTACCCTCTACCTCTAGTGTGTTATCCCATGATTTGCTAGGTTCCATGGATAAAGAAGCACCAAGCTTGGAGATGATGATGCCTCCAACCGACAAGATGTACATGGTGGATGAAGATGATGCCATCCCCATATTGGATGAAGAAGTCACCCACATGGAGGCAAATTCTACCACAACACCCACTTCATATGAGAGGTATGAACAAGGTAAGAATACGGGTGTTGATGATGCCATGATCCCACTTGTGGACATGATGACTTGTGATGATTGGCATGCTATGGATGATGTTTGTGATATCACATATGACTCATTGGTATTTCCATGTGATACTTTGCCTTTGCATATTGTTGAGCATGTGAAATTATTTGATTGTGATGATGCTGCCATAGACATGCCATGTTCTAAACGTTACATTGATGATATCATTGCTTGCACTTTGTTGAACAATTGCTCTTTCCAATGTTTTTCTTGTAATGATGCTAGAAATGGTACCCCTTGGATAATGCTTTGTCATGAGTGTTTCACAATTTCTCCCGTTGCTTGCAATAAGTTGAATAATTGCTCTGTCACTTGTTTTGCTTGCAACAATAATTCTCATATGGTTTATATTGAGATGCCCCCCATAGCTTTCTCAAATGTTGGAGATTTTGATGATTGCCATGATAAGCATGTTCCCCACTTGCATACTCACCATGCCTATTTTTCATACTTGATTGACACTAATGGTGATGTGCACAAGAAGAGATACGTCATGATGGATGATGTGTTTCTCTACCATGCACACACATTCTTCCTTTTGTGTTTCATGTGTGTAGGTACTCGCATAAGAATGTCAACCTCGGTTGAGCACGAGTTGACAAAAAGAGCTCTAGAGAGCATCCCCCACGTGAGTTCAAGATCGAACCCAGCTCTGATACCTTTTGCATGCTTTGCATCTTTCATGTTGACAAATTGCTCTTTCCTATGGTTTGATTGCAAGCATGTTAATGGTATTCTTTCACCTTGTGACAATCATGTTTCATTGCTTTTGGATATGGATGCTTTGTGTGTTGCCACAAAAATGTTGAACAATTTCTCTTTCCGATGTTTCGTGTGCAACCATAATGCCATTTTGAGCATGTATTGTCATGAGAGCTTCCAAGTCTCTCGTATTGTTGTTGCAACAAACATAAGGGCCACTTGCTCTTTCATATGGTTTGTTTGCAAACATGTTGTTTTTGCTACCGCTTGCGATACTCATACCCCCATGATTTTGGCTTTTGATGATATGTGTATGGCATCAAACATATTGAACAATTGTTCTTTCCAATGGTTGGTTTGCACACATAATGTTGTTGCTTTGGATATTCTTCCTCATGTGTTTTTGCCGAATTCTCCTAGCTTTCCATCAAAGATGTTGATCAAGATTTTAGTCACTTGCTTTGAGTGCCACACTAAGATGTTATATGGAGTTTTTGAGTTCCCACATTTGGATGATGTTCAATTAACTTCCATGCACTTTGACCTTGCATACGCATTTCGTTTGCGATACTTGAGTTGTGCTAATAGTGTTGTGAACAAGAATGGACATGCCACAAATTACATGCTCCTCTATCACACACAAACATATGTTGCTTGGTCTTTGTTGTGTGAAGGTACAATTGCATACGTGTCAACCATTATGGAGAAAGAGTTGACAATACGAATCGAAGAGAGTTACCTAGGGCTATCCTTCAATGAGCTATCTCTATATCATAAGGTGACTTCCTTCTACTTGAGGACTCATGCTATAATCTTCATGAATTGGCTACTCTTTGAGTGTTGCTTCGCTTTTGTTGTGAGCTTTGTAGGCTTCATGGAAGGTGAAGGAACATTGAAGAGTTGCCACATCAAGCTTCTCGAGGACGACTACATGGTGAACCCTAGGATCAAGAAGGTCTCTCGACATCATCTTCTTAGGATGAGCATGAAGAGTCGAGGACGACTCTTTTTGAAGGGGGGAGCTGATGCAGCCCGTCCTGCGGATGCTACTACATCCACAACGCCAAGTCCCCAAGATCGTCCCCAAGTAAACCAAGAAGATGGACCATGAGCAGCCAGCTCCAGAACGAGAGTCTCCGCCGTCATCGCCCCGGAGAGTCCGCCCGAATCCAGCCGGAGTGTCCGGCGCGACTCGGCCGGAGTGTCCGGCCTACCCCAGCCCCAACCTGGCGTGGACATTCAGAAGGACAGTTCGGACACTACCCGGACACTACCCGGAGTGTTCGGCTACCCTGGACTGTCCAGTCACTCTGACCCGGACTGTCCGGCCCAAGTGATGGGCCTGCGAGCCAACAGCTGGGCCCTTGGCCCATGTACCCCTCTATTTCGCACCAAACCCTAGTTTTATGCCCAAACTACCCCTAAACTTGTGGTTGGCTTATAAATAGATCCCCCACCCCCTCATGTATCCCTTAGGCATAGATGATAGACTAAAGACAACCCCCTTTGTGGAATCTCTAGTTTTGCCTCATCCCCTTCTACCAAAGGGGATCGACTATCGTCACCACCTCGTTGGAGTTTGCATCGCGCCTCCCTCGTTGTACAAGGCCTTGGCATCGGTATCCCTTGGCCAAGACGTCAAGACCCTCTCCAAGGTGTTCTTCCCTCTCCGCTTGGGATTGATGGGAGCACGTTGACCGATCTTTCCTTGCGAGGATTCTATCGGACCGGTGGCCACCGGTGAGAGCAATCAGCCTTGTATCGTGTGTGTTTTGCGTGTGTTCATCGTGTTGTTCGCGAGGTGTGCGTCCGCTTCCGCTACCTTCTCCCTTTCCCCTCGCTTTCCCATCGATTTGACCATGAGATCCATGAAGATCGGGCCACCCTAGAGGTCTGCCCTCATCAGACTCCAAGCTGGTCGTCAACCAAACAATGCACGAGTGCGACACACTGAACGACAACATGATCGCATACCGCGACCTCTACGACACACTTGAAGGAGACTTCGATTGTTGCGAGTTGCGACACATAGGTCGCGAAAGCAATGAGGAGGCGGACACACTCGCCAACATAGGCTCCACCTGCGCACCCATACCACCTGGGGTATTTCTCGAGCGCATATGCGAACGCTCCATCAAGCCAAAGGCCGTAGAGAAGAAAACAAGCGCATCAACAGACTCGGGGGCTACGCCACCCAATGAGCCAATGGCACTCGATGACTTGGAGCTGGACACAGGACTCGAGGGACCAATGAGCATCATGATGATCGAACAATCTTGGACGCAGCCGTACATTACATACCTCCTCAGTAAGCGCCTACCGGACGACCTGACAGACGCACGACACATCGCGCGACTCTCCAAGGCATTCGCCGTTCTCAACGGCGAACTGTATAAACGCAGCATCACAGGAGTGCTACAACGATGCGTCTCCATGGCCGATGGAAGAGCAGTCCTCCTCGACATCCATGAAGGGACCTGCGGGCACCACGCCGGCAGTCGCGCCCTCGTTGCCAAAGCTCTACGAGCTGGATTTTACTGGCCCACGGCCATGCGCGACGCCAAGGATATAGTCCAAAAGTGCAATGCTTGTCAGCGATTCGCGGACAAGCCACACGCACTAGGCGCAGAACTACGGCCCATTCCATTGGCCTGGCCCTTTGCACAATGGGGTCTTGACATGGTGGGCAAGCTCCCAAGGTCCTCGGAAGGAGGCTACGTCTACCTCTTGGTCGCAGTCAACAAGTTCACCAAATGGATCGAGGCCATGCCAGTGACCAAGCAACCAGGGCACAACGCGGTCAAGTTCTTCGAATCCATTGTCTACCGCTTCGGCGTGCCGCATAACATCATCACTGACAACGGGACGAACGTCACATCCAAGGAGTTCCAAGAATTCTGCGGAAACCTGGGGATCAACATCAGTTACGCCTCAGTCGTGCATCCACAGACCAACGGTCGGGTGGAAAAAGAAAACGGGCTCGTCTACAGCGGCATCAAGAAGCGACTCCTTCGACCACTCGAGCAAGCCGCGGGTTGCTGGCCAGATGAGCTCCAATCCGTACTCTGGAGTCTACGACCAACCCCAAACAGCGCCACGGGCTACACACCATTCTTTATGGTGCACAGAGCAGAAGCAGTACTACCCGCCGAAGTGCGATACAAGGCGCCACATGTAGTCGCTTATAGCGAACAAGAGTCATCTCTTGCACTCGAATACTCCGTCGATCTCCTCGACGAGGCAAGAGAATCGCCGCAGCAAGATCCACGATCTACCAGCAGAACCTGCGCAACTACCACAGTAGAAGGCTTCGCCCTAGATCCTTCGTCGAAGGTGACCTGGTCCTGCGACTGAAGCAACATGGGCATCTCAAGCTCGAATCCCCCTGGGAAGGACCGTACGTGATTACAGAAGTAATCCCAGGTGGCGCCTATCGCCTTCAAGATTTAGAGATAGGAGTCGCACACTCCAACCCTTGGTACGTCGCACAATTGCGACGCTTCTACCCTTAGTCGTTCTTTCTTTACTTTTACATCGCAAATAAGGCTATTCAGCCAAGGCTACTTAGCCACACATTGTACCTCGTACTATTCTCCGAATAAATAAAAGCTAAGTGCCCCGAAACTCTGTGCCCTCCTTTACTTTGTCAATTTTCATACTCGGGGGCTATGCCACCCTATACACATACGTTCTTCGAACAAAAACGCGACATCCTGAGTAGTTGGCATATCAATCGAACCCCTTAACACAAACTCAACCCAGCTGCAATGCACCTGACAGGTCGACAAGGGAACGAGATACAAAGATGGCCAGGCTAACGAAAAGGACTCGCATATGTGCAACGCACCCCATGCTTATAAAGCTATTTGTACACATTCAACAGTAAATTATCTACAAATATATATGAGCTTTACAACACTAGTACACTTATGTGCAGGATACATATTTGGCTACCCTTGCAACAGAATAACATTAGTCTGTTCCTCGAAGAAGTCGACGACCTCCTCGGCTGGACGGTCCACCGCCTGATAGTGTGGCACCATGTTCCAGGAAGATCCTGCTGGCGGCACCGGTGGACCAGATGCAATGGCGGCGACATCAACGTCAGGCCTATGCAAACGCACCATGGAGAGGTCAGCCTTGGCACCAGCCACCAACTGCTGCCTCACGCACTCGCGAACCGCGAACATATTTTGAAATTCGGTCAGGAGAGCCAGCAGGCTTGAAGGAGTATCATCCAGCGGGAACATCGCTTGATAAATGTTCTTCAAACACGACTGCGACTTCTTCAGAAAGAGTAGCACTCGCGAGGCGCGATCCTGCAGGGTCGCCAACGCAGTTGCACGATCATGATCTACCCAGAAGTATCCACTCTCCTAAAGTTGCTCCTGGGTGAGATCATGAAGGCGGATGGTAATCCTATCCCTCTCCTCCTGCGGATGGCGTGCGCTAACAACTACACGAAGCAGCATCAATAGCATGAGTACAACGTACCATTGCGATTAACTACAAAGGAAAAGACGAGGATGAGCAAACTAACACTTAAACTGGTCGCCCAGCTGCGTCACCTCGCCAAGCAGATATTGCTCGTGGGCGGCGGCTTTTTCAGCCTTTGACTTCCACACGTCTGCGCTACCGCGGATCACGGGCAACTCACGCTCCAGTTGCTTAACGTGATCACGAAGTCGCGAAAGCAAGGACATCTCCTCTACCTTGGAGCGTGGTGGTGCCATTGTATCCTCAAGAGACGGCGAGTCCGGGGTTCCCCCATAGGACCACTTGATGTACCCTACCAAAAATCAAGCCAGAGGCAAATAAGGCGACCAACTCAAAAGTCAAAAGTAACAGATGCATTCAGGATCAGCATAAAGTATTCACAAAACACACTCGCCAACAGGCATGTTCTCTAGTCAAAAGGGAAATTCATCAACTATTACAAGAAACTAACTACGAAGCAGCTGGCTTCTTCGACTTCGATGACCTCGGGGGCTTCATCAAGTCTATGGCAGTATCAGATGCCACTGACTTTCCGCCGGCCCCTGAGGCCGAAGCTTTCGCCGCCTTGTTCGCACGATTGAGCTCCTCCGAATACTTGGCAACAGTATTTATCAAGGAATGGCCATATTTGGCACAGGCAGTCACAAAGGGAGCGAATACTACCTGCTGACCATCCGCGCCAACAGGCATCGTCTTCGACACCGTAGAAGGATCTACTTCGACTCCGTGGGCCTGCACCATGGCAAGTGACATGGTCGCGCCAGCTGCGCGGAGGGAGTTCTTGTACGTGGCAGGCACACCCCCAGCGACCGACTCCACCAGCTCTTCCACATTGTCGACCAGCTCCGCCTTCGGCATCAACTCCTCCTGGAGGCGACTCAGGGTGGCCTTGGCCTTGGACAACATATTTTGGACAGCGGCGCTACGATCCTCGACCACAGACACCGCGCCCGCCAAAGCGTCATCGCAACAAAGGGCTTGTGGATCAAAACTCAAGTCGCCAGCATCTACACAAAAATACACACATGGATCAAACTTCTAGTGCCACCGGCACTCCAGATGCAGAGAAGAACATCAATAAAACATCTACCAGTAAAGGTACCTGAGAGGGCCTTGGCGACTGAGAACAGTTGCCCTTCGAACAACTTCTCCCTGGCCGCAAAGGAGGCGCACAGATCCTCTTTGTGCTTCTGGGCATCATCACGAGCCGCGATTGCCTCGTCGCGCCCCTTCATAGCTGCGGCTAGTGTCTTCTCCAACGTGGCGACATCGCGCAGTAAAGCGTTATGCTCAGCTACATGGCAGTCAATAATTGGCCGTCAGTCAATTATACCAAAACAGAGAGAAGGCGAAAAGAATAAGTATAGAGCACTCACTCTTGACCACGCGGTGGAGTGTCTCTAGCATCGCATGCTGGCGACCCATCGCCATCACCTGCTCCGCCACCTGCGCGGCTTCCTTTACAAGGAGCTGTCGCACAAAACAAGGAGTCAGCAGAGGGCAGCAGAAGGCGTTGACTACCACATTAAAAAAGAAGGAAAGATATACTTACATGGTCCTCCAGCGACTCCGAAGAAGTTTGCTGAACCGTCATCCGAGCAACTACTCGATGCTCCCCCACGTGAGGAGAGCTCGAAGAATTGTGCCCCGAGTGGACCGCCGCCGGAGGAGAAGGAGCACGCTCGACCTCTACCTTGGCCCTTGAAGTCACGACTCCCGATTCCTTCAAAAACTCGACGACGCCAAAAGATGACGACGCCTCTTGACTACAAGACAAAATCCACATTGAGAAAAGGGCAAACTCCAGGGCAAAAACCAACAAGAAGAAAACAGAAAAAAAATGAATAACCCTGCAAACTTACCAGTTAAAGTTGTCAAGATCAAACGTGGCAGCCGCCGATTCTGACGAAGACTCCTTGGGCAATCGCATCTTCTTGCGAAAAGATGGTGCCACAGCCCTCACAGGAACAGCTGGAATTGGCGACTCCGCGCCAACAGCCGCGCCTCCTGGAGTTGAAGGAGTCGACGCGTCGGAGTCCCCGCTACGCGAACGCTTGCGAGTATCTGGGCTCTCGGACTCGGATGCTTCCTCTTCAACATCAGAAGGGACAGTCGACTCAGACTCGTCCTCTTCCAAAGCTTCACGAGGAATAATCCCCTCAGGAAGGGGAGGCATACAAGGCGACACCGCCCACTCCTGCATACAAACAATAAAGATCAGCAAACATAACAGGTAAGCAACAGAAAACGCAATCGCGAAAATAAGCTACTGCGTAGCACAACTGTACCTCAGGAGGAGGATTTGAAGCATCGAAAGGAGGAACGACTGGCTCGTTCAGAAGCACATCCTTGAGGGTGTACTTCGTGACCAGTCGCACCCTCTTATCTACCTCACTTGCGGACATGCCATCAGCAGACACGCGAGTGGCATCATCAGCGCCACCCCATTGAAACATGGGATGGACCCTGGCCTGGAGAGGTTGGACGCGACGACGCAGCCAAGTCCTGACAAGGGCGCAGCCTCCCTCTTCTGCGCCTATACGACTCTCGAGGTCGCAGACGCGTTGATATAGCACGTCTGTCTCCGTGAGTTCGGAAGGAATGATCACGTTCTTCCAAGAACGCATCTTCTTGCAGGGAGTCGCGGGATCGAAAGGCGTGAGTCCAAAGTGCTCGTCTTTGGCCTTCTGGTCGCGAACATAGAACCATTTGGCCCTCCATCCCTGGACGGACTTGGTAAGCTTGATGTCGAAGTAGGTGGCAGATGGGTCGACATGGATTCCGCAACCACCTACGTCATAAACTAAAGAGCCAGATGCAGACTGACGCTTCAATTTAAAGATGCGCTTGAAATGACCAAAGTGTGGCTCGATTCCGAGCCAGCACTCGCAGAGAGTGATGAAACAAGTGATGTGGAGGAGCGAATTTGGGGACAGCTGATGGAGCTGGAGCCCATAGAAACAAAGAAGACCCCTAAGAAAGGGGTGAAGAGGCAAGGAAAGACCGCGAATGATGAATGCAAGAAACATCACTCGAAAACCAGCGGGAGGAGCAGGAATGGTCTCACCGCTGGGGACGCGCGCATCGGTGACTGCTGTGGAGATCACTCCATCTTGGCGAAGAAGACGGAGATCCGACGCCTTGATGGTGGAAGGACGCCATGCACCATTTGTCACGCGGGTGCCCGCGATTTTCTTCTTCCCGCCGGCGGTGGTGCTGGTGCCCGCAGCAGTGGAGCCACTTTTCTTCTTCGCCGCAGCAACGGTGGCCACGGAATCAGCGGCAGCGCCTCCCTTCTTCTTCCCCATTGCACGGCGGCGATGTGAGCGAAGGAAGTAGCTCGGGAATGAACGGAGCTGGTCCAGCGTCATGGAGAAGATGGGCGCAGGGGAAAGCAGAAAAGCAGCAGCAATGGTGATGGCAGCAAGGAAGAAAGAGCGCATATGGGAAATTACCACCGTAGCACCGCTACTTAACCCCTGGGAGATGCAATACAATGGCTGACAAAAACCCTATTGGACGCGTGGCACGCATCACGTTGGACACGTGGAGAAGAGGAAGCGCGAACCATCCCCCCACTTCTACCATTACGCGTGGAAATCGAGGAGGCGCAGTTAAAAATAAGATTACGCACGCCCAGTCAAATCAAAGTCAGAAAGTGGGACCCATCGCTCGTCACGTCCCATCAAACTCGCTCATGCGGGCAACTAAGGTCATACAAGCGTCAGCACTGACGTCACCAAGGCTACACAATGGAAAACTTCGACTATTTTTAGTCCTTGCTGGAGTCTTTGACTCCACCAAGCACTCGGGGGCTACTCCCATAGGGAGTGCTGGCCGCGCACCCTACGACTCTTCTTTTTCTTGTTGCAGGAACATGGACAATCACAAAAGCAAACCCAATCACTCGAAACGCAGTTCGATTATGGACATGGGTTACTCCCATAGGGAGCGCCAAAAACAGATTCGACTGAAACAAGCAGGCAAAAGACGACAACAGTCGCGAAAGTTCTTTGGTCCTTGCCTAAGTCATCGACTGAAACAAGTAAGCAAAAAGACGACAGCAGTCGCAAAAGTTTTTTAGTCCCTGTCCGAGTCTTCGACTCAACCATGCACTCGGGGGCTACTCCCATAGGGAGCGCTGGTCGCGCACCCTATGATTATTTGCACAAAAACTGTGTATTGATGACATCCGCACTCACAACCTTTGGCGACACCGCCTCATAAATTTTCCCTACAAAGAGACTACGTCTCCTGGGATGCCTGAATCGTCTCCACGATGATAAAATTCGGATGCCGCGCCTACGGCGTGAAGGTAAGACCTGAATAAGGCCTGGCAACGCATTTAACTTCGCACTACCAGAAACATATCCGTGCCTACAGGCATGATGGACATGCCTTGACGGACGCGTCGAGTGCTCACACCCATATAACTGGAATTCGACTCCTGTAAGACCTCCGCGGCCTGAGTCGAATTACACCAGCACTTTTCCGGATTCGAGTCCGGGGACTCGAATTTGAGTAGATTGTGTTGTTTCACCCTAAGGTGGTTAACTGATACCGATACTTTGGTTATATCAGGCACGTATATCAACAATCCCTATGACATAAATAAAAGCAGTCGAAAACGTACTCATTCAGGCACTCGAAGACTTCAAAAAAGTCCCCAGTCGAATCTGCGATTCCACTGGACACTCGGGGGCTACTGATATGGGTATACCCTACAGTTACTCGAGCTTGGTATATACGGTCCAAATACGTACAGGCCCACGGTGTCGCCAAGGCCCAGATAGAAGGACTCGAGTAACCTGCGGACTCTCGATTGCTTGAAGATTAAGAGAAAGCTGAAGATAGAAAGTTTGAAAGGGGAAAACCATAACTTGTAACCGACTCGACCTGCTACCCGAGACCTAGCCTATCTATATAAGGGCTAGGAGGGGGCGGCAAGGACGACACACGCAACCCTAGCTTCCACAAACCCTCGCCAGATTGCATCTTTGCACCGTTGTAACTTTCGACTCCCTCAATAATTCCACGAGCAAACAAGCAGGAGTAGGGACCTCTACGAGGCCTGAACCTGGGTAAATCCTTTGTCCCATGTGTGCTTGTTTGCTAGCCGATAGATGTCTCCAGGGCTCCCTCCTTCTCCAAAACCCAAGTCCATAACAATGGGCATTGACGAGTTAAATCCTCGTCAGGTAGACATTCAATAATGTCAATCACATCATCCATGTGACTCATGCTCGATCTTTCGATCTCTTGTGTTCCGAGGCCATGTCTACACATGATAGGCTCGCCAAATCTAACTTGTGTGTATTCGCTGTGCAACATGGCTTACACCCACTATATGCGAACATAGATATGTCTGACCCCCGATCGTCACGGCCGGCCTCATAACGAAGAACTTTCTTGGTGGTGCACACACAAGGTGAACACGAAACATTGGAATTAAATAGGGAATTATCTTATTTGCTACCGTTGAGTATCTAATACTAGCACACAATAAGATATAAAATAGGTATCAACATCATATGTATAATGTGATATGATATGGTCCTTCTTAAGCCTTGATCTCCATCGAGTGCTCCGGCATGATCTCCATCTTGCCCTTGGTTTGACGCCAAGTCCACGACGCCTCCACCAGGTCGTCCATCGAAACGATGACTATTACTATACTAGTTAGTAACAGAAAAGTAAACTACTTTACCTTCATAACGACCAATGCCATATCATAATCACATACCCTCCTACAAAATAAAGTTAGACGCCTCTACTTTATCTATTGCAAGTTTTACGTGCTTGTTAGGGCTTTCGCAATAGAACTCTTTCTAATCTACGAACTTTCCAACCACAACACGGATCCAACAGTTGTCTATACTACACCACTTTCGGGGCCCTCCGTTGTAAATGATATATCAACTATCGAATGAGGGACAGACACCCGCTAGCCACTTATACGGCACAAACCGTATGTTGAGCGTGGAACCAGGCTCGGTACGAATACATGTATGGTCGGTCCAGGCCGCTTCATCAAACAATACCGCGATATAAACAAGTACACGTTAGAGGGTAACAACTAAGGGATCAATGCCCGCACAATACATGTGTGTACTGTCGTACAGAACTCCTATGCATAGATCGGCTCTGATACCACTAAAGGGGATCCGTAGCAGAAAACAAAAAATTCCTACGTTGGAACCCCAAAAACTGCCTAGGATATCTATGTAGTAATGCAGTAACGGCCGAGCGTATAGAATACATACCCTTGTAGACTCTACGCGGTTAACATTCTGAGGGGAACATGGTTGATGTAGTCATACTCGTATCCGACCTCAAGGTCGCGAAGCTCCTCATAGGTCACCCCTTGCTCCTTCTTCATCGTGCAGCAGCTCTGGCTCACGACATTCAAGCGACCCAAGTGTTGCGACTCGTGTCTTCGTACACATCCGGTGCACGATGAGACCTCTGGCTCCCCAATCCCGCCGGGAGTGCGGAAGTTGATATCCGGCTAGGAATCCCTGCAGCGCAACGACGTACTGCAGGTGTGCCTTGTTCGCACAACCCAAACTTGGGGCCATGGTCACAAGGGCTAGAGAGAGAGGGAAGGAGGAAGTCAACCAAAGGACTTCTCCAAATATTAGTGTGTCTCATCCCACCCGGCACCCCTTTATATAGGGTAATGGGGTGTGCCTTTCTCAAAGGCTAAGCCATGTGGGACTAAACAAGGGGAAGAGAGGAGGGGGACACGCATGGGCCCTTAAGGCTTCATGGGCCAGCCGGCCAAGCGTGGGCCCCACCCCGCGCATAGCCCTAGGCTGGCCGGGTGGGCTCCCTTGAGGCGGCTGGGCCTTGGCCCTCTTGGCCCTTGGCCCTTCCCTCTTTCGGTTTTTCCTCATGGGCCCTTATTCACTAGAAAGTTTGGCCCATTAGTAGAATAACCCTTCAAATTAGATTTTAATATTAATTACACTAATTAATATGTAAATACATATTACAAAACCCGATTCAACCCGAAACACCTTTCGGTTCCCCTTTCTATATCCTCCGAACAACTTCGGAATTTCCGGAATGATTCCGATCCTTTATTCTTTCTCCGAACAGCTTCGGATTTCTCCGCGGAACATTTCTGGCTTTCTCTTTCTCTACTATGATTCCGTCTTACGAATGATTGCTCTCATCATACCCTTAAATGTATCCTCTCACGGCTCGGCTCGGGAATGCTCTAGACATGATCAATATCAATGATCAACAGAGGGACCAGGGATGTCCATGTGACCCCTATGCATTCCTGATGACAATGTCGTTTGAACCAGTAAACGTAGCATCCAATTCCTTTTGTTTCTTGATACGACTTGTCCGAGATCCGATCATTGGTATCACATACCTTGTTCAATCTCGTTAACAACACTGTTTTCTTGTTACCGTGATATTACATCCTCGTGACCGAGTCACATGTTGCAAAATTTATGGATGTAATCTCACCAAGCCGGCTGTATGTATCTTTACCCGTCATGTGGGTGAACAAATCCCGGTCTTGCAGTCACATGTCATCTACTGTTCTTTTGAAATACCCAACGTACACCTTTATGGCCACCGTATTACCAGATGACGGTTGATGCAGTCTAAGCAGCCTCGGGAAACAGTGAGTAATATGAGCTCACGGTCTAAGGAAAAGGAGTCTAGGTATAGCTGTTGCAACAATGAACTATATGACTTGATCGTGTCACAATCCTTCGAGGAATGTCCATCACATCATTCTCCAATGATATGACCTTGTTGTCCATTGGCATAAATTCCAATGATCTTGAAACCCAGATCATCCTCATGACCAACGAACTAGTATGAATAGAGGTTACTAGTGACTTGGTTGTTTCATACCACACCTGTACCAATGTTTCTACTTGGCATAGTTATAGCAGAATACGAAACTATTATAAACTAATTCAGATATGACAATAAAAACCTATTTATTATTTGCCTCTAGGGCATATCTCCTTCAAACTCAACATGCGGCAAACACTCTTCCCACTCCTGCAGATTCTTTTTAAACATGGTCATTAGCAGCTCTGACAAAGTTCGATTCACCACCTCCATTTGACCATCTGTTTGGGGATGACATGTAGTATTGAATAGCAGCTTCGTTCCCAGATTCCCCCATAAGGTCTTCCAAAAGTAGCTCATGAACTTCACATCACGGTCAAAAACAATCGTCTTGGGTACTCCATGTAATCTTACGATGTCCCTGAAAAATAGGTTAGCAACATGCGACGCATCGTCGCTTTTCTGGCAGGCAATAAAATGAGCAATCTTAGAGAACCTATCCACTACCACAAATATAGAATCATGACCTCTCTATGTTTTAGGTAGACCTAGCACAAAATCCATACTAATGTCTTCCCATGGTGTCGTAGGTGCAAAGAGAGGTGTATACAAACCATGAGGCTGCAGCTTGGATTTGGACTTGTGACATGTAATACAACAGCTCACAAATCTGTAAACATCACGCCTCATTTTGGGCCAATAAAAATGATCAGCGAGCATGAGCAATGTCTTCTCATGCCCAAAGTGACCCATCAAACCACCAGCATGTGATTCCTGCACTAAGAACAAACGCAACGACGATTCTGGAATGCATAGTTTGTTAGCTCTAAACAAATATCCATCATGAATATGATACTTATCCCATGCGTTTTTAAGAGCACACAAACAATATGATTCAGCAAAATCATGGTCAGTTGCATAAAGTGCACAAATACTCTCTAATCCAGGAATTTTAACATCAAGATTGGTTAATAGCATGTTCTTCCTAGACAAAGCATAAACCACTACATTTTCCTTTCCCTTCTTATACTTAATAATGTAAGGAAAAGATTCAATAAACTCAATCCATTTAGCTAATCTTCTATGCAAGTTTGATTGAGCTCTCAAATACTTTAATGCTTCATGATCAGAATGTATGATAAATTCTTTCGGCCACAAATAATGTTGCCAAACTTCAAGAACTCGAACAAGTGTGTACAATTCTTTATCATAAATAGAATAGTTTAGTATAGCACCAGTAAGTTTCTCAGAAAATATGCTACAGGGCAACCCTCTTGCATCAAAACGCCACCAATACCTATACCACTAGCATCATATTCAACTTTAAATTGCTTCAAAAAATCAGGTAATGCAAGTAATGGTGCAGAAGTAAGCAAACGTTTCAAAGTATCCAATGCAATATCTAGGGTTGCGCCCCAAACAAATGGCACTCCTTTTTTAGTCAAATCATTCAATGGTGCAGCAATAGTGCTAAAATCCTTCACAAAGCGCCTATAGAAACCAGTTAATCCATGGAAACTACGCACTTGACTCACATTCATGGGAATAGGCCAATTCTGAATTGATTCAATTTTAGATTGATCTACCTCTACCCCATGCTTAGATACAACATATCCTAGAAATATAACCTTATCTTTTGCAAATGTACACTTCTCAAGATTAGCATACAGTTTATTATCACGTAACACTTGCAAAACTTGTCGGATATGATGATAGTGTTCAGTTTCGTTGTGGCTATAGATAAGTATATCATCAAAATAAACAACCACAAAACGACCAATAAATTCTCTCAAAACATGATTCATCAATCTCATGAAAGTACTAGGTGCATTAGTAAGACAAAACGGTATAACTAACCACTCATACAAACCAAATTTTGTTCTGAAAGCAGTTTTCCATTCATCCCCTTCTTTCATCCTAATTTGATGATAACCACTACGCAAATCAATTTTAGAGAAAATAGCAGCACCACTCATTTCATCTAGCATATCCTCTAAGCGTGGAATAGGATGACGATATCGAATAGTGATGTTATTAATAGGTCTACAATCGATGCACATGCGCCATATACCATCTTTCTTAGGAACTAAAATAACAGGAACAACATAAGGGCTAAGAGAAACACGAATGTCCCCTTTATCCAGCAACGCCTGTACTTGTTTCTGTATCTCCTTTGTTTCCTCGGGTTGGTCGTGTAGGGTGCACGGTTTGGTAATGTGGCGCCAGGGATCAAGTCGATTTGATGCTCAATACCACGCAATGGAGGCAATCCTGCGGGTACATCTTCTGGAAACACATCACCAAAATCCTGCAAAACAATAGATACACCAAGAGAAATAGGGGTCATATCGTTAGAAACCAATACCTCGCCCTTATACATGAGCACAAGTGGCATGGCTGTAGGATCCTCATGAAACTCTCTCATATCTTCCTTGGTGGCTAATATTACTAGACTAGGCGCTCTCTCACTTTTCGTTATATCACTCTTTTTGGGCTCTATTACCTCATGTACAACTGCAACACTCTCTCGTCTATCTATAGGTGCTTCCTTCAAGTTTACTTCTATCTTTTGACAAGACTCATTCACAATCTGTTGTGGTATCATTGGTTGCAAATTAATCTTCTTGCCCTTGAACTCCAAGTGATATGTATTGGCACGGCCATTGTGTTGCACATGGCGATCATAAAGCCAAGGCCGGCCCAATAATAGATGGCAAACAGTCATAGGAACCACATCAAAGTCAATAGAATCCTTGTATGGCCCTATCTCAAAATTCACACGTACCATATGGTTTACCTTCATCTCACCATTGTCACTCAACCATTGTATGTAGTATGGTTTGAGATGAGGTAGATTAGTCAAATTTAGCTTGGCACATAACTCCTTACTTGCAAGATTTCTACAACTACATCCATCAATAATTACATTGCAAGCTTTATTAGGGCCAACGTGTGCTTTGGTTTGGAACAAGTTGCAGCGCTGAGAGTCAACAATAGGCTGCACACTAACGGTACGTGGGGAGACCACTATCGTAGGCGCATGCTCAGGGAAGGCATCCATACCCTCCTCGCTATCATATCCATCATCGCCATGAGTATCAACATCATATCCACTCTCATACTCTCCTTGTTCATTGACAAACATCACCTTGCGGTTTGGACAATCTCTCTTGTAGTGTCCTCGACCTCCACAAGTATGGCACTCTACATCGCGAGTACGCGCAGTTGACATATTGGAACCCGAGCTAGTAGCAGGAGAACCCGGAGCAGCGGGGTTCCTAGCATTGGAACCATAAGAAGACGTGGGAGCAGGCTTGGACGATGGTGAGGGGTGCCTATCAGCCGCTGCAGGTGGTGCCGTAGATGATGGCGGTATAGACCTTGCTGCAAAACGACCAGTAGACGGAAACCTCGCACGTGACTTAGCCTCTTCAGCTAATTGTGATTCGGCCTCTCTAGCATGGTGCAATAGCTCATTCATAGTCTCATACTTGTGATGACGAACAATGCTCTTGATTGGTAACTTGAAATGGTTGAGGAATCGCTTCATAGTCATCTCAAGGGATTCACGAACTCTAGCACGCTGCATAAGCATCTCCATCTCCATGTAGTACTCATCAACTGACATGGTTCCTTGCCTCAATTGTGTCAACTTATCAAAAACTTATCGCAAGTAGTTGGTTGGTACAAAACGAGCCTTCATTATTTGCTTCATCTCGCGCCAATCCATCACAGGAAGTTCATTGTCCTCCCATCGATTCTGCACAATAGCATCCCACCAGCATAAAGCATATCCATCAAATTCTGACGCTGCAAGCTTGACCTTCTTGTCTTCTGGATAGTCAAAAAACGCCATAGCTTCTCAATCTTCAACTCCCATGTGAGGTAATCTTCAAGATCAAGTGAACTGTTATGGGGTAACCCTGTGGGTGGCCCGATCTTCACGGATCTCATGGTCAAATCGATGGGAAAGCGAGGGGAAAGGGATAAGGTAGCGGAAGCGGATGCACACCTTGCCAAGAACATGATGAACACACGCAAAACTCACACGATACAAGGCCGATTGCTCCTGCCGGTGGCCACTGGTCCGATAGAATCCTTGCAAGGAAAGATCGGTCAACGTGCTCCCATCAATCCCAAGCAGAGAGGGAAGAACACCTTGGAGAAGATCTTGACAACTACGGTCACACACTCGCAAACGTAGGCCTTGTACAACGAGGGAGGCGCGATGCAAACTCCAACGAGGTTGTGACGATAGTCGATCCCCTTTGGTAGAAGGGGATGAGGCAAAACTAGAGATTCCACAAAGGGGGTTGTCTTTACTCTATCATCCATGCCTAAGGGATACATGAGGGGGTGTGGGCTCTATTTATATGCCAGCCACAAGTTTAGGGGTAGTTTGGGCATAAAACTAGGGTTTGGTGTGGAATAGAGGGGTACATGGGCGAAGGGCCCAGATGTTGGCTCGTAGGCCCATCACTTAGGCCGGACAGTCCGGGTCGGGTGGACCAGACAGTCCGGGGCGGCCGGACACTCCGGGTAGTGTCCGGGTAGATTCGATGTAGCATACTGATTGTCTGTGCTAGGACAGGGCTGGGGTAGGCCGGACACTCTGGTTGGATCCGACAGGACACTCCGGCTGCGCCGGACATTCCGGCTGGCATCGGGCGGACTCTCCAGGGCGATGACGGCGGAGACTCTAGTTCTGGAGCTGGCTGCTCCTAGTCCATCTTCTTGGGTGACTTGGGGACTTGGCATTGTAGATGTAGTAGCGTCCACAGGACAGGCTGCATCAGCTCCCCCCTTCAAAAAGAGTCGTCCTCGAGTCTTCATGCACATCACTAAGAAGATGATGTCGAGATACCTTCTTGATCCTAAGGTTCACCATACAGTCGTCCTTGAGAAGCTTGGTGTGACAACTCTTCAGTGTTCCTTCACCTTCCATGAAGCCTACAAAGCTCACAACAAAAGTGAAGCAACACTCAAAGAGTAGCCAAATCATGAAGATTATAGCATGGGTCCTCAAGTAGAAGGAAGTCACCTAATAATGTAGAGATAGCTCATTGAAGGGTAGCCCTAGGTAAATCTCTTCGATTCGTCTTGTCAACTTATGGTCCATAGAGGTTGACGTAGAAGCAATTGTACCTTCACACAACAAAGACCAAGCAACATATGTTTGTGTGTGATAGAGGAGCATGTCATTTGTGGCATGTCCATTCTTGTTCACAACACTATTAGCACAACTTAAGTATTGCAAATGAAATGCGTATGCAAGGTCAAAGTGCATGGAAGTTGACCGAACATCATCCAAATGTGGGAACTCAAAAACTCCATATAACATCTTAGTGTGGCACTCAAAGCAATTGACTAAAATATTGATCAACATCTTTGATGCAAAGATAGTAGAATTCGGCAAAAAACACATGAGGAAGAATATCCAAAGCAACATCATTATTTGTGCAAACCAACCATTGGAAAGAACAATTGTTCAATATGTTGGATGCCATACACATATCATCAAAAGCCAAAATCATGTGGGTATGAGTATCGCAAGCGGAAGCAAAAACAACATGTTTGCAAACAAACCATATGAAAGAGCAAGTGGTCCTTATGTTTGTTGCAACAACAATACGAGAGACTTGGAGGCTCTCATGACAATACATGCTCAAAATGTCATTATGGTTGCACACAAAACATCGGAAAGAGAAATTTTTCAACATTTTTGTTGCAACACACAAAGCATCAATATCCAATAGCAATAGAACATGATTGTCACAAGGTGAAAGAATACCATTAACATGCTTGCAAGCAAACCATAGGAAAGAGCAATTTGTCAACATGAAAGATGCAAAACATGCAAAAGGTATTAGAGCTGGGTTCGATCTTGAACTCACTTGGTGGATGCTCTCAAGAGCTCTTTTTGTCAACTCGTGCTCAACCGAGGTTGACATTATCGTTCGGGTACCTACACACATCAAACACAAAAGGAAGAACATGTGTGCATGGTAGAGAAACACATCATCCATCATGACGTATCTCTTCTTGTGCACATCACCATGAGTGTCAATCAAGTATGAAATAGATGCATGGTGAGTATGCAAGTGGTGAACATGCTTATCATGGCAGTCATCAAAATCTCCAAAATTTGAGAAAGCTATGGGGGCCATCTCAGTATAAACCATATGAGAAATATTGTTGCAAGCAAAACAAGTGGAAGAGCAATCATCCATATTGCAAGCAACGGGAGAAATTGTAAAACACTCATGAATAAGCATAGTCCGAGGGGTAGCATTATGATTATCATTGCAAGCAAAACATTGGAAAGAGCAATTGTTCAACAAAGTGCAAGCAATGGTATCATCAACGTAACATTTAGAGCATGACATGTCTATGGAAACATCATCACAATCAAATAATTTCACATGCTCAACATTATGCGAAGGCAAAGTATCACATGGAAATATCAATGAAGCATATGTGATATCACAAACATCATCCATAGCATGCCAATCATCACAAGTCATCATGTCCACTAGTGGGATCATGGCATCATCAACACTCGTATTCTTACCTTGTTCATAGCTCTCATATGAAGTGGGTGTTCTGGCAGTATTGGCCTCCATGTCGGTGACTTCTTCATCCAATATGGGGATAGCATGAGCTTCATCCACCATGTTCATCTTCTCGGTCAGAGGCATCATCATCTCCAAGCTTGGTGCTTCTTGATCCATGGAACCTAGCACATCATGGGATAACACACTAGAGGTAGAGGGTAAGTCGTTAGAAATTAAAGTGGTCTCACATGAACTATCAACTACCACTCTCAACTCACTAGGTGTATCACTCATGCCCTCCAAGTGGAAGCAATCAATCTCACGTATGGTGGAGTCACTCATCTCACTCTTGTTTTCACTCAAGTGGGCTAAGTGGCTCTCATACTCACATGGGATTGGTACCACATCATCACTGAAGCATGTAGGGATAGGCTCGGTTCTCTCAACTCCTTGCGCCTCCTTTGGTGAAGGGAAAATCCCATGCTCACCAATCTTGACCTTGTCGTTGCCATATTGTGGTGTAGGCCCTTGTATTGGAGCTTGCTCATCCTTTCCCATGGCCTCCTTAGCTTGTGTAGGCATCCTCTTGGCGTACTCGTCCAACTTGGCAAAGTAGAGGTCTTCGTCTTCCTCATCCATGAAGTTGCATACGTCATCTAGGACATTAAGTTTGGGCGTTGAAGCTTGATGGCATGGAGGAGAGCTTGCTCTTGGTGCCATTTTGGTGGTGGCACGAGTAGTGGAAGGTTCCTTTGATGGTGTCGACGGAGGTCATTGGCGTGCCTTGCCAAAGGTTGATGTAGATGGCACACTTGATCATCCACATGACGCTCACGACAATGCTTCTTGTCCTTGGCACTCTTCTTGGTGAGGCATTGTAATGAGCACAAATCATCATTAGTCTTGGCCATCATGCTCATGGTTTTGGTGAAATCGTTGTCCATGTCGCGCTTGAAGTTGTCCATTTGATGATGGACCTTGGTGCTCTCGAGGTGGAGGCTTCGTCTTGGTCGATGCGACTTGAGGAGCTTGTCATTGTCGTTCTTAAAGTCGTCCATGCTTGGGGAGTTATTGTTGTTGTACAACTCCATATCACCCAAGCATGTGGAGCCATTGTCAGTGTAGTGCTCCATCATGTCATCCATGCTTGTGGAGGCATATGCATGGTGGCTCATCGTGGATTCTTCATAGAAATTATCCTCGGTCCTAGAGTCCCTAGACATGTTTCACAATACCAAGTGGTGTATATGGAAGTGGTAGGGGGTTAGGAATGCAACGTTAAACCTTACTTTACCTTGGAAGATAGTATCGTGCAAGTGGCAGCACTTGAGAGCAATCAAAACCAAGCAAAGTGAAGTTCACGCGGAACACCAAAACTAACTAACCACTAAAAACACACACACAAACCTTATGGTGGATAGGTATGGAAGGTGGCATGTCCAAGAACAATCCGAAATCAAGATATTGTAATGGCAAGTAAAGAACCACGATGATCACAAAGCAAAACAAGTCAGTCCACAAGATAGGAGTTATGTATAAGGAAACAGAGACGATGGGATAAATGAGACTTGTGCGACGGAGAAAGTGAGATAAGAACCGAATGATTACCTAGTGAAGACTATAAGCTCGTGTTGCACAAGTGCAAGGAGAGACACTAGTTTGATTACAATAAATTAGTGGGCTACAAGATATGCACAATAAGTACCACCTATTTGATGTTCATCGAGCTTGTGCTTCCTATTCTATGAGGCACTTGTTTCTTTCTTTTACTTTTTCTTCTTTTCCTATTTCTTTTTCTTTTTTCTTTTTCACTTGCCCCTTCCTTGTGCCAACAACTATACAAGATAACTATATGAGATAGCGCGCTCACAACTTTTGCTCGGAATTCTACAATGTATCAAATGTGCATAGCCCAAGCAATAATAGGAGTAACTAGTCTCAATAGGTGTTTGTTGAATGCAAAGATAGTGTATCTCATAAAGGAAAACAAGTGGGGAGAAGTCGCGGAATTTTTATACCTTTCCTCACCGATCTTCACCCTTTATTGGTGGATTCCGCCTTGATCACCGAATTTTGAAGGAGTAGATAGCATGAACCACGCACATTATGATGTAGAGCTCCTTCTCCTCTTCAAAACAAGCTAAAGAACACCAAAATTCGAGTTCGTATGCAAAAGTTATGCTCAAAATCGTGAAACCGATTTATCTGCCAGGAGGGGGCGGACATTCCGGGGCGCGCAGGCCGGACAGTCCGGCCGGGGTGGAGATTCCGGTCCGTTTATGCCGGATACTCCGGTGGGGCGGATATTCCGTTTAGGCCGGACAGTCCGCTCCGGTCAAACAAGAACACGAATGGGACAAGTTTTGGCGGAAAAACTCGAACCAAAACCTCAAATTGGTGGGGGAAAACAACGAATTAGGCCATGGGAACACAGGGGAAGGTAGATCAACAAGTTTAGCAAGTAATCTATGGATCAAAACCTACCAAAACGCACTCAAATCACAGATCGATCCAAAACATGAAATTGGGGCTATTTTTGGGGGATTTTTGAATTTATGGGGGAAAAGACCAAATCGATGAGGAAACCGTGGCAACCAAAAGCTGTTGATACCAGATGTTATGGGGTAACCCCGTGGGTGACCCGATCTTCACGGATCTCGTGGTCAAATCGACGGGAAAGTGAGGGGAAAGGGAGAATGTAGTGGAAGCAGACGCACACCTCGCGAAGAAAACGATGAACACACGCAAAACTCAGATGATACAAGGCCGATTGCTCCTGCCGGTGGCCACCGGTCTGATAGAATTATCGCAAGGAAAGATCGGTCAACGTGCTCCCATCAATCCCAAGCGGAGAGGGAAGAACACCTTGGAGAGGGTCTTGACAACTACGCTCACGCACTCACAAACGTAGGCCTTGTACAACGAGGGAGGCGCGATGCAAACTCCAACGAGGTGGTGACGATAGTTGATCCCCTTTGGTAGAAGGGGATGAGGCAAAACTAGAGATTCCACAAAGGGGTTGTCTTTAGTAGATCATCTATGCCTAAGGGATACATGAGGGGGTGGGGCTCTATTTATAGGCCAGCCACAAGTTTAGGGGTAGTTTGGGCATAAAACTAGGGTTTGGTGCGGAATAGAGGGGTACATGGGCCAAGGGCCCAGATGTTGGCTCGCAGGCCCATCATTAGGCCGAACAGTCGGGGTCGGGTGGACCGGATGGTCCGGGGCGGCCGAACACTCTAGGTAGTCTCCGAGTAGAGTCCGATGTAGCATACTGATTATCCGTGCCAGGACAGGGCTGGGGTAGGCCGGACACTCCGGTTGGATCTATCTAGACACTCCGTGTTATGGGGTAACCCCGTGGGTGGCCCGATCTTCATGGATCTCGTGGTCAAATCGATGGGAAAGCGAGGGGAAAGGGAGAAGGTAACAGAAGCGGACGCACACCTCGCGAAGAACATGATGAACACACGCAAAACACACACGATACAAGGCCGATTGCTCTCAACGATGGCCACCGGTCTGATAGAATCCTCGCAAGGAAAGATCGGTCAACGTGCTCCCTCGATCCCACACGGAGAGGGAAGAACACCTTGGAGAGGGTCTTGACGTCTTGGCAAAGGGACACTGATGCCAAGGCCTTGTACAACGAGGGAGGCGCGATGCAAACTCCAACGAGGTGGTGATGATAGTCGATCCCCTTTGGTAGAAGGGGATGAGGCAAAACTAGAGATTCCACAAAGGGGGTTTTCTTTAGTCTATCATCTATGCCTGGGGTTACATGAGGGGGTGGGGGCACTATATATAGGCTAGCCACTAGTTCAAGGCTACTTTAGGAATAAAAGGGCAAAGTCTGGGTGGACTAAGGGGTACATGGGCCAAAGGCCCAGCTGGCGGCACGCAGGCCCATACGCTCAGGCCGGAGACTCCGGTGTGGGCCGAAGACTCCGGTCTATCTCCGGTGTCGTCTCTGGAGGGGCCTTCTGGCTGTCCTCGATCTCGATCTGGGGGTCGGTCCGGAGATGGGTCCGGAGACTCCGGGGTATGCAGGCCGGAGACTCCGGTGTCTTCAGGCCGGAGACTCCGGTGTGGCTGGAGACTCTAGTGTGCGCAGGCCAGAGACTCTGGTGCTCCAACTGCTGCTTCTTCCATCTTCTCTTCCAAGCCTTCGTCTTTTCGGGCTTGGTGCTCCAGGCTTCCTCCCGTGCCTCCGTACTTGTTGGTGTGAACCTATCATGGATATGGAACGGAGTATGAAGTACTATACCATTCAAGAGGGTAGGAAGTGGGCTCACATAGGGGAACGGATTCACCTTTGGAGTCCATGATGACTTGGCATAAGTTGGAGACCATGATGTGGTAACAACCGAAGGTCGGGATACATCATCTCCCCTCCCTTCAAAAAGAGTCGTCCTCGACTCTACACAGTTATCACAAAGTAGAAGATGTGGTGAGACCTTCTTGATCCTGGGGTTCACCATATAGTCGTCCTTGGGCAGATTGAATTGACAACATTCAATGTTCCTTCACTTTCCATGAAGCCTACAAAGCTCACAACAAAAGCGAAGCAACACTCAAAGCATAGCCAATTCATGAAGATTATAGCATGAGTCCTGAAGTAGAGTGAAGTCACCTTAGGAAGAAGAGATAGCTCGTTGAAGGGCAACCATAGGTAACTCTCTACGGTTCGTCTTGTCAACTTATATTCCATAGAGGTTGATGCGGAAGAAATTGTACCTTCACAAAACAAATACCAAGCAACATATGTTTGTGTGTGATAGAGGAGCATGTCATTTTTGGCATGTCCAATCTTGTTCACAACATTATTAGAAAAACTCATGTATAGCAAACGGGATGCATATGCAAGGTCCAAGTGCATGGAAATTGTTTGAACTTCATCCAAATGTGGGAACTCAAAAACTCCATAAAGCGTCTTAGTGTGGCATTCAAAGCAATTGACTAAGATATAGATCAACATCTTTGATGCAAGAGTAGGAGAATTTGGCAAAAACACACGTGGAAGAACATCCAGAACAACATCATTATGTGTGCAAACCAACCATTGGAAAGAACAATTGGTCAACATGTTGGATGCCACACAAAAATCATCAAAACCAAATATCATTGGGATATGAGTATCACGAGCAGAAGCAAAAGCAACGTGTTTGCAAACAAACCATATGAAAGAGCAAGTGGTCCTTATGTTTGTTGCAACAACAATACGAGAGACTTGGAAGCTCTCATGACAATACATGCTCAAAATGGCATTATGGTTGCACACAAAACATTGGAAAGAGAAATTGTTCAACATTTTTGTGGCAACACACAAAGCATCAATATCCAAAAGCAACGAGACATGATTGTCACAAGGTGAAAGAATACCATCAATACGCTTGCAATTAAACCATAGGAAAGAGAAATTTGTCAACATGAAAGTGGAAAGCATGCAAAAGGTATCAGAGCTGGGTTCCATCTTGAACTCACTTGGTGGATGCTCCCTAGAGCTCTTTTTGTCAACTCGTGCTCAACCGAGGTTGACATTATAGTTCGGGTACCTACACACATCATAGATAAAGGAAGAACGTGTGTGCGTGGTAGAGAAACACATCATCCATCATGACGTATCTCTTCTTGTGCACATCACCATGAGTGTCAATCAAGTATGAAATAGATGCATGGTGAGTATGCAAGTGGGGCACATGCTTACCATGGGAATCATCAAAATCTCCAAAATTTGAGAAAGCTATGGGGCCATCTCAATATAAACCATATGAGAATTTATTGTTGCAAGCAAAACATGTGAAAGAGCAATTGTTCATCTTATTGCAAGCATCGGGAGAAATTGTAAAACATTCATGACAAAGCATGGTTCGAGGGATACCATTGATAACATCATTGCAAGCAAAACATTGGAAAGAGCAATTGTTCAACAAAGTGCAAGCAATGATATCATCAACGTAACGTTTAGAGCATGGCATGTCTATGGCAACATCATCACAATCAAATAATTTCACATGCTCAACATTATGCAAAGTCAAAGTATCACATGGGAATACCAATGAGTCATATGCGATATCAGAAACATCATCCATAGCATGCCATTCATCATAAGTCATCATGTCCACTAGTGGGATCATGGCATCATCAACACCCGTATTCTTACCTTGTTCATACCTCTCATATGAAGTGGGTGTTGTGGTAGTATTAGCCTCCATGTGGACGACTTCTTCATGATGTATGGGGATGGCATCATCTTCATCCACCATGTACATCTTCTCGGTCGGAGGCGTCATCATCTCCAAGCTTGGCGCTTCTTTATCCATGGAACCTAGCACATCATGGGATAACACACTAGAGGTAGAGGGTAAGTCGTTAGAAATCAAAGTGGTCTCACATGACCTATCAACTACCACTCTCAAATCACTAGGTGTATCACTCATGCCCTCCAAGTGGAAGCACTCAATCTCACGTATGGTGGAGTCACTCATCTCACTCTTGTTTTCACTCAAGTGGGCTAAGTGGCTCTCATACTCACATGGGATTGGTACCACATCATCACTCAAGCATATGGGGGTAGGCTCGGTTCTCTCAACTCCATGCGCCTCCTTTGGTGAAGGGAAATTCCCATGCTCACCATTCTTGACCTTGTCATCGCCATCTTGCACCTTGTCTTCTGTAGTCCTCGTGACGTACTCGTCCAACTTGGCGAAGCAGAAGTCTTCGTCTTCCTCATCCATGAAGTTGCATGCGTCATATGGGACGTCAAGTTTGGGCGTTGAAGCTTGATGGCGTGGAGGAGAACTTTCTCTTGGTGCCATTTTGGTGGTAGCACAAGTAGTTGAAGGTGCCTTATGATGGTGTCGACGGAGGTCATTGGCGTGCCTTGCCAAAGGTTGATGTAGATGGCGCACTTTGTCACCCACATGACGGTCGCGACGATGCTTCTTGTCCTTGGCACTCTTCTTGGTGAGGCATTGTAATGAGCACAAAGCATCATTAGTCTTGGCCATCATGCTCATGGTTTTGGCGAAGTCATTGTCCATGTCGCGCTTGATGTTTTCCATTTGATGGTGGTCCTTGGTGACACCAATAGCTCACGCCGGCGGTGACCGGTCCGGTGCAATCCCTAGGATCGGCATCGGCGGAGGACTCTCTCTCGAACCGGCACAGCGAGATGGGAGACTCGGTGAGATCTTGACGTCTAGGCAAAGGGACACCGATGCCTAGGTCTTGTACAACACGGAGGCACGATGCAAACTCCAACGAGGTTTAGGGATATTGGTGCTCCTTAGTCAAGGAGCATGAGGCAAGAATTAGATAGATCCACAAAGGGGTTTCCACTAATTCCAATATTAAGCCTAGGGTTTACAATAGAGGTGGAGGGCTATATATAGGCCAGCCACAAGTTCAGGGGTATTTCAGGCATTAAAGTAGAGTTCTGGGCGAAGTAGAGGGGCAGCTAGGCTTGCAAGCCCATTGCTTGGGCCGGACAGTCCGGGTCGGATCGATCGGACAATCCGGGGTGGTCGGACACTCCGGGCAATGTCCGGGCAGTGTCCGATTCGACCTTCTGAATGTCCACGCCAGGTCCGGGCTCGAGCAGGCCGGACACTCCGGCTGAGTCACGCCGGACACTCTGGTGGTGCCGGACACTCCGGCTTGATCTGGGCGGACACTCCGGCTCAGGCAGCTTCAGGACAGGTGCAGCTTCAGGGCTCGTGGGTCGACGCGGCGAGGGCTCGTACGTGTTGATGCACAAGGTAGTGGTATGAAGTAGCACGCCATCCAAGGAGGTATCAAATTGGCACGAAGCGAGGAGCGAGTTCACCTTAGCTTGGAGGAGTTTGGCTCGGGCACGAGTCATGGGTCCACTTGGGGGACTTGTTGGTGTAGATGTAGAAGCGTCCGTAGGACGGGCTACATCAGCTCCCCCCCTTAGGAAAGAGTCGTCCTCGACTCTTCATGGATATCATCTTGAACATCTCCATGGTAGGGTGAGAGATCCTTGACATTGAATGTATTGTTGGCAAGGTACTTGGAGGTCGGGATGTCGATGATGTAGGCGTTGTTGTTGATTCGTTTGAGGACCTTGAAGGGACCATCTCCTCTTGGCTTGAGCTTGGAGTCACGTTCCTTGGGGAAGCAGAACGGGTCGGAAGCATACAAAGATTTTATTTCCTCAAGACCCAGCACGTTGATTTCAAGTCTCGTAAGAAGGCTTGTATGTTTGCGAGACAACGCGTCCGCAACTACATTATCGTTGCCCTTCTTATACTTGACAATGTATGGAAAAGACTCCATGAACTCAACCCACTTAGCATGTCTCTTGCTCAAGTTAGCTTGGCCTTTGAGATATTTCAACGACTCGTGGTCGGAATGTATGATAAATTCCTTAGGCCAAAGGTAGTGTTGCCAAACTTGAAGGACACGAACTAAGGCAAAAAGCTCTTTGTCATAAATCGGATAGTTAAGGCGAGCACCATCAAGTTTTTCGCTATGGTAGGCTATAGGACGTCCGTTTTGCATAAGGACTCCTCCAATGCCAATACCACTAGCATCACACTCTATCTCAAAAGTTTTTGTGAAATCCGGTAAAGCAAGAAGAGGTGCTTCGGTGAGCCTCTTTTTAAGTTCATCAAAAGCTTTTTGTTGTGCTTTTCCCCACACGAAGGTGACATTCTTTTTGGTCAATTCATTAAGGGGACAAGCAATGGTTGAAAAGTCTTTCACAAAGCGACGATAGAAACCGGCCAACCCATGAAAACTTCGGAGTTCACTCACACTTGTTGGTATGGGCCAATCTCGTATGTCCTTTACCTTGGAAACATCAACTTCAATTCCCTTCGAAGAAACGACAAATCCAAGAAAAATCAACTTGTCTTTAGCAAAAGTGCACTTGGGAAGATTAGCATAAAGCTTTTCATGTCGAAGGATTTGCAAAACTTCCTTGACATGTGTTATATGGTCCTCAAGTGATTTGCTATAAACAAGAATATCATCGAAATAGATAACAACACTTTTTCCAATGAGAGAACACAAGATGTGATTCATAAGGCGCATGAAGGTGGATGGGGCATTTGATAAACCAAAGGGCATAACCAACCATTCATAGAGACCAAGTTTGGTCTTGAAGGCGGTTTTCCACTCATCACCTTCAGCCATGCGTATTTGATGGTAACCACTACGAAGATCAATTTTCGACAAAATAGTGGCTCCACACAACTCATCAAGCATGTCATCGAGACGTGGTATGGGATGTCGATAACGCACGGTGATAGCATTGATTGGACGACAGTCCATGCATAACCGTAACGTATCATCCGTCTTTGGAACAAGAATCACGGGTACGACACTTGGACTAGTGCTAACTTGGATCAAACCTTTGGAGACGAGTTGGTTGATTTGATGTTCAATCTCCTTTGTCTCCTCCGGGTTCGTGCGGTAAGCGGCGCGGTTTGGAAGTGGTGCACCGGGGATGAGGTCAATGCGATGTTCGATGCCGCGAAGAGGAGGTAGTCCATGTGGAAGCTCTTCGGGGAACACATCCTTGAATTCCTGCAAAACACTCATCAAAGATGGAGGAACATTGGTTAATTTGTTAGTTCCTTGCGCTAGTCCTTTGCAAAGGAGGACATAGTGCAAGATGGATGGGTTGTTCTGAACATCTCTCATCTCACTTTTGGTGGCAAGGAGAACACTCTTAGTTTTTCCACTCGAATTTGGCTTGTGGCTCTCACTCACTATGAGGTGGTTCTCTCTCTCACCGCTCTTCTCACAAGTAGGTGTTGTGCTTTCCGCCCTCGCTAAAGCCTTTGCATTATCCGCAATTATTTGGCTAGGAGTCATCGGTTGCAAAACACATGTTTTGTTGAGCCATTTGAAGGTGTATATGTTGGTGCGACCGTCATGTTGAGCAGCCTTGTCAAATTGCCACGGAAGACCAAGAAGCATGTGGCAAACTGTCATAGGAACCACATCACACTCCACCGTATCTTTGTAAGGACCAATGGCGAAGGAGACCGATACGGTATGCTTGATCTTCACGGACCCTTGGTCACTTCGCCATTGCACGTGGTAGGGGTGCTTGTGTGGATGGAGGGTGAGGTTGAGCTTCTCACACAACTCGGTGCTAGCAAGGTTGTGACAACTCCCTCCGTCAATGATCACCTTGATAGATTTGCCATTGATGCCGGCTCGTGTTTGGAAGATATTGGAGTGTTGGTCTTCATGCTCTTGTGCTTGAGTGGTCAAGATCCTTGTGACTACAAACGATGGACTTGCGTCATGTTCACACATGAGGAGTTCTTGATCATCTTCCACTCGTTGCCTTGCCATTGCTTCCTTGACATGGGCGTCAAACTCATCTTCACTCAAGTAGTCTTCATCACCATTGTCGTGAATGAACAAGACTTTCTTGTTTCCACATTCGGCCGACTTGTGTCCTTTACCTCCACACTTGTAGCATTCACCGTTGAAAGGTGTATCACTCTTTGCTTGCTTGCCACTTGGGGGCAGTTTTCCTTGAGGGAGTGTGGGCTTGAAGGAAGGCTTGGAGGTACTTGATGAGCTACCATTGAAAGTTGTTGGTGTAGCGGTTGAAGCTTGCTTGTAGGTGAAGTACGTCTTGGGATTGTTGTATTTGATATCCTCTTGCACTTGATGTTCAGCCTTTGTTGCGATGTGCACAAGCTCAACCATGTTGTTGTAGGTTTGGAACTCGATGATGCGCTTGATTGGGTGGTTCCACCCAATAAGGAAACGTGCCATTGTTTTCTCCATGCGCTCATCATTGTTGGCGCGAATCAAGTTGAGTTCCATTTCCTTGAAGTACTCTTCCACGGTCTTTGTCCCTTGACGAAGCGCTTGAAGGTTGTTGAAGAGGTCACGCGTGTAGTGCGCGGGGACGAACCGGGATCTCATGTGAGCCTTCATGTCATGCCAAGTTGTGATTGGCGGTTCTTGTCTTGCATCACGAGCAACTTGAACTTGTTCCCACCAAAGGTTGGCGTAATCATCAAACTCTAGCGAAGCCATGGCGACCATCTTCTCGTTGCTATAGTTGTGCATTCGAAAGATCTTGTCGACTTTGAGTGCCCATGAGAGGTATTCTTCGGGGTCATTGGATCCGGTGAACTTGGGCATTGTGAACTTGAGGTTGCCAAAAGTTTCTTCATCGTTGCGGTCATTGCGACGAGCTTGGTGACCTTGTTGATGATCGTGTAGTTGGGGAGGTGGAACTTGGTTCTCGCGTCCTTGTTGCGAAGCTTGCTCTTGATATTGTTGTTGAAGAGCTTGCTCTTGCTCTTGGCGCGGTTGTTGACGTGGTTGAGGCGCTTGGGCGTCATGGTGGCGAAGGTGTGGAGCCTCTTGACGCGGTTGATGACGAAGACGAGGCTCGTCCCTTGGTTGGTGATGTTGGTTAGGCACCTGGGCCTCACGGCGAAGAACATGGTCACGAGCCTCTTGACGTGGTGGGCGTCGCTCAACTTGTATCCCTTGACGCTCCAAGTTTTATTAATGGGGAGGAGGCGCCGCGTGATGACCATGGTGTCGTTGTTGACGTTCATGACGTTGATGACGAGGAGGAGGATCTTGGAGAGCTTCACGTCGATGACGAGCTTGATTCTCCAAATTGGAGTCATCACTTGTTGTGTCAAGTATGTGTCGCGGTCGATGTTGGTAGACTTGTGGTTGTACTTGCGGTTCCTCTTGTGGTTGCTCTTGTTGGATCACTAGTGCCCTTGCGTGATGACGGTGTGCTTCTTGCCTTGCGCGTGGCCTTGAAGAGAGGTCACCATCATATCTTGACGTTGCGGCGTGCCGTGGGGAAGGTACATAGTTCGAAGAGATTCCATCTTCAACCATGGGGGCATCATTGCGTCTTTGAGCACTTTGATGTAGATCTTGTGGAAGAGGTGCATGACGATGCGAAGAACTTGCCGAGCTTGATGCGCGTGAACATGGTCTTGTCATGCCTTCGATGAGGCGTCGAAGATTGTCATTTGTTTCGGCGACGGAGCGTTGGAGCGCTTCATTTTGGTGGCCAAAGTTGTGATGCATTACATGCATTTGTCGTTCGAGGCCATCGAAGCGGTTGTCGATGTTCTTGAACTCGGCTTGCGTCTCGCCAAATTGTTCATCTTGTCTCGTCTCAAGTCCTTGGCAACGTTCACGGAACTCTTGTCGAACGATGAAGTGACTTGCACGCATCATGTACGGACCTTGATCTTCTTCTTGGGGAGGTGGTTGGCTCGTCTCACCATGCCTATCCATCATGCAAAACACACAAGTATTGTATATGGAAGTGGAGTATGGTGGTGTTAGCCTTGTACCTCACCTTGGGGATTGCACCAAACTAGAAACCACAAGTGAGAGCTATTAGCGTGCAAAGTGGAATAGCAAAGAAAACTCACACTAAAGAAAGAACTAACTCTCAAAAGCTTGTTGGTGGTATGTTAGGATTGTGGAAAGCCAAAGAACCAACCAAAAGAAAAGGGATAGTCAAAAGTGGTAAAAATCCAACAAAACTCAAGTCAAAGGCGAAGGTCAACAACTCAAAAGGGTGACGGGAACCTACGACTATGTACACACACGTGGAGAAAGTTGGGATTGACACGACTATGAAAATGAGCAAACCAAATGTCCTAACGAAGACTAAGCTCGTTGTCGTGCCAATGCAAGGAGAGACCGTGGCTCGTTTGCAAAGAGGAAAAGTGAGCAATGGATTTGTGCACTTGCCTTGGGCGCTCTTCTTTCTCTCTTGCTTAAAAGCTTTGAGACTCTCTTTGGCAATGGGAGACTATTTTTCTTTTGCTTTTTCTTTGTATCTTTTTTTGCTCTCCCTTGGTGCTACCTAGTCACACTTGCTATTGCTCTTGCACTCTCACTACCCAAGGACAAATGCACAATGCTCAAGCAAACACAAGATGAGCCACTCTCATGGGATAGGTACACACAAAGGAAGATTGGGGTTAACAAGGTGACGCAAGTTATACCTTCTTTGATGATGAACTTGGCGTCGGTGGTGCGGGATGATGTTCGTGGTCTGTGGTGTCGATGAGCACGGAAGATGATGATGCGGAAGCTTGCTGGTAGTTACTGACACGCACACGGGACACGAGCAAACAAAGGAGATTAGCCAATGCGAAAAAATGAGGCAAAACTGTCAAAACCGGTGTTACAGCCGGACACTCCGGTCTGTCTGGGCCGGATACTCCGGTCTGGCCGGACACTCCGGTCTGTTTCGGCCGGACACTCCGGTCGGGCTGGTCGGTATGAGCCGGACACTCCGGCGCGGGTTTCCTGCTCATGTTCTTGAGCGGAAATCCTCGCCTTCGGGCCTCAAATCCACGAGAAACTGGCCAAATCAGGCTAGGGAAACGCAGGATAAAGCTGGACCAACTCCTTAGATAAGGTTTGGTCGGATCAAAACCACAAATAACACTCCAAATCAAGAGATCGATCCAAAGGCAAATATGGGCTATTTTTGTGGGGATTTTCGAATTTTTGGTGGATAGAAGAAAAATTTGTGGGGGAAATCGTGCGCAACGAAGCTCTTGATACCAATATGTTGAGGGCAAACCTCTAGGGTGGCCCGATCTTTCACGATTCCCTTTCAAATCGAGGGTGGAGTGCGGGGGAAGTAGGGAAGGATGAACACGACGAACACACGCACGAAGAACACGATGAACACACACACGCAAAACCACGATAAACACCAATAGCTCACGCCGGCGGTGACCGGGCTGGCGCAATCCCTAGGATCGGCGTAGGCGGAGGACTCTCTCTCGAACCGTCACGGCGAGATGGGAGACTCGGTAAGAGCTTGGCGTCTAGGCAAAGGGACACCATGCCTAGGTCTTGTACAACGCGGAGGCACGATGCAAACTCCAACGAGGTTTGGGGATATTGGTGCTCCTTAGTCAAGGAGCATGAGGCAAGAATTAGATAGATCCACAAAGGGGTTTCCACTAATTCCAATATCAAGCCTAGGGTTTACAATAGAGGTGGAGGGCTATATATAGGCCAACCACAAGTTCAGGGGTATTTCAGGCATTAAAGTAGAGTTCTGGGCGAAGTAGAGGGGTACATGGGCCATAGGGCCCTGCTAGGCTCGCAGGCCCATTGCTTGGGCCGGACAGTCCGGGTCTGATCGACCGGACAGTCCGGGGTGGCCGGACACTCCGAGCAGTGTCCGATTCGACCTTCTGAATGTCCACGCCAAGTCCGGGCTCGAGCAGGACGGACACTCCGGCTGAGTCGTGTCGGACACTCCGGTGGCGCCGGACACTCCGTCTTGATCTGGGCGGACACTCTGGCTCATGCAGCTTCAGGACAGGTGCGGCTTCAGGGCTCGTGGGTCGACGCGGCGGGGGCTCGTACCTGATGATGCACAAGGTAGTGGTATGAAGTAGCACGCCATCCAAGGAGGTATCAAATTGGCACGAAGCGAGGAGCGAGTTCACCTTAGCTTGGAGGAGTTTGGCTCGGGCACGAGTCATGGGTCCACTTGGGGGACTTGTTGGTGTAGATGTAGAAGCGTCCGTAGGACGGGCTACATCACTCCGTCTTGGTTGACGTGACTTGAGGAGCTTGTCGTTGTCCTTCTTGAAGTCAGCCATGCTTGGGGAGTTATTGTTGTTGTAGAACTCCATATCACCCAAGCATGTGGAGCCATTCTCGGTGTAGTGCTCCATCATGTCATCCATGCTTGTGGAGGCATATGCATGGTGGCTCATCGTGGATTCTTCATAGAAATCATCCTCAGTTCCGGAGTCCCTAGACATGTTTCACAAGAGCAAGTGGTGTATATGGAAGTGGTAGGGGGTTAGGAATGCAACGTCAAACCTTACTTTACCTTGGAAGATAGTATCGTGCAAGTGGCAACACTTGAGAGCAATCAAAACCAAGCAAACTGAAGTTCACGCGGAACACCAAAACCAACTAACCACTAAAAAAATACACACACACACAAAGCTTATGGTGGATAGGTATGGAAGGTGGCATGTCCAAGAACAATCCGAAATCAAGATATTGTAATGGCAAGTAAAGAACCACGATGATCACAAAGCAAAACAAGTCAATCCACAAGAAGGAAATATGTACAAGGAAACACACATGGTGGGATAAATGGAACTTGTGCGATGGAGAAAGTGAGCTAAGAACCAAATGATTACCTAGCGAATACTATAAGCTCGTGTCGCACAAGTGCAAGGAGAGACGCTAGTTCGATTGCAATAAATTGGTGGGCTATAAGATATGCACAATAATTACCACCTATTTGATGTTCATCGAGCTTGCGCTTCTTATTCTATGAGGCACTTGTTTCTTTCTTTTTCTTTTTCTTCTTTTTCTTTTTCTATTTTTTCACTTTTCTTTTCTTTTTCACTTGCCCCTTCCTTGTGCCAACAACTATATGAGATAGCGCGCTCATAACTTTTGCTCGGAATTCTAAAAGGTATTAAATGTGCATAGCCCAAGCAATCATTGGAGGAACTAGTCTCAATAGGTGTTTGTTGTTCGCAAAGATAGTGTGGCTCACAAAGGGATGCAAGTGAGGAGAAGTCGCAGAATTTATATACCTTTCTTCGCCGATCTTCACCCTTTATTGGTGGATTCCGCCTTGCTCACGGAATTTGGATGGAGAATATAGCATGAACCACGGATATAATGATGTAAAGCTCCTTATCCTCTTCGAAATAAGCTAAAGAACACAAAAATCCGAGTTCGTATGCAAAAGTTATGCTCAAAACCGTGAAATAGATTTGATGTTAGCAGTGGGGGCCAGAGACTTTGCCAGAAACTCCAGTCTGGACCGGAATCTCTGGTCTGGGCCGGAGTCTCTGGTCCGGGGGCCGGAATCTCTTGTCCGGAGGTTCCAGGACGTTCCAGAACACGAACGGGACGAGTTTTGGCGGAAAAACTCGACCTAAAACCTCAAATTGGTGGGGGAAAACAAGGAATTAGGCCATGGAAACGCAGGGGAAGATAGATCAACAAGTTTAGCAAGTAATCCACGGATCAAAACCTACCAAGACGCATTCAAATCACAAATCGATCCAAAACACGAATTGGGGCTATTTTTGGTGGAAGTTTCGAATTTATGGGGAAAAAGACCAAATCAAGGGGAAATCCGTGGCAACCAAAAGCTGTTGATACCAGATGTTATGGGGTAACCCCGTTGGTGGCCCGATCTTCACGGATCTCGTGGTCAAATCGATGGGAAAGCGAGGGGAAATAGAAAAGGTAGCGGAAGCGGACGCACACCTCACGAAGAACACGATGAACACACGCAAAACACACACGATACAAGGCCCATTGCTCTCACCGGTGGCCACCGGTCCGATAGAATCCTCGCAAGGAAAGATCGGTCAACATGCTCCCTCGATCCCACACGGAGAGGGAAGAACACCTTGGAGAGGGTCTTGACGTCTTGGCAAAGGGACACCGATGCCAAGGCCTTGTACAACGAGGGAGGCGTGATGCAAACTCCAACGAGGTGGTGACGATAGTCGATCCCCTTTGGTAGAAGGGGATGAGGCAAAACTAGAGATTCCACAAAGGGGGTTTTCTTTAGTCTATCATCTATGCCTAGGGTTACATGAGGGGGTGGGGGCACTATATATAGGCCAGCCACTAGTTCAAGGGTACTTTAGGAATAAAAGGGCAAAGTCTGGGCGGACTAAGGGGTACATGGGCCAAAGGCCCAGCTGGCGCACACAGGCCCATACGCTTAGGCCGGAGACTCCGGTGTGGGCTGGAGACTCTGGTCTATCTCCGGTGTCATCTCCGGAGGGGCCTGCTGGCTGTCCTCCATCTTGATCTGGGGGTCGGTCCGGAGATGGGTCCGGAGACTCCGGGGTATGCAGACTGGAGACTCCGCTGTCTTCAGGCTGGAGACTCCGGTGTGGCCAGAGACTCCGGTGTGCGTAGGCCGGAGACTCCGGTGCTCCTGCTCCTGCTTCTTCCGTCTTCTCTTCCAAGCCTCCGTCTTGTCGGGCTTGGTGCTCCAGGCTTCCTCCCGTGCCTCCGTACTTGTTGGTGTGAACCTATCATGGATGTGGAACAGGGTATGAAGTAGTATACCATTCAAGAGGGTAGGAAGTGGGCTCGCATAGAGGAACGGATTCACCTTTGGAGTCCATGATGACTTGGCATAAGTTGGAGACCATGATGTGGTAACGACGGAAAGTCGGGCTACATCACTCTGGCTGCGCCGGACATTCCGGCTGGCATCGGGCGGACTCTCCAGGGCGATGACGGCGGAGACTCCGGTTCTAGAGCTGGCTGCTCCTAGTCCATCTTCTTGGGTGACTCGGGGACGATCTTGGGGACTTGGCACTGTAGATGTAGTAGTGTCCGCATGATGGGCTGCATCATGAACCATCAAACTTGGGAATTGAAAATTTTGGCTTGCCCAAACTATCATCAGCAGCTTGGTTCTGAATGCGTTGAGCATGCCCAATAGGTGCAAACCCGCGGCAATAAGCAGGTGCAGCAGCAGGCACAGGTGTAGGGGGATTGGCATGTCCCCTACCAAGATGTGGGCCAGCATCAGCCGCACTACCCTCATCATAGTCATCAAAAACATCATCATGTTGGTGTTCCTGCCATTGCTGTAATGCTACTATCAAGGCCTCAATGGAACGCTGCAAAGTTGTGACATTGGCATTGATTGTTGTCACTTGTGTTTGAATAGTAGTAAATGCGCCAACATTCTGGTCCAATGTCATTTGCATGTCCTGGATATTCTTGTCAATGGCATATGTGGAGTGAGTAAACACTCGTGTCAAGTTGGATTTCAACGCCTCATATTCACGCCAATTAACAAGTTCCTCATCCTTCTTTTTCTGCGACACAACATCATCATCACTAGAATACATGATTAGTAGGTTAGTGCAAAAATCAAAATTTGTTTGGTGGAAAACTCTCACAACTCACTCAGTACTAACAACAAAGGAGATCTTACCGTTCCAAAGTGAAATAGAGATGTTGTACCAAAACAAAATCAAAGACTGTTGCACTGATGTGATGAAGTGAATATCGAGGGTATAGAGAACGATCACAGAGCACACATGTTACCTAAAGGTGGAGTTGTAGGTATGGTATCCTAACTACACCGCAAACAAGTCCTAGTGCTGATCGTATAAAAACCCAAGAAACACACGCGATGGAGATAAACGTGGCAAAGCAACTTATGAAAAGGAATATTGCAATGCACAAGAGAGACGCTAGTAAAAGCTCAAAGTAAATAGGCACAAGATTGCTCCAAGTGCTACAAATAACTAGTCCTCCAATAATGCACACTTTGATAGTTCTTTTTGTCACACTTGTAGCTCTTTTCTCTTTTTTTGATACTAATTCTCTTTTCTTTTTTTTGATTTTTCCAACTATCTGACTCAATGCAAAACGAATGCAGTCAACTTTGAACAAACTAGGCCGGATAGTCTGGGTAATTCGTGCCAGAGACTCTGATAGAGCCGGATAGTCCGGTGTGTTTCTACCGGATAGTCCGGTTTTGCCTGTCGAATTTTTCTGCACTTTGAAACCCTAATGAGCAGCCTGGCGGAGCAAAGCAACTAGTCTCGTGGGTACATTCCTAGGCATGGGTGATGTAGATAGGCTGTGTCTATGGTATGCAACAAAGGTATGCTATGTGGACTAGGACAAACGATGATAACTTGCAAAAAACGGTGATGGTGGACACGACGGAAAACAAGAGCAAACCCTAAACCTAGACAAACACGAAAACTAGACTCCTACAAGGAACACCTGCAGATTGGATCTACGAGACGATACAATCAGCAACTAAAACTCGAAAACGATGCAATCTAGTCTATGGCAACTCTTTTTGTAAGGCTTTTTCTGTATAGGACTAAAAACATGAACTAATCCATGGATGGATTTGTGGATGCTCACCGAGTAAACAAGGAAATCTGATACCAAGATGATACGAGGTGGCCCGGTCTTCTCAGCAAGCACTTGTCGATGATGGTAATGTTGGACATGTGTTCAAGCTAAGTCTAAATCTAACCCATTTGGTCTTTATATGCCATTGCCTATACCTCATGCACCTTGGTCCGACATTAGCATGGATTTCATATTTGGATTGCCTAGGTCTAGGCATGGTCATGATTTTATATTTGTTATCGTGGATCATTTCTCAAAAATCACACACTTCATACCATGTCATAAGACCGACGATGCTTCACATGTTGCCAACTTGTTTTTGAGGGAAATCGTTCGTCTTCACGGTGTGCCAAGGACAATCGTCTGCGACCGTGACATCAAATTCATGAGCTACTTATGGAAGACCCTCATGGCCAAGCTCGGTGTCAAGCTCCTATTCTCATCCGCATCGCATCCTCAAATTGATGGCCAAACCGAAGTTGTCAACCAAAGCCTTGGGACTATTCTTCGTGTGTTGATCAAGAAAAACCTCAAGGATTGGGAGGAATGCATTCCCCATGATGAGTTTGCCTACAATGGAGCCAAACACTCAACAACCAAGATGAGTCCCTTCATGACCGTCTATGGTTTCGAGCCCCTCACCACACTCGACATCCTACTGCTACCTATTCATGAGCGCACCAACATGGACGTCGACAAGCACGCCCAAGCTATGAAGGAGCTCCATGAAGAAACAAGACCTACTATCGAACAACAAGTCCTTCGTCAAGATTCAAGGTTAAACAAGGACAAGGAGATGATCTTTGAAGAAGGTGACCTTGTGTAGATACACTTGAGCAAGGACTGGTTCCCAAAGGAACAAGATTCCAAGCTCAAACTAAGAGGAGATGGCCCCTTCAAGCTCCTCAACAGAATCAACAAGAACGCCTCCATCATCGACATTCTGACCTCCAAGTACCTTTTGCCGATGTCAAGGACCTTTTGCCTTTCTATGGAGATGTTCAATATGATGACCATGAAGAGTCGAGGACGAATCTTTCCCAAGGGGGGAGCTGATGCAGCCCATACTACGGACGTTCCTACATCTGCACCACCAAGTCCTCCAAGTGGACCAATGACTCGTGCATGAGGCAGGCTACTTCAAGATAAGGTGAATTCACTCCTTGTATCTTGTGATTTCGATACATCCTTGGATGGCTTCCTACTTCATGCCAATACTTTATGCATCATTAGGTATGAACCACATGAAGAAAGGCCAAGAGAAGCAACCAAGCCATTGCAAGACGGGGCTCCAGACAAAAACAGCGCCAGGACCTGCGAACCAGAAATCTCGCCGGAATTTCTGGCGGACCGAACCGCCGATCGGAATTCCTGGCGTGCGCCGAAACCAACCGGTGCTGACCGAAATGCATATCTGTACGCTATTCCAGTCGCTGATTGGAATTACCGGTGTTGACCGGAATTTCCGGTGCCCAGTCCGACGCGAACGGACTTATCGCCGGAACGCTCTAGTCTCAAAGTCAATAAGGGTTTGATGCCCGAGAATATTCCTATTTCGTCCATTTTTTACCCTTTTGTGACCAAGCTACCCCTGATTTAGTGGTTGGCCTATATATAGCCCCCACACCCCCTTGTAATACTTAGGCATGATATTTGGAATTAGTGGACACCCTTGTGGATCTATCTAATTCTTGCCTCATGCTCCTTGATTGAGGAGCACCCAAATATCACAAACCTCGTTAGAGTTTGCATCGTGCCTCCCTCATTGTACAAGGCCGAGGCAATGGAGTCCCTTTGCCTAGACGTCAAGATCTCACCGAGTCTCCCTACTCGCCATGCCGGTTCGAGAGAGAGAGAGTCCTCCGCCCGACGCTGATCCTAGGGATTGCGCCGGACCGGTCACCGCCAGCATGGGCTATTTGTGTGTATTGTGGTTTTGTGTGAGTGTGTTCACCGTATTCTTCGTGTGTGAGTTCATCGTGTTCATCCCTCCTCTCCTTCCTCCGCACTTCACCTCGATTTGAACGGGATTCGTGAAAGATCGGGCCACCCACGAGGTTGAACCTAAACAATGGAGATCCGTGAGATCTGTGGGCGAGATGTGCTTATTTTTAGGGCATCTTACGCCAATTTTCTTCTTGTCCGTACTCGGATCTTGTTTTCCACTTCTGCTTGATAGTCTGATGTGTGATGTATGAGGATATCGTGAACTATTATCTCTATCTAGGATATTTAGATCTTGCCATATGGTGTTGAATATTTATGTTTCTATTGTTTTAGATGGTCTGTCTCTGATGTACTATTGTATGTTGCTTGCATACATACTTGTGTATGTTTTGTTCGCATACCTATCGACTACGCCGCTCTCTCTTGTCCCGATGTTCTTGAAAGTAGGTAGGGTGGTTGGCCGATACCGTGCCCTGCTCCGCTTCTACATGCCTACACGTGGGTGTCCTTGGGCCTCCATGGTAGAATCCCTTATCCACTTTTGGGTTCATCCTGTCTTCTTGCTTAGAGCGTAGGGTCCGAGGTATTACAATAAGAGCCTCCAATCACAACTTGGCATGACATGAAGGCTCATATGAGATCCCGCTTTGTTCCTTCGCACTACACGCGTGACCTCTTCAACAAGACACAATTGCTTAGTCAAGGGACAAAGACCATGGAAGAGTAGTTCAAGCAAATGGAGCTCAACATGACCCGTGCCAACATTGAAGAGTGCGAGGAGAAAACAATGGCACATTTCCTCATCGGCTTGAACCATCCAATCAAGCTCATTGTCAAGTTCCAAAAGTACGGCGACATGGCTGAGCTTGTGCACATCGCAACAACAGTCAAGCATCAAGTACAAGAGGACATAAAATACAACAAGACCAAGACGTACTTCACCTACAAGCAAGCTTCAACTGGTACACCAACAACCTTCAATGGAAGCTCCTCAAGTACGTCCAAGCCTTGCTTCAAGCCCACACTTCCTTAAGGAAAATCGGCCCAAGTGGCAAGCATACAAAGGATACCCCGCCATTCAACGGCGAATGCTACAAGTGTGGAGGCAAAGGACACAAGTCAGCTGATTGTGGAAACAAGAAAGTCTTGTTCATCCATGACAATAGCAACAGATAATACTTGAGTGGGGAAGAATTTGATGCTAGAGTCAAAGAGGCAATGACAAGGCAACATGTGGAAGATGACAAAGAACTCCTCATGTGTGAACATGATGCAAGTCCATCGCTTGTTGATATGGGTGGCCCGATCTTCTCAGCAAGCTCTTGTCGATGGTAATGGTGGATGATTGATATCTAGTGCGTAGCTATGATCTCTCCCGCTCGAACCATGATGCCAATGCAACAGTTCTCGAACCTTGTAGGATATTCACAGCACCACACTCTTGTGCACGCAGCCGTCGACCACGAACGGTAGTTTGTAATCTACTAATTCCCAATGGAACAACATATCACACTCAATTGAAATTGGTAGAATTCGATCACAGGGTAATTCCAGAGGTTCTATAAAAGAAAGAACTCCAAAATAATTTTAACATTGTCTAAACCTAACTTGGTGTGGCGCCCCATCTATTTCTGGGGGTGCGGCGGCTAAGGGGGTGACCGAGTTGGTACCACCAAACTAGGGTACAAACCGACCCAAAATTGGGTTCGGCTCAGGCTTCTGCCGTGGCAGAGTTTGGGCCTGTTTCTCTGCCGCGGCAGCCTGTCGTGGCAGAAAAGGACTCTGTTTTTGTGTCGCGGCAGCCTGTCATGGCAGGAAAACGCGTCGTTTCTCTGCCGCGGCAGAGATCCTGCCATGTGTTGATCTTCTTCTTGGTAGCTCCTTGCGCTTCCTCCCTCTCCTCCCTCCCACATTCTTCATTGATCAACACGCCATGCTCCATATGCTTCATCTCCTCGCTCCATGCTACGCCTTCTTATCCCATGTACCTGATCATACAATAACACAAAGACTTAGGCAATATAAAGTTCTTATAAATGAAAGCATCATGGTCAACTAGGAATGAATTCACCTGATAGTCATTATTGATTTGACTCAATATTTCCTTCTAGTTCAGGTCATCCATTGCTTTGGGTAAGCTGAAAGTGGAAGAAACAAAAAGAACAACGTGTACGCAAAGTATATGTATATATAACATGTTGTATTATAGTTGTTCACATGAAAAGTATGGCTAGTATACATCAAGCAACTTAAATTGCAGGTATAAGTGAAGTACAAAGAATCATGATCATGGTGAAAAACAACTAAATAGATAGTCTTGTTCTTCAATATTAAATTGAGTTTTCGCAAAGAAGATCTATGATCAAATTTGTGCACAAGATCAGACCAATTAAATATGTGTGAAAACCAAATTGATTCATGCCATGCTTCAACTATGCTACTCTGATTATTATGAATATGATCATGTTGTCTAGTATGTAAAATGCAACTCAATTTGCAAATATAAGTGAAGTATAGAGCATTAACACAACTAGGCAACGACTTTTGGGACAAACACAACCAATATGAAAACTCGAGTTCTATCCTAGAAAGATTAAAACAATCCAACATAGGTAAAATTACTTGTGTTGGTTGCAATATATCAACTAGACCAGAATGTATTTCCATAATATCTCGAACATGAACTATTGTCTCATACCAAACATTTTGTGACACATTGCATATATGGCTAAAAACAGCTTGTTTCAATTCAGCGATTCTATCACAAGTAATGCATATGTGATCCACAAGAAAATTTTCATCCATGCTATATTTACCAATTAGATTGAAGGTGAAACAAGGAGAATACGTGTAGAATTTAGAAATGAAATATCAGAAATCTTATGTGTGAGATCCAGGCACATGGCTTAATAGGATTGATAGGATACCCATATTAACAAGTTGCAACTTCTTTTCTGAAGCTCATTCGAAAAGAACTCTAAGGTTAAGCGTGCTTGGCCTAGAGCAATTCTAGGATGGGTGACCGACCGGGAAGTGGGTAACCGGGTGCGCACGAGTAAGGACAAAGTGCATAGAAAAGACTAGTGTTGGTCTGTGGGGCTAGTCTAGATATCCTATTAAGCTGCCAGGAGTGACACCCCCGGGCCTAGGAGTGGACGGGGTGTTACAAGTGGTATCAGAGCCGACCCTTGCGATTACACGGGTGTGTGCGGGTCAGTGGCGGGACATGTGGAGCATGGCGCGTGTGGCCCGGAGTGGACACGGCATGGCACATGTGCCGGCACTGGACGCACAGACGCGTGCCAAGAGGGAACGTTCCTGGGATGTGCTTGATCGATGAGGGCATCGATCTTCTAAAGGGTGGGTGTATGTGAGATCCAGGCACATGGCTTAATAGGATTGATAGGATACCCATATCAACAAGTTGCAACTTCTTTTCCGGAAGCTCATTCGAAAAGAACTCTACGGTTAAGCGTGCTTGGCCTAGAGCAATTCTAGGATGGGTGACCGACCAAGAAGTGGGTAACCGGGTGCGCACGAGTAAGGACAAAGTGCGTAGAAAAGACTAGTGTTGGTCTGTGGGGCCAGTCTAGATATCCTATTAAGCTGCCAGGAGTGACACCCCCCGGGCCCAGGAGTTGAAGGGGTGTTACATTATGCATAGCACAACTCATACTCATAGGTTCATTTAGCATGATGGAATATACAATATCAGTAGGTAGTATTTGAGCAGTTATTTCTTTATGTGTAATCAGTACCACATGATCAAAATATGAATTTGGTAAACTATCACATGGTGCTGAAACAATAGTGTAAGGCAAATCACAAGGAGGCTTCAATAAAGGAATAGACTCACAATATGTCGTACATGTTGGCTGAAGCTCCAAATCAGTACCAATGTCATCAACAATCTCCTCAGTTGTAGTAGGTACTAAAACATCCTCCACAAGTGACAATGCATAGTCCAGTGATATAGGTTGTAACATAGTTGGCTCCCTTTCTTCAAAAGCATCCTGGATATCACAAGAAACAACACTAGGAGTAGAGATGATTACATTAGTAGAAACCTCATTTGTCTCATCAACTCTCACTCTCGGTTCTTCTACGACATGATCAACATGTGGTTTTATGTTGGTGGTTACAGGTTCACATAGGTTTTGACGCCCAATCTCCAGAAATTGTTTAACATTTGAACGTGCTAACCACGTGTGCTTATCATTCCAAAAGATAGTAGGATCAGAACACTCACAACCAAACACAACCTGGAATGGTTTACACCACTTTGTTCCCAACATGATATGGCAGGAGTTAAACGCTCTAGGAACGACAAAACAAGAAATAGTCCTACTAGGGCCATAAATGGTGAGTAGAACAGATGCGATCTGAGTAACTGGTAGTGCATGACCAGAAGTTGCTAACATAAATGGTTTTTTAATGCACTTGTATATAATTGTAGCTTTTCAACAACCTCAACACTAACATAATTTATGTAAGAACAAGTATCAATGGTAGTAGCAGCTTGTCTACCACTAATTTCTGTGATGAAGTGGAACAAACTAGAATTAGATACCACTCTTGAATCCTCTTCCCAAAATGTATTAATGTAGTAGGAGCGTAATGGAATGGGATAATCATCTGCATCCTTTTTCTTCATCACATCAACACTACTAGAAGACATTATTAGTACATTAGTGCACAAAACAAAATCTGGTGGTGGAGCTCTCACAACTCACTCAAAACTGACAAGAAAGCAGATCTTACCGTTCCAAAGTTAATAGTGATGCTTACCAATTCGAAATCAAAGACTTATGCACTGATGTGATGAAGTGAATATCAAAGGTATAGAGACCGATCGCAGGACACACAGGTTATTTATGGTGGAGCTATAGGTATGGTATCCTATCTACACCGCAAACAAGTCCTAGTGTTGATCATACAAACACCCAAGAAACACAAACGTGGAGATAAACATGGCAATGCAACTATGAAAGGTGTTGCACTATGCTAGAGAGACACTAGCAAAGCTCAAAGTAAACAGGCACAAGATTGATCAATCTACCGGTGCACAAAGATATCACTAGGCCCCTTGCTCAATTCTCCTTTTTCTTTTTTTTCTCTTTATTTTGTATAGCTTCTTTTTCTTTTTGATTTTTCTTTTGCTATGTTGCTTTTTCTCTCTTTTTTGAATATATGTCACACATGGCCAAATTACAAAGCACAGCACCAGAATCCTAGGAGCAGCATGTAGGAGCGAAAACTAGTCTCAATGGGCAAGTTCCTACACATTTGAAATAGAATGGTATGGCTAAAGTTAAGGAAAAGTGCACTTTTTTACACTTTGTAAGTCTAGCTGCCGTGGCAGAAAAACAACGCAAAAATGTGTCGTGGCAGAAAAATTTCCTGCCACGGCAAAAAAAACGGCCGAAAACGTGCCGTGACAGGAAACCGGGTCGTGGTAGAGAAGGACTCACGGCAGAGAAACAAGCCATTTCTGTGCCGCGGCAGAAGTCGGCAAATTTTTTTTTTAATTCCGACTTGCCAAGTAGTACACAATCAGGACACTTGTATGGATCGGATCTATCTTTGTGGCGGCGGAAAAATAATGGTGGAAACAACTAGAACAACTAGAAAACAAATCTACAAAGAACAGATCTAGATCTAAACTAAAGAGGAACACGACCAGCAACTATTACTCGAATACGATGTAATCTAGGCTATGGAAACTCTTTTTGTGGGGATTTTTCTGTATAGGACGAAAAAACAAGATCTAATCTATGGATGGATTTGTGGATGCTTATCGAGGCAACAAGGAAATCTGATACCAAGATGATATGGGCTGGCCCGATCTTCTTAGCAAGCTCTTGTCGATGGTAATGGTGGTAACTAGTGTGTAGCTATGATCTCTCCCGCTCGAACCCTGATGCCAATGCAATAGTTCTCGAACCTTGTAGGATATTCACAGCACCACACTCTTGCGCACACAGCCGTCGACCACGAATGGTAGTTTGCAATCTACTAATTCCCAATGGAACAACAGATCCCACTCAATTGCAATTGGTAGAATTTGATCATAGGGTAATTCCAGAGGTTCTATAAAAGAAACAACTCCAAAATAATTTTAACGTGGTCTAAACCTAAATTGGTGTGGCGCCCCATCTATTTAAGAGTCTGGGGGTGCGGCGGCTAAGGGGGTGACCGAGTTGGTCCCACCCAACTAGGGTACAAACCGACCCAAAATTGGGTTCGGCTCAGGGTTCTGCCATTGCAGAGTTTGGGCCTGTTTCTCTGCCGCGGCAGCCTACCGTGGCAGAAAAGGACTTTGTTTTTGTGCCGCGGTAGCCTGTCGTGGCAGGAAAACGCATCGTTTCTCTGCCGCGGCAGAGATCCTGCCATGTGTGATCTTCTTCTTGGTAGCTCCTTGCGCTTCCTCCCTATCCTCCCTCGCGCATTCTTCATTGATCAACACGCCATGCTCCATATGCTTCATTTCCTCGCTCCGTGCTATGCGTTCTTCTCCCATGTACCTGATCATACAATAGCACAAAGACTTAGGCAATATAAAGTTCTTATAAATGAAAGCATCATGGTCAACTAGGAATGAATTCACCTGATAGTCATTATTGATTTGACTCAATATTTCCTTCCAGTTCAGGCCGTCAGAATCATCATAATCCCTGTATATATCCTCATCACTTGTCGTCATAATGATCTTGACTACTCAAGCACAAGAGAATGAAGATAAACGATCCAACATCTTCCAAACACGTGCCAGCGTCAACGGGAAATATATCAAAGTGATCATCGATGGAGGGAGTTGCCACAACCTGGTTAGCATCAAGTTGTGTGAGAAGCTCAACCTCACCCTTCATCCTCACAAGCACCCCTACTATGTCCAATGGCTAAGTGACCAAGGGTCCATGCAGATCAAGCACATTGTCTCTGTTGAGGGCGAACCTCTAGGGCAGCCCGATCTTTCACGAATCCCACTCAAATCGAGGATGGAGTGTGGGGAGAGGAGGGAAGGATGAACACGACAAACTCATGCACGAATAACGTGATGAACACACACACAAAACCATGATACACACCAATATCTCATGCCGGCGGTGACCGGTCCGGCGCAATCCCTAGGATCAGCGACGGGTGGAGGACTCTCTCTCTCTCGAACCGGCACGGCGAGAAGGGATACTCGATGAGATCTTGATGTCTAGGCAAAGGGACTCTGATACCTTGGCCTTGTACAGCACGGAGGCCCAATTCAAACTGCAACGAGGTTTGGGATATTTGGTGCTCCTTTGTCAAAGGAGCATGAGGCAAGAACTAGATAGATCCACAAGGGGTTTCCACTAATTCCAAATATCATGCCTAGGGTTTACAATAGAGGTAGGTGACTATATATAGGCTAGCCACTCAGTTAGGGGTACTTTAGGAATAAAAGACAAGTTCTGTATGGATTAAAGGTTACATGGGCCAAAGGCCCAAAGGCCTTTTACATGCCTAGCATCGATCGGTCCGGAGACTCCGGTGTGTGGACCGGAGACTCCGGTCTGGACCGGAGATTCCGGAGGGGTCTCTGGTGGAGTCTCCGGAGGGGCCATCTGGCTATCCCGGGGGCTGGTTTGGGGGTCATACCGGAGGTGGGCCGGAGTCTCCGGGGTCTTCAGGCCGGAGAATTTGGTGAACCAGAGACTCCGGTCTAAGCATCTCAAGTGGCTTCAGCTTCACGATCTTCCACATGAGGAGTTCTTTCTCATCTTCCACTCATTAATTTGCCATTGCATCCTTGACTCGGGCATCAAATTCATCTTCGCTCAAGTACTCTTCGTCGCCATTTTCATGTATGAACAATACCTTCTTGTTTCCACATTCGGCCGACTTGTGTACTTTGCCTCCACACTTATAGTATTCACCGTTGAAAGATGTATCACTCTTTTCTTGTTTGCCACTTGGGGGCACTTTTCCTTGAGGAAGTTTGGGCTTGAAGGAAGGCTTGGAGGTACTTGAGAGCTTCCATTGAAGGTTGTTGGCGTAGCGGTTGAAGCTTGCTTGTAGGTGAAATACGTCTTGGGCCTGTTATACTTGATGTCCTCTTTCACTTGACGTTCAACCTTTGTTGCGATGTGCACAAGCTCAACCATGTTGTTGTATGTTTGGAACTTGATGATGCGCTTGATTGGGTGGTTCAACCCAATAAGGAAGCGTGCCATAGTTTGTTCCATGCGCTCGTCAATGTTGGCGCGAATCAATTTGAGTTCCATTTCCTTGAAGTACTCTTCCACGGTCTTTGTCCCTTGACGAAGAGATTGAAGGTTGTTGAAGAGGTCACGCGTGTAGTGCGCGGGGACAAACCGGGATCTCATGTGAGCCTTCATGTCATGCCAAGTTGTGATTGGTGGTTCTTGTCTTGCGCCATGAGCAACTTGAACTTGTTCCAATCAAAGGTTGGCGTAATCATCGAACTCAAGCGAAGCCATGGCGACCATCTTCTCATTGCTATAATTGTGCATGCGGAAGATCTTGTCGACTTTGAGTGCCCATGAGAGGTATTCTTCGAGGTCATTGGATCCGGTAAACTTGGGCATTGTGAACTTGAGCTTGCTGAAAGTTTCTTCATCATTGCGGTCATTACGACGAGCTTGGTGACCTTGTTGATGATCTTGTGGTTGATGCGGTGGAACTTGGTTCTCGTGACCTTGTTGCGGTGCTTGCTCTTGATATTGATGTTGAGGCGCTTTCTCTTTCTCTTGGCGCGGTTGTTGACGATGTTGAGGCACTTGGGCCCCATGAGGTTGTTGAGGATGTGGAGCCTGATGACACGGTTGATGACGAAGAGGAGGCTCGTTCCTCGGTTGGTGATGTTGATTAGGCACATGGGCCTCACGGCGAAGATCATGGTCGTGAGCATCTTGACGTGGTGGGCGTCGCTCAACTTGTACCACTTGACGCTCCGTGTTTTGGTGTGGTGGAGGAGGCGCCTCGTGATGATCGTGGTGTCGGTCCGGACGTTCATGACGTTGATGACGAGGAGGAGGATCTTGGAGAGCTTCACTTTGATGACGAGCTTGATTTGCCAAATTAGAGTCATCACTTGTTGTGTCAAGTACATGCCGCGGACGATGGTGGTAGACTTGCGGTTGCACTTGCAGTTCTTCTTGTGGTTGCTCTTGTTGGATCACCAATGCCCTTGTGCGATGACGGTGTGCTTCTTGCCTTTCCCATGGTCATGAAGAGAAATCACCATCATAGCTTGACGTTGCGGCGTGCCATGGGGAAGGTACATAGTTCGGAGAACTTCCATCCTCAACCACGGGGGCATCATTGCGTCTTGGAGCACTTGGATGTAGATCTTGTTGAAGAGGTGCATGACAACGCGAAGAACTTGAAGAGCTTGATGCACGTGAACATGGCCTTGCCATTCTATCAATAAGGCGTCAAAGATTGCTATTTGTTTCGGAGACGGAGCATTGAAGCGCTTCATTTTGGTGGCCGAAGTTGTGATGCATTGCATGCATTTATTGTTCGAGGCCGTCGAAGCGGTTGTCGATGTTCTTGAATTCAGCTTGCGTCTCGCCAAATTGTTCATCTTGTCGCGTCTCAAGGGCTTGGCAACATTCACGGAACTCTTGTTGGACGATGAAGTGACTTGCGCGCATCATGTACGGTCCTTGTGCTTCTTCTTGGGAAGGTGGTTGCCTTGACTCACCGTGCCTATCCATCATGCAAAGCACACAAGTATTGTATATGGAAGTGGAATATGGTGGTGTTAGCCTTGTATCTCACCTTGGGGATTGCACCAAACTAGAAACCACAAGTGAGAGCTATAAGCATGCAAAGTGGAATTGCAAAGAAAACTCACACTAAACAAAGAACTAACTCTCAAAAGCTTGTTGGTGGTAGGTTAGGTTCGTGGAATGCCAAAGAACCAACCAAAAGAAAAGGGATAGTCAAAAGTGGGTAAAATCCAACAAAACTTAAGTCAAAGGCGAAGGTCAACAACTCACAAGGGGTGACGGGAACCCACGACTATATACACACACGTGGAGATAGCTGTGATTGACACGCCTATGAAAATGAGCAAACAAAATGTCCAAACAAAGACTAAGCTTGTTGTCGTGCCAATGCAAGGAGAGACCGTGGCTCGTTTGCAAAGAAGAAAAATGAGCAACAGATTTGTGCACTTGCCTTGGGCGCTCTTCTTTCTCTCTTGCTTACAAGCTTTGAGACTCTGTTTTGCTATGGGAGACTATTTTTCTTTTTCTTTTGCTTTGTATCTTTTTTTTCTCTCCCTTGATGCTACCTAGTCACACTTGATATTGCTCTTGCACTCTCACTATCCAATGACAAATGCACAATGATCAAGTAAACACAAGATGAGCCACTCTCGTGGGATAGGTACACACAAAGGAAGATAGGGGTTAACAAGGTGTCGCAAGTTATACCTTTGTTGGTGATGATGAACTTGGCGTCGTTGGTGCGAGATGATGTTCGTGGGCCGTGGTGTCGATGAGCACGGGTTTGTTGATGCGGAAGCTTGATGTTAGTTGACGACACGCACACGGGCACAAACAAACAAGAGGAAATTAGCCAATGCAAGATAAGAGGCAAAACTGTCAAAATCAGGCGTCAGGGCTAGAGACTCTGGGTTTCAGGCTAGAAACTCCGGTCTCGGTCGAAGACTGCGGTGTGGATAGGCCGGAAACTCTGGTGTAGGCCGAAGACTCCGGTGTGCAAGCCAGAGACTCCGGTCTGGAGTCAGATCATGAACTGCTCGTGTTCTTGAGCGGAAATCCACGCCTTGGGTCCGCAAATCCGCAAAAATTGGCCAAATTGGGCTGGTAAAATGCATGATAAAGTTGGACAAACTCCTACGACAAGGTTTGGTCGGATCAAAACCACAAATAACACTCCAACTCAAGAGATCGATCCAAAGGCAAATTTGGGCTGTTTTTTTGGGGATTTTCGAATTTTTGGTGGATAGAAGAAAATTTTGTGGGGGAATTCGTGAGCAACGAAGCTCTTGATACCAATATGTTGAGGGCAAACCTCTAGGGCGGCCCGATCTTTCACAAATCCCACTCAAATCGAGGATGGAGTGCGGGGAGAGGAGGGAAGGATGAATACGACGAACTCACGCACGAAGAACGCGATGAACACACACACCTGCAAAACCACGATACACACCAATATCTCACGCCAGCGGTGACCGGTCCGGCGCAATCCCTAGGATCGGCGATGGGCGGAGGACTCTCTCTTGAACCGGCATGGCGAGAAGGGAGACTCAGTGAGATCTTGACGTCTAGGAAAAGGGACTCCGATGCCTAGGCCTTGTACAACGCGGAGGCCCGATGCAAACTCCAATGAGGTTTGGGATATTTGGTGCTCCTTTGTCAAAGGAGCATGAGGCAAGAACTAGATAGATCCACAAGGGGTTTCCATTAATTCCAAATATCATGCCCTAGGTTTACAATAGAGGTAGGGGACTATATATAGGTTAACCACTCAGTCAGGGGTACTTTAGGAATAAAAGACAAGTTCTGGATGGAAGGTTACATGGGCCGAAGGCCCAAAGGCCTTTTACATGCCTGGCGTTGGTCGGTCCGGAGACTCCGGTGTGCGTATCGGAGACTCCGATATGGACCGGAGATTTCAGAGGGGTCTCTAGTGGAGTCTCCGGAGGGGCCATCTGGCTGTCCCGGGGCCTTGTTCGGGGGTCAGACCGGAGGTGGGCTGGAGTCTCCGGGGTCTTCAGGCCGGAGACTTTGGTAGACCAGAGACTCTGGTGTGTGCATACCAGAGACTCCGGTCTGAACATCTCCAGTGGCTTCTGCTTCATGATCTGCTCCTTGCTCTCCATCCTTGGGTGCTTGGTGATGTGTTGGGGCTTCGTACCTGTTGATACATAGATTAGTTGCATGAAGTAGCACACCATCCAAGGAGGTATCAAATTGGCACGAGGAGAGGAGTGAGTTCACCTTAGCTTGTAGGAGTTTGGATCGGGCACGAGTCATGGGTCCACTTGGGGGACTTGATGGTGTAGATGTAGGAGCGTCCGTAGGAAGGGCTACGTCAGTCTCGGTAACATTCTCTATTGTCCCATACAAAGACACGGTGGAGTGTGATGTCATCCCAATGACGGTTTGCCATATGTTGCTTGGTCAACCATGGCAATTTGACAAGGGTGCTCTACATGATGGTCGCACAAATGTATGCACCTTCAAATGGGTTAACAAGACATGTGTTTTGCAACCGATGACTCCTAGCCAAATAATTGCAGATAATGCAAAGGCTTTAGCGAGGGCACAAACCACAACACCATCTTGTCAGAAGAGTGGTGAGCGAGAGAACCACCATATAGCGAGTGAGAGCCACAAGCCTAACTCGAGTGGAAAAACTAGGAGTGTTCTTCTTGCCACCAAAAGTGAGATGAGAGATGTGAGTAAGAACCCATCCATCTTGCACTATGTCCTCATTTGCAAGGGACTAGCGCAAGGAACTAATGACTTGAGAAATATTCCTCCCTCTTTGATGGCTATTTTGCAGGAATTTAAGGATGTGTTTCCCGAAGAGCTCCCTCATGGACTTCCTCCTCTTCGCGGAATTGACCATCGCATTGACCTCATACCCGACGCACCTCTTCCAAAACGTGCCGCGTGCTGCATGAACCCGGAGGAGACGAAAGAGATAGAATGCCACATTAACCAACTCGTCTCCAAAGGTTTGATCCAAGTAAGCACTAGTCCAAGTGCAGTACCCGTGATTCTCGTGCCCAAAACAGATGATACGTTGCGGTTATGCATGGACTGCCATCCAATCAATGCTATCACCGTGCATTATCGACATCCTATACCTCATCTCGATGAAATGCTTAATGAGTTGTGTGGAGCAACTATTTTCTCTAAAATTGATCTTCGTAGTGGTTACCATAAATACGTGTGGTGGAAGGTGCTGAGTGGAAAACCGCCTTCAAAACCAAGCTTGGTCTCTATGGATGGTTGGTCATGCCTTTTGTCTTATCTAATGCCCCATCCACCTTAATGCGCCTTATGAATCATATATTGCGTTCTCTCGTTGGAAAAAGTGTTGTTGTTTATTACGATGATATACTTGTTTATAGCAAATCACTTGAGGAACATGTTACACATGTCAAGGAGGTCTTGCAAATCCTTCAACATGAAAAGATTTATGCTAATCTTCCCAAGTGCACTTTCGCTAAAGACAAGTTAATTTTCCTTGGTTTTGTTGTTTCTTACAATGGCATTGAAGTCGATGTTTCTAAAGTCAAAGACATTCGAGATTGGCCCATCCCCACAAATATGAGTGAACTTCAAAGTTTTCATGGGTTGGCTGGTTTTTATCGTCACTTTGTGAAAGACTTATCTACCATTACTTGCTGATGCAGACCATCGTACGCACACTACTACATCTACAATGCCAAGTCCCCAAGTCACCCAACAAGATGGACAAGGAGCAGCCACCTCCAAAACCGGAGTATCCGTCCCTGACGCCCGGAGTCCCTGGCCTCCAACACCGGAGTCTTTGGCCCGGACTCCGATCAAGTCTCAAGACTCGACCCAGGAGTGTTCAGTACACCCCTCCGAAGAAAAGTCCGGAGAGCGACGTCCACCACGGAGTTTTCGGCAACACCAGAGTTTCCGGCCCTTCGACACAGGAGTCTCCGCTTCAGGACTCTATCCTGGACTATGGCCGCCTTGCTGGAAGTCTCTGCATGCCACCCCGAAGTCTACCCCGAGAGCGCCATCGACCCCGGAGTCTCTGGCCACCCCTAGAATGATATGGGGTGGCCCGATCTTCTCAACAAGCACTTGTCGATGATGATAATGGTGGATAGATAAATAGCCTGTAGCTATGAACTCTCCCGCTCGAACCCTGATGCCAATGCAACAACTCTCGAACCCTATGGGATATTCACAACACCACACTCTTGTGCACGCAGACATCGACCACGAAAGGTAGGTTGCAATCTACTAATACCCAGTGGAACGACATATCACACTCAATTGCAGTAGTATAATTTGATCACAGGGTAATTCCAGAGGTTCTTTGAAAGAAACAACTCCAAAATAGTTTAAACGTGGTTTAAACCCTAACTAGGGGTCGTCCTAGGGCTTATAAGGGCGGCTGGAGCGGCTAGAAACTAAAAATTAAACGCAAACGACTCAAACTGATACAAGCTGACTCGGACCATGTCGTTGTATTGGGAATGGCAGTACCTAAGGAGGTTGGATAGAGGTGTGGGGACTATCAGGGAAGCTATCGACGGCGTCCGTAGACGAGATTGGATACAAGCAAGCGTAGCTGGACGCAGGAAGTACCCAGGTTCGGAGCCCTCGTGATGAGGTAAATCTCCTACTCCTGCTGGATCTGACTATGTGGGATATACGAACTACAAGTGATCCTCGAGCTGTATTCTCTAGCTACTGCCTTAAATGCACTGAGACCAACCTATCTGTCTATATGTATCTCTGTGAGAGAGCGAGCTAGCTAGCAGGGAGTGCTAGTGCCTGTGAGTGATCGATGGGTGAATGAACGAATGAATCTTCTATGAGTGAATCCCTCCCTTGCCTTATAAAGGTGGCCAAGGGGACATGGTGGGACCCACTCAGCCTAACTAGTACTATACATGGTGTCATGCATGAGGTAGTGTACAGTGTACACTATTTGATGTGTCATCTGATTGAGTAGTATGGGTTTTGTCTTCTCAGTCTTGTCTGTTGTCTTCTCGCTGTCTGTCCTTCTTCTTATCTTCTCGTGCGTGGACGGTCTGGTACCAGGTGGCCTTGGTCTGATCGTAGCTGCTGGGGTAGCCGGTGCTTGGAGGGAGGTCATCCAGCCAGGGTGGAACGACCGACCAGGCCCCATCGCTGCTGGTGGTAGTCAAGATTCAGAGGAAGATCGAGTGGATCGATCCCAGCAAACCACCAGCGGTCGATCCGGCTGGGGCGCTGGGGACGAGCCGGCCTGGAGGGAGGCACGGGGCACTGCTGCGGCCCAGCCGGGCGAACATGTGCCAGCCGGTGGTGCTTAACCGGCCCGGGGCAAGGTGGCCACGCGGGGAGGCCCAGCCGAGGTGACGTGGACCGCCCAGCCAGGGCGGGGCGCCAGGCGGGACGGAGCGGGGCAGACGGGCCGGCTGGGGGCGGCCCAACCGGTTAGAGGAGGAAGCTCGCCAGGCCGCGGAGCAGGCCGGCTGGGCCGGGGAGGCCCATCCAGAACCATCCACTAGCGGGGAGACATGGAGCGGGCCGACTGGGGCAGGGGAGCCTAGCCAGAAGAGGAGCCGGTCCAGGTGGATCCAGGGCGAGAGCCGGCCCAGCCGGGGCTCGGCCTAGCCGGAATTTCGAGGTGGCGTAGCGATGGGCCGGCTGGGAAGCTCCAGCCGGTTGGCTCAGGTGCTGTTTTTCTTTTGTCTTTTGCCTGTTTTTGCCTTTTCGGAGTGCTCTTGGACCGTCTTTTGGGGTATCCAGGGTGAGAGCCGGCCCAGCTGGGGCTCGGCCTAGCCGGAATTTCGAGGTGGCGTAGCGATGGGCCGGCTGGGAGGCTCCAATCGGTTGGCTCAGGTGCTGTTTTTCTTTTGTCTTTTGCCTGTTTCTGCCTTTTCGGAGTGCTCTTGGACCGTCTTTTGGGGTACTGGGGATAATCCCCCCGACACTAGCCCCCGAGCACGCGCTGATTTCACCCGGAGGGCGAAATTTGCACGAGCTCCACAAAACTTGCCGTTGTCGTTGTAGATGAAGTACTTGAATGGTGTCCGTTTGGACACCACCAACCCGGGAAGCAACACAACTACCGCGGGGCGCGCGAGCGCACCCGCGGGGTTTAGCCCCCGAGATTCGGAGTAGCTGACGAAGACAGGTGCTGCGAATCTTCTATATCTTACTCTCTTCGATGCCTCGAACTTGCTATCCGGCTGAACGCCTTCAGCCGGACCGGAGCACTTGATTACACCGGGGGCGCGCGAGCGCACCCGGTGGGTGTAGCCCCCGAGATTCGAAGTAGCTAGCGATGCCAGGTGCTTTGAATCTTCAACTGCCTTTGAAATCCGACTCGGTGCAGTCGCGCAAAACAAACAAACAGAAGTGAACTTGTTGTCAGTACATCAACACGTAATACACATGCTATCAATCGGATAACGGTTTTATTTTTTAAAAAACTAGCTCGTGCTTTTCTCAACACTTAGTCACTTTCTCGTGGGCTCTGCTGTTTATGCTGTGTCCATGCCGGCCAGCCGGGTTGCGGTCTGGAGCCAGAACCGAAGGGGGAGCTGACAGTACATTGCGCACGGTATTGGTGGCTGAGCAGCCAGAAAATACCAACTAGGCACAAGGTCGGAATGTCCGATCTGTCGCACCCTTCGCCGTTTTTCATGTGGGATGCCTCGGGCTTTTGCTCTTACTAGCCGGACAGCCGGGTTGCGGTCTGTAGCTGAGACGAAGAGTGGGCCTCTGACACCATCGCACACTACTCAGTCGGTTTAGCAGGCCGGGCCAACCAGCGAGCCCCCGGTTAGGGGTTGCCGGCGCCGGAAAACTGAAAGCGGAAAGGGAAACAACATCAGGCGAGACCTCGAGGGTTGCTCGAGGTTGAAAAAATACTCACATTGTGGTTGTCGGTGTAGTAGGATCGAAGGCGCGATTCCGTAGTCGTTGCGGCTGCTGAAACCCCTAGCCGACTAGGCAGCCAAACGTGCTAGGATGCGCCAAGCCGACCTGGCCCAGTCGGAACGGGGTCTAGCCGGCCGAACCGGCAACCAAACGGAACGAAGTCGCGTGGAGTCGGCCCGACTCAGCCGGAACGGGTCTAAACCGGCCGAATCGGACAGACAAACAGGTAACCGGACAGATGTAGCCAGATTTTTTGTTGCCTTTTTCTCTCGGCCGAATTTTTCCCTTTTGTTTTTCCTCTCTTCTTTCTCTAACCGACTGGGCCAGCCGGTTGACCTTCTGTATTTTTTTGTCTCTTCTTTTTACTCGCTCTTTTTCTTTCTTACCGGCTGGCCCAATCGGCCCTTTTTCCTTTCTTATTTTTTCACTTCTTTTTTCTTCTCTGCTACTTTTCTCTCAGCCGACTAACCAATCCGGACCACCCCTAGCCAGTTTTTCTTTTTTCATCTCACTTCTTTTTCTTTCCCAATCGGCAGCGTCCCACGTCCTTCCCAACCGACCCCATCACTTCCTCTTCCTTCTTTTCTTACATTTTCTTTCTCTCTCAACCGGCAACTCAACCGGCCCCTTTTCTCCTTCCCTCTACCTTTTTCAGTCGGACGAAGAGGAGCACGGGCCTATGCGACTCGCGCGCGCTCTGGTGGGAGGCAGCCGGCAGGGCACGCGAGCTGCAAGGCGAGGAGGCGCAGCAGCGGAGCCGGCCGGCGCGGGCCTGCAGTGGGCACCGGGGACGGTGAGTCGTCGGTGCAGAGGAGGCACACACGGTCAAGGACGGGAGGTGGGGGCGCACGTATGCCGGGGCGCGGACGTGGTGCGGCAGGGCAGACGCGGCGCTGCGGCATGCAGCAGAGGAAACGCGGCGGCGCCGTGCCAGCTGGTGGGCGCGCAGGGGAGCTTTCGGATGGCGCTGCGACTCGCTTGGGGAGCTCGCCGGAGGGGGGGCGAGCGGCAGAGCTTGCGAGGCGAGCAGCAGCGCACCCATGCGGGAGGAGGACGGTCGAGGATGGCCTCGCGCAGGCGCCGGGATGGAGGCACACTCGTGCGAGGTCGCATGCGCAGGCACCGACAGAGGTCGCACGGAATTTGCGGCAGTAGACGCGTGCATGTACGTATGCGTGCACGTACCCGCACACGAATTGAAGGTGCTGCTTGTGGCGTGAATCCATCAAGCTCCCTCCGTGCTTAGCTTGCTTGAGTGCATGTACACGCGCGCGAGCGGTGCAACGGCGCGCCGAGGCACAGAGAGAGAGCAGCGTGTGGGCGCGGGAGGCCGGCGTGTGGGGGCACGCGCGGACGCAGGCGAGCAGAGGTGTAGGAGCACGAGCTCAGCGACGAACTGGACGGAGGAGAAGCCGGCGCGGATGGTGTCGTAGCCGACGCGGATGGTGCGGGCGAGGAGGTAGACGCGGATGGACACGAGCTCGCGGAGGTCACTGAAGAGGTTGAAGACGGGTACGCCGATGGCGCGGCAGCGGCGGTGAGCCCCCGAGCCTCACGGCGACGACGGCAGCGAGCCCCCAGCCTCTTGACGAGACGGCAGTGGCAAGCCCCTGAGAAACTCGGCGAGGCGAGGGCGACGACGGCGGCGGCGATGGCAAGCCCGAGAAACTTGACGAAGCGGAGTCGGTGATGATGGCGTGGTGGCGGTGAGCCCCCAAGCAACTCGAGACAGCGTCGGTGCCGATGAAGACGAAGTGGTCCCGTCCTGAACGGAACTCCGGCCGAAGCTATCTAGCCCCACGGTGGGCGCCAACTGTCGTTTTATTGGGAACGACAGTACCTAAGGAGGTTAGATAGAGGTGTGGGGACTAGCAGGGAAGCTATCGACGGCGTCCGTAGGCAGGATTGGATACAAGAAAGCGTAGCTGGACGCAAGAAGTACCCAGGTTCAGAGCCCTCGTGATGAGGTAAAGCTCCTACTCCTGCCAGATCTGACTATGTGGGATATACGAACTACAAGTGCTCCTCGAGCTGTATTCTCTAGCTACTGCCTTAAATGCACTGAGACCAACCCTACTACTGAGGCCTTGCATCTCCTTATATAGGCAGAGAGGCAACGGTCTCACTATCCAGTCCGATTGGCGGGCCCCACAGGCGGGTCCCAGCCGGCTGGTCATCTACAATATCCGGTACGGCATGTCCCATCGGAGTATGAGCGGTATGGCTGTCGTAGGCACAGTGGACGCCGTGCGAGCCTGTCGTCAGCATCGGGCCAATGTTCCTGCGTCATCCCCGCAAATTCTTCGGTATGGCCGAGTAGTTGTCAGTCTTGTCATCATACAGGGCGTATCGTGCACTGATACGCACGTCGTCCTGTCCTCCTTGATTGGTTCCGGCTATGCCACCGTAGCCGGCTGCTTCTTCCCGATCCGGCTACCATGCGGTAGCCGGCCTGACTTGCCTTGTCCGGCTGCGTCTGGTCAGCCGGACGCGATCTGACTGCCCAGTTTCTTGTCCGGTTGGGGTATCTGGGGATCATCCCCCCGACAGACCAGATTCGGTCAGCGGCTAGACAGTCCGAAGCAAATCAGCCGGACAGTCCGGTCAGGCCGGACACTCCGGTCAGGCCGGACACTCCGGGTGTAGTGTGCCGGACAGTCCGGTCTGGCCGGAAACTTCAAAGTTTCCGGGCGGTGTCCGGGCAGTGTCCGATTTGGTATACTGATTGTTCGCGCCAAAATTTCTCTCGGGCAGGCCGAACATTCCGGGTGGTGTCAGCTGGACACTCCGATTGTGGCAGCTCCTTTGGCCTTCGTCTTGATGATCTTCTCTTGCGCCTTCCTCCCGCTCCTCCCTCGTGCATCCTTGGACGATCATCATGCTGGGCTCCTCTTGTAGCCCTTCTCCTTCTCGCGCCATGCTTGTTTCTCCAACGAACCTGATCATACATAAATACATAGACTTAGGTAGTATAAAATTCTCATCAACTAAAGTACCAAATTTGTTTAGGAGCAAATCACCCGTTGTTCGAGTAGCTTACCACGAGCTCTTGTAATGGGTCCAATTCTAATCTCATTGGACTGATCCTTCCTTGCAACAGTTGGCGATGAGGGCAAACCTCTAGGGTGGCCCGATCTTCACGGATCTCGTGGTCAAATCGATGGGAAAGCGAGGGGAAAGGGAGAAGGTAGTGGAAGTGGACGCACACCTCGCGAAGAACACAATGAACACACACAAAACACACACAATACAAGGCCGATTGCTCTCACTGGTGGCCACCGGTCCGATAGAATCCTCACAAGGAAAGATCGGTCAACATGCTCCCGTCAATCCCAAGCGGAGAGGGAAGAACACCTTGGAGAGGGTCTTGACGTCTTGGCAAAGGGACACCGATGCCAAGGCCTTGTACAACGAGGGAGGCGCGATGCAAACTCCGACGAGGTGGTGACGATAGTCGATCCCCTTTGGTAGAAGGGGATGAGGCAAAACTAGAGATTCCATAAAGGGGTTTTTCTTTAGTCTATCATCTATGCCTAAGGGATACATGAGGGGGTGGGGGCTCTATTTATAGGCAAACCACAAGTTCAGGGGTAGTTTGGGCATAAAACTAGGGTTTGGTGCGAAATAGAGGGGTACATGGGCCAAGGGCCCAGCTATTGGCTCGCATGCCCATCACTTGGGCCGGACAGTCCGGGTCGGAGTGACCGGACAGTCCGGGGTAGCCGGACACTCGGGGTAGTGTCCGGGTAGTGTCTGAACTGGCCTTCTGAATGTCCACGCCAGGTTGGGGCTGGGGCAGGCCGGACACTCCGGCTGCGCCAGACTCTCCAGGGTGATGACGGCGGAGACTCTCGTTCTGGAGCTGGCTGCTCATGGACCATCTTCTTGGTTGACTTGGGGACTATCTTGCGGACTTGGCGTTGTGGATGTAGTAGCGTCCATAGGACGGGCTGCATCAGCTCCCCCCTTCAAAAAGAGTCGTCCTCGACTCTTCATGCTTATCCTAAGAAGATGATGTCGAGAGACCTTCTTGATCCTGGGGTTCACCATACAGTCGTCCTCGAGAAGCTTGATGTGGCAACTCTTCAATGTTCCTTCACCTTCCATGAAGCCTACAAAGCTCACAACAAAAGCGAAGCAACACTCAAAGAGTAGCCAGTTCATGAAGATTATAGCATGAGTCCTCAAGTAGAAGGAAGTCACCTTATGATATAGAGATAGCTCATTAAAGGATAGCCCTAGGTAACTCTCTTCGATTCGTCTTGTCAACTCTTTGTCCATAGAGGTTGACACGTATGCAATTGTACCTTCACACAACAAAGACCAAGCAACATATGTTTGTGTGTGATAGAGGAGCATGTCATTTGTGGCATGTCCATTCTTGTTCACAACACTATTAGCACAACTCAAGTATCGCAAACGAAATGCGTATGCAAGGTCAAAGTGCATGGAAGTTAATTAAACATCATCCAAATGTGGGAACTCAAAAACTCCATATAACATCTTAGTGTGGCACTCAAAGCAAGTGACTAAAATTTTGATCAACATCTTTGATGCAAAGCTAGGATAATTCGGCAAAAACACATGAGGAAGAATATCCAAAATAACATCATTATGTGTGCAAACCAGCCATTGGAAAGAACAATTGTTCAATATGTTGGATGCCATACACATATCCTCAAAAGCCAAAATCATGGGAGTATGAGTATCGCAAGCGGTAGCAAAAACAACATGTTTGCAAACAACCCATATGAAAGAGCAAGTGGTCCTTATGTTTGTTGCAACAACAATACGAGAGACTTGGAAGCTCTCATGACAATACATGCTCAAAATGGCATTATGGTTGCACACGAAACATCGAAAAGAGAAATTGTTCAACATTTTTGTGGCAATACACAAAGCATCCATATCCAAAAGCAATGAAACATGATTGTCACAAGGTGAAAGAATACCATTAACATGCTTGTAATCAAACCATAGGAAAGAGCAATTTGTCAACATGAAAGATGCAAAGCATGCAAAAGGTATCAGAGCTGGGTTCGATCTTGAACTCACGTGGGGGATGCTCTCTAGAGCTCTTTTTGTCAACTCGTGCTCAACCGAGGTTGACATTCTTGTGCGGGTACCTACACACATCATAGATAAAAGGAAGAACGTGTGTGCATGGTAGAGAAATACATCATCCATCATGACATATCTCTTCTTGTGCACATCACCATTAGTGTCAATCAAGGATGAAAAATATGCATGGTGAGTATGCAAGTGGGGAACATGCTTATCATGGCAATCATCAAAATCTCCAAAATTTGAGAAAGCTATGGGGGCCATCTCAATATAAACCATATGAGAATTATTGTTGCAAGCAAAACAAGTGAAAGAGCAATTGTTCAACTTATTGCAAGCAACGGGAGAGATTGTAAAACATTCATGACAAAGCATGGTTCGAGGGGTACCATTGGTAACATCATTGCAAGCAAAACATTGGAAAGAGCAATTGTTCAACAAAGTGCAAGCAATGATATCATCAATGTAAAGTTTAGAGCATGGCATGTCTATGGCAACGTCATCACATTCAAATAATTTCACATGCTCAACAATATGCAAAGGCAAAGTATCACATGGAAATAGCAATGAAGCATATGTGATATCACAAACATCATCCATAGCATGCCAATCATCACAAGTCATCATGTCCACTAGTGGGATCATGGCATCATCAACACCCGTATTCTTACCTTGTTCATACCTCTCATATGAGGTGGGTGTTGTGGTAGAATTGTCTCCATGTGGGCAACTTCTTCATCCAATATGGGGATGGCATCATCTTCATCCACCATGTACATCTTCTTGTTAGGAGGCATCATCATCTCCAAGCTTGGCGCTTCTTGATCCATGGAACCTAGCACAACATGAGGAAACACACTAGAGGTAGAGGGTAAGTCGTTAGAAATCAAAGTGGTCTCACATGACCTATCAACTACCACTCTCAAATCACTAGGTGTATCACTCATGCCCTCCAAGTGGAAGCACTCATTCTCACGTATGGTGGAGTCACTCATCTCACTCTTGTTTTCACTCAAGTGGGCTAAGTGGCTCTCGTACTCACATGGGATTGCATCATCACTCAAGCATGTCGGGGTAGGCTCGGTTCTCTCATCTCTATGCGCCTCCTTTGGTGAAGGGAAAATCCCATGCTCACCATTCTTGACCTTGTCGTTGCCATCTTGTGGTAGTGGTGGGAGTAGGCTCATGTTGTTATCGAGATCGGTGCTCGGATCGACTTCATCACATGTGTGGCCTTGGCTTCCTCCATCTTGAAGTGTACACTCTTGGCGTGAATCTTGATGGCATGGAGGAGAGCTTGCTCTTGGTGCCCTTTTGGTGGTGGCACGAGTAGTTGAAGGAGCCTTATGATGGTGTCGACGGAGGTCATTGGCGTGCCTTGCGAAAGGTTGATGTTGATGGCGCACTTGGTCATCCACATGACGCTCGCGATGATGCTCCTTATCCTTGGCACTCTTCTTGGTGAGGCGTTGTAATGAGCGCAAAGCATCATTAGTCTTGGCCATCATGCTCATGGTTTTGGTGAAGTTGTTGTCCATGTCGCTCTTGAATTTGTTGAGGGAGCTTTCGAACTTGTCCATGTGATAGTGGACCTTGGCGCTCTCAAGGTGGAGGCTCCCTCTTGGTCGATGCGACTTGAGGAGCTTATCGTTGTCGTGCTTAAAGTTGTCCATGCTTGGGGAGTTATTGTTGTTGTAGAACTCCATCTCACCCAAGCATGTGGAGCTATTGTCGGTGTAGTGCTCCATCATGTCATCCATGCTTGTGGAGGCATATGCATGGTGGCTCATCGTGGATTCTTCATAGAAATCATCCTCGGTTCCGGAGTCCCTAGACATGTTTCACAAGACCAAGTGGTGTATATGGAAGTGGTAGGGGGTTAGGAAAGCAACGTTAAACCTTACTTTACCTTGGAAGATAGTATCGTGCAAGTGGCAACACTTGAGAGCAATCAAAACCAAGCAAAGTGAAGTTCACGCGGAACACCAAAACCAACTAACCACTAAAAAACACACACACAAAGCTTATGGAGGATAGGTATGGAAGGTGGCATGTCAAGAACCAATCCGAAATCAAGATGTTGTAATGGCAAGTAAAGAACCACGATGATCACAAAGCAAAACGAGTCAATCCACAAGAAGGAATATATACAAGGAAACACACACGGTGGGATAAATGGGACTTGTGCGACGGAGAAAGTGAGCTAAGAACCAAATGATTACCTAGCGAAGACTATAAGCTCGTGTCGCACAAGTGCAAGGAGAGACGCTAGTTTGATTGCACTAAATTGGTGGGCTACAAGATATGCACAATAAGTACCACCTATTTGGTGTTCATCGAGCTTGCGCTTCCTATTCTATGAGGCACTTGTTTCTTTCTTTCTCTTTTTCTTCTTTTTCTTTTTCTATTTTTTTCTTTTTCTTTCTTTTTTTTCACTTGCCTCTTCCTTGTGCCAACAACTATACAATATAACTATATGAGATAGCGCGCTCACAACTTTTGCTCGGAATTCTACAAGGTATCAAATGTGCATAGCCCAAGCAATCATAGGAGGAACTATTCTCAATATGTGTTTGTTGAACGCAAAGATAGTGTGGCTCACAAAGGGATGGAAGTGGGGAGAAGTCGTGGAATTTTTATACCTTTCGTCGCCGATCTTCACCCTTTATTGGTGGATTCCGCCTTGCTCATGGAATTTGTATGGAGTAGATAGCATGAACTATGGATATGATGATGTAGAGCTCTTTCTCCTCTTCAAAACGAGCTAAAGAACACCAAAATCTGAGTTCGTATGCAAAAGTTATGCTCAAAACCGTGAAGCAGATTTTTCTGTCAACAGGGGGCGGGCTGTCCGGTCCGCGTAGGCCGGACAGTCCGGCCGGGCCGGATATTCCGGTCCATTTATGCCGGAAACTTCGGTGGGGCGGATAGTCCTGTCCGTTTTGGCCGGACAGTCCGGTCCGGTCGAACCAGAACTTCCAGAACACGAACTGGACGAGTTTTGGCGGAAAAACTGGGACCAAAACCTCAAATTGATGGGGGAAATCAAGGAATTAGGCTATGGAAACGCAGGGGAAGGTAGATTAACAAGTTTAGCAAGTAATCCGTGGATCAAAACCTACCAAAACGCACTCAAATCACAGATCAATCCAAAACACGAAATTGGGGCTATTTTTGGGGATTTTTGAATTTATGGGGGAAAAGACCAAATCGAGGAGAAATCCTTGGCAACCAAAAGCTGCTAATACCAGATGATGAGGGCAAACCTCTAGGGTGGCCCGATCTTCACGGATCTCGTGGTCAAATCAATTGGAAAGCGAGGGGAAAGGGAGAAGGTAGCGGAAGCGGACGCACACCTCGCGAAGAACACGATGAACACACGCAAAACACACACGATACAAGGCCGATTGGTCTCACCAGTGGCCACCGGTCCGATAGAATCCACGCAAGGAAAGATCGGTCAACGTGCTCCCGTCAATCCCAAGCGGAGAGGGAAGAACACCTTGGAGAGGGTCTTGACGTCTTGGCAAAGGGACACCGATGCCAAGGCCTTGTACAACAAGGGAGGCGCGATGCAAACTCCGACGAGGTGGTGACGATAGTCGATCCCCTTTGGTAGAAGGGGATGAGGCAAAACTTGAGATTCCACAAAGGGGTTTTTCTTTAGTCTATCATCTATGCCTAAGGGATACATGAGGGGTTGGGGGCTCTATTTATAGGCCAACCACAAGTTCAGGGGTAGTTTGGGCATAAAACTAGGGTTTGGTGTGAAATAGAGGGGTACATGGGCCAAGGGCCCAGCTATTGGCTCGTAGGCCCATCACTTGGGTAGCCGGACACTCCGGGTAGTGTCTGGGTAGTGTCCGAACTGGCCTTCTGAATGTCCACGCCAGGTTGGGGCTGGGGCAGGCCGGACACTCCGGCCGAGTCGGGCCGGACACACCGGCTGGATTCGGGCGGACTCTCCGGGGTGATGACGGCGGAGACTCTCATTCTGGAGCTGGCTGCTCATGGTCCATCTTCTTGGTTGACTTGGGGACGATCTTGGGGACTTGGCGTTGTGGATGTAGTAGCGTCCGCAGGACGGGTTGCATCAGTTGGAGCATCTTCAGTAGGCGTAATTGTAGGGATGTCCTACTCATCTCCCCCTTCAAAAGGCGTTGACCTCGACGCTCCAAGGTCTTCTCCATCATATGGTGATAAATCAGCAATGCTGAAGCCGTTGCTAACTCCACCAAACTCCTCAATTGGTATATCAATCGAGTAGGCATCACGCCTCATCTTGGGCCAATAAAAGTGATCAGCGAGCATGATCAATGTCTTCTCACGCCCAAAGTGACCCAGCAAACCACCAGCATGTGATTCCTGCACGAAGAACAAACGCAACGACGATTCTGGAATACATAGTTTGTTAGCTCTAAACAAATATCCATCATGAATATGATACTTATCCCATGCGGTTTTAAGAGCACACAAACGATATGGTTCAGCAAAATCATGGTTAGTTGCATAAAGTGCACAAACACTCTCTAATCCAGAAATTTGAACATCAAGATTGGTTAATAGCATGTTCTTCCTAGAAAAAGCATCAACAACTACATTTTCCTTTCCCTTCTTATACTTAATGATGTAAGGAAAAGATTCAATAAACTCAACCCATTTAGGTAATCTTCTATGCAAGTTTGATTGAGCTTTAAAATACTTCAATGCTTCATGATCAGAATGTATGATAAATTCTTTTGGCCACAAATAATGTTGCCAAACTTCAAGAACTCTAACAAGTGCATACAATTCTTTATCATAAATAGGATAGTTCAGTCTAGCACCAGTAAGTTTCTCAGAAAAATATGCTATAGGGCGACCCTCTTGCATAAAAACGCCACCAATACGTATACCACTAGCATCACATTCAACTTCAAATTGCTTCGAAAAATCAGGTAATGCAAGTAATGGTGCAGATGTAAGCAAAAATTTTAATGTATCAAACACAATATCTTGGGCCGCGCCCGATAGAAATGGCAGACCTTTGTTAGTCAAGTCATTCAATGGTGCAACTGCTAAAATCCTTCACAAAGCGCCTATAGAAACCAGCTAAGCCATGGAAACTACGCACTTGACTCACATTCATGGGAATAGGCCAATTCTGAATTGATTCAATTTTAGATTAATCTACTTCTACCCCATGCTTAGATACAACATATCCCAGAAATATAACCTTATTGTTTGCAAATGTGCACTTATCAAGATTAGCATACAATTTGTTATCAAGCAACACTTGCAAAACTTGTTGGATATGGTTACAATGTTCAGTTTCATTATGGCTATATATAACTATATCATCGAAATAAACAACCACAAAGCGACCAATAAATTCTCTCAAAACATGATTCATTAACCTCATGAAAGTACTAGGTGCATTAGTAAGACCAAACGGTATGACTAACCACTCATACAACCCAAATATTTTTTTGAAAGCAGTTTTCCATTCGTCCCCTTCTTTCATTCTTATTTGATGGTATCCACTATGCAAATTAATCTTAGAGAAAATAGCAGCACCACTCAATTCATCTAGCATATACTCTAAGCGTGGAATAGGATGCGATATCGAATAGTGATGTTATTAATAGCTCTACAATCTACACACATGCGCCATGTACCATCTTTATTAGGCACTAAAATAACAGGAACAACACAAGGGCTAAGAGAAACACGAATGTACCCTTTATCCAGCAACACATGTACTTGTCTCTGTATCTCCTTTGTTTTTTCTGGGTTGGTTCTATAGGGTGCATGGTTTGGTAATGTGGCGCCAGGTATCAAATCGATGGGATGCTCAATGCCACGCAATGGAGGCAGTCCTGTAGGCACATCGTCGGGAAACACATCGCCAAATCCCTGCAAAATAGTAGATACACCAAAATAAATAGGGGTCATGTCGTTAGAAACCAAGACCTCACCCTTATACATGAGCATAAGAGGCATGGCTGTAGGATCCTCACGAAACTCTCTCATATCTTCCTTGGTGGCTAATATCAAAAGATTAGGCACTCTCTCACTTTTCGTTATATCACTCTTTTTGGGCTTAGTTACATTATTCACAACTGCAACAATATCTTTCCTATCTATAGATGCATCCTTCAAGTTCACTTCTATCTTGTGACGAGATTCAGTCATTATCTGTTGTGGTGTCATTGGCTGCATATTAATTTTCTTGCCCTTGAACTCCAAGTGATAGGTATTGGCTCGGCCATTGTGTTGCACATGGCAATCATAAAGCCAAGGCCGACCCAATAATATATGGCATACAGTCATAGGATCCACATCAAAATCAATAGAATCCTTATATGGCCCTATTTCAAATTCAGACGTACCGTATGATTTACCCTCATCTCACCATTGTCACTCAACCATTGTATGTAGTATGGCTTGGGATGAGGTAAATAAGTCAAATTCAGCTTGGCACATAACTCCTTGCTTGCAAGATTTCTGCAGCTATCCATCAATGATTACTTTGCAAGCTTTGTTAGGACCAACTAGTGCTTTTGTTTGGAACAAGTTGCAGTGCTGTGAATCAACAATAGGCTGCACACTAAGTATACGTGGAGACACCACAATGGTTGGCGCATGCTCAGGGAAAGCGTCCAGACCTTCCTCGCTGTTATAACCATTGTCATTAGCACAATTAGGATCAACTTCATCTCCACTTTCATAGTCACCTTGTTCATTGACAAACATAACCTTCCGGTTTGGACAATCTCGCTTGTAGTGACCTCTACCTCCACAAGTATGGAACTCCACATCACGAGTACAAGTAGTTGCCATATTGGAACCCAAGCTAGCAGTAGGAGCAACAGGTTTCTTTGCATTGGAACCATAGGATGGCCGCGGTGTAGGCTTGGCCGAAGATGGGAAGGGTGGCTAGCAGTTGTTACAGGTGACACCATAGGAGGTGGCGGTCTAGTCCTTGCTCAAAAACGACTGGTAGAAGGATACCTTGCACGTTCCTTTGCCTCTTCAGCTAGTTGTGATTCGGCCTCTCTTGCATGATGCAACAACTCATTTATAGTCTCGTACTTGTGATGATGAACAATACTTTTGACGGGTAGCTTCAGAATGTTGAGGAATCTCTGCACAGTCATCTCAAGAGATTCACGGACTCGAGCATGCTGCATAAGCATCTCCATCTCTATGTAGTACTCATCAACAAACATGGTTCCTTGCTCAATTGTGTCAACTTGTCAAAAACTAAACGCAAATAGTTAGTCGGCACAAAATGATCCTTCATGATGCGCTTCATCTCTCTCCAAGTGATCATAGGAAGGTCATTATCGTCTCTTCTATTTTTCACAATGGCATCCCACCAACGTAAGGCATATCCATCAAATTCTAACACTGCAAGCTTTACTTTCTTTTCTTCTGTGTACTCATACAAACGCCACAGCTTCTCAATCTTCAACTCCCATGTGAGATAACCTTCAGGATCAAGTGAACCATCAAACTTGGGAATTGAAAATTTTGGCTTGCCCAAACCATCATCAACGGCTTCGTTAGTTACACGCTAAGCACGCCCAATAGGAGCCTATCCGCGTGCATCTACAGGTGCAGGGGGATTAACACATCCCCTGCCAAGATTTGGGGCAGCACCAGCAACACTTCCTTCAGCATCTTCTTCAACGACAACAAGTGGTTGTTGCTGCCGTTGCTCAAGTGCTATTGTCAAAGGATCAATAGAATGCTGCAAAGCTGCAACATTGGTATTGATAGTCGTCACTTGTGTTTGAACGTTAGTGACCGCCTCTTCATTTTCTCCTAAGGCCACTTGCACGTCCTGAATATTCTTGTCAATGACATCTGTCGTGTTAGTAAACACACGTGTCAAATGAGATTTCAATGCTTCATATTCTCGCCAAGTAACAAGATCTTCATCTTTCTTTTTCTGCGACACAACATCATCATCACTAAGAGACATGATTAGTAGGTTAGTGCAAAAATCTAAATCTGTTGGGTGGAACACTCACAACTGACAAGAAGAAGATCTTACCGTTCCAAGGTGAATAGAGATGCTTTACCAATTAGAAATCAAAGACTTATGCACTGATGTGATGAAGTAAATAGCAAGGGTATGGAGAATGATCACAGGACACACAGGTTATTTATGGTGGAGATCGAGGTATGGTATCCTAACTAGACCGCAAACAAGTCCTAGTGTTGATCGTACAAAACCCAAGAAACACACACGTGGAGATAAACGTGGCAATACAACTATGAAGGGTGTTGCACTGCTCTGGAGAGATACTAGCAAAGCTCAAAGTAAACAGGCAAAAGATTGCTCAATCTACCGGTGCACAAAGATATCACTAGGCCTCTTGCTCAATTCTCCTTCTCTTTCTATTTTTATTTTGTATTGATTCTTTCTCTTTTTGCTTTTTCTTTTGCTACATTCTCTTCTTTTTTAAAATATGTATCACACTATGATCACGGCCAAATTATAATGTATAGCACCAAATACCTAAGAGCAGCGTGTAAGAGCGGAAACTAGTCTCAATGGGCAAGTTCCTAACACATATATATAGATTGGCTGTAGATATGGTTTGAAAAATATACAAGATCACCAAGTGTATATATGTACCACGGTAGAAAAATAGGTCAAGATTGTGCCACGGCAGGCAGCACGTACCGCGGCAGCAAACTGGGCAAAAAACATGCCGCGGCAGAACACAGGCAGCAGCTGGCGCACGACAGGGAAAAGATGGAAATCATGCTACGACAGGACTTTGATCCGCGGCAGACACGGACTCGTGGCAGAGACACAACTGGCTTCTATGCCGCGGTAGAGAAACAGCTGGCTTCTGTGCCGTGGCAGAGTCGGCTCTGATTTTTTTTCAATTCCGACTCGGCCAAGAGGTGATAACCAAGACTCTTTGCTTGGATCGGATCTGACTTGGTGGTGGCGGAAACAATTGATGGAGAAACACATATGAACAACTAGGTCGAAACAATGAAAAGTGAACCTAGACTCCTACGGATTACTATAGATCGGATCTACGAGATAGACGATCAGCGACTAAAACTTGAAAACATTGCAATCTAGGCTATGGCCAATCTTTTTGTGTGGCTTTTTCTATATAGGACAAAAAGTAATCTAATCTATGGATGGATTGTGGATTGCTCACCGAGTAAACGAGGAAATCTGATACCAAGATGATACGGGGTGGCCCGATCTACTCAGCAAGCAGTTGGCGATGATGATAATGGTGGATAGATAACTAGCATGTAGCTATGAACTCTCCTGCTCGAACCCTGATGCCAATGCAACAACTCTTGAACCCTGTGGGATATTCACAATACCACGCTCTTGCGCACGTAGCCGTCGACCATGAACGGTAGTTTTCAATCTACTAAATCCCAATGGAACAACAGATCACACTCAATTGCAGTAGTATTTCGATCACAGGTAATTCTAGAGGTTCTAATAAGAAACAACTCCAAAATAATTTTAACATGGTCTAAACCCTAATCGATGTGGCGCCCCATCTATTTAAGGGACTAGGGGCCAGCAGCTAACACGAGAAAACATGCATGGTTGAACCTAACCTAGATACAAACCGACCCATAGTGGGTTCGGTCCAAGGCACACATGTCGGTTCTGCCGTGACAGACTTTGTGGCAGTTTCTGGGCCGCGGTAGCCTGCTGTGGCAGAGAATTAAGCTGCTGTTGGGCCACGACAGCCTGTCGTGGCAGAGATCAGTGGCTTTTCTCTGTCTCGGCAGAGATCTTCCACCAAGTGTTGATCTCCACTCTTATCAGCTCCTTGTGCTTCCTCCCTCTCCTCCCTCGCACGTTCTTCATTGATCAACTCGCCATGCTCCATATGCTTTAGCTCCTCGCTCCGTGCTACGCCTTCTTCACCCATGTACCTGATCATACAATAGCACAAAGACTTAGGTAGTATAAAATTCTCATTAGTTAAAACATCAGGTTCATTAAGAAACAAGTTCACCTATTGTTCTAGTAGCTTAGCACAAGCTCTTGTAATAGGTCCAATCCTAATCTCATTGGACTAATTTCGTTCTTAGCAGCAACTGGAACATCTTCATTAGCAATTGGAGAAGGTGTAAGTATAGGGATGTCCTCATTGTTGGAAATATGCCCTAGAGACAAATAATAATAAGGATTGTTATCATATTTCATAAAGTTTATGATTAAGTTTTATATCATGCTATAACTGTATTGAGAGGAAACATCAATACACGTGTGATATATAAACAACCAGGGGTTCCCAGTGAAACTCTAGTCACTGGTTCATTGGTCAACAGATGATCAAGTTTCCTGATCATGTGGCATTAATGCCAGTTGGAAATGGAGTTAACTCATTCTGAGAATGAGATGATGAACCAATACCCAACCTAAACATCATGACCGGATCATTTCACGAAGTTCAAGTTACGATGATTAGAAATGGATCCTCGTAGACTATTCCTTAGACCGTGAGGCTATATCAATCACTGTCTCCCGAGACTTCTCAGATAGCATCAAACGTCACTTGGTAATACACTGACAATAAAGGTGTGTTTAGGTATTCGGAGGAACCGTAGAGGCAATATATGCCAAGAGCAGGATTTGTCCGTCCAAGTGACGGAAAGATACTCAGGGGCCCACTCGGAGAAGTTATATCCAATAGTTGCACACGTGTGATTTGATCACAGGGATATCACTTGTCGAACGAGTCAAGTATCATTGTTCAGTAAAGAGATTGAACACGACATGGTGATGTCATTGATCAGATCTCGGGGAATGCGAGTGTCGAGAGACAAAGGGAATAAGACACGACTATCCTGGTTCAAACAACGAAAGATCTTCGTGGAATGCATAGGGGTCACATGGCCATCCAGGTCCCTCTGTCGATCATTGGTCCGGGAGTGTCCCGACCATGTCTGGAGTGTTCCAGAACTGTGGGGTATCACGCTTAGGGGTTTGATGATGCTTAGAGAGTGTTTATAGGATCGGTAGAATCACAGAAGAAGAGTAGAGAGAAAACCGGAAGGGTTTCGGTAAGTCCGGAGGATGTCTGGAGTGGAGGTGGAAGGTGTTCCATAGCCATGGAGATTGAATAATATGTGAATGAATGTTAAATATTGATTTAATCATTCATAATTAATTAATAAATATAAACTCAACTTAAAAGGTCAAAGGGCTTAATGGGCCAATTTTCGGAGGGGAAAGGGCCCAAGAGGGGACTACACCCCTAGGAGAGGCCTAGGGGTTGGCCGGCGGCCCTAATGGGCCTGCCCCACATGGGGAGAATATCATTTTGCGGCCCGAAAGTTGAGGAGCCCAGGAAACACGGTACCCGAGTTGATTTTAATCACCGCGATTCGAAAAGTTGGGGCGCCAATTGCTGAGAGGGGTGTTTCGAGTGAATGATGGCCAAACCCAATATTTTAAAATCGTGCCCGTTAAGTCAGGATATTCCGTTACACTAGTTCCTATTGTGCCCCTTCTTCGCCGGTCACTCTTCTTAGCCACCCTGCATGTGTCGTACGGGCAAATCCATTACTGTACTTTCCTAACTATCGACACTGAATCTGGCTGCGGCGGCGGCGGTCCCTTTTCTTCCCTTCCCCGACCCTGAATCTGCCGGCGGTGGAGGACCTTTTTTCTCCCTCCCTCGACACTAAATCCAATGGCGACAGCCCAACATGTCTTTCAAGGCGAAGGTTGTAGCTATGTCGCCGACTGATTTGGGTCCGTTGGGGCCAAAGTCTGGGATCAATGCAAAGCAGCGGCGAGGTCTTCAGCCCCGGTTAGCGAGGAGGTCAGCAAGGATTCTGCTCCCAAGGTACCTACGAGCAGCGGGTTGAAGAGAAAAGCAAGGTCGATGGTGGATTGTTCGGCTCCGGTGGGCGGATGCGGCATCTAGATCTCAAAGAAAAAAACCCGGGAGAAGAGCGAGAGGTGAATTTTTCTTATCTGTGCCTTATCTTACAAGTAGATTAGTTACGGCATAATAGAATCGAATGAATTGAAAAGTTCCCCTTTTTAATAAAATTAGGCACATCTTTGATACAAGGACCTATATGAGTTCACAGTTCATGTTCGCCAGTACACTTCAAACTTGATTTTGATTGTGAGAGGGTTGTGTTCGGGCAAGATGTGCATCTTCTTATGAATTGCAAAGAGGTTGTGTTTGTGTCGCAGCTGGTAGATATGCTTGCCGCTAGGATCCCTGGGGTTCTAGACAGAGGACAAAATTGGTGTGGCGCAACATGAATGATACCTCTCAGCAAATTGAGCACTTCCATGAGCTTCAGATGGTTTGGGAGTGTTGTGAAGTTGATCATAAGGTGAAAGTTGAAGCGATGATTGATGATATGTATGCAGATGCTGGAGATCTTGCTGCCAGAGGTGGATTCATAGAGAATACGGACCAATAGATGCTGATTGAGATAAGTTTAGTATACGCATAGAGGTGGATTCATACATGGCAAAACTTGATGAGGGAGTTAATAAGCCATTTTCATCATGTACTATGGAGATCACTGTCGATTCCAAATACATAACTCTTGATGAAATGATAGAGATGATCGGTAAGAAAATCAGTATTGGCCCTACGCAGATGGCACAAATCCGGTGGTGGCATCATAAGAAGCAACAATTCATAGATGTTTTGGATACTGGAGATATTATGCAGATTATGAAACGAAAGAAGCGAACCAGGAAGGTGTTCTTCCTTGATACCATTTCTGATGTTGTTGAACAGGTTATAGTGGACGTAGAGGCCCCTGTAGTGGCTGAACATGATGAGGTGGTCGACGTTGATGAGATCTGATGAGAGCTGCTACCCTAGGCTTGTCATATGGACCGCGGGGTTCCCCTGCCTGTATTTGTAACATTGACTGTTGTTGCATTTAGAGCGTGTTTCTGTGATTATGTTTGTTGAGAGATTGCGATATAATGTTGTGCGGGCTGTTGAGATTTTCGGACATGTCACTCACTGAAACCATCATTGTTGTAATAAGACATAAGTACATTGTAATTGACATGATTATGTTTCTTAATATGACGTACCGTACTTGTTTCTGTTATTATGTTTGTTGGGACATTGTAATGTAATGTTTTGTGAAACCATGACTGGACAAGTGATGTGTAAATACATTGTAGTTGACATGATTATGTTTCTTGAGATGATGTACTGTACTTGTTTCTGTTATTTTGTTTGTTGAGAGATTGTAATGTAATGTTTTGTGAAACCATGACTGGACAAGTGATGCATAAGTACCTTGTAGTCGACATGATTTTGTTTCTCGAGTTGATATAATATACTTGTTTTTGTGATTATGTTTGTTGAGAGATTGTGGTGTGATGTTTTGTGAAACCATGACTGGACAAGTGATGCGTAAGTACCTTGTAGTCGACATGATTTTGTTTCTTTAGTTGATGTAATATACTTGTTTCTGTGATTATGTTTGTTGAGAGATTGTAATGTAATGTTTTGTGAAACCATGACTGAACAAGTGATGCATAAGTACCTTATAGTTGACATGATTTTGTTTCTTTATATGATGTAATATACTAGTATGTTTTCGTTAGGCAATGAAATTGGGATGGAGGGAGTACAGGTTTAATATTTGAAATAAGAATGTATGAAGAGAATCCATATTAGGCAGGAGACAATAATCCAGGGAAAGGGCATGGTATCCATTAAACTATTGTAACATCCCAATTTAGTCATTGTTGCAGTGGTAGAAGGGCTTCTCTCTCTCTCTCTCTCTCTCTCTCTCTCTCTCCTCACTGACAACGACGCCGTCACTGGCAATGACGCATTCTCCATGTTGTCCTAGAACGATGAGGACGACCAATCAAGCAGCGACAGCCTTCTCTCCGACATCGAGTATTCCTCCCGCAATGTGAGTTCCTCTGTTTTCTTATGCTAGGGTTAGGCAATGGTAAATCTCTCGATCTGAGCTCCATATGTGCATGCAATCGTGTTCAATTCCAGCTTTGCATTTACCTATAGGTACCACGGACGATCTAGGACTCTAAATGGGAGGGCCTAGATCATGATGGAGAAGTGCCATGTGACCATGGGCTAAAACTGAGGAGATATGTTGCATTCGAAGGCTGTAACACTAGGAGAAGGTTTTTGGGCTATACAAATCAGGTTTGTTTATATTATGTGCAATGGTGACATGAAGAAAAATGTATCGTGTATGTTCATAACACTATAGTGTGTGTTTCTAGGTTGGCCCAGTGTGTAAAGTAGTAGAGTGGGTGGATCTTGAGTGGCCAGATGCACTTAAGAAATGTTTGGCTCAGTTATGGAGGAATGTTCGTTTGCATTACCAAACTTCCCGGGCGAGTGCACCGCGGTACCCGAGTTATCATCAATCGCGCGGAGGGGCCGTAGTAGAATCGCCAATTGTCCACAAGGGACAAATGGGGGTGAATACAAATCTAACAGCCAAACGGTCGTTTGAACCAGACGAAAAACGGTTGAACTGAAATACCGTTGTTAGGTCAACTCTTCTTGGCCCGCCATGTCAGTATTCCCCGTTATCTTTTGCGGTCGTGGACTAGCTTACCCCTGCGTGGACTAGATCCCTGAGTGGACCAGATCTATTTGTTTGCTCTGCTCTGGTCTTCTCCCCCGCTCCCCTCCCCATAACATTTGGTCAGCTCCGGCTGCTCGTCTCAGATCGGAGCTCACACTTGCTCTAATTTGCATCCCCGCCATGTCCGGTCAACCTCCCACGCCTCTAATCGAAGCTCGCAGCCGTCGTTGTCGCATCATCCGCCGTATCAGAGCTTCGTGTCCCCGGACTAATATCTCGCCTCTGGCAAGTCCTTCTCGCATGGTGGAGCGCGTCCCGTCGGGCGATCTAGGCCGGCGACCGGCCTCGGGAAGTTGCGTGCTGCCGCATCCCAGGCATGGTAGCCCTGGCACAGCAGTTCAACGACCATGCTCTCATGACCACCGTGTTGGGCGTCCGTCCCGCCGTGTCGCTGACAGAGTTGCTATCGGCTTTCAGGTCTCGTTTTGGGATCAGACGAAATGAGGTCAAGAGTGAGGTATGCGCGCCACCATTCGATTTTTTCGTTCGGTTCGAGCACAGCTCAGACACCGAGCGTGTTCTGCATTCTTCCTGTTCTTTCGAGTGCTGCGGGGAGAAAATGAGCTTCATGCATTGGCATCGCGCCTATGGGTGGGACGATCGCTTGGGGCAGCTTCGTTTCTTCTCCAAACTTGGCTTTGACGGCCTCCCATTGGATGCTTGGGAGCCGGAGGCCCTCAAGCAGGTCGTCAGTAGCCTTGGCAGCGAGCTGGTGGAAATCGTGCCACCGAGCGACAGATTGGTCATTGAGGTAAAGGCGTGGCTGAAAGATCCTGACGCCGTTCCTAAGATGTACGAGGTGCAGATTCCAAACAGGGCAGGGCGATAGCTTTGCTGGAAGCACCCGGTCATCATCCACCTGGAGGAGGTTCTGGAATCGGTACATGGCATTCAGGGCCCCGAAGAGGCTGCCAAAAAGCATCCTTGTCGCCTGCAGTGTTGGCCTGGAAGGATCGATGACACAGGACCACCACCGTTTTGCGACGGCGCACACAGTTTCGGTGGGGGAATTGGGCTTGGACGAGCTGGTGGTTCTGATTTCCCTCGAGTGAAGACAGAGCTCTAGTGAATTACCATGGTATGTGTGGCTGATGAATTTGTAGTATGGAGAGCGTAGCAGGAAGTTAGCATCGACTAAAAATGTGTAATATCTTGAATCGATGTAGTACGTGTGTGTAATAGTTTGAAGTAGTATGTGTGTGTAATAGTTTGAATCGATGTAGTATGTGTGGGTAATGAATTTGATGTAGTGTGTGTGTAATAGTTTGAATCGATGTAGTTGAACACCGTGGTTTATAATTTCTGTGAATAACCAAGGACAACCTCATTAAAAGAGGGTGGTCTGGCAATGAGCAATGTCAATTCTGTGGATGCCAGGAAAATGTAGTCCATCTCCTCTTCAAGTACAAGGTAGCTATATTTGTAACATGTTGAACTGCAGGACCATTTTGCAGACAACACAAGACAAAGGAAAAATGGTTTACAGCACAGACAGCAGACGCAAAATCTATAGTCCGGGATAAAAAATGCTAGTTAACTGGATTTAACCACGACTAGTAATTGAAGGAAATAGATACTTGATAGTATTTTCTTACAACAGTAGTACTTCCATACAAAAGGGTCTTATACCTGCACAAAAGTGGGCTAAACTTCCTACTAGTTTATAGAACAATTCGTCATCATTTCATCTACAAAAGCATTCTTCAGTCTGAACTTAACTATTCTACACTAAAGAAACTACAGATCTCCACCAAAAAAGTTGGCTAGCCAATTGCCTTGAGAGGACATAAGTTCTTTGATCATTTAACCCAAACTGATCTATTGCCTTCCCACCAAACTACAAGAAATCTGCATCGTTCTACACGAGCGATTTGCGTCCGCCAGTCCTGGTTTAGTTGGACCATCCGCGCAGCCGCAACGATTTCTTCGAAACTGAAATTCGGCATCTCCTTCTTGGGATCGTAGGTCCGTGTGTACTCGAACCTGAATTCCGGCGCTGAGCTGATGCCCGCAGCCGGCTCCGGCTATCGAACAATCCAGCATGCTGAGTGTAGACGCTTGGTCGCCGCCACGGTATGGCCTTCGATGGTGCTTAGGATGGAGCGTCTTTGCCGCAGACGGCGTGTTCCCAGCCTCCCCCACTGCAGTAAGGTAGCCTGTGCCGAAGCATGGACACGAGAGTTCCTAGACCTTGGTGCTGCCCTATTCGAGGGTGTGTACCCTCGGCGGCATGCTCTCGTGAACGATTTGATACGTACCTTGTTCCCACTCCCTAGAGCATGCCGTAATGCCGCCGCGTGATTTCTCCACATTGCTATCTTGGCCCTGCTTGCTGCATCTGGCGCCGACGACGTTGTCGTCGCCGCCACGGCCGATTTGACACATTCGGGGAAATCATCCGCCTGGCAGGGCAATGGGAGACCGGCCTTGAAGTAGAGCTTCATGGCCTGCCTTAGAGGGGCTAAATACCCCAGTTTCGGCGGCTGTCGTGGCGGCGATGGCGGCTACTTAGGCGGGGCCATGTTACCCTAGGTGGTGCGGCGCGGAGGAGCTGCGCAAGGTGAACTGTGGTTTGTCGGAGAAGGGGAGTGAAAGACTGACAGTAGGTTTGGACTACGGTCATGCGTGAAAATAACCATCTCACATTTCCTTAGAGGGTAATAATTCGACACTCGTTGCATTAACCGCTCAATCTTTATTTCCCTTCTCAGCATAAGAGTGCGAACGTATTAAAAAGATCGGTCGTGGCTATCCACCTCATCGGGCAATGTACTAGGACAGGTAGGAGACCGGGTTTCATTTTAGAAATGTTGACGACTGTGCCCTTATGTTTATACGATATTATTTCTATGCCACCATGTACCGTCGATTGTAGCAACACCATCAGAAACAGGGGATGACAACGTGGTGTGTTTTATCTTTTTAAAGGGCATCAGAAACAGGGGATGCCGACGTGGCATGTTTTCTGACTGGCGGGCCTCCCTCCTCCACCTTCGACAGCGCGCATCCCAGGTTCGAGGGCTGGCGCCGCCCACCAACACATTATTGTGCAATTTTCCATGTGGAACCTGAATTCCGGCGCTGAGCTGATGCTCGCCGCCGGCTCCAGCTGTCGAACACAGAGAATTCTGAAAGAAGCTACTAAAAATAAATACTTTGAATTCTAAAAGTACTAAAATTAAATACATTACAATTTTGTCTGAAAGGTAATACGCATACTGCTGATCGAAATAATATAAATACAATACAAATTTCTACTTCGAAAAATAGACCTAAAAATGCTAGCAAATAACCTAGGATGAATATAGGATTCATTCTCCCCTATATATTTCGTCGGCGGCGGCTCCCGCGTGTTGCAACACATGTTCAGAGAACTCTCTCCGTCTGTAATGTGCTGCCAGTATCTCGTCTAGAGGATATGGCCTTGGTGTATGTTCCAGACTTAAGCCATGCATTACCATTGTTGGTTCCTCTTCCCAGGCTTGAACCTCATGATCGTATAGTCTGATATAATTCATGTAGTTTATGCAACTGGGTTTGACTGTGGGGTGTAACCTGGTGTCAATGGAGATAGACCGATTGTAATCAACAAAGAGGGCACGACTTCCAATGTCACCAATGGCCTCGAGAGAGCGGTTCTCCGTGTCCACCTGGTACAACACCGGTTGCCCTTTGGTGAAATCCCCGTTCAACACAAGAAGCAGATCACCATCTGACTCCACAAGGTAAAATTTGTAAGTTCCACGTACCTGTTCAAAACTGGGGCTGAAATTATTTTGGCCATCGTGTCAGTGCTCGCGCGCTTCTCTAACTGGATGTTGGTCGACAAGATGTCTCCATTATCAAGTAATGGATATACTTCCCCTCGGAATACCGTCATGCAGTCTAAAAGTGTACCAGGAGGTGGCGAATACAATCCTTCTCCAAATGATTCATTGATTTGCCCCATTGGGGGTGCTCTCATCGGCCCATGCAATATGATCTGGATAATCAGTGCAAACGAATACCATCGTCGGGGACTTCGTCACGATGACAGATTGCAGAAGCTCAGATGGTATGTGTGCTTGAAACTCAGTGTTAGACTTATGAGTGATTGGGTTCAGAAGCCGAATCTGGTACGACTCCACCCTCTGAGCAAGCACGATGACGCCACGAGAAACACCGACGAAGTAGAATCTTTTGGAAGAAGAGGGCATCAGTTAGCACTAAGATGTTTACAATAGAAAATACCAATAAATGAATGTTATATATATATCGGATGTGAATGTGAACCTGCGATGGACGTCCATTAGATTTATCCTGAAGCAACAACCAATGGCGAGGTTGAGGAAGGTGAAGTGGCCAACGTCTGGAAGTGTGTGAGCTATCATGATCCAGTTGTTGAGATGGAATTCGGGCACCTTTAAAGTGCAGCGCCAATCGGTGCAGACTTCCCGACATGCAGCATAGGTGTCGATGTACACCTCTTTCTCTAGCAAGTAGTCGGCGATCTTGTGAAGTGGGTCGGCTGGGAGATCGGACCAGTTCCTCTTTATCCAGCTACTGGCCATGGCTTACGTGCAGGAATGTTTTGATCGAGGAAGAAATAAGAACTACAACTGCAAGGAGAAGAAGAAGAGGAGAACAGACGAGGGAGATGAAGCAGAACTGCCACTGTGAGGAGACGAGGGAGAAGAAGCGGAACTGCCACTTCAAGTTTGGATCAACGGGCTTTTTTTCGTAACTAGCGCGTGAACCAGCCATGCACTACATACAAGTTTTGATCAAACAGACTGACATGTGGGACCTGCAAAAAAATTCCATGAAGTGCTACCGCGCATAGTGCGCTGACAGGTGGCATGTTTTCTGACTGGTGGGCCCACCTCCTCCACCTTTGACGGCACGCGTCCTAGGTTCGAGGGCTGGTGCCACCCACCAACACATTATTATGCAATTTTCCATGCTTTGTCTCAACCAGCTCCGCTCCGCTCCTCTGCTCCTGCCGCCGCCACTCCGCTCAGTCGTGCACCGCTCTCGTCGTCCCCTTGGGTTGTCGTCCTCCCGCCCTCCCCTACCTGCCATCCCCTCACGTCCCTTCCCCTCCCCTCCCTGCCCTGTCTCCTTGCCACCGTCCACCGCCCAGGCGCGTCTAGAAACGAAAACCGAGAGTCGGCCATTGGGTTAGGGGCCCAACGATGCTGGTGATCCGGATCCCGCTCGGAGATGGATCCTGCGAGGCTTGAGAACACGGAGATGGGTCATGCGCGGCTGGAGAGCACGGAATCTCCTTCAAGTCTAGAGAGCACAGAGGACAATGAAACAGGGGAAAAGGAAGCGGGGTGCAGAGCTTTGGAGGTATGGAGCCGGAGAAGGCGTCGTGCGTCCACATTGAAGGGTAAGAATTGTGATTCCTTTTATGCATACCCCAATTAGTGTTTCTAGTCCCGTGGTGATGGCAAGGATATGTGTTGGTAACCGCAGGATGTCTGTACAGCTTGTCCTTGAGCATGATGCTTTGTCAAGCGAGCATGAAGGCACTGAAATGTGTGGCGGTGCGGATGATGATGAGAAAGCATATCTAGACGTGGCTGCTGACCCTGATAGGATGGAGAGTAGGGAATATTTGGTTGATTCGAACTTTGAGCCTGACTATGGGTCTGATGAGGAAGAGGAATGTGAATATGTGGAAATGGGATGTTGATACGACGACAAAGACGAGGACAGGCCAGTGATACACTTTGACAGAGACAATCCTACAATTGATGAGAGGACTGTCTTTGAGAATGTGGAGGACTGCAGATATGCAGTTGCAACCTATGCAATCAGAGCTGGGTTCGAATTTATCATTGAAAAGAGCGACCAAAAGAGATTTAGGGTGCACCGTAGGTAAAGTAATGTGTGTAAATGGAGATTACATGCATCTCCAATGCGGGGTGGACACCCATTTCAGGTTGCAATAGCTACATTTAGTTTCAGTCTTTCTCATATTTATTCTGCTGATAACTAGCTCTGAATTATTTGGATTCTTATCGAATGCAGATCAAAGTAAACACGAAGAAACACAACTGCCCTAATACTTCTTTAAGTGATAAAATTAGACCGGTGACTACCAAGTGGATTGCTGCTATTGTACTTGACTAGGTGAGGCAGGATCATAACATTGGACCTGCTGAACTCAGAGCAAAGATTAGCAAAAAGTTCAACATTCTGATTCCTTACCACAGAGTCTTTGATGTGAAGGACATGGCTCTAGACTTCATTCAAGGCAAGTGGAATGACAGTTTTCATATGTTGTATAGTTTCAAAGCTCAGGTAGATAAAAAATCACCTGGTAGTGTTGTTGACATCGATTACGAGGTTGTGAAAGGAAGAGAAAAGGTCTCGAGGGGGGTCAGGTATAAGCAGGCAGATAAGATATGCTTTAGGAGATGTTTTGTCTACCTGAAGACATGCTGGAAGGGGTTCCTAGACGGCTGCAGGCCATACTTGGCAATAGGCGCAACTTCTTTAACAGGGAAGTTCAGGGGACATGTTGCTTGTGCTTGTGCTTTGGACGCGCATAATTGTCTACCGGTAGCTTATGCTGTTCTTGAGGGTGAATCAAATGAAAGCTGGACATGGTTCATGCAGAGACTACGGGAAGTAATTGGTCACCCTGAAGGCTTGGTGATACACACCGGTGCATGCGAGGGTCTTGAGAATGCTGTGTTTCCCGGGGTTGAGCATAGGGAATGCATGCGACACCTCGCTACTAACTTCACGAAGAAGTTCAAAGGAAAAATCTTTGAAGAGAACTTGTGGCGATCAGCATACACATACACCCCAAGCACGCATGCTACTTACTTGCAGAACATGTATGTAGTGCCAAAGGTGAAAAAAATACCTTGAAGAACATCACACCAAGCTATGGGCCAGAAGCAAGTTTGGTGAGTTAAGCAAGGTGGATTTTGTTTGCAATAATTTGGCAGAGAGTTTCAATGATAAGATTTCGGGCATGAAGACACTTGGAATTGTTATTTTGTTGGATGCAATAAGACAGTGCATAATGATGAAGATAGATTTAAGGCAAAGAATTTGTGCAAGAAATTTTTTAGGCCATAAAATAGTTCCAAAGGTGGTTATGTTACCGAATGCAAAAACTAGGGCAATGAGAACGATAAAGATGAGGATGGTCAGAAGTTCCAGAACATTGGCTGAGGTTTATGCAGAATACAAGCATGGAAGTGAACGGAGGTACACTGTAGACATTGGAAACAAGACTTGTTCATGCAGGCAGTGGAAGATTACTGGTTTGCCATGTCACCATGCAATTTACTTCATCTTAAAGCTGAGAGGTAGCGGAGCTGAAATAGAGAACTATGTCGACAACTATTTCTCCGTGGACAAGTTTACGGCAACTTATGCAGAAAACATACCACCTATGGCCGATGAAAATGATTGAGAGATTGTCGATCCAGGGTTCAAACTTCAACCACTAGTTCTTAGGAGGCCACCTGGGAGGCCTAGAAAGCTAAGGATCGAAGCTTCCACCGATAAAGGTTCAAGGCTGGGAGCTAGGAAAAGGAAATGCAAACGTTGTGGCGGATTCGACCATATCAAGAGGTTGTGCAAAAACCCAGTTACACATGATATTGTCCCTGTTCACACCCCGGTGGTAGAAAGTGAGGCTTCTCAGCCAGAACTAGAGGAAGAGCAGCGCGAAGACGAAGAACTTGAGGAAGTGTAGCAGGTGGAGGAAAATGGTGATGAGCACTCGGAGGAAAACGTACGTAAGCAGCCAATTTATGAAGAAGTGGAGGTGCCGGCGAGAAAAGGGTGTGAAAAGAAACAAAAGGGTAAGCGGAACAGGGAGGAAAGGGCAAATAATGGAGGTGTATTAGAATATGAAGAAGTTGTAGGGGTGACTGAGGATGTTCTTGAGGATCTTTCGGCTAACTGCAGGAGAAATAATAAATCCCTGGCAATTTCATCTTTGTACGATTCTCCGGATGAAAGGTAAGCTTAAAAATTGTTTTATTTGCCATTTTATCATTTTTTTATCCTCATCAACCGATGCTTAATGCAGTGTGGGCTAGCAGACTAATAAGAGGAGCAGAAAGATGCGGGCACAGTAACGTCGTATGTTGAATTATATCATTGAAACTAAACTAGTCGTGTCGTCTTTATTTATATCTGGCGCGTGCAACGTGTCTGTGATGGGTCATGTGGACCAGATTACAATTTTTTAAATATTATTACATTAATTTTTTACCTGCGTATGGACGCAGCTACTAGTTCTCATCTCCCTTGGATTCCCATCTCCTCTAGCGTACTCCAGAATTATGGATGTGCCATCAAGTAGCACAGTCAGCGTATTGTCCCATCAGATGTGAATGCAATGACTTTGTTTGTTCAGAATTTGACAACTTTTGATTAGTTTGAAAGACAGAGAAACCTAAAACATGTATCTAGACATGTTTTGGGTATAGACACATTTATTAAATATCTAAAAAAAACTAAGTCAGTTATATCTGGACAGGAGTAGTACACTATTACAACACGCTCGATCCCTTCTCCGCTGGCGCACTCCAAATTATGGCTGTGCCATCAAGTGCTGGGAGCAGAGTCAGCGTATTGTCCCATCAGATATGCCAGGAACACGCGAACTTTATTTTCAGGATCGGACGAGTTTCGACTAGTTTCAAAGACAAAGGCAACTAAAACATGGCCAACATATATAGATTATGATGATAATCGACCATGACTCAAGTCACCCAGATCCAAAGAGGGCATTAAGATACCGTACATAGATTTAATTTATGCTTAAGTGGCCCTAATTGACTATGACGCTCCTGTAGTCTCCATCATCGACGATGTTGTCTGCTTCGCTGCCAGCCTCCTCCGCATCGGAATCGATGACGACGTTCCCAGCAGTGTTCCTCCTCCTCATGGATTCTTCACGGCGCATCGCATTGATAACGGTGGAGGTCGTACGCCCAGGACTTCCTAGAAGTGCTCCCTCCCTTCGGGGTTGCGCAGATCTGGGTGGATCGCCCGCCAGTGGGTTCCGCACAGCTCAATCAATGCAGCCCGCTCCTTCTTGAACAACTTTCACCAGTACGCGCTCGTGCGCGAGTACCGTGCCATTGCCCTCTTTCTCTCCGACAGCTGGCGGCGGCGCTCCTCGGTCTGCCTCGCCAACACGTTGTCGCGTAAGAGCGGCGTGACAGGAACCCCGACGTAGCTAAGCTCGAAGCCGGCCGGAAGCCTTGAGAACAGCGGCGCGAGTATGTCGTAGTGGGCGAACATCTGAGCCTCGTGCAAGCTGAGTTTGGGCCTCTCCCTCTCCATGGCCATCAAGGAACACGATTTGAGCTTCGGCCCCGAGGTTAAGGGGATAAGGGCAAGGACGTAGGCCCAGCGTCGTTGCCACTACCAATCAGTTCGCAGAACAGACTTCTCGCGGATCGCCCTCATGAAGGACATCCTTATCGTCCATGCACACCGATCCAACGACGCCTAACAATCGGGGATCGGGTCTTCTAGAAGCCCAGCGCGGTTGCTGGTTAGCTCTGCGTCCCGATTGTTTGTGGCCAACGGCTGTCGTTGAAAATAATACACATTCCAATGACACTGGTGGATCCATATGTGGTTTGTGAAAAGAACACACATGCAATGACTCTAGCTGTGGTTAATGAGAATAACACACATGCAATGACACTGGTGGATCCATAGGTGGTACGTGAAAAGAACACACATGCAATTACTCTGGTTGTTGTTAGTAAAAAGAGCAGTCATGAAATCGCTCCAGTTGTGGTTAGTAAAAAGAGCACGTATGCAATTACACTGGTGGATCCATGTGTGGATTGTGAAAAGAACACACATGCAATGATTCTAGTTGTTGTTAGTAAAAAGAACACACATGCAATGATACTAGTGGATCCATGTGTCGTCTTTGAAGAGAACACACATTTCAATAACACTGGTGGATCCATATATGGTATGTGAAAATAATAGTCATGAAATGACTTCAGTTGTTGTTATTAAAAAGAACACACATGCAATGACACTAGTGGACCCATTTGATATGGGGTGGCCCGATCTTCTCAGTAAGCGGATGACAATGATAATGGTGGATGATAGATAACTAGCATGTAGCTATGAACTCTCCCGCTCGATCCCTGATGCCAATGCAACAGCTCTCGAACCTTGTAGGATATTCACAACACCACGCTCTTGCGCACGCAGCCCTGACCACGAACGGTAGTATGCAATCTACTAATTCCCAATGGAACAACAGATCACACTCAATTATAGTTGGTAGATTCGAACACAGGGTAATTCCAGAGGTTCTATGAAAGAAACAACTCCAAAATATTTTAACGTGGTCTACACCCTAACTAGAGGTCGTCCCATAGCTTATAAGGGTGGCTGGAGCAACCAGAAACCAAAACTAAGCGCAAACGACTCAAACTAATACAAACCGACTCGGACCAGATTCGGTCGGCGGGCGGACACTCCGGTCAAATTCGGTCGGACGGTCCGGTCACTCCGGGTGAAGTGTGCCAGACAGTCCGGTCTGGCCGGAAACTTTGAAGTTTCCGGGTGGCGTCCATGTAGTGTCCGAACGGGCATACTGAATGTCCATGCCAGTTTTCCTCTCGACCAGGCCGGACAGTCCGGGTGGATCTGGCCGGACACTCCGGTCGTGGCAGATCTTTTTGCCTTCGTCTTGATGATCTTCTCTTGCGCCTTCCTCCCGCTCCTCCCTCGCGCATCCTTGGGCGATCATCATGTTGGGCTTCTCTTGTAGCCCTTCTCCTCCCCGCGCCATGCTTGTTTCTCCAACGAACCTGATCATACATAAATGCATAGACTTAGGCAGTATAAAGTTCTCATCAATCAAAGTACCAGATTCATTTAGGAGTAAATTCACATGTTGTTCCAGTAGCTTAGCACGAGCTCTTGTAATATGTCCAATTCTAATCTCATTGGACTGATCCTTTCTTGCAACAGTTGTAGCATCTTCAGTAGTCATTGGGGTAGGTGTAATTATAGGGATGTCCTCATCACCATTTGTGGTCTCTGAAGAGAACACACATGTAATGACTCTAGCTGTGGTTAATGAGAAGAACACACATGCAATGATACTGGTGGATCCATAGGTGGACTGTGAAAAGAACACACATGCAATGACTCTGGTTGTTGTTAGTAAAAAGAACACACATGCAATGACACTGGTGGATCCATGTGTGGTCTCTAAAGAGAACACACATTTCAATGACAATGGTGGATCCATATGTGGTATGTAAAAAGAATAGTCATGAAATGACTCCAGTTGTTGTTAGTAAAAAGAACACACATGCAATGACAATGGTGGATCCATGTGTGGTCTATAAAGAGAACACACATGCAATGACTCTAGCTATGGTTAATGAGAAGAACACACATGCAATGACACTGGTGGATCCATAGGTGGATTGTAAAAAGAACACACATGCAATGACTCTAGTTGTTGTTAGTAAAAAGAACACGCATGCAATGATACTGGTGGATCCATGTGTGGTGTCTGAAGAGAACACACATTTCAATGACACTGGTGGATCCATATGTGGTATGTGAAAAGAACAGTCATGAAATGACTCCAGTTGTTGTTAGTAAAAAGAACACACATGCAATGACACTAGTGGATCCATGTGTGGTCTCTGAAGAGAACACACATGCAATAACACTGATGGATCCATAGGTGGATTGTGAAAAGAACAGACATGCAATAACTCTAGTTGTTGTTAGTAAAAAGAACACACATGCAATGACACTAGTGGATCCATGTGTGGTCTCTGAAGAGAACACACATTTCAATGACACTGGTGGATCCATATATGGTATGTGAAAAGAATAGTCATGAAATGATTGCAGTTGTTGTTAGTAAAAAGAACACACATGCAATGACACTTGTGGATCAATGTGTGGTCTGTGAAGAGAACACACATTTCAATGATACTGGTGGATCCATATATGGTATGTGAAAAGAACAGTCATGAAATGACTCTAGTTGTGGTTAGTAAAAAGAGAACACATGCAATTACACTGGTGGAACCATGTGTGGTCTCTAAAGAGAACACACACGCAATGACACTGGTGGATCCATAGGTGGATTGTGAAAAGAACACACATGCAATGACTCTAGTTGTTGTTAGTAAAAAAAGAACACACATGCAGTGACACTGGTGGATCCATGTGTGGTCTCTGAAGAGAACACACATTTCAATGACACTTGTGGATCCATATATTGTATGTGAAAATAATAGTCATGAAAAGACTGTAGTTGTTGTTAGTAAAAAGAACACACATGCAATGACACTTGTGGATCAATGTGTGGTCTCGGAAGAGAACACACATGCAATGACTCTAGCTGTGGTTAATGAGAAGAACACAAATGCAATGACACTGGTGGATCCCTAGGTGGATTGTGAAAATAGCACATATGCAATGACTCTAGTTGTTGTTAGTAAAAAGAACACACATGCAATGACACTAGTGGATCCATGTGTGGTATCTGAAGAGAACACACATTTCAATGACACTGGTGGATCCATATGTGGTATGTGAAAATAATAGTCATGAAATGACTCCAGTTGTTGTTAGTAAAAAGAACACACATGTAGTGACACTGGTGGTGCCATGTGTGATCTCTGAAGAGAACACACATTTCAATGACTCGAGCTGTGGTTAATGAGAAGAACACATATTTCAATGACACTGGTGGGTCCATAGGTGGATTGTGAAAAGAACACACATGCAATGACTCTAGTTGTTGTTAGTAAAAAGAACACATATGCAATGACTCTAGTTGATCCATGTGTGGTCTCTGTAGAGAACACACATTTCAATGACACTGGTGGATCCATATGTGGTATGTGAAAAGAACAGTCATGAAATGAATCCAGTTGTTGTTAGTAAAAAGAACACACATGCAATGACTCTGGTGGATCCATGTGTGGTCTCTGAAGAGAACACACATGCAATGACACTGGTGGATCCATATGTGGTATGTGAAAAGAGCAGTCATGAAATGACTCCAATTGTGGTTAGTAAAAAGAGCACACATACAATTACACTGGTGGATCCATGTGTGGTCTCTGAAGAGAAGACACATGCAATGACATTGGTGGATCCATAGGTGGATAGTGAAAAGAACACACATGCAATGACTCTGGTTGTTGTTAGTAAAAAGAACACACATGCAATGACATTGGTGGATCCATGTGTGGTCTCTGAAGAGAACACACATTTCAATGACACTGGTGGATCCATATGTGGTATGTGAAAATAATAGTCATGAAATGACTCAAGTTGTTAGTGAAAAGTACACACATGCAATGACACTGGTGGATCCATGTGTGGTCTCCGAAGAGAACACACGTGGAATGACTCTAGCTGTGGTTAATGAGAAGAACACACATGCAATGACTCTAGTTGTTGTTAGTAAAAAAACACGCATGCAATGATACTGGTGGATCCATGTGTGGTCTCTGAAGAGAACACACATTTCAATGACACTGGTGGATCCATATGTGGTATGTGAAAAGAACAGTCAAGAAATCACTCCAGTTGTTGTTAGTAAAAAGAACACACATGCAATGACACTGGTGGATCCATGTGTGGTCTCTGGAGAGAACACACATGCAATAACACTGATGGATCCTTAGGTGGATTGTGAAAAGAACAGACATGCAATAACTCTAGTTGTTGTTAGTAAAAAGAACACACATGCAATGACACTAGTGGATCCATGTGTGGTCTCTGAAGAGAACACACATTTCAATGACACTGGTGGATCCATATATGGTATGTGAAAAGAATAGTCATGAAATGACTGCAGTTGTTGTTAGTAAAAAGAACACACATGCAATGACACTTGTGGATCAATGTGTGGTCTCTAAAGAGAACACACATTTCAATGACACTGGTGGATCCATATATGGTATGTGAAAAGAACAGTCATGAAATGACTCTAGTTGTGGTTAGTAAAAAGAGAACACATGCAATTACACTGGTGGAACCATGTGTGGTCTCTAAAGAGAACACACACGCAATGACACTGGTGGATCCATAGGTGGATTGTGAAAAGAACACACATGCAATGACTCTAGTTGTTGTTAGTAAAAAAAGAACACACATGCAGTGACACTGGTGGATCCATGTGTGGTCTCTGAAGAGAAAACACATTTCAATGCCACTGGTGGATCCATATATAGTATGTGAAAAGAATAGTCATGAAATGACTCAAGTTGTTGTTAGTAAAAAGAACACACATGCAATGACACTGGTGGATCCATGTGTGGGCTCGGCAGAGAACACACATGCAATGACTCTAGCTGTGGTTAATGAGAAGAACACACATGCAATGACACTGGTGGATCCCTAGGTGGATTGTGAAAAGAGCACATATGCAATGACTCTAGTTGTTGTTAGTAAAAAGAACACACATGCAATGACACTAGTGGATCCATGTGTGGTCTTTGAAAAGAACACACATTTCAATGACACTGGTGGATCCATATATGGTATGTGAAAAGAATAGTCATGAAATGACTCCGGTTGTTGTTTAGTAAAAAGAACACACATGCAGTGACACTCGTGGTTCCATGTGTGGTCTCTGAAGAGAACACACATTTCAATGACTCTAGCTGTGGTTAATGAGAAGAACACACATTTCAATGACACTGGTGGATCCATAGGTGGTATGTGAAAAGAACACACATGCAATGACTCTAGTTGTTGTTAGTAAAAAGAACACACATACAATGACACTTGTGGATCCATGTGTGGTCTCTGAAGAGAACACACATTTCAATGACACTGGTGGATCCATATATGGTATGTGAAAAGAACAGTCATGAAATGACTCTAGTTGTGGTTAGTAAAAAGAGAACACATGCAATTACACTGGTGGAACCATGTGTGGTTTCTGAAGAGAACACACATGCAATGAAACTAGTGGATCCATAGGTGGATTGTGAAAAGAACACACATGCAATGACTCTAGTTGTTGTTAGTAAAAAAAGAACACACATGCAATGACATTGTGGTCTCTGAAGAGAACACACATTTCAATGACACTGGTGGATCCATATATGGTATGTGAAAATAATAGTCATGAAATGACTCCAGTTGTTGTTAGTAAAAAGAACACACATGCAATGACATTGGTGGATCCATGTGTGGTCTCTGAAGAGAACACATATACAATGACTCTAGCTGTGGTTAATGAGAAGAACACACATGCAATGACACTGGTGGATCCATAGGTGGATTGTGAAAAGAACATGCATGCAATGACTCTGGTTGTTGTTAGTAAAAAGAGCACACACGCAATGACACTGGTGGATCCATGTGTGGTCTCTGAAGAGAACACACATTTCAATGAAACTGGTGGATCCATATGTGGTATGTGAAAAGAATAGTCATGAAATGACTCCGTTGTTGTTAGTAAAAAGAACACACATGCAATGACACTAGTGGATCCATGTGTGGTCTCTGAAGAAAACACACATGCAATGACTCTAGCTGTGGTCAAAGAGAAGAACGCACATGCAATGATACTGGTGGATCCATGTGTGGTCTTTGAAGAGAACACACCTTTCAATGACTCTGGTCGTATGTGAAAAGAACAGACATGCAAAAACACTGGTGGATCCAAGAGACCACATACAATGACACTGGTGGATCCAAGAGACCACATGCAATGACACTGGTGGATCCATATGTGGTATGTGAAAAGAACAGTCATGAAATGACTCCAATTGTGGTTAGTAAAAAGAGAACACATGCAATTACACTGGTGGACCCATGTGTGCTCTCTGCAGAGAACACACATGAATGACACTGGTAGATCCATAGGTGGATTGTGAAAAGAACACACATGCAATGACACTGGTGGATCCATGTGTGGTCTCTAAAGAGAACACACATTTCAATCACACTGGTGAATCCATATGTGGTATGTGAAAAGAATAGTCATGAAATGACTCAACTTGTTGTTAGTAAAAAGAACACACATGCAATGACACTGGTGTATCCATGTGTGGACTCTTAAGAGAACACACATGCAATGACTCTAGCTGTGGTTAATGAGAAGAACACACGTGCAATGACACTGGTGGATCCATAGGTGGATTGTGAAAAGAACACACATGCAATGACTCCGGTTGTTGTTAGTAAAAAGAAAACACATGCAATGACACTGGTGGATCCATGTGTGGTCTCTGAAGAGAAGACACGTTTCAATGACACATGTGGATCCATATATGGTATGTGAAAAGAATAGTCATGAAATGACTCCAGTTGTGTTTAGTAAAAAGAACACACATGTAGTGACACTAGTGGTTCCGTGTGTGGTCTCTGAAGAGAACACACATTTCAACGACTCTAGTTGTGGTTAATGAGAAGAACACACATTTCAATGGCACTGGTGGATCCATAGGTGGAATGTGAAAAGAACACACACGCAATAACTCTAATTGTTGTTAGTAAAAAGAACACACATGCAATTACTCTGGTTGATCCATGTGTGGTCTCTGAACAGAACACACATTTCAATGACACTGGTGGATCCATATGTGGTATGTGAAAAGAATGGTCATGAAATAACTCCAGTTGTTGTTAGTAAAAAGAACACACATGCAATGACACTGGTGGATCCATGTGTGGTCTCTGAAGAGAACACACATGCAATGACACTGGTGGATCCATAGGTGCTATGTGAAAAGAACACACATGCAATGACTCTGGTTGTTGTTAGTAAAAAGAACACACATCAATGACACTTGTGGATTCATGTGTGGTCTCTGAAGAGAACACACATTTCAATGACACTGGTGGATCCATATATGGTATGTGAAAAGAACAGTCATGAAATGACTCCAGTTGTGGCTAGTAAAAAGAGAACACATGCAATTACACTGGTGGAACCATGTGTGGTCTCTGAAGAGAACACACATGCAATGAAACTGGTGGATCCATAGGTGGATTACGAAAAGAACACACATGCAATGACTCTAGTTGTTGTTAGTAAAAAAGAACACACAAGTAATGACACTGGTGGATCCATGTGTGCTCTCTGGAGAGAACACACATTTCAATGACACTGGTGGATCCATATATGGTATGTGAAAATAATAGTCATGAGATGACTCCAGTTGTTGTTAGTAAAAAGAACACACATGCAATGACACAGGTGGATCCATATGTGGTCTCTGAAGAGAACACACATGCAATGACTCTAGCTATTGTTAATGATAAAAACACACATGCAATGACACTGGTGGATCCATTGGTGGATTGTGAAAAGAACATGCATGCAATGACTCTGGTTGTTGTTAGTAACAAGAGCACACTTGCAATGACACTGGTGGATCCATGTGTGGTCTCTGAAGAGAACACACATTTCAATGACACTAGTGGATCCATATGTGGTATGTGAAAAGAATAGTCATGAAATGACTCCGTTTTTGTTAGTAAAAAGAACACAAATGCAATAACACTGGTGGATCCATGTGTGGTCTCTAAAGAGAACACACATGCAATGACTCTAGCTGTGGTTAATGAGAAGAACACACATGCAATTACACTGGTGGATCCATGTGTGGTCTTTGAAGAGAACACACATTTTAATGACTCTGTGCACACCGGATTCTCCGGTCCACCAAAGTCTCCGGCCTGAAGACCCCGGAGACTCCGTCCCACTCTCCGGTCGGACCCCTGCACCGGGACCTAGGAAAATTTGAAGGCCCCTCCGGAGGCTGTCCGAGGACTGACCAGAATCTCCGGCCTAGACTGGAGTCTCCGGTCCGACTGACGCCAGGCATGAAAAGGCCTTTGGGCCTGCGGCCCATGTACCCCTTAGTCTGTCCAGAACTTGTCTTTTATTCGTAACGTACCCCTGTTTAAGTGGATGGCCTATATATAGTCCCCCACCTCCATTGTAAACCCTAGGCATGATATTTGGAATTAGTGGAAACCCCTTGTGGATCTATCTAGGTCTTGCCACATGCTCCTTTGACAAAGGAGCACCAAATATCCCAAACCTCGTTGGAGTTTGCATCGTGCCTCCACGTTGTACAAGGCATTGGCATCGGTGTCCCTTTGCCAAGACGTCAAAATTTCACCGAGTCTCCCATCTCGCCGTGCCGGTTCAAGGGAGAGTCCTCCGCCCGACGCCGATCCTAGGGATTGCGCCGGACCGGTCACCGCCGGCGTGAGCTATTGGTGTGTATTGTGGTTTTGCGTGTGTGTGTTCATCGCGTTCTTCGTGTGTGAGTTCATTGTGTTCATCCTTCCCTCCTTCCCCCGCACTCCATCCTCGATTTGAGTGGGATTCGTGAAAGATCGGGCCACCCTAGAGGTTTACCCTCAACATATTGGTATCAAGAGCTTCGTTACTCACGATTTCCCCCACAAATTTTTCTTCTATCCACCAAAAACTCGAAAATCCCCAAAAAAACAGCCCAAATTTGCCTTTGGATCGATCTCTTGATTTGGAGTGTTATTTGTGGTTTTGATCTGACCAATCCTTGTCTTAGGAGTTGGTCCAGCTTTATCCTGCGTTTTCCCAGCCCAATTTGGCCAATTTTTTGCGGATTTGAGGACCCAAGGCGTGGATTTCCGCTCAAGAACACGAGCAGTTTGTGATCTGACTCCAGACCGGAGTCTCTAGTCTGCACACCGGAGTATCCGGCCTAAAACCCCGGAGTCTCCGACCTGAAACCCCGGAGTCTCCGGCCTGACGCCTGATTTTGACATTTTTCCTCTAATCTTGCATTGGCTAATTTCCTCTTGTTTGTTTGTGCCCGTGTGCGTGTCGCCAACTAACAGCAAGCTTCCGCATCAATAAACCCCGCGCTCATCAATACCACGGCCCACGAACACCATCCCGCACCACCGACGCCAAGTTCATCATCACCAATGAAGGTATAACTGGCGTCACCTTGTTAACCCCTATCTTCCTTTGTGAGTACCTATCCCATGAGAGTGGCTCATCTTGTGTTTTCTTGAGCATTGTGCATTTGTCCTTAGATAGTGAGAGTGCAAGAGCAATATCAAGTGTGACTAGGTAGCATCAAGGGAGAGCAAAAAAAAGAAGAAAGAAAAGATACAAAGCAAAAGAAAAAGAAAAATAGTCTCCCCTTGCAAAACAGAGTCTCAAAGCTTGTAAGAAAGAGAGAAAGAAGAGCGCCCAAGGCAAGTGCACAAATCCGTTGCTCATTTTTCATCTTTGCAAACGAGCCACGGTCTCTCCTTGCATTGGCACGACAACGAGCGTAGTCTTCGTTAGGACATTTTGTTTGCTCATTTTCATAGTCGTGTCAATCTCAACTATCTCCATGTGTGTGTATATAGTCGTAGGTTCCCGTCACCCCTTTTGAGTTGTTGACCTTCGCCTTTGACTTGAGTTTTGTTGGATTTTACCCACTTTTGACTATCCCTTTTCTTTTGGTTGGTTCTTTGGCATTCCACAATCCTAACCTACCACCAACAAGCTTTTGAGAGTTAGTTCTTTCTTTAGTGTGAGTTTTCTTTGCAATTCCACTTTGCACGCTTATAGCTCTCACTTGTGGTTTCTAGTTTGGTGCAATCCCCAAGGTGAGGTACAAGGCTAACACCACCATATTCCACTTCCATATACAATACTTGTGTGTTTTGCATGATGGATAGGCATGGTGAGTCGAGCCAAACACCTCGCCAAGAAGAAGATCAAGGACCGTACATGACGCGCGCAAGTCACTTCATCGTTCGACAAGAGTTCCGTGAACGTTGCCAAGCCCTTGAGACGCGACAAGATGAACAATTTGGCGAGACGAAAGACGAGTTCAAGAACATCGACAACTGCTTCGACTGCCTCGAACGACAAATGCACGCAATGCATCACAACTTCGGCCACCAAAATGAAGCGCTCCAACGCTCCATCGCCGAAACAAATGACAATCTTCGACGCCTCATCGACGGAATGGCAAGGCCACGTTCAGGCGCATCAAGCTCTTCAAGTTCTTCGCGTCGTCATGCACCTCCTCAACAAGATCTACATCCAAGTGCTCCAAGACGCAATGATGCCCACGTGGTGGAAGATGGAAGTTCTTCAAACTATGTACCTTCCCCACGGCACGCCGCAACATCAAGCTATGATGGTGATTTCTCTTCAAGGCCACGAGCAAGGAAAGAAGCACACCGTCATCACGCAAGGGAATTAGTGATCCAACAAGAGCAACCACAAGAAGAACCACAAGTTCAACCGCAAGTCTACCACCATAGACCGCGACACATACTTGACACAACAAGTGATGACTCCAATTTGGAGAATCAAGCTCGTCATCGACGTGAAGCTCTCCAAGATCCTCCTCCTCGTCATCAACGTCATGAACGTCAACAACGACACCATGGTCATCACGAGGCGCCTCCTCCAGCACGCCAAAACTTGGAGTGCCAAGTGGTCCAAATTGAGCGACGCCCACCATGTCAAGAGGCTCATGACCATGTTCTTCGCCGTGAGGCCCATGTGCCTAACCAACATCACCAAGAGGCAACCGCATCAAGAGGCTCCACACCCTCGCCACCATGAGGCCCAAGCGCCTCAACCACGTCAACAACCACCCCAAGAGCAAGGGCAAGCTCTTCATCAACAATATCAAGAGCAAGCTCCGCAACAAGGTCACGAGAACCAAGTTCCACCTCCTCAACCACAAGATCGTCAACAAGCTCATCACAACGATCACATGGAAGATGAAGACCATCATCAACATGGCAACAATCGCTACCGTGATCACAATGAGGAAGAAACATTTGGCAAGCTCAAGTTCACAATGCCCAAGTTCACCGGATCCAATGACCCCGAAGAATACTTCTCGTGGGCACTCAAGGTAGACAAGATCTTCCGCATGCACAACTATAGCAACGAGAAGATGGTCGCCATGGCTTCGCTTGAGTTTGATGATTATGCCAACCTTTGGTGGGAACAAGTTCAAGTTGCTCGTGATGCAAGACAAGAGCCGCCAATCACAACTTGGCATGACATGAAGGCTCATATGAGATCCCGCTTTGTCCCCGTGCACTACACGCATGACCTCTTCAACAACCTTCAAGCGCTTCGTAAAGGGACAAAGACCGTGGAAGAGTACTTCAAGGAAATGGAACTCAACTTGATTCACGCCAACATTGATGAGCGCATGGAGCAAACAATGGCACATTTCCTTATTGGCTTGAATCACCCAATCAAAGTGAAATGCATTGAGATCGGAAAGAACACCAACGGCGAAAGCACTCTGCTGGGCCGACACTGACACTGAGAGACGAAAGCTAGGGGAGCAAATGGGATTAGAGACCCCAACCAAGGAAAATAACTCATGATAAAGTGATAAAGACAAGATACGTTTTGACCAGAAAAGCCCGTGCTCGATTATTTCAAGCACAGGCTTCTTCGGTAAAGAGGAATCAGACGGGTGAATCGGAAACCCTTTTATTTTATAGAAAAATTCAAGTAAAAATTTCAAGTAAAAATTGCAACTTCTTTTCTTATGGAACATATATATCAATATGCATGGGTAATCCCTCTTCTCCCACTTCCAGTTAAAAGCATTCGAAGACCTCAAGAGTCTACTATCTAACTCGCTAGTACTGGTGACTCCACGCGAAAAGGAACCATTGTTGCTATACATCTCCGCCACCAACCAGGTGGTCAGCACAGTGCTCGTGGTGGAACGAGCCGAAGAAAACAAAGTCCACGGGGTGCAGCGCCCTGTCTACTACCTCAGCGAGGTGCTCACGCTAACAAAGCAGTGGTACCCACACTATCAGAAGTTGGCATACGGTGTCTTCATGACAGCCAGGTGACTGCGCCACTACTTCCAAGAGCACCCAATCGTGGTGGTCAACGATGCCCTGCTTGGTCATATACTCAACAACCCCGATGCCACCGAATGAGTCGCGCTTTGGGGAATCGAGCTATCTCCACGAGACATTACATACGAAAAGCGCGACACGATCAAATCGCAAGTCCTCCCTGACTTCCTCATGCACTGAATGGAGAACCAGCTCCCCGAAAAGCCAGATATGTCTTACCTCTAGACGATGCACTTCGATGGATCCAAGCATAAGGACAGGGCTGGCGCAGGCGTCATACTGACATCGCCCCAGGGAGACAAGCTGAAATACATTCTGCGAATGTAGTTCACTGCCTCCAACAACGAAGCTGAATATGAGGCCCTGTTGCACGGGATGCGGATGGCAAAAGCCTGTGGCGCCAAGAGGCTCATCATCTACGGCGACTCCAGACTGGTCATCAACCAGACAATGCATGAGTGCGACGCGCTAAACGACAATATGATCGCCTACCACGACCTTTACGACACACTCGAAGGGGACTTCGACAGCTGTGAGTTGTGGCACGTAGGCCGCGAAAGCAATGAAGAGGCAAACACACTCGCCAACATTGGCTCCACCTGCGCCCCATACCACCTGGGGTATTTCTCGAGCGTATCTCCGAATGCTCCATCAAGCCAAAGGCCAGAGAGAAGAAAACAAGCGCAACAACAGACTCGGGGGATACACCACCAAATGAGCCAATGGCACTCGATGACCTGGAGCTTGACACAGGACTTGAGGGACCAATGGGGTCATGATGATCGAGCCATCTTGGACTCAACCCTACATCACATATCTTCTCAGCAAGAGGCTACCAGACGACCCGACTAACACGCGACACATCGCACGGTGATCCAAGGCATTCGCCGTCATCAACGACGAACTATACAAGCGCAGCATCACAGGAGTACTCCAACGGTGTGTCTCCAACATGGACGGAAGGGCCGTCCTCCTCGACATCCATGAAGGGACTTGTGGGCACCATGTCGGCAGTCGTGCCCTCGTCGCCAAAGCTATACGAGCTGGATTCTACTAGCCCACGGCCATGCGCGACGCCAAGGACATCGTCCAGAGATGCAACGCTTGTCAGTGATTCGCGGACAAACCGCACGCATCTGGCGCGGAACTCCGGCCAATACCATTGGCTTGGCCCTTTGCGCAATGGGGACTCGACATGGTCGGCAATATCCCAAAGTCCTCGCGAGGAGGCTACGTCTACCTCCTGGTCATAGTCGACAAATTCACCAAGTGGATAGAGGCCATGCCGGTGACAAACCAGTCAGGAGCCAGTGCCGTCAATTTCTTCGAGTCCATTGTCTATCGCTTCAGAGTGCCACACAGCATCATCACGGATAATGGAAAGAACTTCACCTCTAAGTAGTTCCAGGGTTTCTGCGAGAACCTGTGAATCAACGTAAGCTATGCCTCCGTACCTCATCCATAGACCAACGGTCAAGTCGAAAAGGCCAACGACCTCGTCTGCGGTGGAATCAAGAAGCGACTCCTCTGGCCACTCGAGCAAGCCACTGGATGTTGGGCAGACGAGCTGCAGTCCGCACTTTGGAGCCTGCGCACAACCCCAAATAGTGACACGGGATATACCCCGTTCTTCATGGTGCACGGCGCCGAAGCAGTGCTACCCGTAGAAGTACGCTTTAAAGCCCCACGGGTAGTCGCATACAGTGAGCAGGAGTCAACACTTGCACTCGAAGAATCCGTCAATCTCCTTGACGAGGCACGGGATATCGCAGCAGAAAGATCGACGATCTACCAGCAGAACCTGTGCCACTACCACAACCGAAGGCTACTGTTATGGGGTAACCCCGTGGGTGGCCCGATCTTCACGGATCTCGTGGTCAAATCAATGGGAAAGCGAGGGAAAAGGGAGAAGGTAGTGGAAGCGGATGCACACCTCACGAAGAACACGATGAACACACGCAAAACACACACGATACAAGGCCGATTGCTCTCACCGGTGGCCACCGGTCCGATAGAATCTTCGCAAGGAAAGATCGGTCAATGTGCTCCCTCGATCCCACGCGGAGAGGGAAGAACACCTTGGAGAGGGTCTTGATGTCTTGGCAAAGGGACACCGATGCCAAGGCCTTGTACAATGAGGGAGGCACGATGCAAACTCTAACGAGGTGGTGACGATAGTCGATCCCCTTTGGTAGAAGGGGATGAGGCAAAACTAGAGATTCCACAAAGGGGGTTGTCTTTAGTCTATCATCTATGCCTAAGGGATACAAGAAGGGGTGGGGGCTCTATATATAGGCCAACCACAAGTTCAGGGGTAGTTTGGGCATAAAACTAGGGTTTGGTGCGAAATAGAAGGGTACATGGGCCAAGGGCCTAGCTGTTGGCTTGCAGGCCCATCACTTGGGCCGGACAGTCCGGGTCGGAGTGACCGGATAGTCCGGGTGGCCGGATACTCCGGGTAGTGTCCGAACTGTTCTTCTGAATGTCCACGCCAGGTTGGGGCTGGGGCTGGCCAGACACTCCGGTCGAGTCGCGCTGGACACTCCGGCTGGTTCCGGGCGGACACTCAGGCTCAGTCAGCTTCAGGACAGGTGCAGCTTCAGGGCCCGTGGGTCGACGCGGCGGGGGTTTGTACCTGATGATGCACATAGTAGTGGTATGAAGTAGCAAGCCATCCAGGTGTATGTCAAAGTCACATGATGAGAGGGGCGAATTCACCTTATCTTGAAGGAGCTTGGCTCGGGCACGGGTCATCAGTCCACTTGGGGGGACTCGGTGGTGTAGATGTAGGAACGTCCGTAGGACGGGCCGCATCAGCTACGCCCGAGATCCTTCGTCGAAGGAGACCTGGTCCTGCGTCTGAAGCAGCAAGGGCACCTCATGATCGAGTCCCCTTCGGAAGGACCATACGTGATTACAAAAGTAATCCTAGGTGGTGCCTATCGCCTCAAAGATTTCGAGACAGGAGTCGCATACTCTAACCCTTGGAAAGTCATGCAGCTGCGGCGCTTCTACCCCTAGTCATTTTTTTACACTACCAATAAGGATATTTAGCCAGGCTACTTAGCCACACATCGTACCTCGTACTGTTCTGCGAATAAATAAAGCTAAGTGCCTCGAAACTCTGTGTTCTTCTCTATTTTTTTGGCAATATTTTCACTCAGGGGCTACGCCACCCTTTACATATTCGTTCTACGGACAAATCACAGTATCCATAGTAGCTGACACAACATCAATCGAACCCTTGATAAAACACCAACCCAGTTGCAACGCACCTGACAGGTTGGCAAGATGTTGAGATAAAAACAAGTCAGGCTAACGTAAAGGAACTGCCGAGTACAAATACACTCGCAAAACACATAAGCTAGCAAGCTCTTTACATATCAATATAAATTAATTACATATATCCACACGAACTTTTACAACACTGGTATACTTATGTGCAGGATACAAATCATATTACTACTGCAGCAGAAGAACATTCGTTTGTTCCTCAAAGAAGTCAACAATTTCTTCTGCGGGACGATCCACTGCCTGGTAATGTGGAACCATGTTCTAGGTCGAACCTGCTGGTGGAGTCGGCGGCCCAGTAGCAACAGCCGCAACGTCTACATCAGGACTATGCAGTCGCACCAGCGACAAAGCAGCCTTGGCACCAGCCACCAACTCCTGCCTCACGCACTCGCAAACTGCACTCAAATCCTGGAATCTCGCCAGAAGGGCCAACAGGCTTGAAGGGACAGCGTCCAGCGGAAACATCGACTGATAGATGTGCCTAAGGCATGACTGCGCCTTCTTCAGAAAATGAAGCACTCGAGAAGCATGATCCTGCAGAGTCGCAAGTGTAATTGCACGGTCATGATCCACCCATAAGTACCCACTCGCCTGCAGTTGCTCCTAGGTCAAATCTTGCATTCGAACAGCGATCCGATCTTTTTCATCTTGCGGATGGCGAGCACTGACAACTACACCACACAAAAGCAAAGTGCGAAAGATAGGCATTGTCGCGACTGACTAAAGGAAAAGATAAGAGGATAGAAGGCTAACACCTGAACTGCTCACTCAGCTAGGCCACCTCCTCCAATAGGTACTTCTCGCGAGCAGAGGCTTTCTCCGCCTTCGACTTCCATACATCGGCGCTACCACAGAGGATGGGCAACTCACGCTCCAGTTGTTTAATACGGTCGCGCAGTCGCGAAAGCAACGACAACTCCTCCACCTTAGAACGAGGCTGCGCCAAGTTCTCATCGGCAGAAGGAGGATCACAAGGATCACTCGAAGGAGCACTCGATGTACCCTACCACGAATCAAGCAAAAAGCAAATAAGAGACCAAGAATACATTTGGCAAAGGGCATATGTGCATTCAGACATAGGAAAAGTTTCGATTGGGACACCCCCACAAAATCATTGTTCCATAAAGCAAAAGGCTAAGCCACTCTAACACCCTCGAATCGACCCTATGCAAGTTTTAGAGATTCCCGCCAAACCCGCATAGAAACGATTCAAAGATGCCCACCAAGCACTTGCGTGCGGGTGGAAATCGAAGTAATATCATTACACAATAGTCCATGATGGAACCCACATAACATATATATATATACAACAAGACTCCATGAGTCAAGAATACAGATATACAGTAGAAAGATCCAAATCACCTTAAAAACGATAGAGCGTCCAACTACGGACACGATGCAAATGGGGCTAAGAGCCCTGAAGAATAACCAATGGCATCCATAACCCTGCCCAGGCCAAACCGGAAGGGTAACCCTGCTAACGCCGTCGATCTCAAACCTGCTAAAAGAAAAGGGGTGCCAACAAAGGGCAAAGGAAAAAGAGGAGCGTCAGTACTGAGGCCAGTACACGGCGAGGCTAGAATTCCGCGGCTCTCGGCTACATAGGTATGGTAGACTGAAGCGGCAGCGCAGCATGCACTAAACAACCTAAAGAGACTCGATGCAACTGTTGGCTATTAGAGAGGGATAAGAAAGACCTATTCGGGACCAACCTGATACTAACACCAATCATACCCATCCTGGCATTTCCCCCTCGAGACCAAACAAGGAAGTCAAACCGAGAAACTCACACAGTTGGCAGTTTTATTCATTCCATTATTTGAAGCACTTACTAGTCAGATATAGATAGCATGAGTCATCCTGATAGGATAAGTAGTGGGCAGTTTTAGTTAACCATTCAGTTGTAGTTACAGTACTTACTAGTCAGATACAATTAGCATGTGACATCCCAAACCCAGCAGTTGTTGGCACTTTTGTTTCATTCCATTGGAGTTGCGATACTTACTAGGCAGGTATAACATGACACGATACGCCCCAGTTTCACCAGTTGTTGGCACTTTTATTATCCATTCCATTGTAGTGAAGCTGATTACTAGACACATATTAAGTCAAATTTATAGCACTACTTTAGTTATGCTTGTCTATGATCGAGATACTATGCTCCAAGTTGTCCATAACCGCGGACACGGCTTTCAGAAAGATTTACCCTACAGGGGTGCACAAATAGCAACACACACACGATCAACCTCGGAAAAACCAAATCAAAACCCAATGAGGCTTTCATGACAAAGCAATCACAGGATTCATAAAATATTTTAGGGGGCCACCCCATTAAGCTACCCGCAACAAAGTTGGCCGGCTCCGAGACGGACCCAAGGTTTGCGCCAATGGCTGTAAATGACTGGGAACCCGATAGTGTGACTGGGCTTGTCGATATCGCGAAAACACTCCGCAATTCCTAAACAGTACGGGTGCTCCACGCACAATCGTAAATAACGCAGTAAAGCATGGCATAAGTACAGAATAGTAATAATGCCCCAAACTAGTTTGTGGCCCCAAGAAATAGGAAATGAATCAAGCTCTGGCTAAGGGGATTCATGGTCCCACATGCGGATAGTGCAATAGTCAAGGAACAGGTATCAAGTACTCGGGGACCTATGGGACACAAGTGAGCGGTTAAAAACCAAATATTTACTATTGCCCACCGATGCCTATGCATTAGTTATATCTATTCCCAGCAATTAATCAAGTTGTATTTAAAGTCATGATCATCCCCATAAGCATCTCCACCATTAAGCATGTGCCAACTTGCCGTCAACGGTGGAACGACAACAACGCGAAGCAACACATAAGCAAGCAACTATTACTCGCAAGGTCGACTGTCTATCAAACAACAGGCAATAGGATGTGTCCATGGCAATTTAGGGGGCTGCAAGGAGTATAAATGGTGCACGGAAACTAAAGCATCACAACACGGATAGCAATAGATCAACAGGAGGAAATAAAGACTATAAAAGCAAAATAGGTAGAAAGGGGGAGATGCTCGCCTGGGAAACATAGCCGAAGATTCATTATCCGAAGAACTTGTCGATACTCGCATCCACTCAACAGCCTAATCCGCGAAGAACCAAACACTAAAAGAAACACCGAATGCAATATTTAATACTACGGCAGAAGATCGGGCATGATGCATGTATGATGTATGACATGGCAAAGATGCGATGCGATTAGGCAATATTAAGCGGAACCAGGGCCCCGACAATTAATTATATGATTCAAGTTGTTTATATTCCCCACAATTTAAATGTTGTTTTAACAAGGCAAAACATGGTATCGGTTTGCTACACAAATTTAAATGTAGCCAATATAAGACTAGAAAAGCCCACATATAGCTCCATATTTAATTTAGGTGAATCGCCTAAATACCCCCAACAACCACAATATGTATGCGAGTATGAACAATTTAATATGCAAAAAGTTTGTATTTCATTTATAAAAATAGGGGCTCAAAAAGGGGTCACACATTGGTGTTGGCGGTCTTGGGGTTCGATGTGGTTCGGGTTAGGTCTCGGCGGGATCAGGTCTTCGGATCCGGGAAGAAGAACTTGGCGGTCCAGAGGGATCGGCCTTCGGACTCCGATAACAGGGTCTTTGGTTCTGAGAATATCTTGACATGCCTAGGGTTCGGTCTTCGGATCCATGTCGGCGCACTCATGATCTAGGCGTCTTCGGGTCTGTGATGGAGATCATGGCGGTCCAGGGAACGGTCTTCGGGTTTTAGAGGGAGATCTCGGGATCCATCTTTGTTCATCGAAGGCGGAACTTGGATCGGCATGATGGTATGATGTGGTTCTTCGGGTGCTCATCCTGGTACATGTCCATGTGTCGACCTTGTGTTCTAAGCCTCTCGCGTACTCGGTACCGGAGAAGATCTTGGTGTCATGGAGCCGAACCTTGCAAGCCAACTTGGGTAAACGCGTTTTGGTGGTCTTCTGCCAAAACACAGTTAGCAAGATGCAAAACACGCCCTTATAGACATATGACCGAACAGCCACCGGTTGTGCTGCAACCTGGTCGCACGATGGAAGCCGAGAGCAGCAGGGTGTGCTCGTACCAGGGCTGACAGCGGACCGCAAGGTGCTAGGACGGTGCAGGGGACAAGGTCGCGGGGTCGGGGTCAGGACCGCTGCTGCACACGGCGAGCAGAGGGGCGAAGGAGGCCGGAGGCGGCGCACGCGCGTGTACATGCACAGGGAGGTGAGATGCGGCCGACATAGCTCTGTATGTCGGGAGGTCGACGAGGGCACCGACAAGGTTGGAGGGCAGCGGCGAGCGAGGCCGACGCGAAGGAGATGCAGGGCCCGACAGAGACAAGGCAGAGGGCGACGGTGGCTCCAGGAGGAAGAGGGCGAGGTGCCGCGGTGATGGCGGCCTAGGGCTCGCTTGCGGGCGGTGGTCCTTGCTCGTCGAGGCGGGGAGGGGTCTTTGGTAGCGGACAGACGAGGTCCCTACGAGGCCAGCTTGCATCATGTGTAGGCGCTCGCGGACGGCGAGGAGCAGAGCGGCGAAGGGGAGACGACGCGACAGCGGCCAGAAGCGGGGTGGGGAGGAGCTTTAGGAGGCGGCCGGAACTGCCAAGGGTCGATTCCGTGGAGGCGCGGAAGCAAGGATTCGAGGGAGGGCATGCCGGTGGCGAAGGGCGAGGTTGAGCCAGGCCGGCACAGGGGACGCGAGTCGGCGACGGGGTGCTCAGGGCCGGCGAGGGAGGGGGTGAGGTCTATGGCCGGCAGGGCACTGGCCGGAGGAGGAGCTTGGCAGCGGCAGAGAGGCGGGTACTCAGGAGGCCAGCACCAGAAGGCGACCTCGTTGGCGAGGGGCTCGCTCGCGGTGGAGACCGCTGCCGCCGGCGGTGGCTTCTAGGAAGAAGAGAAGCGCGGGAGTAGGTGGGGATGGGTCGTGCGGTGGGGCAGCATAGAGGGCGGCGACGGGCGCTCGGGAGCGAGGTGGGGCTTGCGTACAGGAGAGGGACGCGGTAGGTGGGGATGGGGGTGCGACGCGTGAGAGGGGTGAGGATCGATGCGGGGACTTGGTCGTGTGCAGGCCTGGGGATCCGAGGCGAGGTGGTCCCGGTCGACAGATGCGGGGGTGGGGCCGGATTGCAGACGTGGCGGGGCTGGGGCACGCGCGCGCGATGGTTGGTAGATCGCTTCGCTGTTGTGTGCTATGCGGCGGGTGTGTGGCAACTGCTAATGGGGCCAACACGTAGGGAGCAGGACGATGGGCGATGCGACTGCATCGACGCGCTGCGTGATGCGTCACAGCAACAAGACAGTAAGGGACGCGGGCGGCTATCGTGTACGAGCGTACGTGGTGGTGTACGCGGGTGGCACGGCAACGCTGCGGCACAGCTGTTTGTGGCTGGCGGCAGGGAGTGGAGTGTGGCGTGGGTTGGTCTAGGATTAGGGTTAGACTAGGGTTTGGTTAGCGGGGTAATAGGCTGGCTGGCGGCTGCCTCCCCTAATAAAAATGTTTTGTTTTATTTTTATTTTATAAAACCTTTCGCAAATAGTTTTTAGACAAAACAAAATATCTGGAAGAGGCCAGGGTTTTGATTTGAAATAGAAAGAGGCTTATTTAGAAAACAAAGGTAGGCTTTTAGAAAATATTTTTAGACAAACAAATGCATGATGACATGACGATGCTCAAATGCAATGTGGCATGATGACATGAACATGCGGTTATGATGATGCACAAAGCAGAAATAGCAAGCGATTTTCTAGTAGTGGTTTTACCGGGTGCTACAGCCACTGCAGCTATTACAGATGAAGACTAAGGCGCAACATGTTTCTTCGACTTGGACTTAGGCCTCGGGGGCTTCATTGCATCTATGGCAGTCTCCGACGCCACGAACTTACCGGTAGTACCCCCAGAAGCCACAGCCTTCACAGCCGTCGCTTGACGTCGCTCCTCGGAGTACTTGGCGAGTGTCTCAATAAGCTGGGGACCATAATTTTTGCATTTACCAGCATAGGGAGAAAAAACTACCTGCTGGCCTCCAGCATCGACAGACATCGCCTCAGAGATAGCTGCGGGATCCATCTCCACGCCATGGGCCTGCACCATTGCGAGTGCCATGCTGGTGCCGACGGAGCGCTGCGAATTTTTCAAGTCCGTGGGGATTCCTCCAGCTAGGGATTCCACCAGGTCGCCGAGGTTGTCGATCATCCTAGCCTTGGGAGTCGAGTCCTCACAGATGCGACTGAGCACATCCTTGGCCTTCCTCAGCGTCTCCTGGAGGGAAACGCTGCGGTCCTCGACTGCGGCGATGGCACCAGCCAAAGCATCCGCGCGGTGCAGAGATTGGGCATCGAAACTCAAGCCGCTAGCATCTGCATAAAAAAGCATTAGTACAACAATCACATGTCAAAGCACAGAAGAGCAAGACATATCTAGATGAAAAAGTCATACCTGAGAGGGACTTGGTAATCGAGAGAAGCTGCTCCTTGAACATCTTCTCCCTCTCAGCAGTGGAGGCAAGGAGATCCTGCTCTCGCTTCCGCGACTCCTCCAAGGCTACGACTGCCTCGTCACAATTCTTCGTCGCCGCGACCAATGTCTTCTCCAATGTAGCCTCATGGCAAAGTAATTCATTGTGCTCAGCTGCAACAAATAGAGAGTGTTACCAAATCGAATCAAATAATATTCGCAAAAGACATGGACAAAGTCAAAACTTACTTTCGACAATGCGAGAAGACGTTGTTTGATGGGTCACTTTGGGTGTGAGAAGATGTTGCTCATGCTTGCTGATCACTTTTATTGGCCCAAGATGAGGCATGATGTGTACAGATTTGTGAGTCGATGTATTACATGCCCCAAGTCGAAATCTAAGCTGAAGCCTCACGGTTTGTATACACCTCTCTCTGCACCTACTACTCCATGGGAAGACATTAGTATGGATTTTGTGCTAGGTCTACCTAAAAATCAGAGAGGTCATGATTCTATACTGGTGGTAGTGGATAGGTTCTCTAAGATGGCTCATTTCATTGCCTACCACAAAATCGACGATGCGTCGCATGTTGCTAAGCTGTTTTTCAGGGACATCGTGAGATTACATGGAGTACCTAAGACAATTATTTCTGACCGTGATGTGAAGTTCATGAGCTACTTTTGGAAGACCTTATGGGGGAAGCTAGAAACAAAGCTGTTATTCAGTACTACATGTCATCCCCAAACAGATGGTCAAACAGAGGTGTTGAATCTAACATTGTCACAATTGCTAAGGACAATGATAAAAAAGAACCTGCGGGAGTGGGAAGAGTGTTTACCACATGTTGAGTTTGCATACAACAGGGCTGTATATTCAACTACTCAGCTTTGTCCTTTCGAGGTGGTGTATGGCTTCAAGCCATTGACGCCACTTGATATGTTGCCTCTGCCATTACATGAGAGAGTTGATATGGAGGCACCCAAATATGCTGATTATGTGAAGAAAATTCATGAGAATACTAGAGAGGCTATTGAGAAGAAAGGCAAGAACATTGCTGCTGCAAGGAAGGAAGTGTTGTTCAAGCCTAGAGATATGGTTTGGTGCATCTGCGCAAGGACATATTTCCACTACTTCGCAACTCCAAGTTGAAGCCACGTGGTGCTGGTCCTTACAAGGTGCTATCCAAAATTAATGATAATGCCTACTCAGTTGACATACCTATTGAGGAGTTTGTTGGAGCTAGCAACAACTTCAACGTTGCTGATTTGTCACCATATGCTGGAGAAGACCTTGGAGCGTCGATGTCGATGCCTTTTGAAGGGGGGAGATGATGAGGACATCCCTACAGTTACACCTACGCCAATTGCTAATGATGATGTTGCAATTGCTACAAAGAAAGATCAATCCAATAAGATAAGGATTGGACCAATTACAAGAGCTCGTGCTAAGCTACTAGAACAACAGGTGACCTTGTTTCTTAATGAACCTGGTGTTTTAGTTAATGAGAATTTTATACTACCTAAGTCTTTGAATTAATGCATGATCAGGTACTTGGGAGAAGAAGGCGTAGCACGAAGCGAGGAGCTAATGGAACAAGGCGTGTTGATCAATGAAGAATGCGCGAGGGAGTAGAGGGAGGAAGCGCAAGGAGCACACAAGGTTGAAGATCAACACTTGGTGGAAGATCTCTGCCATGGAAGAGAAATGCCACTATTCTCTGCCATGGCAGGCTGCCGCGGCACAGAAACAACACGACCGGCTGCCACGGCAGAGTCCTAGGCCGAACCCAAGTTGGGTTGGTTTGTATCCCTAGTTCGGTGGGACCAACTCGGTTTCCACCCTAGGCCGCCACCTCCCAGACCCTTAAATAGATAGGGGCGCACTAGTTTTAGTTTTTACACCACGTTAAAATTATTTTAGAGTTGTTTCTTTATAGAACCTCTGGAATTACGCTGTGATCGAATTCTACAATTGCAATTGAGTGTGATCTGTTGTTCCCTTGGGAATTAGTAGATTGCATATTATCGTTCGTGGTCGACGGCTACATGCGCAAGAGTGTGGTGTTGTGAATATCCTACAAGGTTCGAGAGCTGTTGCACTGGCATTAGGGATCGAGCGGGAGAGATCATACCTACGCACTAGTTATCAATCGTCCACCATTACCATCGACAAGAGCTTGCTGAGAAGATCGGGCCACCCCATATCACAACCGTTGTTGGTATTAACTGGTGGTTTACCTGATTTTTATTCAAAACCCTCAGAATACTTTTTGGTAAAGATCGAGTAATGGCGAGAGATAAAATGCTAATGAGACAAAGACTACTAAACTTTTTATTGAAATTGTATTTCTCTGCATATTTAGTGCAATTTATCCTATTTTCAAATTGGGCTTTTTAGTACTTTTGAGGTTAGTCTTCCCCATTGTACGAGTTTTAGCCCAAATCGAGTATTTTTCATTTTTCCTATTCAATTTTCCCCCGGAGATTCTTGATCCCATAACTATAGCTCATTTGGAAGTACTAAACTTCTACCTGAGCCTTTACGAGAAGGATCCGGAGTGGGTTACCTTTGTTCAGTAGGAGCTAAATCACAATACCCCTATGGAATACATACATGGGCGGCTAAAACTCTTCCTAATGGAAGAAAAGCTCTCTTGTATGCGACAAGATCTTATTGGGGAGTTAATTTCTCTTTATCAAAGAGTAGGGACTTTTCTACCCATCCAACCCTACCTGGTCAATGAAGTAGTACGTTCCTATATAACAGCTAGTCAAGCAATGGATGATTACTCTCTTGTTCAAGCGACTTTATGGGACCTGGAAGACAACCAAGGGCAATCCCCTTTCTTCCATGATGTTGTAGCTTACAATGTAGAGTTTCTGGGTGACCACTCCACGTCCCAGAGATTGCTAGAAGAGGAGCAAAGAATCCTGTGGGAAGAAATCCCCAGGATTAAAGAAAGCCTCGAAAGGGCCGAGCATGAGCATGCACTACTCTTTTTTGATATGGAGGAACGGTGAAGGGGAATTAGTGAAAGTTAGGGAGCAACAGCTAAGTAATAACACCTAGTGATGTAGGGAGCATTAATAATCATGATATAGACAAGCTAGTTTTTTCAGCTATGCCTGTTAGTGACAAGTCAGTTGAAGTCAAGCCTCTTAGTGGAGAAAGGAAGGATGATGCAGCAGTTTCTACACTTCCAGTTTGTGTCAATAAAGGTGTTCAAACCTATGATAGTCATCATGATCCTGTACTGGTGCATACGAAGGCGAGAGTCATAGACCGCAGATTTGTTGGAGCAGCTATGTGGAGAGTTTGAGGAGGAGTGCGTATGCACAAAGGGAAAGATGGACATGTTCGTCAATTGTTTAGTCCGGGCATTGCACCTATTTTGCAGGGTCATGCGAAGAGGGTCCACGTTCAGGTTCAGAGGGCTCCATCGAGAGATGAGAAGAAGGTGGTGCTGCCAAAATCCAAGCTCATGTGGAGGAGGATGGAGGAGGAAGGAGGTGCCAAGTGCAGCATCAAGTCAAGCTAGCCGAGAGGGAGGATGTGGTGTGGCAGGGGTGATAAATCAGGGCTTCATAGATGAGAATGCATAGTGTATTTGCATGAAGTAGCAAGCCATCCAAGGATGTGTGAAAGTCACTTGATGAGAGGAGTGAATTCACCTTAGCTTGGAGTAGCTTGGCTCGGGCATGAGTCATGGGTCCACTTGGGGGACTTGGTGGTGTAGATGTAGAAGCGTCCGTAGGATAGACTGCATCAGCTCCCCCCCTTGGGAAAGAGTCATCCTCGACTCTTCATGGCTATAATCTTAAACATCTCCATGGTAGGGTGAGAGGTCCTTGACATTGAATGTCTTTCTCACGAGATACTTCAAAGTCGGTATGTCGATGATGTATGCGTTGTTGTTGATTCTCTTGAGGACCTTGAAGGGGCCATCTCGTCTTGGTTTGAGCTTGGAGTCATGATCCTTGGGGAAGTGTTCCTTGCTCAAGTGTATCCATACAAGGTCACCTTCTTCGAAGACCATTTCCTTCATTTCCTTGTTGAGCCTTGATGCTTGACGAAGGACTTGTTGCTCGACAATAGCTCTTGTTTCTTCATGAAGCTTCTTCATAGCTTGGGCATGCTTGATAACATCCATGTTGGTGCGCTCATGAAGAGATAGCCGTAGGATGTCGAGTGCGGTGAGGGGCTCGAAACCATAGACGATCATGAAGGGATTCATCTTGGTTGTTCAGTGCTTGGCCTGATTGTAGGCAAACTCGACGTGGGGAATGCATTCCTCCCAATCCTTGAGGTTTTTCTTGATCAACACACGAAGGAGAGTCCCGAGGCTTCGGTTGACAACCTCGGTTTGGCCATCGGTTTGCGGGTGTGATGCGGAGGATAAGAGTAGCTTGACGCCAAGCTTGGCCATGAGGGTCTTCCACAAGTAGCTCATGAATTTGACGTCGCGATCGGAGACGATTGTTCTTGGCACCATGAAGACGGACGATTTCCCTAAAAAACAAATTGGCAATATGTGAAGCATCGTCGGTCTTATGGCATGGTATGAAGTGTGCCATTTTGGAAAAGCGCTCCACAACGACAAATATAGAATCATGACCATGCTTAGACCTAGGCAATCCTAACACAAAATCCATGCTAATGTCGGACCAAGGTGCATAAGGAATAGGCAATGGCATATAAAGACCATAAGAGTTAGCTTGCGACTTACTTGAACACATGTCGTGCATCGTTGAACGTAGCATTCCACGTCGCGCTTCATCTTGGCCAAAAGTAGTGAGTGGAGAGCATGTCCAATGTCTTGTCATGGCCAAAGTGACCCATGAGGCCTCCACCATGTGATTCTTGGAGAAGCAGAAGTTGGAGAGATGACATCAGAATGCAAAGCTTGTTTTGTTCAAATAGAAAGCCCTGAAGCAAATGGAAATCATCAACCCCTTTTTCAATGGAGCATTTTGAGAAATTTGGTTCAAAGAACGGGTCGGAAGCATACAAAGTTTTGATTTCATGAAGACCTAACACGCTTATTTCAAGTCGAGTAAAAAGGTTTGTGTGCTTGAGAAGCAAAGCGTCTGCAACTACATTATCTTTGCCCTTCTTATACTTCACGATGTAAGGAAAAGACTCAATAAACTCGACCCACTTAGTGTGTCTCTTACTCAAGTTGTCTTGGCCTTTGAGATATTTCAATGACTCATGGCCAAAATGTATGATAAATTCTTTAGGCCAAAGGTAGTGTTCTCAAACTTGAAGAACACGAAACTAAGGTAAAAAGCTCTTTGTCATAAATCGTATAGTTAAGGCGAGCACCATCAAGTTTCTCACTATGGTAGGCAATAGGACGCCCATTTTGCATTAGGACTCCTCCAATGCCAGTACCGCTAGCGTCACACTCTATCTCAAAAGTTTTTGTGAAATCCGATAACAAAAGAAGAGGTGCTTCGGTGAGCCTCTTTTTAAGTTCATCAAAAGCTTTTTGTTGTGCTTTGCCCCACACGAAGGTGACATTCTTTTTGGTCAATTCGTTGAGAGGACAAGCAATGGTGAAAAAGACTTTCACAAAGTGATGATACAAACCGGCTAACCCATGAAAACTTTCAAGTTCACTCACATTTGTGGGAATGGGCCAATATCGTATGTTCTTCACTTTATACACATCAACTTCAATGCCATTTGAAGAAACGACAAATCCAAGAAAAATTAACTTGTCTTTAGCAAAAGTGCACTTGGTAAGATTAGCATATAGCTTTCCATGTTGAAGTATTTGCAAGACTTCCTTGACATGTGTATCATGGTCCTCAAGCGACTTGATATAGACAAGTATATCTTCGAAATAGACAACGACACTCTTGCCAATGAGAGAATGCAAAATATGATTCATAAGGCACATGAAGGTGGATGGTGCATAAGATAAGCCAAAGGGCATGACCAACCATTCAAAGAGACCAAGTTTGGTCTTGAAGGCGGTTTTCCACTCATCACCTTCCGCCATGCGTATTCGATGGTAACCACCATGGAGATCAATTTTTGAGAAAATAGTGGCTCCACAGAACTTGTCAAGCATGTCATCAAGATGCGGTATAGGATGTCGATAACGCATGGTGATAGAATTGATTCTGTACAGCAGTCCATGCATAACCGCAATGTATCATCCATTGTTGGAACAAGAATCATGGGTACCACACTTCGATCTCCTTCATCTCCTCTGGGTTCGTGCAGTAGGCGCCGCAGTTTGAAAGAGGGGCGCCGGGGATGAGGTCAATGCGATGCTCGATTCCGCGAAGAGGAGGTAGTCCATGTGGGAGATCATCAGGGAACACATCATTGAATTCTTGCAAAACAATCATCAAAGAGGGAGGAATAGTTGTCAAGTCATTAGTTCCTTGCGCTAGTCCCTTGCAAATAAGGACATAGTGCAAGATGGATGGGTTGTTCCGCACATCTCTCATCTCACTTTTGGAGGTAAGGAGAACACCTTAGTTTTTCCCCTCGAGTTTGGCTTGTGGCTCTCACTAACTATGAGGTGGTTCTCTCGCTCACCACTCTTCTCACAAGTTTGTGTTGTGGTTTGTGCCCTCTCTAAAGCCTTTGCATTGTCCGCAATTATTTGGCTAGGAGTCATCGGTTGCAAAACACATGTCTTCTTAAGCCATTTGAAGGTGTAAACATTTGTGTGACCATCATGTAGAGAACCTTTGTTGAATTGCCATGGATGACCAATCAACATGTGGCAAACCGTCATTGGGATTACATCACACTCCACCATGTCTTTGTATGGCCCAATAGAGAATGTTACCAAGACGGTGTGCTTGATCTTCACGGACCCTTGGTCACTAAGCCATTGCACATGGTAGGGGTGCTTGTGTGGATGGAGGGTGAGGTTTAGCTTCTCACAGCACTTGGTGCTAGCAAGGTTGCGGCAACTCCCTCCATCGATGATTACTTTGATAGATTTGCCATTCATGTCGGCTCGTGTTTGGAAGATATTTGAGCGTTGGTCTTCATGCTCTTGTGCTTGACTGGTCAAGATCCTTGTGACGACAAGCGATGGACTTGTGTCATGTTCCCACATGAGGAGTTCTTGGTCATGTTCCACTCATTGCCTTGTCATTGGTTCCTTGACTCGGGCATCAAATTCATCTTCACTCAAGTACGCTTCATCGCCATTGTCATGGATAAACAAAACTTTATTGTTTCCACACTCGGCCGACTTGTGTCCTTTTCCTCCACACTTGTTGATGAGGACATCCCTGCAGTTACACCTACCCCAATTACTACTGATGATGTTCTAACTTCTACAAACAAAGATCAATCCAATGAGATAAGGATTGGACCAATTACAAGAGCTCGTGCTAAGCTACTAGAACAACAGGTGAACTTGTTCCTTAATGAACCTGGTGTTTTAGTTAATGAGAATTTTATACTACCTAAGTCTTTGAATTATTGTATGATCAGATACTTGGGAGAAGAAGGCATAGCAAGGAGCGAGGAGCTAATGGAACATGGTGTGTTGATCAATGAAGAATGCGCGAGGGAGGAAGGGAGGAAGCGCAAGGATCACACATGCTTGAAGATCAAGACTTGGTGGACAATCTCTGCCGCGGAAGAGAAACACCACTTTTCTCTGCCATGGAAGGCTGCCGCGGCACAGAAACAAAGTCCTTTTCCGCCACGATAGGCTGTCGCGGCAGAGAAACGGGCCCAAATTCTGCCACGGCAGAAACCTAAGCCAAACCCACTTTGGGTCGGTTTGTACCCTTAGTTGGGTGGGACCAACTCAGTTTCCACCCTAGGACGCTGCCCCCAGACTCGTAAGTAGATGGGGGCGCACTACTATCTAGGTTTAGACCATGTTAAAATATTTTGGAGATGTTTCTTTCATAGAACCTCTAGAATTACCCTATGATCGATTTTACCAACTATAATTAAGTGTGATCTGTTGTTCCACTAGGAATTAGTAGATTGTAAACTACCATTCGTGGTCGATGGCTACGTGCGCAAGAGTGTGGTGTTGTGAATATCCTACAAGGTTCGAGAGCTGTTGTATTGGCATCATGGTTCGAGAAGGAGACATCATAGCTACGCACTAGTTATCTATCATCCACCATCATCATCATCGACAAGTGCTTGCTGAGAAGATCGGGCCACCCCATATCATCTTGGTATCAGATTTCCTCGTTACCTCGGTAAGCAATCCACAATCCATCCATAGATTAGAGAGTGTTTTTTGTCCTATACAGAAAAAGCCCCACAAAAAGAGTTGTCATAGCCTAGATTACATCGTATTCGAGTAATAGTTCCTGGTCGTGTTCCTCCTTTAGTTTGGATCTAGATTTGTTCTTCATAGATCTGTTCTTCGTAGATCTGTTCTTCGTAGATCTATTTCTTCGTTTTTGTTCTAGTTCTAGTCAAAACCACCATCTTTTTCCGCCGCCACAAGCTCAGATCTGATCCATACAAGAGTCCTTGGTTGCTACTCTCGGTTGAGTCGGATTAAAAAAAATTCCCTACCGACGCTGCCGCGGCACGGAAACAGCATGTTTTCCTGCCGCGAGTTCTAGTCTGCCACGGTTCGGATTCTTTGTCGCGGCACGTTTTTGGCATGTTTCGTTGCCGCGGCAGGAATTTTTTCTGCCACGGCATGATTTTGATCATTTTTTATAACACGGCAGGAAATTTTACAAAGTTTGAAAATTGCACTTTTTCCTTAACCTTAGCCATATCCATTCTACTTCATAGGTGTAGGAACTTGCCAATTGAGACTAGTTTCCGCTCCTACATGCTGCTCCTAGGATTTTTGTTGCTGTGTTTTGTAAATTGGCCGTGTGTGACATATATATTCAAAAAAAGAGAAAAAGCATATAGCAAAAGAAAAACCAAAAAAAAAGAGAAAGAAGCTATACAAAAGAAAAAGAGAAAAAAGAGAATTTGAGCAAGAGGACTAGTGATATCTTTGTGCACCGGTAGATTGAGCAATCTTCTGCCTGTTTACTTTGAGATTTGCTGGTGTCTCTCAAGAGTAGTGCAACACCCTTCATAGTTGCATTGCCACGTTTTTATCCACGTGTGTGTTTCTTGGGTTTTTGTACGATCAGCACTAGGACTTGTTTGCGGTGTAGATAGGATAGCATACCTATAGCTCCACCATAAATAACATGTGTGCCCTACGATCGTTCTCTATACCTTCGATATTCACTTCATCACATCAGTGCATTAGTCTTTGATTACATTTGGTAAAGATTCTCTATTCAATTTGGAACGGTAAGATCTACTTTCTTGTGAGTTGTGAGTGAGTTGTGAGAGTTTCCACCATACATATTTTGATTTTTGCACTAACCTACTAATCATGTCTTTGAGTGATGATGAAGTTGTGTCACAGAAAAAGCAGCTTGAGGAGCTTGTTAATTAGCGCGAGTCTGTCGATGGGAACATCAAGGACATGCAAGATGCAGTGGAGCACAATACTAGAGCAATCAACAATATTCAGACTCAACTGACAGCAATGAATGTCAACTTTGCCACCTTGCAGCGCTCAATTGAGGCTATTCAAGCGACAATTCAGCAAGGACACGCACCACACCATGATGATGCGTTTGAGGATCTTGATGAGGGTAGTGCGGCTGATGCTGCCCCACATCGTGGCAGGGGACATGCCATTCCCCCTGCACCTGCGGCTACTCCTCCTTATGCCCGTGGTTATGCTCCTTTGGGACGTGCTCAGCGTGTTCCGAATCAAGCTGATGATGGTTTGGGCAAGCCCAAATTTTCAATTCCCTCTTTCAATGGCTCCCTTGATCCTGAGGATTATCTTACTTGGGAGTTGAAGATTGAGAAGCTCTAGCGTTTGTTTGATTATCCAGAAGACAAGAAGGTCAAGCTTGCAGCGTCAGAATTTGATGGATATGCATTGCGTTGGTGGGATGTTATTGCACAGAATAGAAGAAACGACAATCAACTTCCTGTGATTGATTGGCGTGAGATGAAGAGCATTATGATGGATCGTTTTCTACCCTCCAATTACTTGCGATTAGTGTTTGACAAGCTTACACAGTTGAGGCAAGGAACAATGACAGTTGATGAGTATTACATGGAGATGGAGATGCTTATGCAACGTGCTAATGGTCGTGAATCCCGTGAGATGACAATGCAGCGTTTCCTCGACAATTTGAAGCTTCAAATCAAGAGCATGGTGTGTTATCACAAGTACGAGACGATGAACGAGCTGCTGCACCATGCTAGAGAGGCCGAGTCACAGCTTGCGAAGGAGGCGAAGTCACGTGCATGTTTTCCATCTTCCAGCCGTTTTTCGGGCAGAGCCACATCTCCTACTGTGGCGCCACCTGCTGCTAGTACTTCTACACCATCGGCCAAGCCAACAAGTACATCTTCATTTGGTTCCAATGTTTGGAAGCCCACTGCTCCTGCTGCTAGTTCAGGTCCCAGTATGTCGACTGCGCGTACTCGCGATGTGGTGTGCCATACTTGTGGAGGAAGAGGACACTCCAATAAGGATTGTCCAAATAGCAAGGTGATGTATGTTAATGAACAAGGTGAAGTAGAGAGTGGAGATGAAGCTGATGACGATGATGGTGAGGATGGTGCAGATGCTTATCCTGAGCGTGCACCAACTATTGTCGTATCTTCACGTATACTTAGTGTGCAACCTATTGATGAATCTTAGCGTTGCAACTTGTTCCAAACAAAAGCTCTAGTTGGACCTAACAAAGCTTGAAAGGTCATTATTGATGGAGGTAGCTGCAGAAATCTTGCAAGTAAGGAATTATGTGCCAAGCTAAATTTGACATAATTTCCTCATCCCAGGCCACATTACATACAATGGTTGAGCAACAATGGTGAGATGAAGGTAAATCATATGGTACGTGTGAATTTTCAAATAGGGCCATACAAAGATTCTATTGACTTTGATGTGGTTCCTATGACTGTTTGCCATCTTCTATTGGGTCGGCCTTGGCTTTATGATCGCCATGTGCAACACAATGGCCAAGCCAATACACATCACTTGGAATTCAAAGGAAAGAAGATTACTATGCAGCTAATGACACCACAAGACATTGTGAATGATTCTCGCTAGAAGATAGAAGTGAGTTTGCGGGAGGATCCTATAGCTCGGCGAGATTGTGTGACAGCTGTTCCTGATGTAATCGAGCCTAATTTGAGTGATATAACAAAAAGTGAGAGAGTTCCTAATCTTATAATATTATCCACCAAGGAAGATATGAGAAAATTTCGTGAGGATCCTATAGCCATGCCACTTGTGCTCATGTATAAGGGTGAGGTATTGGTTTCTAACAACATGACCCCTCTTTCTCTTGGTGTCTCTTCTATTTTGCAGGATTTTGGGGATGTGTTTCCAGAAGATGTACTCGCAGGCTTACCTCCATTGCGTGGTATAGAAAACCAAATTAACTTGACCCTGGCGCCACACTTCCCAATCGTGCACCCTACAGGACCAATCCCGAAGAAACTAAGGAGATACAGAAGCAAGTACAAGCGTTGCTAGATAAAGGGTACATTCATGTTTCTCTTAGCCCTTGTGCTGTTCCTGTTATTTTAGTGCCTAAGAAAGATGGTACATGGCGCATGTGTGTAGATTGTAGAGCTATTAATAACATCACTATTCTATATCATCATCCTATTCGACGCTTAGAGGATATGCTAGATGAATTGAGTGGTGCTGCTATTTTCTCTAAGATTGATTTGCGTAGTGGTTATCATCAAATTAGGATGAAAGAAGGGGATGAATGGAAAACTGCTTTCAAAATGATATTTGGTTTGTATGAGTGGTTAGTCATGTCGTTTGGTCTTACCAATGCACCTAGTACATTCATGTGATTAATGAATCATGTTTTGAGAGATTTTATTCGTCGTTTTGTGGTCGTTTCCTTTGATGATATACTTATCTATACCCACAATGAAACTGAACATTGTAATCATATACGACAAGTTTTTCAAGTGTTGCGTGATAATAAATTGTATCCTAATCTTGAGAAGTGCACATTTGCAAAACATAAGGTCATATATGTAGGATTTGTTGTATCTAAGAATGGGGTAGAGGTAGATCAATCTAAAATTGAATCAATTCGGAATTGGCCTACTCCCATGAATGTAAGTCAAGTGCGTAGTTTCCATGGCTTAGCTGGTTTCTATAGGTGCTTTGTGAAAGGTTTTAGCACCATTGCTGCACCTTTGAATGATTTGACAAAGAAAGGTGTTCCTTTTGTATGGGGCGTGGCCCAAGATATTTCTTTTGATACATTGAAACGTTTGCTTACTTCTGCACCATTACTTGCATTACCTCATTTTTCGAAGCAACTTGAAGTTGAATGTGATGCTAGTGGTATAGGCATTGGTGGCGTTTTGATGCAAGAGGGTCGCCCTATAGCATATTTTTCTAAGAAAATTACTGGTGCTCGCTTGAATTATCCTATCTATGATAAAGAATTGTATGCACTTGTTAGAGTACTTGAAGTTTGGCAACTTTATTTGTGGCCAAAGGATTTATCATACATTCTGATCATGAAGCATTGAAATATTTGAAAGCTCAATCAAACTTGCATAGAAGATTAGCTAAATGGGTTGCGTTTATTAAGTCTTTTCCTTACATCGTTAAATATAATAAGGAAAAAGAGAATGTTGTTGTTGATGCTCTATCTAGGAAGAACATACTATTAACCAATCTTGATGTTAAAATTCCTGGATTAGAAGCTATTTGTGCACTTTATGCAACTGACCCTGATTTTGCTGAACCATATTGTTTGTGTGCTCTTAGAAACGCATGGGATAAGTATCATATACATGATGGATATTTGTTTCGAGCTAACAAACTATGTATTCTAGAATCATTGTTGCGTTTGTTCTTAGTGCAGGAATCACATGCTGGTGGTTTGATGGGTCACTTTGGGCGTGAGAAGATGTTGCTCATGCTTGCTGATCATTTTTATTGGCCCAAGATGAGGCGTGATGTGTATAGATTTGTGAGCCGATGTATTACATGCCACAAGTTGAAATCCAAGTTGAAGCCTCACGGTTTGTATACACCTCTCTCTGCACCTACTACTCCATGGGAAGATATTAGTATGGATTTTGTGCTAGGTCTACCTAAAACTCAGAGAGGTCATGATTCTATATTTGTGGTAGTGGATAGGTTCTCTAAAATGGCTCATTTTATTGCCTGCCACAAAAGCAATGATGCGTCGCATGTTCCTAACCTGTTTTTAGGGACATTGTGAGATTACATGGAGTACCAAAGACGATTGTTTCTGACTGTGATGTGAAGTTCATGAGATACTTTTGGAAGACCATATGGGGGGAGCTGGGAACAAAGTTGCTATTCAGTACTACATGTCATCCCCAAACAGATGGTCAAACGGAGGTGGTGAATCGAACATTGTCACAACTGCTAAGGACTATGATAAAGAAGAATCTGCGAGAGTGGGAAGAGTGTTTGCCACATGTTGAGTTTGCATACAACAGGGTTGTGCATTCAACTACTCAGCTTTGTCCTTTTGAGGTGGTGTGTGGCTTCAAGCCATTGACACCACTTGATAGGTTTCCCTGTGCTATTACATGAGAGAGTTAATATGGAAGCACCAAAACGTGCTGATTATGTGAACAAAATTCATGAGAAGACTCGAGAGGCTATTGAGAAGAAAGGCAAGAACATTGCTACTGCAAGTTATCAAGCAAGGAAGGAAGTGTTGTTCAAGCCTGGAGACATGGTTTGCGTGCATCTGTGCAAGGATAGATTTCCACTACTTCACAAGTCCAAGTTGAAGCCACGTTGTGCCGGTCCTTACAGGGTGTTAGCCAAAATTAATGATAATGCCTACTCGGTTGATATACCAATTGAGGAGTTTGATGGAGTTAGCAACAACTTCAACGTTGCTGATTTGTCACCATATGCTAGAGAAGACCTTGGAGCATCGAGGTCGATGCCTTTTGAAGGGGGGGAGATGATGAGGACATCCCTATAGTTACACCTACCCCAATTACTACTGATGATGTTCCAACTGCTGCAAAGAAAGATCAATCCAATGAGATAAGGATTGGACCAATTACAAGAGCTCGTGCTAAGCTACTAGAACAACAGGTGAACTTGTTTCTTAATGAACCTAGTGTTTTAGTTAATGAGAATTTTATACTACCTAAGTCTTTGAATTATTGTATGATCAGGTACTTGGGAGAAGAAGGCGTAGCACAGAGCGAGGAGCTGAAGCATATGGAGCATGGCGTGTTGATCAATGAAGAATGCGCGAGGGGGGAGAGGGAGGAAGCGCAAGGAGAACACAAGCTTGAAGATCAACACTTGGTTAACAATCTCTGCCGTGGCAGAGAAACACCACTTTTCTATGCCATGGCAGGCTGCCGTGGCACAGAAAAAGAGTCCTTTTCTGCCACGGCAGGCTGCCGCGACAGATAAACGGGCCCAAATTTTGCCACGGCAGAAACCTGAGCCGAGCCCACTTTGGGTAGGTTTGTACCCTTAGTTGGGTGGGACCAACTCGGTTTCCACCCTAGGATGCCGCCCCCAGACTCTTAAATAGAGGGGCGCACTATTATCTAGGTTTAGACCACGTTAAAATATTTTGGAGATGTTTCTTTCATAGAACCTCTGGAATTACCCTTTGATCGATTTTACCAACTATAATTGAGTGTGATCTGTTGTTCCACTGGGAATTAGTAGATTGCAAACTAGCGTTCATGCCCGATGGCTACGTGTGCAAGAGTGTGGTGTTGTGAATATCCTACATGGTTCGAGAGTTGTTGCATTGGCATCAGGGTTCGAGCGAGAGAGATCATAGCTACACACTAGTTATCTATCATCCACCTTCATCATCGACAAGTGCTTCCTGAGAAGATTGGGCCACCCCATATCACTTGTAGCATTTCCTTGAAGAGGACACGCGTGTAGTGTGAAGGAACAAAGCAGGATCTCATATGAGCCTTCATGTCATGCCAAGTTGTGATTGGGGGTTCTCCTCTTGCGTCCTGGGCAACTTGAACTTGTTACCATCAAAGGTTGGGGTAATCATCAAACTGAAGCAAAGCCATGGCGACCATCTTCTCGTTGCTATAATTGTGCATGCGGAAGATCTTGTCGACTTTGAGTGCCCATGAGAGATATTCTTCGGGATCATTTGAACCGGTGAACTTGGGCATCGTGAACTTCAGCTTGCCGAAGGTTTCTTCATCATTGCGGTCACGGTTGCGGTTGTTTCCATGATGTTGATGGTCTTCATCTTCCATGCAACCAATGCGATGAGCTTAGTGAGCTTGTTGATGTGCTTGCGATTGAGGAGCTGCATTTGGAGGTGGTGGAACTTGCTCTTGCTCTTAGCGTGGTTGTTGACGAGGAGGAGGCACTCGGGCCTCGTGACGATCATGAGGAGGTGGAGCATCTTGAGGTTGTTGTGGACGAAGAGGAGGCTTGTGATGACCCACAAGTATAGGGGGTGTATCGCAGTATTTTCGAGGGAAGTGAAACCCAATTTATTGATTCGACACAAGGGGAGCCAAAGAATATTTATAAGCATTAACAACTGAGTTGTCAATTCAGCTGCACCTGGAAACAATCTTGCTCACAGCAATTTATTAGTAGCAACAGTTTTGTAGTAGGAATAGTAAGTAACAGCAGTAGTAAAGCAAAGATAGTAGTAACAAAAGCAGTAAACAGTGGGATTCGAGGGCGGTAGGCATAGGGATGGATGGATGGGCGTTGCATGGACAAGACAATTCACATAGCAATCAGAACATAGGGAAATTGCAGATAAATAAGATAAAGCATCCAAGTACTAGACAATCCTAGGCATGTGTTCCATATATAGTCATACGTGCTGGCAATGAGAACTTGCACAACATCTTTTGTCCTGCCAGCCCGCTTGCAGCGGGGCCTCTAGGGAAGTACTGGCAATTAAGGTGCTCCTTTTAATAGAGCACCGGAGCAAAGCATTAACACTCCATGAACACATGTGATCCTCACATCAAATCCTTTCCCTTTCGGTTATCCCAATTTCTGTCACTTCGGGGCCATAGGTTCCCGACAACAACGTGTGTATACAACTTGCAGATAAGACCCAAAACAATACTATCATAATGAATCAATAACATGTTCAGATCTGAAATCATGGCACTCGGGCCCTAGTGACAAGCATTAAGCACAACAAGTCGCAACAAAGTCATAAAGCACTAATAAAAGATACTAGGCACCATGCCCTAACAATCTGATGCCATTACATGAACGATCTCATCCAATCCCTACCATCCCCATAGCCTACATCGGGGTATTACTCACTCATAGATGGGGGAAACATGGATGGTCGATGGAGATGATGGTGGAGATCGATGGAGATGGCTCCAGGGGCACTTCCCCGTCCCGGCAGGGTGCCGGAACAGAGACTTTCTGTCCCTCGAATCTCCCCTTCGGTGGCTGTGGCGCAGCGGAACTTTTCGTGGAAAAACGTCGAACCCCCCGAAGTTTTTAGGTCAGAAGGCTTCTTATAGGCGAAGAGGGAGACCGAGGGGGTGCCTGGGGCCACCACACCATGCCCTGGCGCGGCCAGGCCCAGCCCGTGTCTGGGGGGGTGTGGCCAGCCCCTAGCCCTCCTCCGTCTCGTATTCTGGCTCCTGGAGTCTTCTGAAAAAATAGGCACTTTGGCTTTTGTCCCGTCCAATTCCGAGAATATTCATTTTCTGACTTTCCTAGAACCAAAAACAGCAGAAAACAGGCAGCTAGCACGTGGCTCTTGTTAATAGGTTAGTCCAAGAAATCATATGAAAAGTACTCCAAAGTGTGGACAAAACACAAGAAAGTGGATAAAACCAAGCATGGAGCATCAAAAATTATAGATACATTTGCAATGTATCAACATTCCCAAGCTTAACTCCTGCTCGTCCTCGAGTAGGTAAGTGATAAAAAGAAAGAATAATTTTTGAGGTGACATGCACCATCAAAGACTTGACCAAAGTATTTGTAAAACATTCAAAGCTGGGATCATAGTACCTCAATCATAACATGAAAGACAAAGTTCTACCAATAAGACAAAGAAACTATGTTGCAACATGAAAAGGCACAAACAAAAGATTCATGAATAACAATGCTTTGCAAGACTTTTGTTTGTGTCACATAAAGAAAACATAGCAAAGTGGCATCCAGCTTGTCCCTCATAGTGTAGCAAACATAAATGCATAGGACACCTTCAAAGTTTACAAGAGTGACTAGATACAAATAGTTTAAGACAAGCAATATCAAGGTATGCATCAATCAACAAATCTTGGGACAATGCACATAGAACTAAGAATGGCCACTATGCTCTAAAGAAAGTGCTCAAAGAATGTGTGGAGACTCAACAAGGAAATGAAAAGGTTTTGAAAAGTTTGAAAGGCTTCCAAATGCTGAAAGTATGGTACTCATTAGCTTTGAGCTCTCATTGCCCCTGTCATAAGCATCTTTAATGTGGTTAAGGTGAAAGTGAGGTCCAATCTGAGTTATATGCTTGACAGACTATAAACTGAAAATCCAAAGTCCCTTGAGTACGGGGGCCGCTCCTCATGCTACTCAACTTTAGTTACCGGTAAGTTCTTGTCATCGTAAGTATGTGTGTATCATTGAGAACCGCCAACGGGGTACCCCTTGCTCGATGATACGGAAGAATCCCCATATCAAAATGACAAGGCAAGCAGACAATGAGTATCTCAGCAATCTTCTTATTTACCATGGGAAAATGGTGCTTTTTTCTCTCTTTCCTCTTCTTATAAATCTCTCTTTTTTGTTTTTCTCAATAGCTATCTCTCTTTTTTTATAAGAAGAATGCTTCATAGATATCATTATGGTTACGCAGCAGATTTCCACCATGTCAGCAAGGATTAAACCAGCGGCCCAGGCGTTTCTCTAACACACATACATAACTCCATGGACTTACAAGCTCCCCTTTTATTTCACACTGATGACATCCGCAAACAAAAGCGTTCCCCGTGGCAGCACGGTTCTACTAATCTCCAGCCTATAATTTGCAAGCATATAACTTTCATGGAGAGTTCACAATGGTTCAGGTTTATTAAGTGTAGGAAATAAAGTGTGCCATCAAGTTCGTGCGAGCTTTACTAACTAACTTTCTCATAACAAGCAAACATTTTATTCGGAAGAAAGCAAGGCATATTGAATATGCACGGAAGTAGCAAATGATGCTAATAGGTAGGTATGGTGGACACTTTGGCAATATTTGGTTTAGGGAGTTGGAAACTTGAGTAAAACATACTCAGTGTAAGTGAAGGCTAGCAATAGTAAGGGAGCGACAAACGAGAGAGCAATAATGGCCATAATCATGCAGAGCGACAAATCATCATTGATCAAAGCATAAAGTGATATTTCAAGTTGAAAACTAAAGGATCATAAAGGCTTATGGTGACTTGGGATAGTCGTAACATGGTGTGAGCATGTGCCAAGTCAATCCAGATAAAGCATCAAAGGAGAATACCACTATACTATGCTTTAATATGCTAAAACAACGCATGATTCATCTAAGGCACATTAAGCAATCTCAATTGTTTATAACAAGTCATGCTACAGCAAAGAATACTAAGCATAAAGCCAAAAAAATATCAAGCATGTCATGACAAAGCATAGGCCACAGTGAAAAACAAGCTCTCTTTACCACTTAAGCATGAGCTTTCCTACTTTTTTCCAAACCAAACCAAACTATTTGAAAACCGATGTATGAAAGAGGGGGCCCAACCAATTTATTCAGAAAACTAAGAAAACCAAGAAAACTAAAAACCAAAATGAAAAACGAAAAAGAAGACGCTCCAAGAACAACACAACTGTGCATGAAACAATAAAAATGAAGCGTTTGGAAGAAACCTGGGATTTTTATTGATGAAGAAGGGGATGCCTTGGGCATACCCAAGCTTTGACGCTTGTACTTCTTGGATATTTCTTGGGGTGACACGCGTGGCATCCCCAAGCTTGAGCTTTAGTCCATCCTTCATTTCATTACTCATTCCTTCCATACACCTGAAAATTTTCCTTCATACAAAACTTCACACAATCTCATTAGCAACATTAGTGCACTCAAGATAAAAGGTCTTAAGGTTCAGTTATAACACCAAATAAACTTCCATTAGGACACTAGATACTGTAGAACTTCCCTCAAAAATCTCAATTCCCCAAAAGAACTCAAGAAGGAACCAACAAGAAGCAAATGCAGAAAATAGCAGAAATCTGTCAAAACAGACCAGCAGGTAAAGACGAATTTTTTCGAAAACCTTCTGTTGCTCAAATAAAAAAGTTTTGAACTAACGAAAGTTAGATAACAACCTGGGACAGAAGCACAAACAATTACAGCTCAATCCGACATACAGAGATCTCTCACGAATTTTTTACGGTGAAGCACAAAAATCTGTTTCGGGACAGCAACTTTCCCAATCATTACTTCTCTCTCAATAGAGGTTACTGTTTCCACAAAAAGCAAATAAAAAGGATAAGGAGCGGTTATTACTGAAGTAATAACTTCCAAGACTCATCTAAAACTTTTGGTTTATCTCCCAATAAGTACTTTTCTTTAACGCCTTTAAATTAGGCATAAGCAAAAACTAAAATAGATAGAATAGAAGTAAGCGGAGATAATCATGGTGAAAACATTGTTTTGTTCAATGAAATCCTTTTGTTAACAAGGTTGATCAGGTCTTCTTACCAAAACAATTTCATATGATACAAAACTTTGTATTCCACTTATGATTATGTTACCTCAACCTTGATAGCAATGGTCCCAATCATAATAGTTTCAAATTTTTCTCTTGGTATGTGACAATATATTTCTCCAACTTGAATGCCCTCAACATGTTCACTTGAATTTAAACCATAAGTCCTATCAATATTCTTGGGGAAATAGATAGTATGTTCCTTGTCATTAACATTGAAGGGCACCTTCCCTTGATTACAATTAATAACAGCTCCTGTAGTATTTAAGAAAAGGTCTCCCAAGAATAATAGACATATTATCATCTTCAGGCATAAAAGTTTGAGAGGATGCTCTCATAAGAAATATGAAGTGAAGTAAAAGAGAGCATCAAGAAGCAAATTCAAAACATATTTAAGTCTAACCCACTTCCTATGCATAGGAATCGTGTACGCAAATAAATTCGCAAAGAACAAAGTGACAGGCATAGGAAGATAAAACAAGAGTAACTTCAAAACTTTCAGCACATAGAGAGGTGTTTCAATACCATAAAAACTTCTACAACCATATTTTCCTCTCTCATAATAATTTTCATTAGCCTCATGAATAAACTCAACAATATAACTATCACAAAAAGCATGCTTTTCATGATCTACAAGCACTAGAGCTTTATCATAAACATCTTCAAAAGAAACCTCGGGAACATAACATTCATCCTCCTTTAGTAAGCATGAAGGACAATCAAATAATGTAAGGGATAAAGAGTTACTCTCATTAGAAGGTAGGCATGGGTATCTAATCCATTCTTCCTCCTTTTGTTCATCACTCTCCTCCTCTTTTTCATCTAATGAGATTTCAGGTTCATCAATTTCTTCTTCCATAGGAGCCTGCAAGGCATTAGTCTCTTCCATAGGGTCCTGCAAGGCATTAGTCTCTTCCATTTGTGGAAAGCATCTATTAAAATAATCAAGGATATAGCTATTTTCATCCTTGTAATTATCAAAGCAAAATTTAAGTATACCACAAACCTCATGCTTATAAGGTGAATCATAAATATTTTCAAGCAAACTAGCAAGTTCAAAAGCACCCTTCCAAGAAATAAATTCTTCAATTTGTTCCGCATCATAAAAGTCATAAATTCCTTTAGCATAGGAAGATATGGTATCATTATCACTATACTCACATTGAAAAGGGAGGTGTTTATACCTCTTTCTGCAACAAGACTCATCACAGCAATAAGTAACATTATAAGTAGAGCACACGTTTCTAGCAATGGTATACAATCTATCAATTTGTTCCCATAAGTGTTTCCCTTTTTGTGACAAGCGGTGTTCCTTATAATAATATCTTTGATCTTCCGTGAACCCACCTTGCCAATAAGCTTCAGTTTCAAAGAAACCAGCCATTGACAACAAGCATGATAAAGCAAGACAATAACAGACCAACGAAAATAACAACTAGAGTAGGAACTAACTTTTTTTTGTATTTTTGATAAAGAAACAAGCAAACAAGGAGAAAATAAACTTAGCTTGAACAATAGTGAATCCAAGTGAACTTGATAAATAAAGCTATGCCCCCCGGCAATGGCGCCAGAAAATAGTCTTAATGACCCACAAGTATAGGGGGTGTATCGTAGTATTTTCGAGGGAAGTGAAACCCAATTTATTGATTCGACACAAGGGGAGCCAAAGAATATTTATAAGCCTTAACAACTGAGTTGTCAATTCAGCTGCACCTGGAAACAATCTTGCTCACAGCAGTTTATTAGTAGCAACAGTTTTGTAGTAGGAATAGTAAAGTAACAGCAGTAGTAAAGCAAACACAGTAGTAACAAAAGCAGTAAATAGTGGGATTCGAGTGCGGTAGGCATAGGGATGGATGGACGGGTGTTGCATGGACAAGACAATTCACATAGCAATCAGAACATAGGGCAATTGCAGATAAATAAGATAAAGCATCCAAGTACTAGACAATCCTAGGCATGTGTTCCATATATAGTCATACGTGCTCGCAATGAGAACTTGCACAACATCTTTTGTCTTGCTAGCCTGTTTGCAGCGGGGCCTCTAGGGAACTACTGGCAATTAAGGTGCTCCTTTAATAGAGCACCGGAGGAAAGCATTAACACTCCGTGAACACATGTGATCCTCACATCACAGCCTTTACCTTCCGGTTATCCCGATTTTTGTCACTTCGGGGCCATAGGTTCCGGACAACAACGTGTGTATACAACTTGCAGATAAGACCCAAAACAATACTATCATAATGAATCAATAACATGTTCAGATCTGAAATCATGGCACTCGGGCCCTAGTGACAAGCATTAAGCACAACAAGTCGCAACAAAGTCATAAAGCACTAATAAAAGATACTAGGCACCATGCCCTAACAATCTGATGCCATTACATGAAAGATCTCATCTAATCCCTACCACCCGCATAGCCTACAGCGGGGTATTACTCACTCATAGATGGGGGAAACATGGATGGTCGATGGAGATGATGGTGGAGATCAATGGAGATGGCTCCTGGGGCACTTCCCCATCCCGGAAGGGTGCCGGAACAGAGACTTTCTGTCCCCCGAATCTCCCCTTCGGTGGCGGTGGCGCAGTGGAACTTTTCATGGAAAAACATCGAACCCCCCGAATTTTTTAGGTCAGAAGGCTTCTTATAGGCGAAGAGGGAGACCGAGGGGGTGCCTGGGGCCACCACACCATGCCCTGGCGAGGCCAGGCCCAGCCCGCGCCTGGGGGGTGTGGCCAGCCCCTGGCCCTCCTCCGTCTCGTATTCTGGCTCCTAGAGTCTTCTGGAAAAATAGGCACTTTGGCTTTTGTCCCGTCCAATTCCGAGAATATTCATTTTCTGACTTTCCTGAAACCAAAAACAGCAGAAAACAGGCAGCTGGCACTGTGGCTCTTGTTAATAGGTTAGTCCGAGAAATCATATGAAAAGTACCTCAAAGTGTGAACAAACCACAAGAAAGTGGATAAAACCAAGCATGGAGCATCAAAAATTATAGATACATTTGCAATGTATCAGCTTGTTCCTCGGTTGTTGTTGCGGGTTAGGCACTTGGGCCTCACGATGAAGATCATGGTCTTGAGCCTCATGACGTGGTGGGCGTCGCTCAACTTGTACCACTTGGCGCTCCATGTTTTGATGTTGTGGAGGAGGCGCCTCATGATCACCATGGTGTCGATGCGGACGTTCATGACGTCGATGATGTTGGGGATATACTTTTTGGGTATCCTCACAGTTCCTCACTAACCAGGGTGGCCCACTTCGGGTTAGAGCTTTGCTTCACCGGTGGCCCAGTCAGGGAGAAGAGACGGAGTCCAGTCTGGCTACGGGAAGGCCCAGAAGACTTACCGACATAGGCCCATACTGTTACTTGTAGTTCAAGATGTACTCTGTAACCGACTCTTAGTCGTAGCCGGATAGATCTCTCCTGTAAACCCTAGGCCGGATATCTATATACTATCACAATCTCAACTCGCACAGGCGAACCCCTTGTAACCCATATTCTGGCTCTGCCGTATTACTGGATTGCTAGCAGGAGTAGGATCCATCCAAAGCCGGTGGATTCGAACCTAGGTAAACTTGTGTGCTCACCGTCTCGGAACCCCGTACGACTCACACCCCTCTCTTCCACACACCTCGAGGACCCCCTCATGGCGTACTTGTCATCAATCTGACGACAGTTGGCGCCCACCGTGGGGGAAGTGAGTGTCAGATCTGCGTTCCGAGCGGAATCTGCAAGAATCGGAATCAGCAAGACTATCGCCGTCGGACGCATCCTCTATGCCAGCGACGTCCCTCTCATCGTCCTTGATGAGACTTGGATTCCGGCTAGGGAAGCCGTGACCACCTACACCATCATGTCTTTTGGCGAGATCGATGTTTACATCGGTTTCGCTGAACCTGCCCAACCCAGCCCAGCGATGATGATAGAGGCTAGAAGAAATTTTTGGGTCTCCTCTGTTCGCGGAGGCGGCAGAGTTCTGGATCTCAGAAAACCCTAATCCCACCTAGCCCACACTAGTTGCGGAGATAGTGGAGAAAGCTGAACCTGAGGTAGATCTCGCGGTGCATGTCGGATCTGGAGTGGATCTCCCTAGCGAGCCCGAATCCCAGATCGATCCACCTGCGGAGGTCAAAATCCAGGAAGAGCAAGAAGATAACTCTGGTTCCGGCTCTGATGATGTCGGGACAGACATGCCCTTCCTGAGATACACACTAGGGCGCATGATGATGCAAAACTCAGGCGTAGATGCAATCCTCGAGACCATCAGGCATTTTGACAAAGCCTACTATGAAGATCGCAGTTATCTCAGGAGGTGCACATCGCACTTTGTCGAATATGTGGGATCCGGATCCGTCTCCACCGATGCTGGAGACAACACCGACTCTGTGCTGGAGGCAATCGGAACAAGCGTCGAATTACCGGCATCTTCGGATGACTCCATGACGTCGGCAGATTTCCAGAAGTTCTCCGCGGAATATGAAGAGGAGATTAACTCCACAGCTGCTGCAAAAGGAGATGACATGGAGGAAGGATCCGGAGAAAACTCTCCCAAAGCACAGGACAACATGGATCTCGGAGATGATCCCTGATACATTGCAAATGTATCCATATTTTTTGATGTTCCATGCTTGGTTTTATCTACTACTTTATGTTTTGTCCACACATTGGAGTACTTTTCATATGATTTCTTGTACTAACCTATTAACAAGAGCCACAGTGCCAGCTGCCTGTTTTCTACTGTTTTTGGTTCCAGGAAAGTCAGAAAATGAATATTCTTGGAATTGGACCGGACAAAAGCCAAAGTTGTTATTTTCTCGGAAGACTCACGGAGCCAGAAGGAGAGTCGGAGAGGGGCCACAGGATGGCCACACCACCCCTAGGCGCGGGTCCCCCTTGGCCGCGCCAGGGCATGGTGTGGGCCCCCTGGACGGCCACCGACCTTGCCTCTTTCGCCATATATCTCTCCTGAGGCAAAACGCTAGATCGTCAATCAGAAAGCCACAAAAAGTTCCGCAGCGCTGCCGCCACCAAAGGGGAGATTCGGGGGACAGAAAGCCTCTATTCCGGCACCTTGCCGGGACGGGGAAGTGCCCCCGGGGCCATCTCCATCGATCTCCACCGCCATCTCCATCACCATTGCTGATTCCCATGATGAGGAGGGAGTAGTTCTCTCTCGAGGCTAAGGGTTCTACCGGTAGCTATGTGTTCATCTCTCTATCTATGCATGATCATATTGTGATCATGAGCTTGTAATCTATAGAAGTTTTGTATGAAGGAAAAATTTCAGGTGTATGGAAGGAATGAGTAATGATATTAAGGATGGACTAAAGCTCGAGCTTGGGGATGCCACCCGTGTGACCCCAAGAAATATTCAAGAGGTACAAGCGTCAAAGCTTGGGGATGCCCAAGGCATCCCCTTCTTCATCAATAAAAATCCCAGGTTTCTTCCAAGCGCTTCATTTTTATTGTTTCATGCAAGTTGTGTTGTCCTTGGAGCGTCTTATTTTTCGTTTTCGCTTTGGTTTTTCGTTTGCTTAGTTTGCTGAATAAATTGGTTGGACCCCCTCTTTCATACATTGGTTTTCAAATAGTTTGGTTTGGTTTGGAAAAGAGTAGGAAAGTTAATGCTTAAGTGGTAAAGAGAGTTTGTTTTTGACTGTGGCCTATGCTTTGTCATGCCATGCTTGATATTGTTTTAGCTTTATGCTTAGTGATCTTTGTTGTAGTATGACATGTTATAAACAATTGATATTGCTTAATGTGCCTTGGATGAATCATGCTTTGTTTTAGCATATTAAAGCATAGTATTCTGGTATTCTCCTTTGATGCTTTATTTGGGTTGACTTGGCACATGCTCACACCATGTTATGACTATCCCAAGTCACCATAGCCTTTCTGACCCTTTAGTTTTCAACTTGTAGTATCACTTTATGCTTTGATCAATGATGTTTTGTCGCTCTGCATGATTATGGCCATTATTGCTCTCTTAGTTCGTCGCTCCCAGTCTTTTGCTAGCCTCCATAACCAAGTATGACTTCCACTCATGCATCCAACTCCCTAAACCAAGTTATTCCAAAGAGTCCACCATACCTACCTATTAGCATATGCTATTCCAAGTATATTCATGCTTTTGTTTACCTTCCAAATTAAACTTGTTATGAGAAAACTAGTGATTAAAGCTCTCATGAACTTGATGGCACACTTTACTTTTCTTGCCCTTAATAAACTTGAACCATTGTGTCGCCTATGTTATATATGCTTGCACTTATTTTTGGGGGATTAGCAGAACCATGCTATCATGGGGAACGCTTTCAACATTGCACTGGTACTTTGTACCTAGTTGATATCATGCTCTTTTGTCTATGAATGTCTTCGGTGTGAAATGAAAGGGGAGCTTGTAAGTCCATGGAGTTATGTATATGTGTTAGAGAAACGCCTGGGCCGTTGGTCTAATCCATGCTGACATGGTGGAAACCTGCAGCGTAACCATAATAAGTTGTCTATGAAGCATTCTTCTTATAAAAAAAGAGTGAGATATTGAAAAAAAAGAGAAAAAGAAAAAAAAAGAGATATGAGAAAAGAGGAAAGAGAGAAAAAAGCACCATTTTCCCATGGTAAATAAGAAGATTGCTGAGATGCTCGTTGTCTGCTTGCCTTGTCATTTTGATATGGGGATTCTTCCGTATCATCGGGCAAGGGGTACCCCATTGGCGGTTCTCTATGATACACATGTACTTACGATGACAAGAATTTACCGTGACTAAACTTGAGTAGCAAGAGGAGCGGCCCTCGTATTCAAGGGACATGAGATTTCCAACTTATACTTCGTCAATCATATACACCATAGTTTGTTCACTTTAACCTTAATCACTTCAAGATGCTTATGATAGGGGAAATGAGAGCTGAAAGCTAAAAATTACCATAATTTTTGGAAGCTCTTTATGAGACTTGAATCCCTACTTCCTTCTATGAAGGCCTTTCTTTTACTTTTATTTGAGTCTCCACCTTCTACCTTTATGCACCTACTTTGAGAGCATAGTGGCCATTCTTAGTTCTATGTGCATTGTCCCAAGACTTGTTGATTGATGCATAGCTTTGATATTGCTTGTTTTAAACTATTTCTATCTAGTCACTCTTATGAACCTTGAAGGTGTCCTATGCATTTATGTTTGCTACTCTATGAGGGACAAGCTGAATACTATTATGCTATGTTTTCTTTATGTGAAACAAACAAAAGTCTTGCAAAGCATTGTTATTCATGAATCTTTTGTTTGTGCCTTTTCATGTTGCAACATAGTTTCTTTGTCTTATTGGTAGAACTTTGTCTTTCATGTTATGATTGAGGTACTATGATCCCAGCTTTGAATGTTTTACAAATACTTTGATCAAGTTTATGATGCTGCATGTCACCTCAAAAATTATTCTTTCTTTTTATCACTTACCTACTCGAGGACAAGCAGGAGTTAAGCTTGGGGATGTTGATACATTGCAAATGTATCCATAAGTTTTGATGTTCCATGCTTGGTTTTATCTACTTTCTTATGTTTTGTCCACACTTTGGAGTACTTTTCATATGATTTCTTGGACTAACCTATTAACAAGAGCCACAGTGCTAGCTGCCTGTTTTCTGCTGTTTTTTGTTCTAGGAAAGTCAGAAAATGAATATTCTCGGAATTGGACCGAACAAAAGCCAAAGCTGATATTTTCCCGGAAGACTCACGGAGCCAGAAGGAGAATCAGAGAGGGGCCACACCACCCCTAGGCGCGGGTCCCCCTTGGCCACGCCAGGGCATGGTGTGGGCCCCCTGGCCGGCCACCAACCTCGCCTCTTTCGCCTATATATCTCCTCGAGGCAAAAACCCTAGATCGTCAATTAGAAAGCCACGAAAAGTTCCGCAGCGCCGCCGCCACCAAAGGGGAGATTCGGGGGACTGAAAGTCTCTGTTCCGGCACCCTGCCGGGATAGGGAAATGCCCCCGGAGCCATCTCCATCGATCTCCACCACCATCTCCATCACCATTGCTCATTCCCATGATGAGGAGGGAGTAGTTCTCTCTCGAGGCTAAGGGTTCTACCGGTAGCTATGTGTTCATCTCTCTATCTATGCATGATCATATTGTGATCATGATCTTGTAATCTATAGATCTATCTTGCTACTCAAGTGCTTTAATAGATCTCTGCTCTCCCCATGTGTGTGGAGTTGACAGTGTGCACACCATGGTGACACTTAGGCTAGAGATTACAAATACTTGTTATGAGTTATATTTGGAGTTGGATGTATTTATGAAATTGTGGTGTTTGTTTGAACCATCTAGTGCTCAAGGTGACAGTGTGGGGTTATCTAGATGCGGAAAGCAAACTTTGAGGTGTGCTATTATAGCCCTACCATGGATTAGAGTGTCCAACCGGAGAGTAGTTCAACGTAGTATCATAAAGAAGAATATATTTATATGAGAGTGTTCACTAGTGAAAGTATGATCCCTAGGCCTTGTTTCTAAGCATTGATACACCATTTGCAATTAGATTTGTTACATGTTTGCTTACTTCCTTCTTTATTTCAGTTCGCCTTTTGTCTTTTCCCACATCAACCACACGCCAGCAAGCTATTTTCTATCACCGTAACCACTTATAATTATCTATACCACTTGTATTTCACTATCTCTTCGCCGAACTAGTGCACCTATACACCTGATAAGTGTATTGGGTGTGTTGGGGACACAAGAGACTTCTTGTATCTTGATTGCAGGGTTGCTTGAGAGGGGATACTTTTGACCACTTCCTCCCTGAGTTCGATAAACCTTGGGTAATCCACTTAAGGGAAAACTTGCTACTGTTCTACAAACCTCTGCACTTAGAGGCCCAACAACTGTCTACAAGAATAGAAGTGCGTAGACATCAACCTCGAGAACCAAATGGCTGAAAGTACCGATCAAAGTTTGACTCCGGGAAATGGGCCCAAAGACGTTTTTGCTACCGGCGCTTCCAAGAAGGCAAAGAAGAAGAACAAGACCCCGGCAAAAGACCCTCCGGCAGAGGAGGTGATCGCCGAGGAATATGAGGAAGACTCGGATGGAGCACTTATCCCAGACGAGCACAAAGAAGAGTCGGTGGATGGACACGCGATCACTGAAGGTGCGCGTAAACTCATCGATGCTGCATTAACCACACCTATTCGTACAGCTGCAGAACTTACTGATGAAGAGCTAGACGAGAGGGCCTAGGCCCTAGAAGCGCGTTGCCAAGTACTCCTCGATGAAGCCAACAACCTTGAGGAAGAAAAGAAACGCATGGCAACTACGGAGAAGTACAACTCTAGGCAACATCAGATGACCAGGAAACGCCATACTCATGACGCCCAATTCCCACAGATTCACAAAGTATGGAGGAGAACATGGGATGCCTCGACGCGACAGCAACGGGGATTGGGTGTATCCAACTCCAATACAAAATACCGTTGTGGCTCGAGAAATCCTATCTGCTAATCCAGGCCCAGAGCAGATCCGGTTGGGCATTAAGCTACTCAACAAGGGTCTAGAACAGCAAAAGGTCGCCCTATCCGGAAGTCAAAAACTCATCTCCCATTCTGACCAATGTCGCACGGATCCGGCCTGGGCTGACGTAAGACCCCAACATGTTCCGGAACAGCATCATTGTTCCGACCGTCGGGAAGACAACTACTCAAAAACTGGATCTTCAGGACAGCACCACAAAGCTGCATGTTATTGGCGCAACGTTACCCCAGTTGCGGAGCAAGAGGCAATTGCTGCACTAAATCCGAAGAATCCCCCCAGGCAAGAGTCGAAAGATCGCATGGAAGAAGATAAAGAGAAACGTCAGGAGGAGGACCGATGAAGAATGCCACCTCCTAGACACGCAAGCTACCCGGCTGACGGGCGAGGGAACGACAGACACCGTGCCGAGACAAACCGGCAGGGGGCTCGTCACAATGAAGACCCTCCCCGGAACCGGAATAATGATGCTCCGAATGGAGTCCGGCGATCAGCTGGAAACAACCCAGCCGCTCCACCCTCTCCACCAAGTAGCCATCACAACGGTTCCCAAGGAGGCTAAGGAGGGCGTCGTGGTGGAGGAGGTGGTGGCAGAAGCCGAAGTCCGGCTCCAAGGCACCACAGTCTTATCAGTCATTCGGGACGATCTTTATCCCAAAGTGACGCAAGACATAGGATCAATTCCAACATAGAGGCGTGGCGCTTTGAAAACGATGATATATACGTGGGCCCAAAGTGCTTCGGACCACGCATAAGAGTCACAAAATTTCCAGAAAGATTTGCTATCTCAAGACATATTCAGGCCTACGACAGCATAGCTCAGCTAGATACTTGGCTCCAGGATTTCTTCCAAGCTTGCTGTATCGCAAAAGGATTGGGTGTATCCAACTCCAGTACAAAACACCATTGGGGCTCGAGAAATCCTATCTACTAATCCAGGCCCAGAGCAGATCCGGTTGGGCATTAATCTACTCAACAAGGGTCTAGAATAGCAAAAGGTCGCCCTATCCGGAAGTCAAAAACTCGTCTCCCATTCTGACCAATGTCGCATGGATCCGTCTTGGGCTGACGTAAGACCCCAACATGTTCCGGAACAACATCATTGTTCCGACCATCGGGAAGACAACTACTCAAGAACCGGATCTTCAGGACAGCACCACAAAGTTGCACGTTACTGGCGCAACGTTACCCCAGTTGCGGAGCAAGAGGCAATTGCTGCACCGAATCCGAAGAATCCCCCCAGGCGAGAGTCGAAAGATCACAGGGAAGAGGATAAAGAGAAACGTCAGGAGGAGGACCGACAAAGAATGCCACCTCCTAGACACGCAAGCTGTCCGGCTGACGGGCGAGGGAACGACGGACACCGTGCCGAGACAAACCGGCAGGGGGCTCGTCACAATGAAGACCCTCCCCAGAACCGGAATAATGACGCTCCGGACGGAGGCCCGCGATCAGCTGGAAACAACCCAGCTGCTCCACCCTCTCCACCAAGTAGCCATCACAACGGTTCCCAAGGAGGCCAAGGAGGGCGTCGTGGTGGAGGAGGTGGTGGCAGAAGCCGAAGTCCGGCTCCAAGGCACCGCAGTCGCAGCCGTCATTCGAGACGATCTTTATCCCCAAGTGACGCAAGACACAGGATCAATTCCAACATAGAGGCGCGACGCTACGAAAACAATGATATATACGTGGGCCCAAAGTGCTTTGGACCACGCATAAGAGCCACAAAATTTCCGAAAAGATTTGCTATCTCAAGACATATTCAGGCCTACGACGGCATAGCTTGGCCAGATACTTGGCTCCAGGATTTCTTCCAAGCTTGCTGTATCACCAAAGGCGGAAACAGCCTGGTCGCGACCCGATATCTCCCACTCATGTTGTGGAAGACGGCACGATCATGGCTCAATGAACTTCCGGAGAACACCATCCACAACTGGTATGATATGCAAAGTGCGTTCTTTCAGAATTTCGAAGGCACATACCGGAGGCCCAGTTCGGTAGGAGACCTACAGCGTTGCACCCAGAAAGCACGAGAAACTTGCCGAGATTATCTCGGATGATGGATCGACACCAAGAACTCCTGTGAAGGAGTAAATGACCAAACTGCGATTGAAGCTTTCATTGCAGGTCTCCCAATTGGTTTACTATGTCATCGCTTGAAGTGTGACAAAGTCACTGATTTGGGAGAGATGATAGAAATAGCGAGCAAGTATGCAGATGTTGACAACAACACGGAGGGATTACTTAGCGCCCTAGCTGTGCCACAGTCGGCAAAACAACCAAAGCAACAAGCTCAGAAGTGCAAGAATAGCTCGGAAGAAAAGCCCAACGCGGAAACGGCAGTAGTCACTACTACTTTCGGGTCTGGAGGACGAGAAGGACATGGAGGTGGCTGCGGACGCGGTCGTGGGACGTCAAGAGTTCAAGGTAGAGGATACCAGCAACCTGGCAAAACCTACTCTTGGGCCGACATTGCCAATAACCCATGTGCATCACTTAGATGCCAATGGGGGCTTGTCCCACACAAACACCGAGTGTCGTTTCAATGACGACATCAAGAAAGACGATACTGCTGGCTATAGGGCTAAGCGGAAGAAGGGAAAGAAGAATCCTGAAAAGGATAAAGAGACCAAGGAAGATTCTGACATGGAGTCAGCTGATGCTTCAAATCCCAGGCCGGAAGGGAAGAAAACTTTTCCGACCAAGAAAGACACTTACGTCGCCTTCCTCGGATCTCAACCAGCAAAGCTCAAGAAAGCATTTCTACATGAGCTCAACGTAATAGTTCTGGTTGTCCCTCAATTCTTGGTCTGGTCGGAATTGGCAATCACCTTTGACCATGCTGATCATCCGCCTAAGTTGCACAGGCGAGGAAAATACGCCGTAGTCGTCAATCCACTTATTGACGGCTATGGTTTCTCCAAGACTCTCATGGACGGTGGCAGCAGCATTAATATTCTGTATGTCGAAACGCTACGCCGGATGAAGATCTCGGAGACCCAGCTGAACTACAATTCTGTGATCTTTCACGGAGTTGTCCCAGGAAGACAAGCAAATTCCCTAGGAGAAATCACTTTGGATGATACCTTTGGAACACCAAAGAACTACCAGACGGAAGCACTTTCCTTCGAAGTGTTTCCGTTCAAGAGCATGGACCATGCTATATTCGGACGTCCGGCTTACTAGGCTTTTATGGCTCGTTTGCTTTACATTTACAATATGATGAAAATTCTAGGTCCCAACGGTGTGATCACCATTAGGGGAGACCCTAAGAAAGGCGAGAGTGCGAGGATGGAAATGCCGCCTTTGCTGAAGCCGTGCTACACGCCCAGGAGTACCAGGAGATCAAGAAGAGCATAGATCCGTCCGAGATGCCGGCAACTAAGAAGGAGGTAACAAAGCCGAATCCGGAGTTCAAGGCATCAGAAGAGATGAAGAAGACGCCATTGAAGGATGATGACCCCTCCAAGGTGACTCAGATAAGAGTAGGCCTAGATAGCGCATAGGAAAGCGCGCTCGTCAAGTTCCTCCAAGCAAATCAAGATATCTTCGCATGGCAGCCATCTGACGTGACAGGAGTACCTAGGGAACTTGCCGAGCACTCTTTAAATGTAAACCCGAACGCTAAACCCGTCAAACAGTCCTTGAGACGTTTTGGTGATGAAAAGCGTAAGGCAATAGCTAAGGAACTAGCACGACTCGAGTTAGACGGATTCATAGAAGAGGTCATCCACACTGAGTGGTCGGCCAATCCTGTAATGGTCCCTAAAAAGGACACCACCGATTTAAGGATTTGTGTTGATTATACTGCCTTGAACAAGGCTTGTCCCAAAGATCCGTTTGCTCTGCCTAGGATTGATCAAGTTATCGATTCTACGGCAGGCTCGAAACTCCTATGTTTTCTCGACGCATATTTCGGTTATCACCAAATTCGGATGAAAGAATCTGACAAAGTAAAAACTTCATTCATAACCCCCTACGGAACCTTCTGTTTTGTTACGATGCCCTTTGGGCTGAAGAACGCAGGAGCTACGTACCAACGCACAATGCAGCGTTGCCTCCACGATCAGCTCGGACGCAATGTACATGCATATGTGGATGATATTGCGGTGATGTCCAAAAAGAAGGAAACCTTGATTTATGACTTGGAGGAAACGTTTGCCAATCTACGAAAATACAACATAATGCTTAATCCGAAGAAGTGCTTCTTTGGAATCCCAGCCGGAAAATTGTTAGGTTTTATTGTGTCTCAAAGAGGCATAGAGGTGAACCGAGACAAAATCAAGGCTATACTCAATATTTCCAGGCCAACTCGCCTGAAGGACGTACGAAGACAAACTGGTTGCATTGCCGCAGTCAGTCGGTTTGTAAGCCGGCTCGGTGAAAGAGTCGCACTGTTGAGGGCAAACCTCTGGGGTGGCCCGATCTTTCACGATTCCCTTTAAAATCGAGGATGGAGTGCGGGAAGAGGAGGGGAGGATGAACACGATGAACGCACGCACGAAGAACGCGAAGCACACACACAAAACCTCGATACACACCAATAGCTCACGCCAGCGGTGACCGGTCCGGCGCAATCCCTAGGATCGGCGTCGAGCGGAGGACTCTCTCTCGAACCGGCACGGTGAGTTGGGAGACTCGGTGAGATCTTGACCTCTAGGCAAAGGGACACCGATGCCTAGGCCTTGTACAACACGGAGGAACGATGCAAACTCCAACGAGGTTTGGGGATATTGGTGCTCCTTAGTCAAGGAGCATGAGGCAAGACTAGATAGATCCACAAAGGGGTTTCCACTAATTCCAATATCAAGCCTAAGGTTTACAATGGAGGTGGGGGACTATATATAGGACAACCACAAGTTTAGGGGTAATTCAGGCATTAAAGTAGAGTTCTGGGCGAAGTAGAGGGGTACATGGGCCATAGGGCCCAGCTAGGCTCGCAGGCCCATCACTTCGGCCGGACAGTCCGGGTCGAAACGATCGGACAGTCCGGGGCGGCCGGAAACTCCGGGTGGTGTCTGGGAAGTGTCCGAATTGACCTTCTGAATGTCCACGCCAGGTTCGGGCTGGGGCAGGCCGGACACTCCGGCCGAGTCGAGCCGGACACTCTGGTCAGGTCGGACACTCCGGTTGGATCTAGGAGGACACACCAGGTTAGTGTGCTTCAGGGCTGGTGCAGCTCCTGGGCTCGAGGGCCGACACGGCGGGAGTTTGTACCTGATGATGTACAGAGTAGTTGTATGAAGTAGCACACCATCCAAGGAGGTATCAAATTGGCACGCGGAGAGGAGTGAGTTCACCTTAGCTTGTAGGAGTTTGGCTCGGGCACGAGTCATGGGTCCACTTGGGGGACTCGGTGGTGTAGATGTAGGAGCGTCCGTAGGACGGGCCGCATCAGCTCCCCCCCTTGGGAAAGAGTCGTCCTCGACTCTTCATGGATATCATCTTGAACATCTCCATGGTAGGGTGAGAGATCGTTGACATTGAATGTATTGCTTTCAAGGTACTTGGAGGTCGGTATGTCGATGATGTAGGCGTTGTTGTTGATTCTTTTGAAGACCTTGTGAGGACCATATCCTCTTGTCTTGAGCTTGGAGTCACGTTCCTTGGGGAAGCGGTCTTTTCTTAGGTGTATCCACACAAGGTCACCTTCTTCAAAGATCATATCCTTCTTGTCCTTGTTTAACCTTGAAGCTTGGCGAAGGACTTGTTGTTCGATAGTAGCTCTTGTTTCTTCGTGAAGCTTCTTCATAGCTTGTGCGCGCTTCTCAACGTCCATGTTCGTGCGCTCATGGAGAGGTAGTGGTAGGATGTCGAGCGCGGTGAGGGGCTCGAAACCATAGACGATCATGAATGGACTCATCTTGGTTGTTGAGTGCTTTGCTCGGTTGTAGGCGAACTCGGCGTGGGGAATGCATTCCTCCCAATCCTTCAAGGTTTTCTTGATCAACACACGTAGGAGAGTTCCGAGGCTTCGGTTGACAACTTCAGTTTGGCCTTCAGTTTGGGGATGCGATGCGGATGAGAAGAGTAGCTTGACACCGAGCTTGGCCATGAGGGTCTTCCATAAGTAGCTCATGAATTTGACGTCGCGGTCGGATACGATTGTCCTTGGCACACCGTGAAGACGGACGATTTCCCTGAAAAACAGATTTGCAACATGTGAAGCATCGTCGGTCTTATGGCACGGTATGAAGTGTGCCATTTTGGAAAAACGATCCACAACAACAAATATAGAATCATGACCATGTTTAGATCTAGGCAATCCTAACACGAAATCCATGCTAATGTCAGACCAAGGGGTATGAGGAATAGGCAATGGCATATAAAGGCCATAAGGGTTAGCTTGCGACTTAGCTTGAACACATGTTGTGCATCGTTGAATGTAGCCGCTCCACGTCGCGCTTCATCTTGGGCCAAAAGTAGTGAGTGGAGAGCATGTCCAATGTCTTGTTACAGCCAAAGTGATCCATGAGGCCTCCACCATGAGATTCTTGGAGAAGCAAAAGTTGAAGCGACAACTTCGGAATGCATAGCTTGTTTTGTTTAAACAGAAAGCCCTCATGCAAATAGAAATCATCAACTCCTTTGTCATTGGAGCACTTTGCGAAAATTGGTTCAAAGAACGGATCGGAAGCACACAAAGATTTTATTTCCTCAAGACCCAACACGTTGATTTCAAGTCTCATAAGAAGGCTTGTATGTTTGCGGGACAATGCGTCCGCAACTACATTATCTTTGCCCTTCTTATACTTGACAATGTACAGAAAACACTCCATGAATTCAACCCACTTAGCGTGTCTCTTGCTCAAGTTGGCCTGGCCTTTGAGATATTTCAACGACTCCTGGTCGGAATGTATGATAAATTCCTTGGGCCAAAGGTAGTGTTGCCAAACTTGAAGGACACGAACTAAGGCAAAAAGCTCTTTGTCATAAATTGGATAGTTAAGGCGAGCACCATCAAGTTTCTCGCTATGGTAGGCTATAGGATGTCCGTTTTGCATAAGGACTCCTCCAATGCCAATACCACTAGCATCACACTCTATCTCAAAAGTTTTTGTGAAATCCGGTAACGCAAGGAGAGGTGCTTCGGTGAGCCTCTTTTTAAGTTCGTCAAAAGCTTTTTGTTGTGCTTTGCCCCACACGAAGGTGACATTCTTTTTGGTCAATTCATTAAGGGGACAAGCAATGGTTGAAAAGTCTTTCACAAAGCGACGATAGAAACCGACCAACCCATGAAAACTTCAGAGTTCACTCACATTTGTTGGGATGGGCCAATCTCGTATGTCCTTTACCTTGGAAACATCAACTTCAATTCCCTTCGAAGAAACGACAAATCCAAGAAAAATCAACTTGTCTTTAGCAAAAGTGCACTTGGGAAGATTAGCATAAAGCTTTTCATGTCGAAGGATTTGCATAACTTCCTTGACATGTGTTATATGGTCCTCAAGTGATTTGCTATAAACAAGAATATCATCGAAATAGACAACAACACTTTTTCCAATGAGAGAACGCAAAATATGATTCATGATGCGCATGAAGGTGGATGGGGCATTGGATAAACCAAAGGTCATAACCAACCATTCATAGAGACCAAGTTTGGTCTTGAAGGCAGTTTACCACTCATCACCTTCAGCCATGCGTATTTGATGGTAACCAGTACGAAGATCAATTTTCAAAAAAATAGTGGCTCCACACAACTCATCAAGCATGTCATCGAGACGTGGTATGGGGTGTCGATAACGCATGGTGATAGCATTGATTGGACGGCATTCCATGCATAACCGTAACGTATCATCCGTCTTTGGAACAAGAATCACAGGTATGGCACTTGGACTAGTGCTAACTTGGATCAAACCTTTGGAGACGAGTTGGTTGATTTGACATTTGAGCTCCTTCATCTCCTCCGGGTTCGTGCGGTAGGCGGCGCGGTTGGGAAGTGGTGCGCCGGGGATGAGGTCAATGCAATGTTCGATGCCGTGAAGAGGAGGTAGTCCATGTGGGAGCTCTTCGGGGAACACATCCTTGAATTCCTACAAAACACTCATCAAAGATGGAGGAACATTGGTTAATTCATTAGTTCCTTGCGCTAGTCCCTTGAAAAGGAGGACATAGTGCAAGATGGATGGGTTGTTCCGAACATCTCTCATCTTACTTTTGGTGGCAAGGATAATACTCTTAGTTTTTCCACTCGAATTTGGCTTGTTGCTCTCACTCACTATGAGGTGGTTCTCTCTCTCACCGCTCTTCTCACAAGTAGGTGTTGTGCTTTGCGCCCTCACTAAAGCCTTTGCATTGTCCGCAATTATTTGCCTAGGAGTCATCAGTTGCAAAACACATGTTCTGTTGAGCCATTTGAATGTGTATACATTGGTGCGACCATCATGTTGAGAAGCCTTGTCAAATTGCCACGGACGACCAAGAAGCATGTGGCAAACTATCATAGGAACCACATCACACTCCACTGTATCTTTGTAAGGACCAATGGCGAAGGAGATCGATACGGTATGCTTGATCTTCACGGACCCTTGGTCACTTAGCCATTGCACGTGGTAGGGGTGCTTGTGTGGGTGGAGGGTGAGGTTGAGCTTCTCACACAACTTGGTGCTAGCAAGGTTGTGGCAATTCCCTCCGTCAATGATCGCCTTGATAGATTTTCCATTGATGTCGGCTCGTGTTTGGAAGATATTGGAGCGTTGGTCTTCATTCTCTTGTGCTTGAGTGGTCAAGATCCTTGTGACGACAAGCGATGGACTTGCGTCATGTTCACACATGAGGAGTTCTTGATCATCTTCCACTCGTTGCCTTGCCGTTGCTTCCTTGACACGGGCATCAAACTCATCTTCACTCAAGTACTCTTCATCACCATTGTCATGGATGAACAAGACTTTCTTATTTCCACATTTGGCCGACTTGTGTCCTTTCCCTCCACACTTGTAGTATTCACCATTGAAAGGTCTATCACCCTTTGCTTGCTTGCCACTTGGGGGCAATTTTCCATGCGGAAGTGTGGGCTTGAAGGAAGGCTTGGAGGTACTTGAGGAGCTTCCATTGAAAGTTATTGGTGTAGCGGTTGAAGCTTTCTTGTAGGTGAAGTACGTCTTTGGCTTGTTGTACTTCATATCCTCTTGCACTTGACGTTCAGCCTTTGTTGCAATGTGCACAAGCTCAACCATGGTGTTGTATGTTTGGAACTCGATGATGCGCTTGATTGGGTGATTCAAGCCAATAAGGAAACGTGCCATTGTTTGCTCCATGCGTTCATCAATGTTGGCATGAATCAAGTTGAGTTCCATTTCCTTGAAGTACTCTTCCATGGTCTTTGTCCCTTGACGAAGCGCTTGAAGGTTGTTGAAGAGGTCATGCGTGTAGTGCGCGGGGACGAACCGGGATCTCATGTGAGCCTTCATGTCATGCCAAGTTGTGATTGGCGGTTCTTGTCTTGCATCACGAGCAACTTGAACTTGTTCCCACGAAAGGTTGGCATAATCATCAAACTCAAGCGAAGCCATGGCAACCATCTTCTCGTTGCTATAGTTGTGCATGCGGAAGATCTTGTCGACTTTGAGTGCCCACGAGAGGTATTCTTCAGGGTCATTGGATCCAGTGAACTTTGGCATTGTGAACTTGAGCTTGCCATAAGTTTCTTCATCATTGCGGTCATTGCGACGAGCTTGGTGACCTTGTTGATGATCTTGTAGTTGGGGAGGTGGAACTTGGTTCTCGCGTCCCTGTTGTGGAGCTTGCTCTTGATATTGTTGTTGAGGAGCTTGCTCTTGCTCTTGGCGCGGTTGTTGACGTGGTTGAGGCGCTTGGGCCTCATGGTGGCGAGGGTGTGGAGCCTCTTGACGTGGTTGATTCCGAAGAGGAGGCTTGTTCCTCGGTTGGTGATGTTGGTTAGGCCCATGGGCCTCACGGCGAAGAACATGGTCATGAGCCTCTTGACGTGGTGGGCGTCGCTCAACTTGTATCACTTGACGCTCCAAGTTTTGTTGAGGTGGAGGAGGCGCCTCGTGATGACCATGGTGTCGGTGCAGACGTTCGTGACGTTGATGACGAAGAGGAGGATCTTGGAGAGCTTCACGTCGATGACGAGCTTGATTCTCCAAATTGGAGTCATCACTTGTTGTCTCAAGTATGTGTCGCGGTCGATGGTGGTAGACTTGCGGTTGCACTTGCGGTTGCGCATGCGCTTGCGGTTCCTCTTGTGGTTGCTCTTGTTGGATCACTAGTGCCCTTGCGTGATGACGGTGTGCTTCTTGCCTTGATCGTGGCCTTGAAGAGAGGTCGCCATCATAGCTTGATGTTGTGGCGTGCCGTGGTGAAGGTACATAGTTCGAAGAGGTTCCATCTTCAACCACGGGGGCATCATTGCTTCTTGGAGCACTCGGGTGAAGATCTTTTTGAGGAGGAGCATGACGATGCGATGAGCTTGAAGAGCTTGATGCGCGTGAACGTGGCCTTGCCATTCCGTCGATGAGGCATCAAAGATTGTCATTTGTTTCGGCGACGGAGCGTTGGAGCGCTTCATTTTGGTGGCCGAAGTTGTGATGCATTGCAAGCATTTGTCGTTCGAGGCCGTCGAAGTGGTTGTCGATGTTCTTGAACTCGTCTTGCGTCTCGCCAAATTGTTCATCTTGTCTTGTCTCAAGGGCTTGGCAACGTTCACGAAACTCTTATCGAACGATGAAGTGACTTGCGCGCGTCATGTACGGACCTTGATCTTCTTCTTGGGGAGGTGGTTGGTTCGACTCGCCGTGCATATCCATCATGCAAGACACACAAGTATTGTATATGGAAGTGGAATATGGTGGTGTTAGCCTTGTACCTCACCTTGGGGATTGCACCAAACTAGAAACCACAAGTGAGAGCTATAAGCGTGCAAAGTGGAAATGCAAAGAAAACTCACACTAAAGAAAGAACTAACTCTCAAAAGCTTGTTGGTGGTAGGTTAGGATTGTGGAAAGCCAAAGCACCAACCAAAAGAAAAGGGATAGTCAAAAGTGGGTAAAATCCAACAAAACTCAAATCAAAGGCGAAGGTCAACAACTCAAAAGAGTGATGTGAACCTACGACTATATACACACACGTGGAGAAAGTTGGGATTGACACGACTATGAAAATGAGCAAACAAAATGTCCTAACAAAGACTAAGCTCGTTGTCGTGCCAATGCAAGGAGAGATCGTGGCTCGTTTGCAAAGAAGAAAAGTGAGCAATGGATTTGTGCACTTGCCTTGGGCGCTCTTCTTTCTCTCTTGCTTACAAGCTTTGAGACTCTCTTTGGCAATGGGAGACTATTTTTCTTTTGCTTTTTCTTTGTATCTTTTCTTTTTTTTTCTTTTTTTTTGCTCTCCCTTGATGCTACCTAGTCACACTTGATATTTCTCTTGCACACTCACTATCCAAGGACAAATGCACAATGCTCAAGCAAACACAAGATGAGCCACTCTCATGGGATAGGTACACACAAAGGAAGATGGGGGTTAACAAGGTGACGCAAGTTATACCTTCTTTGATGATGAACTTGGCGTCGGTGGTGCGGGATGATGTTCGTGGGCCGTGGTGTCGATGAGCGTGGAAGTTGATGATGCGGAAGCTTGCTGGTAGTTGCTGACACGCACACGGGACACGAGCAAACAAAGGAGATTAGCCAATGCGAAAAATGAGGCAAAACTGGCGTTACAGCCGGACACTCCGGTCTGGTTCAGCCGAACACTCCGGTCGGTACGAGCCGTACACTCCGGCGCGGGTTTCCTGCTCGTGTTCTTGAGCGGAAATCCTCGCCTTCGAGCCTCAAATCCGCGAAAAACTGGCCAAATCGGGCTGGCAAAACGTAGGATAAAGCTGGACCAACTCCTTAGACAAGGTTCGGTCGGAGAAAAACCACAAATAACACTCCAAATCAAGAGATCGATCCAAAGGCAAATATGGGCTGTTTTTTTGGGGATTTTCGAATTTTTGCTGGATAGAAGAAAAGGTTGTGGGGGAAATCGTGAGCAACGAAGCTCTTGATACCAATATATTGAGGGTAAACCTCTGGGGTCGCCCGATCTTTCACGATTCCCTTTCAAATTGAGGATGGAGTGCGGGAAGAGGAGGGGAGGATGAACACGACGAACACACGCACGAAGAACGCGAAGAACACACACACAAAACCTCGATACACACCAATAGCTCATGCCGGTGGTGACCGGTCCGGCGCAATCCCTAGGATAGGCGTCGGGGGGAGGACTCTCTCTCGAACCGGCACAGCGAGATGGGAGACTCGGTGAGATCTTGACGTCTAGGCAAAGGGACACCGATGCCTAGGCCTTGTACAACATGGAGGCACGATGCAAACTCCAACGAGGTTTGGGGATATTGGTGCTCCTTAGTCAAGGAGCATGAGGCAAGAATTAGATAGATCCACAAAGGGGTTTCCACTAATTCCAATATCAAGCCTAGGGTTTACAATGGAGGTAGGGGACTATATATAGGCCAACCACAAGTTCAGGGGTAATTCAGGCATTAAAGTAGAGTTCTGGGCAAAGTAGAGGTGTACATGGGCCATAGGGCCCAGCTAGGCTCGCAGGCCCATCACTTGGGCCAGACAGTCCTGGTCGGAACGACCGGATAGTCCGAGGCAGCCGGACACTCCGGGTGGTGTCCGGGAAGTGTCCGAATTGACCTTCTGAATGTCCACGCCAGGTTCAGGCTCGGGCAGGCCGGACACTCCGGGCGAGTCGCGCCGGACACTCCGGTCGGGCCGGACACTTCGGCTAGATCTGGGCGGACACTCCGGGTCAGTCTGCTTCAGGGCAGGTGCAGCTCCTGGGCTCGAAGGTCGACGCGGCGTGGGTTCGTACCTGATGATGCACAGAGTAGTCGTATGAAGTAGCACACCATCCAAGGAGGTATCAAATTGGCACAAGGAGAGGAGTGAGTTCACCTTAGCTTGTAGGAGTTTGGCTTGGGCACGAGTCATGGGTCCACTTGGGGGACTCGGTGGTGTAGCTGTAGGAGCGTCCGTAGGACGGGCCGCATCACGCACCACTATACAAACTCCTGAAAAATTCCAAGGATTTTGTATGGACCGACGAAGCTAAAGCTGCACTACAAGACCTGAAAGCAGTACTCTCATCTGCTCCCATCCTTATGGCACCGGAACCATAGGAACCGATGTTGCTCTATGTTGCTGCGACAAACAAAGTCGTCAGTATCATCATGGTGGTGGAAAGGCCGGAGGAAAATCAGGAACACTTGGTGCAGCATCCGACTTACTATCTCAGCGAGGTCTTAACAGAATCAAAGCAACGGTATCCGCACTATCAAAAACTGGCTTACGGTGTGTTCTTAGCATCTCGTAAGTTATGACATTATTTTCAGGAACATCCAATTACCGTGGTGAGCACAGCTCCCATGAGAGATATAATCAATAATAGTGACGCCACAGGACGCGTCGCCAAATAGGGCATAGAGCTTTTAGCTTTCGATATTGAGTACAAACCTCGTACAATAATCAAATCCCAAATCCTTGTTGGCTTTGTTGCGGATTGGACAAAAATAAAGGAGAAAATGACCCTCCCCGAGTCGGAATATTGGACCCTATATTTTGATGGGTCTAAGGCTCGCGGGGGCTCGGGGGCTGGCGTGGTGCTCAAATAAACTTTTATACGTGTTGCAGATTCACTTCACAGCGACAAATAATATTGCCGAGTATGAAGCACTGCTGCATGGAATCCGGATTGCTAAGGATATCAGCATATGACGTTTGATGTGTTATGGAGATTCATATCTTGTTGCTCAGCAAGTGTCGGATATTTGTAATGCAAATAAGCACATGGCACCATATAAAGCTGTCGTGGATGATCTATCTAAATCGTTCGAAGGGTTTGAGGTTCAACACATCCCTCGAGCAGAAAATGAGGAACAGATGCATTATCTCGAATAGGCTCAGCACGGAAAGAGGTCCCAGATGGCGCTTTTTTAGAGCACCTCAAAGTTCCCTCAATAAAGGGAGTAGACGAGGAATATCCGACCAAATCCGACTCACCTTTAATAGCAGTTCTGGTTGTAATTCCCAGCTGGACTCAACCCTACCTTGATTATTTGGTAGATGGCAAATTACGTGAAGACGAAGTTCTGAGCCGGCAGATCATCCAACGAGCAAAATCCTATACTGTAGTTAGTGGTGAGCTCTATAAGCGGAGTGTGTCTGGGGTCTTTCAGCGCTGTGTATCTCCGGAAGAAGGAGTGGAAATCTTAAGAGAAATCCACGAAGGTGAGTGTGGTCACCATGCTGCAGCCAAATCTTTAGTGGCAAAAGCTTTCTGACACGGTTTTTTCTGGCTTACAGCCAAGGCAGATGCCGAACGACTGGTCAAGACGTGCAAGGGCTGCCAAAAGTATGCCAAACAAGTTCACATTCCAGCTGATCACATGCGAACAATACCTATAACATGGCCTTTCGCGGTCTGGGGGCTTGACATGGTAGGACCATTTAAACGGGCTCCAAGTGGATTTACTCACCTCTTAGTGATGGTGGATAAGTTCACCAAATGGATTGAGGCTAAACCCGTCACTAGTTGTGATGGAGAAACAGCCAAAAGATTTGTCGAGGATGTTATAATCTGGTATGGTTATCCGCATAGTATTATCACGGACAACGGGAGTAATTTCTCTATGGGAGAACTTGCCGAATTCTGCAACGAACAAAATATTCGCTTGACATTGCGTCAGTCGCACATCCGCAGGCTAATGGACAAGTTGAAAGAGCAGATGGTTTAATCCAACAAGGCCTAAAACTGAGACTCGAAGCACCACTACGACGTCCTGCGGGGGCTGGGCAGAGGAATTGCCTTCTGTAATATGGAGTTTGCGAACAATTCCGAACAGGTCAACTGGATACACACCTTTCTTCTTGGTCTATGGCACAGAAGCAGTTCTTCCTAGTGACTTGATTCATACTTCTCCTAGAGTGGCCGCGTATATCGAAGAGGATGCCGAGATTTCTCGACAAAATGATCTCGACTTAGTCGAAGAAGTTCGCGTCGTTGCTGAGATGAGATCAACAGCCTATCAGCAGAAGTTACGCAAGTATCATAGCCAGAGAGTCAGAAACAAATCTTTCAATAAGGGCGATTTGGTTCTCCGGCTTGTGCAACATAGAAAGCACAAACTTTTCCTGGTATGGGAAGGGCCATTTTTGGTTAGTCGAGTATTACACAATGGTTCATACTACCTAACTGATATGAGGCCAGTCAAAGAAAGACCTGCTACTAAGAAGAGAAAGTGAGCTGGAGGTAGTACAAATCCGGATGAGTTAGACAGACCATGGAATATTGCTCAGCTACATCCCTTTTATTCTTAGTTTATCCTTCTTTGTAATCATATATGTGTACATGTTCTGTGAGAAATAAAAGTTTTGGTTTCCTCAAGTTTTTTCTGAGAAGTTTTTACCATCTTATTTCCGAATGATCATGTCACAGTCGAAAATCCCAGAATACTTGAAAGTACTTTATGCTCATGTTTGTTCTTGTTTAGATTTCCGATACTAAAAATTGCTACCTTCGGGTATAAATCTAAATTTCTAGTCTATACTTCGGTTATTTGTCTGATTGCTGGATGCGGGTATTTTCCGAGTAGTGAATTATTGGTACTGGAAGCCGGCTTTGTTTTCCGAGTTTAAACTGGTTTAGCAATTGAGCTCCATTGCTCGGCAAAGTTTTCGTGCTAAAAGTTTGCCGGCTCATGAAAGGGACAAGGCGGAAAGCCAGAGAAACGATAAGTGTAGACAAAAAAGTATAAGTTCTTATGTAAACATTTCAGGCACATAATATCAAAATCAAAAGTGCTGAATAGATAAATTAAAAGCTTGGCACTAGCAAAAGTGTTGCACTACTTATTTATAGATCCATAATATTTTCAGAATAACACATATGTTCTTTCTGATGATCTATGATGCAGGAGGAAAGGTAGGAGCTGCCGGCTCGCTGGGTACATCAGCCGCACCTTGATAACGATTCGAGATGTTCAAATCCGATATGGTTTGATCATCGTCAGAAAGTTCAGTTGTTTCTTCAGAAGGAGGAGGCGGCGTGTCCACGCGGGTGAAGAAGGGAGTGTCGTAGCTAGTCAAATCAGCTACGTGGCACCCGTATCCAGCGTAGGAGTCCATGATGGCTTTGATATCTTGTTCCTACCCATCTTCGTCCACAGTAGAATACCCTCTGGTCACTTGCCAGATTTCCATGCTTCCATGGTGGCTCATAACCATGGTGAGAGTGTTCTGCGCTGCGGATCGCGCGTAGGACATGTTATAGTCCTGAACAAGCTGCGGCATATCCTTGACCTTGTCTCACACTTCAAAACCGGACATGTTGTGCATATCTTGAACCTTCAGAACCTCGCCAATGTCTTCGAGAGATTGGCAGAAGTCATGAAGCAAATCACCGACTTGAGTAAGCCGGTGGGTGCGAGGCTCGGCAGAGGCAGAATCCGTCAAGTTCAGAGGACCTGCGCATAAAATGCAAATGACAAGTCAAATAAACCTAGACTCTAGAGAGTCGGAAGATGCAGAAAAATCAAAGAAAGGGAAACATACCAAGGATGACATCGTCGACTTTGGTCTTCTCTTCGTGAAGACCCTGGAGCTCAGCCCAGAGCGCCATGGAAATGTCCTTCTCTCTGAACAACTCGTCATTGAGATCCGAGATTTTCTGATCTTGAAGTGTAACCTTGCAATCACGCTCATCGGTGGCCATGGAGATGGACTTGAGAATCTGAGCAATGCTCTTCTCATGATCTGCCTTGAGCTTATCCAGCTCTTGGCGAAGTTCTTTATTCTCCACCACAAAGGTTTTCAGATTCTCGGCCTCTTCGATCATCGCGTAGGACTGTTTTACCAGCTCTGTAAGTCAAAAAAGAACAACATTTCAACAAAAATTCAACTATGAAACAAAAAAGACAAGGTTTGAGTCTCGAAATGTTTTACCTTCGGCCTCATCCTTGGAAACCTTCAGCGTGCATTTTCAAGTCGGAGAGCTCTGATCTCTTTCCGCTTGTTGCAGATATTTTTTAATAATTCTTGGTTATACGAATTAACTTTCTATAAGTCAGAATACCTAGAGTCAGAAGTCTACTAAAGACTCGGGCTAATATTGTAACTAATATCAGCACGAGCCTTGGGGGCTACAGTAGTTCATTCTTTGGCATCCTAAGTAAGCATAAACCCGGATTTTCCTATCCAACTTCATGCTTGGGGGCTAGAGGATAAGATATAAAGTAACATAAAGGAAAAAGTGAGTTGGAATTCCGACTTACATGTTGTTCATGTGTGAGCTTGCTCAAGCACATGTTCACTTCAGTTGTAACCTTCTCGGCAAGGGTGAGCGGGATCACTGGTGGAGGTGGTAATACACCAGCTCTCAGTCCCTCGTCGGGAAGGCGGACTTGTTCGAGAAGTTTAGAGTACTTGATGTCCTCCGCTTCTTGTGCTTCTTCTTCGGCAGAAAGATTTCGGCTTTCTAAGCACTGCCATGCCAGATGTTGGATTTCCTCCGCAGATTTCCGAGACAGGACAAGTTTGGCAAGTCCCGGATTACTTAGGAGGTTGTCGGTGAAGATTTATGCCGAGGGATCATTATCTGAAGAGGGTTCACCCTTATCAAAACCTGAGTCACTCATGGTGACGTTAGTCTGCGACTCAAGGATCGTTGGCTCTGCTGAGGGGGCCGGATCTTCTACAACAGTCGGAGATTTAGTAATCTCCGGTGCTACAGAAGGCTAAGGAGCCACGGCAGGAGAAGCCAGTTTGAGTTTTGACTGGCGCAGGGGCTTCGCGGAAGCATCCTTCCCCTTTCCCTTGATGAGTTGTTTAGCTCTGAGAAGAATATAGAACAAATAACATTACATATCAGAAGGAACTACAAGCAAAATACAAAGACCTCATGAAGAAAGATTACCTCTTCACAACTGGCACTTCCTTTGTGCTGATAGCCACTGTCGGAGCTTTGCGCTTTCTAGGCACAACATCCGGCAGTGAGACCATCCTCCTGAGAAAACTCGGGAGGATATCCCTCGATAAGAGCGAACTCCAACTCAAGGAGATCAGCAAGCTGAAAAGGAAAAAGCATCTCAGTATTGCAAAAAGATAACACATAGATGAGCACACAAAAAAGAGTTATTGCTGGAGTTTACCGGAGTAACAGGATCTTCCGCTGTATGCATGTCCAAGGACAGCTCTGGAATCTTCCTTTTGATCCGCTCCCTTATCAGCCATTTGATTTGGCATATATAGTCCTGCGGCTTTAAGGACTTGGGGCTGATGCGGAGGGAATCTTTCTTCGACGACATGATGGAATGCATCTGTCGATCTCCATGATGTTGAAGAGGTCGGATCCGGCGAGAAACCTAGCACTGGACCAAGTTGGACCCTCTCAGGCCCTTGTGCTTCATCACATATTCAATCCGCCTCTTGGCGAGAAGCAGATCGTCACTGAGAGCCGGAGCGACCTCATCCCAAGATGCTTGAGGTGTGGCGGCTCCATCGATGAAAACCGGCAATGCAGTAGCTTTGCTGGGAGCAGGAATATCCTTATGATAGAAAAAGGTAGCCGGCCATTGTTTAACCGACTCACTAGCTAAAATCTGAGGATAAACACGCTCAGGCCTAACCAAAAAACTAATAGTACCGGTAATATAAGGATTACCGGTAGTAATGGAATTTCTCCGGACATGGAAGTAGTACCGGAAGAGAGTCAGGCTTGGCCTAATGCTGAGATACCCCTCGCACAAAGAGGCGTACACGCTCACCTCTAAGATGGAGTTCGGGGGGAGATGGTGGAGATGAACACCATAGTGATCTATAACCTCGGAAAAAAATTCCGAGGGAGGAAAGGACAGACCTCTGTCGATGTGAGTGCCGAAATGCACTCGCTCGTCGGCGTGAGGGTTGGGGACAGTTTCGCTGAAGCCGCTCCACCAGTCGCCGGCACGGAGGAGTCCTTCGTTTTCTACACCGAGGAGCTTGGTGTCGTCGACGACGCACGTGATCCAAACCCCGCGATTGCTTTCTTTCTCTGCCGCCGCCGCTGCTGCTGCCTCCAGGCCGAAGGATGAAGAAGAAGCCATTTTCTTCGGTGAGCCGACGACCTTGGATGGGCGGCGCTGAGGTTTTTTCTGGAGGCAGAGGAACGCTAAGTGCTGGGGGTGATGCGTCCCGTCCTACGGACGCTCCTACATCTACACCATCGAATCCCCCAAGTGGACCCATGACTCATGCCCGAGCCAAACTCCTACAAGCTAAGGTGAACTCACTCCTCTCCTCGTGCCAATTTGATACCTCCTTGGATGGTGTGCTACTTCATACGACTACTCTGTGCATCATCGGGTACGAACCACCGCCGCGTCGACCCTCGAGCCTAGGAGCTGCACCTGCCCTGAAGCAGACTAACCCGGAGTGTCCGCCCGGATCCAGCCGGAGTGTCCGGCCCGACCGGAGTGTCCGGCGCGACTCGGCCGGAGTGTCCGGCCAGCCCCAGCCCGAACCTGGCATGGACATTCAGAAGGTCAATTCGGACACTTCCCGGACACCACTCAGAGTGTCCGGCCGCCCCGGACTGTCCGGTCGTTCCGATCCGGACTGTCCGGCCCAAGTGATGGGACTGCGAGCCTAACTGGGCCCTATGGCCCATGTACCACTCTACTTCGCCCAGAACTCTACTTTAATGCATGAATTACCCCTGAACTTGTGGTTGGTCTATACATAGTCCCCCACCTCCATTGTAAACCCTAGGCATGATATTGGAATTAGTGGAAACCCCTTGTGGATCTATCTAATTCTTGCCTCATGCTCCTTGACTAAGGAGCACAAATATCCCCAAACCTCGTTGGAGTTTGCATCGTGCCTCCGCGTTGTACAAGGCCTAGGCATCGGTGTCCCTTTGCCTAGACGTCAAGATCTCACCGAGTCTCCCATCTCGCCATGCCGGTTTGAGAGAGAGAGTCCTCCGCCCGACGCCGATCCCAGGGATTGCGCCGGACCGGTCACCGTCGGCGTGAGCTATTGGTGTGTATCGTGGTTTTGCATGTGTGTGTTCATCGCGTTCTTCGTGCGTGCGTTCGTCATCTTCATCTTCCCCTCCTCTCCCCGCACTCCATCCTCGATTTGAAAGGGAATCGTGAAAGATCGGGCCACCCTAGAGGTTTGCCCTCAACATCTTGGTATCAAGAGCTTCGTTGCTCACGATTTCCCCCACAAAATTTTCTTCTATCCACCAAAAATTCGAAAATCCCAAAAAAAAGCCCATATTTGCCTTTGGATCGATCTCTTGATTTGGAGTGTTATTTGTGGTTTTGATCCAACCAAACCTTGTCTAAGGTGTTGGTCCAGCTTTATCCTACGTTTTCCTAGCCCGATTTGGCCAGTTTTTCGCGGATTTGAGGCCCGAAGGCGAGGATTTCCGCTCAAGAACACGAGCAGGAAACCCGCGCCGGAGTGTCCGGCTCGTACCGACCGGAGTGTCCGGCCGAACCAGACCGGAGTGTCCGGCCAGACCGGAGTGTCCAGCTATAACGCCAGTTTGGCCTCATTTTTCGCATTGGCTAATCTCCTTTGTTTGCTCGTGTCCCGTGTGTGTGTCAGCAACTACCAGCAAGCTTCCGCATCATCAACTTCCACGCTCATCGACACCATGGCCCACGAACATCATCCCGCACCACCGACACCAAGTTCATCATCAAAGAAGGTATAACTTGTGTCACCTTGTTAACCCCCATCTTCCTTTGTGTGTACCTATCCCATGAGAGTGGCTCATCTTGTGTTTGCTTGAGCATTGTGCATTTGTCCTTGGATAGTGAGTGTGCAAGAGCAATATCAAGTGTGACTAGGTAGCATCAAGGGAGAGCAAAAAAAAGAAAAAAAAGAAAAGATACAAATAAAAGCAAAAGAAAAATAGTCTCCCATTGCCAAAGAGAGTCTCAAAGCGTGTAAGCAACAGAGAAAGAAGAGCGCCCAAGGCAAGTGCACAAATCCTTTGCTCACTTTTCTTCTTTGCAAACGAGCCACGGTTTCTCCTTGCATTGGCACGACAACAAGCTTAGTCTTCGTTAGGACATTTTGTTTGCTCATTTTCATAGTCGTGTCAATCCCAACTTTCTCCATGTGTGTGTATATAGTCGTAGGTTCCCGTCACCATTTTGAGTTGTTGACCTTCGCCTTTGATTTGAGTTTTGTTGGATTTTACCCACTTTTGACTATCCCTTTTCTTTTGGTTGGTTCTTTGGCTTTCCACAATCCTAACCTACCACCAACAAGCTTTTGAGAGTTACTTCTTTCTCTAGTGTGAGTTTTCTTTGCATTTCCACTTTGCACGCTTATAGATCTCACTTGTGGTTTCTAGTTTGGTGCAATCCCCAAGGTGAGGTACAAGGCTAACACCACAATATTCCACTTCCATATACAATACTTGTGTGTCTTGCATGATGGATAGGCACAGTGATTCGAGCCAACCACCTCCCCAAGAAGAAGATCAAGGTCCGTACATGACGCACGCAAGTCACTTCATCGTTCGACAAGAGTTCCGCGAACGTTGCCAAGCCCTTGAGACAAGACAAGATGAACAATTTGGCGAGACGCAAGCCGAGTTCAAGAACATGGACAACCGCTTCGACGGCCTCGAACGACAAATGCATGCAATGCATCACAACTTCGGCCACCAAAATGAAGCGCTCCAACGCTCCATCGCCGAAACAAATGACAATCTTCGATGCCTCATCAACGGAATGGCAAGGCCATGTTCACGCGCATCAAGCTCTTCAAGCTCATCACGTCGTCATGCTCCTCCTCAACAAGATCTTCACCCAAGTGCTCCAAGAAGCAATGATGCCCCCGTGGTTGAAGATGGAACCTCTTCAAACTATGTACCTTCACCATGGCACGCCGCAACATCAAGCTATGATGGTGACCTCTCTTCAAGGCCACGAGCAAGGCAAGAATCACACCGTCATCATGCAAGGGCACTAGTGATCCAACAAGAGCAACCACAAGAGGAACCGCAAGCGCAACCGCAAGTGCAACCGCAAGTCTACCACCATCGACCATGACACATACTTGAGACAACAAGTGATGACTCCAATTTGGAGAATCAATCTCGTCATCGACGTGAAGATCTCCAAGATCCTCCTCCTTGTCATCAACGTCATGAACGTCCACACCGACACCATGGTCATCATGAGGCGCCTCCTCCACCTCAACAAAACTTGGAGCGTCAAGTGATACAAGTTGAGCAACGCCCACCACGTCAAGAGGCTCATGACCATGTTCTTCGCCGTGAGGCCCATGGGCCTAACCAACATCACCAACCGAGGAACAAGCCTCCTCTTCGGCATCAACCACGTCAAGAGGCTCCACACCCTCGCCACCATGAGGCCCAAGCGCCTCAACCACGTCAACAACCGCGCCAAGAGCAAGAGCAAGCTCCTCAACAACAATATCAAGAGCAAGCTCCACAACAGGGACGCGAGAACCAAGTTCCACCTCCCCAACTACAAGATCATCAACAAGGTCACCAAGCTCGTCGCAATGACCGCAACGATGAAGAAACTTATGGCAAGCTCAAGTTCACAATGCCAAAGTTCACTGGATCCAATGACCCTGAAGAATACCTCTCGTGGGCACTCAAAGTCGACAAGATCTTCCGCATGCACAACTATAGCAACGAGAAGATGGTTGCCATGGCTTCGCTTGAGTTTGATGATTATGCCAACCTTTCGTGGGAACAAGTTCAAGTTGCTCGTGATGCAAGACAAGAACCGCCAATCACAACTTGGCATGACATGAAGGCTCACATGAGATCCCGGTTCGTCCCCGCGCACTACACGCATGACCTCTTCAACAACCTTCAAGCGCTTCGTCAAGGGACAAAGACCATGGAAGAGTACTTCAAGGAAATGGAACTCAACTTGATTCATGCCAACATTGATGAACGCATGGAGCAAACAATGGCACGTTTCCTTATTGGCTTGAATCACCCAACCAAGCGCATCATCGAGTTCCAAACATACAACACCATGGTTGAGCTTGTGCACATTGCAACAAAGGCTGAACGTCAAGTGCAAGAGGATATCAAGTACAACAAGCCAAAGACGTACTTCACCTACAAGAAAGCTTCAACCGCTACACCAATAACTTTCAATGGAAGCTCCTCAAGTACCTCCAAGCCTTCCTTCAAGCCCACACTTCCTCATGGAAAATTGCCCCCAAGTGGCAAGCAAGCAAAGAGTGATAGACCTTTCAATGGTGAATACTACAAGTGTGGAGGGAAAGGACACAAGTCGGCCGAATGTGGAAATAAGAAAGTCTTGTTCATCCATGACAATGGTGATGAAGAGTACTTGAGTGAAGATGAGTTTGATGCCCGTGTCAAGGAAGCAACGGCAAGGCAACGAGTGGAAGATGATCAAGAACTCCTCATGTGTGAACATGACGCAAGTCCATCGCTTGTCGTCACAAGGATCTTGACCACTCAAGCACAAGAGCATGAAGACCAACGCTCCAATATCTTCCAAACACGAGCCGACATCAATGGAAAATCTATCATGGCGATCATTGACGGAGGGAATTGCCACAACCTTGCTAGCACCAAGTTGTGTGAGAAGCTCAACCTCACCCTCCACCCACACAAGCACCCCTACCACGTGCAATGGCTAAGTGACCAAGGGTCCGTGAAGATCAAGCATACCGTATCGATCTCCTTCGCCATTGGTCCTTACAAAGATACAGTGGAGTGTGATGTGGTTCCTATGATAGTTTGCCACATGCTTCTTGGTCGTCCGTGGCAATTTGACAAGGCTTCTCAACATGATGGTCGCACCAATGTATACACATTCAAATGGCTCAACAAAACATGTGTTTTGCAACCGATGACTCCTAGCTAAATAATTGTGGACAATGCAAAGGCTTTAGCGAGGGCGCAAAACACAACACCTACTTGTGAGAAGAGCGGTGAGAGAGAGAACCACCTCATAGTGAGTGAGAGCCACAAGCCAAATTCGAGTGGAAAAACTAAGAGTATTCTCCTTGCCACCAAAAGTGAGATGAGAGTTGTTCGGAACAACCCATCCATCTTGCACTATGTCCTCCTTTGCAAGGGAGTAGCACAAGGAACTAATGAATTAACCAATGTTCCTCCATCTTTGATTAGTGTTTTGCAGGAATTCAAGGATGTGTTCCCCGAAGAGCTCCCACATGGACTACCTCCTCTTCGCGGCATCGAACATCGCATTGACCTCATCCCTGGCGCACCACTTCCCAACCGTGCCGCCTACCGCACGAACCCGGAGGAGACGAAGGAAATCGAACGTCAAATCAACCAACTTGTCTCCAAAGGTTTGATCCAAGTTAGCACTAGTCCAAGTGTCGTACCCGTGATTCTTGTTCCAAAGACGGATGATACGTTACGGTTATGCATGGACTGTCGTCCAATCAATGCTATCACTGTGCGTTATCGACATCCCATACCACGTCTCGATGACATGGTTGATGAGTTGTGTGGAGCCACTATTTTTTTCGAAAATTGATCTTCGTAGTGGTTACCATCAAATACGCATGGCTGAAGGTGATGAGTGGAAAACCGCCTTCAAGACCAAACTTGGTCTCTATGAATGGTTTGTTATGCCCTTTGGTTTATCTAATGCCCCATCCACCGTCATGCGCCTCATGAATCATATTTTGCATTCTCTCATTGGAAAAAGTGTTGTTGTCTATTTTGATGATATTCTTGTTTATACCAAATCACTTGAGGACCATATAACACATGTTAAGGAAGTTTTGCAAATCCTTCGACATGAAAAGCTTTATGCTAATCTTCCCAAGTGCACTTTTGCTAAAGACAAGTTGATTTTTCTTGGATTTGTCGTTTCTTCGAAGGGAATTGAAGTTGATGTTTCCAAGGTAAAGGACATACGAGATTGGCCCATCCCAACAAATGTGAGTGGACTCTGAAGTTTTCATGGGTTGGCCGGTTTCTATCGTTGCTTTGTGAAAGAATTTTCAACCATTGCTTGTCCCCTTAATGAATTGACCAAAAATAATGTCACCTTCGTGTGGGGCAAAGCACAACAAAAAGCTTTTGACAAACATAAAAAGAGGCTCACCGAAGCACCTCTCCTTGCGTTACCGAATTTCACAAAAACTTTTGAGATAGAGTGTGATGCTAGTATTATTGGCATTGGAGGAGTCCTTATGCAAAACAGACGTCCTATAGCCTACCATAGCGAGAAACTTGATGGTGCTCGCCTTAACTATCCGATTTATGAAAAGAGTTTTTTTCCTTAGTTCGTGTCCTTCAAGTTTGGCAACACTACCTTTGGCCCAAGGAATTTAAAATACATTCCGACCACGAGTCGTTGAAATACCTCAAAGGCCAAGCTAACTTGAGCAAGAGACACGCTAAGTGGGTTGAGTTCATGGAGTCTTTCCCGTACATAGTCAAGTATAAGAAGGGCAAAGATAATGTAGTTGCGGACGCTTTGTCTCGCAAGCACACAAGCCTTCTTACGAGACTTGAAATCAACATGTTGGGTCTTGAGGAAATAAAATCTTTGTATGCTTCTGATCCGTTCTTTGAACCAATTTTCGCAAAGTGCTCCAATGACAAAGGAGTTGATGATTTCTATTTGCATGAGGGCTTTCTATTTAAACAAAACAAGCTATGCATTCCGAAGTCGTCGCTTCAACTTTTGCTTCTCCAAGAATCTCATGGTGGAGGCCTCATGGGTCACTTTGGCTGTAATAAGACATTGGACATGCTCTCCACTCACTACTTTTTGCCCAAGATGAAGCGCGACATGGAGCGCTACGTTCAATGATGCACGACATGTGTTCAAGCTAAGTCGCAAGCTAACCCTTATGGCCTTTATATGCCATTGCCTATTCCTCATACCCCTAGATCTAATCATGGTCATGATTCTATATTTGTTGTTGTGGATCGTTTTTCCAAAATGGCATACTTCATACCGTGCCATAAGACCGACGATGCTTCACATGTTGCAAATCTGTTTTTCAGGGAAATTGTCCGTCTTCATGGTGTGCCAAGGACAATCGTCTCCAACCGCGACGTCAAATTCATGAGCTACTTATGGAAGACCCTCATGGCCAAGCTCGGCGTCAAGCTACTCTTCTCATCCGCATCGCATCCCCAAACTGATGGCCAAACTGAAGTTGTCAACCGAAGCCTCGGAACTCTCCTACGTGTGTTGATCAAGAAAAACTTGAAGGATTGGGAGGAATGCATTCCCCACGCCGAGTTCGCCTACAACCGAGCAAAGCACTCAACAACCAAGATGAGTCCATTCATGATCGTCTATGGTTTCGAGCCCCTCACCGCTTTCGACATCCTACCACTACCTCTCAATGAGCGCACGAACATGGACGTCGAGAAGTGCGCACAAGCTATGAAGAAGCTTCACAAAGAAACAAGAGCTACTATCGAACAACAAGTCCTTCGCCAAGCTTCAAGGTTAAACAAGGACAAGAAGGAGATGATCTTTGAAGAAGGTGACCTTGTGTGGATACACCTAAGCAAAGACCGCTTCCCCAAGGAACGTGACTCCAAGCTCAAGCTAAGAGGAGATGGTCCTTTCAAGGTCCTCAAAAGAATCAACAACAACGCCTACATCATCGACATACTGACCTCCAAGTACCTTGCAAGCAATACATTCAATGTCAACAATCTCTCACCCTACCATGGAGATGTTCAAGATGATATCCATGAAGAGTCGAGGACGACTCTTTCCCAGGGGGGGGAGCTGATGCGGCCCGTCCTACGGACGCTCCTACATCTACACCACCGAGTCCTCCGAGTGGACCCATGACTCGTGCCCGAGCCAAACTCCTACAAGCTAAGGTGAACTCACTCCTCTCCTCGTGCCAATTTGATACCTCCTTGGATGGTGTGCTACTTCATACGACTACTCTATGCATCATTAGGTACGAACCCCCGCCGCGTCGACCCTCGAGCCTAGGAGTTGCACCTGCCCTGAAGCAGACTGACCCGGAGTGTCCGCCCGGATCCAGCCGGAGTGTCCGGCCCGACCAGAGTGTCCGGCGCGACTCAGTCGGAGTGTCCGGCCTGCCCCAGCCCAAACCTGGATGGACATTCAGAAGGTCAATTCGGACACTTCTCGGACACCACTCGGAGTGTCCGGCCGCCCCGGACTGTCCGGTCGTTCCGACCCGGACTGTCCGGCCCAAGTGATGGGCCTGCGAGCCTAGCTGGGCCCTATGGCCCATGTACCCCTCTACTTCGCCCAGAACTCTACTTTAATGCCTGAATTACCCCTGAACTTGTGGTTGGCCTATATATAGTCCCCCACCTCCATTGTAAACCCTAGGCATGATATTGGAATTAGTGGAAACCCCTTGTGGATCTATCTAATTCTTGCCTCATTCTCCTTGACTAAGGAGCACCAATATCCCCAAACCTCGTTGGAGTTTGCATCGTGCCTCCATGTTGTAAAAGGCCTAGGCATCGGTGTCCCTTTGCCTAGACGTCAAGATCTCACCGAGTCTCCCATCTTGCCGTGCCAGTTCGTGAGAGAGTCCTCCGCCTGACGCCGATCCTAGGGATTGCGCCGGACCGGTCACCGCCGATGTGAGCTATTGGTGTGTATCGTGGTTTTGCGTGTGTGTGTGTATTCATCGTGTTCTTCGTGTGTGCGTTCGTCGTGTTCATCTTCCCCTCCTCTCCCCGCACCCCATCCTCGATTTGAAAGGGAATCGTCAAAGATCGGGCCACCCTAGAGGTTTGCCCTCAACAGGGGGCATAGAGGGGAAGGAAATGGCGCTGGGAATAGGTGAAGAAGATGAGGAAAATAAATCCTCACCCCTTATAACCGCCAAGCCGCGCCAAGATTCGTGCAAATGTTACAGTAAATACGCCATGCATCGTGGAAAGAACTAGGAAGCCCCCACGCGATGATTATGCCGCCTCGATCTCCACGTACGCATTGAAATTGTGCCTTGGTTCCGCGAAAGGCGGACCCACCAACGGTCGTGCTGACAGGAAATGTCTGTCAGTGACGTGACTTGACCATGACTGGTGTCAGATGACGTCAGAGAACAAGTTCTGGCTTAGTTTGAATTTCGAGTTGGAAATCCGAATAACGTATTTATAGATCCGACTTATTTTAAGACCCGAATCGTATCTCTTGTTTTGAAGTTTCAGGAACCCTTCAAGATTCTGCAAGCCGATCAAGCTGGATGATGATGATTCTGAGTTTGGATCTTGTAGACTTCCGGGGGCTGCTATTAGGGATATACTTTCTGGGTATCCTCACAGTTCCTCACTGACCAGGGTGGCCCACTTCGGGTTAGAGCTTTGCTTCACGGGCGGCCCAGTCAGGGAGAAGAGACGGAGTCCAGTCTGGCTACGGGAAGGCCTAGAAGACTTACCGACATAGGCCCATAGTGTTACTTGTAGTTCAAGATGTACTCTGTAACCGACTCTTAGTCGTAGCTGGATAGATCTCTCCTGTAAACCCTAGGCCGGATATCTATATAAGCCGTCCTAGGGAGAGCCTTTAGGGCACCCCTTACTATCACAATCTCAACTCGCACAGGCGAACCCCTTGTAACCCATATTCCGGCTCTGCCGTATTACTGGATTGCTAGCAGGAGTAGGATCCATCCAAAGCCGGTGGATTCGAACCTGGGTAAACTTGTGTGCTCACCGTCCTAGAACCCCGTACGACTCACACCCCTCTCTTCCACATGCCTGGAGGACCCCCTCATGGCGTACTTGTCATCAATCCGATGATAGATGACGAGGAGGAGGATCTTGGGGAGCTTCATGTTGGTGACGAGATTGTTCCTCCAAGTTGGAGTCATCACTTGTTGTGCCAAGTATGTGTCGCGGGCGGTGGTGGTGTACTTGTGGTTGCGCTTGTTGGATCACTAGAGCCCTTGCATGATGACGTTGTCCTTCATGCCTTGCTTGGGGCCTAGAGGGGAAATCACCATCATAGCTTGATGTTGCGGCATGTCGTGGTGAAGGTACATAGTTCGAAGAGCTTCCATCTTCAATCACGGGGGCGTCATTGCGTCTTGGAGCACTTGGATCATGATCTTGAGGAAGAGGAGAACGATGGTGCGACGAGCTTGAAGAGCTTGATGCGCGTGAGCGTGGTCTTGCCATTCTGTCGATGAGGAGTCGAAGCTTATCATTTGTTTTGGCAATGGAGCATTGGAGCGCTTCATTTTGATGGCCAAAGTTGTGATACATCGCATGCATTTGTCGTTCGAGGTCATCGAAGGGGTTGCCTGTGTTCTTGAACTCAGCTTGCGTCTCACCAAATTGTTCATCTTGTCGCGTCTCAAGAGCTTGACAATGTTCACGGAACTGTTGTCGGATGATGTAGTGACTTGCACGCGTCATGTACGGTCCATGTTCTTCTTCTTGGGGAGGTGGTTGGCTCGACTCACCGTGCATATCCATCATGCAAAACACACAAGGATTATACATGGAAGAGGAAAATGGTGGTGTTAGCCTTGTACCTCATGATATGGGGTGGCCTGATATTCTTAGTAAGCACTTGTCGATGATGATGGTGGATGATAGATAACTAGTGCATAGCTATGATCTCTCCCGCTAGAACCCTGATGCTAATGCAACAGCTCTCGAACCTTGTAGGATATTCACCACACCACACTCTTGTGCACGCAACCATCGACCACGAACGGTAGTTTGCAATCTACTAATTCCCAATGGAACAACAGATCACACTCAATTGCAATTGGTAGAATTCGATCACAGGGTAATTCCAGAGGTTCTATAAAAGAAACAACTCCAAAATAATTTTAGCGTGGTCTCCTAGATAGTAGTGCGCCCCCATCTATTTAAGTGTCTGGGGGGCGGCGGCCTAGGGTGGAAACTGAGTTGGTCCCACCCAACTAAGTGTACAAACCAACCCAAAGTGGGTTCAGCTCAGGTTTCTGCCGTGGCAGAGTTTGGGCCTGTTTCTGTGCCGTGGCAGAAAAGGACCTTGTTTCTGTGTAGCGGCAGCCTGCTGTGGCAGGAAAACGCATCGTTTCTCTGCCACGGCAGAGATCCTGCCATGTGTTGATCTTCTTCTTGGTAGCTCCTTGCGCTTCCTCCCTCTCATCCCTCGTGCATTCTTCATTGATCAACACGCCATGCTCCATATGCTTGAGCTCCTCGCTCCGTGCTACGCCTTCTTCTCCCATGTACTTTATCATACAATAATTCAAAGACTTAGGTAGTATAAAATTCTCATTAACTAAAACACCAGGTTCATTAAGAAACAAGTTCACCTGTAGTTCTAGTAGCTTAGCACGAGCTCTTGTAATTGGTCCAATCCTTATCTCATTGGATTGATCTTTCTTTGCAGCAGTTGGAACATCATCATTAGCAATTGGGGTAGGTGTAACTGTAGGGATGTCCTCATCATCTGCCCCCTTCAAAATGCGTCGACCTCGATGCTCCAACGTCTTCTACGACATATGGTGACAAATCAGTAACGTTGAAGCTGTTGCTAACTCCACCAAACTCCTAAATAGGTATATCAACCGAGTAGGCATTATCATTAATTTTGGCTAACACCTTGTAAGGACCAGCACCACGTGGCTTCAACTTGGACTTGCGAAGTAGTGGAAATCTATCCTTGCACAGATGCACCCAAAGCATGTCTCCAGGCTTGAACAATACTTCCTTCCTTGCTTGATTACTTACAGCAGCAATGTTCTTGCCTTTCTTCTCAATAGCCTATCGAGTCTTCTCATGAATTTTCTTCACATAATCAACACGTTTTGATGCCTCCATATCAACTCTCTCATGTAATGGCAGAGGCAACAAATCAAGGGGCATCAATGGCTTGAAGCCATACACCACCTCAAAAGGACAAAGCTGAGTAGTTGAATGCACAACCCTGTTATATGCAAACTCAACATGTGGCAAACACTCTTCACACTCCCACAAATTCTTCTTTATCATAGTCCTTAGAAGCTGTGACAATGTTCGATTCACCACCTCCGTTTGACCATCTATTTGGGGATGACATGTAGTACTGAATAGCAGCTTCGTTCCCAGCTTCCCCCATAAGGTCTTCCAAAAGTAGCTCATGAACTTCACATCACGGTCAGAAATAATCATCTTAGGTACTCCATGTAATCTCACGATGTCCCTGAAAAACAGGTTAGCAACATGTGACGCTTCGTCGCTTTGTGGTAGGCAATAAAATGAGCCATCTTGGAGAACCTGTCCACTACCAAAAATATAGATTCATGACCTCTCTAAGTTTTAGGTAGACCTAGCACAAAATACATACTAATGTCTTCCCATGGAGTAGTAGGTGTAGAGAGAGGTGTATACAAACCGTGAGGCTTCAGCTTGGATTTCGACTTGTGGCATGTAATACATTGGCTCACAAATCTATACACATCACGCCTCATCTTGGGCCAATAAAAATGATCAACAAGCATGACCAATGTCTTCTCACGCCCAAAGTGACCCATCAAACCACCAACATGTGATTCCTGCACTAAGAACAAACACAACGACGATTCTGGAATACATAGTTTGTTAGATCGAAACAAATATCCATCATGTATATGATACTTATCCCATGCATTTCTAAGAGCACACAAAACGATATGGTTCAGCAAAATCATGGTCAGTTGCATAAACTGCACAAATAGCTTCTAATCCAGGAATTTTAACATCAAGATTGGTTAATAACATGTTCTTCCTAGATAGAGCATCAGCAACAACATTCTCTTTTCCCTTTTTATATTTAATGATGTAAGGAAAAGACTCAATTAACTCAACCCATTTATCTAATCTTCTATGCAAGTTTGATTGAGCTTTCAAATATTTCAATCCTTCATGATCAGAATGTATGATAAATACCTTTGGCCACAAATAATGTTGCCAAACTTCAAGTACTCTAACAAGTGCATACAATTCTTTATCATAGATAGGATAATTCAAGCGAGCACTAGTAAGTTTTTCAGAAAAATATGCTATAGGGCGACCCTCTTGCATCAAAACGCCGCCAATGCCTATACCACTAGCATCACATTCAACTTCAAATTGCTTCGAAAAATCAAGTAATGCAAGTAATGGTGCAGAAGTAAGTAAACGTTTCAATGTATCAAAAGCAATATCTTGGGCCGCGCCCCATACAAAAGGAACACCTTTCTTTGTCAAATCATTCAAAGGTGCAGCAATGGTGCTAAAATCTTTCACAAAGCGCCTATAGAAACCAGCTAAGCTGTGGAAACTACACACTTGACTTACATTCATGGGAGTAGGCCAATTCTGAATTGATTCAATTTTAGATTGATCTACCTCTACGCCATTCTTAGATACAACAAATCCCAGAAATATGACCTTACCTTTTGCAAATGTGCACTTCTCAAGATTAGCATACAATTTATTATCATGCAACACTTGCAAAACTTGTCGGATATGATTACAATGTTCAATTTCATTGTGGTTGTAGATAAGTAAATCATCAAAGTAAACAACCACAAAACGACCAATAAAATCTCTTAAAACATGATTCATCAATCGCATGAATGTACTAGGTGCATTAGTAAGACCAAATGGCATGACTAACCACTCATACAAACCAAATTTCTTTTTGAAAGCAGTTTTCCACTCATCCCCTTCTTTCATCCTAATTTGATGATAACCACTACGCAAGTCAATTTTAGAGAAAATAGCAGCACCACTCAATTCATCTAGCATATCCTCTAAGCGTGACATTGGATGACGATATCGAATAGTGATGTTATTAATCGCTCTACAGTCTACACACATGCGCCATGTACCATCTTTCTTAGGCACTAAAATAACAGGAACAGCACAAGGGCTAAGAGAGACACGAATGTACCCTTTATCCAGCAATGCTTGTACTTGTTTCTGTATCTCCTTAGTTTCTTCGGGATTGGTCCTGTAGGGTTCACGATTGGGAAGTGTGGTGCCAGGGATCAAGTCAATTTGGTGTTCTATACCACGCAATGGAGGCAAGCCTGCGGGTACATCCTCTGGAAACACATCCCCAAAATCCTGCAAAATAGACGAGACACCAAGAGAAATAAGGTTTATGTCGTTAGAAACCAATACCTCGGCCTTATACATGAGCACAAGTGGCATGGCTGCAGGATCCTCATGAAATTCTCTCATATCTTCCTTGGTGGCTAATATCAAAAGATTAGGCACTCTCTCACTTTTCGTTATATCACTCAATTTAGGCTCAATTACATCAGGAACAGCTGCCACACAATCTCGCCGTGCTATAGGATCTTCCTGCAAATTCACTTCTATCTTCTAGCGAGAATCATTCACAATATCTTGTGGTGTCATTGGCTGCATAGTAATATTCTTTCCTTTGACTTCCAAGTGATATGTATTGGCTCGGCCATTGTGTTGCACATGGCGATCAAAAAGCCAAGGCTGGCCCAATAGAAGATGGCAAACAGTCATAGGAACCACATCAAAGTCAATAGAATCTTTGTATGGGCCTATTTGAAAATGCACATGTACCATGTGATTTACATTCATCTCACCATTGTTGCTCAACCATTGGATGTAATATGGCTTGGGATGAGGCAAATATGTCAAATTCAGCTTGGCACATAACTCCTTACTTGCAAGTTTTCTGTAGCTACCTCCGTCGATAATGACCTTGCAAGCTTTGTTAGGTCCAACGAGAGCTTTTGTTTGGAACAAGTTGCAACATTGAGAGTCATCAATAGGTTGCACACTCAGTATACGTGAAGATACGACAATAGTTGGTGCACGCTCAGGATAAGCATCTGCACCATCCTCGCCATCATCGTCATCAGCTTCATCTCCACTCTCTACTTCACCGTGTTTATTGATAAACATACCCTTGTTGTTTGGAGAATCCTTCTTATAGTGTCCTCTGCCTCCACAAGTATGGCAAACCACATCGCGAGTATGCTCAATCGACATATTAGAACCCGAACTAGCAGCAGGAATAGCGGGTTTCCGAGCATTGGAACCAAACGAAGATGTAGGTGCTGGTCAAAATTCCTGTCGTGGCAGAAAAACTGATCAAAAACGTGCCGTGGCAGAAAAACTCCTGCCGTGGCAGAGAAAAGGCTAGAAATCATGTCGCGGCAGGAAAACCGAACCATGGCAGAAACAAACTCGCGGTAGGAAAATAGGTTTCTGTGCCGCGACAGAGTCGGTAGGGAATTTTTTTTAATCCAACTCAACCTAGAGTAGCAACCAAGGACTCTTGTATGGATCATATCTGACCTTGTGGCAGCAGAAAAAGATGGTGGAAAACAACTAGAACAAATAGAAAACAGATCTACGAAGAACAGATCTAGATCTAGACTAAAAGAGGAGCACGACCAGCAACTATTACTTAAATACGATATAATCTAGGCTATGGCAACTCTTTTTGTGGGGATTTTTCTGTATAGGACGAAAAACAAGAACTAATCTATGGATGGATTTGTGGATGCTTACCGAGGCAATGGGAAAATCTGATACCAAGATGATATGGGGTGGCCCGATCTTCTTGGTAAGCACTTGTCGATGGTGATGGTGGATGATAGATAACTTGTGCGTAGCTATGTTATCTCCCACTCGAACCCTGATGCCAATGCAACAACTCTCGAACCTTATAGGATATTCACAACACCACACTCTTGCGCACGTAGCCGTCGACCACGAATGGTAGTTTGCAATTTACTAATTCCAAATGGAACAATAGATCACACTCAATCGCAATTGGTAGAATTCGATCACAGGGTAATTCCAGAGGTTCTATAAAAGAAACAACTCCAAAATATTTTTAACGTGCTCTCCTAGATAGTAGTGTGCCCCATCTATTTAAGAGTCTGGGGGCGGCGGCTTAGGGTGGAAACCGAATTGGTCCCACCCAACTAAGGGTCCAAACCGACCCAAAATGGGTTCGGCTCAGGTTTCTGCCGTGGCAGAGTTTGGGCCTGTTTCTGTGCCGCGGCAGCCTGCCGTGGTAGAAAAGGACTTTGTTTTTGTGCCGCGGCAGCCTGTCGTGGCAGGAAAACGCATTGTTTCTCTGCTGCGGCAGAGATCCTGCCATGTGTTGATCTTCTTCTTGGTAGCTCCGTGCGCTTCCTCCGTCTCCTCGCTCGTGCATTCTTCATTGATCAACACGCTATGCTCCATATGCTTCATCTCCTCGCTCCGTGCTACGCCTTCTTCTCCCATGTACCTGATCATACAATAATTCAAAGACTTAGGTAGTATAAAATTCTCATTAACTAAAACACCAGGTTCATTAAGAAACAAGTTCACCTGTTGTTCTAGTAGCTTAGCACAAGCTCTTGTAATTGGTCCAATCCTTATCTCATTGGATTGATCTTTCTTTGCAGCAGTTGGAACATCAACATTAGCAATTGGGGTAGGTGTAACTGTAGGGATGTCCTCATCACCTCCCCTTGGGGATTGCACCGAACTAGGAACCACAAGTGAGAGCTATAAGCGTGCAAAGTGCAATCACAAAGAAACCTCACATTAAAGAAAGAACTAACTCTCAAAAGATTTTGGTGGTAGGTTAGGATTGTGGAATGCCAAAGAACCAACCAAAAGAAAAGGGATAGTCCAAAGTGGGTAAAATCCAATCAAAACTCAAGTCAAAGGCAAAAGGTCAAAAACTCAAAAGGGGTGATAGGAACCTACGACTATATACACACACGTGGAGATTGTTGGGATTAACACGGCTATGAAAATGAGCAAACAAAATGTCCTAACAAAGACTACGCTCGGTGTCGTGCTAATGCAAGGAGAGACCGTGGCTCGTTTGCAAAGAAGAAAAATGAGCAACAGGTTTGTGCACTTGCCTTGGGCGCTCTTCTTTCTCTCTTGCTTACAAGCTTTGAGAATCTCTTTTGCTATGGGAGACTATTTTTTCTTTTTCTTTGTATCCTTTTTTTGCTCTCCCTTGATGCTACCTAGTCACACTTGCTATTGTTCTTGCACTCTCACTATCCAAGGACAAATGCACAATGCTCAAGCAAACACAAGATTAGCCACTCTCGTGGGATAGGTACACACAAAGGAAGATAGGGGTTAACAAGGTGACGCAAGTTATACCTTCGTTGGTGATGATGAACTTGATGTCGATGGTGCGGGATGATGTTTGTGGGCCCTGGTATCGATGAGCAAGGAAGTTGTTGATGCGGAAGCATGTTGTTAGTTGACGACACGCACACGGGAACAAACAAATAGGAGGAAATTAACCAATGCAAGATAAGAGGCAAAACTGTCAAAATTAGGCGTCAAGGCCGCAGACTCCAGGGTCTCGGGCTGGAAACTCTGGTCTAGGCCGGAGACTCTGGTGTGCTCAGGCCGGAAACTCCGGTGTGCTCATGCCAGAAACTCCGATGTGGGATGACTCCAGTCTGCAGGTCCGGAAACTCCGGTCTGAAGGCAGAGCTCGAACTGCTCGTGTTCTTGAGAGGAAATCCATGCCTTGGGTCTTAAATTCCACGAAAAATTGGCCAAATTGGGCTGGGAAAACACAGGATAAAGCTGGACCAATACCTAAGACAATATTTGGTCGGATCAAAACCACAAATAACACTCCAAATCAAGAGATCGTCCCAAAGGCAAATTTGGGGCTCGTTTTTGGGGATATTCAAATTTTTGGTGGATAGAAGAAAATTTTGTGGGGGAATTCATGAGCATCGAAGCTCTTGATACCAATATGTTGAGGGTCAACCACTAGGGTGGCCTGATCTTTCATGAATCTCGTTCAAATCGAGGGTGGAGTGCGGGGAAACGAGAGGAAGGGATGAACACGACGAAATCACGCACGAGGAACACGATGAACACACTCATGCAAAACCACGATACACACCAATAGCTCACACCAGCGGTGACCGGTCCGACGCAATCCCTAGGATCGGCATCGGGCGGAGGACTCTCTCTCGAACCAGCATGACGAGTAGGGAGACTCGGTGAGATCTTGACATCTAGGCAAAGGGACTCCGATGCCTAGGCCTTGTACAACAAGGAAGGCACGATGCAAACTCCAACGAGGTTTGTGATATTTGGGGGCTCCTCAATCAAGGAGCATGAGGCAAGAATTAGATAGATCCCCAAGGGTGTCCACTAATTCCAAATATCATGCCTCGGTTTTACAATAGAGGTGGGGGACTATATATAGGCTAGCCACTAAGTCAGGGGTACTTTTATTGGAGATATGCCCAAGAGGCAATAATAAAAGAGATTATTATTATATCTTTGTGTTTATGATGAATGTTTACATCCCATGCTATAATTGTAATATTAGGAAACACTAATACTTCTGTGTTTTGTAAACATAAAAGAGTCCCTAGTAAGCCTCTTGTTGAACTAGCTTGTTGATTGATTGATGATCATGGTTTCCTGATCATAGACATTGGATGTGATTAATAACAAGGTTATATCATTAGGAGAATGATATGATGGACACACACCCATAGTAAGCGTAGCATAAGATCAAGTCATTAAGTTCCTATTGCTGTAAGCTTTGAAATACATAGTAACCTAATCCTTTGACCATGAGGTTATGTTAATCACCATCACCGGATGGGTACTTTGATGACATCAAACGCCGCTTCGTAATTGGGCGGTTATAAAGGTGTCATTGGGTATTCTGAAAGTATGTGTTGAAGCGCATAGACTAAGATTGGGATTTGTCCATCCATATGACGGATAGATATACTCTGGGCCCTCTCGGTGGAATGTCATCTAGATAGCTTGCAAGCATGTGACTAGGTCACAAGGGATGACATAACATGGAACGAGTAAAGAGTACTTATCAGTAACGAGGAAGAACTAGGTATGAAGATACTGACGATCAAACCTCGGATAAGTAGAATGTCGCGAGACAAAGCGAATTGGTTTCGTATGTTAATTGGTTCAATCGATCACTAAGTAATCGTTGAGTATGTGGGAGCCGTTATGGATCTCCAGATCCCGATGATGGTTATTGATGGGAGAGGTGTCTTCATCATGTCTGCATATTCATGAACCGTAGGGTGACACACTTAAGGTTCGAAGTTGTTTGAAGTAGATATGGAATTTGCACTGGAGACCGAATGTTGTTCGGAGTCTCGGAATGGATCCGGGACATCACGAGGAGATCCGGAATGGTCCAGAGAATAAGATTCATATATTGGGAATCATTTTCTAAGTTAGGAAATGTTCCAGAGTGTTTGTATGGAGAATCTAGAAGGTTTAGGAATGTTCTGGAAGGTTCTAGAGGATTTCTTGGAGTTTGCTTGAAAACCAAGAAAGGGATCAAATAAACCAAGTGGGGTACTACACGGATTCGTGGGGGAGGACTCCTCCCCCCAACCCGCCGGCCCAAGGAGGAGGGAGTCCTACTAGGACTCCCCCTCCCCAGGCGCGCCTCCCTCCTTTAAATAGAAGGGAGGGGGCGCCCCCTCTTGCACCTTGTCTCATAACTCCCAATCACAGCCGCCTCTCTCCTCCACGTTTCTTCTGCACAGGCATAGGCGAAGGCCAGCAGAATTCTCACCTCCACCACCATCACCACGCCGTCGTGGAGAAGATCTACTACCTCCGCTGCTCGCTGGAACGGGGAGAGGAACGTCTGCTTCGACTCCGCACGTGTGACCGTCTGCGGAAGCGCTGCCGGAACGCGGCGCCGGAAGGATCGTCCACACGATCTTGAGATCGGCAAGTGATCGACTACATCATCCACGAGATCTAATCTCGTTAACGCTTTCGGTTCTACGAGGGTTAGTACTGATCTATCTCGTTGCTCATGTCTAGTAGATTAGATCTTGGATTTTATCTAGATTAGATCTGGGTTTTGTTCGTTCTTGCGGTAGAATTTTTTTGTTTTCCATGCTACGAACCCATCAATTTTAGGGATAAAAGGTAAGTTCTGGATGGACTAAGAGGTACATGGGCCAAAGGCCCAAAGGCTTTTACATGCTTGGTGACGCTCGGTCCGGACACTCCGGTGTGATGGACCGGAGACTCTGGTCTGGGCCGGAGATTCCGCTCGATCTCAGGTCCGTCTCCGGAGTGGCCATCTGAGTGTCCTTGAGATCGATTTGGGGGTCGGTCCGGAGATGGGCCAGAGACTCCGGTGTCTTGGTCCGGAGACTCCGGTCTGAGCAGCTCCAGTAGCTTCTTCTTCTTGACCTGCTACTTGCACTTAATCTAGAGGATCTTGGTGATGCGTTGGGGCTTCATAGCTGAGAATGCATAGTGTATTTGCATGAAGAAGCAAGCCATCCAAGGATGTGTTAAAGTCACTTGATGAGAGGAGAGAATTCACCTTAGTTTGGAGTAGCTTGGCTCGAGCATGAGTCATGGGTCCACTTGGGGGACTTGGTGGTGTAGATGTAGAAGCGTCCATAGGACGGGTTGCATCATATAGATTTCTAATTACTAATGGTGGTTTTCATTTCTTAAGTGGTGTTCTTAGAAAAACTTTAGGAAAGTATGGTGTTAATCATAGAGTACCATCTCCATATCATCCTCAAGCTAATGGTCAAGTTGAACTAAGTAATAGGGAAATCAAACTCATACTACAAAGGACAACTAATAGAGCTAGGTATGATTGGCCAACTAAAATCCTATGGGTATGTCTCCTTATAAGATGGTTTGTGGTAAAGCTTGTGACCTCCTAGTAGAGTTAGAACATAAATATAGATGTGCTATTAAGAAACTTAACTTTGAATTTAAAATTGCTGGAGAGAAAAGAATTTTAGACTTAAATTTACTAGATGAATGGAGGAATGAAGCTTATGAAAGTGCTAGGTTGTTTAAAGAAAAAGTTAAAATTTGGCATGATAAGAAAATTAAAAAAAGGAGTTCAAAGTAGGTGATCAAGTATTATTGTTCAACTCTCATTTAATGTTTTCTGCAAGGAAGTTGGCGTCAAAGTGGCAAGGTCAATTAGTTTTGCAGGAGGTGTACCACCCAGATCCATCCGCCTTCATGGAGACTACAAAGGTAAACCTCATGTGGTTAATGGACAACATCTTAAACATTATATTGCAGGCCAAAAAATTGGAAAGGTGGAGGAGCTAAATATCTAGAACCCCGAGGATGTGATTGCAAAGAAATATCCCCTGTGAGATATCAGAAAGCATTAAAAAGCACCTTTCAGGTATGTAATCATCTCAGAATATCGCGATATTCTGGGAAAGTCATTATTTTTGGAAATTTAAGGCGTGGAGTGAAATAATTGGACAAAACGGAGTCCTAAGGAGGGAAAGAGGACAGGTGGCATGGCCACCACTAGTGCACGCGCCACCTAGTCTCTTTTGAGCTTCCAAACCCCGTTTCACCTCCATTTCGACTCCAACTCTTTGTCTTACCCTAAAAATGGATAATGTATACCTCTCTATGCCTATTTAATATTGCATCGAGTCTTTCATGGTGAGCATTATTTTCTGTCTCTGTCCTTCAAATTCTCTCCACCAAAAACCTCGGTGATGTCTTCGGGAGACTCCTATCAATGCTCCTCCATGGATGATGATGATGAACTTGAGCTTCTCAGCCCAACCACTACTAGAAAAAAGGCTATAGGAGATCGCATTATAGGAGACGCATATCAAACATATGAGTCTCTACTAAATATACACGGCACACTAATATGGCATGCGCCTCAAAAATTTGGAACTTTGAGACACACTCCTACTTTGATGCGTCTCATATACTCTCTATATGGACCAGATCGGGCCGGCCCCCTTATTCGAGACACATATGGGTTGGATGCGTCTCGTATAGTTTAAATATTCGAGACACATCCTGCCCATATGTGTCTTGAATAAGGGGGTGGTCCTGAGGCACTTAGGTGCCCAGGTGTTCGAGACGCGTCCTTCATATATGCGTCTCGCATATTTTTCCATTCTCGAGATGCATCCTATAAAGGTGCACCGTGTATATTCGAGGTGGGCCAAGGGGTGGTAGGTGCCAGATATTCAAGACACACCCTTCACATATGAGTCTTGCATACTTTAATTATACAAGGCGCATCCTTGTAGGGTGAGTCTCGAACATCCTGGCACCACCTTTTTGCACATGGATCCACCTACCACCTCACTTCACTCCCCACACTTGCTCCACCTCCACAAGTTAGATCTGGTTGCCCCCTCCTCCTCCCCACCTCATTTCCTTCATTGCTTCACAATTGAAGCTTGTTAAATCTCCATTGGTTGACACATATATGTAAGTGAAATCTCTTGCACCTATAGATCTACAAGATATCACTTCACTTCTCCTTCGACTCTCCTACTCCTAGTCGTCGTTGGAGGGCACGTGAATATGTTGTTGCATGTATGTGTGTTGTTGGTGACATTGACTATGTTCTTGTTGTGCTTCCTTTCTTTTGTGCAGGGATTTCATTTGGGTTGCCAATGTTTTGCTGGAATGTTGATTAATTTATGTTCCCGCGAATTTCGGGCACTCGGTGGATCTCCTTTCTTAGGAGAGTTCATACCAATTTTTTCTGGCGATCTACATCCATGCTCTAATTCTCTTGCTCTTTTTAACGCACTGATGACCATGGTCCGCACACCAGTAAGCAAAGACCAATTGGATAGGTGGATGAAATGCGTGAGAGCAGACATGGCACTGAATAACATGATGGAGATAAGATGTTTGTGTCGCGACTACAGACTGAGGTATTAGATAAAGCATGATTGTGGAATGTTGGAGTCACACCTGATCCGTTGTGGTTTCATGGATGGCTATACTCGGTGGATATGTGATGATGACGAAGATGATGAGGACATAATGGGAAGCGTCAGGGAATGAGGACATCAGTAATGGTGAAGATGAAGAGCCTCACGGACATTATCATGAAGATCAAGATGCTTGGGCAGATCATGAAGATCTAGATGCCGGAGAACATCATGAACATGAAGAATAAGATGTCAGGAATGATTCGGGCTAGGTGTGGGACCCTCATGTCCAAGAACAGCTTCTCAAGGAGACGAGTAACGCCAGAGTCGCTGCTAGAGAGAAAGACAAGCTAGAGCTAATTGAGAAAGACGCGGTTACTCCATTGTTTGATGGATGCAACGACGGGTGATATGGGGTGGTCTGATCATCTCAACAAGCACTTGGCGATGATGATGGTGGATGATAGATAAATAGCCTATAGCTATGAACTCTCCCGCTCAAACCCTGATGTCAATGCAACAGCTCTCGAACCCTGTGGGATATTCACAACACCACGCTCTTGCACAGGTAGCCATCGACCCCGAACGGTAGTTTGCACTCTACTGATTCCGAGTGGAACAACAGATCACATTCAATTGTAGTTGGTAATTCGATCACAAGTAATTCCAGAGGTTCTAATAAGAAACAACTCTAAAATATTTTAACATGGTCTAACCCTAACTTGTTGTGGCACCCCATCTATTTAAGGACTAGGGCGGCAACCAGCCTAAGAGTTCTTAACGCAAACGACTCAACTAGATACAAACCGACCCAAGATGGGTTCGGCCCAAGGCACGGAGGCAAGTCCTGCCATGGCAGAGAAAGTAGCAGCTTTTGTGCCACGACAGCCTGTTGTGGCAGAAAAAGTGGCCGTTTCTGTGCCGTACGAGCCTGTCGTGGCAAAAAACAGAGTGGTTTCTCTGCCGCGGCAGAGACCCTCTACCATGTGTTGATCTTCTCCCTTTCAGCTCCTTGTGCTTCCTCCCTCTCCTCCCTCGTACATGCTTCATTAATCAACACGCCATGCTCCATATGCTTCAGCTCCTCGCTCCGTGTTATGCCTTCTTCTCCCATATACCTGATCATACAATAATGCAAAGACTTAGGCAGTATAAAATTCTCATTAATTAAAATATCAGGCTCATTAAGAAACAAGTTCACCTTTTGTTCTAGTAGCTTAGCACAAGCTCTTGTAATAGGTCCAATTATGATCTCATTGGACTGGTCCTTGTTAGCAGCAGTTGGAACATTATCAGTAGTAATTGGGGCAGGTGTAAGTATAGGGATGTCCTCATCATCTCCCCCTTCAAACGGTATCAACCTCAACGCTCCAAGGTCGTCTCCATCATATGGTGACAAATCAACAACATTGAAGCTATTGCTAACTCCACAAAACTCAGCAATAGGAATATCAATCGAGTAGGCGTTATCATTAATCTTGGCTAACACCTTGTAAGGACTAGCGCCACGGGGCTTCAATTTGGATTGTCGTAGCGTAGGAAACCTATCCTTTCGCAGATGCACGCAAACCATGTCTCTACGCTTGAACAAAACCTCCTTTCTTGCTTGATTCCTTGCAGCAGTAATGTTCTTGCCTTTCTTCTCAATAGCCTCTCGAGTCTTCTCATGAATTTTCTTCACATATTCAGCATGTTTTGATGGCTCCATATCAACTCTCCCATGTAATGGTAGAGGCAACAAATCAAGTGGCATCAATAGCTTGAATCCATACACCACCTCAAAAGGACAAAGCTGAGTAGTTGAATTTACAACCCTGTTGTATGCAAACTCAACATGTGCAAAACACTCTTCCCACTCCCGCAGATTCTTCTTGATCATAGTCCTCAACAGTTGTGACAATATTCTACTCACCACCTTTGTTTGACCATCTATTTGGGTATGGCATGTAGTACTGAACATCAACTTGGTTCCAAGCTTCCCCCATAAGGTCTTCCAAAACTAGCTCATGGATTTCACATCATGGTCACAAACAATCGTCTTGGGTACTCCATGTAGTTTCACGATGACCCTGAAAAACAGGTTAGCAACATGCAACGCATCGTCGCTTTTGTGGCAAGCAATAAAATGAGCCATATTAGGGAATCTATCCACTACCACAAATATAGAATCATGACCTCTCTGAGTTTTAGGTAAACCTAGCACAAAATCCATGCTAATGTCTTCCCAAGGTGTAGTGGGTGTAGAGAGAGGTGTATACAAACCATAAGGCTTCAGCTTTGATTTGGACTTGTTGCATGTAATGCATCGACTCACAAATCTGTAGACAACACGCCTCATATTGGGCTAATAAAAGTGATCAGCAAGCATGAGCAACGTATTCTCATGCCCAAAGTGACCCATCAAACCTCCAGCATGTGATTCCTGCACTAAAAATAAATGCAACGATGATTCTGGAATGCATAGTTTGTTAGCTCGAAACAAATATCCATCATGAATATGATACATATCCCATGCGTTTTTGCGAGCACACAAACGATACGGTTTAGCAAGATCATGATCAGTTGCATAGAGTGCACAAATGCTTTCTAAACCAAGAATTTTAACATCAAGATGTGTTAATAACATGTTCTTCCTAGAGAAAGCATCAACAACCACATTCTCTTTTATTATACTTAATAATATAAGGAAATGATTCAATAAAGTCAACCCATTTAGGTTATCTTCTATGCAAGTTTGATTGAGATTTCAAATACTTTATTGCTTCATGATCAAAATGTATGATAAATTCTTTTGGCCACAAATAATGTTGCCAAACATCAAGAACTCTAACAAGTGCATACAATTCTTTATCATAAACAGGATAATTCAGTCTAGCACCAGCAAGTTTCTTAGAAAAATATGCTATAGGACGACCCTCTTGCATCAAAACACCACCTATGCCTATACCACTAGCATCAAATTCAACTTCAAATTGCTTTGAAAAATTAGGCAATGCAAGTAATGGTGCAGAAGTAAGAAAACGTTTCAAAGTATAAAATGCAATATCTTGGGTTGCGCCCCATACAAATGGCACACCTTTCTTAGTCAATTCATTCAATGGTGCAGCAATAGTGCTAAAATCTTTCACAAAGCACCTATAGAAACCAACTAATCCATGGAAACTACGCACTTGACTCACATTCATGGATATAGGACAATTCTGAATTGATTCAATTTCAGATTGATCTACGTCTACCCCATGCTTAGATACAACATATCCCAGAAATATAACCTTATCTTTTACAAATGTGCACTTCTCAAGATTAGCATACAACTTGTTATCACACAACACTTGCAAAACTTGTCAAATATGATTACAATGTTCAGTTTCTTTGTGGTTGTATATAAGTATATCATCGAAATAAACAAACACAAAGCAACCAATAAATTCTCTCAAAACATGATTCATTAATTGCATGAATGTACTAGGTGCATTAGTAAGACCAAATGGCATAACTAACCATTCATACAAACCAAATTTTGTTTTGAAAGCAGTTTTCCATTCATCCCCTTCTTTATTCTAATTTGATGATATCCACTACGCAAATCAATCTTAGAGAAAATAGCAGCACCACTCAATTCATCTAACATATCCTCTAAGCCTGGAATAGGATGACGATATCGAATAGTGATATTCTTTATAGCTCTACAATCTACACGCATGCACGAGGTACCATCTTTCTTAGGCACTAAAATAACAGGAACAACACAAGGGCTAAGAGAAACATGAATGTACCCTTTGTCTAGCAACACTTGTACTTGTTTTTGTATCTCCTTTGTTTCTTCGGGGTTGGTTATGTATGGTGATGAGGGTTTAACTCATCAATGCCCATTGTTATGGACTTAGGTTTTGGAGAACGAGGGAGCGCTGGAGACATCTATTGGCTAGCACACAAGCACACAGGGGACTCGAAGATTTACCCAGGTTCAGGACTCGTAGAGGTCCCTACTCTTGCTTGTCTGCTCGTGGAATTATCAAAGGAATCGAGGATTACAATGGTGCGCAGATGCAATCTGGCGAGGGTTGTGGAAACTAGGGTTGCGTGTGTCCTCCTCGCCGCCCCCTCCTAGCCTTTATATAGATAGGCTAGGTCTCGGGTAGCATGTCGAGTCGGTTACAAGTTAGGGTTTTCCCCTTTGAACTTTCTATCTTTAACTTCTTCTTGTTCTTCAAGCAATCGAGAGTCCGCGGGTTACTCGAGTTCCTCATTTGGGCCTTGGCGACATCGTGGGCCTCTACGTATTCAGGCCATATATACCAAGCTCGATTACCTGTGGGGTATACCCATGTTACCTTCTATTGCTCAAATCGAAAAGTGTTGAACTAATGAAAGTTATATAACAAACTGGGGAAGAAGCAAAAAAATTCACGCCTCAAAAGGACATACAGAGATTTTACACGAATTTTTACGGTGAAGCACAGAAATCTGTTTCGGGACAGCAACTTTCCCAACCATTACTTCTCTCTCATTAGAGGTTACTCTTGGCACAAAACGCAAATAAAAAGGATAAGGAGCGGTTATTACTGAAGTAATAACTTCCAAGACTCATCTAAAACTTTTGGGTTATCTCCCAATAAGTACTTTTCTTTAACGCCTTTAAGTTAGGCATGATAGTTTGAGAGGATGCTCACATAAGAAATATGAATTGAAGTAAAAGAGAGCATCAAGAAGCAAATTCAAAACACATTTAAGTCTAACCCACTTCCTATGAATAGGAATCTTGTATGCAAATAAATTCACAAAAAACAAAGTGATAGGCATAGGCAGATAAAACAAGAGTAACTTCAAAACTTTTCGCACATAGAGAGGTGTTTCAATACCATGAAAACTTCTACAACCATATTTTCTTCTCTCATAATAATTTTCAGTAGCCTCATGAATAAATTCAACAATATAACTATCACATAAAGCATGCTTTTCATGTTCTACAAAAACATAATTTTTATCAAGCTCAAAAATAGTGGGATTAAAACTTTCAAACCCACTTTTAACAATTCTATAACAAGTTGACTTATCATTCAATATAGGACCATCGTCTAGAGTTTTATCATAAACAATTTCTAAGCAAAAATCTTTAGCACCATGCATATCGAAGTTAGGCACAAATAAAGGATTATCACAGATAACATGAGCATAACATTCATCCTCCTTTGGTAAGCATGGGGGACAATCAAATAATGTAAGGGATAAAGAGTTACTCTCATTAGAAGGTAGGAATGGGTAGCTAATCCATTCTTCCTCCTTTTGTTCAACACTCTCCTCCTCTTTTTCATCTAATGAGCTTTCAGTTCATCATTCTTCTTCCATAAGATCCTGCAGGGCATTAGTCTCTTCCATTTGTGGAAAGCATCTATTAATATATTCAAGAATATAGCCATTTTCTTCCTTGTAATTATCAAAGCAAAATTTAAGTATATCATAAACCTCATATTTATAAGGTGAATCATCAATATTTTCAAGCAAACTAGCAAGTTCAAATGCACCCTTCCAAGCAATAAATTCCTCAATTTGTTCCACATCATAAAAGTCGTAATTTTCTTTAACATAAGAAGATATGGTAACATCATAATTATACTCACATTGAAAAGGGAGGTGTTTGTACCTCCTACGGCAACAAGATTTATCAAAGCAATAAGTAACATTATATGTAGAGCACACGTTTATAGCAATGGTATATAATTTATCAATTTGTTCCCATAAGTGTTTCCCTTTTTGTGACAAGCGGTGTTCCTTATAATAATATTTTTGTTCTTACGTTAACCCACCTTTCCAATAAGATTCAGTTTCAAAGAAACCAACCATTGATAGAAAGCATGATAAAGCAAGACAATAATAGACCAACGAAAATAATAACTAGAGTAGGAACTAAGTTTTTTGTATTTTTGATAAAGAAACAAGCAAACAAGGCAGAAACAAACTAAGCAAAACAAAAATAACAAAGTAAAGAGATTGGTTATGATTATGCTAGAACAATAGTGTTTCCAAGTGAACTTGATAAATAAAGCTATGATCCCTAACAAAGGCGCCAGAAAATAGTCTTGATGACCCACAAGTATAGGGGGTGTATCGCAGTATTTTCGAGGGAAGTGAAACCCAATTTATTGATTAGACACAAGGGGAGCCAAAGAATATTTATAAGCCTTAACAACTAAGTTGTCAATTCAGCTGCACCTGGAAACAATCTTGCTCACAACAGTTTATCAGTAGCAACAGTTTTGTAGTAGCAATAGTAAAGTAACAGTAGTAGTAAAAGTAAAGACAGTAGTAACAATTGCAGTAAACAGTAGGATTAGAGCGCGGTAGGCATAGGGATGTATGGGCGGGCATTGCATGGACAAGACAATTCATATAGCAATCAGAACATAGGGTATTTGCAGATAAATAAGATAAAGCATCCAAGTACTAAATAATCATAGGCATGTGTTCCATATATAGTCATACATGCTTGCAATGAGAACTTGCACAACTTCTTTTGTCCTGCTAGCCCGTTTGCAGCGGGGCCTCAAGGGAACTACTGGCAATTAAGGTGCTCCTTTTAATAGAGCACCGGAGCAAAGCATTAACACTCCGTGAACACATGTGATCCTCACATCAAAGCCATTCCCTCCGGTTATCCCGATTTCTGTCACTTTGGGGCCTTTGGTTCCGGACAACAACGTGTGTATACAACTTGCAGGTAAGACCATAAACAATACTATCATAATGAATCAATAACATGTTCAGATCTGAAATCATGGCACTCGGGCCTTAGTGACAAGCATTAAGCATAACAAGTTGCAACAAAGTCAAAAAGCACTAATAGTAGATACTAGGCACCATGCCCTAACAATCTGATGCCATTACATGAACGATCTCATCCAATCCCTACCATGCCCATAGCCTACAGCGGAGGATTACTCACTCATAGATGGGGGAAACATGGATGGTTGATGGAGAAGCGATGGTGATGATGATGGCGATGACCTCCTCCAATTCCCCGTCCCAACAGGGTGCCAGAACAGAGTTTCTGGTTTCGAATCGCGGAAACTGGTGGTGGCAGCGCAGCGGTACTCTTTCTGGAAAAACGCCGAACCCCCCTGGGTTTTTAGGTCAGGAGGCAACTTATAGGCGAAGAGGGAGACCGAGGGGGTGCCTGGGGCGGCCAGACCACCCCCTGGCGCAGCCAGGCCTAGCCCGCGTGGCCAGGTGGTGTGGTCGGGCCCCAGCCCCTCTCCGTCTCGTATTCTGGCTCCTGGTGTCCCTCGGTGAAAAACTGAGTTTGGCTTTTGTCCCGTCGAATTCCGAGAATATTCATTTTCTGACTTTCCAGGAAGCAAAAACAGCAGAAAACATGCAACTGGCACTGTGGCTCTTGTTAATAGGTTAGTCCAAGAAATCATATGAAAAGTACTCCAAAGTGTGGACAAAACATAAGAAAGTAGATAAAACCAAGCATGGAGCATCAAAAATTATGGATACGTTTGCAACGTATCATTGCTTGAGACTCAGCTTTGGTTAAGTTAAGAGATGCTTCAGACTCAACATGTCTGAATAGAAAGGTTGCAACATTTACCGCAGAGGTAAAGTTACTAGATTCTCAAGACATGGACTACATTGTAAAGCTCCAAAAGAATGAGCTAGGTTGTGAAACCCATGTATTAGCAAGTTATCAAAAGATAATTGCCCCTACATGAATTGATTGCAGCGAAACACAAATATCACCTTGTTGGGAAACATTTAGGAGGATACTGAAGTTTGTAGAACTTCTTCTCTTCCATGACAAATCAGTTAGTAGCTTTGGGTGCATAAAGGATCTTCTCGAGATGTCAAGGTATCACCCTACCATATCAAGAATACTTCACACATGCTTGACTGGCCTGAAATGATTCCCGAGGAAACAAAGATAACTCTACTCGAGTTCACAACGACAACTTTCAACTATTGCACGTGAACTAGAGAAGGTCACTTCTAACATCCAGAACACATACTTCGAGATCACACGAAGACGGTTCTCAAAAGTTTCCAACATTACCGCTCATTCTTCCATATGAATCTAATCTAGCATGGAGAAGATAAGAATGTCATCAATGGGCTCAATAACAAACTTATCCAAATACTCCACGAATATGGACTCATATGCGGTATGAATGGAACAACAGTATTGGTCAGACCAAAGGACATGAAGATGTACCTAGGTGAAACATCATGATTAAATACATCATCAGGATAGTCCCTGGGACTAAGTTTGATTTGAATGTAGCCCATATCAAATCAAAGGTAGGGACAATAACATTTCCACGAAGGAAACACTATCTTTCTTCAGCACGAACGAAAACTAGACATCCCTTTATGATGAACTAAGTCGGATTGAACTTTTGTCTTACAACTCTCCAGGTTGTTGTTTAAGCTCAACCAACCAGTTCAAGGTTATCTAGTACGGATCCTTGGAGAAAGGGGAAATTCAAAGAACTTGCTTACTCAAGAACATGACAAACACGGTCATGTGGCAACATGGAGATTCTTCTAGTGAGACATCTAGAATATCACGAACCACCGATATGTCACTTAGTTCGAGAGGAAACATGCTTGGTATGGTAAGATACATAGTCTCTGAGCTTCAGCACAAGCCTAACTCTAACGGACTTGGTAGCACAATCATCCTGTGCTTAGTGATATATTAACCATCACGCTAAGAATCACACAAATGTCCTTGTTGAGGTCTAAAGCAATAATGATTGCTAAGAATCTCAGATGTCCACATTATTACGCACACGCATCATTCACGAGCATGAAAGCTCGGAGTAAGGGTGGGTAAAGATGTGTAAGAGTATCACTTCATTAAGAGAATCATAAACTCAACATGACCTCTTAGTATATAAGGGTGTGATACTTTAAGGTAGAACAGATCTGAAGATAATCAATGCTTATTGATCTGTGGATTACAACACTTTGACCTGGTCCTAGATATGACGAGGTACCGGAGTTTGTTTCTCCCAACATTCCAAAATGGTTTGTCTTGATGGACCACAAGAGTATCTTGCGTCAAAAAACACCGATACACATGTACTGCTTAGCTACCAACTGGTAGACAATCGTCGAAAACAATAAGGGAAAAGAAACATGCTCAGGATAGAATCCCAAGATGTGGATGCATAAGTCAACAATCTTCCGAGGACCGATGTAGAAAAGGGAAGGTGTGGCAGATTCATGAATATAGAAGTGGTTCTCACGAGAAGATTTTTGTCATGATCTATTTGGTTCCATTAAAGAACATCTGCCATAGCTACTGGTAGTGGAAGTCCCTAATTGTCACAATTCAATCGCGACAAATACCATAAGCTTGAAGGATATACTAGAAGGTACTAGCCGTCCCGAGGTAATGATTGAACATTAACAATAGGGATCAACAAAATGGATCTTGGGTTAAAGGTCAGCTTCATGTACAAGATTCACAATACCAGAATCCAGCATAATCAGGGATCTTCAGTTCAAGTCCAAGTTTAAAACCCGAAAAAGAGGTAACTATTACTACTTGAGTGACACAGTGTACACTACAAGATGGTAATTATGAGGTAGCTTCCAAGAGAAGAAACAACTTATGAAGTACCCAAACAAACAAAAAGGAGGCACACGAGGCAAAAGGAAACTTCAAGGCCTAGAACAGATCACTGTGGAACCATCAACACAATGTTGTGGACCCATACCATAGAGAGATCATGATGGAAAGGAATCTCTCCACTGAATAAGAGCAAAGGGAAACAAGGAACACACACAACTGATGCTGGAGAACTCAACACTAGATCAACGGGTTGAGAAACGACATGCCAAAAAGGCACCTAAGTTTTGAAAGATGAGATGGGATAGCAAAACTTTTTTCCAAATCAACACAAGATAAGATGACCCAAAGTTAGAGCAAAACTGGATAAGAAGAAAAAGAAGCATACTAGAGTTTTCGCAAATACTTTTCAACTTTCAAATAGTTTTCACAAGCACTAGACTCAACATCGACCAATAGAAAGGTTTTCCTACAATCGGTACTGCTCTGATACCAAAACCTATGACACCCCCGGGATTAAGGCTAGACAAATTCCAGACCTCTATCTGATATAAGCCTAACCTAAATCTCAGAAGCGTACAGAGAGAGAATCGGTAACATTACAGTGACCCTATGACACAAAAATTATTACAGCAAGCTCATAACTGAGCGAAGAACCAAATTATTAAAAGCAAAGGTCACTGACCACAAACATCAAACAACAGAGGGCAAATTATGCTATTAAGTATATCAAACTTAACAAATGGCCTAAGAGGCCTGAAGCATAACGATGATGTCCCAATCCATAGATTCTAGGCTGCCGACCGGGAACCCCAAACTACTCGTCGATGTAGATGCCGTAACGAACTCATCTTCTGTGATAACACTTACCTGCTGCAAAAGTATCAACAAAGCAAGGCTGAGTACAGGGTGTACTCCGCAAGACTTATGGCTACTGGGGTTACTTTGCATAAAGCTATCTTTATTTGTAAAAGAGGTAGGAGAAGCTCGACTAAGTGGAACATTTGAAAGGGGATACGAAAACGATATCACTAGCTTTGATCTTCTTTTGATATCCATCGAATCTTTATCAGCTGAACCTATCAACTAGGATCACCCCTCGATCCCCGAGGAAGCATCCTTAAGCACACCTCACATCTCTTGTCAAGTTTTACGATTAGGTTATAGTTCTCTATGATCATCACGTCCATTCCCAAGTCATCCATAACTATGGACATGGCTTTTTGAAAAGATTAATAACCATGTAGGGGTGCACAACTTTACCCACACGTACCAACCGATTCTTAGTGCTAGTTAACATTAGCCCTCTTCCTTGGAAGGCCGACAGAGAGTGGTTGACCACGACCTTTACCTTGCTTCGTCGAGACCATGAGTCACGCCCTAAGGAGATGCCGCTGTAATGGGTCAAGTCTCGAAATCAGTCCCTAGAGATGTGCAAAGGGTTCAAGATTACGGAGGTCGTGCCTCTCTTGTTCCCGGCCATGCTTACCTACCTGTATGAATGCACCTCCTCCACCTCCTTCGATAATAACTAGAATGCATATGTCGAATGGAAGGCCCGAACTATGTGACTCATGGAATCTACTAGGCAAGTTAGTTGGTCGATGGGGTTTCCAGGCACCCGTGTGGCTGTACGCTTGTCTTGGTTCAAGAGGCAAGAACTCAGATCCTAGTGGTGGCATGTATGGGACTGCAAAACCACAACCCGACGTGGCCTCCCATACAAGCCTTAGCATGTTTAACTTTCATCTCTGATCATACCACGTCATCCTATCCAACTAGGTTCATTCATAGCTCTGATTCATCAACCGGATGGATCAACGGTAACAACTAAGCTTGGCTAAGCACAACAGATATAGCAGCTCTAGCGAAGCTCATAAGACAAACCCTAGTTATGCTAGGAGCAGTGGATCAGTGAGTATAGGCTACAAAGGGGAACATGCATCAGATAGGATTACTCTATCTATCGATAAAAGACTTTGGAATCGTATGCACATGGCAAGAATGAAATACTTTGAAATCATAGGATTATATCATGTGTGGGGTTTGGCTTGCCTTTGCATGTTGATACTTAGATATAGAGCTTCAGGTTCATCTTCTTGGCATTATTCGGCGTTATCCTTTGATGGTGTTGATCTCGATCTTCCATCTTGGAATCGATATCGTTGCTCACATCAACTTCGAGGTCTACCGAGACGAAGCAGAAACACCAGAAAGGAAAGCAACAATCAACACATGGCATCGATGCAATGCTCAAGCAAGGATGACGATATGACAAGTTAAAGTGTATTGAAATAAACCCTAGTACATTCTTGGTCATTTTACACAGGGTCTGAGGGGTCCGAACCCTAATTCGGAGAAACCCCGGATGCATATGAGAGGGGTTATTTTGTTCTTCTAATTAAACTTGTCATTTAAGTTTTTTTAACAATGCATGAGTATGAGTCTATTGGGTAGATCTCATTTTTCTGAACATTTTGATATATTATACATATTTTTCTGATTTAAAATGAATTATTTATGATTTTTCCCAATTTTAATCCATTTTAAATCATTTTTAAAACAATTAAACATTTTTGGAATATTTAAAATATTTTTCCAACCTGGACCCACTTGTCATATATTTAATCATTTCAGGAAACATTTCCAAAAAGATTAAATATCTTACAAGTAGGGCCCACCTATCAGCATTTTTCATTTACAGAAAATATTTACAGAAAACATTTAAATAATAGAAAAGGCACTTATGACGTGGGCATGACGTCATGCTGACGTCAGCCGGGCTTGATCCTCAGATCAACGTTGGAACTGGCGATTGAGGGGGGCGAGAGGCTGCGGGTGGGGGCGTTGGATAGAGGGCGTCGAGGGGAGTGGAACGGTGGTGGCGCCGCTTGGTTTTGGTCGTCGCAGATACGCCGACAACAACGAAGACGACAGGTGAACAATGCTGCGGCGATACAGAGAGGAAGGGAGGGACTGGAGGGGTCTACGAGGACCACCATCTCACCAGAAACACGATGGTGGTGTCGAGGAGGCGAGGCGAGCTCAGACGGTGAGGAATTGAGGCGACGACTGCGGCGGCCGGCGATAAGGACGGGCTCGATTCCGGCGAGGAAGATGCTTCTCGGCTTGTGTGGCTTGATGAGGACGACAAAGACGACATGACGCTTCTCCTAGGCTACTCCACGGGGCGCGGGGTGGTCGGGAACGGCGGTAACTGGCGGGGTTCGGCGAGCTAGGGTTTCGGCAAGTGGGAGACAGAGCAAGGAGAGGAAGAAGTGGCATGCTAGGGCTTCCTGCATAGCGGCGGCGAGTAATTGTAGGCATCCAGCGGCAGCGGCATTTCATCGTGGCATCGAGGCAGCGCATCAGGCATTCGCCGGAGCGACACAGAGATGCTCTTCGTCGTCGTCGATGGAGACGAAAGAGGAAGGAGAGGCCGAACCGGTATGGGCTGGCACGGGCTGCCGCTGGGCTAGGCTGGGCCGTAGCAAAGCAAGGGCCGATGCTGCTGGCGGCTGCACGTGAGCGGCACGAAGGAAGGAAGGGAGATGGGCTCGGCCCAGATAGAGCTAGGGTTCTATTTTTTTGTTTAAAAACTTTTATTTTTCTGTTTTCTTTTGTCTCTTTTTAAATTCAAACTCTTTTCTATTTTGAACATTTCAAAAGTACCAGAGGATTTTGTAAGACTATTCAAATATTGTGAGGCCCTTTTAATCCATTTGGGCTCCACATTTTGGTAGTTTTCAAAATATAAAAGCCACCCTTTTGAATAAGTTTCAAAGAAAGAGGGGAAAATATTAGGGTTTAGTGTTTCTTATTTCTCTTGATGCAATGTTTGTCAAGCCATGATATGCATGCTATTCTCATGATGCACAAAACAAACCCTAATTATTATTAGTAAAACTAGGGGTGTTACAAAAGGCGAGTGAGAAAGAGGAACGAATAAACCGTAGTGGAGCACGCGAAGACACATGATTTGTTTTACTGCAGTTCCTTCCTTGTTAAGGGAAGTACATCTGTGTTGGAGGGGTGGGTGGTACTAAGACCACCACGCCACAATAGGCCTCACCCTGTTCTCTGATGGATCCCGCCACCAAAGGCATGATCCACCTTTCCACTATAGGAAACCTTCGAGGAGGGAACCGATGCCTTTACACAACTAGGAGGGCACAACTCCAAAACCAAATTGGAGGCTCCCGTAATGACAACAAGCTGCCACAAGAACAAGTTATCAATAACAAAACATGAGATCTAGATATTAACGAGAATACTAGATCGGGGATTTCTCCAAGTGAATGGAGAGGAGTTGATGCGCTTGATTCGTGATGACGATGTAGGTTGTCTCCTCCTTCAATTCCCCCAAAGATCGAAGCCTTCGGGTGGTTGAAGTGGTAGATCTAGAGAGAGAGAGCACTTGCAATAGGTCTGGCAATTTTCGAGTGAATCGAGAGGTCTGAATGGAGGGGATGAAGGGGCTCTTATACCCCCTGCACCCACTAAGCTGTTGGATCCATTTGGGGCCAGATTATCCGGCCTGGGGAAAACTCCACCCAGACACGGATTATCTAGCAAATAATCCGCCCCACTCAGAGTGACGCATCGAGCTTGCCCTTGAGCATCTCCTAGGGGCCGGATTATCCTGCCCCATGCGAGGGCCAGATTATCTGGCCAGGGAAGGAAAAACCGCCCTGTTCGGATTTTCTGGGAGATAATCCGAACCCACTCAGAGCGTCACGCCTTGGTTGCCTTTGATCGTCTTCTGGGGACCGGATTACCCGGCCCAAGGCGAGGGCCGGATTATCCGGTCAGGGGAAGGAAATCCCCCCTGTTCGGATTTTCCGGGAGAAAAACCGACCCCCGACAGAGTGACGCGCCAAGCCAGCCTTTGCCAAATGAGTTAGGCCGGATTATCCGGCCCTTGATGGGGGCGGATAATCCGGCCCCCCAAACACAAAAACATTCCCTACACACTTAGCACACATGAGAAAACTCGATGGTATTGTTATCTAACACACAAAACACAGGGAACCATGAAATGTTCTTTCAACTTTACTTCTCCTTGTAGACGCACACGAGAAGGACTGGAGTAATCTAAAAACAAAAAGACAAGAAGAATCGGAGGAGGTGGACGGTCTTGCTTTAATTGCGGGAGAGCATCCCTCAAGAATTAAAAATTGTGGGAGAGGAAAAGGAAAGAATTCATTCCGGGTATATGATAAAAATGTAAACAACCGAGTCTAACGGACAGTATCTTGTTAGTGGTCGGTCTCACCACTTAGTGTGATGTGTTCGACTAGTCAGCACGGATCCATGCCACAATTGTAACAACCTCCATCGAGCTACCGTGACATTCGGTGTCGCCGGGCTTGCCAGTCACGTACCATGACATGTAATCCGCAGGTATCGAGTGTGCCACAACATATAAGTGGCCACCACGACAAAAGGTGTTGAGGGCAAACCTCTAGGGTGGCCCGATCTTTCACGAATCCCTTTCAAATCGAGGGTGGAGTGCAGGGAGAGGAGGGGAGTATGAACACGACGAACTCACGCACGAAGAACGCGAAGAACACACACACGCAAAACAACGATACACACCAATAGCTCACGCCGGTGGTGACCGGTCCGGCGCAATCCCTACGATCGGCGTCGGGCGGAGGGCTCTCTCTTGAACCGACACGGTGAGGAGGAAGACTCGGTGAGGTCTTGACGTCTAGGCAAAGGGGCTCCAATGCCTAGGCCTTGTACAACACGGAGGCACGATGCAAACTCCAACGAGGTTTGGGATATTTGGTGCTCCTTTGTCAAAGGAGCATGAGGCAAGAACTAGATATATCCACAAGGGGTTTCCACTAATTCCAAATATCATGCCTATGGTTTACAATAGAGGTGGGGGACTATATATAGGCCAGCCACTTAAACAGAGGTACTTTAGGGATAAAAGGTAAGTTCTGGACGGACTAGAGGGTACATGGGCCGAAGGCCCAAAGGCCTTTTACATGCCTGGCGACGGTCGGTCCGAAGACTCCGGTGTGGTGGACCGGAGACTCTGGTCTAGGCCAGAGATTCCGGTCGGTGTATAGTCCATCCTCCGGAGGGGCATATAGATTGTCTCGACTCTCGATTCGGGGGTCAGATCGGAGGTGAGCCAGAGTCTCCGGGGTCTACAGACCGGAGACTTTGGTCGACCGGAGACTCTGGTGTGCGCAGACCGGAGACTCCGGTCTGAGCAGCTCCTGTGGCCTCTGCTTCACAATCTGCTCCTTGTTCTCCATCCTTGGGTGCTTGGTGCTGTGTTGGAGCTTCGTACCTGATGATGCATAGAGTATTTGCATGAAGTAGCATACCATCCAAGGACATATCAAATTGGCACGAGGAGAGGAGCGAGTTCACCTTAGCTTGTAGGAGTTTGGCTTGGGCACGAGTCATGGGTCCACTTGGGGGACTTGTTGGTGTAGATGTAGGAGCGTCCGTAGGACGGGCTGCATCATCTCCCCCCTTGGGAAAGTGTCGTCCTCGACTCTTCATGGGTATCATCTTGAACATCTCCATGGTAGGGTGAGTGGTCCTTGACATTGAATGTGTTGCTTGCAAGGTACTTGGAGAGTGGAATGTCGATGATGTAGGCGTTGTTGTTGATTCTCTTGAGTACCTTGAAGAGGCCATCTCCTCTTGTTTTGAGCTTGGAATCTCGTTCCTTGGGAAAGCGTTCTTTCCTCAAGTGTATCCATACAAGGTCACCTTCTTCAAAGATCATCTCATTCTTGTCCTTGTTGAACCTTGAAGCTTGGCGAAGGACTTGTTGTTCGATAGTAGCTCTTGTGTCTTCATGAAGCTTCTTCATAGCTTTTACGCGCTTCTCAACGTCCATGTTGGTGCGCTCATGGAGAGGTAGTGGTAGGATGTCGAACGTGGTGAGGGGCTCGAAACCATAGACGATCATGAATGTACTCATCTGGGTTGTTGAGTGCTTGGCACGGTTGTAGGCGAACTTACAATGTGGAATACATTCCTCCCAATCCTTGAGGTTTTTCTTGATCAACACACGAAGGAGAGTCCCGAGGCTTCGATTGAAAACTTCGGTTTGGCCATCGGTTTGAGGATGCGACGCGGATGAAAAGAGGAGCTTGACGCCGAGCTTGGCCATGAGGGTCATCCATAAGTAGCTCATGAATTTGACGTCGCGGTCGGAGACAATTGTTCTTGGCACAACGTGAAGACGGATGATTTCCCTGAAAAACAAATTGGCAACATGTGAAGCATCGTCGGTCTTATGGCATAGTATGAAGTGTGCCATTTTGGAAAAGCAATCCACGACAAAAAATATAGAATCATGACCATGCTTAGATCTAGGTAATCATAACACAAAATCCATGCTAATGTCGGACCAAGGTGTATGAGGAATAGGCAATGGCATATAAAGACCATAGGGGAAATGGCATATAAATGAACACATGTTGTGCATAGTTGAACGTAGCGCTCCACATCGCGCTTCATCTTGGGCCAAAAGTACTGAGTGGAGAGCATGTCCAATGTCTTGTCACGGCCAAAGTGACCCATGAGGCCTCCACCATGAGATTCTTGGAGAAGCAAAAGTTCGAGCGACGACTTCGAAATGCAAAGCTTGTTTTGTTTAAATAGAAAGCCCTTATGCAAATAGAAATCATCAATTCGTTTATCAATGGAGCACTTTGCAAAAATCGGTTCAAAGAACGGGTCGGAAGCATACAAAGTTTTTATTTCCTCAAGACCCAACACGTTGATTTCAAATCTCATAAGAAGGTTTGTATGCTTGCGAGACAAAGCGTTCGCAACTACATTATCTTTGCCCTTCTTATACTTGACAATGTACGGAAAAGACTCCATAAACTCAACCCACTTAGCGTGTCTCTTACTCAAGTTGGCTTAGCCTTTAAGATATTTCAACGACTCATGGTCATAATGTATGATAAATTGTTTGGGCCATAGGTAGTGTTGCCAAACTTGAAGAACACGAACTAAGGCAAAACGCTCTTTGTCATAAATCAGATAATTAAGGCGAGCACCATCAAGTTTCTCGCTATGGTAGGCTATAGGATGTCCGTTTTTCATAAGGACTCCTCCAATGCCAATACCACTAGCATCTCACTCTAACTCAAAAGTTTTTGTGAAATCCGGTAATGCAACGAGAGGTGCTTCGGTGAGCCTCTTTTTGAGTTCATAAAAAGCTTTTTGTTGAGCTTTTCCCCACACGAAGGTGACATTCTTTTTCATCAACTCGTTGAGAGGACAAGTAATGATGGAAAAGTCTTTCACAAAGCAATGATAGAAACCAGCCAACCCATGAAAACTTCGGAGTTCACTCACATTTCTTGGGATGGGCCAATCTCGTATGTCCTTTACCTTGGACACATCAACTTCAATGCCCTTCGAAGAAACGACAAATCCAAGAAAAATCAACTTGTCTTTAGCAAAAGTGCACTTGGGAAGATTAGCATAAAGCTTTTCATGTCGAAGGATTTGCAAAACTTCCTTGACATGTGTAATATGGTCCTCAAGTGACTTTCTATACACAATTATATCATCGAAATAGACAACAACACTTTTTCCAATGAGAGAACACAAGATATGATTCATAAGGCACATGAAGGTAGATGGGGCATTAGATAAACCAAAGGGCATAACCAACCATTCATAGAGACCAAGTTTGGTCATGAAGGCAGTTTTCCACTCATCACCTTTAGCCATGCGTATTTAATGGTAACCACTACGAAGATCAATTTTGGAAAAAATAGTGGCTCCACATAACTCATCAAGCATGTCATCGAGACGTGGTATGGGATGTCGATAACGCACGGTGATAGCATTGATTGGACGGTAGTCCATGCATAACCGCAGTGTATCATCCATTTTTGGGACAAGAATCACGGGTACGGGACTTGGACTAGTGCTAACTTGGATCAAACCTTTGGAGACGAGTTGGTTGATTTGACATTCAATCTCCTTTGTCTCCTCGGGGTTCGTGCGGTAAGCGGTGCGGTTTGGAAGGGGTGCGCTGGGGATGAGGTTAATGCGATGTTCGATGCCACGAAGAGGAGGTAGTCCATGTGGGAGCTCTTCGGGGAACACATCCTTTAATTCCTACAAAACAATCATCAAAGATGGAGGAACATCGGTTAATTTAGTAGTTCCTTGCACTAGTCCCTTGCAAAGGAGGACATAGTGCAAGATGGATGGGTTGTTCCGAACATCTCTCATCTCACTTTTGGTGGCAAGGAGAACACTCTTAGTTTTTCCACTCGAGTTTGCCTTGTGGCTCTCACTCACTATGAGGTGGTTCTCTCTCTCTCACCGCTCTTCTCACAAGTAGGTTTTGTGCTTTGCGCCCTTGCTAAAGCCTTTGCATTGTCCACAATTATTTGGCTAGGAGTCATTGGTTGCAAAACACATGTTTTGTTGAGCCATTTGAAGGTGTACACATTGGTGTGACCATCATGTGGAGCAACCTTGTCAAATTGCCATGGTCGACCAAGAAGCATGTGGCAAACTGTCATAGGAACCACATCGCACTCCACCGTGTCTTTGTAAGGACCAATGGCGAAGGAGACCGATACAGTATGCTTGATCTTCACGGACCCTTGGTCACTTAGCCATTGCACGTGGTACGGGTGCGTGTGCGGATGGAGGGTGAGGTTGAGCTTCTCAAACAACTCGGTGCTAGCAAGGTTGTGGCAACTCCCTCCATCGATGATCACTTGGATAGATTTACCATTAATGCTGGCTCATGTTTGGAAGATATTTGAGCGTTGGTCTTCATGCTCTTGTGCTTGAGTGGTCAAGATCCTTGTGACGACAAGTGATGGACTTGCGTCATGTTCACACATGAGGAGTTCTTGGTCATCTTCCACTCGTTGCCTTGTCATTGCTTCCTTGACTCGGGCATCAAATTCATCTTCACTCAAGTACTCTTCGTCGCCATTGTCGTGGATGAACAACACTTTCTTGTTTCCACATTCAGCCAACTTGTGTCCTTTGCCTCCACACTTGTAGCATTCACCATTGAAAGGTGTATCACTCTTTTCTTGTTTGCCACTTGGGGGCAGTTTTCCTTGGGGAAGTGTGAGCTTGAAGGAAGGCTTGGAGGTACTTGAGGAGCTTCCATTGAGGTTTGTTGGCGTAGCGGTTGAAGCTTTCTTGTAGGTGAAATACGTCTTGGGCTTGTTGTACTTGATGTCCTCTTGCACTTGACGTTCGGCCTTTGTTGCGATGTGCACAAGCTCAACCATGGTGTTGTGTGTTTGGAACTCGACGATGCGCTTGATTGGGTGGTTCAACCCAATACGGAAGCGTGCCATAGTTTGTTCCATGCGCTCGTCAATGTTGGAGCGAATCAAGTTGAGTTGCATTTCCTTGAAGTACTCTTCCACGGTCTTTGTCCCTTGACGAAGTGATTGAAGGTTGTTGAAGAGGTCACGCGTGTAGTGCACGGGAACAAAGCGGGATCTCATATGAGCCTTCATGTCATGCCAAGTTGTGATTGGTGGCTCTTGCCTTGTGTCACGAGCAACTTGAACTTGTTCCCACCAAAGGTTGGTGTAATCATGAAACTGAAGCGAAGCCATGGCGACCATCTTCTCGTTGCTATAATTGTGCATACGGAAGACCTTGTCAACTTTGAGTGCCCACGAGAGATATTCTTCGGGGTCATTTAATCCTGTGAACTTGGGCATCGTGAAATTGAGCTTGCCAAATGTTTATTCCTCATTGCGGTCATGGTACTGATGGTTTACATGTTGATGATGGTCTTGACCTTCCATGCGATCATTGCAACGAGCTTATTAACGATCGTGTGGTTGAGGAGGTGGAACTTGGTTCTCGTGACCTTGTTGTGGAGCTTTCTCTTGCTCTTGGCGCGGTTGTTGACGGTGTTGAGGCGCTTGAGCCTCATGACGCGGTTGATGACGAAGGGGAGGCTCGTTCCTTGGTTGTTATTATGGATTAGGTGCACGGGCCTCACAGCGAAGATCATGGTCTTGAGCCTCTTGACGTGGTGGGCATCGCTCAACTTGTACCACTTGGCACTCCATGTTTTGACGTGGTGGAGGAGGCGCCTCGTGATGACCATGGTGTCGTTGCAGACGTTCATGACGATGATGACGAGGAGGCAGATCTTGGAGAGCTTCACGTCGATGACGAGCTTGATTCTCCACATTGAAGTCATCACTTGTTGTGTCAAGTACGTGTCGTGGACGATGGTGGTAGAATTGCGGTTGCACTTGTGGATCTTCTTGTGGTTGCTCTTATTGGATCACTAGTGCCATTGTGTGATGACGGTGTGCTTCTTGCCTTACTCGTGGTCTTGAAAAGAAATCACCATCATAGCTTAATGTTGCGGCATGCCATGGGGAAGGTACATAGTTCGAAGAACTTCCATCTTCAACCATGGGGGCGTCATTGCATCTTGGAGCACTTGGATGTAGATCTTGTTGAAGAGGTTCACGACGACGCGAAGAGCTTGAACAGCTTGATGCACGTGAACACGGTCTTGCCATTCCATCGATGTGGCATCGAAGATTGCCATTTGTTTCAGCGATAGAGCGTTGTAGCGCTTCATTTTGATGGCCAAAGTTGTGATGCATTGCATGCATTTGTCGTTCGAGGTTGTCGAAGCGGTTGTCAATGTTCTTGAACTCGGCTTGTGTCTCACCAAATTGTTCATCTTGTCGTGTCTCAAGGGCTTGGCAACGTTCACGGAACTCTTGTCGAGCGATGAAGTGACTTGCGTGCGTCATGTATGGTCCATGTTCTTCTTCTTGAGGGGGTTCTTGGCTAGACTCACCGTGCCTATCCATCATGCAAAACACACAAGTATTGTATATGGAAGTGGAATATGGTGGTGTTAGCCTTGTACCTCACCATGGGGATTGCACCAAACTAGAAACCACAAGTGAGAGCTATAAACGTGCAAAGTGGAATTGCAAAGAGAACTCACACTAAAGAAAGAACTAACTCTCAAAAGCTTGTTGGTGGAGGTTAGGATTGTGGAATGCCAAACAACTAACCAAAATAAAAGGGATAGTCAAAAGTGGGTAAAATCCAACAAAACTCAAGTCAAAGGTGAAGGTCAACGACTCAAAGGGGTGACGGGAACCTACGACTATATACACACGTGGAGATTGTTGGGATTGACACGACTATGAAAATGAGCAAACAAAATGTCCTAACGAAGACTAAGCTTGTTGTCGTGCCAATGCAAGGAGAGATCGTGGCTCGTTTGCAAAGAAGAAAAATGAGCAACGGATTTGTGCACTTGCCTTGGGCGCTCTTCTTTCTCTCTTGCTTACAAGCTTTGAGACTCTCTTTTGCTATGGGAGACTATATTTCTTTTTCTTTCTTTTGTATATATTTTTTTTTCTCTCCCTTGAAGCTACCAAGTCACTCTTTCTATTGCTCTTGCACTCTCACTATACAAGGAAAAATGCACAATGCTCAACCAAACACAAGATGAGCCACTCTCGTGGGATAGGTACACACAAAGGAAGATAGGAGTTAACAAGGTGACGCAAGTTATATACCTTCGTTGGTGATGATGAACTTGACGTCAGTGGTGCGGGATGATGTTCGTGGGCCATGGTGTCGATGAGCATAGGAGTTGTCGATGCGGAAGCTTGTTTTTAGTTAACGACACACACACGGGCACAAACAAACAAGAAGAAATCAGCCAATGCAAGATTAGAGGCAAAACTGTCAAAATCAGGCGTCGGGGCTGGAGACTCCGGGGTCTCAGGCCGGAAACTCTGGTCCAGGCTAGAGAATCCGGTGTGGACAGGCCGGAAACTCTGGTGTAGGCCAGAGACTCCGGTCTGCAGGCCGGAAAATCCGGGCTGGAGTCAGATCGGGAACTTCTCGTGTTCTTGAGTAGAAATTCACGCCTTGGGTCCTCAAATCCGCAAAAAATTGGCCAAATTGGGCTGGGAAAACGCAGGATAAAGCTGGACCAACTCCTAAGACAAGGTTTGGTCGAATCAAAAGCACAAATAATACTCCAAATCAAGAGATCGATCCAAAGGCAATTTTGGGCTATTATTTTGGGGATTTTTGAATTTTTGGTGGATAGAAGAAAATTTTGTGGGGAAATTCGTGAACAACCACTTAAAAAGTGGTACTTTAGGATAAAAGGTAAGTTCTGGACGGACTAGAGGGTACATGGGCCGAAGGCCAAAAGGCCTTTTACATGCCTGGCGATGGTTGGTCCGGAGACTCTGGTGTGGTGGACCAGAGACTCCGATCTGGGCCGGAGATTCCGGTCGGTCTCCGGTCCATCCTCCGTAGGGGCATACAGATTGTCCCGGGGCTCAGTTCGGGGGTCAGATCGGAGATGGGCCAGAGTCTCCGGGGTCTGCAGACCAGAGACTTTGGTGGACCGGAGACTCCGATGTGGGCAGACCGAAGACTCCGGTCTGAGCAGCTCCAGCGGCCTCTGCTTCACAATCTGCTCCTTGTTCTCCATCCTTGGGTGCTTGGTGCTGTGTTGGAGCTTCATACCTGATGATGCATAGAGTAGTTGCATGAAGTAGCATACCATCCAAGGACGTATCAAATTGGCACGAGGAGAGGAGCGAGTTCACCTTAGCTTGTAGGAGTTTGGCTCGGGCACAAGTCATGGGTCCACTTGGGGGACTTGTTGGTGTAGATGTAGGAGCGTCCATAGGATGGGCTGCACCAGAAGGGTTCCGCGATAGCCCATCCACCGTTCATCCAATTATTGCAGGTACTTTTCGCTTGTGCCACACCAAAAATCCCCCAGGTATGGGTTATTTTTGTACTGGTGATTGCTGGCTACTTAACTTATATTTTTGAAACACACCCCTTAAACTTGATATTATATGTTAAGTTTGAGGGGCACTAGCTACAGACAGGTGTGTCGGCGATGTCAGCCTCACAGTATATAAATATTTGTGAAAAAATGGCAATCTCTAACATATCATATATTGTAACATCCCAAAAAATTTCCTATTTTGGGATGTTATAAATAAAATCAATAGCTTGATTGATTGTTTGACTTTGTTGAAAATTCTCAAAGAGAAGAAACTTTTTGAATAGAAAATCCTCTCAACCATGATTTCAAAATCTTATATTCTTTTGTTAAGACCTAAGTAGCCATATAGGCAAAAGGGCATGGATTGATTATGGATTGTAGAATTGGAGTGCAAGATTTCAAAAAAAATTCAAAAATCATTAAGCATGCATGACCATCATTGCATATAAACCCTAAGAAGGAAACAGTTTTGTCCAAAAAGGATTATCCACTACCCTTTATGGGATTTCCCAATTCTTAAGTACTACATGACCTATTGTTTGGGTACATATTAAAATTGATGAAAAATATTCCCTGTATGTCCTGAAATAAATTTGGGATATTTTTCCAAAAAAATTCTAAACCCAAATTCCTTATTAATGCAACTAGCCTTGTAATGCCTTGTAATCAAATGGCATTATGGTTTTTTTTCAACTTTGGTAAAACCATATTCTATACATCCTTAAAGGTGTGTTTTGAATTTATAAATTTCTAGAAATTGATTTGGTTCAATTTGGAGGCCTAAAACAAATACTAAGAAAGAAATACTTAATAGAAAAGGAGAAAGGATAAAATGGAAAAAAAAATGAACTAACCTAACCTACCGGTCAGGCCCAGCCCGAGATGCCCCTCCTCTCTCTATCCGCCGCGCACAGCGCAGCACAGAGGCCCACTCCGGCCCAGCAGCAGCAGCCTGCCCTCCTCTCTCCCGCTAGCAGGTGGACCCCACCCGTCTCCTTCTTCCTCCCGACGTGGAGTCCCTGGCACGATGCCGCCCCTTTTTCAAATCCGATCGATTCCGGTTGAAATCCTTGCCCCTTCTGCACGAATCCGCCCCATGTAAATCCTCTAACCCCCCCGCGTCCTTTTACCCCTTTTGAAACACCCCGAAAACCCTAGCCCTTAGCCGATACGGATCTCGCCGACGCCGCGCCATTGTTGCCCACGGGAGCTCGAGGTAGAGCACGGTCTGGTCTACCCCGTGCCCTCTCCTCTCCCTAGATCTCTTCTCCTTGGGGAACCGCTTCACCCTGTTCCGTTTTCCCTCTCGCAGGAACTCCGTAGGCCGCAGAATTCGTCGCCGAGCCGCAGCAACTCGAGGACCTCCAGCCGCCTCCCATCGCTGCTCCAGGAAGCGAACACCGACACAGAGCACGCCATCGGGTTGTACAGGACGCGCCTCACCCCATAGTCTATCCCTCTGTCTCCAGTGACCGCCAGAATCGCCTCCAGCCATCACTTCCGAGACGCTCCGCCGCCGGTGACGTCATCTCCGGTGAGTCCTAGGGAGCTTCGATCCAGGACCAACGGATTCCCATCTGGTGGTCTAGATTAGACCCAGCCACGAAGAGGTATCATCCAACGGTTTTGCGCCGCGTGTCCGCCTAGTCAGCAAGCTCGTCAGGACGCTGCGTCATCGCCTCGTCATCTGCCAGGTCAGCAGGTCAGAGTCCAGTCACTGTCCACGTGGCAAAGCATATTCCCTGGAATATTCCCTGCATAATTGAAATTGATTTAAAATAGCCAGAATTATGTCCAATCTTGTAAAATTCATATCAAATTGAATACATGCCCAAAAATTATAAATAATATATGGTTGGATTCATAAAATTGTGTAGAATAATAATACAAGATTGGATATAACTTTTACAGTACATATTTACTGTAATAAATTAAATGGTTTAATGAGCTTTTTAGACATAATAAATCATAGTAAATTATCTGTAGATCCTAAAAATACAAATAGTGTCTATGGATTCATAATTTCATATAAAACATTAATATTCTGTTAAATCCAAATCTTGCAGTGTAAAATTGTTGTAGTGATTTAAATAGTTTTAATGGACTTTTAGAGTATTAAATTCATAGTAAATAATTTATAACTCAGAAAAATATGAATAATATGTCTCTGGAATCACATTATCATGTAGATTACAGATCTGTATTTAGTTTGAATTTTGGACAACAGAAATTGTTTAATTAGTTTAAACTCCATTAAACACTATTTAAATCATAAGAAAATATTTATAACTCCGATAAAGTTGAATCCAATTGCTACTGGTTCGTATTAATGCCCTCTATCCAGTACACTTTAGGTACAATTTTAATACGGCAATTAGTACAGAAGTTTCAACAAAACTATTAAAACCACTAGATTGGCAATCAAGTATTAATAATAGATATCCTATTGCATTAAATGATCTCCTGCATGCATCATGTGTTGTAGTATTGTTCAGAGAACTAATTACAACCATTAAGACTTATTAAACCATCATGCATGTTTTTGATCGTCCTTGTTGTGTTTTGCTATGTTTGCAATTGTTTTGATTGGAACTACCTTCTCGTTTTAGATTGTTCGGAGAGTGCAATTGCTGCGGAGAAATACATTCTAACACCCATATTATCAACATAAGGCAAGTTACACCACTTGTTCATAATTTTGTCCCAGTTTTGGTTCTATGCATGTGATCTTCAAAATTCTGTAGTGTGCATGTGTAGGATATTCTAGTAGAATTTTTCCTTAGTATTATTTTGCAAGTGCGATGATTTTGTAGTATGCCATGAGTAGCTCTATACTTAGGATTTCCCATCCTAATAGGTTACCCCTGTTTTTGCTAAGTATTGCTTGCTATGCTATATATATACAAAGTACCGTTGGGGGGTTCGAAAGACAAAGAATTTTTCTAAGTATAAAGGCTCTCTAGAGCAAACTTTCTTCTCAAATCCACTTCAAAATAAAAACTAAGTTTTCTTCTGGGCGGAATGGTTGTCGGGTCAACGAGTGTGATTTTGGTGGAGGACGGCCGCCCAGGATTCAAAGAAGTCTGCCATGTTTCAGAATTCAGAAGCTTCCAGTGCAACCACAATACATTATGGGCTCTGTATTGGCCTAGTACTTAGTGGGAAACCTCACCTGGGTACCAACATTTGGAGGTTCATGGCACGGTTGGATCCGGAAGGTAGAGGGGCTACTAAGGGAAAGCCTCGCCATGGTCTTGTCTGTAAAAGGACTTGATCGTGGATTGTGGGTAAAGTGCACAAACTCTCGAGAGTATTACAATCTGATCGATCAGCCGTGTTCACGGTAACAGAACAACAATGAGCGTCTGAAGGATGGATCCTCTGAAGGATCTTCCTCTCTCTTTTCTAAAACAAAGTTTTGAAACCCCATGGCGTGCGTAATATCGCTAATGGGTGGGAATTTGGGAAACTTGGTGTGTAATATCCAAGTGACGCTTGGTGCGTAATATCCAAGTGTTTGGTTGTTTGGACACTTGGTGCGTAATATCCTCGTGTGCCACTCGACCTTATTTTATCTAAGCAAATGTTTACAAAGTAGGACAATCCTCTCTTCTTCTCTCTACTTAAGAAAATTAGCTTTATGCAAATGAACTCCAAAGCCTAAACTAGCCTTGCATGTAGAGTTAGTCTTTCCTTCCTTGATGTAAGTTGCCAATACATTCAAAGTATTGACCCAACTTGTTGGCTGCACGTTTCATGTGCAGAATTTCAGAGATCGTTGAAAGGTGCGCTAGGATCGCGGGTCTTCACTCAACCTGCCTGTGGCATTGATGGGACTCCAAGTTGTATTTATATCGCTTCTGTTGTAATAATGTAAACTCTGGATTATTCGATTCATGTAATAAAGACTTGTGTTTACATGATATTTCATCGACTATGAGTGCTAGCTATTGATCTAGGGACTAGCATGTTAATCACAGGGACTTAGGATCCTTACTGATCCGAGGTCACTACATATATAGATATATACAAGCCTAAGATTCGAACTCGAGACTTCGATGGAGGTCTAACTGCGGGCCTTGCCACTATGCCAGAAACACTTCATGCGCTTAAAATGGTAAACAATACATATTATTGTAACTTACAAATTTTCCCCTTAAAAATTCTGGTCCATGTTTATCTCCCTTCAAATAAGATGGCAACACACCTAGCAGCTCTGTTAAGGGTTAACCTTGTGGGTGGCCCGATCTTCACGGATATCATGGTTAAATCGATGGAAAAGCGAGCGAAAAGGGAGAAGGTAGTGGAAGCGAACGCACACCTCGTGAAGAACACGATGAACACATGCAAAACTCACACGATACAAGGCCGATTGCTCCCGCTGGTGGCCATCGGTCCGATAGAATCCTCGCAAGAAAGATTGGTCAACATGCTCCCTCGATCCCAAGCGGAGAGGGAAGAACACCTTGGAGAGGGTCTTGACAACTTGGCAAAGGTACACCAATGCTAAGGCCTTGTACAACGAGGAAGGCATGATGCAAACTCCAACGAGGTGGTGACGATAGTCGGTCCCCTTGTGTAAGGGGATGAGGCAAAACTAAAGATTCCACAAAGGGGGGTTTTCTTTAGTCTATCATCTTTGCCTAAGGGGTACATGAGGGGGTGGGGGCTCTATTTATAGGATAGCCACAAGTTCAGGGGTAGTTTGGGCATAAAACTAGGGCTTGGTGCGGAATAAGGGGTACATGGGCCAAAGGCCCAGCTGGCGACACGCAGGCCCATTCACTCAGCCGGAGACTCTGGTGTGGGAGTCCAGAGACTCTGGTCTAGGCTAGAGATTTTGTCGGTCTACGGTCCGTCTCTAGATGGACCTTCTGAATGTCCTCGAGCTCGATCTGGGGGTCGGTCCAAAGATGGGCCAGAGATTCCGGGGTGCGCGGTCTGGAGACTCCGGTATTTAGCTCCAGAGAGTCTGGTCTAGCAATGGCAGCTTCTTCCGTCTTCTCTTCCAAGCCTCCATCTTGTCGGGCTTGGTGCTCCAGGCCTCCCTTGACTCTGTACTCGTCGGTACGAACCTATCATGGATATGGGACGGAGTATGAAGTAGTATACAATTCAAGAGGGTAGGAAGTGGGCTCGCATAGAGGAACGGATTCTCCTTTGGAGCCCATGACAACTTGGTATAAGTTGGAGAACATGATGTGGTAACGACCGAAGGTCAGGCTACATCATTCCCCCTTCAAAAAGAGTCGTCCTCGACTCTACATACTCATCACAAAGTAGAAGATGTCGAGAGACCTTCTTGATCCTGGGGTTCACCATATAGTCATCCTCAGGAAGATTGACTTGACAACACTTCAATGTTCCTTCACTTTCCATGAAGCCTACAAAGCTCACAACAAAAGCGAAGCAACACTCAAAGCGTAGCCAATTCATGAATATTATAGCATGAGTCCTCAAGTAGAGTGAAGTCAGTGTATAGATAGCTCGATGAAGGGCAACCATAGGTAACTCTCTTCAATTTGTCTTGTCAACTTATAGTCCATAGAGGTTGACGTGGAAGCAATTGTACCTTCACACAACAAAGACCAAGAAATATATGTTTGTGTGTGATAGAGGAGCATGTCATTTGTGGCATGTCCATTCCTATTCACAACATTATTAGCACAGCTCAAGTATAGCAAACGGAATGCATATGCAAGGTCAAAGTGCATGGAAATCGTTTGAACATCATCCAAATGTGGGAACTCAAAAACTCCATAGAACGTCTTAGTGTGGCACTCAAAGCAATTGACTAATATATTGACCAACATCATTGATGCAAGAGTAGGAGAATTAGGCAAAAACACATGAGGAAGAGTATCCAAAACAACATCATTATGTGTGCACACCAACCATTGGAAAGAGAAATTGTTCGACATGTTGGATGCCACACACAAATCGTCAAACACAAAGCTCATGGGCATATGAGTATCAAAAGTAGAAACACAAGCAACTTGTTTGCAAACAAACCAAATGAAAGAGCAAATGGTCCTTATGTTTGTTGCAACAACTATACGAGAGATTTGGAAGCTCTCATGACAATACATGCTCATATTGGCATTATGGTTGCACACAAAACATTGGAAAGAGAAATTGTGCAACATTTTTGTTGCAACACACAAAGCATCAATATCCAATAGCAACAAAACATGATTGTCACAAGGTGCAAGAATACCATTAACAGGCTTGCAAGCTAACCATAGGAAAGAGCAATTTGTCCACATGAAAGATGCAAATCATGCAAAAGGTATCAGAGCTGGGCTCGATCTTGAACTCACTTGAGGGGTGCTCTCTGGAGATCCTTTTGTCAACTCATGCTCAACCGAGGTTGACATGATCATTTGGGTACCTACACACATCATAGACAAAAGGAAGAACGTGTGTGCTTGGTAGAGAAATACATCATCCATCGTGACGTATCTCTTCTTGTGCACATCACCATTAGTGTCAATTAAGTGTAAAATAGATGCATGGCGAGTATGCAAGTGGGGAACATGCTTATCATGGCATTTACGAAAATCTCCAAAATTTGAGAAAGCTATGGGGGCCATCTCAATAGAACACATATGATAATTTTTTTGCAAGCAAAACAAGTGGAAGAGCAATCATCCATATTATTGCGAGCAACGGGAGAAATTGTAAAACAGTCATAACAAAGCATGGTCTGAGGGGTACCCTTTTGATCATCATTGCAAGCAAAACATTGGAAAGAGCCATTGTTCAACAAAGTGCAAGCAATGATATCATCAATGTAACGTTTAGAGCATGGCATGTCTATGCCAACATCATCACAATCAAATAATTTCACATGCTCAACATTATGCAAGGGCAAAGTATCACATGGAAATATCAATGAAGCATATGTGATATCACAAACATCATCCATATCATGCAAATCATCACCAATCATCATGTCCACTAGTGGGAACATGTCATCATCAACACCCTTATTTTTACCTTGTTCATACATCTCATATGAAGTGGGTGTTGTGGTAGCATTGGCCTCCATGTGGGCGACTTCTTCATCATGTATGGGGATGGCATCATCTTCATCCACCATGTACATCTTCGTGGTTGGAGGCATCATCATCTCCAAGCTTGGTGCTTCTTGATCCATGGAACCTAGCACATCATGAGAAAACACACTAGAGGTAGAGGGTAAGTTGTTAGAAATCAAAATGGTCTCACATGACCTATCAACTACCACTCTCAACTCACTCGGTGTATCACTCATGTTATCCAAGTGGAAGCACTCAATCTCATGTAAGGTGTAGTCACTCATCTCACTCTTGCTTTCACTCAAGTGGGCTAAGTGGCTCTCATACTCACATGGGATTGGTACCACATCATCACTCAAGCATATAGGGATAGGCTCGGTGTGCTCAAATCCATGCGCCTCCTTTGGTGAAGGGAAAATCTCATGCTCACCATTCTCGACCTTGTCGTCGCCATCTTGTAGCGTAGGATCTTTACTTGGGGCTTGCTCATCCTTCACCGTGGCCACCGTGGCTTTTGTAACCATCCTCTTGATGTACTTGTCCAACTTGGAGAAGTAGAGGTCTTCATCTTCCTCATCCATGAAGTTGCATGCGTCATCAAGGATGTCAAGGTTAGGCGTTGAAGCTTGATGGCGTAGAGGAGAGCTTGCTCTTGGTGCCCTTTTTGTGGTGGCACGAGTAGTGGAAGGCTCCTTTTGATGGTGTCGATGGAGGTCATTGGTGTGCCTTGCCAAAGGTTGATGTAGGTGGCGCAATTGTTCATCCACATGACGCTTGTGAGGATGATCCTTGTCCTAGGCACTCTTCTTGGTGAGCCGTTGTAATGAGCGTAAAGCATCATTAGTCTTGGCCATCATGCTTATGGTTTTGGCGAAATCGTTGTCCATGTTGCTCGTGAAGTTGTTGAGGGAGCTTTCGAACTTGTCCATTTGATGGTGGACCTTGGCGCTCTCGAGGTGGAGGCTCCCTCTTGGTCGATGCGACTTGAGGAGCTTGTCGCTGTCGTTCTTGAAGTCGTCCATGCTTGGGGAGTTATTGTTGTTGTAGAATTCCATATCACCCAAGCATGTAGAGCCATTGTCGGTGTAGTGCTCCATCATGTCATCCATGCTTGTGGAGGCATATGCATGGTGGCTCATCGTGGATTCTTCATAGACATCATCATCTGTTCTGGAGTCCCTAGACATGATTCACAAGACCAAGTGGTGTATATGGAAGTGGTAGGGGCGTTAGGGATGCAACATCAAACCTTACTTTACCTTGGAAGATAGTATCGTGCAAGTGGCCACCCTTGAGAGCAATCAAAACCATGTAAAGTGAAGTTCACGCGGAACACCAAAACCAACTAACCATTAAAAAACACACATAAAGCTTAAGGTGGACGGGTATGGAAGGTGGCATGTCCAAGAACAATCTGAACTCAAGATGTTGTAATGGCAAGTAAAGAACCACGATGATCACAAAGAAAAACAAGTCAATACACAAGATAGGAATTATGTACAAGGAAACACACACGGTGGGATAAGTGGAACTTGTGCGACGGAGAAAGTGAGCTAAGAACCAAATGATTACCTAGCAAATACTATAAGCTCATGTCGCACAAGTGCAAGGAGAGACACTAGTTCGATTGCAATAAAATTGGTGGGCTACAAGATATGCACAATAAGTACCACCTATATGATGTTCATAGAGCTTGTGCTTCCTATTCTATGAGGCACTTGTTTGTTTCTTTTTCTTTTTTATTTTTTTCTTTTTCTTTTCTTTTTCACTTGCCTCTTGTGCCAACAACTATAGAAGTTAACTATATGAGATAGCGCGCTCACAACTTTTGATCGGAATTCTACAAGTATCAAATGTGCATATCTCAAGAAATCATAGGAGGAACTAGTCTCAATAGGTGTTTGTTGTTCGCAAAGATAGTGTAGCTCACAAAGGTAAGGAAGTGGGGAGAAGTCGCGAAATGTTTATACCTTTCTTCGCTGATCTTCACCCTATATTGGTGGATTCCGCCTTGCTCATGGAATTTGGATGGATTATACTGCATGAAACAACTAGATGATTATGTGGATCTCTTTCTCCTCTTCGAAACGAGATAAAGAACAACAAAATCCGAGTTCGTATGCAAAATTTATGATAAAACCGTGAGGGAGGTCAAATCTGTTTTTCTACGCGAAACTAGAAATCAGTCAGTATGGGGGGCCGGATTCTTTGCATGGAACTCCGGTCTGGACTGGCATCTCCGGTCTGGGGGGCGGAATCTCCAGTCTAGGGACCAAAACTCCGGTCCGGAGGTTCCAGGACGTGTAGAACTCGACCGGGACACGGTTTTGGCAGAAAAACTCAAACCAAAACACCAAATTGGTGGGGGACATCAAGGAATTAGGCCATGGGAATGCAGCGGAAGGTAGATCAACAAGTTTAGCCAGTAATCCACGGATCAAAACCTACCAAAACACACTCAAATCATAGATCGATCCAAAACACGAATAGGGGCTATTTTGGTGGAATTTTCAAATTTATGGGGGAAAAGACCAAATCGATGAGGAATCCGTGGCAACCAAAAGCTGCTGATACCAGATATTAAGGGGTAACCTCGTGGGTGGCCCAATCTTCACGGATCTCGTGGTCAAATCAATGGGAAAGCGAGGGGAAAGGGAGAAGGCGACGTAGGGGAACCTGGGAGCTAGATTGGCACATGATGTACCCAGGTTCACGTCCCCTCGGTGGAGGATCGCTACATCCGGCTGTCAATCCAGTATATGATCATAGATTGGTTTACATGGAGCTGCCGTAGGCGGAGGGAGGGACTTCGAGAGATCCCTGTGGGGGTTCCCCTTGGTGGCTTTATATATCCAACCAGGTAGGGTTTACAAGTGCTAATGGGCTTTTTATTAGAGTCGCTATATTGGGCCTCCAGTCGGCGAGGCGTCTAGGTCCTGTATACGCCAGTCGCCGTATTCGGCGAGTCGACCCAACTTGGCTTGGCTTCAGTCAGCTCAATCCAGCTAGCAACTCTGCTTCATGGGTATACACCGATTAGTATTCCCCCATCAGTAGTCCCCCAGTGTGTCAGGGACTCGGCGATGACTTCAAGCCACTGAATCGGCGCAGGTGATTCCAGGGTGGAGTCGATGGTGAGTCGTTGGCGAGCTCCTGAAACAGAGAAATAGCTCATGAAGTAACCCAATCGCCAAGGCGAGTCGACGTGTCGGGCGAGTCGTCATTGGACGGAGTCACCCCTTGGAGAAGTTTGGGCGGCGCCTTGTCAACTTGCTGTCGTACAGGACGTCAAGGCCACCAAATCATTGATGGTGAAGTCTCCATGTCGGTGAAGGGGAATACGCGAGACGAGTCCGTGAGGGGCGAGTCCCCGAGGGTGTTGAGTAGGCGAGGGCGAATCCGCGGTGGCGAGTCCCCGAGCGTGTTGAGTACGCGAGGGCGAATCCGCGGTGGCGAGTCCCCGAGCGTGTTGAGTACGCGAGGGCGAGTCCGCGGTGGCGAGTCCCCGAGCGTGTTGAGTACGCGAGGGCGAGTCCGCGGTGGCGAGTCCCCGAGCGTGGAGAGTACGCAAGGGCGAGTCCGTGATGGCGAGTCCCCGAGCGTGTTGAGTACGCGAGGGTGAGTCCGCGGTGGCGAGTCCTCGAGCATGTTGAGTACGCGAGGGCGAGTCCGCGGTGGCGAGTCCTCAAGCGTGTTGAGTACGCGAGGGCGAGTCCACGGTGGCGAGTCCCCGAGCGTGGCGAGTACGCGAGGCCGAGTCCACGGCGACGAGTCCCCGAGCGTGTTGAGTACGCGAGGGTGAGTCCGCGGTGGCGAGTCCCCAAGCGTGTTGAGTACGCGAGGGCGAGTCTGCGGTGGTGAGTCCCCGAGCGTGTTGAGTACGCGAGGGTGTGTCCATGGTGGAAACTCCTCGAGCGTGGCGAGTACGCGAGGCCAATTCAGCGGCGACGAGTCCCCGAGCGTGTTGAGTATGTGAGTGGCGAGTCCCCGAGCGTGTTGAGTACGCGAGGGCGAGTCCACGGTGGTGAGTCCCCGAGCGTGGCGAGTACGCGAGGCCGAGTCCGTAGCGACGAGTCCCCGAGCGTGTTGAGTACGCGAGGGCAAGTCCACGGTGGCGAGTCCCCGAGCATGGTGAGCCGCGGTCGTGGAACCACGCACACATGCAGTATGCCTAGGAGTAGTCCCCGAGGCTCGAGTTGGCTTGTAGAAGAGACTTGAGGCTCTTTAGAGATGCATATTATGAAAATAGTAGTGGTCGTTGCCAAGCATGGAGAGTCCGTGTGAGTAGAGTTCGCGGTGAGCGAGTCCGCGAGGGGAGAGTCCTCGAGTGTGGGGAGTCTGTGATGATTGCGAGTCCACGAGGGGAGAGTCCCCGAGTGTGGCGAGTCCGCTAGGGGAGAGTTCCCGAGTGTGGCGAGTCCGCGATGATTGCGAGTCCGCGAGGAGAGAGTCCCCGAGTGTGGCGAGTCCGCGATGACGTTGATTGCGCTGTTTTTGTTAGCGAGTCTCTCATCTTGGCCTGGGGGGCCGGTCGCATGGCGACTCCAAAGATGGCTCTCGGCTTAGCGTTCTTCCTGGACGATCCAAGGCTGGGTTTGCGAGTCCTCGTCCGTAGTACTTGGCCGTGTGAGTCGCACTGTCTAAGGTTGGGAGGACATGGTGCTGTTTGTGTAGCACTGCCATTTGTCTTGGCCCGAAAAGCCAGTCGAGCAAGGCGACTCCAATGATGGCTCTCGGTTAGTGTTTTTCATGTCCAAGGCTCGGTTTGCGAGTCCTCGTCCGTACTACTTGGCCATTGCGAGTCGCTCTTTCAAAGGTTGACAAAGGCGAATTGATTTTTCCTGGAGGGAAGAGAAGCCTAGTGGTGAGTCCATGCAGCGTGGCATGTGACCTCTCTGGCGACTCGAATGATGAGGGTCCCTTAGAGGGCGTGACATACGCATTTGACGTAGCAGACACAGTCGCATGGTGTTTAACCAAAAAAAGTCGACGCGGCAGACACGGAGTCGATGCGGCGGACAGAGGTCGCGCTATGGCGATGTCGACACGGCAGCCACAGGGTCAACGCGGCGGAGGGGGGTCGCGCTATGGCAAAGTCACGGCGGACACGAGGTCGACGCGGCAGACGGAGGTCGCACTATGGCGGAGTCGACACGGCAGACACGAGGTCGACGCGGCGGACGGAGGTCGCGCTATGGCGGAGTTGACGTGGCGGACACGAGGTTAGCGCCGCAGAAGGAGGTCGCGCTATGGCAGAGTCGACGTGGTGGACACGGGGTCGACACGGCAGACGGAGGTCATTGTTTGGCGAAGTCGCGGTAGACACGGGGTCGACGCGGCGGTCGGAGGTCGCGCTATGGCGAAGTAGCGGCGGGACACGGGGTCGACGCGGCGAATGGAGGTCGCGCTATGGCGGAGTCGACGCGGCAGACACGGGCTCGACGCGGCGGACAGAGGTCGCGCTATGGCAGAGTCAACGCGGCAGACATGGGGTCAACGCGGAGGATGAAGGTCGTGCTATGGCAAAGTCACGTCGGACACGGGGTCGACGCGGCGGATGAAGGCCGCGCTATGGCGGAGTCGAAGCGGCAGACACGGGGTCGACGCGGCGGACAGAGGTCGCGCTATGATAGAGTCAACGCGGCAGACACGGGGTCGACGCGGCGGACGGAGGTCGCGCTATGGAGAAGTCGCGGCAGACACGGGGTCAACGCGACGGATGGAGGTCCCGCTATGGCGGAGTCGACACGGTGGACACGGGGTCGACGCGGCAGATGGAGGCCGCGCTATGGCGATGTCATGAGGAGTTTAGCCAGTACAGTGGTGAGTTAGCGATGAGCGAGTCGCCGAACGTGGCGACTCCACGACCGTGGCGAGTTCGCGGCGGGCGAGTCCTCGGGCGTGGCGAGTCCTCGAGCATGGAGAGTCTGCGAGGGCCATGAGCTTCCGATGGCGAGTCCCCGAGTACGGTATTTAGCCGAAGGAGTGAACGCGTCGGACTGGGTCGCGCAGCGGCATCAACCGGTTTTTTATCAGAGTCGATGCGGCAGAGTCGACGCCTTGTATCCTTTTTTGCGGCAATTGATTGGTAAACATACAGACACAAGATAGTACAAATCGGAGAAATATAGGTGTAGATTCAGCTTTGTGGATTGTAATGATCAATTAGGAAACATATCACCTGATACGGTTGGTCAGGCTAGTTAGTTTTATTTGTTTCTTTATTTTGGCCTTTGACCTTGATCGATTGATATGATTGTAACTACCTCGGTGAATTACGCTCTTAGTTACATGCCTGGATGAGCGAAAATGGTTAAAATAGTACGGTGGGGCCAAGGGCCACTCACAGGTAGACCTTTCGGCCGTCCTAACCATTTTCCGAACATCAGGACAAGAACGAGCAGCGTAATCGGCAGGCGAAGGGATCAACTACATACACAAATGAGTATGTATGCAAGCCACATACAACAGTCCTCAGAGCCATTCCATCTAAAAGAAATAGAAATATTGCAACGTCATACGGCAAAATCCAAATATCCTAGATAGAGATAATAATTTAGGATAGCTCCTCATACATCAAACATCAGAGTATCGGGCAGAAGCGGAAAACAAGATCCGAGTACGGATAAGAAGCAAATCGGCATAAGATGCCACATAAATAAACACATCCCGCCCACAGATCTCGCGGATCCCCGTTCCCGGAATCTCTACACCGAGGGATCGTTGCCAACATCGTCTGTCTCCTCCACCCAGTATTCATCTTGCGGGTACACCTGTTCATCTGAATCAAACAATTTATCGTGTGAGACCCTAGGGGTACTCAGCAAGTCCTTATGCCTCTAAAGGGGACATAACCTGGGGTGACGCAATTGCAGCAAAAGATAATAACTAACAAGGCTATAGATACTCGCTATCCTTCCGCCTAACCAATGATAGACGGATGTCCGTGAATTAATAACAAAAGTTATAATAGTAATTAACAGATCCATCCTCCTCCTCGCTTACCAACGAGGAAGCAGATGAACAACCCCCCATCCGTTGGCAGTTTTATTAACCATTCCATGAGTGTTGCACTATTTACTAGTCAGGTACTTAGTCAAATTAAAAGCGGTACTTTAGTTATACTTGTCTATGATCGAGAGACTGTGCTCCAAGTCGTCCATAACCGCGGACACGTTTTCAAAAAGATTTACCCTGCAGGGGTGCACAAATAGCAACACACACTAGATCAACCTCGGAAAAACCAAATCAAAACCCAACGAGGCATTCACGACAAAGCGATCACAGGATTCAGAAATGTTTCAGGGGGCCACCCCATTAAGCTACCCGCAACGAAGTTGGGCCGGCTCCGAGACGGACCCAAGGTTTGCGTCAATGGCTATAAACGACTGGGAACCCGAAAGTGTGACTGGGCTTGTCGATACCGCGAAAACACTCCGCATCCAAAACAGTACAGGTGCTCCTCGCACAATCTTAAATAAAGCAGTAAAGCATGGCATAAGTACAGGATAGTAATAAAGCCCCAAACTACTTTGTGGCCCCAAGAAATAAGAATGAACCAAGCTCTGGCTCAGGAGAGTCCATAAGGCCCCCCGGATGTGGATAGTGCGAATAGTCAAGGAACAGGAATCAAGTACTCGGGGTCCTACGGGACACAAGTGAGCATGAAGAACCAAATAGCGGATATTGCTCACCGGTGCCACTTTCATTAGTTATCCCATTACTACTCAGATTAAGTTGTTTAGATACCTCGTTATCCATCAGACACTCACATACCCTACTCATGTTGTTCTACGACCCGCATGGCTCAAACAACTCCTGTAGTAATGACTCATGGGATGGAGAAACAAGCTTCGGTGGGGTTTAAAAGTAAAGGCCATGCAGTACTTGGGATTCAATTTAATGCAGTCGCGACCTAATGATGCAAGAATAAGATAGAGGCAATAGGTACTATATGTAGGCAAGCATGTGGTAGTGCTTGCCTGGCAGCTCAGTTGAAGCGAGGGACGGATCTGGGTAGTGCTCCTGGGATTCCTGATATATCCCCTGCTCAGCGTCTATTCGAAGAAGAACCAAACAAACAAGGGCCAACGTAAATAGAGTGCACAAGCATATGGATTAAAATGCGACAAGCAAACAATCATGCCATGATGAATGATGCACAATTTGCATGGCAATAATGTAGCATGTCATGGGTGAGGTGTGGGGTACAAGATTAAAGCATTTTATTAAGTTTTTAGCCCGGTTTGCTCTCATATAAGTTGATGTATACTTTATATTTATATGATGCATGCTGCAATTCAGAACATGGAATGCATAGATAGAACGGGCTCGTCGTGCTGATCGATTTAGACATATTATTTGTCAACCTTGGAGTTATAAAACTAAAGTTATTAATTAATTAAGAAAAAGGGCATTTTATTGTAATTTTAATCATCTCGAAATTTTAAAGTGCTCCAACAAGATTTTGAAAAGCATTTTTGAATTCCTCACATGTTTCTGATTCTAAACCATATATCATATATATTATTTGGATTTGTAATATTAAAGTTATTTAAAAACAGATTTGAATTTGAATTTGTTTTGTTAAAACAGATAACCAGGGAACGTTTTATACACAGCCTCAGCTAGCCCCAGTCACTGACGGGTGGGGCCGCGCTGAGCTGGCTGAAACCAACACGCGGCAGACTTTTCTCACCGCGACCGCAGCGAGCCACAGTGGTTGACAAGTGGGACCTTGTCTTGATCGGCCCCACAAGCCAGCGGGTGAAGGAGCAGGTGCCACCTGGCGCGGCCGGGTACTGCGGGTTTAGACGCGGAAAGAAGGGGTGCCTAATCGTAAAACTGCCATAGCCAATGACAGGCGGGCCCGGACTGGACTGCGGGTTGCGAAAACAAAAGGTTGGGGGGTTAACTGGAAAACAGCCCCATGCTACTGTTTTTCTTCCTGTCTGTTACTGACGGATCTGACGCTGGTACGCAGAGCGCGGCGGAGACTCGAACGCGCGACCTGGCGCTGGCGCGCGGTGGCGGCTACCGCTGCGGCGGCCGGGGGTTGTTGCTGGGTAACCGCTGCGCGGCTAGAAGAGGCTACCGTGGCGGGACGGCGGCAGCGACGCCATGCACAGAGAGTGCCCGACAGAATGATCTGCTCTTCTAGGAAGAGATGATGAGCGAGAGGATGTCAGGGGGGTCGGAGGCTCACCGAGAGAGGGTTGGTGGTGGTGGATCGGCTTGGGGAGCGGCAGCCCGACGTAGCGGCAGACGGCCGGCGAGATTAGGGTTTCGGCGGCATCGCGGTGCTGCGGCAGACATGGGGCTTCTCCTCCTCGCTGGCGCGTCTAGGGTGAAGCAGGGGGTCCTCCTCGGTCTCCTCGACCACCTCCACGTCGCCCACGCCGGCTGAATCGAGGAAGTGGCGGTGGTACTGGCGGTGACCGGCGGGAGGAGCTGGCGTCGGTGAAGCAGAAGGAGGGGAGAGGGCAGGGTCCTGGGGTGGATCTGGCGATGCCAGGGCACGCGAGGCGATGGAGTAGATAGGGAGGGGCTGGGGTGACATGCGGGAGTGGGTAGAGATAAAGGTGGCCTCGGCCACCTTTACTCCTCCTTCTCACATGCTTGCCGCGGGCAGCCAGGGTAGGCGCAGGGAGGGCTGCCAGGTGGGGACGGCGTGGCTGTGGGGCTGGCTCGGTGTGGGGCTATCTCGGCAGGAAGAGAGAAAGAGAGAGGAGAGAGGAGGCTCGGGCGAGCTAGGTCTAGCCTCGGCTAGGGCTTAGTAGAGGGGGTAGGGGGTAGCTAGGTGGGGCCTGCATGGCATAGAGAAAGGGAGAGAGGCCGAGAGAGAGGGTCGGGTAGCTAGGGTTAGCAAGAGAGGGGTGGCTCGGGTTAGCTAGGTGGAGGGCTTGGTTAGGGTTTTGGTTTAGGTTAGGGGTAGAGGGGGTGTGATGTGGTGGTGTTAAGGCTTGGTTTAGCCACACTAGGTCATACATGGGTGGAGGGTGAGAAGGAGAGGACATGGGGTAGGGTTTTGTGATGAGCCAACATGACTAAAACATGTGATGGAGGAGATGGTGGTTTATGTGGAAAGAGCCCACATGACCATGCTTGGATAGATGATGGATAAAGAGAGAGGGGTATGGTTTTGGTGAGGATCAAGGAATGGCCACCTTGAATTGAATCTCCAAGGACCATGCCACACTTCCAAACATACAAGCAAAAACCCAAAACAAGAGGATGGTGATAAATTGCATGGCCCCTGCATGATAATTAATGGCCATGTTTGTGCTTGTGAAAACAATAATAATAACATGGCATTATTCTTATGCATTCCAAAATGTGGAATAAAAGTGAAGCAAAAAGGAATTAGAATTAGATCCACCCCAACCCACATGAGCTAGAATAAATCTCAAACAAAAAAGAAATACAAGCTCATGGGTAAATGGAATGGTGGAATTACAAGGTGGTGAAAAGAAAGGTGATGGAGTTGAATAAAGATATGCCCCCAACTCAACTTGGGCATTAAACAATATATCAATAACCAAATACAATATCAAGAGGCAAATACAATTAATAATGCATATGATAGAAGAACCAAAGAAGAAGGGTTTTATATGATGCTCAAATGCAAGGTGGCATGATGACATGAGCATGATATAATTATGATGCAACAATTGTATAAAGGAAGTAGTCATTATATTATTAAACCAAGTAGCATTATAATTGTTAGACAATTGGGATGCTACAATGATCTAGCGTAGGTCTTTTTATTTTCTTTGGCTCCATTGAGCCAAATCGACACCAGCTCCTCCCGTGTGCTTTACGGAAAACAACATGGACCTGCCTGACTCCAGGTCGGCCGCTTAACCGGCCATGACGAAAACTGAGTTGGCCATGGCTGACGTAGGATCGTCCTGAATACTTCTCTGATTATTCCTGCATGCATGGTTAATCCTCCAAATTGGTGTGATCCATACACATGGAGATTTGAGCCAAATAAAATATTAATCAATTAGCAAAGCGATCATTGAGGGAGTCCAAGATTGAATAAAATAACTTATCGGGAATTTGGAGCAAATCTTGCATGCTCGTGTGGCCATGCATTGTCCAAATCGGGATCTCTGCATGCACCACGATTAGGCAGCAGCCGGACCGATTAACCGGCCTTCACGGATTGCAATCGCCATGAGTGATGGTGATGGATCTCACCCGGATTATTACCTCCAAGCACCGCTTGCACCACGGTGAGCGCCAACTGTCGTGGTATTGACCACGGCAGATGCTACAGGGTAGCTTACGTAGAGGAAAGGGCAAGGCAACGTATGAGAACCCGGAAGCGAGATTGGCACACGATGTACCCAGGTTCACGTTCCCTCGGTGGAGGATCGCTACATCCTGCTGTCAATCCAGTATATGATCATAGATTGGTTTACATGGAGCCACCGTAGGCGGAGGGAGGGACTAGATCTAATGTGATGTGGGAGAGAGATCCCCTGGGGGTGACCCTTGGTGGCTTTATATATCCATCCAGTTAGGGTTTACAAGTGCTAATGGGCTTTTTATTAGAGTCACTATATTGGGCCTCCAGTCGGCGAGGCGTCTAGGTCTAGTATACGCCAGTCGCCGTATTCGGCGAGTCGACCCAACTTGGCTTGGCTTAAGTCGGCTCGATCCAACTGGCGACTCCGCTTCATGGGTATACCCCGATTGGTATTCCCCCATCACCACAAACAGGGGTTTTGTTTAGTCTATCATCTTTGCCTAAGGGGTACATGAGGGGGTGGGGCTCTATTTATAGGCCAGCCACAAGTTTAGGGGTAGTTTGGGCATAAAACTAGGGTTTAGTGAGGAATAAGGGGTACATGGGCCAAAGGCCCAGCTGGCGGTGCGCAGGCCCATTCGCTCAGGTCGGAGACTCCTGTGTGGGGGTCCGGAGACTCCGGTCTAGGCGGGAGATTCCGGTCGCGCTCCGTAGGGACCTTCCGAATGTCCTCAAGCTCGATCTAGGGTCGGTCCGGAGATGGACCGGAGATTCTGGGGTGCACGGTCCAGAGACTCCGGTCTAGCGATGACAACTTCTTCCGTCTTCTCTTCCAAGCCTCCCTCTTGTTAGGCTTGGTGCTCCAGGCTTCCTCCCTTGCCCCCGTACTCGTTGGTATGAACCTATCATCGATATGGGATGGAGTATGAAGTAGTATACCGTTCAAGAGGGTAGGAAGTGGGCTCGCATAGAGGAACGGATTCACCTTTGGAGCCCATGATGACTTGGCATAAGTTGGAGACCATGATGTGATAACAACCGAAGGTCGGGCTACATCAAGCTCAATTAAAATGGCTACATAATGGAGTAGTTTCTATTTAAAAACATAGGTAGGTGGAGCTTTTTGGTGGGGTGGTCAAGGGGGTAATTCCCATAAAGGTCGAATTAAAAAGTTTTTGGGCCAACTAAGGGTAGGGATATTATTCATGGGCTATCTTCTAAACTCAATGGGCTATGGTCAGTGGCCACCTGATCACAGAGAGGCCGAATTAGAAGATTTTGGGCTATACTTGGGCCTGATAGGCTATTTTTATGGGCTTAGTCATGAAAATTCTAATGTGCTGGGGCTCGGCTGAAATAAAAACAAAGGCCTCGACAAGGAAGAAGAAAACTAGCGATAAAAATTTGTAGATATTTTGTGTGAAAATTATTGATAATAAGGGACACACATACCTTGCGCGCACCAATAGTTCCAACCAAGTGGCCAAACTTTCCCACTCGCACCTTCACTTCAACAGCCAGCTACTGTCTCTTAGCGCCATTCTTATGGAGACGCACCGGCGGTCAAAACCACAGGACACACACCAAAACATTCACACTCTATTTATCAGCCATGGTGACCTAACACCATTGGCAGCGACGTTCTTCTAGAGGCACACACTGTCTGATAGTTCGTTGCTCGATCCCCACGGTACGCGCAATACAAGATATATTCGTTTGATATTGTCCTGCATTTGATCTGTTTGTTCGAATTGGTTGGCATTTTATTGCACTCGGTCGATATGTTTAATCAAATATTAGAGTAAATAATAGCACTAGAATGTTTCGTCTCAAACTTCTATCCACATCGTCCCGATTCTTTTCATTCATTGGATGGATAACCAAAACGAAACGTGTCGCCGTCGCCAGGGAGCCCTGCTATTCTAGGAGGCGGTCCCTGCTATGGGACAGGGTGAATGATTCTATACCGCGGACGTGTGTGCCGCGCGCTGTCGTACCGCGCATCGCCGGAAGGTTGGCCACGTGCACGCGATGGGCCCGTTGTCAGCGTATGAGGGAAGGAACACGCTCTGTGAGAGGCGTTCCAGGGGCAACAACTCTCCGCACCTGCCAGGCTGGGGGGACCGCCTTGAACTGACGTGGCGCATGAGAAGGCATTGCCGGAATCGGTTTCTAGTGGTAGAGATCTTACTTCGCAGTGTAGGCCGTCGACGTACACAGGTTTTTGTGGCTAGCCTATAGGTGAGCTGCGACCATAGGCTATAGACGCTCACTGGTTATCGCGTCCACCGGAGACGTGGCATTGCGAACCCTTGTCGGCATGTTTTTTCACTGCGGAGAGCTGAGCTGGCAGCGTAGGACATAGACATACACAGGTTTTCGTGGCCAGACTATAGCCAAGTTGGCGGTGTAAGCTATACAAATACACGGGTTTTCGCGGATGCCGTTGACGTGGTAGTGTGGACTCGAACGGACAAGCTACCAGTCTATGATGTAGGCGTCCATGGTTTCTCGCGGTGGAGATCTGACCTAGAATAGTAGACTATATAGGATGCCGCATAGAATGTACGCCCAGGGTCTGGCTCTGCCCCATGCCTCACATGTGTGGCTATAAAACATCCCTCTTCATTACTTCTTGCATCGTTTTTGTTTTTCTTCTTCCTCACCGGGGTTTAGCTTTGATGGTGTGACGTCCTTTAGCTATCTAGGTTCGAGCACCCGAGCGACGGCATAGCCCTATCCAACGCATTCTGGGTGCTAGCATGGTTTCTTTTAGGTGGAGCGATGCTGCGAGTGAGTTCTCACCAACATAAATTTCACCTATAGGAGAGCCATTCATGCGTTAGGAATTTAGGTATAGATTTTAGGCGAGGTGACGTGGTGAGATAAACCTTGCTGAAGTTTACTGCATCGATAGGACAGCTATGCGGATGAAGGCATTTAGTATCCTAGGTATACCGGCATATAAGTGCTAACGGTGCACTGATCATGTTCGGTTCCCTGCATCCGTCTAGCAACTTTGCTTCCTCCACCATGTCGATGCCTCTCCATCCGGCAAGTGATCTTTCCTGTACTATCGGTGGCTCTCGGCACAGTGAAGTATGGCAGCGATGTTTCTATGGTTTTGTGCACGGTACGCGTTCTCGTACCCTTACCTTTGTTTTTATTTCTTTCTTTTTCTCATTGTTCTTGCTTTTTATGGTGTTTTTATTTTCTTCGTGTTTTCCTCCTTGTTTCGTTTTTTACCTTTCTTGCAAAAAACTATGTGTTCCTTGCTTCGATCACCTTCTTAACATATTCCTTTTATCTTTTTATTGTTAAATCCTTTTTTTGCAAACATGTTGTTCCCTGCTAGTTTTCTTTATTTCTCGCTTTTTGGTTGTTCTACGCTGGCACCCTTGCCTCGAGTTTCCTTTTTCTGTATTGTCTAGCTTTTTTTGCTATTTATAATCATTTTCTCCCTCCACCTATGCTCTTTTCTTTGTTCGTCCTTTTCTTTTTTTGAATTTTTTGTGTTTATTCGTTTTTCACAACTCGATGTTTTCTCACGTTAATTTGTCTTTCTATTTTCTATGATTTTTATGCTTATTACGGGTTTTTTCTCTTGCACAGCCGTTCTTTCTCGGTTCCTGCTAGCGGCATAACATGCTGGCGTATTAGTATGTTCATGAGAAGCCGACGACAATATATGCAAACATCTACGTGTTATCAACCACGGTGTTATGTCTGTAAAACATTAGGTCTGCACAGTGGCTCAGCAATGTTGACAGTGAACGACGATAGTGTCCGGCTTAGAATACGACAGCGTAATTTTATAATAGATTTTTTTCTTATATTTGTTCCTATTTTTATAAACTTTTCTATTTAGACACATTTTGCTATTTATGTTTTACCCATACAGAGTAAAATAAATAAAAGTAATAAATAAAATGAACTTTCTCGGAATCATGAAGGGTGAGCAAACATGATCGACCATGATAACTTGGTAACTCTTTTGCAATCATAAATAAGGATAAAATGTGATCAATGCGATAACTTCCTAGCGGTGTGAATGACAGCCAACGTCATCACTGGTTACAGAACGCAATGATGTTGCGGTTGATCCATATGAAGCATCGAAGGCAAGTGACGATTGTGCATTGCTAAGAGTGTTTATCTCTGAGTTCTTGTTGAAGTTAGTGGCAGCTCGAAAATGGCGGTTGTTGCATCCATGGGACACAAAGAATGTTAAAGTTATCAATGTTATACCATTTATTTATTTTCTTGCATAAATTCTGCTATTTGCAGTACAAAATATAAATTTAACACATGAATATATACTATCGTAACGTGTGCTGTAATGTGTACATATATAAAATGTAAATTTAATACAGAAAATGATATGGGGTGGCCCGATCTTCTCAGTAAGCGGATGGCAATGATAATGGTGGATGATAGATAACTAGCTTGTAGCTATGAACTCTCCCGCTCGATCCTTAATGTCAATGCAACAGCTCTCGAACCTTGTAGGATATTCACAACACCACGCTCTTGCGCACGCAGCCGTGACCATGAACGGTAGTATGCAATCTACTAATTCCCAATGGAACAACAGATCACACTCAATTATAGTTGGTAGATTCGAACACAGGGTAATTCCAGAGGTTCTATGAAAGAAACAACTCCAAAATATTTTAACGTGGTCTAAACCCTAACTAGAGGTCATCCCATAGCTTATAAGGGCGGCTGGAGCGACCAGAAACCGAAACTAAACGCAAACGACTCAAACTGATACAAACCGACTCAGACCAGATTCGGTCGGCGGGCGGACACTCCGGTCGAATTTGGCCGGATAGTCCGGTCAGGCCGGACACTCCGGGTGAAGTGTGCCGGACAGTCCGGTCTGGCCGGAAACTTTGAAGTTTCCGGGTGGCGTCCGTGTAGTATCCGAACTGGCATACTAAATGTCCACGCCAGTTCGCCTCTCGACCAGGCCGGACAGTCCGGATAGATCTGGCTGGACACTTCGGTCGTGGCAGATCTTTTTGCCTTCGTCTTGATGATCTTCTCTTGCGCCTTCCTTCCGCTCCTCACTCGCGCATCCCTTGGCGATCATCATGTTGGGCTTCTCTTGTAGCCCTTCTCCTCCTTGCGCCATGCTTGTTTCTCCAACGAACCTGATCATACATAAATGCATAGACTTAGGCAGTATAACATTCTCATCAATCAAAGTACCCGATTCATTTAGGAGTAAATTCACCTGTTGTTCCAGTAGCTTAGCACGAGCTCTTGTAATAGGTCCAATTCTAATCTCATTAGACTGATCCTTTCTTGCAACAGTTGTAGCATCTTCAGTAGTCATTGGGGTAGGTATAATTGTAGGGATGTCCTTATCATCTACCCCCCTTCAAAAGGCGTCGACCTCGACGCTCCAAGGTCTTCTCCAGCATATGGTGACAAATCAGCAACGTTGAAGCTATTGCTAACTCCACCAAACTCCTCAATAGGTATATCAACCGAGTAGGCGTTATCATTAATCTTGGCTAACACCTTGTAAGGACCAGCACCACGTGGCTTCAATTTTGACTTTCGAAGTAGTGGGAACCTATCCTTGCGTAGATGCACCCAAACCATATCTCCAGGCTCTAACAACACTTCTTTCCTTGCTTGATTCCTTGCAGCAGCAATGTTCTTGCCTTTCTTCTCAATAGCCTCTCGAGTCTTCTCATGTATTTTCTTCACATAATCAACACGTTTTGATGCCTCCATATCAACTCTCTCATGTAATGGCAGAGGCAACATATCAAGTGGCGTCAATGGCTTGAAATCATACACCACCTCAAAAGGACAAAGCTGAGTAGTTGAATGCACAACCCTGTTGTAAGCAAACTCAACATGTGGCAAACACTCTTCCCACTCCCGCAGATTCTTTTTAATCATGGTCCTTAGTAGTTGTGACAATGTTCGATTCACCACCTCCGTTTGACCATCTGTTGGGGATGACATGTAGTACTGAACAGCAACTTCATTCCTAGCTTGCCCCATAAGGTCTTCCAAAAGTAGCTCATGAACTTCACATCACAGTCAGAAACAATCGTCTTTGGTACTCATGTAATCTCACGATGTCCCTGAAAAACAGGTTAGCAACATGCGACGCATCGTCGCTTTTATGGCAGGCAATAAAATGAGCCATCTTAGAGAACCTATCCACTACCACAAATATAGAATCATGACCTCTCTGAGTTTTAGGTAGACCTAGCACAAAATCCATACTAATGTCTTCCCATGGAATAGTCGGTGCAGAGAGAGGAGTATACAAACCGTGAGGCTTCAGCTTAGATTTCGACTTGTGGCATGTAATATATCGGCTCACAAATCTGTACACATCACGCCTCATCTTGGGCCAATAAAACTGATCAGCAAGCATGAGCAATGTCTTCTCACGCCCAAAGTGACCCATCAAACCACCAGCATGTGATTCCTGCATAAGAACAAACGCAACGACGATTCTGGAATACATAGTTTGTTAGCTCGAAACAAATATCCATCATGTATATGATACTTATCCCATGCGTTTCTAAGAGCACACAAACGATATGGTTCAGAAAAATCATGGTCAGTTGCATAAAGTGCACAAATAGCTTCTAATCCAGAAATTTTAACATCAAGATTGGTTAATAGCATGTTCTTCCTAGATAGAGCATCAGCAACAACGTTTTCTTTTCCCTTCTTATAGTTAATGATGTAAGGAAAATACTCAATGAACTCAACCCATTTAGCTAATCTTCTATGCAAGTTTGATAGCTTTCAAGTATTTCAATGCTTCATGATCAGAATGTATGATGAATTCTTTTGGCCACAAATAATGTTGCCAAACCTCAAGTACTCTAACAAGTGCATACAATTCTTTATCATAGATAGAATAATTCAAACGAGCACCAGTCAATTTCTCAGAAAAATAAGCTATAGGCCGACCCTCTTGCATCAAAACGCCACCTATGCCTATACCACTAGCATCACATTCAACTTCAAATTGCTTCAAAAAATCAGGTAATGCAAGTAATGGTGTCAGAAGTAAGCAAACGTTTTAATGTATCAAATGCAATGTCTTGAGCCGCGCCCCATACAAAAGGAACACCTTTCTTTGTCAAATCATTTAATGGTGCAGCAATGGTGCTAAAATCTTTCACAAAGCGCCTATAGAAACCAGCGAGACCGTGGAAACTACACACTTGACTAACATTCATCGGAGTAGGCCCATTCTGAATTGATTCAATTTTAGATTGATCTACCTCTACTCCATGCTTAGAAACAACAAATCCTAGGAATATGACCTTATCTTTTGCAAATGTACACTTCTCAAGATTAGCATACAGTTTATTATCACGTAACACTAGCAAAACTTGTCTAATATGAGTGCAATGTTCAGATTCGGTGTGGCTGTATATGAGTATATCATCAAAGTAAACAGCCACGAAACGACCAATAAACTCTCTCAAAACATGATTCATCAAACGCATGAAAGTACTAGGTGCATTAGTAAGACCAAACGACATAACTAACCACTCATACAAACCGAATTTAGTTTTGAAAGCAGTTTTCCATTCATCCCCTTCTTTCATCCTAATTTGATGATAACCACTACGCAAGTCAATTTTAGAGAAAACAGCAGCACCACTCAATTCATCGAGCATATCCTCTAAGCGTGGAATAGGATGACGATATCGAATAGTGATGTTATTAATCGCTCTACAATCAACACACATGCGCCATGTACCATCTTTCTTAGGAACTAAAATAACAGGAACAGCACAAGGGCTAAGAGAGACACGAATGTACCCTTTATCCAGCAACGCTTTTACTTGCTTCTGAATTTCCTTAGTTTCTTCGGGATTAGTCCTGTAAGGTGCACGGTTGGGAAGTGTGGCGCCAGGAATTAGTTCCACTTGATGTTCTATACCACGCAATGGGGGCAAACCTGCGGGTATGTCTTCTGGAAACACATCCCCAAAATCCGGCAAAACAGAAGAGACACCAAGAGAAATAGGGGTCATGTCGTTAGAAACCAATACCTCGCCCTTATACATGAGCACAAGTGGCATGGCTGTAGGATCCTCACGAAACTCTCGCATATCCTCCTTGGTGGCTAGTATCAATAAACCAGGCACTCTCTCACTTTTCGTTATATCACTCAATTTAGGCTCAATTACATCAGGAACAGCTATTACACAGTCTCACCGAGTGGTAGTATCTTCCTTCAAGTTCACCTCTATCTTCTGGCGAGAATCATTCACAATTTCTTGTGGTGTCATTGGCTGCATAGTAATCTTCTTTCCTTTGAATTCCAAGTGATATGTATTGGCTCGGCCATTGTGTTGCACATGGCGATCATAGAGCCAAGGCCGACCCAATAGTAGGTGACAAACAGTCATAGGAACCACATCAAAATCAATAGAATCTTTGTATGGCCCTATTTGAAAATTCACACGTACCATATGATTTACCTTCATCTCACCATTATTGCTCAACCATTGTATGTATATGGCTTGGGATGAGGTAAATATGTCAAATTCAGTTTGGCACGTAGTTCCTTACTTGCAAGATTTCTGCAGCTACCTCCATCAATAATTACCTTGCAAGCTTTGTTTGGTCCAACTAGAGCTTTTGTTTGGAACAAGTTGCAACCCTGGGATTCCTCAACCGGTTGCACACTAAGTACACGTGAAGATACGACAATAGTGGGTGCACGCTCAGCATATGCATCAGCACCATCCTCACCGTCATCAATATCATCCTCAGAAGCTTCATCTCCACTTTCTACTTCATCTTGTTCATTAACAAACATAACCTTGCTGTTTGGAGAATCCTTCTTGTAGTGACCTCTACCTCCACAAGTATGGCACACTACATCACGAGTACGTGCAGTAGACATGTTGGAACCCAAGCTAGCAGTAGGAACAGCGGGTTTCCGAGCATTAGAACCAAACGAAGGTGTACTTGCTGGTTTAGCCGATGGTGTAAATGGAGCAGCAGCTGGTGGCGTGACTGTAGGAGGTGTAGATCTGGCCGAAAATCTCCTGGAGGATGGAAAACGAGCGCGTGACTTCGCCTCTTCTGCCAACTGGGATTCGGCCTCTCTAGCATGATGCAACAACTCATTCATGGTCTCATACTTGTGATGATGAACAATGCTCTTGATTGGTAACTTCAGATTGTTTAGGAATCGCTGCATGGTCATCTCAATGGACTCACGAACTCGAGCACGCTACATAAGCATCTCCAACTGTCATGGTGCCTTGCTTCAATTGCGTCAATTTATCAAAAACTGATCGCAAGTAGTTGGTTGGTACAAAACGTGCCTTCATGATTTGCTTCATCTCGCGCCAATCCATCACAGGAAGTTCATTATCCTCACTCCTATGTTGCACAAGAGAATCCCACCAACGCAAAGCATAACCATCAAATTCAGATGCTGCAAGCTTGACCTTCTTATCTTCTGGATAGTCAAATAATCGCCAGAGTTTCTCAATCTTCAATTCCCAGGTGAGGTAGTCTTCAGGATCAATGGAACCATAAAACTTAGGAATCGAGAATTTTGGCTTGCCCAAACTTTCATCAGCAGCTTGGTTGGGCACACGTGGACCATGCCCAAGATGGGAAAACCCACGACCATGAGCAGGTGCATGGACAGGGGGAATAGCACGTCCCCTGCCAACATGTGGAGCAGCATCAACAGCGCTACCCTCATCGACATCATCAAAGGCATCATCATGTTGAGGATCTTCCCTTCTATGCAAGGCGGCTGTCAAACCCTCAATGGACTGCTGCAAAGTAGTGACATTGACATTGAGCGTAGCCACTTGCGTTTGGATAGTATCAACTGTCCCAACATGCTGATCCAATCTCATATTCATATCTTGGAGATTCTTGTCAATGGCATCTGTCGTGTTAGCAAACACACGTGACAAGTGGGATTTCAAAGCCTCATATTCACGCCAATTGACGAGATCCTCATCCTTCTTTTTCTGCAACACAACAACATCATCACTAGAAGACATGATTAGTAGGTTAGTGCAAAAATCAAAATCTGTATGGTGGAAACTCTCACAACTCACTCACAACTTATAAGAAAGGAGATCTTACCCTTCCAAAGTGAATAGAGATGCTCTACCAAACGAAATCAAAGACTGATGCACTTGATGTGATGAAGTGAATATCAAAGGTATAGAGAACGATCGCAGGGCACACAGGTCATTTAAGGTGGAGCTATAGGTATGGTACCCTATCTACACCGCAAACAAGTCCTAGTGCTGATCGAACAAAAACCCAAGAAACACACACGGTGGAGATAAACGTGGCAAAGCAATTTATGAACAGGAATATTGCAATGCACAAGAGAGACTCTAGTAATAGCTCAAATAGAACAGGCACAAGATTGCTCAATCTACCAGTGCTATACAACAAGGCCTCCAATATTGCACACTTCTATATCTCTTTTTTTTGTCAGGCTTGTAGCTCTTTTCTCTTTTTTTTATACTGATTCTCTTTTTTTTGCAACTATATTACTCAATGCAACCGAGCACATCAACTTATAACAAAACTGGGCTGGATAGTCCGGTTGATATGTGCCGGAGACTCCGGTCGGGCCGGATAGTCCGGTGTGATTCTGCCGGATAGTCCGGTTTTGCCTGTCGAAAAATTTCTGCACTACAAACCCTAATGAGCAGCCTGTCAGAGCAAAGCAACTAGTCTCGTGGGTATGTTCCTAGGCATAGATGCTGTAGATAGGCTGTGTCTATGGTATGCAAACAAAGGTACGCTATGTGGACTCGGAAAAACGATAAAACACTTGCGGAAACGGTAACGATGGGAACAGTGGAAAACAAGATCAAACCCTAAACCTAGACACAAATGGAAACTAGACTCCTACGAGGAAAAACCTGTAGATTGGTTCTACGAGAAGATACAATCAGCAACTAAAACTCGAAAACAATGCAATCTAGTCTATGGCAAATCTTTTTGTAAGGCTTTTTTTTTCTGTATAGGACGAAAACACTCTCTAATCTATGGATGGATTTGTGGATGCTTACCGAGGCAACACTGGAAATCTGATACCAAGATGATATGGGGTGGCCCGATCTTCTCAGTAAGCGGATGGCAATGATAATGGTGGATGATAGATAACTAGCCTGTAGCTATGAACTCTCCCGCTCGATCCCTGATGCCAATGCAACAGCTCTCGAACCTTGTAGGATATTCACAACACCATGCTCTTGCGCACGCAGCCGTGACCACGAACGGTAGTATGCAATCTACTAATTCCCAATGGAACAACAGATCACACTCAATTATAGTTGGTAGATTCGAACACAGGGTAATTCCAGAGGTTCTATGAAAGAAACAACTCCAAAATATTTTAACGTGGTCTAAACCCTAACTAGAGGTCGTCCCATAGCTTATAAGGGCGGCTGGAGCGACCAGAAACTGAAACTAAATGCAAACGACTCAAACTGATACAAACCGACTCGGACCAGATTTGGTCGGCGGGCGGACACTCCGGTCGAATTCGGCCGGACAGTCCGGTCAGGCCGGACACTCCGGGTGAAGTGTGCCGGACAGTCCGGTCTAGCCAGAAACTTTGAAGTTTCCGGGTGGTGTCCGTGTAGTGTCCGAACTGGCATACTGAATGTCCACGCCAGTTCGCCTCTCGACCAGGCCGGACAGTCCGGGTGGATCTGGCCGGACACTCCGGTCGTGGCAGATCTTTTTGCCTTCTTCTTGATGATCTTCTCTTGCGCCTTCCTCCCGCTCCTCCCTCGCGCATCCTTGGACGATCATCATGTTGGGCTTCTCTTGTATCCCTTCTCCTTGCACCATGCTTGTTTCTCCAACGAACCTGATCATACATAAATGCATAGACTTAGGCAGTATAAAGTTCTCATCAATCAAAGTACTAGATTTGTTTAGGAGTAAATTCACCTGTTGTTCCAGTAGCTTAGCACGAGCTCTTGTAATAGGTCCAATTCTAATCTCATTGGACTGATCCTTTCTTGCAACAGTTGTAGCATCTTCAGTAGTCATTGGGGTAGGTATAATTGTAGGGATGTCCTCATCAGAAAAGCCATGTATACATATATGAAATGTAAATAAGTTATGAAGTACTTTACACTATGTATACTATGCTTTTTGGGTTCTTACATTTGTAAGACGTCTCTGTCTTGCCATTTATACTTTCCGCCTTGCAGTTTTGTCTTACAACCACGCATGTGGTATGGATAGAACCACATAAGCACGTACGATTTTCGGATGTGAAAACTTGTCTCTATTGCGAACTCGCAGCGTGTACTTGCTTATAGATGACAACCTCAGAATGCACGGCTCACAACCTCGGAACGCAAAAAAGATATAATTCATTGTCCTTTGTTGTCGTTCCTCTAGTGGCTACAATGTCATCGAAGATGATAATCGGTATATAGAATTGTCCACGGTAAATAGCAACACATGTACAGCAACATTGTAATGCACGGATTCTATAACATCCCACTTTTAGGAACCCTGATTAGTTGTCCAGAATGCAAAAATCAGGAGGAACAAAAACTTTTCCTTGCTTGGGGATGTAGTGTTTACTTGATTATTTGTTTGTGCTTATGCATCTGAATGTGTAGTAGAATATATACTCCTCTACCTTACCCTCAGATGACAAAAGCTATTTAACAAATTTGTCTTGGCTTATTATACGTATTCTCAAATGTTCTGGAATTTCAAAACCAGAACCAAGATACCCTTGCAACAACCATTATTTTCATAGCTTCTATTAACAAAATTATGGAGATCTATATGATATATTCTCCTTATGTTTTCAAGACAGGTCTTCCAACTACTCTTACCTCTAGGTTTTCCAAAACCTTTGAATTCTATTCTTGGTAGAAATACCAAGGACTCTCACCTAATTCAAAACTCCAACCTTTCACATTACCCATCCTTAATCAAGCTAGGCTTGATGGTAACACTAGTAGTAGTTGTTTTGCTTTCTAGATGACTTGCCTTATCTGCTGTCTTAAATCAGATTGTCTAGATTGTTTGCTTAGGTAGTAGTGTGAGCTACCATAGGAGCTCATCCTATGATACCAAGATAAACTAAGGACATAAACCCTAAGCATGTCTCGAAATATGGATCTGATCTCTAGTCACTAAAGTGACAATCTAAACCCTTAACCATATCAATCAAGGGCTAATCCTTTCTAGTAATTTCTAAGTCAACAAAGGCCAACTATAAGCATGGATCCTTCCTACCCAATCTACACTTAAACTTCATCCACTTGATGATTAGTTTGGAACCTTACATCCTCTCAAAATCATCCCCTCTTGTATCCTAGTCAAAAAAACAAATCTGCCAAACTATGACAAAGTGTGGAAACAACATCACATCTTTGAGACTCCCTCTTTCTCAAACCTTGTGCAATTTTGGAATGCACCTAAACCATATTGTAGACCATCTCAAGGACTTCAAAATACCACTCTTTCCCTTGGCTATATCATCCTTTGAACCACTTGTTCTTGATGGTTATGTAGGCAAGAAAATAATCTTTTTTGCAAATCTTATCAACATGCCTACTTTGGCAGAAGCTCACATCTCCGTGTTATCATATTTTGACTAACTCTTTTCATGATTGTTCTCTAATCATGAAGGTATATCCATCCACACTTCACTTGTTTCTGTTGGAGCTTGGTGCTTCTAAAGCCCACATGGTTTTTGAAGCTAATTAATAATCTGCTTTGGCACCCTTCTTTTTAGCCAACTTTGGCATCAATCCTAGGAAATCTCAATCATGGTCAACCCAACCTTCTATACCATGGTGATATACATCACTTTCTATAACTATCCATCTATCCCATGATCTAAGAGGATCTCTAAGCTACTTAATCCAACAAGGTTTTGGTAGCATCAAAATATTAGTGCCCAAGATCCCTTACCTCTTGTTTTTCTTCCAAAATCAAGTTGTATTTCCAAAACCCAAGGATGCAAATGATTGATACACTATGTGGATATCATCTACCTTGAAGATAAAAATTTATCAAATGTTTTCCACAATTATTTTGGACCAAAAACTATGTAGTTCTTTTCTTTTACAAAAACCTCAAAACCTCCTATTTAAAAGAAAGTTTGTTTTTCTCCAAAACACTTTTCCAACTTTAAGCACTTTGAGGACTATAAAATGTCTCCTATCTTCCCACTTCAAAAATAAATGTTTTTGAAGAGTTTTACCATTTATTTTTGCCTATTTTCTTATTTGGCATAAATGAGAAAATAAATGTTTTATATACTTTTCTTTCTCCATAAATCTTGGGAAATTTCTCCAATGTGTAAAATGGTATTTAGGATCATATCACACCAAAAAACCACCTTGTCCAATTCAAAATTTTCAAATGAATTAAGTAAAATATATTCAGCACTATTTGAGTAATTGATATAAAGAGGATTAAAAATAATTTATTTAAATCCCAATTAAATCCTGGAGGTGTACCTTGACCATATCTCTCTACCAGTATCATTGCCCCACCTTGACATGATCAAAACTTGACAAATGCATCATGATCTTCCATAACCATCAATTGGGACTTTTTGTCAAATCTCTACTAAAACTCCAAACCATCCTCCTCTACTCAAACCCTTGATCATCTAGCACCAGCACACTCCTCTAGTCGACCCTACACTATAGCCTACACTATAGAAAACCCTAACCCTTGTCCTCATATGCTTGGAAGTGGATCTTGCCAATAAGTGAGACATGTGCCAACCCTCTTCTTTACTCCCCATAGCAGTTGAAACATACCATTTCTCTTTCTCGTTGCGCTCCCTGCCCCCCCCCACACCCCTAAATCCACCGCCTCTCTCGACCAACCCTCGAGCAGCACGTCTCCTCCCTGTCCAAAATGGACTTTCTCGACCATGAGTCAATTCCTGATTTAAATAGGACAGAGGCCCGCCAGCCCCCTCATGTGACCCCATTCTACTCCCACACCTCACCACTCTCCCCTCTCATCCACCACTGAGCTCCCTCCCTTTTAGATGAAGAAAACCGTCTTGGATTTGCAAGCTTGCCATGGATACCTAGAACCCCAACTTCCTCTCCTTGCATCCATGGCTAACCCTCCCCATATCTATCTAACCATATCCTCCCCATGCCCTCCATCACCATAGAAAAGGAGAACCACACAGCGGTGCTGTCGGCTTGCACGAATTTGGTGGCCGAACTAGGTCCTCTCTGATATGGGGTGGCCCGATCTTCTCAGCAAGCACTTGTCGATGATGATAATGGTGGATAGATAAATATCCTATAGCTATGAACTCTCCCGCTCGAACCCTGATGCCAATGCAATAGCTCTCGAACCCTGTGGGATATTCATAACACCACGCTCTTGCGCACGCAGCCGTCAACCACGAACTTAGTTTGCAATCTACTAATTCCTAGTGGAACAACAGATCACACTCAATTGCAGTAGTATAATTCGATCACATGGTAATTCTGGAGGTTCTTTGAAAGAAACAACTCCAAAATAGTTTAAACATGGTCTAAAACCTAACTATGGGTCATCCCAGGGCTTATAAGGGCGGCTGGGGCGGCTAGAAACTGAAACTAAACTCATACGATTCAAACTGATACAAACCAACTCAGACCAGATTCGGTCAGCGGGAGGACACTCCGGTCGAGATTGGCCGGACAGTCCGGTCAGGCCAGACACTCCGGGTGAAGTGTGCTGGTTAGTCCGGTCTTACCGGAAACTTCAAAGTTTTCGGGTGGTGTCTGTGTAGTCTCCGATCTGGCACACAGAATGTCCATGCCAGTTCGTCTCTCGGGCAGGATGGACAGTCTGGGTCGAATCGGCCAGACACTCTGGTCGTGGCAGATCTTTTTGCCCCCATCTTGATGATCTTCTCTTCCGCCTTCCTCCCGCTCCTCCCTCGTGCATCCTTGGGTGATCATCATGCTGGGATTCTGTTTTAGCCCTTCTCCTCCTCGTGCCATGCTTGTTTCTCCAACGAACCTGATCATACATTAATGCATAGACTTAGGTAGTATAAAGTTCTTATCAATTAAAGTACCCGATTTGTTTAGGAGTGAATTCACCTGTTGTTCGAGTAGTTTAGCACGAGCTCTTGTAATGGGTCCAATTCTAATCTCATTGGACCGATCCTTCCTTGCTGTTGGATCATCTTCAGTAGTTATTGGGGTAGGTGTAATTGTAGGGATGTCCTCATCATCTCCCCCCTTTCAAAAGGTGTTGACCTCGACGCTCCATGGTCTTCTCCCTCATATGGTGATACAGCAAGCACTTGTCGATGATGGTGGTAGATGATAGATAATTAGCATGTAGCTATGAACTCTCCCACTCGAACCCTGATGCCAATGCAACAACTCTCGAACCTTGTAAGATATTCACAACACCACACTCTTACGCACGTAGCCATCGACGACGAACGGTAGTTTGCAATCTACTAATTCCTAGTGGAACAACAGATCACACTCAATTATAGTTGGTAAAATCGATCACAGGGTAATTCCAGAGGTTCTATGAAAGAAACAACTCCAAAATATTTTAACATGGTCTAAACCTAACTTGTGTGGTGCCCCATCTATTTAAGAGGTTTGGGGGGGGGGGCGACCTAAGCTTGGGATGACTTGGTCCCACCTAACTAGGATACAAACCCGACCCAAAGTTGGGTTTGGCTTAGGGTTCTGCCATGGCAGAATTAGGGCCACTTTCTGTGCCACGGCAGCCTGTTGTCGCAGAGAAAGACTCTGTTTTTGTGTCGCGGCAGCATGTCATAGTAGGAAAACGCGTAATTTCTCTACCATGGCAGAGATCCTGCCAAGTGTTGATCTCCTCCTTTGTAGCTCCTTGTGCTTCCTCCCTCTCCTCCCTCGCGCATTCTTCAATGATAAACACACCATGCTCCATATGCTTCAGCTCCTCGCTCCGTGCTACGCCTTCTTCTCCCATGTACCTGATCATACAATAGCACAAAGACTTAGGCAATATAATGTTCTTATAAATGAAAGCATCATGGTCAACTAGGAATGAATTCACCCGATAGTCATTATTGATTTGACTCAATATTTCCTTCCAGTTCAAGCAGTCAGAATCATCATAATTCATGTATATATCCTCATCATCCTCCCTTTCTTCATGAAAAGCCATCCACGTATTTGGGTAAGATGAAAGTGGAAGAAACAAAAAGAACAATGTGTACGCAAAGTATATGTATATATAACATGTAGTATTATTGTTGTTCACAGGAAAAGTATGTCCAGTATACATCAAGCAACTTAAATTGCAGGTAGAAGTGAAGTACAAAGAATCATGATCATGGTGAAAAACAACTAAATAGATAGTCTTGTTCTTCAATATTAAATTCAGTTTTCTCAAAGAAGATCTATGGTCAAATTTGTGAACAAGATCAAACCAATTCAATATGTGTGAAGACCAAATTGATTCATGCCATGCTTCAACTGCGCTACTCTGATTATTATGAACATGATCATGTTGTCTAGTATGTAAGATGCAACTCAATTTACAAATAACAGTGAATTCTAAAGTAGTAACATAACTAGACAAAGACTTTTGGGACAAACACAATGAATATGAAAACTTGGGTTCTATTCTAGCAAGATTAGAACAATCCAACATAGGTAAAAATACTTGTGTTGGTTGCAATATATCAACTAGATCGGAATGTATTTCCATAATATCTCGAACATGGACTATTGTGCCATAACAAAGATTTTGTGACACATTGCATATATGGCTGAAAACAGCTTGTTTCAGTTCAACAGTTCTATCACAAGTAATGCATATGTGATCCACAAGAAAATTTTCATCCATGCTATATTCACCAATTAGATTGAGAGTGAAACAAGGAGAATATGTGCTAGAATTTAGACATGAAATTTCAGAAAACTTGTCCATAGCACAACTCATACTCATAGGTTCATTTAGCATGATGGAATACATAATATCAGTACGTGGTATTCGAGCAATTATTTCTTTATGTGTAATCAGGACCACATGATCAAAATTTGAATTTGGTAAACTATCACATGGTGTTGAAACATTAGTGCAAGGCAAATAATAAGGAGGCATCAACAAAGGAATAGAGTCACAATATGTTGCACTTGTTGACTGTAGCTCAAAATCAGTACCTATATCAATAGTGTTCTCTTCACATCTAGTAGATACTGTTACATCCTCCGCAAGTGACAATGCATAATCCAACGATGCAGGTTGTAAAATAGATGGCTCCCTTTCTTCAAAAGCAACCTGCATATCACAAGAAACAATACCAGGAGTAGAGATGATTACATTAGTAGGTTTGGCCGATGGTGGAGGGTGGCTAGCAGCCGCTACAGGTGGCGCCATAGGTGGCAGTGTAGATCTGGCCGCAAAACGGCTGGTTGATGGAAAACACGCATGTGACTTAGCCTCCTCAGCTAGCTATGACTCGGCCTCTCTAGCATGGTGCAACAATTCATTCATAGTCTCGTACTTGTGATGACGAACAATGCTCTTGATTCGAAGCTTCAAATTGTTGAGAAAATGCTGCATAGTCATCTCAAGGGATTCACGAACCCTGGCACGTTGCATAAGCATCTCCATCTCCATGTAGTACTCATCAACTGACATGTTACCTTGCCGCAACTGTGTGAGCTTGTCAAAAACTAATCGCAAGTACCTTGGCTGAATCGCCACTATAAGGGCCTCAATCGAACGCTGCAAGGTGGCCATATTTACATTGATTGCTATCACTTGAGTTTGAATATTAGTGACTGCGCCAGTATTTTGATCCACTACCTCTTGCATGTCCTTGATATTCCCATCAATACAGTCGCGCCAATTAACAAGCTCCTCAATCTGCTTTTTCTGTGACATAACTTCATCATCACTCAAAGACATGATTAGTAGGTTAGTGCAAAAATCAAAATATGTATTGTGGAAAACTCTCACAACTCACTCACAACTGATAAGAAAGTAGATCTTACCGTTCCAAAGTGAATAGAGATGCTTTACCAAACGTAATCAAAGACTTATGCATTGATGTGATGAAGTGAATATCAAAGGTATAGAGAACAATCACATGCACACATGTTATTTATGGTGGAGATTTAGGTATGGTATCCTAAGTACACCGCAAACAAGTCCTAGTGCTAATCGTACAAAAACCCAAGAAACACACACGTGGAGATAAACGTGGCAATGCAACTATGAAGGGTGTTGCTCTACGCTGGAGAGACACTAGCAAAGCTCAAAGTAAACAGGCACAAGATTGCTCAGTCTACCGGTGCACAAAGATATCACTAGGCCTCTTGCTCAATTTCTCCTTTTCTTTTTCTTTTTCTTTTTCTTTTGTATAGCTTCTTTTTTTTGCTTTTTCTTTTGCTATATGTTTTTTCTCTTTTTATATATATATCACACACGGTCAATTTATAAAACACAACACCAAAACCCTACGAGCAGCCTGTAAGAGCGGAAACTAGTCTCAATGGGAAAGTTCCTACACTTATGAAATAGAATGGTTGTAGCTAAGGTTTGGAAAATTGCAAAATTTCACAAATTTTTATATTGCTGCCGTGGCAGAAAAACGGGGCAAAACTGTGCCGTGGCAGAGAATCTGTACCTCGCGGCAGAACGCGTGCTGCGGTATAAAAACAGCATGAAATCGTGCCGCATCAAGAAATCGGATCCGTGGCAAACACGGACTTGCGGCAGAAAAACAGGCGTTTTTTGTGCCGTGGCAGAGTCGGCAGGATTTTTTTTTGCAATTCCGACTTGCCAAGTAGTACACAACTAGGACTCTTTGCTTGGATCGGATCTGACTTGATGGTGGCAGAAACAATTAATGGGGACCTCGACTAGAACAACTAGAAAGCAAAAACAAATCTACGAAGAATAGATCTAGATCTAAACTAAAAGAGGAACATGACCAGCAACTATTACTCGAATACGATGTAATCTACACAATGACAACTCTTTTTGTGGGGGATTTTCTGTATAGGACGAAAAACACGAACTAATCTATGGATGGATTGTGGATTGCTTACCGAGTAAACGAGGAGCTCTGATACCAAGATGATATGGGGTGGCCCGATCTTCTCAGCAAGCACTTGTCGATGATGATGGTGGATGATAGATACCTAGTGTGTAGCTTTGATCTCTCCCGCTCGAACCCTAGTGCCAATGCAACAGCTCTCGAACACTGTAGAATATTCACAACACCACACTCTTGCGCACGCAGTCGTCGACCATGAATGGTAGTTTTCAATCTACTAATTCCCAATGGAACAATAGATCACACTCAATTCTAGTTGGTAAAATCGATCACAGGGTAATTCCAGAGGTTCTATGAAAGAGACAACTCCAAATTATTTTAACGTGGTCTAAACCTAACTTGTGTGGTGCCCCATCTATTTAAGGGGTTTGGGGCGGCGGTGGCCTAAGCTTGGGACGACTTGGTCCCACCTAACTAGGATACAAACTGACCCAAAGTTGGGTTCGGCTCAGGGTTCTGCCGTGGTAGAATTAGGGCCACTTTATGTGCCGTGGCAGAGAAAGACTCTATTTTTGCGTCGCGGTAGCCTGCCGTAGCAGAAAAACGCGTCGTTTCTCTGTCGTGGCAGAGATCTTGCCAAGTGTTGATCTCCTTCTTTGTAGCTCCTTGCGCTTCCTCCCTCTCCTCCCTCGCGCATTCTGGAATGATCAACACGCCATGCTCCATATGCTTCAGCTCCTCGCTCCGTGCTATGCCTTCTTCTCCCATGTACCTAATCATACAATAGCACAAAGACTTAGGCAATATAAAGTTCTTATAAATGAAAGCATCCTGGTTAACTAGGAATGAATTCACCTGATAGTCATTATTAATTTGACTCAATATTTCCTTCCAGTTCAAGCAGTTAGAACCATCATAATCCATGTATATATCCTCATCATTGAAGTTGTTTCTAACTCCACCAAACTCCTCAATAGGTATATCAGTCGAGTAGGCATTATCATTAATCTTGGCTAACACCTTGTAAGGACCAGCACCACGTGGCTTTAATTTTGACTTTCGAAGTAGTGGAAACCTATCCTTGCATAGATGCACCCATACCATGTCACCAGGCTTGAACAACACTTCCTTCCTTAATTGATTCCTTGCAGCAGCAATGTTCTTGCCGTTCTTCTCAATAGCCTCTCGAGTCTTCTCATGAATCTTCTTCACATATTCAGCACGTTTTGATGCCTCCATATCAACTCTCTCATGCAATGTCAAAGGCAACAAATCAAGTGGCGTCAATGGCTTGAAACCATACACCACCTCAAAAGGACAAAGCTGAGTAGTCGAATGCACAACCCTGTTGTATGCAAACTCAACATGTGGCAAACACTCTTCCCACTACCGCAGATACTTCTTAATCATAGTCCTCAGTACCTGTGACAATGTTCGAATCACCACCTCCGTTTGACCATCTGTTTGGGGATGACATGTAGTACTAAATAGCAGCTTCGTTCCCAGCTTCCCCATAAGGTCTTCCAAAAGTAGCTCATGAACTTCACATCACGGCCAGAAAAAATCGTCTTGGGTACTCCATGTAATCTCACGATGTCCCTGAAAAACAGGTTAGCAACATGCGACGCATCGTCGCTTTTGTGGCAGGCAATAAAATGAGCCATCTTAGAGAACCTATCCACTACCACAAATATAGAATCATGACCTCTCTGTGTTTTAGGTAGAACTAGTACAAAATCCATACTAATGTCTTCCCATGGTGTAGTAGGTGCAGAGAGAGGTGTATACAAACCATGAGGCTTCAACTTTGATTTGCACTTGTGGCATGTAATGCAACGACTCACAAATCTGTACACATCACGCCTCTTCTTGGGCCAATAAAAATGATTAGCGAGCATGAGCAATGTCTTCTCATGCCCAAAGTGACCCATCAAACCACCAGCATGTGATTCCTACACTAAGAACAAATGCAACGGTGATTCTGGAATACATAGTTTGTTAGCTCTAAACAAATATCCATCATTTATATGATACTTATCCCATGCGTGTCTAAGAGCACACAAACGATATGGTTCAGCAAAATCATTGCCAGTTGCATAAAGTGCAGAAATACTCTCTAATCCAGGAATTTTGACATCAAGATTGGTTAATAGCATGTTTTTCCTAGACAAAGCATCAGCAACTACATTCTCCTTTCCCTTCTTATACTTAATGATGTAAGGAAAAGATTCAATAAACTCAACCCATTTAGCGAATCTTCTATGCAAGTTTGATTGAGCTTTCAAAAACTTAAATGATTCATGATCAGAATGTATGATAAATTCTTTTGGCCACAAATAATGTTGCCAAACTTCAAGAACTCTAACAAGTGCATACAATTCTTTATCATAAATAGGATAGTTCAGTCTAGCACCAGTAAGTTTCTCAGAAAAATATGCTATAGGGCGACCCTCTTGCTTCAAAACGACACCAATACCTATAACACTAGCATCACATTCAACTTCAAATTGCTTCAAAAAATCAGGTAATGCACGTAATGGTGCAGAAGTAAGCAAATATTTTAATGTATCAAAAGCAATATCTTGGGCTGCGCCCCACACAAATGGCACACCTTTCTTAGTCAAATCATTCAATGGTGTAGAAATAGTTCTAAAATCCTTCACAAAGCGCCTATAGGAACCAGCTAAGCCATGGAAACTACGCACTTGACTCACATTCATGGGAATAGGCCAATTCTGAATTGATTCAATTTTAGATTGATCTACTTCTACCCCATGCTTGGATACAAAAAATCCTAGAAATATGACCTTATCTTTTGCAAATGTGCACTTCTCAAGATTAGCATACAATTTATTATCACGCAACACTTGCAAAACTTGTCGATATGATTACAATGTTCAGTTTCATTGTGGCTATAGATAAGTATATCATCAAAATAAACAACCACAAAATGACCAAGAAATTCTCTCAAAACATGATTCATTAATCGCATGAATGTACTAGGTGAATTAGTAAGACCAAACGGCATAACTAACTACTCATACAAACCAAATTTAGTTTTGAAAGAAGTTTTCCATTCATCCCCTTATTTCATCCTAATTTGATGATAACCACTATGCAAATTAATCTTAGAGAAAATAGCAGCACCACTCAATTCATCTAGCATATCCTCTAAGCGTGGAATAGGATGACGATATCGAATAGTGATGTTATTAATAGCTCTACAATCAACACGCATGCACCATGTACCATCTTTCTTAGGCACTAAAATAACAGGGACAACACAAGGGCGAAGAGAAACACGAATGTACCCTTTATCTAGCAACGTGTGTACTTGTTTCTGTATCTCCTTTGTTTCTTCGGGGTTGGTCCTGTAGGGTGCACGGTTTGGTAATGTGGCACCAGGGATCAAGTTGATTTGATGCTCAATGCCACGCAATGGAGGCAAACCTGCTGGTACATCTTCTGGAAACACATCGCCAAAATCCTGCAAAACAGTAGATACACCAAGAGAAATAGGGGTCATGTTGTTAGAAACCAATACCTTGCCCTTATACATGAGCACAAGTGGCATGGCTGTTTGATCCTCAAAAAATTCTCTCATATCTTCCTTGGTGGATAATATCACTAGACTAGGCACTCTCTCACTTTTTGTTATATCACTCTTTTTGGGCTCTATTACATGATGTACAGCTACAACACTATCTCGCCTATCTATAGGTGCTTCCTTCAAGTCCACTTCTATCTTTCAATGAGACTCATTCACAATATGTTGTGGTGTCATTGGCTGCAAATTAATCTTCTTGCTATTAAAGTCCAAGTGATATGTATTGGCACGGCCATTGTGTTGCACATGGCAATCATAAAGCCAAGGCCAACCCAATAATAGATGGCAAATAGTCATAGAAACCACATCAAAATCAATAGAATCCTTGTATGGCCCTATTTCAAAATTCACACATACCATATGGTTTACCTTCATCTCACCATTGTCACTCAACCATTGTATGTAGTATGGATTGGGATGAGGTAAATAAGTCAAATTCAGCTTGGCACATAACTCCTTACTTGCAAGATTTCTGCAGCTACCTCCATCAATGATTACCTTGCAAGCTTTGTTAGGTCTAATGAGTGCTTTGGTTTGGAACAAGTTGCAGCACTAAGAATCAACAATAGGTTGCACACTAATTATACGTGGAGAGACCACTATGATAGGCTCATGCTCAGGGAAGGCATCCATATTGTCCTCGCTGCCATATCCATCGTCACCATGAGTATCAATATCATCTCCACTCTCATACTCTCCTTGTTCATTGACAAACATCACCTTGCGGTTTGGACAATCTTTCTTGTAGTGTCCTCTTCCTCCACAAGTATGGCACTCCACATCGCGAGTATGCGCGGTTGACATATTGGAACCCGAGATAGCAGCAGGAGTAGTCGGCTTCCGAGCATTGGAACCAAAAGAAGACGTGGGAGCAGGCTTGGTCGATGGTGAAGGGTGGCTAGCAGCCGTTGCAGGTGTCCTTGTAGGTGGTGGAGCTGTAGACCTGGCCGCAAAACGACTAGTAGAAGGAAACCTCGCACGTGACTTAGCTTCTTCAGCTAACTATGATTTAGCCTCTCTAGCATGGTGCAATAGTTCATTCATAGTCTCATACTTGTGATGGCGAACAATGCTCTTGATTGGTAGCTTCAAATTGTTGAGAAATCCCTGCATAGTCATCTCAAGGGATTCACGAACTCTAGCACGCTGCATAAGCATCTCCATCTCCATGTAGTACTCATCAACTGACATGGCTCCTTGCCTCAATTGTGTCAACTTGTCAAAAACTGTACGCAAGTAGTTGGTGGGTACAAAACGGTCCTTCATAATGCACTTCATCTCGCGCCAATCCATCACAGGAAGTTCATTGTCCTCCCTTCTATTCTGCACAGTAGCATCCCACCAGCTCAAAGTATATCCATCAAATTCTAACGCTACAAGCTTGACCTTCTTGTCTTCTGGATAGTCAAACAATCGCCAGAGCTTTTCAATCTTCAACTCCCATGTAAGGTAATCTTCAGGATCCGGTGAACCATCAAACTTGGGAATCGATAATTTTGGCTTGCCCAAACCATCATCAACAGCTTGGTTTGGAACACGTTGAGCACGTCCAAGAGGAGCAAAACCATGAGCATAAGCAGGTGCAGCAACAGGCATAGGCGCAAGGGGATTGGCACGTCCCATGCTAAGATGTGGTGCAGCACCAGCCACACTACCTTCATCCTCGTCATCAAAAACATCATCATGTGGGTGTTCCTACCTTTGCTGGATTGCTACTGTTAAGGCATCAATGGAATGCTGCAAAGTTGCGACATTGGTATTGAGTGTAGTCACTTGTGTTTGAATGTTAGTGACTGTACCAACATTCTGGTCCATGGCGACTTGCACGTCCTAGATATTCTTGTCAATGGCATTTGTTGTGTGAGTAAACACACGCGTAAAGTCAGATTTCAACGCCTCATATTCGCGCCAAGTAACAAGTTCCTCATCGAGTGTAGTCACTTGTGTTTGAATGTTAGTGACTGTACCAACATTCTGGTCCACGGCGACTTGCACGTCCTAGATATTCTTGTCAATGGCATCTGTTGTGTGAGTAAACACACGCGTAAAGTCAGATTTCAACGCCTCATATTCGCGCCAAGTAACAAGTTCCTCATCCTTCTTTTTCTACGACACAACACCATCATCACTAAAAGACATGATTAGTAGGTTAGTGCAAAAATCAAAATCTGTTTGGTGGCACACTCACAACTCACTCACAACTGACAAGAAAGCGGATCTTACCGTTCCAAAGTGAATAGAGATGCTTTACCAAAACGAAATCAAAGACTAATGCACTGATGTCATGAAGTGAATATCGAGGGTATAGAGAATGATCACAGGCACACAGGTTATTTAAGATGGAGTTGTAGGTATGGTATCCTAACTACACCGCAAACAAGTCCTCGTGCTGATCATATAAAAAACCCAAGAAACACACATGATGGACATAAACATGGCAAAGCAACTAATGAAAAGGAATATTGCAATGCACAAGAGAGACGCTAGTAAAAGCTCAAAGTAAACAGACACAAGATTGCTCAATATACAAGTGCTATGATCAACTAGGCCTCCAATAAATCACACTTTGATATCTCTTTTTGTCACGCTCGTAGCTCTTTTTTCTTCTTTTTTTTATACTAATTCTCTTTTCTTTTCTCCTTTTTTCGACTATATGACTCAATGCAAACGAGTGCAGCAACTTATAACAGAACTTGGCCAGATAGTCTGGTGGCAACACACTAGATACTCCGGTGGGGCCGGATAGTCCTGTGTGTGTCGGCAGGATTGTCTAGTTTTTGCCTGTCGAAAATTTCTACACTTCGAAATCCTAATGAGCAGCCTGTCGGAGCAAAGCAACTAGTCTCATGGGTATGTTCCTAGGCACGGATGGTGTAGATAGGCTATGTCTACGGTATGCAAACATAGGTACGCTATGTGGACTCGGAAAAACGATGAAAAACTTGCGGAAAACAAGATCAAACCCTAAACCTAGACACAAATGAAAACTAGACTCCTACGAGAAAAACCTGCAGATCGGATCGACGAGAAGATACAACCAGCAACTAAAACTCTGAAATGATGCAATCTAGTCTATGACAAATCTTTTTGTAAGGCTTTTTCTGGATAGGACGAAACAAAACTAATCTATGGATGGATTTGTGGATGCTCACCGAGTAAACGGGGAAATATGATACCAAGATGATATGGGGTGGCCCGATCTTCTCAGCAAGCACTTGTCGATGATGATAATGGTGCATAGATAAATAGCCTATATCTATGAACTCTCCCGCTTGAACCCTAATGCCAATGCAACAGCTCTCGAACCCTGTGGGATATTCACAACACCATGCTCTTGCGCATGCAACCGTCGACCATGAACGGTAGTTTGCAATCTACTAATTCCCAATGGAACAACAGATCACACTCAATTGCATTAGTATAATTCGATCACAAGGTAATTCTAGAGGTTCTCTAAAAGACACAACTCCAAAATAGTTTAAACATGGTCTAAAACCTAACTATGGGTCGTCCCAAGGCTTATAATGGCGGCTGGGGCGGCTAGAAACCGAAACTAAACACATACGACTCAGACTGATACAAACCAACTCGAACTAGATTCGGTCGACGGGCAGACACTCCGGTCGAGATTGTCCGGATAGTCCGATCAGGCCAGACACTCCGGGTGAAGTGTGCCGGATAGTCTGGTCTAGCCGGAAACTTCAAAGTTTTCGGGTGGTGTCCAGGTAGTGTCCGATCTGGCACACAGAATGTCCGCGCCAGTTCATCTCTCGGGCAGGCTGGACAGTCCGGGTGGACTCGGCCGGACACTCCGGTCGTGGCAGATTTTTTTGCCTCCATCTTGATGATCTTCTCTCGCGCCTTCCTCCCTCTCCTCCCTCACGCATCCTTGGGCGATCATCATGCTGGGCTTCTCTCGTAGCCATTCTCCTCCTCGCGCCATGCTTGTTTCTCGAACGAACCTGATCATACATAAATGCATAGACTTAGGTAGTATAAAGTTCTCATCAATTAAAGTACTAGATTCATTTAGGAGTGAATTCACCTATTGTCCGAGTAGTTTAGTACGAGCTCTTGTAATGCGTCCAATTCTAATCTCACTGGACTGATCCTTCCTTGCAATAGTTGGATCATATTTAGTAGTCATTGGGGTAGGTGTAATTGTAGGGATGTCCTCATCACTCTCTGCACTCCCTCTCTGCATGCGCCTGTTCCTCTCTCCTAGATCTCCCGAATGTTGTCCTCTTCTTGCTCTTTAGATGCTCTAACTGTTGCCGCCGAAGAGCACCATGTGAGGCTCCCTCCGATGTTGGACTCATCCTTTCCGCCCCTTGCCGGAGTCGTCTGATGCTCCATGCCAGCTTTGCTGCCTCTCCATTGCCGGTAGGGTCACTAGGTGAGCCCCTAAGCCCCGCCATTCCTCAGCTAGAGTTTCAACTCATCCCGTGTCGACAAGGGGAATACGACAACACAGCGTCGTCGATCCTCTTCTAATCAGACGGCCTACAACCACTGATACCTCTTTGCAGGTGCAGCCCCACTGACTGTTGGGCCTCGCGCCCTTATGTTGGGCTGGCCTAGTGATGGTGGGTCGCATTGCTCTAGATTCGACCCAGCACCCTTTCTCCTGCTATATTTCTTTTAATTCTATTTTTCTAGATCTGACAGAATACCCACTATATTTAAATCCATTTGAAAATGTAAAACTAGCTCAAATTACCAGGTATCAAATTTTCCCTGTGCTTAGTTGTTTTCCTCAACATACATAACTAGTTTTGCACCAAAATAACATCCAATTATTTTCTAGTAATAAAAATACAAAAATCTATCCAACTCACTAAATAATTCTTCTAGAACGTTTTGTGGATTCAAATAGGATGAAACAACCTTGTACTGGTAGGTATGCAAGATACCTATCATGTCACCTTGGTTCCTTGCTAAAATAATCTACAGATCTGTTGTAATAAAAATAACAAAATCTCCTAAATTCTGCCTCAAGGAAATTCTTTAGGTCAACTTGTACCAAATTTTGAGTTGATTCCAACTCTCAATGAAGTGGTAATGAAAGATCTATCAAAACCGAAGAGATCAAGATGTATTGAGTCTCGGCTGAACTTTTGTGAATTAAACTCCTTTGTTTAGTGTTGTCTTACCAAATAAATCCCATATGTAGATAGACAACTCCAAAATTTGTGAATCCAATTTCTATAGAAAGGCATTTTAGATGCACATCATGTGACTTTGGATTCATATCCATAGGACCTATAAAGTAAATCTAGTAAAAAGACAAGTTTCCAACATAACTGAATTTGGGATTTCTGCAAGGGCATTCTGTTAATTATTTTGGAGTGAAACCAACTAAAAAATCATAAACTCAACGATTTTCAAAAACCTCTTGGGACCAAATTATTTGAGCTACATATCATTTCTGGTGATTTATTCACCAAAACAAGGATTATTTCCACTAGAAAATCCATATCTACTTAAAGAAGAATGATGAAATGATGAAACCACTTTTGGTGGCCTTTTTATTTCAATACCCATCTGATGATATAATTTTTGTACAATGGTATCATATAGAACCAAGCCCTAGAGTCAAACCCCTTCATTAAGTGGTATTTGATAGTTAAATCATAAAAGAAGTTCCACAAATGCAGATAAAGTATTTCCAATTGCCATGAACTCAAGTATCAAAACCTACTGAAGTTAGTAATGTGTTGAGTGTTTGTATATTGTATTGTACTGGTGCTTGTTTACCTTGTGCTGGTTGTGGCCTTTATGTGTTTGCATGTATGATCCTTGTCGATGATAGATGCGATTAAATCGAAGTCCAGAAGAAGAAGATGTTGGTTGTTTTGGATTTCTAAGAAAAGGCCTAGGGAAATATTACCATATTGCTGTTCAGAGGCAAGTCACCTACTTTTTCATAAACCTTGTCCTGTTATTTCACTTATACATGTTTTATCTACCTTTTTATTCAAACTGCATTATTTTACTATATTGATGATCTATGTCTGGTAGTGGCTTGGCTCCTCCAACCCATTACCACCTTGTACTACTAACTACAACCCCCCTTGATGACACCTACTTGTCCCTAGTGTTGTAAGTGGTGTATAATACCATCCCCCTTTGGAGACCCCATTTTAGCCAAAGCAAAACTATAAGTTGGGAAGACCCTGAAAAAGTTTACAAAATGTTTTATGGTAAAACCTTGGTGAGGTATGACCTACCAAGAGAAGTTTGAGAAAGGAAAAAGGGTTTTGTTTTACAAAGGATGCTGGAGATGGAGAAGGAGAAAAAGGTTTATGAAAATGCACCCGTTTATTTGCAGCTTTAGCTATAATAACTAAACTGTGCAACCATATTACCCTAGAATGGGACGGGGCTGGAGTCGAAGTTTCTTTACGCTAGTATGGGATGCCTCGCATTTACGTATAAGGGATCTCATCTATCGAATGCCGGGCTTCCCTTAATTAGAAAGGTCCATCTATTGAGAGCAATGACCTGGAGGAGGTATGAACCATCCTTGTAGGCGGCCGGAAGATACTATGAGCCTCTCATTGAAAGTTCCCACTCTCAAGGAGTCGGATGTGCTCCGGTTGGTCTATGGATCCCAACGTCTTGGTGTTCAGTGGAACAACTCATAGGTTAGGGCCTATGCTAGAGTGGCATCCTGAGATCCTTGATCGGTTACTCGGTCCATGATCCGTGCGGGATCAAGGCAGGGTACCCAGATGGTGTGGGTAATGTGTACAACCTCTGCAGAGTGTAAATATATTCGAATAGTCATGTTTGTGGTTATGGATGGTTGGACAAACTACTGTAGAGCGGTGCTGGTTTTGATTTCTAAAAGGTATTTCAGAAAAGAAAGAGTTTTCTGAAAACAGGGTGGTCTAGGAGACCACAGAGGAAGTGAGGTGATCTTGGAGGATCACCGAAGATGGAAATCCCAGTCGAGTGAAGACCGGGAGATGATATTAGGTGACCCAATCCTAGTGTTCTCCAAAACTTTTTAAATGTTTTACAAAAGTTTTCAACTAAGATATAAACATGCTATATCTACAAGAGAAACTATTTTAGAAAAGAACCTCTCATGGAGTCGTCCTACTACCTCACCCATATTGCATATCCTTTATTGTTTTACTCTTAGGTGGCTTGAGAGTACATTCAAAGTACTCACTAGCATTGTCCCTAGATATTAACTTGGTCAGATTCAAGAAGTAGGGTGGAGAAAAAGGTGACTTTGATGACTATGTGAGCTAGGATGTTCTCCGAGTCAGCTACATGTAGGTTAAGGCATGGCTCGGGCTCGATGCTTTTATAAAATTCCACTAATGATAATCGATGTATCCATAATGGCAATTGAGGTATGACTTGTATTCGTTTAAGTAATAGATGTTCACTTTGATACTTGTCAGTTATGTTTCATGATAGACTGATCATGGGATTACTTAGCGTTACGAGACCAAATCTTTTCTCTTGCACGTAGATGTAGAGCGATCATATCATAAACCATTCTGCCTAATGACCTCGCCCCACGGGGCATAGTGAGAATTCTAGTGTAACATAGTTTTGCACTCATTTTCTGAAACATGATAAAATTAAGTGGTATTTATAGTTCTATATTTGATATGTTTGAACAGATATATTGGCTTAGTTAGATCTATAATCAACTTGTTCGCTAAAATATATTGAAAGCTTATGATCATCTCTATCCTCAACAGATGGAAATTTTTACTCAAGATATCACAAACTTGTAGTTGAAATTTTACATATTTACGCTAAGTCGATATAAATTCGTATAAGTTTGTGAAATTAGCTGGAAAGCTTAAAAATGATTAAAAAAATACCACTAAAACATGGTCCACAGTCCACTTTCTGTGAAATTTTTGGTTGTGCTATTCTAACCCAAGTTCTAAATACTTCCTTCAAAAACTATTTCCGTCACTTGGAAATTTGAAAAAGATTGTTTTGTTCATAAAAGTTGGAAAGTCCTATGGGCAACATTCTTTGCCATGCCACTATGTACCCATCAACGAAATATGGGATTATTATCATAACATAGATGTAGATATGGCCATGAACTTGGTCATTTGTATTGAAACCTAAGAATATTATTACATGGTAGGTCATACTCTGAAGCGAGATTTATCAAATATTTTCAAATTTCACTTTTAGCAATTTTCATGGAAACTAGTACACATAAAAAGACTCCATGTGTAAAAAGAATCGTTGAGTTTTTCAAAACGATGTCATATTTGATGACATGAAAATTAATAGCAAGAATTGGAATCATTGGAGCTCGGTGGTTTTTGATAGAGTAACTACTTTGAGTACCTAAATTTGTGCACACGAATTTAAGAACTAGCTATCAAGGACTTTCCATTAAAATTGGACCTACTTTTGGTAAATAGACATAAGGTTGTTTAAGCAGGAGAAATTAGCTAAAAAGCTTGAAAAACATAAACCTTATAAATTATCCATAAAACATGGCCCACCATGTGTGAAAATTATAGCGGTGGCATTCTCAGTCCCGTTCTTTGTACTTCCTTCAGAAAACAAACATTTATGCTACTTAGAAAATATAAAATGGTTGCTGGTTCACAAAAGTTGCAAACGGTTTACCATGCCATGATGCCCCCACCTACCAATATGGCAACACTATCATAATCTACTATGCATGTAGTTATAACCATGACTTTGGTTATTTGTCTTAAAACATAAGAATGACATACAGGTTAGGCCATACAATGAAGCGAGTTTTTAAATGTTTTCAAAATCGGTGTTCAACATTTTTCATGGAAATGACTATACGTAAGAGGACACCTTGCGCCATTTTTATTTTTTTCGTGTTTTTCTTTATTTATTTATTTCCATTTTTTAAAATGGTGTCAAATTTATTGACATGAAAATTCATAGCAAGAAGTTGAATCTTTGGAAACTCTTGATGGTTATAGATAGAGTGAGTATACTTTGGTACCTTAAACTGATTTATTGGAATTTTAGAAGAGAGCTATCACAGACTTGCAATTCAAATTTTACATACCTTTGGTAAAATCTACTATGTGCATAAAGTCGTTTAAGAGGCAAAATTAGTTTAAAATCCCAAAAATTCATGAAACACCCTCTATAATTACCATATTAGTCATAATTTATTATAACATGCCCATATTAGGTAGATGGGTGCATTTTTTTATGGAGGGGCATTGTTTTCAAAGGGAGCTTTGACATTTTAGAGCAAAGAAATATCATTTCCAATTTCAAAAATTCTAAAACAAGTACGAATAATATTGTTCAAAACGTCACCATATCAGATAGATAATTCCCAAGTTTTGTGAATTTTCAATATTTCCATCTTATATGGCTCATGAAATCATTTCAAAATAAAACTACGCGTTTATATGTAGTACAACTCATTTGATAAACGGAATATAGGAAAATAATTGTTAATTTGAGATATTTTGAAACAACGGCTCCAATATGATGTCCTTCGCGTGGAAAATACATAAGTCCCATTTCCTCCGCGAGGAACCTCGTTCTGTGCCTCAGGCGAGGCACGATGTGCAAGAGCCCTTGGAACCATTGTTTGTTCACATCATACGTCCAGCAGCAATCTAGATCCCAAACAAAAAGTGTAAATTTTATTTTGTACTTCCATTTAGATTGGTAGACCTATGATTTGCGTAAAAAGTTAACATATTTGCATGAAATGTTTTCCGAGAATTCAGGGGCGGAGCCAGGGGGAGAGCAGGGGCTAGACACCCCCAACCATTCGCCCCCCCTCAACGCATCAGGCCAGTAAAACTAGTAGCATATTTTATAATATACACTGATGGATATATATAATTGTTCGATTAGTCTTTAACTCCTAGGGCCTAGCTTAATTCAGTAGGAACAAACTTGTGAGCGTAAATCTTTGAAAACCCAACTAAACATATGACCATTTACCTCAAGTTTAGGTAATCGTGTTCTAGAAGTTGTATGGTCTTTTTGACCAACGATCCATCTAGCCATCATTTCATAATATATTTTGATCGAACTCAGCATTATGTTACTAATCTGTTGGCGCTCGCCATCCGCCATCACTGTCATGGTGCAATTCGCTCTGGCTCGTTGTTGGTCCTATCAATCACCCACCACGGTGTGGAGTTGTGCAATTGAGTCCAACGAACAAAAAATCCATGTAGGTATGAATCTTATTTCTAGATAAAGCACTTAGTTATAAAGCTACATCAACATACATAAGTTACCATTACATCTAGTTAGTACAATTTTATATGACAACTGCCAACTAATTTGAATATTGGTCTCTATATTTTCTTATGAGGCAATTGATTTTTAGGTTTCATAACCCACTAACTTGACTCCCCGCGTCTTATTCCTAAACCCCTCAAGTCTTAGTGATGTTCTTGAAGTTTTAGTATTAAATCTATCTTTATTTAACTGTTTTTAGCCTAACATAAACACCACTAACAAAAAAACATTATATAGACCTATGTTTTATCTTCCATGTAATGAATATTTTCTTCGCCCCTCTCAAGGTCAAATTCTGGCTCTGTCCCTGCGAGAATTGCTATGACCTTGGGACCATTATCGTGAACAAATACATGCCACAACAATTATGACACTACTAGTTGTGGCAAAACACATGCACAAATCACTCTATCGGGTCGTTCGCTTTCACCAAGCCGTAAAAAGTTCAACTTTGCACCAAAAACACATGCTAAAATGGCTCCCTCATCCAATATTCAAGCGGTGCGAAATTCTATATCACCCTTTGGTCTAGAAATAATGGGACGAAGGCAATTCTGAAAAGAATTTGTCTTGTAAATTCCTGCATGCGCACAAGTCAAAGTTTTAAATAGATAGTACCACCGTCGGCGCCCTTCGTATAGAAGATGCATCGAATCCCACATCATCACCTCACACAACCATGGCCATGACCCTTCGGTTCCATCGCGTCATCACAACCTCCCAATCGGTCATCGTAGTGACCAAAGACGTTTTACTAGATCCCTTGTTTAGCAAGCCAAGGTAGCTTCGCCAACGCCAAACTACATCTGATCAACTCCTTCATAGACGATGTCCATGGTGTTGGAACCACTTCAGTGACATCATGACCCACGACACTAGCGCCGCTTCGTTGGACCTTCTTCCCTAACTCCACGTCACTAGATATACTTCCCCGACTCCCTTGTCCACCTTGCTAGAGAGATGGTGTGATGAACTTGCCACTCAGCCCTGAATCACTAGGGCATAGCTAACCATAAGTCCGGCAAAAAGGTGACCTCCTGAAGCAGCTTGCGTAAATGAGGGCACAAAGGTTTCTGTATACTTCATATGCTCTTTGCACATCTAATGTTTGAAAGTACATCATTGCTTCTTTGCACTGCCTTCTCGCATTGTGTTGTTTATCTTGTACTCCATCCTTTCTTTCCGAGCCATCGTATGTCGATCATTATTCCATTAGATCTACCAACTACTTGCTACTACTGTAATATTTTCTCTTCTACACACACTTCCCTCTTAAATCTCATATGCCACTTTTGCTCACGCATGTGAGATGCCCTATCGCCTACTACTAAGAGCTCACAGTTGAGTAGGGAAGAAAGTTTCCTGGAGAATTCCAGTTATTCAGGCTTGCTCGGTGTGAAGAATTTTTTAGCTTACAAACCTACCCCTACCAAGAAAAAGAACAGGTTTCTGACACAGAATTTAGTCCTTGTGACAAATAGAACTCTCAGGGAGACTTGACTCATGAAGATGTCCTTGTCGAGGACCTCCCCTCTAGTCGGTCAAATTTTCCACCCCAAGGTGTTTTCTCTATCCACCCTCCAAGATATTTGTTCCATTTTCCATGTTTTGCAACTCAATACCACCAAATTTTGTGGAAGGCCATCTGCTGAGTTCATGCATCATATATGTTTAGCATGTCTTGCCTTATTGTTCATATATTCTGTTTGTGTCTCATTATATATAGGAATTTTATAGATTGAAGGATCATTTTTGTGTGTCAGACATCAGTTGATTCCCTTCCTTCCTCATGTAAGCCCCGTTCATATACCAACATGGAGACTAACTATGTTCCACAAGTCCCTGACCTAGAATTGGTTTGTGTTGATGAAAAAACTCTAGGGAGACCTGACTCAGGAAGATAACCCGATAGAAGACATCCCCACTAGTGGGCCCATTTGTCCAGCCCCAAGGTGCTTGCTTTATCTTGTCATTGAGATATTTGTTGTATATTCCATGTTTTTTAAATCAATCCCACCAAATGTTGTGCAATGACATCTACTTCGTTAGTATTATGAGAGTGATTTGATTTGAGTTTTGAAGTAACACATCCCCATAAGGAAGAGGCCTATGAAGTCACTCATGAGAGGTATGTCCTATGTCTCCCACTTTATAAGTTTGAAATGTTTATCCTAGTTAGTTGATTTGTTAAGATGCTATGCTAATGGGAGTAATTCAAAATAGTTAAAGTAAAGCTTTTTATTTGTATGAGTAATTAGTTGTGGAAGCTTTTTCTCTAGTTCTTGTAGTCAACCGAGTCTTTCCTCGGAAATAATATTCCCAAATAAGTACAGCAAGAAAACGTCTCCAAATTTTGACTTGTATGTTGAGTGATTGTCTTAAGAGTTTACCTTTGAAGATACTTAACCCCATAGATATATTGATAGACTTGATTGCACTCATGAAACGAGTTGTTTTATTGCAATGAAGTCTAGTGGTAATTGTGATTCATGCTAAAGCAAAACGATTGTGGATCAAAATATGATATAGTTTGAAGTTCATTTATATATTTTGGATGCACACCTTTTGATGCCAACAACTCCGCTGGCCTACAAACGGCCAATGGTACAACCCCTGATTTCAGCTATGAGTTGACAACATGGGTAGCACCTATTATCGTAATGGGCAAAAGTATTGGTACTCTTGAAGGTTCTGTAAACCGTTGCTAAATATATCACTCCATGATCATTGTTGGAAACTATCTTTGAAAAATAAAGATTCACACAAAATAGTCTTTGGCATGGTATCGTTACAACTTTATGAATTTTCTTGAAAGACAATAAATGGAACAATAGTGTTTGCTAGTATTGATTTATTGATGTGGGCGTCAATAAGATACTTCACTATTATGCTACTTAGGAATGATCTCTCATACTTAATTCTGATATTAGAAATATTCTAGTGTTCCTTGGAAAGCTGAGAGTTAACTAGATGGATTGGAATGATTGTTACACTTCTAGTTGTTTGTACTTATACCAAACTCTATTTCGATTGTTTTGAGTTAATAAAGCTTCTATAGTACTCTGGGAACTTCTCTGACTTCGATGAGCCTTTCAAATAGAAGAAGTGCTAGATGCATACAACTACCAACCGTAAGTGAATTCATCTTCTTGTTATTTCAGTCTAAATGTTGAGTTCTTTATGGTTTTTTTTTCTTTCTCGACCATGATCAAGGTTTGAGCTTGGGGGAAGTTGATGGCTGTGAAAATAGCCTTCTTTATCCATGTTTAAATCGCATTTTTAGTCAAACAATTCACCAAGAATCTCTATATCCTTGTTACTAATGACTAATTATTGTAAAGATGTGAAATCCTTGTTTTTATTTGTGTTATGCAGCAAATCATACTTTTAAGGAGAAATAAGGAACATTTAGTGAAGATTATGACTTTGCCGACTTAGCCAAGTTAACTAGGGTCGAAGAGGAGCCTCTAGAAGGTTTAACGACCTGCCGTATGTGCAACGCCCGTTCGTACGGTCAGCCCGTACCGTGTGGTAGCGACTCTGTTAGGTTAAACACAACAACTTTCATGAAGGTGCCTATATATTTTGAGACGCTAGGCAATGCGCATAGATCCACCATTCTCAGATTACATCACAACACCACCAAAGGAGATCCACCACCATAGTTCATCCTCTCCACCCTCCATCCACTCTATATCAATATCCATCATCTTGTACTTCAATCTAAGTATTTTGCACAATGTTTTCTCTCCTCCACTCCATAGCCATATCCATCCACTCCATAGCCATATCCATCAGCTTGTACTTGAATTGGGACCATTGTAAGAATATTTTATTTCAATCTAAGTATTTTGCACAATGTTTTCTATCCTTGATCTTATTGTTATGAGTGAGTAGTCCTCTCGGGCTGTAGGTTAGGGTGAATCCTCATAGCTATTATGTGCATCTAATACATGGGAGTATTGTGTGGTGATTGAATTGATATTTGTATCTTTGTCTCTTATCTTGATACATGGACTTGTAGGTGCCCAAGATCCCGAGGATTGGTAAATATTCAAGTTGACATGAATGGTGAACGACAAATTCATGTGAACCTAATGACAGCAAGAGGAGTACGTTCTTAATTTAGGGATCCACTTGGTAGTAATAACATCACTTCTTAATGCTTTGATCTGTATTTTACTTAATAATTGTTATAGCCCGTTGCTTCATGGTATAACAGTTGGATCAAAAGACTATTGCTCTGCATGTGGCTCATAGGGGCTTTAGTATATTTGGATGTGTTTCCCACAACCTTATCTTTGTTAAATCACATGACATGAACGTGTGTATTATTATCTTTATCCCGTATGATGTGCAGCTGCAGGTGAATCTTCAACCCTGGCCTATTTCCATCCATTGCAACAACCAACAATTCAAAGTAAACTAGAAAGGTCCAGTAAACTTAAGGTAACGAACAAACAAGTCTAGTAGACTTCCCTCATTTATTTTCTATTTAGTATTGTTTCACAGGGTTCGATTAAACCTAGGTCTACTAGGGAAAAATCTACTATACTACATCCGTAAATCCAGATCTAAGGTATCACCTACCTCATTTGAATCCAAGAACCCAATTTTCTAGGGAATTTTTTCACGGATGAGGCTGACTCTCGGACTTGAATTCCTGAATAGAGGGAGTACCTTTATTTTTCTACTATTATTTGGATGCTACCCAAATTGAAAATTCCAGGTCAGCAGGAAAATTTATGGCTTATCCTGTTTGAATCGGAGTTATCCAACTTTCTATGAAAATATATGGTCATGGTTTATTAGTTGATGTGTCTCTTAGCCTTGAATTCCTGAATAGAGGGAGTATCATTCCTATTTTATCATTACTACTTGGACACTAGCCAAATTCAAAATCTCCAATGAGAGGAGAAACTTAGCGCCTACCCCGTTTGAATCTAAGATCCCAATTTTCAGGGAAGATTTGGTCGCGGATGAAGTTAACTCTCGGCCTTGAATTCCCGAACTTACTTTTTCCATAGAAAAATTCAAAATTTCAGGTTAGCGGCAAAATTCACCGCCTACCCCTTTTGAATCAGAGGTATCCAATTTTCAGTGCAAATATATGATCATGGATGATCAATTGATGTGACTCTTGACCTTGAATTCTTGAACAGAGGTACTGGTATGGTCTACTACCTTTTCTATTAGTATTACTTGGCCAAGAGCCTAATTCAAAATCTCAGTCGAGCGGTAAAATATCCCACAGACCCTAAAACATTTCACACCCTCCTTGTCAAACACTATGAAATTCCCTTTGACCCATTGTTCATATGACCAATGGCCATGGTGAATACGGTAACTTGGGGGTGTAATCATAATTATTTTTTTTCTCATCACCTCTATAGTCCTGATTTGTGCACTTTATATCACTAGCCCTCCAAAATACCAAGATCCTCTATCATGCTCTCACCTCCATGACCACCGCACACACCGACTGGAACCTCCTGTCGCACTTCCATGGCTAGCCTGTTCACCCCACCTATATACTAGAGTTGCTTCACTCATGCCCACCTCACAAAATCTAGTTCATAGGGTCCCTCTGCCACCGCACATTTCCTCCTTTGCTCGCACTCTCATCCACCACGCTGAAGGAATCATCAACCGCCCAAAATCTACTTCCCCGCCGCTGATAGCTGACAAAACCATACCGGAGCCACTTCACTGATGTCTGCTGCACTAGATCTAGTTCACCTAGTTCAAAGTCCACCGCACCAGACCATCTTCAGCGCCATCACCATGCACTGCACTAGATCTTCCTCATCTATTCTCTTTCCCATTGTGCTAAAGCTGTATTGACCGTCCAATATATGCTTGCCTAACGCTAACATATACCGCAACCGCGGCACTCTCAGTGACATGGCATAGACCCGGATGATGCCTAGACGCCACCCTAACCCAGGTAACCAAACCGACATGACCATTTTGTTTTTTCAGTAATATAGCAGGTTCAAGCCTATCGTAGTGAACTGCATTTCGATATTCGTGCCACCCCGGGAAAACCACTACTAGAAAATCATGTATTATTTTTGTTTTATGCATCATCATGTCATCATCAAGCATATTTTGGTCCTAAAAATATTTTACTAAAACCCTATTTTGGTTTGCTACATTATCTCTCCTTTTATTCGAATATAAAACCCTAGTTGTCCATCTACAATATTTTCCTAAAAACTATTTTAAAAGGGTTTCAACACAAAACAAAACAAAGTATAAAAGTTTTTATAAATAAATAAAGCCTAGACCTAAACAGGCCAGGCCCCGCTGGCTAGACCTACCTAACCCTAGACCTGCATTCTACCCCGCTAGACTCCACACTCAAGCACACGACACCAGACGCACTAATCACGCATGCTACACATGGGCACGCACGTGGACGCAACGCACACACTTGGTCACATAACACACACACAACACACCTTGACCGCCAAACACAAAGGTCACAAACCGACCGAACCACCTAGCCCAACACGACACACACATGCCTGGGCACACATACACGCACACACACCACACTCGTGACACACACAAGGACCCGTTCCCCACCTACCTCGATCAAACCCCCTCTCCCCATCGCCTCCTTCCCCACTAACCTCGCCTCCACCAGCGTGAGCCCCTGCCCACTCAAATCCATGGCGTCGCCGCCTCCCGCATCCATCATCACCGCCCCCTTCCTCAAGAACCGCCACCACCTGTGCCCCTCTACACCACCATAAACATCCTCCACCTCGACGGCCTTCCCTGCAGCGCCACCAGACCTCACTACAACCTGACGCCTAGCGCCTATCCCCGTGTGACTCCCTGTCACCATGGCGTCGCCTACCTCGTCCTCCTCTCTGAGCGTGCTCCTTTGCCCGTCTCCCCCGACACGGTCACTTCCTCCTCACCTCGAGCTCCTGCATCTCCCTGCACTGATATGCCCTACGTGCACTTCTCTACTCTTCGGTCCCTACAAGCACCGTCTTCCCTCTTTCCTCCCCCTCTTCTCTACCCGCGTGTGCAACCTCTTCTCTCGTTGCGGCTCCGCCGCCGTCCCCGCATGAAGAGCAGAGTCCGCCATGAGGGCCTCCAGCCGCGCTGTCTTCTCTGTTGCCTCGTCCTCCACAACGTGCTCACCCTCACCCTGCACAATAGCATCTCATCTTCCCACCTTTCAAAATCATCGGTACCATCCCGTCAATCTCGTCGTCCTCCTATCGGTGTTTCATCTGAAGGGCACACCATTGTGCCAATGCCTTGTCCTGTGGTGGGTTGTACCACTTTGATTATGCCAAATTCTGTTTTATCCTCTTGCTGGATGTGTGTGTGCGCACTTCCCGCCGCAAGTCTATGCCAAGATCTTCTGAAGGCTATCACTAGATGGTGAGGCTTAAAACCCGCACTATAATTGATGGTCAAACTAACCCGATGAACCACCAACATCATTCCAATTTCCGACACTGACAAGAGTTGGAACACGGAGGTCGTCAACATGGAACATCAAGACCTACTTCATGGGACCCCAATGATGTGGCCCGTCCTACGGACGCTCCTACATCTACACCACCGAGTCCCCCAAGTGGACCCATGACTCGTGCTCGAGCCAAACTCCTACAAGCTAAGGTTAACTCGCTCCTCGCCTCGTGCCAAGTTGATACATCCTTGGATGGTGTGCTACTTCATTTAACTACTCTATGCATCATCAGGTACGAAGCACCAACACATCACCAAGCAGCCCAGGATGGAGAACAAGGAGCAGATCGTGAAGCAGAAGACGCTGGAGCTGCTCAGATCGGAGTCTCCGGTCTGCGCACAACGGAGTCTCCGGACCACCAAAGTCTCCGGCCTAAAGACACCGGAGTCTCCGGCCCCACCTCCGGTCTGGCCCCTGCACCGGACCCTGGGACAATCTAAAGGCCCCTCCAGAGGATGGTCCGGAGACCGACCGGAATCTCTGGTCCAGACCAGAGTCTCCGGTCCACGACACTGGAGTCTTCGGTCCGACCGTTGCCAGGTATGAAAAGGCCTTTGGGCATGCGGCCCAGTACCCCTTAGTCCGTCCAGAACTTGTCTTTTATTCCTAAAGTACCCCTGTTTAAGTGGCTGGCCTATATATAGTCCACCACCTCCATTGTAAACCCGAGGCATGATATTGGAATTAGTGAAAACCCCTTTGTGGATCTATCTAATTCTTGCCTCATGCTCCTTGACCAAGGAGCACCAATATCCCCAAACCTCGTTGGAGTTTGCATCGTGCCTCCGTGTTGTATAAGGCCTTGGCATCGGTGTCCCTTTTCCAAGACGTCAAAATCTCACCAAGTCTCCCATCTCGCCGTGCCGGTTCGAGAGAGAGTCCTCCGCCCGGCGCTGATCCTAGGGATTGCGCCAGACCGGTCACCGCCGGCGTGAGCTATTGGTGTGTATCGTGGTTTTGTGTGTGTGTTCTTCGCGTTCTTCGTGCGTGCGTTTGTCGTGCTCATCCTCCCCTCCTCTCCCTGCACTCCATCCTTCGACTTGAAAGGGAATCGTGAAAGATCGGGCCATCCTAGAGGTTTTCCCTCAACATATTGGTATCAAGAGCTTCGTTGCACACGATTTCCCCGACAAATTTTTCTTCTATCCACCAAAAATTCGAAAATCCCCAAAAAATAGCCCATATTTGTCTTTGGATCGATCTCTTGATTTGGAGTGTTATTTGTGGTTTTGATCCGACCAAACCTTGTCTCAGGTATTGGTCCAGCTTTATCCTGCATTTTCCCAGCCCAATTTGGCCAATTTTTCGCGGATTTGAGGACCCAAGGCGTGGATTTCCGCTTAAGAACACGAGCAGTTCACGATCTAACTCCATACCGGAGTCTCCGGCCTGCACACCGGAGTCTCCGGCCTACACCAGAGTCTCCGGCCTACACCGGAGTCTCCGGCCTACCCACACCGGAGTCTCCGGCCTAGACAGGAGTTTTCGGCCTGAAACCCCGGACTCTCCGGCCTGCACACCGGAGTCTCCGGCCTACCCACACCGGAGTCTCCGGCCTAGACAGGAGTTTCCGGCCTGAAACCCCGGAGTCTCCGGCCTGACGCCCTGTTTTGACAGTTTTGCCTCTAATCTTGCATTGGCTAATTTCCCCTTGTTTGTTTGTGCCCGTGTGCGTGTCGTCAACTAACAACAAGCTTCCACATTGACAACCCCCGCGCTCATCGACACCACGGCCCACGAACATCATCCTGCACCACCGACGCCAAGTTCATCATCAACGAAGGTATAACTTGCTTCACCTTGTTAACCCCTATCTTCCTTTGTGTGTACCTATCCTATGAGAGTGGCTCATCTTGTGTATGCTTGAGCATTGAGCACTTGTCCTTGGATAGTGAGTGTGCAAGAGCAATATCAAGTGTGACTAGGTAGCATCAAGGGAGAGCAAAAAAAATACAAAGAAAAAGCAAAAGAAAAATAGTCTCCCATTGCCAAAGAGAGTCTCAAAGCTTGTAAGCAAGAGAGAAAGAAGAGCGCCTAAGGCAAGGGCACAAATCCATTGCTCATTTTCCCTCTTTGCAAACGAGCCATGGTCTCTCCTTGCATTGGCACGGCAATGAGCTTAGTCTTTGTTAGGACATTTTGTTTGCTCATTTTCATAGTCGTGTCAATCCTAACTTTCTCCACGCGTGTGTATATAGTCGTAGGTTCCCGTCACTCTTTTGAGTTGTTGACCTTCGCCTTTGACTTGAGTTTTGTTGGATTTTACCCACTTTTGACTATCCCTTTTCTTTTGGTTGGTTCTTTGGCATTCCACAATCCTAACCTACCACCAACAAGCTTTTGAGAGTTAGTTCTTTCTTTAGTGTGAGTTTTCTTTGCATTTCCACTTTACACGCTTATAGCTCTCACTTGTTGATGCGGCCCGTCCTACGGACGCTCCTACATCTACACGAACAAGTCCCCCAAGTGGACCCATGACTCGTGCCCGAGCTAAACTCCTAGAAGCTAAGGTGAACTCGCTCCTCTCCTCGTGCCAATTTGATACCTCCTTGGATGGTATGCTACTTTAGGCAACTACCCTATGCATCATCAGGTACGAAGCTTCGACACACCACCAAGCACCCAAGGATGGAGAACAAGGAGAAGAGCATGAAGCAGGAGCCGCTGGAGCTGCTTAGACCAGAGTCTCCGGTCTACGCACACCAGAGTCTCCGGTTCACCAGAGTCTCTAGCCTGAAGACACCGGAGTCTCCAGCCCCACCTCCGGTCTGCCCCCAGAACCGGGCCCTAGGACAATCTGATGGCCCCTCCGGAGGCCAGTCCGGAGACTGATCGGAGTCTCCGGCCCAGACCGGAGTCTCTGGTCCACTACACCGGAGTCTCCGGTCCGACCGTCGCCAGGCATGAAAAGGCCTTTGGGCCTGCGGCCCATGTAACCCTTAGTCCGTCCAGAACTTGTCTTTTATTCCTAAAGTACCCCTGTTTAAGTGGCTGGCCTATATATAGTCCCCCACCTCCATTGTAAACCCTAGGCATGATATTGGAATTAGTGCAAACCCCTTTCTGGATCTATCTAATTCTTGCCTCATGCTCCTTGACTAAGGAGCACCAATATCCCCAAACCTCGTTGCAGTTTGCATCGTGCCTCCGTGTTGTACAAGGCCTAGGCATATTTGTCCCTTTGCCTAGACATCAAGATCTCACTGAGTCCCCCATCTCGCCGTGCCGGTTCGAGAGAGAGAGTCCTCCGCCCGACGTCGATCCTAGGGATTGCGCCGGACCGGTCACCGCCGGCGTGAGCTATTGGTGTGTATCGTGGTTTTTTGTGTGTGTGTTCTTCGTGTTCTTCGTGCGTGCGTTCGTCGTGTTCATCCTCCCCTCCTCTCCCACCATTCCATACTCGATTTGAAAGGGAATCGTGAAAGATTGGGCCACCCTAGAGGTTTGCCCTCAACATATTGGTATCAAGAGCTTCGTTGCTCACGATTTCCCCCACAAATTTTTCTTCTACCCACCAAAAATTTGAAAATCCCCAAAAAATAGACCATATTTGCCTTTGGATCGATCTCTTGATTTGGAGTGTTATTTGTAGTTTTGATCCGACCAAACCTTGTCTCAGGTATTGGTCCAGCTTTATCCTGCGTTTTCCCAGACCAATTTGGCCAATTTTTCACGGATTTGAGGACCCAAGGCGTGGATTTTTGCTCAAGAACACAAGCATTTCGCGATCTGACTCCAGACCAGAGTCTCCGGCCTGCACACCGGAGTCTCTGGCCTACACCAGAGTCTCCGGCCTACCCACACCGGTGTCTCCGGCCTGGACCGGAGTTTCTGGCCTAAAACCCCGGAGTCTCCGGCCTGACGCCTGATTTTGACAGTTTTGCCTCTAATCTTGCATTGGCTAATTTCCTCTTGTTTGTTTGTGCCCGTGTGCGTGTCGTCAACTAACAACAAGCTTCCGCATCGACAACCCCCACGCTCATCGACAGCACGGCCAACGAACATCATCCCGCACCACCGACGCCAAGTTCATCATCACCAACGAAGGTATAACTTGCGTCACCTTGTTAGCCCCTATCTTCCTTTGTGTGTACCTATCCTATTAGAGTGGCTCATCTTGTGTTTGATTGAGCATTGTGCATTTGTCCTTGGATAGTGAGAGTGCAAGAGCAATATCAAGTGTGACTAGGTAGCACCACGGGAGAGCAAAAAAAAACAAAAGAAAGAAAAAGATACAAAGAAAAAGCAAAAGAAAAATAGTCTCCCCTTGCAAAAGAGAGTCTCAAAGCTTGTAAGCAAGAGAGAAAGAAGAGCGCCCAAGGCAAGTGCACAAATCCATTGCTCACTTTTCTTCTTTGCAAACGAGCCACGGTCTCTCCTTGCATTGGCACGACAACGAGCTTAGTCTTCGTTCGGACATTTTGTTTGCTTATTTTCATAGTCGTGTCAATCCCAACTTTCTCCATGTGTGTGTACATAGTCGTAGGTTCCCATCACCCTTTTGAGTTGTTGACCTTCCCCTTTGACTTGAGTTTTGTTGGATTTTACCCACTTTTGACTATCCCTTTTCTTTTGGTTGGTTCTTTGGCATTCCACAATCCTAACCTACCACCAACGAGCTTTTGAGAGTTAGTTATTTCTTTAGTGTGAGTTTTATTTGCATTTCCACTTTGCACGCTTATAGCTCTCACCTGTGGTTTCTAGTTTGGTGCAATCCCTAAGGTGAGGTACAAGGCTAACACCACCATATTACACTTCCATATACAATACTTGTGTGTCTTTCATGATGGATAGGCACGGTGAGCCGAGCCAACCACCTCTCCAAGAAGAAGATCAAGGACCGTACATGATGCACGCAAGTCACTTCATCGTTCGACAAGAGTTCCGTGAATGTTGCCAAGCCCTTGAGACGTGATAAGATGAACAATTTGGCGAGACGCAAGCCGAGTTCAAGAACATCGACAACCGCTTCGATGGCCTCGAAAGGCAAATGCAAGCAATGCATCACAACTTCGACCACCAAAATGAGTCGCTTCAACGCTCTTTCGCCAAAACAAACGACAATCTTCGACGCCTCATTGATGGAATGGCAAGACCATGTTCACGTGCTTCAAGCTCTTCAAGTTCTTCGCGTCGTCATGCACCTCCGCAACAAGATCTACCTCCAAGTGCTCCAAGACGTAATAGCACCCCCGTGGTTGAAGATGGAACCTCTTCGAACTATGTACCTTCACCACGGCACGCCGCAACATCAAGCTATGATGGTGACCTCTCTTCAAGGCCACGAGCAAGGCAAGCAGCACACCGTCATCACGCAAGGGCACTAGTGATCCAACAAGAGCAACCACAAGAGGAACTGCAAGCGCAACCGCAAGTGTAACCGCAAGTCTACCACCATCGACCGCGACACATACTGGACACAACAAGTGATGACTCCAATTTGGAGAATCAATCTCGCCATTGACGTGAAGCTCTCCAAGATCCTCCTCCTCGTCATCAACGTCATGAATGTCAACAACGACACCATGGTCATCCCGAGGCGCCTCCTCCACATCAACAAAACTTGGAGCGTCAAGTGATACACGTTGAGCGATGCCCACCACGTTAAGAGACTCATGACCATGTTCTTCGCCGTGAGGCCAATGTGCCTAACCAAAATCACCAACTGAGGAACGAGCCTCCTCTTCATCATCAACCGCGGCAAGAGGCTCCACACCCTCGCCACCATGAGGCCCAAGCGCCTCAACAAGGTCAACAACCGCGCCAAGAGCAAGAGCAAGCTCCTCAACAACAATATCAAGAGCAAGCTCCGCAACAAGGATGCGAGAACCAAGTTCCACCTTCCCAACTACAAGATCATCAACAAGGTCACCAAGCTCGTGCAATGACCGCAACGATGAAGAAACTTTTGGCAAGCTCAAGTTCACAATGCCCAAGTTCACCGGATCCAATGACCCCGAAGAATACCTCTCGTGGGTACTCAAAGTCATCAAGATCTTTCGCATGCACAACTATAGCAACGAGAAGATGGTCGCCATGGCTTCGCTTGAGTTTGATGATTACGCCAACCTTTGGTGGGAACAAGTTCAAGTTGCTCGTGATGCAAGACAAGAGCCGCCAATCACAACTTGGCATGACATGAAGGCTCATATGAGATCCCGCTTTGTCCCTGCGCACTACACGCGTGACCTCTTCAAAACCTTCAAGCGCTTCGTCAAGGGATAAAGACCGTGGAAGAGTACTTCAAGGAAATGGAACTCAACTTGATTCGCGCCAAAATTGATGAACACATGGAGCAAACAATGGCACGTTTCCTTATTGGATTGAATCACCCAATCAAGAGCATCGTCGAGTTCCAAACATACAACACCATGGTTGAGCTTGTGCACATCGCAACAAAGGCTGAACGTCAAGTGCAAGAGGATATCAAGTACAACAAGCCCAAGACGTACTTCACCTACAAGCAAGCTTCAACCGCTACACCAACAACTTTCAATGGAAGCTCATCAAGTACCTCCAAGTCTTCCTTCAAGCCCACACTTCCTCAAGGAAAACTGGCCCCAAGTGGCAAGCAAGCAAAGGGTGATACACCTTTCAACGGTGAATGCTACACGTGTGGAGGTAAAGGACACAAGTCATCCGAATGTGTAAACAAGAAAGTCTTGTTCATCCATGACAATGGTGACGGAGAGTACTTGAGTGAAGATGAGTTTGATGCCCGTTTCAAGGAAGCAATGGCAAGGCAACGAGTGGAAGATGATCAAGAACTCCTCATGTGTGAACATGACGCAAGCCCATCGCTTGTAGTCACAAGGATCTTGACCACTCAAGCACAAGAGCATGAAGACCAACGCTCCAATATCTTCCAAACACGAGCCGGCATCAATGGAAAATCTATCAAGGTGATCATTGACGGAGGGAGTTTCCACAACCTTGCTAACACCGAGTTGTGTGAGAAGCTCAACCTCACCCTCCATCCACACAAGCACCCCTACCATGTGCAATGGCTAAGTGACCAAGGGTCCGTGAAGATCAAGCATACCGTATCGGTCTCCTTCGCCATTGGTCCTTACAAAGATACGGTGGAGTGTGATGTGGTTTGTTGAGGGCAAATATCTAGGGTGGCCCGATTTTTCATGATTCCATTTCAAATCGACGGTGGAGTGCGGGGGAAGGAGGGAAGGATGAACACGACGAACACACACATGAAGAACGCGATGAACGCACACATGCAAAACCACGATAAACACGATGAACGCGGTGACCGGTCCGGCGCAATCCCTAGGATCGGTGTCGGGCGGAGGACTCTCTCTCGAACCGGCACAGCGAGATGGGAGACTCAGTGAGATCTTGATGTCTAGGCAGAGGGACACCGATGCCTAGGCCTTGTACAACGTGGAGGCACAATGCAAACTCCAACGAGGTTTGGGGATATTGGTGCTCCTTAGTCAAGGAGCATGAGGCAAGAATTAGATAGATCCACAAAGGGGTTTCCACTAATTCCAATATCAAGCCTAGGGTTTACAATGGAGGTGGGGGTCTATATATAGGCCATCCACAAGTTCAGGGGTAATTCAGGCATTAAAGTAGAGTTCTGGGCGAAGTAGAGGGGTACATGGGCCATAGGGCCCAGCTAGGCTCGCAGGCCAATCGCTTGGGCCGGACAGTCCGGGCCGGCACGGCCTGACAGTCCGGGGTGGCCGGACACTCCGGGTGGTGGCCGGGGAGTGTCCGATTTGAACTTCTGAATGTCCATGCCAGTTTTGGGCTCGGGCAGGCCGGACACTCCGGTCGAGTCGCGCCGGACACTCCGGTCGGGCCGGCACTCCGGTTGGATCCGGGCGGACACTCCGGCTCAGGTAGCTTCAGCTCAGGTGCAGCTTCAGGGCTCGTGGGTCGACGCGGCGGGGGCTCGTACCTGATGATGCACAAAGTAGTGGTATGAAGTAGCACGCCATCCAAGGAGGTATCAAATTGGCACGAAGAGAGGAGCGAGTTCACCTTAGCTTGGAGGAGTTTGGCTCGGGCACGAGTCATGTCTCCACTTGGGGGACTTGTTGGTGTAGATGTAGAAGCGTCCGTAGGACGGGCTGCATCAGCTCCCCCCCTTGGGAAAGAGTCGTCCTCGACTCTTCATGTATATCATCTTGAACATCTCCATGGTAGGGTGAGAGATCCTTGACATTGAATGTATTGCTTGCAAGGTACTTGGAGGTCGGAATGTCGGTGATGTAGGCGTTGTTGTTGATTCGTTTGAGGACCTTGAAGGGACGATCTCCTCTTGGCTTGAGCTTGGAGTCACGTTCCTTGGGGAAGCGGTCCTTGCTTAGATGTATCCACACAAGGTCACCTTCTTGAAATATCATCTCCTTCTTGTCCTTGTTTAACCTTGAAGCTTGGCGAAGTACTTGTTGTTCGATAGTAGCTCTTGTTTCTTCGTGAAGTTCCTTCATAGCTTGTGCGTGCTTCTCGACGTCCATGTTTGTGCGCTCATGGAGAGGTAGTGGTAGGATGTCGAGAGCGGCGAGGGGCTCGAAACCATAGACGATCATGGACGGACTCATCTTGTTTATTGAGTGCTTGGCTCGATTGAAGGCGAACTCGGCGTGTGTAATGCATTCCTCCCAATCCTTCAGGTTCTTCTTGATCAACACACGAAGGAGAGTTCCGAGGCTTCGGTTGACAACTTCGGTTTGTCCATCAGTTTGAGGATGTGATGCGGATGAGAAGAGGAGCTTTACGCCGAGCTTAGCCATGAGGGTCTTCCACAAGTAACTCATGAATTTGACGTCGCGGTTGGAGACGATTGTCCTTGGCACACCGTGAAGACGGACGATTTCCCTGAAAAACAGATTTGCAACATGTGAAGCATCGTCGGTCTTATGGCACGGTATGAAGTGTGCCATTTTGGAAAAACGATCCACAACAACAAATATAGAATCATGACCATGCTTAGATCTAGGCAATCCTAACACAAAATCCATGCTAATGTCGGACCAAGGTGTATGAGAAATAGGCAATGGCATATAAAGACCATAGGGATTAGCTTGCGACTTAGCTTGAACACATGTCGTGCATCGTTGAACGTAGCGCTCCACGTCACGCTTCATCTTGGGCCAAAAGTAGTGATTGGAGAGGATGTCCACTGTCTTGTCGCGACCAAAGTGACCCATAAGGCCTCCACCATGAGATTCTTGGAGAAGCAAAAGTTGAAGCGACGACTTCGGAATACATAGCTTGTTTTGTTTAAAAATAGATCCCTTATGCAAATAGAAATCATCTACTCCCTTGTCATTGGAGCACTTTGTGAAAATTGGTTCAAAGAACGGGTCGAAAGCATACACAGATTTTATTTCCTCAAGACCCAACACGTTGATTTCAAGTCTCGTAAGAAGGCTTGTATGTTTGCGAGACAATGCGTCCGCAACTACATTATCTTTGCCCTTCTTATACTTGACAATGTACGGAAAAGACTCCATGAACTCAACCCACTTAGCATGTCTCTTGCTCAAGTTAGCTTGGCCTTTGAGATATTTCAACGACTCGTGGTCGGAATGTATGATAAATTCCTTAGGCCAAAGGTAGTGTTGCCAAACTTGAAGGACACGAACTAAGGCAAAAAGCTCTTTGTCATAAATCGGATAGTTAAGGTGAGCACCATCAAGTTTTTCGCTATGGTAGGCTATATGATGTCCGTTTTGCATAAGGACTCCTCCAATGCCAATACCATTAGCATCACACTCTATCTCAAAAGTTTTTGTGAAATCCGGTAAAGCAAGAAGAGGTGCTTCGGTGAGCCTCTTTTTAAGTTCATCAAAAGCTTTTTGTTGTGCTTTGCCCCACACGAAGGTGACATTCTTTTTGGTCAAATCATTAAGGGGACAAGCAATGGTTGAAAAGTCTTTCACAAAGCAACGATAGAAACCGGCCAACCCATGAAAACTTCGGAGTTCACTCACATTTGTTGGTATGGGCCAATCTCGTATGTCCTTTACCTTGGAAACATCAACTTCAATTCCCTTCGAAGAAACGACAAATCCAAGAAAAATCAACTTGTCTTTAGCAAAAGTGCACTTGGGAAGATTAGCATAAAGCTTTTCATGTCGAAGGATTTGCAAAACTTCCTTGACATGTGTTATATGGTCCTCAAGTGATTTGCTATAAACAAGAATATCATCGAAATAGAAAACAACACTTTTTCCAATGAGAGAACGCAAGATGTGATTCATAAGGCGCATGAAGGTGGATGGGGCATTTGATAAACCAAAGGGCATAACCAACCATTCATAGAGACCAAGTTTGGTCTTGAAGGCGGTTTTCCACTCATCACCTTCAGCCATGCGTATTTGATGGTAACCACTACGAAGATCAATTTTCGAAAAAATAGTGGCTCCACACAACTCATCAAGCATGTCATTGAGACGTGGTATGGGATGTTGATAATGCACGGTGATAGCATTGATTGGACGGCAGTCCATGCATAACTGTAACGTATCATCCGTCTTTGGAACAAGAATCACGGGTACGACACTTGGACTAGTGCTAACTTGGATCAAACCTTTGGAGACGAGTTGGTTGATTTGACGTTCAATATCCTTTGTCTCCTCCGGGTTCGTGCGGTAAGCGGCGCGGTTTGGAAGTGGTGCACCGGGGATGAGGTCAATGCGATGTTCGATGCCGCGAAGAGGAGGTAGTCCATGTGGAAGCTCTTCGGGGAACACATCCTTGAATTCCTGCAAAACACTCATCAAATATGGAGGAACATTGGTTAATTCGTTAGTTCCTTGCGCTAGTCCTTTCAAAGGAGGACATAGTGCAAGATGGATGGGTTGTTCCGAACATCTCTCATCTCACTTTTGGTGGCAAGGAGAACACTCTTAGTTTTTCCACTTGAATTTGGCTTGTGGCTCTCACTCACTATGAGGTGGTTCTCTCTCTCACCACTCTTCTCACAAGTAGGTGTTGTGCTTTGCGCCCTTGTTAAAGCCTTTGCATTGTCCGCAATTATTTGGCTAGGAGTCATCGGTTGCAAAACACATGTTTTGTTGAGCCATTTGAAGGTGTATATGTTGGTGCGACCGTCATGTTGAGCAGCCTTGTCAAATTGCCACGGTCGACCAAGAAGCATGTGGCAAACTGTCATAGGAACCACATCACACTCCACCGTATCTTTGTAAGGACCAATGGCGAAGGAGATCGATACGGTATGCTTGATCTTCACGGACCCTTGGTCACTTAGCCATTGCACGTGGTAGGGGTGCTTGTGTGGATGGAGGGTGAGGTTGAGCTTCTCACACAACTCGGTGCTAGCAAGGTTGTGACAACTCCCTCCGTCAATGATAACCTTGATAGATTTGCCATTGATGCCGCGTGTTTGGAAGATATTGGAGTGTTGGTCTTCATGCTCTTGTGCTTGAGTGGTCAAGATCGTTGTGACTACAAGCGATGGACTTGCATCATGTTCACACATGAGGAGTTCTTGATCATCTTCCACTCGTTGCCTTGCCATTGCTTCCTTGACACGGGCATCAAACTCATCTTCACTCAAGTACTCTTCATCACCATTGTCATGAATGAACAAGACTTTCTTGTTTCCACATTCGGACGACTTGTGTCCTTTACCTCCACACTTGTAGCATTCACCGTTGAAAGGTGTATCACTCTTTGTTTGCTTGCCACTTGGGGGCAGTTTTCCTTGAGGAAGTGTGGGCTTGAAGGAAGTCTTGGAGGTACTTGAGGAGCTACCATTGAAAGTTGTTGGTGTAGAGGTTGAAGCTTGCTTGTAGGTGAAGTACGTCTTTGGCTTGTTGTACTTGATGTCCTCTTGCACTTGACGTTCAGCCTTTGTTGCTATGTGCACAAGTTCAACAATTGTGTTGTATGTTTGGAACTCGACGATGCGCTTGATTGGGTGATTCAAGCCAATAAGGAAACGTGCCATTGTTTGCTGCATGCGTTCATCAATGTTGGCGTGAATCAAGTTGAGTTCCATTTCCTTGAAGTACTCTTCCACGGTCTTTGTCCCTTGACGAAGCGCTTGAAGGTTGATGAAGAGGTCACGCGTGTAGTGTGCGGGGACAAACCGGGATCTCATGTGAGCCTTCATGTCATGCCAAGTTGTGATTGGCGGTTCTTGTCTTGCATCACGAGCAACTTGAACTTGTTCCCACCAAAGGTTGGAGTAATCATCAAACTCTAGCGAAGCCATGGCGACCATCTTCTCGTTGTTATAGTTGTGCATTCGGAAGATCTTGTCGACTTTGAGTGCCCACGAGAGGTATTCTTCGGGGTCATTGGATCCGGTGAACTTGGGCATTGTGAACTTGAGCTTGCCAAAAGTTTCTTCATCATTGCGGTTATTGCGACGAGCTTGGTGACCTTGTTGATGATCTTGTAGTTGGGGAGGTGGAACTTGGTTCTTGCGTCCTTGTTGCGGAGCTTGCTCTTGATATTGTTGTTGAAGATCTTGCTCTTGCTCTTGGCGCGGTTGTTGACGTGGTTGAGGCGCTTGGGCCTCATGGTGGCGAAGGTGTGGAGCCTCTTGACGCGGTTGATGACGAAGAGAGGCTCGTTCCTTGGTTGGTGATGTTGGTTAGGCACCTGGGCCTCACGGCGAAGAACATGGTCATGAGCCTCTTGACATGGTGGGCGTCGCTCAACTTGTATCACTTGACGCTCCAAGTTTTGTTGATGGGGAGGAGGCGTCGTGTGATGACCATGGTGTCGTTGTTGACGTTCATGACGTTGATGACGAGGAGGAGGATCTTGGAGAGCTTCACGTTGATGACGAGCTTGGTTCTCCAAATTGGAGTCATCACTTGTTGTGTCAAGTATGTGTCACGGTCGATGGTGGTAGGCTTGCGGTTGTACTTGCGGTTGCGCTTGTGGTTCCTCTTGTGGTTGCTCTTGTTGGATCACTAGTGCCCTTGCGTGATGACGGTGTGCTTCTTGCCTTGCGCGTAGCCTTGAAGAGAGGTCACCATCATAGCTTGACGTTGCGGCGTGCCGTGGGGAAGGTACATAGTTCGAAGAGATTCCATCTTCAACCACAGGGGCATCATTGCGTCTTTGAGCACTTTGATGTAGATCTTGTGGAAGAGGTGCATGACGATGTGAAGAACTTGCCGAGCTTGATGTGCATGAACGTGGTCTTGTCATGCCGTCGATGAGGCGTCGAAGATTGTCACTTGTTTCGGCGATGGAGCGTTGGAGCGCTTCATTTTGGTGGCCGAAGTTGTGATGCATTGCATGCATTTGTCGTTCGAGGCCATCGAAGCGGTTGTCGATGTTCTTGAACTCGGCTTGTGTCTCGCCAAATTGTTCATCTTGTCGCGTCTCAAGTGCTTGGCAACGTTCACGGAACTCTTGGCGGACGATGAAGTGACTTGCACGCGTCATGTATGGACCTTGATCTTCTTCTTGGGGGGGGTGGTTGGCTCGTCTCACCATGCCTATCCATCATGCAAAGCACACAAGTATTGTATATGGAAGTGGAATATGGTGGTGTTAGCCTTGTACCTCACCTTGGGGATTGCACCAAACTAGAAACCACAAGTGAGAGCTATTAGCGTGCAAAGTGGAATTGCAAAGAAAACTCACACTAAAGAAAGAACTAACTCTCAAAAGCTTGTTGGTGGTAGGTTAGGATTGTGGAAAGCCAAAGAACCAACCAAAAGAAAAGGGATAGTCAAAAGTGGTAAAAATCCAACAAAACTCAAGTCAAAGGCGAAGGTCAACAACTCAAAAGGGTGACGGGGACCTACGACTATGTACACACACGTGGAGAAAGTTGGGATTGACACGACTATGAAAATGAGCAAACCAAATGTCCTAACGAAGACTAAGCTCGTTGTCGTGCCAATGCAAGGAGAGACCTTGGCTCGTTTGCAAAGAGGAAGTGAGCAGTGGATTTGTGCACTTGCCTTGGGCTCTCTTCTTTCTCTCTTGCTTACAATATTTGAGACTCTCTTTGGCAATGGGAGACTATTTTTCTTTTGCTTTTTCTTTGTATCTTTTTCTATTATTTTTTTGCTCTTCCTTGGTGCTACCTAGTCACACTTGCTATTGCTCTTGCACTCTCACTATCCAAGGACAAATGCACAATGCTCAAGCAAACACAAGATGAGCCACTCTCATGGGATAGCTACACACAAAGGAAGATGGGGGTTAACAAGGTGACGCAAGTTATACCTTCTTTGATGATGAACTTGGCGTCGGTGGTGCGGGATGATGTTCGTGGTCCGTGGTGTCGATGAGCGCGGAAGTTGATGATGCGGAAGCTTGCTGGTAGTTACTGACACGCACACGGGACACGAGCAAACACAGGAGATTAGCCAATGCGAAACATGAGGCAAAACTGTTAAAACTGGCGTTACAGCCGGACACTCTGGTCTGTAAGGGCCGGATACTCCGGTCTGGCCGGACACTCCGGTCTGGTTCGGCCGGACACTCCGGTTGGTACGAGCCGGACTCTCCGGTGCGGGTTTCCTGCTCGTGTTCTTGAGCGGAAATCCTTGCCTTCGTGCCTCAAATCCGTGAGAAACTGGCCAAATCAGGCTGGGGAAACGCAGGATAAAGCTGGACCAACTCCTTAGATAAGGTTTGGTCGGATCAAAACCACAAATAACACTCCAAATCAAGAGATCTATCCAAAGGCAAATATGGGCTGTTTTTTGTGGGGATTTTCGAATTTTTGGTGGATAGAAGAAAAATTTGTGGGGGAAATCGTGAGCAACGAAGCTCTTGATACCAATATGTTGAGGGCAAACCTCTACGGTGGCCCGATCTTTCACGATTCCCTTTCAAATCAAGGGTGGAGTGCGGGGGAAGGAGGGAAGGATGAACACGACGAACACACACACGAAGAACGCGATGAACACACACACGCAAAACCACGATAAACACCAATAGCTCACGCCGGCGGTGACCGGTCCGGCGCAATCCCTAGGATCAGCGTCGGGTGGAGGACTCTCTCTCGAACCGGCACGGCGAGACGGGAGACTCGGTGAGATCTTGACGTCTAGCCAAAGGGACACCGATGCCTAGGCCTTGTACAACGCGGAGGCACAATGCAAACTCCAACGAGGTTTGGGGATATTGGTGCTCCTTAGTCAAGGAGCATGAGGCAAGAATTAGATAGATCCACAAAGGGGTTTCCACTAATTCCAATATCAAGCCTAGGGTTTAAATTGGAGGTGGGGGTCTATATATAGGCCATCCACAAGTTCAGGGGTAATTCAGGCATTAAAGTAGAGTTCTGGGCAAAGTAGAGGGGTACATGGGCCATAGGGCCCAGCTAGGCTCGCAGGCCCATCGCTTGGGCCAGACAGTCCGGGTCGGCACAGCCGGACAGTCCGGGGTGGCCGGACACTCCGGGTGGTGTCCGGGGAGTGTCCGATTTGACCTTCTGAATGTCCACGCCAGGTCCGGGCTCGGGCAGGCTGGACACTCCGGTCGAGTTGCGCCGGACACTCCGGCTGGATCCGGGCGGACACTCCGGCTCAGGTAGCTTCAGCTCAGGTGCAGCTTCAGGGCTCGTGGGTCGACGCGGCGGGGGATCGTACCTGATGATGCACAAAGTAGTGGTATGAAGTACCACGCCATCCAAGGAGGTATCAAATTGGCACGAAGAGAGGAGCGAGTTCACCTTAGCTTGGAGGAGTTTGGCTCGGGCATGAGTCATGGGTCCACTTGGGGGACTTGTTGGTGTAGATGTAGAAGCGTCCGTAGGACGGGCTGCATCATGGTTCCTATAACAGTTTGCCACATGCTTCTTGGTCGACCATGGCAATTCGACAAGGCTAATCAACATGATGGTCGCACCAATCTATACACCTTCAAATGGCTCAACAAAACATGTGTTTTGCAACCGATGACTCCTAGCCAAATAATTGTGTTGAGGGCAAACCTCTAGGGTGGCCCGATCTTTCACGATTCCCTTTCAAATCGAGCGTGGGGTGCGGGGGAAGGAGGGAAGGATGAACACGAAGAACACACACACGAAGAACGCGATGAACACACACACGCAAAACCACGATAAACACCAGTAGCTCACGCTGGCGGTGACCGGTCCGGCGCAATCCCTAGGATCGGCGTCAGGCGGAGGACTCTCTCTCGAACCGGCACAGCGAGGGAGGAGACTCGGTGAGATCTTGACATCTAGGCAAAGGGACACCAATGCCTAGGCCTTGTACAACACGGAGGCACGATGCAAACTCCAACGAGGTTTGGGGATATTGGTGCTCCTTAGTCAAGGAGCATGAGGCAAGAATTAGATAGATCCACAAAGAGGTTTCCACTAATTCCAATATCAAGCCTAGGGTTTACAATGGAGGTGGGGGTCTATATATAGGCCATCCACAAGTTCAGGGGTAATTCAAGCATTAAAGTAGAGTTCTGGGCGAAGTAGAGGGGTACGTGGGCCATAGGGCCCAGCTAGGCTCGCAGGCCCATCTTCAGGCCGGACAGTCCGGGTCGGAACAGCCGGAGAGTCCGAGGTGGCCGGACACTCCGGGTGGTGTCCGGGGAGTGTCTATTTGACCTTCTGAATGTCCACGCCAGGTCCGGGCTCGGGCAGGCCGGACACTTCGGCCGAGTCGCGCCGGACACTCCGGTCGGGCCGGACACTCCGGCTGGATCCGGGCGGACACTCCGGCTCAGGTAGCTTCAGCTCAGGTGCAGCTTCAGGGCTCGTGGGTCGATGCGGTGGGGGTTCGTACCTGATGATGCACATAGTAGAGGTATGAAGTAGTACGCCATCTAAGGAGGTATCGAATTGGCACGAGGAGAGGAGTGAGTTCACCTTAGCTTGTAGGAGTTTGGCTCGGGCACGAGTCATGGGTCCACTTGGGGGACTTGTTGGTGTAGATGTAGAAGCATCCGTATGACGGGCTGTTGCAGACAATGCAAAGGCTTTAGTGAGGGCGCAAAGCACAACACCTACTTGTGAGAAGAGCGGTGAGAGAGAGAACCACCTCATAGTGAGTGAGAGCCACAAGCAAAATTCGAGTGGAAAGACTAAGAGTGTTCTCCTTGCCACCAAAAGTGAGATGAGATATGTTCGGAACAACCGATCTAGCTTGCACTATGTCCTCCTTTGCAAGGATCTAGCGCAAGGAACTAATGATTTAACCAATGTTCCTCCATCTTTGATGAGTGTTTTGCAGGAATTCAAGAATGTGTTCCTCGAAGAGCTCCCACATGGACTACCTCCTCTTCGCGGCATCGAACACCGCATTAACCTCATTCTGGGTGCACCACTTCCCAACCGCGCTGCCTACCGCACAAACCCGGAGGAGACGAAGGAGATCGAACGTCAAATCAACCAACTCGTCTCCAAAGGTTTGATCAAGTTAGCACTAGTCCAAGTGCCGTACCCGTGATTCTTGTTCCAAAGACGGATGATACGTTACAGTTATGCATGGACTGCCGTCCAATCAATGCTATCACCGTGTGTTATCGACATCCCCTACCATGTCTCGATGACATGCTTGATGAGTTGTGTGGAGCCACTATTTTTTCGAAAATTGATCTTCATAGTGGTTACCATCAAATATGCATGGCTGAAGGTGATGAGTGGAAAACCGCCTTCAAGACCAAACTTGGTCTCTATGAATGGTTGGTTATGCCCTTTGGTTTATCTAATGCCCCATCCACCTTCATGCGCCTCATGAATCATATTTTGTGTTCTCCCATTGGAAAAAGTGTTGTTTTCTATTTCGATGATATTCTTGTTTATAGCTAATCACTTGAGGACCATATAACACATGTCAAGGAAGTTTTGCAAATCCTTCGACATGAAAAGCTTTATGCTAATCTTCCCAAGTGCACCTTTGCTGAAGACAAGTTGATTTTTCTTGGATTTGTCGTTTCTTCGAAGGGAATTGAAGTTGACGTTCCAAGGTAAAGGACATACGAGATTGGCCCATCCCAACAAATGTGAGTGAACTCCGAAGTTTTCATGGGTTGGACGGTTTCTACCGTCGCTTTGTGAAAGACTTTTCAACAATTGATTGTCCCCTTAATGAATTGACCAAAAAGAATGTCACCTTCGTGTGGGGCAAAGCACAACAAAAAGCTTTTGATGAACTTAAAAAGAGGCTCACCGAAGCACCTCTCCTTGCGTTACCAGATTTCACAAAAACTTTTGAGATAGAGTGTGATGCTAGTGGTATTGGCATTGGAGGAGTCCTTATGCAAAAAGGACGTCCTATAGCCTACCATAGCGAGAAACTTGATGGTGCTCACCTCAACTATCCGATTTATGACAAAGAGCTTTTTGCCTTAGTTCGTGTCCTTTAAGTTTGGCAACACTACCTTTGGCCCAAGGAATTTATCATACATTCCGACCACGAGTCGTTGAAATATCTCAAAGGCCAAGCCAACTTGAGCAAGAGACACGCTAAGTGGGTTGAGTTCATGGAGTATTTTCCGTACATTGTCAAGTATAAGAAGGGCAAAGATAATGTAGTTGCAGACACATTGTCTCACAAACATACAAGCCTTCTTACGAGACTTGAAATCAACGTGTTGGGTCTTGAGGAAATAAAACCTTTGTATGCTTCCGATCCGTTCTTTGAACCAATTTTCGCAAAGTGCTCCAATGACAAAGGAGTTGATGATTTCTATTTGCATGAGGGCTTTCTATTTAAACAAAACAAGCTATGCATTCCGAAGTCGTCGCTTCAAGTTTTGCTTCTCCAAGAATCTCATGGTGGAGGCCTAATGGGTCACTTTGGCCATAACAAGACTTTGGACATGCTCTCCACTCACTACTTTTGGCCCAAGATGAAGCGCGACGTGGAGCGCTACGTTCAAGGATGCACGACCTGTGTTCAAGCTAAGTCGCAAGCTAATCCTTATGGTCTTTATATGCCATTGCCTATTCCTCATACACCTTGGTCCGACATTAGCATGGATTTCGTGTTAGGATTGCCTAGATCTAAGCATGGTCATGATTCTATCTTTGTTGTTGTGGATCGCTTTTCCAAAATGGCACACTTCATACCGTGCCATAAGACCGACGATGCTTCACATGTTGCAAATCTGTTTTTCAGGGAAATCGTCCGTCTTCACGGTGTGCCAAGGACAATCGTCTCCGACCGCGACGTCAAATTCATGAGCTACTTATGGAAGACCCTCATGGACAAGCTCGGCGTCAAGCTCCTCTTTTCATCCACCTCACATCCTCAAACTGATGGCCAAACTGAAGTTGTCAACCGAAGCCTCGAAACTCTCCTTCATGTGTTGATCAAGAAAAACCTGAAGGATTGGGAGGAATGCATTCCACACGCCGAGTTCGCCTACAATCGAGCCAAGCACTCAACAACCAAGAGAAGTCCATTCATGATCATTTATGGTTTCGAGCCCCTAACCGCACTCGACATCCTACCACTACCTCTCCATGAGCGCACGAACATGGACGTAGAGAAGCGTGCACAAGCTATGAAGACGCTTCATGAAGAAACAAGAGCTACTATCGAACAACAAGTCCTTCGCCAAGCTTCAAGGTTAAACAAGGACAAGAAGGAGATGATCTTTGAAGAAGGTGACCTTGTGTGGATACACCTAAGCAAAGACCGCTTCCCCAAGGAACGTGACTCCAAGCTCAAGCCAAGAAGAGATGGTCCCTTCAAGGTCCTCAAAAGAATCAACAACAACGCCTAGATCATCGACATACCGACCTCCAAGTACCTTGCAAGCAATACATTCAATGTTAAGGATCTCTCACCCTACCATGGAGATGTTCAAGATGAAAACCATGAAGAGTCGAGGACGACTCTTTCCCAAGGGGGGGAGCTGATGCGGCCCGTCCTACGGACACTCCTACATGTACACCACCGAGTCCCCTAAGTGGACCCATGACTCGTGCTCGAGCCAAACTCCTACAAGCTAAGGTTAACTCGCTCCTCGCCTCGTGCCAAGTTGATACATCCTTGGATGGTGTGCTACTTCATGCAACTACTCTATGCATCATCAGGTACGAAGCACCAACACATCACCAAGCACCCCAGGATGGAGAACAAGGAGCAGATCGTGAAGCAGAAGACGTTGGAGCTGCTCAGACCGGAGTCTCCGGTCTACACACACTGGAGTCTCCAGAACACCAAAGTCTTCGGCCTTAATACACCGGAGTCTTCGGCCCCACCTCTGGTCTAGCCCCTGCACTAGGCCCTGGGACAATCTGAAGGCCCCTCCAGAGGCTGGTCCGGAGACCGACTGGAATGTCTGGTCCAGACCGGAGTCTCCAGTCCACCACACCAGAGTCTCCGATTCGACCGTCGCCAGGCATGAAAAGGCCTTTGGGCCTATAGCCCATGTACCCCTTAGTCCGTCCAGAACTTGTCTTTTATTCCTAAAGTACCACTATTTAAGTGGCTGGCCTATATATAGTCCCCCACCTCCATTGTAAACCCGATGCATGATATTGGAATTAGTGGAAACCCTTTGTGGATCTATCTAATTCTTGCCTCATGCTCCTTGACCAAGGAGAACCAATATCCCCAAACCTCATTGTAGTTTGCATCGTGCCTCCGCGTTGTACAAGGCCTTGGCATCGGTGTCCCTTTGCCAAGACGTCAAGATCTCACCGAGTCTCCCATCTCGCCATGCCGGTTCGAGAGAGAGTCCTCCGCCCGACGCCGATCCTAGGGATTGCGCCGGACCGGTCACCGCCGGCGTGAGCTATTGGTGTGTATCGTGGTTTTGTGTGTGTGTTCTTCGCGTTCTTCGTGTGTGCGTTCATCGTGTTCATCCTCCCCTCCTCTCCCCGCACTCCATCCTTTGATTTGAAAGGGAATCGTGAAAGATCGGGCCACCCTAGAGGTTTGCCCTCAACACCCAAGGTCTAATTCATAGAATCGAAGAACCAAAGATCCCCGAACCTGAAGGTCTTTGACATGGAACCACAACTTCACCTTCATGGATTCTGCAGCCCCGATCCCGAAGTCTGAAGACCCTTTGTATCCAAGACCTTCGAACTGAAACGTGTGACCCTTATCTAAACCGTCCCTATTTTCATAAATGCTATATACAACTTGTTGCATATTAAATTAATCATACTTGCATACATATCTTGTTGTTCGGGGGTATTTAATTGCCTGATTTATCTAATAAATTAAATATAGAGTGCTTATGCAGGATATTCTTATCTTATTACGTACTCCATTTAAATTTATGTAACTCGTATATGCCATGTGTTGCTTTGCTATTCAACATTTAAATTGTGGGGTACTTAAGCAACTTGAACATCTAATTAATTATCGGGATTCCGATTCCACTTAAATTGGATTGATTGTATCGCATCTTGCCATGTTATGCATACGTACATGTATCATGCCGGACCTTTTGTCCTAGTATTAAATAGTGGCATCTAGTGTTTATTTTTAGTGATTCGCTTCTTCTTGGATAGGATGATGAGATGTTGGGAACGTCGACAAGTCCTTCGGATATGGTTCCTAGGTGAGCATCCTCCCTCTTCTACCTATTTTCACTTTATGGATTTACTTCTCTCTATTTCTATTCATGTTATGATGATTTAGTTTCCATACCATTTATACTCCTTGCAGCCTATATTACCTTGGCCACTTCCTATTTCTTGTTCTTTTGGTAGATAGTTTGTTGGGGGTAACCTCGTGGGTGGCCTGCTCATCACGGATCTCGTGGTCAAATCGATGGGAAAGCGAGGGGAAAGGGACAAGGTAGCGGAAGCAGACGCACACCTCGCGAAGAACACGATGAACACACTTAAAACTCACATGATATAAGGTCGATTACTCTTGCCGGTGGCCATCGGTCCGGTAGAATCCTCGCAAGGAAAGATCGGTCAACGTGCTCCCTAGATCCCAGGTGGAGAGGGAATAACACCTTGGAGAGGGTCTTGACATCTTGGCAAAGGGCACCGATGCCAAGGCCTTGTGCAATGAGGGAGGCGCGATGCAAACTCCAACAAGGTGGCGACGATAGTCGGTCCCCTTTACTAAGGGGGTGAGGCAAAACTAGAGATTCCACAAAGGGGTGTCTTTAGTCTATCATCTATGCCCAAGGATACATGAGGGGGTGGGGATCTATTTATAGGCCAGCCACTAGAATGGGGGTAGTTAATGATCATTCCGGCAATAAGTTTGGCAGCGCCAGATCTGGTGCCGGATATTTCGGCGGTCATCGATAATTCCGGTTGATGCCTGTCTGGCTTTCTGTAGGCGATTCTGGTCGGTGCCGGTCTGGTCGCCAGGGATTTTAGCATGGGATCCGGTCCGCCGGTTCATGGCCGGAGATTCTGGTGGTGGTTCCGGTTCGCCTGTCCTGGTGCCAGATTGAGCTACAGCTTGTTCCGTCTTCTCTTCCAAGCCTCCGTCTTGTCGGGCTTGGTGCTCCGGGCTTCCTCCCTTGACTCTGTACTTGTAGGTGCAAACCTATCATGATAATGGGACGGAGTATGAAGTAGTATACCATTCAAAAGGGTAGGAAGTGGGATCACATAGAGGAACAGATTCACCTTTGCAGTCCATCATGACTTGGCATACGTTGGAGGCTTGATGTGGTAACTACCGTAGGTTGGGCTACATAAGCTCCCCCTTCAAAAAGAGTCGTCCTCGACTCTACATGCACATCACAAAGTGGAATAGTTCGAAAGACGTTCTTGATCCTGGGGTTCACCATATTGTCGTCCTTGGGAAGATTGACTTAATACTTCAATATTCCTTCACCTTCCATGAAGCCTACAAAGCTCACCATAAAAGGAAAGCAACACTCAAAGCATAGCCAATTCATGAAGATTATAGCATGAGTCCTCAAGTAAAAGGGAGTCACCTTATGGTCTAGAGATAGCTCATTGAATGGCAGTCCTTGGTAACTCTCTTTGATTCGTCGTGTCAACTCATGGTTGGTAGAGGTTGACGTGTATGCAATTGTACCTTCACACAACAAATACCAAGCAACATATGTTCGTGTGTGATAGAGGAGCATGCCATTTGTGGCATGTCCATTCTTGTTCAAAGCACTATTAGCACAACTCAAGTATAGCAAATGGAATGCATATGCAAGGTCAAAGTGCATGGAACTTGTTTGAACATCAACCAAATGTGGGAACTCGAAAACTCCATAAAACGTCTTAGTGTGGCACTCAAAGCAATGGACTAAAATATTGGTCAAGATCTTTGATGCAAGAATAGGAGAATTCGGCAAAAACACATGAGGAAGGATATCCAAAACAACATCATTATGTGTGCAAACCAACCATTGGAAAGAGAAATTGTTCAATACGTTGGATGCCACACACAAATCATCAAAAATAAATATCATGGGCATAGGAGTATTGCAAGAGGAAGAATGTGTGTGCATGGTAGAGAAACACATCATACATCATGCCGTATCTCTTCTTGTGCACATCACCATTAATGTCAATCAAGTGTGAACTAGATGCATGGTGATTATGCCAGTGGGGAACATGCTTATCATGGCAATCATCAAAATCTCCAAAATTTGAGAAAGCTATGGGGGCCATCTCAATAGAAACCATATGAGAATTATTGTTGCAAGCAAAGCAAGTGAAAGAGCAAGTATTCATCTTATTGCAAGCAACGGGAGAAATTGAATAACTATCATGACAAGGCATGTCCGGAGAAATAGCATGGTTGCCAACAAACATATGGAAAGAGAAATTATTCATCAAGTTTGTCGCAACACGAGGATCATTCTTAACATCATTACACAAAAAACATTGGAAAGAGCAATTGTTCAACATATTGCAAGCAACAATGGGAAAGATGAAATGTTTATAGCATGGCATGTCTATGGCAACATCATCACAATCAAATAATTTCACGTGCTCAACATTATGCAAAGGCAAAGTATCGCTTGGAAACGTGAATGAATCATATGTGATATCACAAAAATCATCCATAGCATGCCAATCATCACAAGTCATCATGTCCATTAGTGGGATCATGGCATCACCAACACCCTTATTTTTACCTTGTTCATACCTCTCATATGATGTGGGTATTGTAGTAGTGGCCTCCATGTGGGCGACTTCGTCTTCTTGATGTAGCCATGGCCTAGCATCATCTTCAAGCACCATGTACATCTTATCCATTTGAGGCGTCATAAGTTAAAGGCTTGTCGCTTCTTCATCCATGGAACCTAGCACATCATGAGAAAACACACTAGAGGTAGAGGGTAAGTTGTTAGAAAGCAAAGTGGTCTCACATGACCTATCAACTACCGCTCTCAACTCACTCGGTGTATCCCTCATGCCCTTAAAGTGGAAGCACTCAATCTCACATATGGTGGAGTCACTCATCTCACTCTTGCTTGCACTCAAGTGGGCTAAGTGGCTCTCATACTCACATGGGATTGGTAACACATCATCACTCAAGCGTATAGGGATAGGCTCGGTTTCCTCAACTCCATGCGCCTCCTTTGGTGAAGGGAAAGTCCCATGCTCACCATTCTTGACCTTGTCATCGCCACCTTGTAGTAGTGATGGAAGTAGGTTCATGTTGTTGTCGAGAGCGGTGCTCGGATGGACTTCATCACATATGTGGCTTTGTCTTCCTCCAACTTGAAGTGTAGATTCTTGACTTGGCACTTAATCATCCTTTTCCATGGCCACCTTGGCTTGTGTAGACATCCTCTTAACGTACTTGTCCAACTTGGCGAAATAGAGGTCTTTGTCTTCCTCATCCATGAAGTTGCATGCGTCATCTAGGACATCAAGTCTTAGCGTTGAAGCTTGATGGCGTGGAGGAGAGCTTGCTCTTGGTGCCATTTTGGTGGTGGAACAAGTAGTTGAAGGTGCCTTATGATGGTGTCGACGGAGGTCTTTGGCATGCCTTGCCGAAGGTTGATGTAGGTGGTGCACTTGTGAGCTTTCCTCGTTAAAATTGGCAAAGTTGTCGTCCATGTCCTTCTTGAACTTGACGAGGTCGCTTTTCAACTTCTCCAATTGGACCTTGGCGCTCTCGAGGTGGTGAAGATGCGTTTGACGATGTCTTGTATCCTCTTGATGTAGGCGGTGGCACTTGTTGGCTTGGAGGTTGTTGCGCATGATGCCTTCTAGGTGGTGGTGCTTGGCTCCTTGGAGATGTTGGTGCTTGGCGCCTTGGAGATGGTGGCGCTTGATGGCTTGGAGGTGATGGCGCTCGTCGCCTTAGAGATGGTGGTGCATGACGCCATGTGGGTGGCCGCGCTTGATGCCTTGGAGGTGGATCATCGATGTAGGTGGTGCCCTTTGGTGTGGCATGCTTGGACTTTAAGGTCATGGTTTCTTGATGATGTGCCTCCTCTTGCTTGGCGTAGTAGTCCTCCATCTCCAAACAGTGGATGTATTCTGCATGGCTCATGGAAGAGCCCTCGAAGTTGGTGAAGTTCTCCATGTCCTCCATGCTTGGTGAGGTGTCATCGTTGTAGCACTCGAAGTCATCCATGCTTGGGGAGTCGTTGTTGATGTAGTACTCCATATCACCCAAGCATGTGGAGCCATTGTTGGTGTAGTGCTCCATGCATGAGGATCCATTGTCGATATAGAGCTCCAATTCCTCCATGCTTGAGGATCCATAGTTGGTGACGTGCTCCATGTCTTCCATGCATGTGGAGTCGTCATAAATGAAGTGCTCCGGGTCCTCAAAGCATGCGGAGCCATTGTCAGTGTAGTGCTTCATCATATCCTCTATACTTGTGGAGTCGTAGTCATGGTGGCTCATCATGGATTCTTCATAGATATCATCCCCGGTTCCAGAGTCCCTAGGCATGATTCACAAGACCAAGTGGTGTATATGGAAGTGGTATAGGGGTTATGGATGCAACGTCAAACCTTACTTTACCTTGGAAGATAGTATTATGCAAGTGGCCACACTTGAGAGCAATCAAACCAAGTAAAGTGAAGTTCATGCGGAACACCAAAACCAACTAACCAGTAAAAACACACACATAAAGCTTATGGTGGATGGTTATGGAAGGTGGCGTGTCCACAAACAATCTGAAATCAAGAATTGTAATGGCAAGTAAAGAACCACGATGATCACAAAGCAAAACAAGTCAATCCACAAGATAAGAATTATGTACAAGGAAACACACACAGTGGGATAAATGGGACTTGTGCGACGAATAAAGTGAGCTAAGAACCAAATGATCACCTAACGAATACTATAAGCTCGTGTCGCACAAGTGCAAGGAGAGACGCTAGTTCGATTGCACTAAAATTGGTGGGCTACAAGATATGCACAATAAGTACCACCTAGGTTCATCGAGCTTGTGCTTCCTATTCTATGAGGCACTTATTTCTTTATTTTTATTTTTTTCTATTTTATCTCTTTTTCTTTCTTTTTCACTTGCCTCTTCCTTGTGCCAACAAATATATAAGATAACTATACGAGATAGCGCGCTCACAACTTTTGCTCAGAATTCTACAAGTATCAAATGTGCATAGCCCAAGCAATCATAGGAAGAACTAGTCTCAGTAGGTGTTTGTTGTTTACGGAGATAGTGGAGTTAACAAAGGAAAGAAAGTGGGGAGAAGTCGTGGAATTTATATACCTTTCCTCGCCGATCTTCACCCTTTATTGTTGGATTCCACCTTGCACATGGAATTTGGATGGAGTAGATAGCATGAACCACTTGGATAATGACGTAGAGCTCCTTCTCCTCTATGAAATGAGCTAAAGAACACCAAAATCTGAGTTTGTATGCAAAAGTTATCCTCAAAACGGTGCGGAGCTGAATCTGTTGGCGCCCAAATCGGCGGACCGGAATTTCCGGCGGTTGGGACGGTTTTGCCAGAATTCTGACCAGAAATTCCGGCAGCTGAATCGGTCCGCCGGACCTAGTGATATGGGGTGGCCCGATCTTCTCAGCAAGCACTTGTCGATGATGATAACGGTGGATAGATAACTAGCCTGTAGCTATGAACTCTCCCGCTTGAACCCTAATGCCAACGCAACTTGCTCTCGAACCCTGTGAGATATTCACAACACCACGCTCTTACACACGCAGCCATCAACCATGAACAGTAGTTTGCAATCTACTAATTCCCACTGGAACAACAGATCACACTCAATTGCAGCAAGTATTTTGATCACAAGTAATTTCATAAGTTCTAATAAGAATCAACTCTAAAATATTTTAACGTGGTCTAAACCCTAAGAGAAGTGGCGCCCATCTATTTAAGGGAGGGGGCGGCAGCCAATGCTAGGAAATGAGGTGGTCCAACCGAAACTAGATACAAACCGACCCAAGTGGGTTCGGCCTAAGGCACGCAGGCCTATTCTGACGTCGTAGAGATTGGGCCGGCTTCGGTGCCGCGGCAGCCTGATGTGGCAGAAAACAGTGTTGTTTCTCTGCCATGGCAGAGATCCTTCTGCCGTGTGTTGATCTCCTCCTTTGCAGCTCCTTGCACTTTCTCCCTCTCCTCCCTCGCGCATTCTTCAATGATCAACACGCCATGCTCCATATGCTTCAACTCTTCGCTCCGTGCTACGCCTTCTTCTCCCATGTACCTGATCATACAATAGTACAAAGACTTAGGTAGTATAAATTTATCATTAACTAAAACATCAGGTTCATTAAAAACAAGTTCACATGTTGTTCTAGTAGCTTAGCACGAGCTCTTGTAATGGGTCCAATTCTAATCTCATTGGATTGATCCTTCTTTGCAGCAGCTGGAACATCTCCAGTGGTAATAGGGGTAGGTGTAATTGTAGGGATGTCCTCAACATCTCGCCCCCTTCAAAAGGCGTCGACCTCAAGGCTACAAGGTTGTCTCCATCATATGGTGAAAAATCAGCAACATTGAAGCTGTTGCTAACTCCACCAAACTCGGCAATAAGTATGTCAATCGAGTAAGCATTATCATTAATCTTGGCTAACACCTTGTAAGGACCAGCACCACGGGTCTTCAATTTGGATTGTCGAAGTAATGGAAACCTGTCCTTGCGCAGATGCACCCATACCATGTTGCCAGGCTTGAACAAAACTTCCTTTCTTGCTTGATTTCTTGTAGCAACAATGTTCTTCCCTTTGTTCCCTATAGCCTCTCGAGTCTTCTCATGAATCTTCTTCACATATTCATCATGTTTTGATGCCTCCATATCAACTCTCTCATGTAATGGTAGCGGCAACAAATCAAGTGGCGCCAATGGCTTGAACCCGTACGCCACCTCAAAAGGACAAAGCTGAGTAGTCGAATGCACAACCCTGTTGTATGCAAACTCAACATGTGGCAAATACTCTTCCCACTCCCGCAGATTTTTCTTGATCATAGTCCTCAACAATTGTGACAATGTTCTATTCACCACCTCTGTTTGGGGATGGCATGTAGTACTGAATAGCAGCTTCGCTCCAAGCTTCCCCCATAAGGTATTCCAAAAGTATCTCATGAACTTCACATCACGGTCAGAAACAATCGTCTTTGGTACTCCATGTAATCTCACGATGTCCCTGAAAAACAGGTTAGCAACATGCGACGCATCGTCGCTTTTGTGGCAGGCAATAAAATGAGCCATCTTAGAGAACCTATCCACTACCACAAATATAGAATCATGAACCCTCTAAGTTTTAGGTAGACCTAGCACAAAATCCATACTAGTGTCTTCCCATGGTGTAGTAGGTGCAGAGAGAGGTGTATACAAACCATGAGGTTTCAACTTCGATTTGGAATTATGGCATGTAATGTAGCGGCTCACAAATCTGTACACATCATGCCTCATCTTGGGCCAATAAAAGTGATCAGCAAGCATGAGCAATGTCTTCTCACGCCCAAAGTGGCCCATCAAACCTCCAGCATGTGATTCCTGCACTATGAACAAACGCAACAACGATTCTGGAATGCATAGGTTGTTAGCCCTAAACAAATAGCCATCATGTATATGGTACTTATCCCATGCGTTTTTTAGAGAACACAAACGATATGGTTCAGCAAAATCATGATCAGTTGCATATAGTGCACAAATGCTTTCTAAACCAGGAATTTTAACATCAAGATGTGCTAATAACATGTTCTTCCTAGAGAAAGCAAGCAACCATGTTTTCTTTTCCTTTCTAATATTTTATGATGTAAGGAAATGATTCAATAAACTCAACCCATTTAGCTGATCTTCTATGCAAGTTCAATTGAGCTTTCAAATACTTCAATGCTTCATGATCAGAATGTATGATAAATTCTTTTGGCCACAAATAATGTTGCCAAACATCAAGAATTCTAACAAGTGCATACAATTCTTTATCATAAATAGGATAATTCAATCTAGCACCAGCAAGTTTCTCAGAAAAATATGCTATAGGGCGACCTTCTTGCACCAAAACTCCACCAATTCCTATACCACTAGCATCACATTCAACTTCAAGTTGCTTTGAAAAATCAGGCAATGCAAGTAATGATGCAGAAGTAAGAAAACATTTCAATGTATCAAATGCAATATCTTGGGTTGCGCCCCATACAAATGGCACACCTTTCTTAGTCAATTCATTCAATGGTGCAGCAATAGTACTCAAATCCTCCCCAAAGCGCCTATGGAAACCAGTTAAACCATGGAAACTACGCACTTGACTCACATTCATGGGAATAGGCCAATTCTCAATTGATTCAATTTTAGATTGATCTACTTCTACCCCATGCTTAGATACTACAAATCCCAGAAATATGACCTTATCTTTTGCAAATGTGCACTTCTCAAGATTAGCATACAATTTGTTATCACACAACACTTGTAAAACTTGTCGGATATGAGCATAATGTTCAGTTTCATTGTGGCTATATATAAGTATATCATCAAAATAAACAACCACAAAGCGACCAGTAAATTCTCTCAAAACATGATTCATTAATCTCATGAATGTACTAGGTGCATTAGTAAGACCAAACAGCATAACTAACCACTCATACAACCCAAATTTTGTTTTGAAAGCAGTTTTCCATTCATCCCCTTCTTTCATCCTAATTTGATGATAACCACTACGCAAATCAATCTTACAGAAAATAGCAGCACCACTCAATTCATCTAGCATATCCTCTAAGTGTGGAATAGGATGTTGATATCGAATAGTGATGTTATTAATAGCTCTACAATCTACACACATGCGCCATGTACATATTTCTTAGGCACTAAAATAACAGGAACAACACAAGGGCTAAGAGAAACACGAATGTACCCATTATCCAGCAACGCATGTACTTGTTTCTGTATATCCTTTCTTTCTTCAGGGTTGGTTTTGTAGGGAGCACGGTTTGGTAGTGTGGTTCTAGGTATCAAGTCGATTTGATGCTCAATGCCACGTAATGGAGGCAATCCTGCGGGCACATATTCTAGAAACACATCTCCAAAATCATGCAAAATAGTAGATACACCAAGAGAAATAGGGGCCATGTCGTTACAACCCGATACCTCACCCTTAAACATGAGCACAAGAGGCATGGCTATAGGATCCTCATGAAACTCTCTCATATCTTCCTTGGTGGCTAATATCAAAAGATTAGGCACTCTCTCACTTTTTGTTATATCATTCTTTTTGGGCTTAGTTACATTATGCACAGCTGCAACACTATCTTTCCTATCTATAGATGCATCCTGTAAGTTCACCTCTATCTTTTGGCGGGACTCATTCACAATCTGCCGTGGTGTCATAGGCTGTAGATTAATTTTCTTGCCCTTGAATTCCTAATGATATGTATTGGCATGGCCATTGTGTTGCACATGGCGATCATAAAGCCAAGGGAGACACAATAGTAGATGGCATACAGTCATAAGAACCACATCAAAATCAATAGAATCCTTGTATGGCCCTATTTCAAAATTCACACATACCATATGGTTTATCTTCATCTCACCATTGTCACTCGACCATTGTATGTAGTATGGCTTGGGATGAGGTAAATAAGTCAAATTCAGCTTGGCACATAACTCCTTGCTTGCAAGATTTCTGCAGCTACCTCCAACAATGATTACTTTGCAAGCATTGTTAGGGCCAACTAGTGCTTTTGTTTGGAACAAGTTGCAGTGCTGAGAATCAACAATAGGTTGCACACTAAGTATACGTGGAGACACCATAATGGTTGGCGCATGCTCAGGGAAAGCGTCCATACCTTCCTTGCTGTCATAGCCATCATCATCAGCACAATTAGGATCAACTTCATCCCCACTTTCATACTCACCTTGGTCATTGACAAACATGACCTTGCGGTTTGGACAATCTTGCTTGTAGTGACCTCTACCTCCACAAGTATGGCACTCCACATCGTGAGTATGAGCAGTTGACATATTGGAACCCGAGCTAGCAGTAGGAGCAACAGGTTTCTTTGCATTGGAACCATAAGATTGCTGAGGTGTGTTCTTGGCCGAAGATGGTGAAGGATGACCAGTAGGCCCTGCAGATGGCGCCATAGGAGAGGGCGGTGTAGATCTTGCTGAAAAACGACTGGTGGAAGGATACCTTGCATGGGCCTTTGCCTCTTCAACAAGCTAGGATTTTGCCTCTCTTGCATGCTGCAACAACTCGTTCATAGTCTCGTACTTGTGATGATGAACTATACTCTTTATAGGTAGCTTCAGATTGTTGAGAAATCATTGCATAGTCATCTCAAGTGATTCACGAACTCTAGCACGTTGCATAAGCATCTGCATTTCCATGTAGTACTCATCAACTGACATGGTTCCTTGCTTTAATTGTGTCAACTTGTCAAAAACTGAACGCAAATAGTTAGTGGGCACAAAACGTTCCTTCATGATGTGCTTCATCTCTCTCCAATTGAGCACAGGAAGGTCATTGTCATCTCTTCTATTTTGCACAATAGCATCCCACAAATGTAATGCATATCCATCAAATTCTGACGCTACAAGTTTTACCTTCTTGTCTTTGCTATACTCATGCAAATGCCAAAGCTTCTCAATCTTCAACTCCCATGTAAGATAATCTTCAGGATCAAGTGAACCATCAAACTTGGGAATCGAAAATATTGGCTTACCCAAACCATCCTCAGGGATCTGGGGTAGAACACATTGAGCATGGCCAACTGGAGCCTAGCCACGACCATGAGCAGGAGGTGGCGCATGCCCTCGGCCAGCACAATTTAGATGCTGAACATCACCGGCATTACTACCTTCCTCGTCATCAACAACATCATCATCATATTGTTGTGGTTTTCATTACTCAAGTGCTAACGTCAAATCTGCAATAGAATGTTGCAAAGTGGCTACATTGGTGTTTAGGGTCATCACTTGTGTTTGAATGTTAGTGATCACCCCCTCATTTGCATTCAATGCTAGCTGCACATCTTGTACTGAATTTTATATCCCATCTATTGTGGCAGTAAACACACGTGTCAAATGAGATTTCAATGCTTCATATTCTCGCCAAGTAACAAGATCTTCATCCTTCTTTTTCTGCATAACAACTTCATGACTAAGAGACATGATTAGTAGGTTAGTCCAAAATCAAAATCAGGTAGTGTTCTCTCACAACTCAGTCAAAACTGACAAGAAAGCAGATCTTACCATTCCAAAGTGAATAGTGATGCTTAACCAATTCGAAATCAAAGACTTCTACACTGATGTGATGAAGTGAATATCAAGGGTATAGAGAATGATCACAAGGCACATAGGTTATTTATGGTGGAGTAGTAAGTATGGTATCCTAACTACCCCGCAAACAAGTCCTAGTGTTGATCGTAGAACCCAAGAAACACACACGTGGAGATAAACGTGGCAATGCAACTATGAAGGGTGTTGCACTGCACTGGAGAGACACTAGCAAAGCTCAAAGTAAACAGACACAAGATTGCTCAATCTACCAATGCACAAAGATATCACTAGGCCTCTTTCACAATTCTCCTTTTCTTCTATTTTTCGTTTGCACTGATTCTTTCTCTTTTTTCCTTTTTCTTTTCCTATATCCTCTTTTTTAATATGAATCACATGATGATCACGGCCAAAATATAAAGTACAGCACCAAATACCTAAGAGCAGCATGTAAGAGCGGAAACTAGTCTCAGTAGGTAGGTTCCTAACCCCTTTGGATAGAGTGGTTGTAGCTAAGGTTTGGAAATTGCAAAATATCACAATTTTTATAGTTGTGCCGCGGCAGAAAAAAAGGGTCAAAATTGTGCCGTGCCAGACAGTTCGTACCGCAGCAAAGAAATGAGCTGAAAATGTGCCGCGGCGGGAAAATGGATCCATGGCAGACATGGACTCGCGGTAGAGAAACGTGCGGTTTCTGTGCTGCGGCAGAGTCTGCAACATTGTTTTTTCAATTACGACTCGGCCAAGTAGTACACAACCAGGACTCTATGCTTGATTCGGATTTGAACTTGTGGCGGCGGAAAAAGCAACTTGTGGTGGACATGGTTGGAAGAAAAAGATCTAACAATTGCAATTAGAAAACTAGAAGGAAACCTAGACTCCTACGAATAAGGACCTAGATCGGATCTACTAGAAAAATACGACAAGCAACTAAAACTCGAAAGCAATGCAATCTAGTCTATGGCGGTTATTTTTGTGAGGCTTTTTCTGTATAGGACTAAAAGCACGAACTAATTTGTGGATGGATTGTGGATTGCTCACCTAGTAAACGAGGAAATCTGATACCAATATGATATGGGGTGGCCCTATCTTCTTAGCAAGCACTTGTCGATGATGATAATGGTGGATAGATAACTAGCCTGTAGCTATGAACTCTCCCGCTTGAACCCTGATGCCAATACAACAGATCTCGAACCCTGTGGGATATTCACAACACCACGCTCCTGCGCACGTAGCCATCGACCACAAACGGTAGTTTGCAATCTACTGATTCCTAGTGGAACAACTGATCACACTCAACTGCAGCAAGTATTCTGATCACAAGTAATTTCAGAGGTTCTAATAACAATCAACTCTAAAATATTTTAACGTGGTCTGAACCCTAAGGGAAGTGGCGCCCCATCTATTTAAGGGAGGGGCAGCGGCCAATGCTAGGAAATGAGGTGGTCCAACCTAAACTAGATACAAACTGATCCAAGTGGGTTCGGCCTAAGGCACGCATGCCTATTATACCATGGTAGATATTGGGCCGGCTTCTGTGCCGCGGAGCCTACCGTCACAGAGAAGGAGTCTGTTTTTGCACCGCGGCAGCCTGCCGTGGCAGAAACCAATGTTGTTTCTCTACCACGGCAGAGATCCTTCTGCCGTGTGTTGATCTCCTCCTTTGCAGCTAATTGCGCTTCCTCCCTTGCGCATTCTTCATTGATCAACATGCCATGCTCCATATGCTTTAGCTCCTCGCTCCGTGCTACGCCTTCTTATCTTAGGTACTTGATCATACAATAGTACAAAGACTTAGGTAGTATAAAATTCTCATTAACTAAAACATAAGGTTCATCAAGAAACAAGTTCACATATTGTTCTAGTAGCTTAGCATGAGCTCTTGTAATGGGTCCAATTCTAATCTCATTGGATTGATCCTTCTTTGCAGCAGCTGGAACATCTTCACTAGTAATTAGATAGGTGTAATTGTAGGGATGTCCTCATCACCTGGCGCCAGAACGTGTTCCGGACGCGAAAAACGCGATTTTCTGCAGAAAAACTTCAGATTTGAGGGGTAAATCAAGGAATTAGGCCATGGGAACGCAGGGGAAGGTACATCAACAAGTCTAGCAAGTAATCCAAGGATCAAAACCTACCATAACACACTCAAATCATAGATCGACCAAAACACGAATTGGGGCTATTTTTTGTGGAAATTTTCAAATGTATGGGGGAAAAGACCAAATCGATGAGAAATCCGTGGCAACCAAAATCTGCTGATACTAGATGTTGGGGGGTAACCTCATGGGTGGCCCGCTCTTCACGGATCTCGTGGTCAAATCAATGGGAAAGCGACAGGAAAGGGAGAAGGTAGCGAAAGCGGACGCACACCTCGCAAAGGACATGATGAACACACCCAGAACTCACACGATACAAGGCCGATTGCTCTCACCGGTGGCCATCGGTCTGATAGAATCCTCGCAAAGAAACATCGGTCAATGTGCTCCCTCGATCCTAGGCGGAGAGGTAAGAACACCTTGGAGAGGGTCTTGACGTCTTGGCAAAGGACACCTATGCCAAGGCCTTGTACAACGAGGGAGGTGTGATGCAAACTCCAATGAGGTGGTGACAATAGTCGGTCCCTTTACCAAGGGGATGAGGCATAACTAGAGATTCCACAAAGGGGTGTCTTTAGTCTATCATCTATGCCTAACGATACATGAGGGGGTGGGGGCTCTATTTATAGGCCAGCCACTAGAATGGGGGTAGTTTAGGCAAAGGGGTAAGTAATGGAATATTCTAGGGCATCAAACTCGGATCCGTGCGTTGACGGTCATTCCGGCAATAAGTCTGGTGGCCCTGGATCTAACGCCGGATATTATAGCGGCCGCCTATAATTTTGGTCGGCGCCGGTCTAGCTCTCTGTAGGCGATTTCGGTCAACGCCGGTCTGGTCACCAGGGATTCCGGCGTGGGATCCGGTCCGCCGGTTCGTGCGCTGGAGATTCCGGCGGTGGTTCCAGTTTGCCCGTCCCGGCGTCGGATTAAGTTGCAGCTTGTTCCGTATTCTCTTCCAAGCTTCCGTCTTGTTGGGCTTGGTGCTCCAGGCTTCCTCCCTTGACTCCGTACTTGTCGGTGCAAACCTATCATGATAATGGGACAGAGTATGAAGTAGTATACCATTCAAAAGGGTAGGAAGTAGGCTCGCATAGAGGAACAAATTCACCTTTGGAGTCCATGACGACTTGGCATACGTTGGAGACCTTGATGTGGTAACGACCGTAGGTCGGGCTACATCATAGTTGGCCTTGCTAGTCATAGTTGCTTGATCAGTTGTTGGTTCTATTCATCGAGTTCCACATTTGTTGGGAGGTTGTCGCATGTTTAATGGTGGAGATGATCATGGTTCTAGTTACAACTTGATATTTAAATGTTGGGAATAGATATAACTAATAAAGAGGCACTAGTGGGCAATAGTTGAGACTTGGCTTTTATCCGCCCACTTGTGTCCACCTAGGACCCGTGTACTTGATCTATGTTCCTTGACTATCGCAGTATCCACATGTGGGCCCATGGATCCCCTTAGAATGAGTATGATTCAAATATTATTTCTTGGGGTCTTGTGGGAATAACCATGGTAGTCGCTATCATGGGTAGTGATCGATAGGATTGAGGGCAAGAGTGGGCAGCCATCTGCGGAGCGAGATGAGGGATGAGACACATGAGTTTACCAGGTTTAGCCCCCCGTAGGGTAAAGACTTACTCCAACTAGATTGTATTATTGACGAGTGAGTTATAGAGGTGGCGAGCTCGGCGGCTAGGTAGCGAGTCGCTTGGAAGGGGTGTATGATGGAACGTGAGTACAAAGAGTACCCTAGGGAGGTTTATATAGGGGGTACCTCGCTAGGGTTTATAGATATACAACCGAATCAGTCAAGGACTCGGAGGATTTGACCTAATCCAACTGGGCTTCATCTACGCTTCTGGGCCTCCAGCTTCCAGTCGCCAGGCTTCCTTTCAGTCGCATTCCAGTCCCCGTCCTGCAGGCCCACTCGCAAAGCCCTTGGTCTAGTCGAAATGTCCTGCTGGGCATACCCAATTCGGCATATCCCCATCAGTAGTCCCCGGGGCCACTGTTGACTCGACGCAGGTGTTCATTTGGCAGTCGGAGTAGGCGAGTCCAATTTGGACGCTCAGTCGAATCGGCAATGGACTCCCTCAATGAAGGAGGAAGTCTGTCTAGCGTGTCTTCAGTTGCAACATCGGCAAGTGGAATTATGCTCGAGTCGCTGCACCCTGTCGAATGGACAGGGCGCACCAGCAGGCGAGTCGAGTGGAAGAAGTTGGACCATCAGCTTGGTCAAATATCCATTGGGTAAACCAACGGTAACTTCGGTGTAATTACCATGGGGTAATGGCTATCCCAAGATTGGCAGGTAGTGTCTTCTTTATAAGGAGAATGGCAGAGAAAAAGACGAATCTTCACATTTCTCCATCCCCACACACTCCCAGTCTCCATATCCACTCTCGATCTGAATTCTACGGACAAGGTGACCTTCCCCTTCCCTCTATGGCACCTCCAAACGATCTGTGGGGGAGGTCGAAGTGTACCAATGCCGCCTTGAAATCCTTCGAGGACGCGGGCATCCTCTACAGGGAAAACTGGTGGATCCCCGCATCCAGTGAGACGGAACCCAGGCCTCGCCCTGGGGAGTTCATATGCTTCCTGAGCCATCTGGAGAGAGGCTTGGGGTTCCCTACCTCCATCTTCTTTTGGCGATTCTGCGCATATTACACGATCAAACCATCGAACCTCGGACCGCACAGCGTGGAGCAGCTCGTGATGTTTGTCGCCTTCTGCGAGAGCTACCTTGGATGCTGCCCATATTTTCCTTTGTGGCTAGAGCTATTCCACAGCCGCGTCGGCCGTGAAGGTAATGGCGGTCCCATCCTGGCAGCGGGCGGCATCACGTTCCAGCTGAATCCCAAGGTGTCCTTCGTGAAGTTTATGTTGCCGAAGAAGGCGACCAGCGAATGGAAAAAGAGCTGGTTTTATGTGAAGGAATCCACTCCTGATGGTGAGGTGGCCCTCCCGACGTGCACCGCTGAGAGGATCAAGCCATGCCGGATGTCTGCGACCACACATCCTGAAGATCAGAGGATGGCCGTCGACGAAATGCCGACCTGGATTGTGGAATTGAAGAAGGAGGGTCTTTTGCTGATTAATCTGTATAACTGCTGGCTCGGGCAGTGGCTAGTTCCTCTAGCCACCCGAGCCCACTAGATGTACCAATATACCGGCAAGGATGACGCCACGAAGGTGAGCAAGGAGGTCTAGGAGGCCGACGACTACATCGCCGTGTTGAAGAAAATAAAGGAGGCAAAGTACAGCAATCTGAAGGCCGGACTTGCCCCATACACCACCACCAGAAAGCGTTAGGCCCCCACTATGAGTCTCATTGCCTCGTAATCTTAGCTTCATGGTCGTGCTTGTGCAATCGCCCTTGTCAGCTGACCACTATTCTTTATGTATTCATCAGTTGTTTCAGGTTCTCGAGAATTGGCTTCCTCCACTCGATGAGGAGGTCCCCAAGGAGCTCGAAGAGGAGTAAAAGGAATCCTCCGATGGTGAGGATGAAATGCCGGAGGTTGTCGTGCCTGTACCTGTGGCCCGAAAGACTCGCATGCAAAAGCAGCGTGAGATCGAGGCGAGTCGCGGCCTTGAGGAGCGCCACATCGACGATGAGAACGTGCAAGAGCATAGCTCGCGGAAAGTGTCTACACCGTCCAAGCCCGTACGGAAGTTGAAGTCGCCTGCAAAAAAGTCAGCGCTGAAGTTGGCGTCGCCGCCCCGATCAGTGGTGTCCTTTGAGTCGGACGAGGAGTCCGGTGATGAGGCAGTTGAAGTTCCAACCAAGATCCCTGAGGAACCAACTCCAATGAAGGGATCAGAGACCACGGCCGTAGTGGTGGAATCAGTTGTCCCACTTGCCACGATTCTGCCGATAGTCTCGGTTGCTCTGGAGCCAGGGGCTGCCAAGATTACGGGGTCAAAGTCACCGCCGCCGGAGGAGGCAGTCATGTTGCCTGAGTCAGGGGTCCCTACAATCGCGACCTCGACGTTGGAGAAGCCCGCGGTGTCATGGGCAGCGAGTATCTTTGAGAAGGGGCTCTCGTGCAAGTTGGGCCCGGAGCTGGAGAAGCCTGTCCATATTAGCACGGGACTGCGCTCTCTTCCCGTCACCAATTAAGTTTGATGTTCTCCTTTTCGTGCTTTAATGCTTTCCTATGTAATTGGCTTGCTGACCATGGCAATTTCGTAGGTTCGGTGCCAAGAAGATTGGCCGCCCCTCGGTGGCCAAGATTCCGCCTGTTGACACCGAGGGGAGGGTTGACCCTTCCAAGAAGAGGAAGGCCAACCCGGTGGAGGTGCCAGTCGCTCGCGCGAAGAAGAAGGAGGAGGGCGCCTCAGCTGCCGTGGAAGAAGACGCGGGAGAGGGCGATTCCACCGCTCCCGCTGAGGGTGAAGTGGCCGCCAGCTCAGAGCCGAGCAAACCGACCGAGCCAGCGGAGGTGCTGATGCTTGTGGCCAGCGCTCCGACAGCGACGGCTGCATCGTTCCCTCTCTTTATGGCGAGGGCCTCTACCGCGGCGACTGCATTGCAGTCACCACAGGTCCCGAGGTCGTTGATGGCAATGCCAGACAATGTCGCGGACGTACCTTGTTCGTGATTGCCTAGATGGATGACATCGAGCTCCATGGCATGTTAGGTGTTGCTATACAGGTATGTCCAATCCCCGAGGGTCTGGTCGCTGAATTTCAGCGGTAGACACTTAGAGCTTTTAGTCGCCCAGTCCCCGAGGGTCTAGTTACTGAATTTTAGTGGTTAGACACTTAGCGCTTTTAGTCGTCCAATCCCATTACTGTTTGTTGTCTTCAGGGCCTGCAACGGGATTCGGCCGACCGGCTCGCCGTGAAGGAATGCTTGGAACGCGACTTGCAGGAGACACAAGAGGCCAACTAGCAACTCTAAGTGTCTGCTGGTAAGTTTCTCTGTCTTTGGTAGATTTGAGTTCTCATTGCTGTAGGGAGATTGAAACATGGTCTTCTTTCTTTCAGTTGATTCTTGTGCTGCAATCGCCAAGGCCCGCGAGGCCTACGTTCCGGCCGTCGAGCTGGAGGCAGTGAAGGCCACTTTTTCCACGGCAGAGGACTGAATCATCTCGTTGACGAAAGAGCTGGAGGCCGCGAAGGCTTCGATGATCTCTTCTGAAGAGGAGGCCAAGGCTACGGTCGCCGCGGTGGAGGAGGAGCGGAGGGCCTCCGACTCAGTCATCCTTGGGTTGTACGGCGACCTTGGACGCTTGAGAAGCACGTGACGGATACCTGTTGCAAACTCCTTGGTGAGTGTCTTTTCCTTCTGCTCCTTCCTTTCTTGTGTATGGCGAGTCCCCGAGCGGGTGAGTCTACTAGGACAAAGTGATATTTATTTTCTAATGTTGCAGCTGTGATAGGTCAAAGTCATCTGGCGGTGCAGAATTTTGACGCCTCGCAATGCGTGACTGTGGTGGCGAATGCGGCCACCGCCTCGGCACTTTGTGTTCAGGCCATTCTTCAAGGGATCTCTCCCACCGAGGTGATTCCTGGTGGGCCGACGAAGGTGTGGCGCTACCTTGAGGAGACGCCTACTGTGGTCGAGTGGATGGCACGATCGGCCTTCCGGCAAGGAGCTAGCACGACGCTCAGTATCGGGCTCACGCACTTCCCCGATGACTTCGACCTCGACGATGTCACCAGTGGGTATCCCTCAACGACTGGATCGGTGGAGATCGGGGAGGTGCTGAGGATGACCACCAAGGCCGTACCGTTCGCAGAGCGGGTGTTGGTAATGGGGGACCTGCTGCTGTACCAGGAGACGGTGGTGGCGTCGGGCGACTCTGAACTAGAGCATCATGACCTGAAGTAAGAGCAGCCCTTTCGGTTCTCCTTGGCGAAACAGTTGACGATGTACCCGACGAACCCTTGGGAGCCATACGTCCAGGTCAAGGGTGATGGCGGTGCTTCTTCATCGGAGCCTACAAAATGAGTGACTGCCCTGAGGGGCTTTTGTAAGTTATGGCGACTGGTCGATTTTGTAAGGTAAACAACATATTTGTTGCTGAAATGAAAAGGGGTTAATCGACTCGCAATGCATGGTGATTTTTGTTTTATGTTGAGTATTTGTTTGCATGAGTCCCCGAGCGTGTCTACCTGTTATTGGGGTTTACCTCGTATGTGTGTAACTTTGGTTGCATTAAGTTTTTAATTTGGCTGGAGTCGACTCGCCGTGGCTCGTTGAGCCAGTCGCTTGGCAACCCCAAGGGAGCTCTGTACTTAGCTGTTTTCCCGAGCGCGGACGGGGTCGGTTTAGGCGAGTCCCCAAGCATGATACTTAGCCGTTGTAGTCATATGCCCAAGGTAGGTGAGGACCTGGTGCGTTGTTTGTAACGCGTCCCTCCCCCTGGCTCGGAAAACCAGTCGCGTGGCGAGTCCCAGGCAAGCTCTCTTACTTAATATGTTCCCAAGCCACATGGGGGTGTTTTGGACGAGTCCCTGTTCGAGTCGCTTTGCATGAGGAATGGGGGGATGTGTTGTTGTGTTTAGCATGATCGGTTGTCTTGGCCCGGCAGGCCAGTCGGGTGGGGCGACTCCGATGGTGGCTCCAGGGTGGCGTGTTCGTGGACGACACAAGGCCCGAATATCTTTGGTGCCCTTGGGCTGCACTACTTAGCCGTGCAGGTCGCTCGACCAAAGGTTGACTTCCGTGGGTAGCGTATTGCTAAGTGTACGAGGGCGATTGGCACAAGAGGATGGTGAGTAGACACAATTTGTGCGATCCGAATTGATTTCATTATATAGCAGCCAAGTACAAGTTTTAGTTCTATGTATAGAACTTTCGGAGGAGGTTTATATTCCATGGCCTCCCAACTTCAAGAAGGCCATTGCCTCTTAGATCGATGAGGTAGTAGGCATCGTTGCCGAGGACTCGCCCTATGGCGAATGGCCCCTCCCATGGGGGAGAAAGCTTGTGCATGCCCTTCTTATCCTATATCAGTTGTAGGACCAGGTCGCCTTCCTAGAGCGAGCTGTGGTAGCGGAGGAGTCCCTGCTGGTAGATGGCAGTGCGAGAGCGAGCTAGGTCATGTGCTTCGTCAAGCTGGTCGATCCCGTCTTGGCGGGCGATCTCGTTTTATGCCTCCACGTAATTGACGACCCGAGGCGAGTCGTGTTCCAGGTCAAATGGCATGACGGCTTCAGCACCATACACCATGAAGCAGGGTGTGAACCCTGTGGAGCGATTAACGGAGGTGCGAATGCCTCATATCACGGAGGGGAGCTCTTTGACCCAGCATCTAGGGGTTTGCTCGAGGGGCACCTGAAGTCGTGGCTTGAGGCCTTGGAGGACGCTTTGGTTCACGCGCTCTGCTTGTCCATTCGACTCCGGGTGGTCGACTGAGGCGAGGTCGAGCCGTATGGCGTGCTCCTCATAGAAATCCGCCATGGCACCTTTGGTGAAGTTGGTGTCGTTGTCCGTTATGATGCTGTGCGGGTAGCCGTACTAGTAGATGAGCTCGCGGAGGAACTTGGTAGCGGTCTTGTCGTCACACTTCTTGATCGGTTTGGCCTCGACCCACTTGGTGAACTTGTCGACTGTGACTAGGATGTGGGTGATGCTAGATAGGGCCTTCTTGAACGGGTCGACCATGTCTATGCCCCATACGGCAAATGGCCAGGTGATGGGGATGGTCTTGAGTGCCGAACCAGGTATGTGCGTCTAGTTGGCTTACTTCTGGCACCCGACGCATCGTTGGACAATGTCGATGGCATCGGCATGCACTGTTAGCTAGTAAAAGCCGTGGCGCATGGCCTTGGCGACTAGCGACCTGGTGTCGGCGTGATGGCCACAGTCGCCGCGTGGATGACTTGGAGTATCTTGAGACCTTCTTATGGCTGTATGCAGCGCTGGAATATGCCAGTCACGCTGTGTTTGTGGAGCTCGCTGTTGATGATAACGAAAGATTTGCAGCGGTGCATGATCATTCGCGCCTCCCTCTCGTCGGTGGGCAGGACCATGTTCTCGAGGAAGGCGGTGTATGGTGTAGTCTAGTCGCTGGGCTCTATGATCATGGCGACCAGAGCGGGCTCAGGCTGCAGGGGTATCCCCATGTCGATTTCCTTGGGCGGGAAGGCTGAAGATTTGTGGATGATGTCGAGGAAGACGCCCGCAGGTGGCGTTTGGCAGGCTGATCCGATGCAGGAGAGAGCGTCGGCCTCCTTGTTCTTGCGCCTGTCGATCCACTCGATGGGGTAACCGGTGAAGTGGCCCCCCAGCTGGTCCACCGCTTGGCGGTATGCTATCATGGTGGGGGAGATGGCGTCGCAAGTCCCGGCGACTTCTATGGCTACTAGGTCGGAGTCGCCGTAGCACCGTAGGTGATTGATGTTCATCTCCTTGGCGACCCGCATGCCGTGGAGGAGGGCCACATATTCGGCCATGTTGTTGGTGCAGGGAGTGAAGTCAGGGTGTAGCACATAGCGGAGCTTGTCGCCTTTGGGGAAGGTGAGTACGATCCCGGCTCCCGCGCCATCCGCATTCTTGGACATGTCGAAGTGGAGAGACAGTAGTGGAGATAGGGAAGCTTCTCCGGTTGTTGTGCTTCTTCCGAGTCAGCGAGGAAATCAGCCAAGGCTTGTGACTTGATCGCCTTGTGTGGCTTGTACTTGATGTTGTGGACACCGAGTTCGACGGCCCACTTGGCGACTCGCCCAGTCGCCTCGCGATTGCGGATGATGTCCTGTTGTGGCGCGTAGGAGACGACCGTGAAGGGGTGCTCCTGGAAGTAGTGTGGGAATCATCGTTGAGCTCTGAAGACCGCATACACTAGTTTTTGGTATTGCGGGTAGCACTGCCTTGAGTCCGTTAGGACCTTGCTGATGTAGTAGACCGGGCGCTGCACTAGGCATTCCTTGCCCTCTTATGGTCGCTTGACGACCATCATGGTGCTGACGACTCGAGCGGATGCCGCGGCGTAGACGAGCATTGGCTCTTTGTCGACTGGGGCGACGAGTAGTGGTGCCGCGAGCAGGACTTCCTTGAGCGCTTTGAGCGCATTGTCCACTTCTTCGTCCCATTAGAACATGGGGTTCTTACGCATTAGGCGGTAGAGGGGCATCGCCCTCTCGCCAAGCCGGGGGATGAAGCGACTGAGAGCCGCTACTCACCTAGCCAGTTTCTATACGTCGCGTAGGCACTCGGGTTTCCCGAGCCACGCGATGATGTCGATCTTGGTGGGGTTTGCCTCAATGCCTCACTTGGAGACCACATACCCCAGGAGCTACCTGGTGGGCACTCCGAAGGTGCACTTCCCTGGGTTGAGCTTGATCTTGTACCTCCGCAGATTCGCGAAGGTCTCGGCCAGGTCAACGAGCAGGTCGCTCTGGCGAGTGGATTTTACCACCATGTCATTTATGTACACTTGGATGTTGCGGCCAATTTGACACGCAAGGCACTCCTGCATGCACCATTGCTAGGTTGTGCCGGTGTTCTTGAGGCCAAACATCATGGCAGTCTAGCAGAAGGCGCAGAATGGCGTGACAAACTCCGTCTTCTCCTCGTCCTCGACTGCCATTTTGATCTGGTTGTAACCAGAGTATGCGTCGAGGAAGCACAGTGACTCCGACCCCGCGATCGAGTCGATGATCTGATCAATGTGTGGTAGGACAAACTCCTCCTTCGGGCAGGCGCTGTTGAGGTTGGTGTAGTCAATACACATTCTCCAGGTGTTCTTCTTCTTCAGAACCTGATGCAGCCCGTCCTGTGGACGCTACTACATCCACAACGCCAAGTCCCCAAGATCGTCCCCAAGTCAACCAAGAAGATGGACCATGAGCAGCCACCTCCAGAACGAGAGTCTCCACCGTCATCGCCCCGGAGAGTCCGCTCGAATCCAGCCGGAGTGTCTGGCCTGCCCCAGACCCAACCTGGCGTGGACATTCAGAAGGCCAGTTTGGACACTACCCGGAGTGTCCGGCTACCCCGGACTATCCGGTCACCCCGACCCGGACTGTCCGGCCCAAGTGATGGGCCTGCGAGCCAACAACTGGGCCCTTGGCCCATGTACCCCTCTATTTCGCACCAACCCCTAGTTTTGTGCCCAAACTACCCCTGAACTTGTGGCTGGCCTATAAATAGAGCCCCCACCCCCTCATGTATCCCTTAGGCATAGATGATAGACTAAAGAAAACCGCCCTTTGTGGAATCTCTAGTTTTGCCTCATCCCCTTCTACCAAAGGGGATCGACTATCGTCACCACCTCATCGGAGTTTGCATCGTGCCTCCCTCATTGTACAAGGCCTTCGCATCGGTGTCCCTTTGCCAAGACGTCAAGACCCTCTCCAAGGTGTTCTTCCCTCTCCGCTTGGGATTGACGGGAGCATGTTGACCGATCTTTCCTTGCAAGGATTCTATCGGACCGGTGGCCACCGGTGAGAGCAATCGGCCTTGTATCGTGTGTGTTTTGCGTGTGTTCATCGTGTCCGCTTCCGCTACCTTCTCCCTTTCCCCTCGCTTTCCCATCGATTTGACCACGAGATCCGTGAAGATCGGGCCACCCTAGAGGTTTGCCCTCATCATCTGGTATCAGAAGCTTTTGGTTGCCACTGATTTCTCCTCGATTTGGTCTTTTCCCCCATAAATTTGAAAATCCCCAAAAAATAGCCCCAATTTCGTGTTTTGGATCGATCTATGATTTGAGTGCGTTTTGGTAGGTTTTGATCCATGGATTACTTGCTAAACTGGTTGATCTACCTTCCCCTGCGTTTCCATAGCCTAATTCCTTGATTTCCCCCATGAATTTGAGGTTTTGGTCCTAGTTTTTCCGCCAAAACTCGTCTCGTTCGTGTTCTGGAAGTTCTGGTTCGACCGGACCGGACTGTCCAGCCAAAACGGACCGGAATATCTGCCCCACCGGAGTTTCCGGCCTAAACTCACCGGAATATCCGGCCCGGCCGGACTGTCCGGCCTGTACGCACCGGACTGTCCGCCCCCCTGCTGACAGAAAAATTCTGCTTCACGGTTTTGAGAAAACTTTTGCATATGAACTCGGATTTTGGTGTTCTTTAGCTCGTTTTCAAGAGGAGAAAGATCTCTACATCATCATATCCATGGTTCATGCTATATACTCCATCCAAATTCCATGAGCAAGGCGGAATCCACCAATAAAGGGTGAAGATCAGCGACGAAAGGTATAAAAAATGCCGTGACTTCTCCCCACTTGCATCCCTTTGTGAGCTACACTATCTTTGTGTTCAACAAACACCTATTGAGACTAGTTCCTCCTATGATTGCTTGGGCTATGCACATTTGATACCTTGTAGAATTCCGAGCAAAAGTTGTGAGCGCGCTGTCTCATATAGTTATCTTGTATAGTTGTTGGCACAAGGAAGAGGCAAGTGAAAAAGAAAAGAAAAAGAGAAAAAAAAGAAAAAGAAAAAGAAAAAGAAGAAAAAGAGAAAGAAACAAACAAGTGCCTCATAGAATAGGAAGCGCAAGCTCGATGAACATCAAATACGTGGTACTTATTGTGCATATCTTGTAGCCCACTAATTTATTGCAATCGAACTAGCGTCTCTCCTTGCACTTGTGCGACACGAGCTTATAGTCTTCGCTAGGTAATCATTTGGTTCTTAGCTCACTTTCTCCGCCGCACAAGTCCCATTTATCCCCCCGTGTGTGTTTCCTTGTATATATTCCTTCTTGTGGATTGACTCGTTTTGCTTTGTGATCATCGTGGTTCTTTACTTGCCATTACAACATCTTGATTTCGGGTTGGTTCTTGACATGCCACCTTCCATACCTATCCACCATAAGCTCTGTGTGTGTGTGTTTTTTAGTGGTTAGTTGGTTTTGGTGTTCCACGTGAACTTCACTTTGCTTGGTTTTGATTGCTCTCAAGTGTTGCCACTTGCACGATACTATCTTCCAAGGTAAAGTAAGGTTTGACATTGCATTCCTAACCCCCTACCACTTCCATATACACCACTTGGTCTTGTGAAACATGTCTAGGGACTCCGAAACCAAGGATGATTTCTATAAAGAATCCACGATGAGCCACCATGCATATGCCTCCACAAGCATGGATGACATGATGGAGCACTACACCGACAATAGCTCCACATGCTTGGGTGAGATGGAGTTCTACAACAACAATAACTCCCCAAGCATGGACAACTTCAAGCACGACAACGACAAGCTCCTCAAGTCGCATCGACCAAGAGGGAGCCTCCACCTCGAGAGCGCCAAGGTCCACCATCACATGGACAAGTTCGAAAGCTCCCTCAACAACTTCAAGAGCGACATGGACAACAACTTCGCCAAAACCATGAGCATGATGGCCAAGACTAATGATGCTTTGTGCTCATTACAACGCCTCACCAGGATGAGTGCCAAGGACAAGGAGGATCGTCGCGAGCGTCATGTGGATGACCAAGTGCGCCATCTACATCAACCTTTGGCAAGGCACGCCAATGACCTCCGTCGACACCATCATAAGGCGCCTTCAACTACTCGTGCCACCACCAAAAGAGCACCAAGAGCAAGCTCTCCTCCATGCCATCAAGCTTCACGCCAAGAGTCTACACTTCAAGATGGAGGAATCCAAGGCCACATATGTGATGAAGTCGATTCGAGCACCGCTCTCGACAACAACATGAGCCTACTTCCACCACTACTACAAGATGGCGATGACAAGGTCAAGAATGGTGAGCATGGGACTTTCCCTTCACCAAAGGAGGCGCAAGGAGTTGAGAGAATCGAACCTACCCCCATATGCTTGAGTGATGATGTGGTACCAATCCTATGTGGGTATGAGAGCCACTTAGCCCACTTGAGTGAAAACAAGAGTGAGATGAGTGACTCCACCATACGTGAGATTTAGTGCTTCCACTTGGAGGGCATGAGTGATACACCTATTGATTTGAGAGTGGTAGTTGATAGGTCATGTGAGACCACTTTGATTTCTAACGACTTACCCTCTACCTCTAGTGTGTTATCCCATGATGTGCTAGGTTCCATGGATAAAGAAGTGCCAAGCTTGGAGATGATGATGCCTCCGACCGATAAGATGTACATGGTGGATGAAGATGATGCCATCCCCATATTGGATGAAGAAGTCGCCCACATGGAGGCCAATTCTACCACAACACCCACTTCATATGAGAGGTATGAACAAGGTAAGAATACGGGTGTTGATGATGCCATGATCCCACTAGTGGACATGATGACTTGTGATGATTGGCATGCTATGGATGATGTTTGTGATATCACATATGCTTTATTGTTATTTCCATGTGATACTTTGCCTTTGCATATTGTTGAGCATGTGAAATTATTTGATTGTGATGATGTTGCCATAGACATGCCATGCTCTAAACGTTACGTTGATGATATCATTGCTTGCACTTTGTTGAACAATTGCTCTTTCCAATGTTTTGCTTGCAATGATGTTACCAATGGTACCCCTCGAACCATGCTTTGTCATGAATGTTTTACAATCTCTCCCGTTGCTTGCAATAAGTTGAATAATTGCTCTTTCACTTGTTTTGCTTGCAACAATGATTCTCATATGGTTTATATTGAGATGGCCCCCATAGCTTTCTCAAATTTTGGAGATTTTGATGATTGCCATGATAAGCATGTTCCCCACTTGCATACTCACCATGCATATTTTTCATCCTTGATTGACACTAATGGTGATGTGCACAAGAAGAGATATGTCATGATGGATGATGTATTTCTCTACCATGCACACACGTTCTTCCTTTTATCTATGATGTGCGTAGGTACCCGCACAAGAATGTCAACCTCGGTTGAGCACGAGTTGACAAAAAGAGCTCTAGAGAGCATCCCCCACGTGAGTTCAAGATCGAACCCAACTCTGATACCTTTTGCATGATTTGCATCTTTCATGTTGACAAATTGCTCTTTCCTATGGTTTGATTGCAAGCATGTTGATGGTATTCTTTCACCTTGTGACAATCATGTCTTGTTGCTTTTGGATATTGATGCTTTGTGTGTTGCCACAAAAATGTTGAACAATTTCTCTTTCCGATGTTTTGTGTGCAACCATAATGCCATTTTGAGCATGTATTGTCATGAGAGCTTCCAAGTCTCTCGTATTGTTGTTGCAACAAACATAAGGACCACTTGCTCTTTCATATGGTTTGTTTGCAAACATGTTGTTTTTGCTACCTCTTGTGATACTCATACTCCCATGATTTTGGCTTTTGATGATATGTGTATGGCATCCAACATATTGAACAATTGTTCTTTCCATTGGTTGGTTTGCACACATAATGATGTTGCTTTGGATATTCTTCCTCATGTCTTTTTGCCGAATTCTCCCAGCTTTGCATCAAATATGTTGATCAAGATTTTAGTCACTTGCTTTGAGTTCCACACTAAGATGTTATATGGAGTTTTTCAGTTCCCACATTTGGATGATGTTCAATTAACTTCTATGCACTTTGACCTTGCATACGCATTTCGTTTGCGATACTTGAGTTGTGCTAATAGTGTTGTGAACAAGAATGGACATGCCACAAATGACATGCTCCTCTATCACACACAAACATATGTTGCTTGGTCTTTGTTGTGTGAAGGTACAATTGCATATGTGTCAACCTCTATGGACAAAGAGTTGACAAGACGAATCGAAGAGAGTTACCTAGGGCTATCCTTCAATGAGCTATCTCTATATCATAAGGTGACTTCCTTCTACTTGAGGACTCATGCTATAATCTTCATGAATTGGCTACTCTTTGAGTGTTGCTTCGCTTTTGTTGTGAGCTTTGTAGGCTTCATGGAAGGTGAAGGAACATTGAAGAGTTGCCACATCAAGCTTCTCGAGGACGACTACATGGTGAACCCCAGGATCAAGAAGGTCTATCGACATCATCTTCTTAGGATGAGCATGAAGAGTCGAGGACGACTCTTTTTGAAGGGGGGGAGCTCATGCAGCCCGTCCTGCGGACGCTACTACATCCACAACGCCAAGTCCCCAAGATCGTCCCCAAGTCAACCAACAAGATGGACCATGAGCAGCCAGCTCCAGAACAAGAGTCTCCGCCGTCATCGCCCCGGAGAGTCCGCCCGAATCCAGCCGGAGTGTCCGGCGTAGCCGGAGTGTCCGACGTGACTCGGCCGGAGTGTCCGGCCTGGCCCAGACCCAACCTGGCATGGACATTCAGAAGGCTAGTTCGGACACTACCCAGACACTACCCGGAGTGTCCGGCTACCCCAGACTGTCCAGTCACCCCGACCCGGACTGTCCGGCCCAAGTGATGGGCCTGCGAGCCAACAACTGGGCCCTTGGCCCATGTACCCCTCTATTTCGCACCAAACCCTAGTTTTATGCCCAAACTACCCCTGAACTTGTGGCTAGCCTATAAATAGAGCCCCCACCCCCTCATGTATCCCTTAGGCATAGATGATAGACTAAAGAAAACCCCCCTTTGTGGAATCTCTAGTTTTGCCTCATCCCCTTCTACCAAAGGGGATCGACTATCATCACCACCTCATCGGAGTTTGCATCGCGCCTCCCTCGTTGTACAAGGCCTTGGCATCGGTGTCCCTTTGCCAAGACGTCAAGACCCTCTCCAAGGTGTTCTTCCCTCTCCGCTTGGGATTGACGGGAGCACGTTGACCGATCTTTCCTTGCGAGGATTCTATCAGACCGGTGGCCACCGGTGAGAGTAATCGGCCTTCTATCGTGTGTGTTTTGCGTGTGTTCATCGTGTTCTTCGCGAGGTGTGCATCCGCTTCCGCTACCTTCTCCCTTTCCCCTCGCTTTCCCATCGATTTGACCACGAGATCCGTGAAGATCGGGCCACCCTAGAGGTTTGCCCTCATCAGAACCAGGACTGGGTTTGTTAGCCACTTGGAGTACTTGATTGGCCGAATGAATCCTGAGGTGAGTAGATGTTGTACTTGTTCGGTGATTTCTCGGCGGCGCTCCTTGTTGAAGGGACGCAACGACTGCTTTACTGGTCGCACTTTTGGGTTAGCGTTCAGTTTGTGCTCAGCGAGTTCACTCGGGACACCAGGCATGTCGTATAGTTTCCATGCAAAGATGTCGCGGTTCTCACACAGGAACCCGATGAGCTTTCTTTCCTATGCGAGACTCATGTTCATCCCGATGGTGACCGTCTGGCTGGAGTCGCCCGGGACAAGCTCAACGGTGCGAGTGTGCGTGGTCACCTCGAAAGTTGTTCCCCCGGAGGTGGGCTTCTTTAGGATGGTGGGGTCGTCCGTGTCGATGTTGCTCGCATATTTTGCAAGATCATCCGCGTGGTTGGTTTCCGCGGCGGTGACGGCGTCGGCGAGCTTGGCGCCTTTGTCCTCGCACTCCACGGCCATGTCGGGGTCGCCATGGACGGTGATCATACCGCTTGGCCCGGGGATCTTCATCATGTTGTAGGCATAGTGTGGGGTCGCCATGAATTTGGTGAATTCCTGGTGCACCAGGACGCAGTGGTAGGGGCTGCGGAAGTTCACCAGCTCGAAGATGATCCGCTCGGTGCAGAAGTTCGCTGGAGTGCTGAAGTTGACTGGTAGCGTCACTTTGCCGATTGGGTACGCCTTTCGACCGAGGACGATGTCGTGGAAGGTGGTGAGGGTTGACTCGATCATCGACTCCGGGAGGTGTAGCCTCTTGAACGTGTCCAAATAAAGGATGTTGATGGAGCTTCCGCCGTCCATCAGCCTCTTGGGTAGCCAGTAGTCGACCACTTTGGGCCTGATTACCAGGGCGACTCGCCCTGTATATTCGATCATGGGCGCGTGATCTTGGTGACTCCAGGTGATGCTTTGCTCGGACCAGTTGAGGGAGCGAGGAATGTCGACCTAGGTCACCGCATTGATGGCGACTACGCGGGCGAGCACCTTCTTCTCGCGTTTGGTGCCGAGCCCAGTGAAGGTGTGCAGCGAGCTGACGGTGTTGCCGAATCCGCCGGCATTGTCGTTGTCCCTTGGCGGGTTGTTGTTGGGGTCCTCTCGTGCTCGCCTTTCCATCTCAATCTCCTCCAGAGAATAGCAGTCCACGGTGGTGTGAGTGGCAGGCTTCCCCTCCTTGCTATGGTGGACACAGGGCTGGTTGAGGAGGGTGGCTGATGAGGATATATACAAGGATTATGATGATTCTGACTGCTTGAACTAGAAGGAAATATTGAGTCAAATCAATAATGACTATCAGGTGAATTCATTCCTAGTTGACCATGATGCTTTCATTTATAAGAACTTTATATTACCTAAGTCTTTGTGCTATTGTATTATCAGGTACATGGGAGAAGAAGGCATAGCACGGAGCGAGGAGCTAAAGCATATGGAGCATGGCATGTTGATCAATGAAGAATGCGCGAGGGAGAAGAGGGAGGAAGCGCAAGGAGATACCAAGAAGAAGATCAACACATGGCAGGATCTCTGCCGCGGCAGAGAAACGACGCGTTTTCCTGCCATGGCAGGCTGCCACTGCACAGAAACAGAGTCATTTTCTGCCAAGACAGGCTGCCGCGGCAGAGAAATAGGCCCAAACTCTGCCACGGTAGAACCCTGAGCCGAACCCAACTTTGGGTCAGTTTGTATCTTTTAGTTGGATGGGACCAACTCGGAGCCCACCTAGGCTGCCGCCCCCAAACTCTTAAATAGATGGGGCACCACACAAAGTTAGGGAGACCATGTTAAAATATTGTGGAGTTGTTTCTTTCATAGAACCTCTAGAATTACCTTGTGATCGATTTTACCAACTATAATTGAGTGTGATCTGTTGTTCCACTGGGAATTAGTAGATTGCAAACTACCGTTCGTGGTCAACGGCTACATGCGCAAGAGCGTGGCGTTGTGAATATCCTACAAGGTTCGAGAGTTGTAGCATTGGCATCAGGGTTCTAGCGGGAGAGTTCATAGCTACATGCTAGTTATCTCTCATCCACCATCATCATCGACAAGTGCTTGCTGAGAAGATCGGGCCACCCCAAATCATCTTGGTATCAGATTTCCTCGTTGCCTCGGTAAGAATCCACAAATCCATCCATAGATTAGTTCATGTTTTTCGTCCTATATAGAAAAAGCCCCACAAAAAGAGTTGCCATAGCCTAGATTACATCGTATTCGAGTAATAGTTGCTGGTCGTGTTCCTCTTTTAGTCTAGATCTAGATTTGTTCTTCGTAGATGTGTTTTTTAGTTGTTCTAGTCCAGTTCCCCATCCTTGTTTCCGCCTCCACCAAGCCAGATCCGATCCAAGCTAGAGTCCTCATTGTTTACTAATTGGCAAGTCGGAATTCAAAAAAAATCCTGCCGACTCTACCGCCTCATAGAAATAGACTGTTTCTCTGTCGTGAGTCCATGTCTGCCACGGATCCGATTCTTGCCACGCCACGATTTGGTGTTGTTTTCTGCCGCAGCACGTGTTCTACCGCTCAGTACAGATTCTCTGCCACGACACAGTTTTGTCCCATTTTCTGCCGCGGCAGCCATATAAAAAAAATTGTTGTGAAATTTTGCAATTTTCCAAACCTTAGCTATAGACATTATATTTCATAAGTGTAGGAACTTTCCCATTGAGACTAGTTTCCGCTCTTACAGGTTGCTCGTAGATTTTTGGTGTTGTGCTTTGTAAATTGGCCGTGTGTGATATATATTCAAAAAAAGAGAAAAGGGAAAATAGCAAAAGAAAAAGGAAAAAGAGAAAGAAGCTATACAAAAGAAAAAGAGAAAAAGAGAACTTGAGCAAGAGGCCTAGTGATATCTTTATGCACCGGTAGATTGAGCAATCTTGTGCCTGTTTACTTTGAGCTTTGCTAGTGTCTCTCGAGAGTAGTGCAACACCCTTCATAGTTGCATTGCCGACGTGTGTGTTTCTTAGGTTGTTGTACGATCAGCACCAGGACTTGTTTGCGGTGTACTTAGGATACCATACCTATAGCTCCACCATAAATAACATGTGTGCTCTGTGATTGTTCTCTATACCTTTGATATTCACTTCATCACATTAGTGCATCAGTCTTTGATTACGTTTGGTAAAGCATCTCTATTCACTTTGGAACAGTAAGATCTCGTTTCTTGTCAGTTGTGAGTGAGTTTTGAGTGTTTCCACCAAACAGATTTTGATTTTTGCACTAACCTACTAATCATGTCTACTAGTGATGATGAAGTTGTGTCACAAAAAAGCAGGTTGAGGATCTTGTTAATTGGTGCGAGTCTATTGATGGGAATATCAAGGACATGCAAGAGGCAGTGGATTAGAATACTGGTGCAATCAATAATATTCAAACTCAAGTGATAGCAATCCACCTTGCAGCGTTCGATTGAGGCCCTTACAGCGGCGATTTAGCCAAGGTACTTGCGATCAGTTTTTGACAAGCTCACACAATTGCGGCAAGGTAACATGCTAGTTGATGAGTACTACATGGAGATGGAGATGCTTATGCAACGTGCTAGAGTTCGTGAATCCCTTGAGATGACTATGCAGTGTTTTCTCAACAATTTGAAGCTTCGAATCAAGAGCATTGTTCGTCATCACAAGTACGAGACTATGAAACAAACTGTTGCACCATGTTAGAGAGGCCGAGTCACAGCTAGCTGAGGAGGCTATGTCATATGCATGTTTTCCATCAACCAGCCATTTTGTAGCCAGATCTACACCGCTCCTATGGCGCCACCTGCAGCGGCTGCTAGCCACCCTCCACCATCGGCCAAACCTACTAATGTAATCATCTCTACTCTTGGTATTGTTTCTTGTGCTATGCAGGTTGCTTTTGAAGAAAGGGAGCCATCTATTTTACAACCTGCATCGTCGGATTGTGCATTGTCACTTGCGGAGGATGTCCCGGTATCTACTAGATGTGAAGAGAACACTATTGATATAGGTACTCACGAGGGTTTGACTCATCAATGCCCATTGTTATGGACTTGGGTTTTGGAGAAGGAGGGAGCGCTAGAGACATCTATCGGCTAACAGACAAGCACACAGGGGACAAAGATTAACCCAGGTTCAGGCCTCGTAGAGGTCCCTACTCCTGCTTGTCTGCTTGTGGAATTATCGAAGGAACCGAAGGTTACAATGGTGCGCAGATGCAATCTGGCGGGGGTTGTGGAAACTAAGGGTTGTGTGTGTCCTCCTCGCCGCCCCCTCCCAGCCTTTATATAGATAGGCTAGGTCCCGGGTAGTAGGTCGAGTCGGTTACAATTTAGGGTTTTCCCCTTTGAACTTTCTATCTTTAGCTTCTTCTTGTTCTTCAAGCAATCGAGAGTCCGCAGGTTACTCGAGTCCTTCGTTTGGGCCTTGGCGACACCGTGGGCCTGTACATATTTAGACCGTATATACCAAGCTCGAGTACCTGTAGGGTATACCCATGACAGTAGCCCCCGAGTGTCTAGTGGAATCGCAGATTCGACTGGGGACTTTTGAAGTCTTTCAAGTGCCTGAGTGAGTATATATTTCGACTGCTTTTAATTGTGTCATAGGGATTATTGATATATGTGCCTGATATAACCGAAGTATCGGTATTAGTTAACCACCTTAGGGTGAAACGACACAATCTACTCGAACTAGAGCCGGTGTAATTCGACTCGAATCCGGAAAAGTGCTGGTGTAATTCGACTCAAGCCGCGAAGGTCTTACAGGAGTCGAATTCCAGTTATATGGGTGTGAGCACTCGACGCGTCCGTCAAGGCATGTTCATTGTACCTGTAGGCACGGATACATTTCTGGTAGTGTGCAGCAAATGCGTTGCCAGGCCTTATTCAGGTCTTACCTTCACCCTGTAAGCGCGGCATCCGAATTTTATCATCGCGGAGATGATTCGGGTGACCCAGGAGACGCAGTCTCTTTGTAGGGAAAATTATGAGGCGGTGTCGCCATGAGTTTCGAGTGTGGATGTTATCGACCCATAGTTTTTGCATAAATAATCATAGGGTGCGCGACCAGCGCTCCCTATGGGAGTAGCCCCCGAGTGCCTGGTTGAGTCGAAGACTCAGGCAGGGACTAAAGAATCATTGTGTGACTGCTGTGCTTGGTTGAGTCGAAGACTCCGGCAGGGACTAAAGAATCATTTTGCGACTGCTGTCGTCTTTTGCTTGTTTCAGTCGAATTTGTTTCCGGTGCTCCCTATGGGAATAACCCATGTCCATAATCGAATCGTATTTCAAGTGGTTGGGTTTGCCTTTTGATTGTCCATGTTCCTGTAAAAAGAAAAGAAAAAAATCATAGGGTGCGCGACCAGTGCTCCCTATGGGAGTAGCCCCCGAGTGCTTGGTGGAGTCGAAGACTCCAGCAAGGACTAAAGTAGTCGAAACCCTCTGCCGCATAGCTTTGATGACGTCAGTGCTGACGATTTCATGACCTCAGTTGCCCACGTGAGCGAGTTTGACGGGACGTGACGAGCAGTTGGCCCCACTTTCTGACTTTGATTTGACTAGGCGTGCGTAATCTTTATTTTAACTGCGTCTCCTCGATTTCCATGCGTAATGGGAGTAGTGGAGGGACGGTTCGCGCTTCCACTCCTCCACGTGTCTAGCACGATGTTTGCCACGCGTCAGTAGGGTTTTTCTGAGCCGTTGGATTACATCTTCCAGGGGTTAAGTAGCGGCGCTGCGACGGTAATTTTCTCATCTTCTCTCATTCATCTTTGCTTCCATCGCCATTGCCGCTGCTCATCTCTGCTTTCTCTGTGCTCGTTTCCTCCACAACGCTGGACCAGCTCCGCTCGTTTCTGAGCTACTTTCTGCACTCGCATCGCCGTCGCGCAATGGGGAAAAAGAAGGGAGGTGCTGCAGCTAATTCCGCGGCCACCGTTGCCACGGTAAAGAAGAAGGGCGGCTCCGCCGCTGTGAGCACCAGCACCGCCGGCGGCGGGAAGAAGAAGGTCGCGGGCACTCGCGTCACGAATGGTGTGTGGCGCCCCTCCAGCATCAAGGCGTCCGATCTCCGTCTTCTTTGCCAAGATGGAGTATTGTCTACCGCAGTCGCCGACGCGCGCGTCCCTAGCGGTGAGACCATTCGTGCTCCTCTCGCTAGTTTTCGAGTGATGTTTTTAGCATTCATCATTCGCGCTCTCTCCTTGCCTCTTCACCCCTTTTTTAGGGGTCTCCTTTGTTTCTACGGGCTCCAGCTCCATCAGCTGTCCCCAAATTCGATCCTCCATATCTCTTGCTTCATCACACTCTGCGAGTGCTGGCTCGGAATCGAGCCACACTTCGGCCTTTTCAAGCGCATCTTCAAATTGAAGCGCCAGTCTGCGTCTGGCTCTTTAGTTTACGATGTGGGTGGTTGCGGAATCCACGTCGATCCATCCGCCACCTACTTTGACATCAAGCTCACGGCGTCCGTCCAAGGGTGGAGGGACAAATGGTTCTACATCCGCGATCAGAAGGCCAATCGTGAGCACTTTGGACTCGCGCCCTTCGATTTCGCGACGTCGTGCAGGAGGATGCGCTCCTAGAAGAACATAGTCATGCCTGGCGAGTCCGCGGAGACAGACGTGCTGTATCAGCGCGTCTGCGACCTCGAGAGTCGCATAGGCAAAGAGGAGGGAGGCTGCGCTCTCATCCGCACTTGGCTGCGTCGTCGCGTCCAGCCTCTGTAAGCCAGAGTCCACCCCATGTTTCAGTGGGCTGGCGCTGATGATGCCACTCGCGTGTCTGCCGATGGCATGTCCACGAGTGAGGTGGACAAGAGGGTTCGACTAGTCACCAAGTACACCATCAAGGATGTGCTTCCTAGTGAGCCAGTTGTTCCTCCCTTTGATGCTTCGAACCCTCCTCCTGAGGTATAGTTGTGCTACGCAGTAGCTGATTTTGTTGAGTGTTTCTCTGTTGCTTACTTGCATTTTGCTGAATTTCGTTGTCTGTATGCAGGATTGGGCGGTGTCGCCTTGTATGCCCCCTCTTCCTGAGGGGATTATTCCTCGTGAAGCTTTGGAGGAGGATGAGTCGGAGTCGACTGTCCTTTCTAATGTGGAGGAGGAAGCCCCCGAGTCTGATAGTCCGGATACTCGCAAGCATTCGCGCAGCAAGGATTCCGACGCGTCGTCTCCTTCGACTCCGGAAGGTACGGGCGTTGGTGCGGAGTCGCCAATTCCTGCCGTTCCTGTGAGCGCTGTGGCACCATCTTCTCGCAAGAAGATGTGATTGCCCAAGGAGTCTTCGTCGGAGTCAAAGGAGGCCACATTTGATTTTGACAAGTTTGACTAGTAAGCTTTCTAGATTTCTTGTCCTTTTCTGTTTTTCCCTTGTTGGCTTGTCTCTGGGTTTGCCATTTTGTTGATATGGTTTTTATCTTGCAGTCAAGAGGCGGCGTCATCTTCTGGTGACGTCCAATTTTTGAAGGAATCAGGAGTTGCGACCTCAAGGGCCAAGAAAGAAGTCGAGCGTGCTCCTTCCCCTCCATTGGCGGCCCACTCCGGGCACAACTCTTCCAGCTCTCCCCACGCAGGGGAGCATCGAATGGTTGCCCGGATGGCGATACAGCAGACATCTTCGGAGTCACTGGAGGACCATGTAAGTGTAGCTTTTCTCCTTTTTAGTGTTGTAGTCGATGTTATCTATTGTCTCTGCTGATTCTTTGTTGTGCGATAGCTCCTTGTGAAGGAAGCCGCGCACTTGGCAGAACAAGTGATGGCGATGGGCCGCCAGCACGCAATGCTGGAGACACGTCACCGCGTGGTTGAAAGTGAGTGTTCTACACTTATTCTTCTTTGTCTTCTCCCTTTGATATAGTCGACTGATAATCAACTTTTTGTTTGTCGTGTAGCTGAACATAATGCCTTATTGCGTGATGCCGCCACCTTGGAGAAGACACTTGCCGCGACTGTGAAGGGTCGCGACGAGGCAATCGCAGCGTGTGATGAGGCGCAGAAGCGTGAAGAGGATCTGCGTGCCTCCTTCGCGGCTAGGGAAAAGTTGTTCGAAGAACAACTACTCTCGATTGCTAAGGCCCTTTCAGGTACTTTGCTTGCGGATGTTGTTATCCTTCTGTGCTTCGAATGTTTTTGCTGGTGGCGCTGATATTTTTGTCCATATGTGAATTTATGTACAGATGCTGGCGATTTGAGCTTTGACCCGCAGGCCCTTCGTCGTGATGACGCTCTGGTGGGTGCACTATCAGCAGTCGAAGACCGCAGCATCGCTGTGCAGGACACGCTCTCTAAGGCCAAAAGCATACTCAGTCGCCTTTGGGAGGAGCTGATGCCCAAGGCGGAGCTAGTCGAGAATATAGATGAGCTGGTGGAGTCGCTCGCTGGAGGTGTGCCTGCCAGCTTCAAGAACTCGCTTCGCTCGGCTGGCGCGTCCATGTCACTTGCCATGGTGCAGGCCCACGGAGTCGAGATTGACCCTGCTGCGGTGTCAAAGGCGATGCCTGTGAGCGCGGACGGCTAGCAGGTAGTCTTCACTCCCTTCACGACTGCCTGTGGCAAATATGGTCCTCGGTTGATAAATACTGTTGCAAAGTATTCTGAGGAGCTCCAACGTGCCAAGAAGGCGGCGAAAGCTTCGGCATCAGGGGCCGGTGGAAAGTCAGTGGCGTCTGACACTGCCACGGACTTGATGAAGCCCCCGAAGCCGTCAAAGTCGAAGAAGCCAGTTGCTCCTTAGTTAGCTTTGTAATAGTTGATTAGTTTATGTCCTTTTGTTTAAGAACATGCCTGTTGGCGGGTGTATCTGCTGATACTTTTGCTAGTCTTGAATGCATCTGATCCTTTTGTCTGTTTGTTGATTTGGTTGTCTTATTTGCTTCTATCTTGACTTGTGGTAGGGTACATCGAGTGATCCTTTGAGGGAAACTCAGGACTCGCCGACCCTTGATGATACCATGGCGCCACCATGCTCCAGGGTAGATGAGTTGTCCTTGCTTTCACGACTGCGTGACCGCGTGAAGCAGCTGGAGCGTGAGTTGGCCATACTCCGCGGTAATGCGGATGTATGGAAATCGAAGGCGGAAAAAGCCGCCGCCCAAGAGCAATATCTGCTTGGCGAGGTGACGCAGCTAGGCGACCAATTCAAGTGTTAGTTTGCTTGTTCTCATCTTTTCCTTGTAGTTACTCGCAGTTGGTATATTATACTCATGTTGCTGTTGCTGCTTCGTGTAGTTGTCAGCGCGCGTCGTCCGCAGGAGGAGAAGGATAGAATTGCCATTCGCCTGCATGATCTTACCCAGGAGCAACTTCAAGAGAGTGGATACTTCTGGGTAGAACATGATCGTGCGACTGCGCTGGCGACCCTGCAGGATCGTGCGTCGCAAGTGCTGCTTTTTCTGAAGAAGTCGCAGTCATGCTTGAAGAACATTTATCGGGTGATGCTCCCACTGGATGATACTCCATCAAGCTTGCCGGCCCTCCTTGCCAAGTTTCAAGATCTGTCCGCGGTTCGCGAATGCTTGAGGCAACAGTTGGTGGCTGGTGCCAAGGCTGCCCTATCAATGGTGCGACTGCACAGGCCTGGCGTAGATGTTGCAGCGATTGCGTCTGGGCCGCCTGCCCCACCAGCAGGTTCTACTTGGAATATGGTGCCGCACTACCAGGCGGTGGATCGCCCAGAAAAAGAGATTGTTGATTTCTTTGAGGAACAAACCAACGTTCTCCTGCTGCAGTAGTAGCCTAGTTTGTATCCTACACATAAGTGTACTTGTGTTGTAAAGTTCGTATAGGTCTTGTAAATAATTTATTGTCGAATGTGCATAAAGATTTTTGTTAGCATGGAGTGCGTTGCACTATGCGAGTCCTTTTCGTTAGCCTGGCCATGTTTTATCTCAGTCCCTTGTCAACCTGTCAGGCACGTTATAGCTGGATTGAGGTTGTGCTTAAGGGTTTCGATTGATGTACCAGCTACTCAGGATATCGCGTTTTGGTTCGAAGAACAGATGTGTATAGGGTGGCGGAGCCCCCGGGTAGGTAAATTGAAAAAGTAAAGGAGAACACATAGTTTTGGGGCACTTAGCTTTTATTTATTCGAAGAACAGCGCGAGGTACAATGTGTGGCTAAGTAGCCTTGGCTGAGTAGCCTTATTTGTAATGAAAAGTAAAAACGACTAAGGGTAGAAGCGTCGCAGTTGTGCGATGTTCTAGGGGTTGGAGTATGCGACTCCTGTCTCTAAATCTTGAAGGCGGTAGGCGCCACCTGGGATTACTTCTGTAATCACGTACGGTCCTTCCCAGGGGGGCTCGAGCTTGAGATGCCCCTGCTGCTTCAGTCACAGGACTAGGTCACCTTCGACGAAGGATCTAGGGCGAAGCCTCCTACTGTGGTAGTTGCGCAGGTTCTGCTGGTAGATCGTGGATCTTTTCACGGCGATTTCCCTTGCCTCATCAAGGAGGTCGACGGAGTCTTCGAGTGCGAGGGATGACTCTTGCTCGCTATAAGCAACGACGTGCGGCGCCTTGTACCGTACCTCGGCGGGTAGCACTACTTCAGCTCCGTGCACCATAAAGAATGGCGTGTAGCCCGTGGCGCTGTTTGGAGTTGTACGTAGGCTCCAAAGTACGGATTGCAGCTCGTCTAGCCAGCAACCCGCGGCTTGTTCGAGTGGCCGGAGGAGTTGCTTCTTGATGCCGCTTCAGATGAGCCCGTTTGCTTTTTCCACCTGACCGTTGGTCTGTGGATGCGCTACTGAGGCGTAGCTGATGTTGATCCCCAAGTTCTCGCAGAATTCTTGGAACTCCTTGGATGTGAAGTTCGTCCCATTGTCGGTGATGATGCTGTGTGGCACCCCAAAGCGGTAGACGATGGACTCGAAGAACTTGACTGTGCTGTGCCCTGATTGGTTGGTCATTGGCATGGTGTAACACCCTCGAATCGGCCCTATGCAAGTTTTAGCGCTTCCCGCCAAACCCGCATAGAAGCGATTCAAGGACGCCCACCAGGCACTTACGTGCGGGTGGAGAACGAAGTAATACCATTACACATTAGTCCACGATGGAACCCACAGAACATATATATATACAACAACAACTTCATGAGTCAAGAATACATATATACTATACAAAGATCCAAATCACCTTGAAAACGATAGAGCGTCCGACTACGGACAAGATGCAAATGGGTCTAAGAGCCCTGAAGAATAACCAATGGCGTCCATAACCCTGCCCAGGCCAAGCCAGAAGGGTAACCCTGCTAACGACGTCAAACTCATACCTGCTAAAACAAAAGGGGTGCCGACAAAGGGCAAAGGAAAAAGAGGGGCGTCAGTACTGAGGCCAGTACACGGCGAGGATAGAATTTGGCGGCTCTCGCCTACATAGGTATGGTGGACTGAAGCGGCAGCGCAGCATGCACTAAACAACCTATAGAGACTCGATGCAACTGTCGGCTATTAGAGAGGGATAAGAGAGACCTATTCGGAACCAACCTAATTCTAACACCAATCATACCCATCCTGGTATTCCCCCTCGAGACCAAACAAGGAAGTCAAACCGAGGAACTCACATAGTTGGCAGTTTTATTCACTCCATTATAGTTGCATCACTTACTAGTCATATATAGATAGTAGGAGTTATCCTGATAGCATAAGTAGTGGGCAGTTTTAGTTAACCATTCAGTTGTAGTTGCAGTACTTACTAGTCAGATACAATTAGCATGTGACATCCCAACCCAGTAGTTGTTGGCACTTTTATTTCATTCCATTAGAGTTGCAATAGCAGGTATCACATGACACGATACACCCTAGTTCCACCAGTTGTTGGCACTTTTATTATCCATTCCATTGTAGTGAAGCTGATTACTAGTCACATATTAAGTCAAATTTATAGCACTACTTTAGTTATGCTTGTCTATGATAGAGATATTGTTCTCCAAGTCGTCCATAACCGCGGACACGGCTTTCAGAAAGATTTACCCTGCAGGGGTGCACAAATAGCAACACTCACACGATCAACCTCAGAAAAACCAAATCGAAACCCAACGAGGCTTTTAGGACAAAGCAATCACAGGATTCATAAAATATTTCAGGGGGCCACCCCACTAAGCTACCCGCAACGAAGTTGGCCGGCTCCGAGATGGACCCAGGGTTTGTGACAATGGCTGTAAACGACTGGGAACCCGAAAGTGTGAATGGGCTTGTCCATACCGTGAAAACATTCCACGTCCCAAAACAGTACAGGTGCTCCACGCACAATCGTAAATAAAGCAGTAAGCATGGCATAAGTACAGGATAGTAATAAAGCCCCAAACTACTTTGTGGCCCCAAGAAATAAGAAATGAATCAAGCTCTGGCTAAGGGGATTCATGGTCCCATATGCGGATAGTGCGATAGTCAAGGAACAGGTATCAAGTACTCGGGGTCTTACGGTATCGGTTTGCTACACAAATTTAAATGGAGTCCAGAATAAGACTACAATAGCCCGCATATAGACTCCGTATTTAATTTAGGTGAATCGGCTATTTAACCCAACCCACTAGATGACATGTATGCAAGCATGATGATTTAATGATGCGACAGGTATATGTCATATTATAAAAATAGAGGCTTAGGGTCACACACCTGGGTTCGGAAGATCTTGGGTTCTAGGGGGTTCGTGGTTCGACAAGGGATCGGTCTCAGCGGGAACGTTCTCAGACAACGGAGTAGATATTGTCGCATCCATGGTCTTCGGGTCTGTGTAGACGGTCATGGCGTTCTAGGTGGAGAACTCGGCGTTCCGTGTAGGCGACCTTGGCGTCCGGTCCTCAGGCATCGGTGCAGGAAGGAGGTCTTGTCGTACCGGGGTCTCGGCGCCTCCGGGCATCGGATCCATGAAGGAGAACTCCGGGTTCCCTAGTGGCGATCTTGTCGGTGATTCGGTGTCGGATGGTTCCTCTGGTGTATGGGCGTAGCGTCGGTCGACAAGTTCTTGATGCACCTAGTCGGTGTCCTTCGCGTTCCATATATCTTGCCAACCACATCAACCTTGATGTTCAACAGTGTGCATGCGAGAAGCGAGAAGCACTTGGTGTCGGACATGGCTTCTGAACCCACCCACACACACTCAAGCATTAGCTTGGCTAGAGGCAGAAAAGTAAAACTGCAGAGAGTACGTGAGGCGCTGATTTGGTGAGGAACGGGAGCCCGCTCGAGGACGACCTACCCATGACGCGGGCAAACTGGACGAAGGCCATCGATCGTAGGTGCGGTAGTGCTCGCGGAAGCCGAGGTGGACGACGCCGGGCGGCACCACCACGAGGCAGCATAGAGGCGGAGGTTGGGGCGAGCGCAGGCGGGCCAGAGGTCGAGGACACGCACGAGCGGGACCGAGGTGAGGTAGGGCGGCGGAAGTGGCTCGCGGAGGCCCTCTGTCGCGGCACTAGAAGTGCTCCCACGGCTCGCAGAGGAGGTGGCGGCCCTGGCTTGATGGCAGCTACGGAGGGAAGGACATCGGGGCCAACGCGTCAAGGGACAAGGAGGACGGCGCGCGGGTCGCTGGCCGGAGAGGAAGAGAACGACGGCGGTGGCTCGGTGAAGGTCTTGCAGGGGAACAGCCTGGCACGGGGTACTCCGGCTTGAGAAGGAGGCGGGGTCAAGCGGCAGAGGACACCGGGCGAGGACGAGGGCCACGGCAGCGGGGCGCCGTCGAGGGCGGAGAGGATCCGCGGCCGGGAGAAGAGCCAGCGGCGGCGGAGGAGATGCTGGCAGATGGCAGCTTACAGAGGAGAGGTGGTGACGCGAGGTACAGGGCGAGGACGGCGGGGAGCCAGCTCTGGCGACGTGTTCCTGAGAGGGAGGCGACGCGTGCCTGACGGGGCTGCTGCGACGGAAGCGAGCGAAGGGAGAGAATCACGGGGCGAGTGGGGTGGGGGGAAAACGCGTACCCGACGCGGGGCGGACGGGATGGTGGGCCAGGCGGCGGTAGGTGGGAAGCGTGTCGTGTCGGTCATGTGCGGGGCAGGTGGGTTGGTGTGAGGGGCGGGGCGCGTTGATGCACAGCACATCGTGTGCGTGTTGGTGCACGATGTTGCGTGCGCGCGGGGCGGGGTGTGGCGGCTAGCGGCGGCGGCAGGGTAAGGGAGATGGGGTGTGCTAGGGTTAGGTTTCCTGGGTGTTAGGGTTTTGTTTTGGGTCGGTCTAGGTAGATGGCTAGGTGGTATGCGCTACCGGGTAGTAGGTGGCCTGGCCGGTTGGGCCTCTGGGCTGACCGGCTGGACTGCCTCCTCGGACAAAAGATTTATTTATTTTAGATTTTATAAAACCTTGTTCAAATAATTTTAGACAAACAAAATATCTAGGAAGACCTAGAATTTATATTTTGAAATAAGAAGGGGGATAATGTAGAAAACAAAATAGGATTTTTGGAAAATAGTTTTAGGCAAACCATGCATGATGACATGACGATGCTCAAATGCAATGTGGCATGATGACATGAGCATGTTGTCATGATGATGCACAAAAATAAAAACAACATGCGATTTTCTAGTAGTGATTTTATCGGGGTGCTACAATTCGACACCACTAACAATGGATCTCGCCCTCGAAATCCGACTCATGGTACGGGGAGGAAGGCTAATGACATGAATCTTCTCGCTTCGTGTAGATCCTCATGACACCACTAACAAAGATCCTTGTCCATCTTGAAATCGGCGACACCACCAACAAGGGGTTGTTGTCCAGGATCGTCGAGAGAACACTCCGGGAACAAAGGGCGAAGGTAAAGGTATCAACAAACAAAGCCACCTCTAACTTCGATAGAAGGAGAGAAACGATGCATTCTAATCCACTTCAATGTATGAGAGCAAATAGATTGAGTAGTCGGCATGGGGGCCAATCCATCACGCACCCAAACTATTACTCCGCACAATCAGTAGAAAAGTGTGCGACCATTCTCGGAATCAGACTGAAGATCTCGACAAGCGAGGTTCAGAAATAAAAGAGTGATGCAGACTCTGCATCGGATCTGGCATAGATGAGGTCGTCGCATTGGTGACCACCGAAAGATACAAAGAAACATCATACAAAAAGACACAATGATCAGGTTTTGCGATGGTTCCATTGGCATGAACAACACATGCTCAAGGTATACTCCAACTTCACCAATGCTCATCCTTCTCATATGCTTTTCAACGATACCGATATCTGTCAAGAGGCACATACGGATAAAGAGTTCAAGGACAAAAGATTGGATGAAGGTACAACAGCCGAGAAGCAGATTGATGATTATAGAACCACCGTTATAAAGGGAGGAAGCAAAACCCTGAAGGTACGACAGAAACCCAACCACGGGAAATCCTGGACTCAAAACACGCAGAGGTAAGAGGAGAACAACAGAGGGGTAAGGAGTAAAAATAGACCTAATCAGATCTATCCAACCAATTTTGCAAAATAGTTTTGACACTCTACATCGGCCGTTAGCTAGGTTATCCTACAGACTGGACAAGTGGGGTATCGCAACTGCTGGGCTCTGATAGCACTCTGTAACACCCTCGAATCGGCCCTATGCAAGTTTTAGCGCTTCCCGCCAAACCCGCATAGAAACGATTCAAGGACGCCCACCAGGCACTTGCATGCGGGTGGAGAACGAAGTAATACCATTACACATTAGTCCACGATGGAACCCACAGAACATATATATATATATATACAACAATAACTCCATGAGTCAAGAATACAGATATACTATACAAAGATCCAAATCACCTTGAAAACGATAGAGCGTCCGACTACGGACAAGATGCAAATGGGGCTAAGAGCCCTGAAGAATAACCAATGGCGTCCATAACCCTGCCCAGGCCAAGCCGGAAGGGTAACCCTGCTAACGACGTCGAACACATACCTGCTAAAACAAAAGGGGTGCCGACAAAGGGCAAAGGAAAAAGAGGAGCGTCAGTACTGAGGCCAGTACACAGCGAGGCTAGAATTCGGCGGCTCTCGCCTACATAGGTATGGTGGACTGAAGCGGCAGCGCAGCATGCACTAAACAACCTATAGAGACTCGATGCAACTATCGGCTATTAGAGAGGGATAAGAGAGACCTATTCGGAACCAACCTGATTCTAACACCAATCATACCCATCCTGGTATTTCCCCTCGATACCAAACGAGGAAGTCAAACCGAGGAACTCACACAATTGGCAGTTTTATTCACTCCATTATAGTTGCATCACTTACTAGTCAGATATAGATAGTAGGAGTCATCCTGATAGCATAAGTAGTGGGCAGTTTTAGTTAACCATTCAGTTGTAGTTGCAGTACTTACTAGTCAGATACAATTAGCATGTGACATCCCAACCCAGCAATTGTTGGCCCTTTTATTTCATTCCATTAGAGTTGCGATATTTACTAGGCAGGTATCACATGACACGATACACCCCAGTTCCACCAGTTGTTGGCACTTTTATTATCCATTCCATTGTAGTGAAGCTGAGTACTAGTCACATATTAAGTCAAATTTATAGCACTACTTTAGTTATGCTTGTCTATGATCGAGATACTGTGCTCCAAGTCGTCCATAACCGCGGACACGGCTTTCAGAAAGATTTACCCTGCAGGGGTGCACAAATAGCAACACACACACGATCAACCTCGGAAAAAACAAATCGAAACCCAACAAGGCTTTCACGACAAAGCAATCACAGGATTCATAAAATATTTCAGGGGGCCACCCCACTAAGCTACCCGCAATGAAGTTGGCTGGCTCCGAGATGGACCCAGGGTTTGTGACAATGGCTGTAAATAACTGGGAACCTGAAAGTGTGACTGGGCTTGTCGATACCGCGAAAACATTCCACGTCCCAAAACAGTACAGGTGCTCCACGCACAATCGTAAATAAAGCAGTAAGCATGGCATAAGTATAGGATAGTAATAAAGCCCCAAACTACTTTGTGGCCCCAAGAAATAAGAAATGAATCAAGCTCTGGCTAAGGGGATTCATGGTCCCATATGCGGATAGTGCGATAGTCAAGAAACAGGTATCAAGTACTCGGGGTCCTATGGGACACAAGTGAGCGTGGAAGAACCAAATAACATCTATTGCCCATCGATGCCTCTGCATTAGTTATATCTATTCCCAACAATTTAATAGTTGTATTTAAAGTCATGATCATCTCCACCATAGAGCATATGACAACATTCCAACAACTGTGTAGTACTTCACGACACGGGATCGCACCTAAGCAAGCGACTACGACTCGCAAGACCATCTATCTACCAAACAACAGGTAATAGGAGGTGTCCAAGGCAATATAAAGGCTGCACAGAATATATCTGGTACGGAACACTAAAGCATCACGACACGGATAGCAATAGATCAACAGGAGGAAACAAAGACTATAAATGCAAAATAGGTAGAAAGGGTGAGAATGCTCGTCTAGGAAACACTGCCGAAGGATCATATCCGGAGAACTTGTCGATACTCGCATCAACTCATTCGTCTAATCCGCGAAGAAGCACATACTAGAAGAAACACCAGATGCAATATTTAATACTACGGCAGAAGACCGGGCATGATGCATGTATGATGCAGATGCGGTGCAATTAGGCAGTATTAAGCGGAACCGGGGTCCCGATAACTAATTAATAGGTTCTAGTTATTTAGATACCCCGCAATTTAAATGTTGTTTTAACAAGGCAAAACATGGTATCGGTTCGCTACACAAATTTAAATGGAGTCCGGAATAAGACTAGAATAGCCCGCATATAGACTCCGTATTTAATTTAGGTGAATCGACTATTTAACCCAACCCACCACATGACATGTATGCAAGCATGATGATTTAATGATGCGACAGGTATATGTCATATTATAAAAATAGAGGCTTAGGGTCACACATCTAGGTTCGGAAGATCTTAGGTTCCGGGGGGTTCGTGGTTCGACAAGGGATAGGTCTCAGCGGGAACATTCTCAGACAACGGAGTAGATATTGTCGCATCCGTGGTCTTCGGGTCTGTGTAGACGGTCATGGCGTTCTAGGTGGAGAACTCGGCGTTCCGTGTAGGCGACCTTGGCGTCCGGTCCTCGGGCATCGGTGCAGGAAGGAGGTCTTGTCGTACCGGGGTCTCGGCGCCTCCGGGCGTCGGATCCATGAAGGAGAACTTCGGGTTCCCTAGTGGCGATCTTGTCGGTGATTCGGTGTCGGATGGTTCCTCTGGTGTATGGGCGTAGTGTCGGTCGACAAGTTCTTGATGCACCTAGTCGGTGTCCTTCGCGTTCCATATATCTTGCCAACCACATCAACCTTGATGTTCAACAGTGCGCATGCGAGAAGCGAGAAGCACTTGGTGGCGGACACGGCTTCTGAACCCCCCACACACTCAAGCATGAGCTTGGCTGGAGGCAGAAAAGTAAAACTGCAGAGAGTCCGTGAGGCGCCGATTTGGTGAGGAACGGGAGCCCGCTCGAGGACGACCTGCCCGTGATGCGGGCGAACTGGACGAAGGCCGTCGAGTCGTAGGTGCGGTAGTGCTCGCGGAAGCCGGGGTGGACGACGCCGGGCACCACGACGAGGCAGCACGGAGGCGGAGGTTGGGGCGAGCGCAAGCGGGCCAGAGGTCGGGGACACGCACGAGCGGGACCGAGGTGAGGTAGGGCGGCGGAAGTAGCTCGCGGAGGCACTCTTCCGTGGCACTGGCAGTGCTCCCACGGGTTGCATAGGAGGTAGCGGCCCTGGCTTGATGGCAGCTGCGGAGGGAAGGACATCGGGGCCAGCGTGTCAAGGGACGAGGAGGACGACGCGCGGGTCGCTGGACGGAGGGGAAAATAACGACGGCGGTGGCTTGGTGAAGGTCTTGCAGGGGAACAGCCTGGCACGGGGTACTCCGGCTCGAGAAGGAGGCGGGGTCAAGCGGCAGAGGACACCGAGCAAGGACGAGGGCCACGGCAGCGGGGCGCCGTCGAGGGCGGAGAGGAGCCGCGGCCGGGAGAAGAGCCAGCGGTGGCGGAGGAGATGCTGGCCATTGGCGGCCTATAGAGGAGAGGCGGCGACGCGAGGTACAGGGCGAGGACGGCGGGGAGCCAGCTCTGGCGACGCGTGCCTGAGAGGGAGGCGGCGCGTGCCTAACGGGGCTGATGCAGTGGAAGCGAGCGATGGGAGAGAATCACGGGGCGAGCTGGGTGGGGGGAAAACACGTACCCGACGCAGGGTGGACGGGATGGTGGGCCAGGCGGCGGTAGGTGGGAAGCGTGTCGTGTCGGTCACGTGTGGGGCAGGTGGGTTGGTGTGAGGGGCGGGGCGCGTTGATGCACAGCGCATCGTGTGCGTGTTGGTGCACGATGTTGCGTGCGCGCGGGGCGGGGTGTGGCGGCTGGCGGCGGCGGCAGGGTAAGGGAGATGGGGTGTGGTAGGGTTTGGTTTCCTGGGTGTTAGGGTTTTGTTTTGGGTCGGTCTGGGTAGATGGCTAGGTGGTATGCGCTGTCGAGTAGTAGGTGGCCTGGCCGGTTGGGCCTCTGGGCTGACCGGCTGGACTGCCTCCCCGGACAAAAGATTTATTTATTTTAGATTTTATAAAACCTTGTTCAAATAATTTTAGACAAACAAAATATCTAGGAAGACCTAGGATTTATATTTTGAAATAAGAAGGGGGATAATGTAGAAAACAAAATAGGATATTTGGAAAATAGTTTTAGGCAAACCATGCATGATGACATGACGATGCTCAAATGCAATGTGGCATGATGACATGAGCATGTTGTCATGCACAAAAATAAAAACAATACGCGATTTTCTAGTAGTGATTTTATCATGGTGCTACACATGGCCTCAATCCACTTGGTGAATTTGTCGACTGCGACCAAGAGGTAGACGTAGCCTCCTCGTGAAGACCTTGGAAGTTTGCCAACCATGTCGAGCCCCCACTGCGCGAAGGGTCAGGCCAATGGGATTGGTCATAGATCTGCGCCTGGTGCGTGCGGCTTGTCCGCGAATCGCTGGCAAGCGTTGTATTTTTGGATGATGTCCTTAGCGTCACGCATGGCCGTAGGCCAGTAGAACCCAGCTCGTAGCCCTTTGGCAATGAGGGCGCGACTGTCGGCGTGGTGCCCGCAGGTCCCTTCATGGATGTCGAGGAGAACTGCTCTTCCATCGGCCATGGAGATGCATCGTTGGAGTACTCCTATGATGCTGCGTTTATACAATTCGCCGTTGATAACGGCGAATGCCTTGGATCGCCGCGCGATGTGCCGTGCATCTGTCAGATCGTCTGGTAACCTCTTGCTGAGGAGGTACGTGATGTACGGCTGCGTCCAGGATTGCTCGATCATCATGACGCTCATTGGTCCCTCGAGTCATGTGTCCAGTTCCAAGTCATCGAGTGCCATTGGCTCATTGGGTGGCGTAGCCCCTGAGTCTGTTGATGCGCTTGTTATCTTCTCTGCGGCCTTTGGCTTGATGGAGCGTTCGCAGATGCGCTCGAGAAATACCCCAGGTGGTATGGGGGCGCAGGTGGAGCCTATGTTGGCGAGTGCGTCCGCCTCTTCGTTGCTTTCACGACCTACGTGTCGCAGCTGGCAACCGTCGAAGTCTCCTTCGAGTGTTTCGTAGAGGTCGCGGTACGCAATCATGTTGTCGTTCAGTGCGTCACACTCATGCATTTTTTGGTTGACGACCAACTTGGAGTCGCCGTATATGATGAGCCTCTTGGCGCCGCAGGCTTTTGCCATCCTCATCCCGTGCAACAGGGCCTCGTATTCAGACTCGTTATTTGAGGCTATGAACTGCATTTGCAGGATATACTTCAGCTTGTCCCCTTGAGGTGATGTCAGTATGACATCTGCGCCTGCTCCGTCTTTCCGCTTGGACCCATCGAAGTGCATTGTCCAGAGGTAGGACATATCTGGCTTGTCCGGGAGCTGGTTCTCCATCCAGTGCACGAGGAAGTCCGGGAGAACTTGCGACTTGATTGTGTCGCGCTTTTCGTACGTGATGTCTCGTGGAGACAATTCTATTCCCCAAAGCGCGACTCGTCCCATGGCGTTGAGGTTATTGAGGATATGCCCCAAGGGGGCGCCGTTGAGCACCACGATTGGGTGCTCCTGGAAGTAGTGGCGCAGTCGTCGGGCGGTCATGAAGACGCCGTACGCCAGCTTCTAGTAGTGCGGGTACCGCTATTTTGTTGGTGTGAGGACTTCGCTGAGGTAGTATACTGGGCATTGTATGCCGTGGACCTTGTTTTTCTCAGCTCGCTCGACGACGAGCACTGTGCTAACCACCTGGTTGGTGGCGGAGATATACAGCAACAGTGGTTCCCTTTCTCGTGGGGTCACCAGTACTGGCGAAGTGGATAGCAGGCACTTGAGGTCTTCGAATGCTTCTTGCGCTTCAGTGGTCCACTCGAATTTTTCAGTTTTGCGGAGGAGCTGGTAGAAGGGCAGCGCCTTTTCGCCCATTCGACTGATGAATCGACTGAGGGCCACGATTCGTCTAGCCAGCTGCTGGACGCCCCTTATGTTTTTCGGCTTCTCCATGGCCAGTATGGCTTTTACTTCTTCGGGTTCACCTTGATTCCTCTCGCAGAGATGAGGTATCCGAGTAGCTACCCATATGGTACGCCGAAGGCGCATTTGTCCGGATTGAGCTTGATCCGGTAGCGGTCGAGGTTGGCGAAGGTTTCGCGCAAATCATCGATTAGAGAGGCTTCATCCTTGGTCTTGATTACTATGTCGTCGACATAGACTTGAATGTTGCGACCCAGTTGTTCCTTGAGGCAATCCTGCATGCACCGCTGGTAGGTGGCTCCCGTGTTCTTTAGCCCGAAGGGCATTGTGTTGTAGCAGAACACACCAAAGGGTGTTGTAAACGCTGTTTTCTCTTGATCTTCCTCCTTCATTCGAATTTGATTATAGCCTGAGTAGGCATCGAGGAAGCAGAGGCGCTCGCATCCCGTGGTGGAGTCGATGATCTGGTCGATCCGTGGCAACGGGAAGTGATCCTTTGGGCAGTGCTTGTTCAGAGAAGTGAAGTCCACGCACATCCATAGGATATTCGTGTCCTTTTTCGGTACCAGCACCGTGTTGGCGAGCCAAGTGCTTTCCTTGATCTTGCGTATGAACTTGGCCTCGAGGAGTCTGTTGATCTCCATTCCAACTGCCTGCGCTCTTGGCTCAGACAATCGTCGAATTGTTTGCTTGACTGGCCTTGCGTTGGGGTTGACGTTGAGTGCATGCTCGGCGAATTCCCTGGGAACTCCTGGCATGTCCGCAGGACACCAGGCGAAAATTTCCCAGTGCTCACGGAGGAATTCGACGAGCGCGAGTTCCTATGTGGGACTCAAGTTGTTGGCGATGAGGGCCGTCTTGGCGGGATCCGATGGGTGGACCTGCACTTTCTTCGTGTGCACCGATGAGTCGAAGGAGAGATCGGGTGAGCTTGGCCGGCTCAAGGGAGGCAGACTGTTGTCTGTCGTCTCCTTTAGTCTCGCGAGTTCCTCCTACATGCCGAAGGACTGGGAAATTCTGTTGAATTCCCTGTCGCAACTATCAGATCGCTCGAAGCTCCCGTTGATCGTGATGACACCATGGGGACCTGGCATTTTCATCTGCAGGTAGGCGTAGTGGGGCACTGCCATGAACCTAGCGAACGCGACGCGCCCGAGGATGCAGTGGTACTGTGAGGTCCAGTCGACGACCTCAAAGTCGATGCACTCGCGCCGAAAGTTTTTAGGTGTGCCGAAGATGACGTCGAGGTTGATTTTGCCCAGGGGTATACACCTTTCCCTGGGACGATGCCATGGAACGTTGTGTCCGAGGCCTCTAGGCAAGTTAGGGGGATCCTCATTGCTCGCAAGGTACTCGTGAATATAAGGTTGATGCCACTTCAGCCATCCATGAAGACGCGGCTCATGTCGAAGCCTCCGATTTACGCCTCGAGTACGAGGGGGCAATGGCCTGGACGGGGTACCTGAGGCGGATGGTCGCGTTTGTCGAAGGTGATGCAAGACTCGCTTCCACTGAGGTACTCAGTGGTGGATGGTGGCGAGTGTGTGGCCAAGTTGACTTGGCGAGTGATGGCCTTCTGCACCCTATTGGAGGGGCGTCCCTTTTGGATCATCATGGTGCCCATGGCTCATGGGTACGGTTCGCCTCCGTGGTACTGGTCCGGTGCAGCTGCATTCGGGGGTGGCCCAGGTGGAGGTGGTGGAGCGCCATGTGCCACGGCGCCTAGAGCGGCTCCGTAGCCTCTTTCGACTGCATTGCGGTTCATCCGAACCAGTCCCTCATGTAGCTTGAGGAATTCGCGGCAATCCTTGAGGAGGTGGCTGGACTTCTTCTTGCCATCATGCTTGTCGATGTAGAAGTGCACCGTACATGGCCCGGATAGTTTGTCCTTAATGGAGCTCGCGGGTGCTTCGTCGCGAGTGCGGCGTTGCCACACTTGCGTGGTTTTCCCGGAGTCGCGGTATCCACCGCTACGGTATCCGCTATTGCGGTTGTCATCGCGTCTTTCGGTGTAGCCAGCCGCGACCATGTTGACGTTGTCGCGGTCATCATAAATGCGCATGCAACGCTTGCCTCAGCGATCGCGTCTGCGCTCGAGCTCCGCCTCCTCGTCAAAGTGAACGCGATTCTTCACTGAGTCTTCTCCATCGGCCCACCGATTCGTGATCTCCATCAGGTGGTCGATGGTCTTGGGCTTTGAGTGGCCCAGCTCCTCTCTGAGTTCTAAGCGGCGGACGCCACCATTGAATGTGTCAATCGCGCGATCCTCTGAGATGTTTTCTGCGGAGTTCTTGATGATGGACCACCTTTGGATGTAGGAGCGCAGCGATTCGCCAGATCTTTGCTGGTAGCATCTCAGCTCTTCGATTGATGCGGGCCGCTTGTATGTTCCCTTAAAGTTGCGTATGAAGCTGTAAACCAGCTCGTCCCAACTGCGAATGGATCCGCGTGGGAGGTTGTTGAGCCATGCTCAGGCGGCACCCTGCAGCTGTAGCTGCAAGCATTGCATGGTCGTGCTTCGACTGCCTCCTTGGAGCCTGACGGAGGAGATGTGGTCCTCCAGCTAGATCTTTGGGTCCTGTAGGCCGTCAAACTTCGGGTTCTCCGACGGGAGTTTAAACCCTTTAGGCATTCGCTTCTGCCTAATGGATCTGCTGAAGCATCTGGCGCCGCAGAGCTCCACGTCCTCCTCTTCCGAGTTAGTCGACCGAGCACGTCATGCTCTTGATTTGTCGACCTTGCGCTGCGTGATGTCATCAAGTGCGTCATAGTCGTGGTCGTGTCGTCGTGAGCAGCGACGTCGAGACAAGTCGTGGCTGTCATTGCTAGATGAGGGCGAGGAGTAACGCTTTGCTAGCGCTTTGCCCTTCTTTGGTTCTGGTGTCGGCTCCTTGTCGAGGGCGGCCTCGATTAATCCCAAGCCCGTGATTGTAGATCGGTGCATGGCGGCCCGGGGGTCCCCAGCTGGTGGCTAGTTGTTCAGGAGGTACATGGTGGCCGTTTTCACCGCAGCCTGCGGCGTCTTGGGGACCACATTGCCCCTGGTGTCGACTGTCATAGAGCCGAAGTCGAGGACCTTTGCGGCCTCTATGCGTTCCTGCTCAGTGAGATGGGCCATCCGAGACTGCATCTTCTTGGCGAGGTGCTCGTTGCCCTTTGAGGAGGATCCTCCGTAGGAGGAGAGTCCAGCACGACGAAGGCTCGACTCGTCTGCCGCCTTTTTGCGTGCCTCGAGTTGCGCGATTGTTTGTACTTGGCGCTTGAATTCTTCCTTCAGGAGCCAGTGATAGCCCATCAGCAGCTCCTGCGGGGATCCGAAGGGTAGAGGGGTGCCTCGCAGGGCCTCGCTGAGCTTGATTACGACGCGTTCGCCGGTTTGCTCATTTACTATGGTTGGAGGTTCGACTGCCCCTCCGTTGTCAACGGGGACGCGATTTCCACCATTACCGCCGTTGCCGCCATTGCCACCCTTGCCGTCGTTAGGCGGGTCGGTTCCGTTGCCGCGATTGCCGCCGTTGTCGCAGTTGGCAGAGGTGTCGTCTGTGTTGATGACGGCGCACATGAAGTGATTGGGGAAGCTGCTGCTTCCACAACTCTCAGATCTGGAACCATAGGTTCCATCTTAGTGGCCAGATCACTCAGATCGGAGTCGCGACTAATGTCGCTGACCGTGTTCTCGACTGTTGTCGGGGCGTTGAGCTCGCTGAGGGTGTCGATCGACGGAGGAAACCACGATGTTGGGGCAATCGCCGGTGCTGTCGGCTGATCAGGCATGCGAAGCATGCCCATCTGACCAACTTGGAAGCGGAAGCTCCCGATCGCCAGGCTGATTCCGTCGCCCACGGACTCGAAGGCCGGGCGAGTCGCCGGCGTGTGGACGGTGAAGTCGAACGCGCCAAAGAGCTGGCGAATCTCCAATGTTGCAGAGTTGTAGATCGCGGTTGATGGGGCCGAAGAAGCCGCAACATCAGCACTCCCAGTTCCCACAGACGGCGCCAATTGACGAGGGTTTAACTCATCAATGCCCATTGTTATGGACTTGGATTTTGGAGAAGGAGGGAGCGCCGGAGACATCTATCGGCTAACAGACAAGCACACAGGGGACAAAGATTTACTCAGGTTCATGCCTCGTAGAGGTCCCTACTCCTGCTTGTTTGCTCGTGGAATTATCGAAGGAACCGAAGGTTATAATGGTGCGCAGATGCAATCTGGCGAGGGTTGTGGAAAGTAAGGGTTGCGTGTGTCCTCCTCGCCGCCCCCTCCCAGCCATTATATAGATAGGCTAGGTCCCGGGTAGCAGGTCGAGTCAGTTACAATTTAGGGTTTTCCCCTTTGAACTTTCTATCTTTAGCTTCTTCTTGTTCTTCAAGCAATCGAGAGTCCGCAGGTTACTCGAATCCTTCGTTTGGGCCTTGGCGACACCATGGGCCTGTACGTATTTAGACCATATATACCAAGCTCGAGTACCTGTAGGGTATACCCATGTCAGGTACTGATTTGGAGCTACAGTCAACAAGCGCAACATATTGTGAGTCTATTCCTTTGTTGATGCCTCTTTGTGATTTGCCTTGCACTATTGTTTCAACACCATGTGATAGTTTCCCAAATACTAATTTTGATCATGTGGTACTGATAACACATAAGGAAATACTTGCTTGAATACCACCTGCTGATATTGTGTATTCCATCATGCTAAATGAACCTATGAGTTTGAGTTATGCTATGGATAAGTTTTCTAAAATTTCATTTCTAAATTCTAGCACATATTCTCCTTGTTTCACTTTCAATCTAATTGGTGAATATAGCATGGATGAAAATTTTCTTCTGGATCACATATGCATTACTTGTGATAGAATCGCTGAACTGAAACAAGCTGTTTTCAGCCATATATGCAATGTGTCACAAAATGTTTGCTATGGGACAATAGTTCATGTTCGAGATATTATGGAAATACGTTCTGGTCTAGTTGACATATTGCAACCAACACAAGTAATTTTACCTATGCTGGATTGTTTTAATCTTGCTAGGATTGAACCCAAGTTATTCATTGTGTTTGTCCCAAAAGTCTTTGTCTAGTTATGCTACTACTTTAGACTTCCTTGATATTTGCAAATTGAGTTGCATCTTACATACTGGACAACATGATCATGTTCATAATAATCAGAGTACTACAGTTGAAGCATGGCATGAATCAATTTGGTTTTCACACATATTGAATTGGTTTGATCTTGTTCACAAATTTGATCATCGATCTTCTTTGAGAAAACTGAATTTAATATTGAAGAACAAGACTATCTATTTAGTTGTTTTTCACCATGATCATGATTCTTTGTTCCTCACTTATACCTGCAATTTAAGTTGCTTGATGTATACTGGACATACTTTTCATGTGAACAAAAATAATACAACATGTTATATATACATATACTTTGCATACACGTTGTTCTTTTTGTTTCTCCCACTTTCAGCTTACCCAAAGCCGTGGACGGCTTTTCTTGAAGAAAGGGAGGATGATGAGGATATATACAGGGATTATGATGATTCTGACTGCTTGAACTGGAAGGAAATATTGAGTCAAATCAATAATGACTATTAGATGAATTCATTCCTAGTTGACCATGATGCTTTCATTTATAAGAACTTTATATTGCCTAAGTCTTTGTGCTATTGTATGATCAGGTACATGGGAGAAGAAGGCGTAGCATGGAGCAAGGAGTTGAAGCATATGGAGCATGGTGTGTTGATCAATGAAGAATGAGCGAGGGAGGAGAGATAGGAAGCGCAAGGAGCTACCAAGAAGAAGATCAACACATGGCAGGATCTCTACCGCGGAAGAGAAATGACACGTTTTCCTGCCACGGCAGGCTGCCGCGGCATAGATAGAGTCCTTTGCTGCCGCGACAGAGAAACGTGCCCAAACTCTGCCACGACAGAACCCTAAGCCGAACCCAACTTTGGGTTAGTTTGTATCTTTTAGTTGGGTGCGACCAACTCGGATCCCACCTAGGCCACCGCCCCCAAACTCTTAAAAAGATGGGGCACCACACAAAGTTAGGGAGACCACGTTAAAATATTTTGGAGTTGTTTCTTTCATACAACCTCTAGAATTACCTTGTGATCGATTTTACCAACTATAATTGAGTGTGATCTGTTGTTCCACTAGGAATTAGTAGATTGCAAACTACGATTCGTGGTCGATGGCTACATGCGCAAGAGCGTGGTGTTGTGAAAATCCTACAAGGTTTGAGAGCTGTTGCATTGGCATCAGTCATATGGGGTGGCCCGATCTTCTCAGCAAGAACTTGTCAATAATGATGCTGGATGATAGATAACTAGCATGTAGTTATGAACTCTCCCGCTAGAACCCTAATGCCAATGCAACAGCTCTTGAACCTTGTAGGATATTCACAACACCACACTCTTGCCCACATAGCCGTCGACCACGAACGGTAGTTTGCAATCTACTAATTCCCAGTGGAACAATAGATCACACTCAATTATAGTTGGTAAAATCAATCACAGGGTAATTCCAGATGTTCTATGGAAGAAACAACTCCAAAATATTTTAACGTGGTCTTAAAACCTAACTTGTGGTGCACCTCATCTATTTAAGAGGTTTGGGGGCGACGGCCTAAACTTGGGATGACTTGGTCCCACCTAACTAGGATACAAACCGACCCAAAGTTGGGTTCTGCTCAGGGTTCTGCCGTGGCAGAGTTTGGGCCCTTTTCTATGCCGCGGCAGTCTGTCGTGGCAGAAAAGGACTGTGTTTTTGTGTCATGGCAGGAAAACGCGTTGTTTCTCTACCGTGGCAGAGATCCTGCAATGTGTTGATCTTCTTCTTGGTAGCTCCTTGCGCTTCCTCCCTCTCCTCCCTCGCGCATTCTTCATTGATCAACACGCCATGCTCCATATTCTTCAGCTCCTCGCTCTGTGCTACGCCTTCTTCTCCCATGTACCTGATCATACAATAGCACAAAGACTTAGGCAATATAAAGTTATTATAAATGAAAGCATCATGGTAAACTAGGAATGAATTCACCTGATAGTCATTATTGATTTGACTCAATATTTCCGTCGAGTTCAAGCAGTTAGAATCATCATAATCCCTGTATATATCCTCATCATCCTACCCTTCTTCATGAAAAGTCGTCCATGACTTTGGGTAAGCAGAAAGTGGAAGAAACAAAAATAACAACGTCTACGCAAAGTATATGTATATATAACATGTTGTAGTATTGTTGTTCACATGAAAAATATGTCCAGTATACATCAAACAACATAAATTGCAGTTATAAGTGAAGTACAAAGTATCATGATCATGGTGAAAAACAACTAAATAGATAGTCTTGTTCTTCAATATTAAATTCAGTTTTCTCAAAGAAGATCTATGATCAAATTTATGAACAAGATCAAATCGATTCAATATGTGTGAAACCAAATTGATTCATGTCATTCTTCAACTGCGCTACTCTGATTATTATGAACATGATCAAGTTGTCCAGTATGTAAGATGCAACTCAATTTGCAAATATCAGTGAAGTCTAAAGTAGTAGCATAACTACACAAAGACTTTTGGGACAAACACAATGGATATGAAAACTTGGGTTCTATTCTAGAAATATTACAACGATCCAACATAGGTAAAATTACTTGTGTTGGCTGTAATATATCAACTAGATTTGAATTTAGTTTCATACTATCACAAATTTTAGCATATGTCCCACAACAAAAAGACATCGATACACAACATGTATGGCTGAAAACAGCATGTTTCAGTTCAGCGATTCTATAACAATTTATGCATATGTGATCCACAAGAAAATTTTCATCCATTCTATATTCACCAATTAGATTGAAAGTGAAACAAGGAGAATATGTGCTAGAATTTAGACATGAAATTTCAGAAAGCTTATCCATAGCACAACTCATACTCATAGGTTCATTTAGCATGATGGAATACACAATATCAGCAGGTGGTATTCGAGCAAGTATTTCTTTATGTGTAATCAGTACCACATGATCAAATTTTGAATTTGGTAAAGTATCACATGGTGTTAAAACATTAGTGCAAGGAAAATCACAAGGAGGTAGCAACAAAGGAATAGACTCACAATATGTTGCATATGTTGGTTGAATCTCCAAATCGTTACCGATGTCATCAACAATCTCCTCAGTTGTAGTAGGTACTAGAACATCCTCCACACATGTTGTAAAATAGATGGCTCCCTTTCTTCAAAAGCAACCTGGATATCAAAGAAACAACACTAGGAGTAGAGACGATTACATTAGTAGAAACCCCATTTGTCTCATCAACTCTCACTCTTGGTTCTTCTACGATAGGATCAACATGTGGTTTTATGTTGATGGTTACTGGACCATATAGGTTTTGACCCCTAATCTCCTGAAATTGCTTAATATGTGAACGTGCTAACCACGTGTGTGTACCATTCTAAAAGACAGTAGGATCAGAACACTCATTATTAAACACAACCTGAAATAGATTACACCACTTTGTTTCCAACATGATATGACAGGAGTTAAACGCTCTAGGAACTACAAAACAAGAAATCGTCCTGCTAGGGCCATAAATGGTGAGTGGAACAGATGCGATCTGAGTAACTGCTAGTGCATGACCAAAAGTTGCTAACATAAATGGGTATATTAATGCACTTGTACATAATTGTAGCTTTTCAACAACCTCAACACTAACCAAATTTATGGAAGAACAAGTATGATGCAGCCCGTCCTATGGACGCTTCTACATCTACACCAACAAGTCCCCCAAGTGGACCCATGACTCGTGCCCGAGCCAAACTCCTCCAAGCTAAGGTGAACTCGCTCCTCTCTTCGTGCCAATTTTATACCTCCTTGGATAGCGTGCTACTTCATACCACTACTCTGTGCATCATCAGATACGAGCCCCTGCCGCGTTGACCCACGAGCCCTGCAGCTGCACCTGAGCTGAAGCTACCTGAGCCGGAGTGTCCGGCTGAATCCAGCCGGAGTGTCCGGCGCAACCGGAGTGTCCGGCGCGACTCAGCCGGAGTGTCCGGCCTGCCCGAGCCCGGACCTGGCGTGGACATTCAGAAGGTCAAATCGGACACTCCCTGGACACCACCCGGAGTGTCCGGCCACCCCGGACTGTTCGACCGTGCCGACCCAGACTGTCCGGCCCAAGCGATGGGCCTGCGAGCCTAGCTGGGCCCTATGGCCCATGTACCCCTCTACTTCGCCTAGAACTCTACTTTAATGCCTGACTTACCCTGAACTTGTGGATGGCCTATATATAGACCCCCACCTCCATTGTAAACCCTAGGCTTGATATTGGAATTAGGGGAAACCCCTTTGTGGATCTATCTAATTCTTGCCTCATGCTCCTTGACTAAGGAGCACCAATATCCCCAAACCTCGTTGGAGTTTGCATCGTGCCTCCGCGTTGTATAAGGCCTAGGCATCGGTGTCCCTTTGCCTAGACGTCAAGATCTCACCGAGTCTCCCATCTCGCCGTGCCGGTTCGAGAGAGAGTCCTCCGCCCGACGCCGATCCTAGGGATTGCGCCGGACCGGTCATCGTCGGCGTGAGCTATTGGTGTTTATCGTGGTTTTGCGTGTTGTGTGTTCATCGCATACTTCGTGTGTGTTTTCATCGTGTTCATCCTTCCCTCCTTCCCCCGCACTCCACCCTCGATTTGAAAGGGAATCGTGAAAGATCGGGCCACCCTAGAGGTTTGCCCTCAACATATTGGTATCAAGAGCTTTGTTGCTCACGATTTCCCCCACAAATTTTTCTTCTATCCACCAAAAATTCGAAAATCCCCACAAAAAACAGCCCATATTTGCCTTTGGATCGATCTCTTGATTTGGAGTGTTATTTGTGGTTTTGATCCGACCAAACCTTATCTAAGGAGTTGGTCCAACTTTATCCTGCGTTTCCCCAGCCTGATTTGGCCAGTTTCTCGCGGATTTGAGGCCCGAAGGCGAGGATTTCTGCTCAAGAACACGAGCAGGAAACCCGCGCCGGAGTGTCCGGCTCATACCGACCGGAGTGTCCGGCCCGACCGGAGTGTCCGGCCAAACCAGACCGGAGTGTCCGGCCAGACCGGAGTATCCGGCCCAGACAGACCGGAGTGTCCGGCTGTAACGCCAGTTTTGACAAATTTGCCTCATGTTTCGCATTGGCTAATCTCCTGTGTTTGCTCGTGTCCTATGTGCGTGTCAGTAACTACCGGCAAGCTTCCGCATCATCAACTTCTGCGCTCATCGACACCACGGACCACGAACATCATCCCGCACCACCGACGCCAAGTTCATCATCAAAGAAGGTATAACTTGCGTCACCTTGTTAACCCCCATCTTCCTTTGTGTGTACCTATCCCATGAGAGTGGCCCATCTTGTGTTTGCTTGAGCATTGTGCATTTGTCCTTGGATAGTGAGAGTGCAAGAGTAATAGCAAGTGTGACTAGGTAGCACCAAGGGAGAGCAAAAAAAATAGAAAAAGATACAAAGAAAAAGCAAAAGAAAAATAGTCTCCCATTGCCAAAGAGAGTCTCAAAGCTTGTAAGCAAGAGAGAAAGAAGAGCGTCCAAGGCAAGTGCACAAATCCATTGCTCACTTTTCCTCTTTGCAAACGAGCCACGGTCTCTCCTTGCATTGGCACGACAACGAGCTTAGTCTTTGTTAGGACATTTGGTTTGCTCATTTTCATAGTCGTCTCAATCCCAACTTTCTCCACGTGTGTGTACATAGTCGTAGGTTCCCGTCACCCTTTTGAGTTGTTGACCTTCGCCTTTGACTTGAGTTTTGTTGGATTTTTACCACTTTTGACTATCCCTTTTCTTTTGGTTGGTTCTTTGGCTATCCACAATCCTAACCTACCACCAACAAGCTTTTGAGAGTTAGTTCTTTCTTTAGTGTGAGTTTTCTTTGCAATTCCACTTTGCACGCTAATAGCTCCCACTTGTGGTTTCTAGTTTGGTGCAATCCCCAAGGTGAGGTACAAGGCTAACACCACCATATTCCACTTCCATATACAATACTTGTGTGTTTTCCATGATGGATAGGCACGGTGAGACGAGCCAACCACCCCCCCAAGAAGAAGATCAAGGTCCATACATGACGCGTGCAAGTCACTTCATCGTCCGCCAAGAGTTCCGTCAATGTTGCCAAGCACTTGAGACACGACAAGATGAACAATTTGGCGAGACGCAAGACGAGTTCAAGAACATCGACAACCGCTTTGACGGCCTCAAACGACAAATGCATGCAATGCATCACAACTTCGGCCACCAAAATGAAGCGCTCCAACGCTCCGTTGCCGAAACAAATGACAATCTTCGATGCCTCATCGACGGCATGACAAGACCACGTTCACGCGCATCAAGCTCGGCAAGTTCTTCGCATCGTCATGCACCTCTTCCACAAGATCTACATCAAAGTGCTCAAAGACGCAATGATGCCCCCGTGGTTGAAGATGGAATCTCTTCGAACTATGTACCTTCCCCACAGCACGCCGCAACGTCAAGCTATGATGGTGACCTCTCTTCAAGGCCACGCGCAAGGCAAGAAGCACACCGTCATCACGCAAGGGCACTAGTGATCCAACAAGAGCAACCACAAGAGGAACCGCAAGTGCAACCGCGAGTACAACCGCAAGTCTACCAACATCGATCGCGACACATACTTGACACAACAAGTGATGACTCCAATTTGGAGAATCAAGCTCGTCATCGACGTGAAGCTCTCCAAGATCCTCCTCCTCGCCATCAACGTCATGAACGTCAACAACGACACCATGGTAATCACGTGGCGCCTCCTCCCCATCAACAAAACTTGGAGCGGCAAGTGATACAAGTTGAGCGACGCCCACCACGTCAAGAGGCTCATGACCATGTTCTTTGTCGTGAGGCCCAGGTGCCTAACCAACATCACCAACCAAGGAACGAGCCTCGTCTTCGTCATCAACCGCGTTAAGAGGCTCCACACCTGCGCCACCATGAGGCCCAAGCGCCTCAACCACGTTAACAACCGCGCCAAGAGCAAGAGCAAGCTCTTCAACAACAATATCAAGAGCAAGCTCCACAACAAGGACGCGAGAACCAATTTCCACCTCCCCAACTACAAGATCATCAACAAGGTCACCAAGCTCGTCGCAATGACCGCAACGATGAAGAAACTTTTGGCAAGCTCAAGTTCACAATGCCCAAGTTCACCGGATCCAATGACCCCGAAGAATACCTCTCGTGGGCACTCAAAGTCGACAAGATCTTCCGAATGCACAACTATAGCAACAAGAAGATGGTCGCCATGGCTTTGCTAGAGTTTGATGATTATGCGAACCTTTGGTGGGAACAAGTTCAAGTTGCTCGTGATGCAAGACAAGAACCGCCAATCACAACTTAGCATGACATGAATCTCACATGAGATCATGGTTTGTCCCCGCGCACTACACGCGTGACCTCTTCAACAACCTTCAAGCGCTTCGTCAAGGGACAAAGACCATGGAAGAGTACTTCAAGGAAATGGAACTCAACTTGATTCGCGCCAACATTGATGAACGCATGGAGCAAACAATGGCACGTTTCCTTATTGGCTTGAATCACTCAATCAAGCGCACTGTCGAGTTCCAAACATACAACACAATGGTTGAACTTGTGCACATAGCAACAAAGGCTGAACGTCAAGTGCAAGAGGACATCAAGTACAACAAGCCCAAGACGTACTTCACCTACAAGCAAGCTTCAACCGCTACACCAACAACTTTCAATGGTAGCTCCTCAAGTACCTCCAAGACTTCCTTCAAGCCCACATTTCCTCAAGGAAAACTGCCCCCAAGTGGCAAGCAAGCAAAGAGTGATACACCTTTCAACGGTGAATGCTACAAGTGTGGAGGTAAAGGACACAAGTCGGCCGAATGTGGAAACAAGAAAGTCTTGTTCATTCACGACAATGGTGATGAAGAGTACTTGAGTGAAGATGAGTTTGATGCCCGTGTCAAGGAAGAAATGGCAAGGCAACGAGTGGAAGATGATCAAGAACTCCTCATGTGTGAACATGACGCAAGTCCATCGCTTGTAGTCACAAGGATCTTGACCACTCAAGCACAAGAGCATGAAGACCAACGCTCCAATATCTTCCAAACACGAGCCGGCATCAATGGCAAATCTATCAAGGTGATCATTGACGGAGGGAGTTGTCACAACCTTGCTAGCACCGAGTTGTGTGAGAAGCTCAACCTCACCCTCCATCCACACAAGCACCCCTACCACGTGCAATGGCTAAGTGACCAAGGGTCCGTGAATATCAAGCATACCGTATCGGTCTCCTTCGCCATTGGTCCTTACAAAGATACGGTGGAGTGTGATGTGGTTCCTATGATAGTTTTCCACATGCTTCTTGGTCGACCGTGGCAATTTCACAAGGCTGCTCAACATGACGGTCGCACCAACATATACACCTTCAAATGGCTCAACAAAACATGTGTTTTGCAACTGATGACTCCTAGCCAAATAATTGCGGACAATGCAAAGGCTTTAGCGAGGGCGCAAAGCACAACACCTACTTGTGAGAAGAGCGGTGAGAGAGAGAGAACCACCTCATAGTGAGTGAGAGCCACAAGCCAAATTCGAGTGGAAAAACTAAGAGTGTTCTCCTTGCCACCAAAAGTGAGATGAGAGATGTTCGGAACAACCCATCCATCTTGCACTATGTCCTCCTTTGCAAAGGACTAGCGCAAGGAACTAACGAATTAACCAATGTTCCTCCATCTTTGATGAGTGTTTTGCAGGAATTCAAGGATGTGTTCCCCGAAGAGCTTCCACATGGACTACCTCCTCTTCGCGGCATCGAACATCGCATTGACCTCATCCCCGGTGCACCACTTCCAAACCGCGCCGCTTACCGCACGAACCCAGAGGAGATAAAGGAGATTGAACATCAAATCAACCAACTCGTCTCCAAAGGTTTGATCCAAGTTAGCACTAGTCCAAGTGCCGTACCTGTGATTCTTGTTCCAAAGACGGATGATACATTACGGTTATGCATGGACTGCCGTCCAATCAATGCTATCACCGTGCGTTATCGACATCCCATACCACGTCTCGATGACATGCTTGATGAGTTGTGTGGAGCCACTATTTTTTTGAAAATTGATCTTCGTAGTGGTTACCATCAAATACGCATGGCTGAAGGTGATGAGTGGAAAACCGCCTTCAAGACCAAACTTGGTCTCTATGAATGGTTGGTTATGCCCTTTGGTTTATCAAATGCCACATCCACCTTCATGCGCCTTATGAATCACATCTTGCATTCTCTCATTGGAAAAAGTGTTGTTGTCTATTTTGATGATATTCTTGTTTATAGCAAATCACTTGAGGACCATATAACACATGCCAAGGAAGTTTTGCAAATCCTTCGACATGAAAAGATTTATGCTAATCTTCCCAAGAGCACTTTTGCTAAAGACAAGTTGATTTTTCTTAGATTTGTCGTTTCTTCGAAGGGAATTGAAGTTGATGTTTCCAAGGTAAAGGACATACGAGATTGGCCCATACCAACAAATGTGAGTGAAATCCGAAGTTTTCATGGGTTGGCCAGTTTCTATCGTTGCTTTGTGAAAGACTTTTCAACCATTGCTTGTCCCCTTAATGAATTGACCAAAAAGAATGTCACCTTCGTGTGGGGCAAAGCACAACAAAAAGCTTTTGATGAACTTAAAAAGAGGCTCACCGAAGCACCTCTTCTTGCTTTACCGGATTTCACAAAAACTTTTGAGATAGAGTGTGATGCTAGTGGTATTGGCATTGGAGGAGTCCTTATGCAAAACGGACGTCCTATAGCCTACCATAGCGAAAAACTTGATGGTGCTCGCCTTAACTACCCGATTTATGACAAAGAGCTTTTTGCCTTAGTTCGTGTCCTTCAAGTTTGGCAACACTACCTTTGGCCTAAGGAATTTATCATACATTCCGACCACGAGTCATTGAAATATCTCAAAGGCCAAGCTAACTTGAGCAAGAGACATGCTAAGTGGGTTGATTTCATGGAGTCTTTTCCATACATTGTCAAGTATAAGAAGGGCAAAGATAATATAGTTGCGGACGCATTGTCTCGCAAACATACAAGCCTTCTTACGAGACTTGAAATCAACGTGTTGGGTCTTGAGGAAATAAAATCTTTGTATTCTTATGCCCATTCTTTGAACCAATTTTCGCAAAGTGCTCCAATGACAAGGGAGTTGATGATTTCTATTTGCATAAGGGCTTTCTTTTTACACAAAACAAGCTATGCATTCCGAAGTCGTCGCTTCAACTTTTGCTTCTCCAAGAATCTCATGGTGGAGGCCTTATGGGTCACTTTGGTCGCGACAAGACATTGGACATGCTCTCCAATCACTCACTACTTTTGGCCCAAGATGAAGCGTGACGTGGAGCACTACGTTCAACGATGCACGACAAGTGTTCAAGCTAAGTAGCAAGCTAATCCCTATGGTCTTTATATGCCATTGCCTATTCCTTATACACCTTGGTCCGACATTAGCATGGATTTTGTGTTAGGATTGCCTAGATCTAAGCATGGTCATGATTCTATATTTGTTGTTGTGGATCGTTTTTCCAAAATGGCACACTTCATACCGTGCCATAAGACCGACGATGCTTCACATGTTGCAAATCTGTTTTTCAGGGAAATCGTCCGTCTTCACGGTGTGCCAGGACAATCGTATTCGACTGCGACGTCAAATTCATGAGCTACTTGTGGAAGACCCTCATGGCCAAGCTCGGCGTCAAGCTCCTCTTCTCATCCGCATCACATCCTCAAACTGATGGACAAACCGAAGTTGTCAACCGAAGTCTCGGAACTCTGCTTCGTGTGTTGATCAAGAAAAACCTGAAGGATTGGGAGGAATGCATTCCACACGCTGAGTTCGCCTACAATCGAGCCAAGCACTCAACAACCAAGATGAGTCCATTCATGATCGTCTATGGTTTCGAGCCCCTCACCGCTCTCGACATCCTACCACTACCTCTCCATGAGCGCACAAACATGGACGTCGAGAAGCGCGCACAAGCTATGAACGAACTTCATGAAGAAACAAGAGCTACTATCGAACAACAAGTCCTTCGCCAAGCTTCAAGGTTAAACAAGGACAAGAAGGAGATGATATTTCAAGAAGGTGACCTTGTGTGGATACACCTAAGCAAGGACCGCTTCCCCAAGGAATGTGACTCCAAGCTCAAGCCAAGAGGAGATGGTACCTTCAAGGTCCTCAAACGAATCATCAACAACGCCTACATCATCAACATTCCGACCTCCAAGTACCTTGCAAGCAATACATTCAATGTCAAGGATCTCTCACCCTACCATGGAGATGTTCAAGATGATATCCATGAAGAGTCGAGGACGACTCTTTCCTAAGGGGGGAGCTAATGCAGTCCGTCCTACGGACGCTTCTACATCTACACCAACAAGTCCCCCAAGTGGACCCATGACTCGTGCCCGAGCCAAACTCCTCCAAGCTAAGGTGAACTCGCTCCTCTCTTCGTGCCAATTTGATACCTCCTTGGATGGCGTGCTACTTCATACCACTACTTTGTGCATCATCAGGTACGAGCCCCCGCCGCGTCGACCCACGAGCCCTGCAGCTGCACCTGAGCTGAAGCTACCTGAGCCGGAGTGTCCGGCCGAATCCAGCCGGAGTGTCCGGCGCAACCGGAGTGTCCGGCACGACTCAGCCGGAGTGTCCGGCCTGCCCGATCCTGGACCTGGCGTGGACATTTAGAAGGTCAAATCGGACACTCCCCGGACACCACCCGGAGTGTCCGGCCACCCCGGACTGTCTGGCCGTGCCGACCCGGACTGTCCGGCCCAAGCGATGGGCCTGCGAGCCTAGCTGGGCCCTATGGCCCATGTACCCCTCTACTTCGCCCAGAACTCTACTTTAATGCCTGAATTACCCCTAAACTTGTGGATGGCCTATATATAGACCCCCACCTCCATTGTAAACCCTAGGCTTGATACTGGAATTAGTGGAAACCCCTTTGTGGATCTATCTAATTCTTGCCTCATGCTCCTTGACGAAGGAGCACCAATATCCCCAAACCTCGTTGGAGTTTGCATCGTGCCTCTGTGTTGTACAAGGCCTAGGCATCGGTGTCCCTTTGCCTAGACGTCAAGGTCTCAGCGAGTCTCCCATCTCGCCGTGCCGGTTCGAGAGAGATTCCTCCGCCCGACGCCGATCCTAGGGATTGCGCCGGACCAGTCACCGCCGGCGTGAGCTATTGGTGTTTATCATGGTTTTGCGTGTGTGTGTTCATCGCGTTCTTCGTGTGTGTGTTCGTCGTGTTCATCCTTCCCCCGCACTCCACCCTCGATTTGAAAGGGAATCATGAAAGATCGGGCCACCCTAGAGGTTTGCCCTCAACAAAGTATCAATGGTAGTAGCAGCTTGTCTACCACTAATTTCTGTGACGAAGTGGAACAAACCCGAATTAGGCACCACTCCTGACTCCTCTTCCCAAAATGTGATGCTGCAACAGTATTGTAATGGAAAGGGATAATCATCTGCATCCTTTTTATGCATCACATCAACACTACTAGAAGACATGATTAGTATGTTAGTGCACAAAACAAAATCTGCTTGGTGGAACACTCACAACTCACTCACAACTGACAAGAAAGTAGATCTTACCGTTCCAAAGTGAATAGAGATGCTTTACCAAACGAAATCAAAGACTTATGCAGTGATGTGATGAAGTGAATATTAAGGGTATGGAGAACGATCACAAGGCACATAGGTTATTTATGGTGGAGCTCTAGGTATGGTATCCTAACTACACCGCAAACAAGTCCTAGTGCTGATCATACAAAACCCAAGAAACACACACGTGGAGATAAATGTGGAATACAACTATGAAGGGTGTTGCACTACTCTCGAGAGACACTAGCAAACCTCATAGTAAACAGGCACAAGATTGCTCAATCTACTGGTGCACAAAGATATCACTAGGCCTCTTGCTCAATTCTCCTTTTCTTTTTCTTTTGTATAGCTTCTTTATCTTTTTGCTTTTTTCTTTTGCTATATGCTCTTGCTCTTCTTTTTTAATATATATCACACACGGCCAATTTACAAAGCACAGCACCAAAACCCTATGAGCAGCCTATAAGAGCGGAAACTAGTCTCAATGGGAAAATTCCTACACTTATGAAATAGAATGGTTGTAGCCAAGGTTTGGAAAATTGAAAATTTTCACAATTTTTTTATATGACTGTCGTGGCAGAAAAACGGGGCAAAACTGTGCCATGGCAGAGAATCTGTACCTCACGGCAGAACACGTGTCGCGGTAGAAAAACAGCACGAAATCGTGTCACGACAGGAAATCGAATCCGTGGCAGACACGGACTCGCGGTAGAAAAATGAGCGTTTTCTGTGCCACGGCAGAGTCGGCAAGAATTTTTTTTTAATTCCGACTTGCCAAGTAGTAAACAAAGAGGACTCTAGCTTGGATTGGATCTGGTTTGGTGGCGGTGGAAAGAAGGATAGGGAACTCGACTAGAACAACTAGAAAGCAAAAAATCTACGAAGAACGGATCTAGATCTAGACTAAAAGAGGAACACGACCAGCAACTATTACTCGAATACGGTGTAATCTAGGCTATGACAACTCTTTTTGTGAGGCTTTTTCTGTATAGGACGAAAAACATGAACTAATCTATGGATGGATTATGGATGCTCACCGAGTAAACAAGGAAATCTGATACCAAGATGATATGGGGTGGCCCGATCTTCTCAGCAAGCACTTGTCAATGATGATGCTGGATGATAGATAACTAGCATGTAGTTATGAACTCTCCCGCTCGAACCCTGATGCCAATGCAACAGCTCTCGAACCTTGTAGGATATTCACAACACCACACTCTTGCACACGTAGCCGTCGACCATGAACGGTAGTTTGCAATCTACTAATTCCCAGTGGAACAATAGATCACACTCAATTATAGTTGGTAAAATCGATCATAGGGTAATTCCAGAGGTTCTATGAAAGAAACAACTCCAAAATATTTTAACGTGGTCTTAAAACCTAACATGTGGTGCACCCCATCTATTTAAGAGGTTTGGGGGCGACGGCCTAAACTTGGGATGACTTGGTCCCACCTAACTAGGATACAAACCGACCCAAAGTTGGGTTCGGCTCAGGGTTCTGCCGTGGCAGAGTTTGGGCCATTTTCTGTGCCGCGGCAGTCTGCCGTGGCAGAAAAGGACTGTGTTTTTGTGCCGTGGCAGGAAAACGCGTTGTTTCTCTGCCGTGGCAGAGATCTTGCAATGTGTTGATCTTCTTCTTGGTAGCTCCTTGCGCTTCCTCCCTCTCCTCCCTCGCGCATTCTTCATTGATCAACATGCCATGCTCCATATGCTTCAGCTCCTCGCTCCGTGCTACGCCTTCTTGTTGGGGTTCGGTGTTTGAAAACAATAAAATTTTACCCTACGCCCCTGAACCCCTGAAGCTGCCAGGACCTATCTATTAGTAATACAGTAACGGGAGGGGCTTTTCGCGAACTTACCCTTGAAGACCAAAAAGTGTTGTCAACGCTCAGGAGAGCGTGGTTGATGTGGACGAGCTGAAGCCGACCTCAAGGTCGTGATGAAGTCCTTGCGCTCCTTCTGGCTCCAACGACTTGAGTGCCTCAAGTGCGACATCTCGCGAGGAGTTACACATCTCCGGTGCCTGATGATGACTCCCGCTTCCTCGGTCCAGCAGTAGTTGCGGAAGTAGAGCTCCCGGATCCGAATCCCGCAGCGCGACGGCGCTCCGCGGTGAAGATGTCTCTCGCTCGCGCAGTCCAGACTTGGGACCACGGTCACAAGAGAGCGAGGGGGAGAGAGAAAATATCAATTGGAGGTCCTCCCAAAAGTGGGGAGACCTTTATTGATTATTGGTGTATTTTTCTAGGCCAAATACCCCACTATATATAGGGGAGGGGAGGTACTACCTCCCTCAAAGTCCCGGGGTGGGACTAAAGGAGAGGAAGGGGTGGGGTGGCCGCCGACCAGCCCCTAGTGGGCCCCGCGGGGGGGCTAGGCCCAGCCGGCCAGCCTCCTTGGCCCCTCTCCCTCTCTCCTTTCCCTAATGGGCCCTCTCCCTCTCTCCTTTCCCTAATGGGCCCTCTCCCTCCGGAAATTGGCCCATTAAGCCTTTTTTGACCTCTAATTGATTTTCTCTTTATTAAATAAATATGAATAAATGATTAAATCAACATTTAACATTCATTCACATATTATTCAATCTCCGTGGCTATGGAACACCTTCCACCTCCACTCCGGACATCCTCCGGACTTACCGAAACCCTTCCGGTTTCTCCCTACTTTTCTTCGGCGATTCTACCGATCCTATAAACACTCTCTAAGCATCATCAAGCCCTTAAGTGTGATACCCCACGGTTCGGGAACACTCCAGACATGGTCGGGACACTCCCGCACCAATGATCGACAGAGGGACCTGGATGGCCATGTGACCCCTGTGCGTTCCATGAAGATCTTTCGTCGTTTGAACCGAGACAGTCATGTCTTATTCCCTTTGTCACTCGATACTTGCATTGCCCGAGATCTGATCAATGAAATCATCATGTCGTGTTCAATCTCGTTACTGAACCATGCTACTTGACTCGTTCCGACAAGTGATATCCCCGTGATCTAATCACATGCTGCGCAGCTATTGGATATAACTTCTCTGAGTGGGCCCTTGAGTATCTTCCCATCACATGGACGGACAAATCCCGCTCTTGACATATATTGCCTCTACGGTTTCCTCTGAGTACCTAAACACACCTTTATAACCACCGTATTACCAGATGGCGTTTGATGTTATCTAAGCACTCTCGGGAGACAGTGATTGATATCGTCTCACGGTCTAAGGAATAGTCTACGAGGATCCATTTCTAATCATCATAATTTGAACTTTGTGACATGATCGGGTCACGATGTTTAGGTTGGGTATTGGTTCATCATCTCATTCTCAGAATGAGATGACCTCATTTCCAACTGGCATAAATGCCACATGATCAGGAAACATGATCATCTGTTGACCAATGAACCAGCGACTAGAGTTTCACTAGGAACCCCTGGTTATTTGTATATCACGCGTGTATTGATGTTTCCACTCAATACAGTTATAGCATGATATAAAAATAATCATAAACTATATGAAATATGATAATAGTCCTTACTACTATTTGTCTCTAGGGCATATTTCCAACAGTCTCCCACTTGCACTAGAGTACAAATACACTAGCTGCATTTGTTCTTAATCATTGGCACCATATATCCGGTACCCTGAACATGCTTGCTCATGGAAGAGGTTGAGTCTTGGGTCTGTACTTTACAGTCCCAAATCCTTTGCAACTTACTAATGTCACCTTGATTGATATTAATACTTTATCATCACATGATAGCATCTGTGTGTATGCATCGTCGCTATGGCAGCAGAACGAGGCCTGATTCCAGGATCCTACAGTGACGTTAGATCAACCTCAAGGGCTTTCTCATGGGCACTGTGCCCTGGGACACATCATTCTACATTAAAAGCGAACTAGCCCCGCCATAACATTATACATCGAAACACTAGTGCACTCTGTGCAACTTTCGATGTTTTGTTCACCTCGCTTCCTACTTGACTTTAATTGGTATCTACAAGAGTTTCCAACATATTCCCTTATAACATAACTCTTTATGCTTTAAGATATGTTATCCTTTTATGGATTTGGAAAATATGTCCACAGTTCTCTATTAGACACTGCGGACAAACTTAGCTCAACGTTCTGTGATTTAAACTTAATCACTTTCAAACGTTCCTTAATTGGATCACATATTATGCTAAGTTATCATCATGGTTTACTAAGATAGAACCTATGTCTCAACATAGTGGATGACGATCATCCTTTCTTTCTTTCAACCATTGATGTTAAACTTAATACTATTCCTAATTTGAGTCTTTAAGGACCAATTCCTTAATTAACTTCTATTCTGAAACCCCCTTTCAGAATCCCTTAAGGAATACTACATAATATCATAATACACCTATTATCAACTTCTACATCTTATAAATCATTATTTATAAGTATTTGCTCTTTCATTCTTAACACACTTAAGAATTACTCCTATAAGCTCCCACTCAAAATATGTTCCCACATATTTGAATTTGAGACTTATATTGCTCCCACTTAAAAATATGTCAATCACATATTGTTTTAGGAAGACTGCCATAGCTCCCACTCAATTTTATGCAAATTGCATATCCTCCCACTATTTTGAACAATTTAAAAATCCTTTGATCAAATATCAAACTTGGAGATTTACTATGAGATACTAGTACTGTTACCAGTTTTAAATCCAGTAGACATTTAGCACATTTGAGTCAAATTCTTTTGAATTCATCCGATACTGGACAAATTGTGCTTTTGTCATTCAACCCCTTTTCCATTATGGCTTTGCAGTCATTTGGGAAAATTCCAAGTAACTCCTTTTACTTGTGAGATTCAGCAATGAATTGCCTTCTAATCTCAAGGGAAGTTTGCTTCTAGGATTTCTCATAATTTAGTTTACCATTATTTCCTTAGTAGTTCGTAGGTATGTCATATTCCAAGAACCATGACAAGTGATTCACAAATGTCTCCATACAAGATATGGATTATATTTTGAATCCTACTTCATGTAGTGAAAACACTAGTGGGGAAACACAATGATCAATATCATTGATTCTTTCCTTCTGTGAAGAGAATCATTCAGGAACGTTGTCCGTTGCGCTTCTCAACACTCTGATGCAGGATTTTGAATCCTCGTCGTGTTTTACACTAATTCCCATTTGCTTCAAAATTGAGAAATATCACTAAAAGTGAGCTCTCTCAAGAATGCACCAAACACTAAGCAATATGAATCTTGCTTTTCTTTTGTTCTCAGCTATGGATTTCGTATTCAAAGTTTCCAATGAATACGCTACAAGGACTTATTCGCTATTTTTTTGGTTATATCGAATAACCCTAAAACTTCACGAATTCAAATGGTTTACTACATTCCAATTGAGTGCTAACTATTTCTAACTAATGGTCTCTACATCTACACTACAACGATTTATTTGGTGCCTTCTATTCAACCCCCTTTTGATATCTAATATCATATTGCGATGCTTTGTACTTTGACGTGTCAAAACAATTTGCATTTATTACTATTGATCAAATCATAGCAATTTGATTCTCTTTTATACTTATACCCTTTGTTGATGAAACACTTTGATCAAATCAAATAGTTTCATATTCATGTTTCCTTTGGCAAACTACTTTGCATATTTAAACAATCATATAATGATAATTACCATTTTCGTTAAAACACAATACATCGAATATGTATTTACTTTTAACCATTCATTAAAACACTTTGTATTCAAGTAATACACGGTGTTCAAGTTATTTTGTAAAACTTAGGCATGATTCATATGTGATGAGATATCGAATAACTTTCACATATTATCACATAACTTTGAATTTGAACAATGGTTTCATTCATTAATGAACATATCATTAAATTGGGTATTTTAAACAAGGCATTTTAATATTTTACAAATGTTCATGCATTATCAAATAGTTTCAAACAATAAGGACGATTCGCAAGTAATCAAACAAGATATGAACACGAATAGAAATCATTCATAAAAGCAGAACAACTGTTTGTTATAAACTCATATGAATAACCGTCTCACGAAGTGTAAGACACACTAAAGAAGTTCACAATCTCTTGATTACATTAATCATCCTAAACATAAACTAAATAATAAATGTCGAGGGAGAGTGTCGTCAGCCATCATCATCATGCTCGCCATCAACACGCAACATCACCTCCTCTCCAGCAAGAACCTCTCATGCAGAAGGACCTGTTTTCAGCAAAACAGAACAAGTATCAGATATACTTAACACTGCAATGTGTTTGCAAGATTATAATATTTATAAAACTGTATATCAAATACTTAACACTCCCATGTACCTGATCACACAATAGCACAAAGACTTAGGCAATATAAAGTTCTTATAAATGAAAGCATCATGGTTAACTAGGAATGAATTCACCTGATAGTCATTATTGATTTGACTCAATATTTCCTTCGAGTTCAAGCAGTCAAAATCATCATAATCCCTGTATATATCCTCATCAATTTGGGTTCGAGCGGTAGAGTTCATAGCTACATGCTAGTTATCTATCATCCACCATCATCATCGACAAGTGCTTGCTGAGAAGATCGGGCCACCCGATAATAGCGGCGGGGTTGAATTTCGGCCTCGTCGCATTGTTGGCACGGTAATTTCCACTGTTGCGGTAGTTTCCTCCGTCATGGCGGACGTTTTTTGGGTCGTGTTGCCTGTAGTCGGCGTTGGCAACAAAGTCGACTCGCTCATCACCGTGGTGCTTGCTGGTGAGGTGAGTGTTGCTATAGCGCATGTCGCGCTGTCGTCCTTGTCGTTGCCACTAGCACGTCGTCTTCCCCCCGACTTGTCATTGGAGTCTTGGTTGGGGTCCTCCTTCGCGTAGCGTTTGGCGATCTCGAGGAGGTCGGGAATGTTGTCGAGCGTCTGGTAGACCCTCTTGATCTTGGCGACCAGGGACTCGTATCGGCACGTGGTCTTGAAACAGTGGATCGTTGTATCCAGGTGGATACAGGAAGAATTGATCCACAGCTCCAGCCACCTCTGGATCTAGTGGCAGGTCGACTCGCACTGTCCCTGGATGCAGCGCTCTAGGTCCTCGAAGTGCCTGATGAAGGCGTCGCGCATCTTCTCACATGAGTCGATGCTATCGGCGGGGACGGTGTTGATCCATTGCCTAGTCGCTCCCTCCATCATTAGGGGGAGGTAGCGAACGGCGAGCAGGTCGGTGTGGCTAGCGATTCCCATCACCATAAGGTACGTGTCCAGCCACACTGCTAGATCGTACGTTGGATCGTATTTTTCGATCTCCTTGGGCGCCTTAAAGTTGGTGGGATACTTCTCGCCTCGAATCATTGGTCCGAAGCACTGAGGGCTGACTCGGATGAGCGAGCCCCTTGGCTCGGGGTCGCCGCGGTTGGTGAGGGTGTGCCTCAGATCGTTGGGCTGGTGCGCCCGCCAGGCCTGGTTATTGACAATGTGCATTCATGCGTTGATGGATTGGCTGTTGGTGGTGACCGTGTTGTTTGCGCGCAGCTCGTTGGTGGAGAGTGCAGGATTGGCAGCCCATGGCTGGAGCTACGGGGGCTCGAGCGGTGGGTAGTTGAGGGTGTTGGCGACAGTTGGACGGCCGCTTGAGGCCACCCTGCTTCCTGACGAGCGGGGGTACATCCGCCCCCACGGGTCGACTCTTGCGGCTTGCTGCTTGACAGCCCTGGTGAGTAGGGCCTTGGCGTACTAGACCTGCAGCGCGCCCTCTCCTTGGATGTCGAAGTTGGCAACTGTGGCGTGTCCCACAATGACATTGTCCATCCGGGTGGAGTACAGCGGGAGCCTGTTGGCGTCGCGGGCTTGTGGCGAGATGATGATCCGCGGGTGGTTCGGTGGAGGCACGCGGTCTATGGGTGGCGGTGGGGCTCCAGTCGTAGGTGGCCCAGGTGGTGGGCGCCGCCGGGTGGCGCGTTCTCGCAGAGCTCGCGCTTGGCCGTGCATGCAGGGTCGCTCTCGATGTTGACGTTCAGGACGCGGACCTGGACGCTGGAGTGCAGGCGGGTCCTGATGCGGCGTTGATGGTAGAGCGACAACTCCTGCGTTGTTTCCCTCTTGAGGCAGAATTTCTCGCGCTCGGCCTGCTCCCTGTGTGATGCCTCCTCCAGTCGCAAGCAGGCTTCTTCGACCTCCATTGCCGTCGCGGTCGGCGGGATCAGCATGGAGAAGGGATCTGGCGGGGCGCTCGTGTTACCCGCCATGTAGATCGCTGAAGCGATTGGTTCTGGCGCGGAAGTCCTCGGGAGACTCTGATCCGGAATCAAAGTCGAAGATCACGAGGATGGAGGGGTCCTCGAAATCCTCAGGGTTGGAGACTCGCGTGATGGAGTCCTCGCGCGAAGCAGCGGTGATCGATCCGGCAACAAAGGCAGGGGTAGCCGAATCGGCATCGTCGTGGAGAGCCGCGTCGTCCGTGGCGGCGTCGGTCCCGGTCACGTTGCTAGCGGCCGAATCATACTTGGTGGCGAGGCGGCTGATGGCGCGGATCTGGTCCTCCGAGAGAAGATCGTGGTGTGGTGGCGATCTGTCGACGATCACTGTTCCCGCCAGGTCGACGACATCCGTGAAGCCGACGAATAGGTTGATGGTGTCGAACGGCATCACTGCGCTGTGCGTGATCGGGCGTGACACCGGGATGTAGCTGTTGGGCAGGATCTGGAGGATCCCGCAGCTGGAGATCATACGGCCGATGGTGATCGGACGATCGATTGGCGAATAGGGTCTCGTTGCAGAACTTAGGCCACGCCGTCCATGCCCCATGGTGGGCGCCACTGTCATGGGGACCACGGAAGTCGTTGCCAGGGGTAGCTATTGATAGGATTGAGGGCAAGAGCGGGCAGCCATCTACGGAGCGAGATGAGAGCTGAGACACATGAGTTTACCCATGTTCAGCCCCCGTAGGGTAAAGACATACTCCTTCTAGATTGTATTATCGGCGAGTGAGTTACAGAGGTGGCGAGCTCGGTGGCTAGGCAATGAGTCGCTTGGAAGGGATGTATGATGGATCGTGAGTACAAAGAGTACCCTAGGGAGGTTTATATTGGGATTACATCGCTAGGGTTTATAGATATACAACCGAATAAATCAAGGACTCGGAGGATTTGACCTAATCCGACTGTGCTTCAGCTACGCTTCTGGGCCTCCAGCTTTCAGTCGCCAGGCTTCCTTTTAGTCGCATTCCAGTCGCCATCCTGCAGGCCCACTCGTAAAGCCCTTGGTCCAGTCGAAACGTCCTGCTGGGCATACCCCATTCGACATAGCCCTATCATGGGTCCACAAATTAGTTTGGGGCTTTACTACTATCCTGTAATTATGCCATGCTTTACTTCTTTATTTACTATTGTTGCTCGAGGAGCGTTTACCTATACTATTTTGGATAAATGTGGAATGTTTACATGGTATTGAGAAGGCCAGTCACACTTCGGGTTCCCAGTCATTTACATCCATTTTCGTGAACCTCTATGTCTGTTGCGAAGCTCGACCGACTTTGTTGCAGGAAGCTTAGTAGGGGTGGCCCCCTAAAATCATTTGTCAACCATGTGAATGATTTGTCGTGATGCCTCGTCACTTTTCATTTGGTTTTTCCCAAGGTTGATCGTGCGTGTGTTGCTATTTGTGCACCCCTACAGGGTAATCTTTCGAAAACCTGTTTCCATGGTTATGGACTACTTGGAGCATAGTGTCTCGACCATAGACAACTCAAACTAAAGTAGTGCTATAAATTTGACTTTAGCATGACTAGTAATCAGCTTCACTACAATGGAATGATCAATTAAAAGTGCCAACAACTAATGATACTGGGATGTCATATGTTACCGATATTTGACTAGTAAGTATTTCCACTATAATGGAATGATTAATAAAGTTTCCAAGTGTGTGAGTTCCTCGGAAGGACTTCCTTGTTTGGTATCGAGGGGAAACTCCAGGATGGGTTATGTTGGTGTTAGTATAAGGTTGGTTCTGAATATGACTCCCTTACCCTCTATAATAGTCGTCGGTTGTATCGTGTCTATATAGGTAGTTTTAGTGCATGCTTTGCTACTGCTTCAGTCCAACATACACATGTAGGAGAGAGCCGCCAAATTCTAAGACTCACCATGTACTGGCATCAGTATTGAACGCTCCTTTTTTTCCTTCGCCCTCTATCGTCACACCTTTTGCTTTGACAGGTATAATTTCGACAATGTTAGCAAGGTTACCCTTCCGGCTTGGACTGGGCAAGGTTATCGAAGCAATTGGTTATTCTTAAGGACTCTTAGTCCAATTTGCATCTTAACTGTACTTGGATATTGCATCATTTTCAATATGGTTTGGATCTTTGTAATGTGTATATGTACTATTGACTCGCTGAGTCGTTGTTGTATATATATGTTCGTGTGGGTTCCATCGTGAACAATTGTGTAATGGTATTACTTTGTTTTCCACCCGCACGCAAGTGCTTGCTGGGCATCTTTGAATCGTTTCTATGTGGGTTTGGCGGGAATCGATAAAATCTACATAGGGCTAATTTGACGGTGTTACAACAAGTAACTGGGTATATTTTTCTTTGTTCTATGGACCAAGTCACTAAACATATTGTGTTGCATTACATTCTATTCAAATTTTAAGGCATGAACATATCAGTTGTTTTTTACATTGCTTCCCTCCAAGTTGAAAGTGAAGTTGTTACAATTTATATCTACTTCGTTCTTAGCTACAACAATAATTTCATGCTACTGTGTAGACCATGTGAAATCTATGTAACTCGAAATGTTAGTTTGCATTGCCTGCTCTACAACTAATGACTCTATCTGGTTCGTCCTGAGTTAAGTTCCTGCTATTATTTTCCACCTAGTGTCGGTGCAATGGAACCGGGGGGCTCAGATTGCGCCTCGGCATGTGGGAAAGGACTAACTCCTCAGCAAGCTCTTCTCCATGAAAAGGATACATGGGAGTCACCTTCTTTGAACTATGTCATTGTGTCTAGAGCATCTCCAGCCTTACATAGTGTAGAGGGAATGTTTCCCATGGTTGTTCCCTCCCCCTCTCGCATGTGGAGACCCTTGAATAAGGCCACTATGACTTGTGTATGTGTTTAACATGTATGAAAGAAGGCCCGTGAACAGGGTCATGAAGGGGATAAATGGCGTACAACCAACTAGGCCATGACGTCATCAAGTATAAGGCTCCCCCCGGGCCAGGCATGACCTGGGAATGCGGGTCAACAAAGCCAGAGATTCAATGGAAGCATGCAGGAAGGCATGGGAGATAGTGTCACGCCTATCCCTATGCATCAGCAAGGCACTAATGAGGGCAGAGACGTAGTAGTCCCAACGTGATAGCAAGCGTGTTGTGATCTCTCCTCGCCATCAAGTACCATAGCACACCGCTTGTGTCCAAGGAGTGTCCAGCAACATCGTCCATGACCAGGGGTGGCCAGCAGCACAACCCTCCCACCGCCGTGCCGCGTGGCATGACTGTAGTGGATCTCGGGAATGATATGAGGGTGCATGCACGCCAGCCACTATGGTACCCCTTTGAGATATAAAAGGAAGGCCTAGGCTACAGTAATAAGAGGAGGGTTTTTCGGATGAGTAAATAAGCTTTGTAAGGAAACGGTTAAAGAGAGCAAGCACTAAGGAGCTCTCATAGAGATAGATAGAGAGAGAGAGAGAAATAGGAAGCCCAGGAAGAGTAGAAGCTAGATGAAAGCGATTCCCCAGCACTAGATTGTTCATCTCTTTGTGCATCCATCCACTGGATAATCCACCAAAGTAGGATGTAGGGTTGTTAACAAAAGGGTGGCCTGAACCTGGGTAAAAACATCGTGTGTGTTATGTTTGATCTGTGCATGAGCAAGGTTGAATCACCTTAGTAGCCATCACGGAACAACAAGGGGTTGTGTGACATCTCACGCGTTAGGTACGGAGCGCTAGTTATTCAACCTCACCAATCGTCATTGTCAGCACCGACATTGTTGGCGGCATCATCTGCGCTAGCATCAGGCAAGGTGCCCAGGAGGACAACAGGAGCCCCTAAGATGAGCATGGCCAAGGCGGACACTCCAGCTGCACGCACTCACTCGCATGACCTAGTACTGGTTGGGGGCTTAGAGACTGGGCGGCGCGTGCAGCAAATAGAGACCATGGCGGGCCACAACGCTCAGCCTCATCTCGTGCCTGCCATGTCTAATTGGCCACATCTGCCTCCCACGGTGTCGGCAGGAGGGCTGGCGGCGGCACATGAGGGAGCACATTAGGGAGGCCCAGGGGCACCGCCACTAAAGACCTACCTCCCGATGATGCTGAAGGCACTATTGGCGAGAGCGTGCCTCCCGGTGGCACGGAAGGCGCCACCAGCGGAGGTCAACCTCGTGGTGGCGCAGGAGGTGCCACTAGGCAAACAGAGCATTTGGGGTCGCAGGAAATAGCGCGCCCGCCATCAGTTTGGGAGGAGGCGGTCTCGTGCCGCCTTGGCGTGCGGCGTCCGTCGCAGGTCCATCGCCAGGTAACAGTAGACTAACCACTCCTCAGTGCACGGGGAGCCGCACCAAGGGTGCAGCCCTGGACGCCATCTTGGCCTTGGTCCGGTATCCCACAGCGTCGGGTACGATAGGTTTACGGTGTGGAGAGAAGAGGTGAAACCTCGAATGGAGGCTACTAGGCAGTACCCGGAGACCACTCGTGCACACTCCCTATCCCACTAGGGACCAAGGCGTGGGCCTGGGAAAGCTCCAACCGTTGGAGGGCATCTGTTGGACCCTACACCACAGCCACAGGCTCCGCCCGCCGCTACCAGACTGGGGGCTGGTTGGCCCAAGGATGGTAGACAGAGAGGTCAGGAGCGAGTGGAAGGGCATCCGGGGGCTAGAGCTCCTGGGCAGGCCAACGTGAACCACGTGTCGGTGAGGTCTTCAGCAGACGCAGCGACTGACCGTGCTGCCAAGCCATATCACGATTTGGCCACAGCCAACAAGGTGCTCATCAGAGAGCACCTCCGACAGAGCTGTGGGTGTGGAGCCAAACCCACAAAGTGTTGCTGAGGCCAAAAGGGCGGCCTTAGAGTATGGTGGCGGCTACTTGGCCTACACCCCTGCCTTGAGCCAGGTGGTGTGGCCACCCAAGGTCTGCCTCGTCATTCCCGTCAAGTATGAAGGTAACACCAACCCAAAGGAGTTCTTGCAGATGTACTGCATCGCCATGGTTGCAACTAGTGCCAATGAGAAAATCATGGCGAGCTGGTTCCCTATGGTGTTGAAGGCCAATACCCTGTCATGGCTAATGCACCTTTGTAACACCCCATACTCTCCGTGCCCGGGATATCACACTGGCAGCTTACTAGGATCTCTAAACTAGCCCCATACACCAACACCCGTATTTTCTACGCACTTTGTCCTCACTCGTGCGCACTTGGGCCCACTTCCCAGTCGGTCATCCATCCTCAAATTTCTCCAAGCCAAGTACACTTAACCTCGGAGTTCTTTTGAGATGAGCTTAGGAAAAAGAATTTACAACTTGTTGATATGGGTATCCTATCAATCCTATTAATCCATGTGCCAGGGTCTCACATACACCCAACCTGAGAAGATCGACCGCCCTCATCGATCAACCACAAGCCAGGAACATTCCCTCTTGGCACACGTCTGTGCGTCTAGTGCCGGTACATGTGCCATTCCAGTCCACTCTGGGACGCATGTGCCATGCTCCACATGTCCACCACTAACCCGCACACGCCCGTGTAACCGCGAGGATCGGTTCCGATACCACTTAAAACACCAGACTCTCCATGCCCGGGCTGTCACTCCTGGCAGCTTAATAGGATATCTAGACTGGCCCCACATACCAACACTAGTCTTTTCTACACACTTTGTCCTCACTCGTGCGCACCCAGGACTCACTTTCGGTCGGTTATCTATCCTGAAATTTCACCAAGCCAAGCATGCTTAACCTTGGAGTTCTTTTTAGATGAGCTTCCAGAAAAGAAGCTGCAACTTGTGGGTATCCTATTAAGCCATGCGCCAGGGTCTCACAACCTTCCGCAAGGTTCAATCTGGACGTGGGAGGATCTATGCGTCCGCTTTGTGAGTTTGTTCTAGGGCGGCTTTAAGCGCCTGTGTAAGCTCATCCACCTACACACCATCGTACAGGGGAAGAATGAGCGGCTATGCGACCTTATGTTGTGTTTCCCGCAAGTTGCCCACACCATCTCTGGAGATGAAGATGTCGCCATCATTGGCATAATCATCATGAACATCAGAGACCATAAGATGCAGGATGATCTCAATAAGCACCCTGTCAAGACCACTCACCATCTTTGGGCCATGGCCGTGATGGGGTTCGTTGCATAGAAAACAAAAAAATTCCTATGGTTTGTAACTGCCAAGATCGAATCTAGGCGATACTTGTAACGATTTCAGATGAACTCATCCTTGAAGACCGTAAAGTGGGATAACATTCCCGCAAACAAACATGGTTGTTGTAAAGTGTACACGACTATCCTCAAGGGCATGCAGATGATCAGCGCCATAAGAGGGCAGCGCCTCCGTAATCAGTCACACATACGGTGTGTCGATGACTCTCGTCCCTTGCTCCATGTTGGGCAGCGGAAATAGTGGATCCCCGGGAACTCCGCCAACACTACGACATGGTGGTGATAGCGGTGCAGAGGATCTTGAGCAGGGCTTCACCTAAGCACCTCTCTTGTGGCAATGGACAACGCTAGAAGGGGAGGAAGATGCCAACCAAAGGGCATATGAGAGGAAGGGTGAATGGTGTGTGATGAGAGGAGGAGGAGGAGGAGGGGGCTTTTTATAGGTGAGCGGGGAAACCCAAGGGGGCATGGTGCACAACCATGGTGCTGCCCCCACCTCTCCCCTAATTGTGTTGGTGGACAGTCCACTCACATCAATATGGCTCCACTCATCTTCCATTTAATTTCCACACAAAAATCAAAGGTATTTATTAAAGCACTTAATTCTCTTGGTTTAATGCAACTCAATTTAATGAACACTTCATTTGATGAGTACTTCATTTAATGGACACATTATTATTTTATTCCCTTCCTTTGTTTTGATACCCTGAAACCATTTCGACAGAACAAATTCCTGCGATGTCCATTATCTTCTCTTGTGTTCCTTATCCACTCAATTGCGTTGACTAACCTTAAGTGTGTCACCCTACGGGTTCGATAACTATGTAGCCATGATCGAGACTTTCTCCAATCAATAATCATTAGCGGGATTTGGAGATCCATAATGACTCCCACTAGTTCCACGAAAATCCAATGATCGTATGAACCTTTTTCGTTGTAATCAAATTCCTTTTGTCGCATGATATTTTACTTGTCCTAGATTCGATCACTCGGTATCATCCATACCTTGTTTTCCTTACAAGTACTCTTTTTCTCGTTCTTATGATACAACATTCTAGTGATCGAATCACTTGCTTGCAAGCTATGTCAACGTGATATCACCGAGAGGGCCCTGAGTATATCTCTATGTCATCTGGATGGACAAATTCCACGGTTGATCCACGAGGCTCAACTAACACTTTCCAAGTACCCGGTGGCACCTTTATAATCACCCAGTTATGAAGTGACGTTTGATGTAATCAAAGTACCTTTCTAGTGAAAGTAATTGACGGGATCTCATGGTCTAAGGACATTGAGTTACTACGACTGTGATAGCAATATAAACTTGAGGACATGATCGTATTGCTACATCTACTTTAGGTGAATGTTCATCATATCATTATCCAATGATATGACCCTGTTATTAACAACATCCAATGTTCATGATCAGAAACTTGTGATCATCAGTTAATCAACAAGCTCGTATTAAGAGAGGCTTTACTAGGAACCTTTTCTGTTTATAAATCACACATGTATTAATGTTTCCTATTAACACAATTATAGCATGAGAAAAATACATTTATCATAAACATGGAATAATATTATAACCACTTTATTATTGCCTCTCGGGCATTTTCCTTTCAATCTCCCACTTGCACTAGAGTCAGTAATCTAGTTTGAAAAACTTGCGCAGTCAACACCTATGGCACTTTGGTGTTGTATATACGCGTTTGCTAGTGGTAAACATAATCCCCAGATCTGACACTTTCAGGTATGTGTGTATTTGCATGTCTTTGCGTCTCTACACATCACTCATTATCTAATGAGATGGCTTTGTATAAATTTGGTGAGACCTTAGTTCCTTGGGGTTCAAAACATGTTGATATAATTGGCATACAATATATCTTCATAGTACTAGCCCATCGAACCTCACCTAGTTCCTTTGCTGCTACCATAGCAGTCTTAAACTTAGCCTTTCGTTGTAGTATTCGTCACAATGTCCATAACTTTGGAACTCATCCAAATCCATCATGGAACTTTCTTCAATTACATTGTGCTACCTTAACCTATAGCCTAAATTGATATAAACTTAATTTTTATCTTGTGACGAAACTAGTACCAATGTAACACTTTACAATGGACTATTTTTATAGTGCCAATGTAACACCTTACAATGAACTATCTATATAGTGTCAATGTAACACTTTACGATGAACTATTTGTATAGTGTCAATGTAACACTTTACAATGAACTATTTGTCACTTCTATATACAAAATATATTCTTAGTTCTTCCAAAGATCATAATAATATCCTTACTATCGTCCAATGACCATCTTATGAATCACTCTAGTATATGCTTATAACATTTATAGCATAGGACATATCTGGATATGTACATATCACGGAATGACTGATTAAGATATTCATGTGATTTTACTCACCAAGTGTCAAAACACTTGAATCTAGTTTATTAAGATATCCATGTGATTTTATTCACCAAGTGTCAAAACACCTGAATCTTGATTCAACCTTTTCCATGTGGCAAGAACCTTTCTCGTCATTTCCATATTAAACTCATTTAATATTTCATCTATGTATATTTGGCATAACCATATTAGCATCTCAATCTATCCAAATAGACATTGATGCCTAATATTTGGGTTTTCCCCAAATCTTTCATTTAGATCTAATTTTAATGAAATCCTTAACTTATGTAAAATAAAAGATACATCATTTCCAATCAACAATATGTCTTATACACAATGATTAGAAATATGTCTCATGCTCCCACTTAATTTCTTGAAAATGCGAGCATCTTCATCGTCTCTGATGAAATTAAACATTTTAACATTTTCATCACGCTGAAGATTCCAACTCCGCGATGCTTACTTCAACCATTGAAGTTTGCATGACTTTTTAGCATCCTTTAATTTAACAAAACCCCTCGGACTGTGTCACGTACATGTCCTAGGTAACCATTCTATTAGAAGAATGTTGTTTTGTTTGTTCAACTAGCATATACAAAAATTGACATATGTAGTGGTTGCTACACTAATCCGTCCAGACTACATATTGCTATGAAAGATCAAATCTTATCATATTCAACTCTTTGAACATTGTCATAAACTCTTAATCGACATGTCGACTATTTCATAGATGTGAAACATCCATGTATGCTTCTTTATATATCCAAATACAGCCGATAGGCTTCTTGCCTTCCAGCGGGTCTTCTAAGTTCAGTAACTTGGTTTCTCGTGTATGGAAATATCACGGATTTTATGGCTTCAAGCCATTTGATGGAGTCAGGGCTCATCATTGCTTCTTTGCATGTAGTGGGTTCATCATTGTCAAACAATAATGATTCGATCTCAAATCTTACTATTTGATTGTTTACCCGACCTACGCGGTTCAATAGGAACTTAGATCTCCGTGACCACAACCTTTGAGGCACGGGGGTCATGAGCATTATGGCTGCATCCAAGATGCTTTCCGGCACTATGCAACTCAACACACATAGCTTAGGTTCAATAACCTTATCAAAGTTCTATTATCCTCCACTTAACTTTTCACGAAAAATTCCTTCTCAAGAAACATGACGTTCTAAGTGACAACACTTTTATCTTTGGTGCTATGGAGGAATACCCAATAGTTATTTGGGATAACCTACAAAGAAATGCTCATCTGACTTTGGTTGTAAACATTTTACTTATGCCTGGCATACCAAAATTTAAGAAAAAGACAACTTGGGATTTATCCCAAACCATTACTCATATGGTGTCATTTCAATGGATCATGATGGAGCTCTTTTCAGTTTAAAAGTGGTAGTCACTAAAGCTTAATCTTTAAAATATAATGTAAATTTCATAAATAACACCATTGATCCTACCATGTCAAACATGGTTTGATCACATTTTTCGAACACTCCATACTCCTATGGTGTTTTGAGAAACGCAAGTCAATGGAACGATTCCTCAAATCTTAGGTGTTTTGCTAAACTTGTAACTCAAATATCTTCCTTTATGATCCAATCACAAATTCTTTATTTTCTTGTTACAATGATTTTCCACTTCATCCTAAAATCATTTGAACATTTTCAAATGTTTCATACTTCTCCCTTATTAAGTAAATATACACATGTATTTACTCAAATTTCGGAGAAAGCATATGAAGTTTAAATCCATCACTCACCACTATAAATAATAGACAATATACATCAACATGCACTACTTCCAATAGGTTAGTCGTTTGTTCTTTGGCCCATGAATGAGGTTTTAATTATCTCCAGGAAAGTTTAACAAGCATCAATTGATCAAAATCAAAAGACTCCAAAAATCCATTGACATGGAGTTTTCTTCTTGTTTTCTTTCCAATATAATTTAAATGGTGATGTCACTCAAAAGTGATATTCTAATCATTCGTCTTGCGACTTTTTAGCATTAGTGTTTATAGACGTGATTTATCTAACCAGATTTGCAAAAGTTCATCCATCTTCGATGGAATACAGCAATTATTTCAATAACCATTATTCTCATAATACTGGAACAAAATAACAATTATTAATACAAATCTTGAAGGCAAGTTTTGATGTCAACGAGAAACACAATAACACTTTATTTGTTTTCGATTAACGTCATCACATATTATTTTGCTAGTTACTTAGGCCATTGCAGTTCATGAATTATGTTGTTCTGTATGACACTTCATACCAACAAATTCGGTATCCAATGCCCAAGAACCACATTGTTTAATAAGCAAATAATACACCCATAACGTGTATATCATCTATATACTTAAGCTAGACTTTTCCAGTCTTTTCCTTTCTGCCAAATATTTACCAGATTCTCTTTTAGCATTTCCTTTCCTTCTTAAAAGAATCTATCAACATCAATAGTGGTGCCATACATATGACACATAGTCCAAAGCGTGTATAGTCAAATACTAATACCTTTGGACTTACACTTTGAAGTTGATCACCATCATCAAATGTGTGGCGTTCTTTCAAATTTCAGTCCTTTTAGTAATCCTTTTAATGTAGTAAACATTTTACCTACATATTTTATTCATCCTTATCATGACAACTTTCATGATCAAGCTACTATAGCTTATAAAGGTGAATCGCGAATATAATGTTAGTTCCCCAAAACCTTTTTGGTTGATCAGGACGCCTAGCGTCTCCAACCTTCATAAATTCTCATACTATATGAGAACAATATCTTACTAAAATTATATTCTATCATATTACAACCAAACATTGTTTCAGATATCACAATATCTTTCACGCATGATGGTTCTGAAACAATTCTTTCAGCTCCTAGATAACCTTGATACTGAAACAACTTTCAAAAATCAAAGATCATGGAGGCAAGCATGATACTTGGATACTAACGTTTGAACTGTTACTGTTCATTCAATACTACTTACTGAATTTCACGGAGTAAGTCAGGTTTTGCTAAAAGTTTGCAATAGTACTTTAAACTTTAGATTGACACTCATAAAACAATACGATACTAGTTCGTAAAGTAAAAATTCTAGAATGCTATAGTTATATTATCTCAATCATAGCTAAACACAAGGTAGTAAACGAATGCCGGTAACTACAATGAACTATGCAAATTTACTTTGATTCAGTTTATGATAAATTGAGTTCAACTTTAATCATATTACTATGTGAACACCCACTAAAAAACAACATCCCTCTAGTCATTTTTAGTGATTACATGAACCGAATTCACTATGCCACGATCGATCATCACGAGTGGTGGCGTAGCTCCAATGGCGAGCATCATATGGGCATCATATCATCCATATGACTCATGCTTTACCTTTCGGTTCATGTTCCGAGGCAACGTCTATACGTACTAGGCTCACCAAGTAAGAACCTTAGTACTCGCATGTGTAAAACTGTCTTACACCCGTTGTATGCGAACATGGAGTCTATCACACCCGATCATCGCGTGGTGCTTCGAAACAACAAACTTTCTTAATGGTGCATACTAAGGAAGAACATATTATTATCTTGATATTTAGTAGGAGGGATCATCTTATAATGCTACCGCCAAGTTCTAAGCTAGACATAAGCATAAATAAGATGCAAACAAACATCATATGCATAAAGTGATATGATATGGTTCTTGCACTTGATCACTATCTTGTGCATCATGGTATGATCTCTATCATTCCATTTTTGTAGAACCAAGGTCTATGGCGCTCCCACTTTGTTATAATTCCCGAGAGTATCTCACCATACTAAAATTGTAACATTTACCATATCGTGGCACAAGCCTAGCAAAAATAAAACTAGACGCTTCTAATTTATCTTTTGCATATTTTACGTGGCTTTAGGCTTTTGAAGATAGAATCGATCTTACCTACGAACAAGGAACCACAACGATGATAATAAAATTATTAGCAACCCATTGTAAATCAGATATCAACTATAGTGGGAGAGATAGACACCCGCTAGCCACTTATGCAAAACTAGTTGCATATCAAGCGTGGAACAGGTCTCATGTGCGAGGACATGTAAAGTTTGTCCGGGCCGCTTCATCCCATTATGCCGCTAATATGCAAAATACAATAAGGATGCAATAACATGATCATCAGCATCCATATATTCATATGTGTTCTAACTGTACAAAGCATCTACACATAGAAACGGCTCTGATACCACTGATGGGGTTCGTTGCATAGAACAAAAAATCTATGGTTTGCAACTTCCACGATCGAATCTAGGCGATACTTGTAATGGTTTCAGATGGACTCACCCTCGAAGACCGTCAAGTGGGATAATGTTCTCGCAAACAAACGTGGCTATTGTAGAGTGTACACGACCGTCCTCAAGGATGTGCAGACGATTAGCGCCACGAGAGGGCAGCGCCTCCATAATCAGTCACACATACGGTGTGCTGACGAGTCCCGTCCCTTACTCCATGTAGACAGCGGAAGTAGTGGATCCCCGGTAACTCCACCAACACTACGACACTTTACCTATCGACTACACCTCTCGCACCTGAAGCTATGATCATAAAAGTGGGTGGGATGGTTGGCCGGTACCATGCCCTGCTCCACGAGGTGGGCCTACTATGTGTGGCTGCGCGGCCCCATGGTATTACGTCCTGTCCACTTTTGGATCATACCGGCTTGTTGATTAGAGCATAGTGTTCAAGGTATTACAAATTGGTATTAGAGCCATTCCGCCCTTCAGGGTCTCAGCCAAGATGGTAGTTGTCAGTATAGAAAATATTTTGGTAGCTATGTATACTAGGGAAAAAGTAAATGTGAGAGTAGGATGCTTCCATTTTTCTTCTTACCCACCCACACACCCTTTTCTGGTAAGGAAGTGTAACGTTTGTCTATCCTCTTCTCAAAATTGAAACTAGGATTCACGTGTTTGGGGTTTCCATAGTACCATAGAATGTGTGTTAATCCCTTGTCTATCTGTTACATCCAACCTTCTTATCGCAATCTGCCTTTGGTTATCAACTATTGGTACATTCCATACCGATAGGCTTATGTGTAAATCGATGCAATCTATCCGACTCTTTGTTAACCGATGCAATCTTGTTAAGGGTTTTCTTCCTTCATGCATGCTTTCACAGAGTGTGGAGTTTCTCATCTCTAACCGTTAAGTGGTTTTGTGCATCTAGTTGGTATTTTAATGCCAAAATATGCGGAAAAAATTTCTTTGATACATCTATGTTTCCACACTCCTTTCAATCATGTGTGATATGCTATCTATCGTATTTTTGTTGGCATGTTCATGCTAACTCGATCTTTTGCTACCAGCGCTTCAATCTGGAGTTTTTACTTCATCTCCAATTCTTTTGGGATTAAATACATAAATTGTGTCGATCTGATGCTTGCGATTGTAATTTGTTCTTGGTATAACTATATGACGCTTATCGCAAGTGGAATATGTCCAATGTTATCAATCTAATCCCCCAAATGATTGTGGTTATCTCTTGTGTATTTGAGTTATACCGTGATCATATCTATATCATATTCAAGTATCTTTGGCAGATCCGAAGATTTCTGAAGGCACTATGATGGATTATCATATGATTGTCATGCTTCATTTCTTATTTAAACTCCTTATCCGCAAAGGCTCTCTTTGATACAGGAGAATCTCATCCTTTAATCTCTAATGGCTTGCTTAAAGGTACGAGTTATCATCGATTCTTTATCCAAGATCCACTTATCTTTTCAACCGATGATCTGATCAACTAGGTGAACAAGTCAATATCTCTTTTCTTATTCGAAGGGCTAGATAATATATTCTTTGAATGCATCTTTTTCAAAAAATCCTTGCTCTCAATGTTGATCTTTCAAAGAGCATTGAGCTCAGAAAGTATTTCGAGCATTAATTCGTTTCTATCGTCTCATGGACTTGGTATTCTTGGAATATCTCTTTAAATTCGTGGTGGTATATCTTGATGATATGCTTGTCTATTATATATCAATGGAAGAGCATATTCTTCTTTTTCTCTCCAGCTTCATGAACATCGCCTATGTGCAAAGTTCTCAAAGTAGGAATTCTGACTTTTCAAAGTAACCTATCTTGGTCACGTCCTTCTGCTAAAGGCATTGCTACAATTTTGGAATCATCAAGTCAATTGTTAATTCCATCCTCCACCTTCAACCAAATCCGGAGTTTTTCCTTGTTTGGCAAGTGATGACTGCAAGTGCACAGACCAATTGTAGCTGGTTTTGAAGTAAAGATATTGAACCCACATAGAGCTATTGGTAAAGGTCTTTATGCCCCTCATTACTCTCTACCAAAGTATACTTATAAGTTGTCTTTGATCTCAAGTTAAGGGTGTTTGAATTGTTTATGATTGTTTGCAGAAAAGTAATTAAAACAAGTAAAAGTAAATAAGTAACAAGATTGTATGAAAGTGTGGTGGAACTCAATAGGGCTAAAACATTCTTGGGGATGTAGAATACACCACTAGCATAGTATTATTGTTATATGTAATCAAGATAACAAACTCCTTGTGTCATGATATATCTGGAGAGAGCTCCATAATAAGATGTTCACTACAAGGCTCGTAGGAAGCCACTTTGTTGAGCCAGGAGTGAGGTCACCTCTAAATAACCACTTTAATGTCTGAGAGCAGTCACCAATACAAACCACCGCAATTAAGGGTTTCCCCGTGGATATCATAATTAGCTTAGGGAGTGTTGGGAATATGCCCTAGAGGCAATCATGTATGATGTTATTCTCAATGTATTCATAAGGTTATGGTCCATGTATGAACTACTAATATGTATCATCGAATATGTGATTTGATTGTGGAACTATATATTCATGTTGTTCATACTTGGTCATTGAGGTTGTGCTGGACACACAACTTAGACCAATGTGAAAGTCGGCAGATGACTAGGTTCCACTTGTCATGGGCATGGAGATGCTATTCCGACTTACACGGATTCGGCTAAAGAGTTTAGCGAGTCGGACTGACCCATATTGAGATGCAACGAACAAGTCGTCATTTGCATGTCTCAATCAATGTAATCCTTAGACCTGAGGTTATTGCACAATCCGAGTTGAGGATCTCCGACTTAGGTTCTGTCAAACGATGTTCCGTCACTGGGCAGTTATAAAGGCGGAGTTCGGTTCGACTGAGACTCAAGTTGCGTGATGTGAATAACCAAGACGGGATTTTGCCCCTCCATCCGGAGAGATATTCTCTGGGCCCTCTCGGAAGATATGATTCGGAAAGCATGGCCATGCACGTCTCGGATAAGTGTTAACCGAGGCAGCCGACTAAGAGTTAGTCGGATGGATCACTTATCTCGGATCGAGAAAGAGAGTTGGACTATTTAAGGGATGACGATCATTCGCCTATAGTCCGACAAGGTATATCGTGAGGCAAAAGGGACTTAGACCAAAGTCGCATTGGAAGGTATGTCGTCATGACTTATTGGTACTTGGGAGTTGGCACGTTCTTCTAGGAGCCGCTACCAACTGATCGATCACGAGTGAGACTCGGAATCGTGTCCGGGTTACCATGAGCCTGTCGGGTCACACACTTAAGAGCAGGAGCCATTTGGGCTAGACCCAAAGAGGAAACCTATTTGGGTTGGACCCAAATAGTGACATGGACTTAGTCAGCAAGTGAGACTTGTAGTGGCAAATATAGGCCTTTTAGTGACTGGGCCACAAGTGAGTGGAGCCTACTTTCACTCCCTATATAAGTTGGGGCGCAGGTGCTTAGAGCACAAGGTTAGGTCACTCCATGTGTTGGAAACCCTAGCTCCAGTCCAGTCATGTCGCCGCCGTACCGGACCTAGCAGTCCATCGCCGGCGCTCCTCCTCATATGTGTGGATACCGGCGGAGGTGTTGTACGTTCAGCACTTCGACGATCATGAAGAAAGAACGGATCGTGGATCATGGAACCGGAACGGATCGCGAGGACTGCACTGCATCAAGCGACGTGCTTCATCAATTCCGCAACTGTGCGTCTAGTGGTAATCCTCGTGGCCTTCTACCTGAGCTGGATCTTGGGATCACCGCGTAGGAAAAAGTTTTGTTTTTCTCTGCATGGCCCAACAGTGGTATCAGAGCGTTAGCTTCTGGTTTTAGGCTCGAGATCGCGCATATGTGATATGCAGTTGGCGTTAGATTGGATCTAATTGCAGTTTTGGTGGTCGATCTATGAGATAGATCGGTTTTGTACTAAGTTGATTGGATCAACTGTACTCAGGGAATGGATGATCTGGTTTCCATGATCTAACTGCTAAGGTCGTGGAACGACATACCCCTACCGGTCGGCTTCCGCCATTGGGGTAGACTGTGACACATAAACCCAGATGCAGCGATCGAAGATCAAAGTGTTTGATCGAATCGGAGTCCGAATCAGATTTGGGACCGCCGGCTTCGCCCTGTCGTAGCGCCTTAGATGTCGTTGCGAGTTTCACAACGCCGGTAGATATCATATCTATGCATAACTTGTTTTTGCAGGATGATGTTGTGAATGGTATGGCTTATGTGCATGTGATGTGTGTAATCCATATGTGATCTGCGTATCACGGTTTTTGTCAGCCGGCTGGAGCCTAGGTGCTGTCATCTTATTGTATAACGGCCTGTGTGTCGGATTCTATGTGTAATTTGCATTACTAGCTAGTGTAGCTGTTTGGAGAATCCGAATGGCATGCAAGTCGGTGTACAAGTCGGCTACATGGTGTAAGACGGCACGTGACAAGAGTTGACACGAGTCGGATTACAGGCTTTATGGAGATGGAGATCGCCATGAAGAGAGCCATACCATTTCACATTATAATTGCCTTATTTTGTGTTATTGTTATGTCTCTGTTTTACCTCTATTAGATAGTTGGTAGAAAGTAATCCCTCAAAGAATGTCTAGTCGGTTTCCCCGCCAGTGCTGCACCATCACAAGTCGGACATTTTTGATAGTGGGCTCATAATATTGAGGTGCTATCAATTCTTTCCGACTAGGCGGATTCGAGTCGGACTCTTACAGCGGAAGCGCTTGGTAATCTAGACAGGTCTATCACAACGGTTGTGGGACTTGGGGAAAAGTCGGATGGGAGTCGGGGCATGTGATGCCACCCATTCAACATGAGTCGTATGAGATACGATTGACAAGGAGTTGTCTACCTAGATCACTTGACGGCTAGCAGTGATGCTAAAGCTCACTAGTTGACTTGGTTATTTAGGGTCCTGAATCACTAAGTAACCATCGGAGGGGTGTTGGTTCTAGTGGGAGCATAAATATTAAAAGGTTTAATATGCTTGCTCTTTTATGGATACATGTCTTAAGTATTTTGCATATTTTCTGTTGTAGATCAATGGCACCTAGCAGTCTTCCTCAGATTTCTGGTTTTGCTTTGAGAACCATCTTAGAGAAAGATAAGATGAATGGAACTAACTTCACCAACTGGTATCGTAATCTGAGAATTGTTCTCAAACAAGAAAACAGGGATCGTGTCCTAGACAACCCACTTCCAGCTGAGCCAGATGAGAATGCGACTGTCGCAGCCACCAATGCCTACCGTCGGATTTGTGATGAATCCACGAAGATTAGCTGTCTTATGCTTGCTCACATGGAACCGGACTTGCAGCAGCAGTTCGAGAATGTTGAGGCCTACGATATGATCGAAAGCCTCAAAAAGTATGTTCCAGGCTCAGGCAAAGACTGAGAGGTATCAAGTCTCTCTGGCTTTGTTGAGCTGCAAGCTTAAGGATGGCGATCCACTGAGTCTGCATGTGATCAAGATGGTTGGTTACGTGCAGTCTCTAGAAAGACTTGGATACCCCATAAGCGAAGAGTTCGCTATAGACATAATTCTGAACTCTCTTCCTAGTGCGTATGGTCAGTTCATATCGAACTACCACATGCATGGTATGGATAAGAAGCTCACTGAATTACATGGGATGCTCAAGCAGGCTGAGGCGGATCTCAAGAAAGGTGCTAGTCAAGTGTTGATGGTACAGAATAAGGCTAAGTTCGAGAAGAGTTCTTGGACTAAGAAGAAGAAGGCAAAGTCAGGAGGTAAGGCTGAGGACCCAGTCCAAAGCGCTTCCTCAGGGACTAAGCCATCTCCTACAGCCGGATCCACTTGCTTCTACTGCAAGTCGGATGGCCACCGGAAGAGGAATTGCAGCAAGTATCTGGCTGACAAAGCCAAGAGCGGAGGTGTGACTTCTGGCTCAGGTACGCTTGTTTGCAATGTTATAGACATTTATCTTACTGATGCACCTGGTAGTTCTTGGGTATATGATACCGGATCAGTCATTCACATATGCAACTCGTTGCAGGGACTGGTAAGAACTAGGAGCGTGGCAAGAGGCGAGGTTGACATTCGGGTCGGCAACAAAGCAAGAGTTGCTGCGTTGGAAGTAGGCACGATGCAACTTCATTTACCTTCCGGATTCTTAATGGAGCTGAATAATTGTTATTATGTTCCAGTGCTTAGTCGAAACATTATTTCTGCCTCATGTTTGATGAGACAGGGCTATGAGTCAAATATTAAGAATAATGGTTGTTCTTTATATTTGAATGATATGTTTCACGGTTTTGCACCCGTCCAGGACGAATTATTTATTTTGAATCTTGAGGGTGAATCTGTCTTTAACATAAATGTGAAAAGGCTAAAACCAAATGATCTGAATATGACTTACTTTTGGCATTGTCGGCTTGGTCATATAAGTTGGAAACGCATGAAGAAGCTCCATGATGATGGACTCCTAACTTCGTTCGACTTGGAGCCGTTCGAGACATGTGAATCCTGCCTTCTCGGCAAGATGACCAAGACACCTTTTGCAAAGAGTTGTGAAAGGGCGTCCGACTTATTGGGACTAGTACATAGTGATGTATGTGGCCCAATGAGCACAACAGCCAGAGGTGGTTATGAGTACTTCATTACCTTCACTGATGATTTGAGTAGATATGGATATATCTACTTGATGAAACATAAGTCGGAAGTCTTTGAAAAGTTCAAGGAATTCCAAAATGAGGTACAAAATCAACTTGGCAAGAAAATAAAGTTTCTTTGGTCAGACCGAGGAGGCGAGTACATGAGACATGAGTTTGATGACCATCTGAAGAGTTGTGGAATAGTTCCCCAGCTCACTCCTCCAGGAACACCGCAGAGAAACGGTGTATCGGAAAGAAGGAACCGGACCTTGTTGGACATGGTACGATCAATGATGAGTCGGACAGATCTGCCTTTATCATTTTGGGGATATTGTCTAGAAACTGCAGCGTTCACACTAAACAGAGTACCATCAAAGTCGGTAGAAAAGACACCGCATGAGATGTGGACTTGCAAGAAGCCAAGTTTGTCTTTTCTCAAGATTTGGGGTTGTGAAGCTTTTTTCAAGCGACTTCAGTCGGACAAGCTTACAGCTAAGTCGGATAAGTGTATTTTCGTGGGGTATCCGAGGGAAACCTTGGGTTACTACTTCTACAACCGAGAAGAGGGCAAAGTGTTTGTCGCTCGAAACGGTGTCTTCCTTGAGAAAGAGTTTCTCAGTCGGGGAGTCAGTGGGAGTACGGTGCATCTCGAAGAAATTCAAGAAATACCGGCTAGCAGCGAGTCGGCAAAAGCCTTAGAGGTTGAGCCGGACGTGGTACCTGAGCCGGAAATTGCACCGACACTGCGAAGATTGGCTAGATTGCGAAGTGTTCGTGATGTGATGTTGTTGGACAGTGATGAGCCGGCAACTTCTTCGGAAGCGATGGTGGGTTCTGATTCCGAGTCATGGCTTGGAGCCATGAGATCCGAGTTAAAGTCCATGGATGAAAATCAAGTTTGGAACTTGGTTGATCTGCCAGACGGTGCAAGACCCGTCGAGTGCAAATGGCTTTAAGAAGAAAACTGATATGGATGGAAATGTTTCTATCTATAAGGCACGGCTTGTCGCGAAAGGGTTTCGACAAGTTCAAGGAGTTGACTACGATGAGACTTTCTCTCCTGTAGCGATGCTTAAATCAGTTCGGATCATGTTAGCTATAGCAGCCTATTTCGATTATGAGATATGGCAGATGGATGTCAAAACGGCTTTCCTTAATGGAAATTTAACCGAGGATGTGTATATGATACACCCTGAGGGTTTTGTCGATCCGGCTAATGCTGACAAGGTATGCAAGCTTCAGAAATCCATTTATGGGTTGAAGCAAGCTTCTCGAAGTTGGAACATTCGCTTTGATGAGGTAGTCAAATCGTTTGGCTTCATCAAAAGTGATCATGATTCTTGTTTATACAAGAAGTTTAGTGGGAGCAAAGTGAACTTTCTGATCTTATATGTGGATGACATATTACTGATTGGAAATGATGTCCAGATGTTGCAAGAGACCAAGGAATCATTGGAAAAGAGTTTTTCGATGAAAGACTTGGGTGAGGCGACTTACATACTAGGAATCCGGATCTATAGAGATAGATCAAGGCGGCTCATTGGATTGAGTCAGAGTACATATTTGGACAAAGTGTTGAAGAAGTTCAACATGGAATCGTCTAAGAAGGGGTTCTTACCGATGTCCCATGGCGTAAATCTTAGCAAGACTCAGTGTCCTTCGACAACTGATGAGCGAAGTCGGATGAGTGCGATTCTGTATGCTTCTGCAGTCAGATCCATCATGTACGCTATGATTTGTACTAGGTCGGATGTTTCCTATGCTCTAAGTGTTGTGAGCAGGTACCAGGCTGACCCTGGAGAAATCCACTAGGCAGCGGCTAAAAATATCCTAAAGTACTTGAGAAGGACTAAGGATATGTTCCTGGTTTATGGAGGTCAGGATGAACTCAGTGTAAATGGTTACACGGATGCGAGTTATCTCACTGACTCGGATGATTCTCGTTCGCAATCCGGATATGTGTTTGTGATAAATGAAGGGGCTGTGAGTTGGAAAAGTTCCAAGCAAGAAACGGTGTCTGCGTCTATGACAGAGGCTGAGTATATTGCTGCCTCGGAGGCGGCAAAAGAAGCTGTTTGGATGAGGAATTTCCTCATGGATCTTGGTGTGGTTCAGGGCTCGTCCAATCCGTTAGACGTGTATTGTGACAACAATGGTGCTATTGCACAAGCCAAGGAACCTAGACAACACCAGAAGAACAAACATATACTCATGCGGTACCACCTTATTCGCCAGTTCGTGGATCAAGGTGATATCAAGTTATGCAAGGTACACATGGATGCAAACATTGCGGATCCGTTGACAAAGCCACTTCCACAGCCAAAGCATGAGGCGCACCTTAGAGCTATGGGCATTAGATGCCTAGACATGTGATGTCGGATGATTGACTCTAGTGCAAGTGGGAGACTGTTGAGAATATGCCCTAGAGGCAATCATGTATGATGTTATTCCCAATGTATTCATAAGGTTATGGTCCATGTATGAACTACTAATATGTATCATCGAATATGTGATTTGATTGTGGAACTATATATTCATGTTGTTCATACTAATTGTCCTTGGTCATTGAGGTTGTGCTGGACACACAACTTAGACCAATGTGAAAGTCGGCAGATGACTAGGTTCCACTTGTCATGGGCATGGAGATGCTATTCCGACTTACACGGATTTGGCTAAAGAGTTTAGCGAGTCGGACTGACCCATATTGAGATGCAACGAACAAGTCGTCATTTTCATGTCTCAATCAATGTAATCCTTAGACCTGAGGTTATTGCACAATCCGAGTTGAGGATCTCCGACTTAGGTTCTGTCAAACGTTGTTCCGTCACTGGGCAGTTATAAAGGCGGAGTTCAGGTCGACTGAGAATCAAGTTGCGTGATGTGAATAACCAAGACGGGATTTTGCCCCTCCATCCGGAGAGATATTCTCTGGGCCCTCTCGGAAGATATGATTCGGAAAGCATGGTCATGCGCGTCTTGGATAAGTGTTAACCGAGGCAGCCGACTAAGAGTTAGTCGGATGGATCACTTATCTCGGATCGAGAAAGAGAGTCGGACTATTTAAGGGATGACGATCATTCGCCTATAGTCCGACAAGGTATATCGTGAGGCAAAAGGGACTTAGACGAAAGTCGCATTGGAAGGTATGTCATCATGACTTATTGGTACTTGGGAGTTGGCACGTTCTGCTAGGAGCCGCTACCAACTGATCGATCACGAGTGAGACTCAGAATTGTGTCCGGGTTACCATGAGCCTGTCGGGTCACACACTTAAGAGCAGGAGCCATTTGGGCTAGACCCAAACAGGAAACCTATTTGGGTTGGATCCAAATAGTGACATGGACTTAGTCAGCAAGTGAGACTTGCAGTGGCAAATATAGGCCTTCTAGTGACTGGGCCACAAGTGAGTGGAGCCCACTTTCACTCCCTATATAAGCTGGGGCGCAGGTGCTTAGAGCACAAGGTTAGGTCACTCCATGTGTTGGAAACCCTAGCTCCAGTCCAGTCCTGTCACCGCCGTACCAGACCTAGCAGTCCATCGTCGGCGCTCCTCCTCGTACGTGTGGATACTGGCGGAGGTGCTGTACGTTCAGCACTTCGACGATCATGAAGAAAGAACGGATCGTGGATCGTGGAACCGGAACGAATCGCGAGGACTGCACTGCATCAAGCGACATGCTTCATCAATTCCGCAACTGCGCGTCTAGTGGTAATCCTCGTGGCCTTGTACCTGAGCTGGATCTTGGGATCACCGCGTAGGAAAAAGTTTTGTTTTTCTCTGCGTGGCCCAACAGGGAGTTCCTCTTTAATCCTCCTTTCACAGTGTAGGTTACGAGCCAGCGCCAATCTGTCACGAGGCATTTCGGGTACGTTTCTAAGACATGTCTAAAGGATTTCTCCCTCCCTTTAGTCCCGAAGGCAAATGATATGTGGCCGACAATGCATACCATCTAAAGAGAGAGATCAAACACAAATCATAATTATATCATAGACAAGCAAGTCATACAGACACAAGAATAGATCATCTTTATTACAAGAACAAAGGAACTACTCACTCATGGAAGCAATCAACAACATCATCATAATCAAATGAATAGATAAAAGTACGAATGTAGATTTAATGCAAAACACAATTGGATCTCGAATTACAAAGAGATCTAATAGATGAAAGATGGGAGTAATGGTGGTAGTGTGGATGCAGCGGTTGATGATGAAGGGGATGATGTGTTGTCCTCCAATGATCCATGAAGCAGCTGGGATTTTTCCCTAGCCAAGTTCCTCCTTCAGATCCCTCTCGGATATGGTTTTTTGTGGTTTCTGGTGGTTGTGAATGTCAGATCTCCCTCTCGTCTTCGCCAGGGAGAAGTATTTGACGAGGCGGTCGCGATGGCACCTGGTATGGGCGGACGGTACGGGCAGGCTCTGCCCGTAACAGTGGTCATTATCGATACTGGTGCCTCCTCCTTGTTTAGTATTGTTCCAGGTGCGAAGGTACATAAAATGACTTTTATCACTTAGAAATATCATATAATTACACAATATGACAGCTCTAATTGATATGTTCATATATGACTCCATGATTTGGGATCCTGTTGAAACAAGAACAAAATAGAGCGCTTAGACGCAGTGAAAAACAAAGATTCCTACTCTATTTATGCAAAAAACAAAAGGTAAATATGCTTTAGTTTTGGACTCATCAACTCCCCCAAGCTAGGCTCTTACTCGTCCCCAAGCAAGATGGTGGCTTATGGACAAGATCATCAGGTTCATGAGACACGAGTCGTTATAATAAATGAGGTAGAAATTGAAGTAGGAATACAACATTAGATGTAAAGACACGTCGAGGGTATTACCCTTACACATTACATAACTTAGAGGCTTCCACACCTTTTTTTTAGTATTAATGAAATTATAAGAAGATGCTAGTGATTCAACATATCATATAATCACAGAGTTTAAAGATATAGAGCACTAAGTTTAGTAATGAAGATTCATGATCATTTTCTCTTTTTTCTATGTTTGATTCTTTTGGTAGCTGCTTTCTTCTTTTCTTTTGATACTTGTATGTCTATGTTTTTACTTGCTCCCTTTTCTCTTCTTATTTTCAGCACAGCTATTTGATCATGCTCACTACTTGAGTGGCTTTCAAAAACTCTTAATTATAATATGCTACCAGAATTCTTCTTCTCATAACTTAATATATACTTTTGTTGGTGTGGAAGTCCCTAAAATTATGACAGTTGTATAAGTATCATAACACTCAACCTAGCTCAATCATCTAAAATAATAATCATGAATCAAACACAACTTCAATTATCATAAAGTCTCATAACTCAACGGATATAAATCTTCTCTTGAACAAAGGGAACTCAAAGTTGATGCAACTAATGCAAATTCAGAATTTTAAACCTAACCATGCGTGCAGAAAAGTAGACATGCAAAACTATAAGATAGATTAGAAGGTTCTCACAGATCTCCCCAAGCTTGGAATCAAGCTGGGTGGATCAATAATCCCTTGCGATTATTCGATACCATGGTATGCTCCTCTAATTTGCAGGGGCAGAAGCTCCAAAATCGTGAAGAGTTGCACGGTGGATCTTGTTTGATGTCTCCAAGATCAAGATACGGATACGGAGTTGCTCATTGACTTTCTCCAACTGCTCAACAAGAGCCTTGTACATCTCTATTGTTTGCTTTTGAGTGTTAATGGATCTAAGGCTGCTGTTGAGATTCGCTTCTAGCCCTTTCATTATCTTCAGATCCATCTGGTCCAGGTAGCGACGCAGCAGTTCAATATGTTTAGAAGATCCTGGAGATTTTACCTCAATCTTCTTGATGCGGCGATCGAGCTTACCTAGAGAAGCTTGGATCTCCTCCCCTTGTCTCTTCACCTTCTTCAAGAAGAGCTCCCCATCTCCCACTAAATCAAGTTGAACTTCATCAAAGTCGCCTTCTTTTACAATGCCTAAGTTGAACACCTTGCGACCATCCTTTAGTGTTTCCATCAGCTTGAATCCATCCTCATCTTCTAATTCCTTCTCTTCTGGTATAGAAACTTTATCTTCCTCTATAGTACTCGAGGACGATCCATAGAGATCTTCCTTATCTTGAAGGTTACTCCATGTGAAGGACATGGTCCCAAAGAGTTTACAAGGAAGAAGTAGATTGTGGAGAAGATATGTATTACCGATACAAGGATAGAGCCCTTCTGGAAGGTTTATAAAGGGTTAGGTGCAGGGTAAAATTCGTACTAAGAGGAAAAGGGTTGCCAAAGAAAAGAATCCTAACAAATATGGAAACAAAGAAGTGCAAAAGAAGGAAATTTGGGTCATAACGACCAGTCGGTACGGGCACACGCCCGTATGGCGCGTGTGTACCGGGTCGTTTCCAAAAACAATATGTGTCAAAGTCGGTAATTAGTCAACCGACTAAGCGGTACGGGAAGGTCCTGCCCGTACTGCCTATCCGTACTGACTTCGCAGCGGTTCGATTTCATCATTTTTTACGTAAGAATAAACAAAAAGCGGAAGGCAGTCACATAATAGATAACGACCCGCCGTACGGGGGGTTGCGCCCGTATGGCGCGGTCGTACCGATTATGCGAAAACGAGACTGAGGCATCCGTAGGATTAACGGCCATCGGTACGGGGGGTTCCAACCGTACCGCCCGCCCATACCAATCTCTTAAGACCGGCAATGAACTCAAAAAAACGAGAGGAAATCAAATATGCAAAAAGAAATAGCAGGAAATCAACCAGAACAAAGATGTGTTTAGGATTTCATAAGCCATGATCATAGAGGGAATATGGACTCATTTGAGTTTCTCTTCTTCCTCTCTTCGAATAAAATAGGTCGTAGAAAATAGCCAAAACTTTTGCAAGAATAAATAGAGAACTTCCTTTTTGGTAGTGTGGTTCCCACGGGTATGTACACTGATGACACCTCCTTTGGATGAGCAACTTCTTGAGGAATGTTTCCTCCGTATCTTCCTTCCTTTATAGGATCTGTAAATCAAATTCTTATAAAAGTAGAGTCCAACGCATCATTCTTGGCTTAACATCGGTCTTTCCTAGGATTTCCTTTAAGTCAACACGATCAGTGTGTATTCTCACTTTGGAGTCCATGATATAAGATCCAAATTTATCACAGGAGAAAACTACTACAAAGAATTTTTTCCATAGGATAGTTCTTTTGGGCCCCATTTAAGGTACGACTAGCATGATGAATGATATTAAGGTTATCACCATCATACTAACAAAGAATTGCTCCTACAGCTTCATGACTAGCTTCGCAAAACAGCTTAAAGGGTTTCTTCCAATTAGGTGGTTTTATAATGGGAGCTTCAAGAAGGGCTTTCTTTAATATGTTGAAAGAAGTAAGACATTTTTCATCAAAATTAAAACGAACATCCTTTTGAAGAAGGTTAGTTAATGGTCTAGCAGTTTTCAAAAAATTCTTAACGAATCTTCTAGAAAATCCTACATGACCTAAGAAGCTTATTATACCTTTTATGTCTCGAGGAGGGGGTAACCTTTCTATTGCTTCAATCTTTGCCTTATCTACTTCTATGCCCTTACCTGAGACTTTGGGACCGAGTACTATGCCTTCTTGAACCATAAAATGACATTTCTCCCAGTTCAAGACCAAGTTAGTGTCTTCACATCTCTACAAAACTTTATGAAGATTATGGAGACAATGATTAAAGGAAGTTCCATAAACATAGAAATCGTCCATCAATACTTCCATGATACTTTCAACATAATCGGAAAAAATGACAGTCATGCATCTTTGAAAAGTGGTAGGAGCATTGCAAAGACCAAAAGTCATACGACGATAAGCATAAAGGCCATAAGGACAAATAAAAGTAGTTTTAAGCTGATCATCAGGGTGTACAGCAATTTGGGAAAAATGAAATAGCCATATAAGTAACAAAAATGAGAACGCGTAGCAAGCCTTTCTAAAGTTTAATCTATAAACGGTAAAGGGTAATGGTCCTTCCGAGTTTCCTTATTTAGTTTCCTATAGTCAATGCACATCCTATGTCCAATAATAGTTCTAGTAGGTACCATTTTATTGTGTTCATTTTCTACAACTGTAAACCCACCTTTCTTTGGAACACAATAATAGGACTTACACATTCACTCTCATTCACATGAAATATGACGCATGCATCCAACAAACGTATTATTTCTTTTCTTACCTCCTCTTTTATGTGAGGTTTAAGATGTCATTGAAAGTCCACAACCGTCTGAGCTCCTTCTTACATGAATATTATATGGGTGGCTATCGAGGGACTAATCCCCTTCAAGTCACTCATCGAATACCCAAGAGCATTACGATACATGCGGAGAACCTTAATCAAGTTTTCCTCCTCTTTCTCTAGGAGGTTAGCACTTACAATAACAAGAAATTTATTTGTCTCATCAAGAAACCTATATTTTAGTTCCTTTGGTAGAGTTTTAAGAACCGGAGGAGGAAGAGCCCCATCTCCTTCCTGGTGGGTTCTTCATATTTTTGATTAATCTCGATGTCCACCTCAGGTGTGGAGTCAAGATAGTCATCATTTCAGCTTTTTCTATGTCTTGAAGAATATTATTATTATTGAGTAAACTTCTTGCTAGATCATCATTAGGAGTCTCGATGACTATTGAAGCTAAATTTACGATATTACCTTCTTCCTCACGTTCGTACTCATCATCTTCTAATTCTTCAATAGTCGGGTTATGGTAAAATTTAGATAAATGAAAATCCATTTTCTCTTCATCAAACTTGAGAGAGACAGTTTGCTTCTTGCAGTCTATGTTTGCTCCTCCGGTATTTAGGAAAGTTCTTCCAAAAATGATGGGACAATAAACGTCAGTGGGCATATCAATAAGCATAAAATCATTGGGATATTTGTAAGGTCCAATGTAGATTGGTACATTCCTAATTATTCCCATAGGGACTCATAGAGTTTTATCTGCAAGCATTATAGTCATATCCGTATCTTCCAATTCAGCTGGAGCTAATTCATTTTGAATTTTTAAATAAAAATTAAAAGGAATAACATTAATAGTTGTACCAATATCACAAAGGCTATAATAGGAAGTTCCTCCAAAAGTGCACGGGAGGATAGGCTTACCCGCTTCTTTAGCTTTTTCCTTTCCTTCAACAAATTGCGAAGCTTCGGTATCTAGCTCAATCACGTTGTAATCTACAAACATGGTTAAAATATCTTCCTTTATTGATGCCTCTGCCTCTTGTACACGCTCTTCTTTAGTTTTCCTTATTTGTGTTTCCTCTTCCAGCTCCTTGAGAAATAATTCTTCCTCTTTGCATTGATCCTCTAGTTGCTGAGCCATCATATGTTTTCTCGCCATCCTTGGAAAAGGAAAGGGTTCAACATATGGGGGTACCTCCCTTAATGGCTCGATAGGGGCCATGATTATTGGATCTACTTCTACAACTATCTCGGGTGGTGGAGTATAATGAAGCCAGTCTTTCTTTGGAGCTTCAATATGTTCTGTAAAAGACTGAAGGATTTGCAAGATAATATCATGATCAAGTTGCAGTTCATTAGTAGTTTCTTTTACCTTACTGGAGTCTTTATACGCATTGAGACAATCATATCCAATGTATATACCTCCTTCGCCTCCTAAATCAAATACCCATGTTTCTCTATTACGGTGAATTCGTTCTAAAAGTTCCCAAACTTTAATTATAGTTAACTCCATGAAAGAACCTCCTGAATTCGTGTCAAGCTCATGTTTAATTTCTTGATTAAGTCCTCCATATAAAATATGCAAAACGTACCATTCAGGTAAATCATGATGGGGACATTTATGAACTAGAGACTTGTACCTTTTGTAGGCTCTTACCAAACCTTCACCTAGGCGGTTCTTGAAGTTTGTAATTTCCCTTCTTACTTCACAGTTTTTACCTTGGCAAAGAATCGAGACACAAATTCTCCTATAAGTTTTTCCTAGGTATCAATTTTCTCTACAGGGTAAATTCTATACCAAGCCAAAGCAGTGTTGGTTAGAGACTGGCTAAACAGTTTAAGTTTCAATTCATCATCAAAATAGCGTCTCAACTTAAGTGATAAGGATCAAGCCGATGATCCTTGATTTTTGTCCCGATCTTTCACAGCGAGTCCACCAGGTAAGTAATCTCCCAATCACACGATGAACGCAACCTAAAGAAGAGGAATCAATCGAGCAAGTAACATGATGAAGATCACCACGCCTCAAACATGAGCACGACAATCCTTAATGAACACAAGAACCTTCGCAGCAATCTCTATAAGAATCTGATAAACGGTATCATTGTCCCCGGAGGGATGATACACAGTGAAGCACAATATAGTTTTTAGACTAAACAACTGAACTACCATAAACCCTAGGCGGCTAGATCCTTTATATAGGAGGCCTGCAACTAGTCAGTTGGATAGACCCAAACCGAACACACAAACAGACTCGAACCTAACCTAGACTCGGACTCAATAACATAGCAACAATATTTGACACAACCTTAGACTTATCATTACATATCGTAGGTCATACTGGCGTGCCAATCATCAATGGGATGCCCGCATAACCTAGCTTGGTGGAGTCCTAAAATTAGGCTTCACCTCCTCCTTCGGGCCCATATCATCACCCCCCCTTCAAGAAGTGTTGTCCCCAACACGTGCGGGTCGGGTCGGAAAGGTGGCGTGATATGAACAATCACTTCACGCATCTTCACCATCTTCAAGTCTTGCTTGCCTTCCACTCCGCATCTACCCTCTCGGCTTGCTTGACTTGAAACATCCCTTGGTGCATGCACCTCCTTGCGTCTCCATACGAGCTTGGACCTAGGCACCACCGTCTTCTTCTTCTCAACTCTTGTTGGAACCCGTGGTTGCTGAACATGGACCTTCTTTGCACGACCTTGCATAAGATGAGGAATGCATGAACCACACAACTGACAAACATGTCCATCCTTGCCTCTATGCATCTGCACAACTGTCCCAACAAAACGCCTCATAGGTGTGCTAACAAAACTGCTCTTGTTACCCCGTTGCACCACATGCACTAGAACATCAGGAGCACAACTATCATCCGTCTGAACACCTGTGTCAACACAAACAACCTTCTGAACACATGCTGCAACATCCTTCCTCTCAGCAATAAGAGGATGCACTTCAACTAGCTTGTCACTAACAAGTTCCACTGGCTTGTCATCTATAAGCATAGCTGAAGCAATATAAACATTGTCGCATTGTGCATCATGCTATCCATCATGCACTTTAGTTAGCCTAGATTTTGGCGTAGCCTTGCACACCTTCTCCTTATGTACCACCAGCTCTACATCAGACTTTATGTGATCATCCTGCATAGGCTTCAAAGTCTGTTGTTTGACACCATGCACAAAAGAATATGTATTTTCTCTTCCAGCATGTGTAACGTTGCGATCATACTGCCATGGATGACCAAGTAACATCCCACATACCTCCAATGGCAACACATCGCACTCGATATCATCAACATAATCACCAACTATAAATGTCGCACGCACCTTATGAGTTACCTTCACCATACCGCAACTATTAAACCACTGTAGATGCTTAGGTTCAGAAATACGCCATGTGGACAACCCCAACGCTGCCACCATTGCCTTGCTAATGCCATTAGTATAGCTTCCTCTATCAATAATCAACTTGCATGCTTTGCCTTTGATCATACACTGCGCCTAAAATAAATTCCAATGCTGGCCCATGTCAACTATCATGCAAGCATCACCTTATACCTTCTTGAGTTGCAAATTCAGCCCACACAATGGTACAACATCCTCCACGACATCCTTAACAACATAAGCCTTAACAACATCAACTGCTAACGCTTTATAAATCATGGCTTCCACCTTGCTAACTATTGACAATGGAATAACTGTCAACTTCTCATGAGTAGTCACAGCCGTTGTGACCTTCGGTATAAGAGCTATACTCTTGCCAACATCCACTATCCCATTCACAATCTTGGGCGGCTGCTCGATTTCCTCCATATACGGTAATATGAAACCATCACGGAGAAAACTTTTGTAGTCCCCCCAAGTATGAGAAAAACCATCTATTTCCACCGCCTCGGACCACCAACTGCCCAACTCCTTGTCCACACGCCGGTGAGCAAGAACATACCCATCATACCCACTAAACTTGTCATTGTATTTGCGACATCGATGGAAACCCCGTTCCATGTGCCTTTTCCAATATTGGTACTCCTCAACTATCGCAAGTCTATGTAGGCACCAGCTAAGCTCGGATGCATCACGTGCCACTCCATTCAGGAGATCGAGATAGTCATGAAAATAACACTAGACTTTTTGCCACGTGTACACCTCAAGCCCATAGTATCTCCTAAAAAAGAATCCATCATATCCTATCTTGTTCCGTCACACAAAAATTTGCATAAATCCGGCCAAACTGAAGCAAATCGCAGCAGCGGAACGCAAAAAAATCAACGCGGCCGAAACAGACACAAGTCCCACTGTCGTGAGCAGAGATGGGCCGGCCCACTGTGGCAAGCAGAGATGGGCCACACACAGGCGACGTCAGGCATGAGCGCTCGCTACCTCGCTCAGAAATCCTCTTGTAATCAGTACCTGAGATAGACAAAAAACAATTGGAGAAGATCATGTGTAGGGAAATAACTCTGCCCCAAACCAACACCTCACGTGGTAGTTTTCTTATGTAGCAGCCTCACGATGGAACCCGAAAGTAGCGATCGATCTGACTTTTTTTCATTTTTTTCTCAATGCCCCGAGTAGCAGCACTTCCAGCGAGGCACGACGGGATGAGCGATCCTCGATCGCTAGCACGCACAGCGGGTAAGATCGCCTAGGGACGCGTGGCCAAGTTCGGTCGATAGGCGTACGGGCGGTGGACTCCTTCTGTTTTTTTCCAACTGCCTTGATCGGATCTGACCAAATCGTTGCACGATCAGATCTGTTTCCGATCGATTCCGATCTATGTCAAGAACTCGCCTCCCTCTTTCCTTTTTCCTAGACTCCACGTACCAGCTGATTCCGATTGATCTGCACACCACCGAGTCGCCGTGATGATCGAAATTATTCGCAACCTTTCGGATCGATCTCCAAACATGCAACGAAACAAAATTGCCCACTAGAAAACTCGCCTTCCAATCTCTTCTCCACAACCGATCTATAAACTGCTTATAGAAAAACAGTCCGCAGATGATCTAAAAACACGTTGTGATCAACGAGAGCTCTGATACCACGTGATAAGGATCAAGCCGATGATCCTTGAGTTTTGTCCCGATCTTTCACAATGAGTCCACCAGGTAGGTAATCTCCCAATCACGCGATGAACGCAACCTGAAGAAGAGGAATCAATCCAGCAAGTAACATGATGAAGATCACCACGCCTCAAACCTGGGCATGACAATCCTTGATGAACACAAGAACCTCCGTAGCAATCTCTATAAGAATCTGATAAACGGTATCGCTGTCCCTAGAGGGATGATACACGGTGGAGCACAATATAGTTTTTAGACTAAACAACTCAACTCCCCTAAACCCTAGGTGGCTAGCTCCTTTATATAGGAGGCCTGCAACTAGTCGGTTGGATAGACCCAAACCGAACACACAACAGACTCGAACCTAACCTAGACTCGGACTCAATAACATAGCAACAATATTTGACACAATCTTAGACTTATCATTACATGTGTAGGTTGTCCTGGCGTGCCAATTATCAATGGGGTGCCCGCATAACCTAGCTTGGTGGAGTCCTGAAATTAGACTTCACCTCCTCCTTCGTACCCATATCATTAAGAGTCCAACATAGCTCGGTAAAATGCATTAAATAATTGTAAGGATCCTCATCGGGATCATCTCCTGCAAAATTTTTGTCTTTAATAATAGCGATAAAATGAGGGTTGACCTCGTATTGTGGTTCGCTCCAACTCAAAAATTCTTTAACGATCCCTCGATTGAACTTCTCGAGGTGTTTATTAGCATCAAGCTGATTAATCAGTCCGAGAGCAGTCATGGTGCTCACCTGAAACTAGTAAACAAATTTTAGTAAAACAATGAGTAAAATAAGTAACTAAGAACAAATACCAAAAGCGCGTAGCTCCCCGGCAACGGCGCCAGAAAATAGCTTGATGACTGCAAGTGCACAGACAAATTGTAGCTAGTTTCGAAGTAAAGATATCGAACCCACAGAGAGCTATTGGTGAAGGTCTTTATGCCCCTCGTTACTCTCTACCAAATAATACTTATAAGATGTCTTTGATCTAAAGTAAAGGGTGTTTTAATTGTTTATGGTTGTTTCTAGAAAAGTAATTAAAACAAGTAAAAGAAAACAAGTAACAAGATTGTATGAAAGCGTGGTGGAACTCAATATGGCTAAAACATTCTCGGGGATGTAGAATACACCACTAGCATAGTATTATTGTTATATGTAATCAAGATAACATACTCCTTGTGTCATGATATATGTGGAGAGAGCTCCATAATAATATGTTCACTACAAGGCTCGTAGGAAGCCACTTTGTTGAGCCAGGAGTGAGGTCACCTCTAAATAACCACTGCGATGTCTGAGAGCAGTCACCCATACAAACCACCGCAATTAAGGGTTTCCGCGTGAATATCGTAATTAGCTTAGGGAGTCCCTCTTTAATCCTCCTTTGACCGTGTAGGTTACGAGCCAGTGCCAATCTATCACGGGGCATTCCGTGTATGCTTCCAAGACACGTCCAAAGGATTTACCCCTCCCTTTAGTCCCGAAGGCAAATGATATGCGGCCAACTATGCATACCATCTAAAGATAGAGATCAAACACAAATCATAATTATATCATAGACAAGCAAGTCATACGGACACAAGAATAGATCATCTTTATTACAAGTTCATAATGGTGCTAAGGTTTCTCCATCTCCCCAAGAACAAAGGAACTACTCACTCATGGAAGCAATCAACAACATCATCATAATCAAATGAATGGATAAAAGTACGAAGGTACATCTAATGCAAAACACAATTGGATCTGGAATTACAAAGAGATCTAATAGATGAAAGATGGGAGTAATGGTGGTAGTGGAGATGCAGCGGTTAATGATGAAGGGGATGATGTGTTGTCCTCCAATAATCTGTGAAGCAGCTAGGATTTTGCCCTAGCCAAGTTCCTCCTTCAGATCCCTCTCGGATGTGGGTTTTCATAGTTTCTGGTGGCTGTGAATATTGGATCTCCCTCTCGTGTTCGCCAGGGAGAAGTATTTGATGAGGCAGTTGTGATGGCGGCTGGTACGGGTGGATGGTATGGGCGGGCTCTACCCGTACCAGTGGTCCATATCAGTACTGATGCCTGCTCCTTGTTTAGTATTCTTCCAGGTGCAAAGGTAAATTCATAAAATGACTTTTATCACTTAGAAATATCATATAATTACACAATATGATAGCTCTAATTGATATGTTCATATATGACTCCATGATTTGGGATCCTGTTGAAATAAGAACAAAATAGTGCATGTAGACGCAGTGAAATACAAAGATTCCTACTCTAGTTATGCAAAAACGAAAGGTAAATATGCTTCAATTTTGGACTCATCAGCAAGTTATCATCGTCGTTCTGCTGAAGTTTTTCCTCAAGACTACTAGATCTTCTCCCATATTCTTAAGAAGGACAAGAAATTCTTTTGGTATTCCGCTCAAGAGACCTTTTGAAACTCTCTCGCTTCATCTTCTATCCTCAATCCGCCGGATGCCACGAAGACTTTCCAGATCTTTTGTAATTCTTCTATTCAAGTTTTGGGTGCTATCCTTAATCTATATGTTGAACCTTTTATATCTCTCCATGATCTCATTCATATCTTTACGATGACCTGGGACTTCCGACACGACGACAACATCATCATCTTTATCTGCTTGGATCCGACGAAGTATTTGCATCACCTCCTTGTTTTCTTACAAAGCTTCATGAATTCTGCTTATCAAGATCTTCAGTCTAAATTCTAAGAGTTGGGTTGCATGATTTTCCTATTCATGTATGGAGTAATGCTTTGGGTGCGGGATGGAGTGGCTACCATACCACTACTCTTATCATTCGCTCTTGTACATTGAATTGGTTGATTAATGCGATTTCACTCATTCCACGGAAGTCATAAGTGGCCTTTCGTCCTTGTTTTTCCGGAGTGTTCTCTCAAAGAACGAAATCAACAATCTCTTGTTGGTGGTCTTGTCTATTTCAAGATAAAACATATCTTCAATAATTTGGTGGAAACAAATGCAAAATCTTCTGCGTTCTCTTCATTCTACCGGTGCTTGACATTGTCAAACAAGATGGATGGAAGATATATCTTACTTCTTTTGGCAATTATTTTCTTTTGGTAAAGCCAATTGTGTTCGATGCCATCAATCACAAAATCTATTGCAATAACCTCATGGTTAAGGAAGGCAATAAACATCTTTACAACAACTCTAGATATTCAACATTCAACTTCTTCTCAGGATTCCACCATAAACTAGCCTCACCTCCTTCTCCTGAAGATTAATCCGCACACCTCAATTGCGTGATCCTTTAGTTCTTACCGATGCAAGAAGAATCTAATCCTCCTAACCCAAATCTTTTATGTGGTACCAAGGAACTCTATTGTTTGAAGGCAATATTGTTTCTCCAAACTTCATTTCTTCAATCTAAGGGAAGAGACAATGCTAGTTTCATAGTGGTTGATAACTTCTCGAAAGTTAATCTTTTCGCCTGGCAAAATAAACAATCATATTCATGTGCATTTGTTGATCTTTAATCCTAATGATGTGTCTTTTCTTTCTCCATGATACATCACCCTTTTTAACTCTTTCAAGAAGTGGTTCTTTTCTTTTATTGTTTTCTTGAGAGCACCTGAGTTATATCCAGCATACCTTCCTTGTTTCATGATAATCCTCTAGGTACTTCAAATCCCTTATTTTCAAGTAGCAAAATGGATGACTCACAACAAGTCTATCATGTTTTGTAAGGTGCAGTGGTCGCACCATTCCGTTGATAAAACCACTTGGGAATGCGAGGATCACCTTAATTCTAAACACCCGCCTCTCCTTGTGCCCTTTTCTTTTTCCTAGGGATCTTGGGGCGAGATTCTTGTTTAGTGGGGGATAGTTGTAGCATCCCAATTGTCTAACAATTGCAATGCTACTTGCCTATTCTATATATTGCTACTTCCTACTTGTCATTAATTGTATCATCATTATATCATGCTCACGTCACCATGCCACCTTGCATTTGAGCATCATATAAAACCCCTCTATTTGGTTCTTATCCCATATGCATTATATATTGTAGTTGCCTCTTGATATATTCTATTTTCTTCTTGATATATTGCTTCATGCCCAAGTTGAGTTGGGGCATATATTTTCTTGACTCCACCACCTTTCTTTGTCACCCCCTTATAATTCCACCATCCAAACTATATATGAGCACTTGCTTTTCTTTTGGTATTATGTCTAGCTCATATATACTAAGATGGATCCACTTCTAAATCTACATGCTACCATACGTGTCACATGTTGTTTTCACAATATTGAGTATGTGGAGCCTCATGGCCACCTTTGCATGCCATGAGAGTAGAATTCCTTACTAAGCTTCCATATGGTTTTATTTCTTATATGCTCATGTATGGTGCTATATTTGGCTACAAGTGATCTAGTGGGAAAACACACACTAAGATGATCCTTTAGCTTCATACATGTGCATACGCTAATTAATTTCATATGTTAAGTAAGTTTTCTTTCCTTTGTATGGACTTAATTCAAATATGAATGAGTGTATGAATGTTGGCCATGAATACAAATAGTTGTTTATACAACTAGTAGAAGTGGCTTTAATATTCATGCATGGCCCATGCAAGAAACACCATCACCTCCCTATCTCTCTCTTTGGTATCTCTATTTTGTATTCTATATTGTGGGAATCCATTGCTAGGGTTCCGTATTTATGAAATGCGTTTTTTTTCAAAACCCTAAATTCCATATCTTGTAAAATGCCCAATTTGAAAATGTGTTACATGCTGGCATTTTCTTTTCCCTTTCTCTTGTTCCCTCTTAATCTCTACTTGCGCCTAATCCTCTGTTCAAAATGCTTCCTGTAAATTTTCAAAAAAAAATATCAAAGCTTGTTTGAATTTGAACTCAAACAAAATAAGCAAAACAAATAAATAAAAGAAAACAGGAATAGAGAGAGGGAACGTTTACCTAGCGCAACCCATCTTTTTGGCCCAGCCACAGCAGCCGAGTAGCACGCCTCCCCTCCCCGGCCCATTCCTTCTCCGCTCCCAGCCCAACTCCACCACGGCCCGATGCCTCTTCGACGACGTCGTCTCCTATTCCTCTGCTCCGTCTTGGCTCTCTCTCTGGCCATAGACGGAAAACAACCTCCAGAGCAGGTAGCCATCCCATCCTCCATCGATAGCGACAGCAGCCCGATGCCCCTTCTTATCCACCTGCCGCACACCCCTGCAAACCCTAGCCCTTCTTTCCCCTCGTGTCGCAACCCTTTTTCTTCCCCATATGTCTCTAGCTCCACTCAGCTGCCTCTACACTTCATCACCGTTTCGGCGCCGTGGGCAACAGCAAGAGTAGTGGAGCCACCAAACGCTTCCCTGTCCTCGTCTCCGACGACTTCGCTACCCCAAGAGGAGCCAGAGAAGCCGCGGCTTCGCCCTCTTCCTCTTCTTCCGCCCGAGCCCGAGCACGCCGGCGCAGTACACCATTGCCGCCGTCATCTCCTGCCGCCCCCAGCCCCGATTCCTATTGGAATTGGTGGAGGTGAGCTCTCCCGTCCTTCCCCTTCCTTGGTGCATCCTCTTCGCCGCCCTATGCTCGCCCCAGTCGATGCCTCGCCGCACTCCACGCTCTGGCGCACGTGCGTCGCGCATGCCGCGAACGCCACCGGCAGCCCCAGCGTGCCACCCGCTTGACAACACCGCCTCCAGTACCTATGTTCCTCATGAAACCGCAGCCGCCACAACCCTGCTCCGACGCCTTTCTTGGCATGGCCATAATCTCCGTTCATCCCTCTTTCCGACGCATCCAATCACGGCCCAGACTGAGCCCTACATCTCTCAAAATCATCCGACGAAGACGAGCCGATCTAGCCGGATTCCTGTCAACATTTTTCAATCAGTGATGCTGTTTTTCCTTCTCAGTTCCTCAACGTTTTTCGACCGATTTAGCCCGGATCTGGCGAGGCACCCTTGACGAGTTTTGCAGCCCTAGATTCCCTTACATCTTTGTTCTTTGCGGTTTTGCGAAAATCCGCACCGAACGCTCAACATCTTCCTCTAAATACAGCTCCAGCTAGCTGTGTTCGCAAATTCTTAATTCAGTTCGATGGCGTCCAGATGAACAGCTCCTGCCCGATTTGCAAAAGGGCCCCTCCCCTCCGTTTTTCTCAACCCGCCATCCCTCTCTCCGCCGCGTGTCATCACCCAGGTGGCCGCGTGCAGGTGGCCCATTTTTGCTCCGTTAGCCCCACCGTTAGCCTCTGAGGCTAGCATCCCCTCCGGTGTAAAAATTCCAGCACCTTTTCAACCTCAAAAATTCAAATTACTTTTATATTCTTATTAAGTACAAATCAATTTATAACTTCTAAATAAATTCGAATTTGAATAAAAATTTAATATGGAAAGTGTTTAGTTTTCAATATGAATACAACCACATATTCAAATCTGTTCAAAACTAATTCAAACCAGTAAAACCATTGACACTTGTAACGCCTCTGAATCGGGTCTATGCAGATCTCAACATTTCCTGCCAAAATTCGTATAGAAGCGATTCAGAGACGCCCACCAGACATTTTCGTGTGGGTGGGTTTTGATACAAGTAGTTGCATCATAATAGTTTACAACAGAATCCACAAATACTATATATACAACAACGATTCAATGTGTCAAGAGTACAAATGATACAAATCATGAAGGAAGTCAAATAATGTCCGAGTACGAATAAGATCCAAATTGGACTAAGAGTCCTGAAAAATAACCAATGGCGTCCATAATCCTGCCCAGGCCAAGCCCGAAGGGTAACCTTGCTAATGTCGTCAATCACATACCTGTCAAAACCAAAGGGGTGCCGGCAAAGGGCAAAAGAAAACAAAAAGAGAGCGGTCAGTACTAAGGCCGGTACACAGCGAGTTTAGAATTCGGCGGTCCTCGCCTACATAGGTATGCTGGGCTCAGCGACAGCAAAGCTTGCACTATCTAACTTATAGAGACGCGCTACAACTTCGGCTACTAGAGCAAGGTAAGATAGTGATATACGATAACATGGATACACCTCCAATCATAACCCATTCAAAGATTTTCCCTCGAAGACAGTCGAGGAAGTCCTCTTGCGGAACACACACGGTGGTAGTTTTAGTTAAGTAGGTGTTTAGTTGATAAGGCTAATTACTAATCATATTATTAGAGGCAAACATTAGTGGCGTTGTCTATGATCATGGCATCGTACTCCTGAGGTGTCCATAACCGTGGACACACGACTTTTCGAAAAGATTTACCCTGCAGGGGTGCACTACTGTACCCAAACGCATGTTCAACCCTTCAGGCAACATAATACGCGTGCCTTCCGAATCTCACAACAAGGACTGTCCCATAACTACGCGCACATAGAAGACAGAGGTCCCAACAATACATCATACATCAAGCGGAAAACATGATATAACATCTGAGTACGGATAAGACCCAAATTAGCCTAAGATGCCTAGAAATAAACAAGTGAGCTCCATGCCCACAGAAAAACACAAGCACACGAGTGCCTCGTCCCTGCCCCAATCGCCACCAACCCCGGCCCGAGCATGTCCTTCTGTCGCTAGAGGTAGTGCCGCTACGCTCAGTCCCCTCTCCCTAATTCTTCCCCTTCATATCCTTCAACCGCCGTCGGCAACACCTCCTTGTGCTCCCGACGACCCCTGCTCCGCCACGGCTACATCTCGTCCGTCCCATCTCCGTCCGACTTCCGTTCCCTGCCTCCATGTCTGTCCTCAAGGTCGCCTCGATCCCGAGGGCCGCCACCCTCTACGACCTTGCCTCCAGGACGACGCGTGCCCTCGGCCCCGTCACCCTGCAGAACCGGCTCAAGGACCACATCGTCTGGAGTCCTCTACCGCTCGTGGCCGCATCCGCTGACGACCTCACCGACCATGGCCGCCCCTGCCTGCCCTAGCGTCGGCGCCCTCAAGCAGGCCATCTGCTTGGCCTCCTCTTCTTCGACCAGGCCGCAGCGGAGCCGTCCCTATCCACGCCTTTCTCCGGCGTCTCCTATCCACGGCGACCCGATGACTTGCACATCCGAGCCGCCCTTTGTCTGCAGTCGGGCGACCTCGCGGCCTCCGCTCTACCTCCTCCCCTGGCCTCGCGCCCACGCCTTTGCAAGGCCGCACCTCGCCGGCCTGCTCCAGTGTCTTCCCCGAGACGCGCATCTACCGTTCCTGCTCGACCTTGTCTGGCCACGCACACCGCCGCCTATCCTTGGTCGCGCTCTGTCCTCTGCAACACGACGCGTATTAGTGGCCTTCTACTTGCTTTTATCGTTGACCAAGCTGTGTTGTTCCTATGTTTGTTCTTATCTGTGCGTGTGCATCTCTTTCCCGGTGTCCGTGCTCTTCTCCAAACACAAGATCATTTGTGCCATCGCTCGTACAATCGGGCACAAGACATTCTAATGACCACTGATGCCAAGTGTTACAACGAGAATAACTTCCTCGAATAACCCCAACAAGTCAAGATCGTCCGCCGATGAGATCGGAAACCGATGTGAGAACCCGAGTGCTCCTTCGTGGACCCGAAGATCTCCTTCCGGAGTTGATGACCCGAAGAGCTCCATCACGGAACGCCATGTCCTCCTTCATAGATCCAACCCTGGAGTCCAAAGACCGATCTCGTCGATCCCAATACCCTCGGTTCTGAACCCCAATGTGTGTTCCCTATCCGAGCCCCTATTTTATAAATTTCTATCTTAAACTCATTGCATATCAAATCGTTCATGTTTGCATACATATATTGTTGTCCGGGGTTAAATAGCTATTCATCTATTAATTAAATATGGAGGCAATATGCGGGATAATCTCGCCTGTTAGAATGCATATCCTATACGTGTTTGTATAGATGTAGGATACGTGTGCATGTGTATTCCTTGTATATATGTCTGTGTTGTATGCAACCGAGACTCCTTGTAATCCTCTTATATAATGAGAAATACAAGGCCACCTAATGTGTGGTTTCCCCTATCTTACATGGTATTAGACGCAAAACCCTAACCGGACATGCGCCTCCTCCCGCTTCCGCCGCCGCCACATCAGCCGATCTCGGCGCCACCGCCGCAGCCGATCTTGGTGCCCGGCCTCTGCAAACCACCCACCTCTCCCCTTCTAGCCTCGCCACCCCTCTGCAATGGGTGACGACGCCGCACGGATCGCGCAAGCCGCGAAGGAAAAATAAGACCGCGAGGCCAAGCTGTTGACGCCTAGTCGAAGCTCTCCCTCGCCACCGCCCCCTCCTCCAGCGCGGGGCCCTTCTTGCTCACCTCATTGCATGCCCAAGCCGTCGGCCTCCACTCCATCAAGGGGCACGTCCCCGTCGAGCTGGCTCTCGACACCGGCGTTCATCGCCAATGGCACACCTTCTTCTGCGCCGCCCTCCGCAAGTATGCGCAGCTCGCGCCCCTGCCCCATCCATTCTGACTCTAGAGTGGGCTCTCTTGGATGCCACGGTTTTCTCCTGGCTCTACGGGTCCATGTCCCTCGGCCTCCTCGACACCGTCATGACACCAGGCAAAGACCTCCTCGCCGTCGAGCTGCGGACAAGCATCAACAGGCTCTTCAACGACCACAAGATCAACCGCCAGCTCCACCTCTCCACCGAGCTGGGCGAGATCAAGATGGGCGAGATAACCATGACCGAGTACTTGAAGAAGATCAAGGCCCTCGCCGATGGTCTCGTGGATCTCAGCTTCCCGGAAGACGACGCCAAGCTGGTGATCCACTGCCTCAACGGACTTTTCGAGCAATACGAGGGCACTGCCGATCTCATCTCCCTCATGCCCGACATCTCATTTGAGAAGTGTTGTTCTCTTCTCGCGCTCCAAGACATGAAGCGCAAGAATCATCGCTCGCGCAATGGCAACAGCGACACGGCCCTCTACTCCAATGCCGCCACCGCCCCCAACTCCGGACGGGGCAACGGTGGCAAGGGCAAGAAAAATAAGAAGGTCGCAACAGACGCTGCCAAGAACACCGCCATAATCCAAGCTGGCCCCGTCGTCACACCTCTGGCTGCCGCTCCTCCAACCTGGCCCACGCCGCTCCTGCCCTGGAACGGCGCGGTCCAGATGTGGCCATACGGCCATGGTATGCAGGCTCGACCCCCCCAGCTACATGCACCGTCCCCGCCCCCGCAACACGCCTTCTACGCGCAAGGGCCCTACACCGTGTCGCACACCTATGGCTACGGCTACAGCGGCTATGCTCCTTAGGCTCCTGCATATGGGATTGGTGCTGCACCCCCGTCATCACCGACTTCATCGACTGCCTCATGGGACCAGTCCACGCTGATGAATCAGTTCCAGACGATGGGCCTTCAAGCGCCCACCACCGATTGGGTCATTGACACTGGCGCCACCTCCCACTTAGCATCGAACCCCGGTATACTCACCTCTGTGTCTCCTCCTTCTTCCTCTCGTGTTGTCGTTGTCGGTAACGGTTCCACCCTTCCGATCACCGCTATCGGGCATGCATGTTTTCCTATTTCCACTCCCTCGCATCCTCTGCATCTTCGCATTCGTCTTTCATTGGAATGACCCCTGAGCTGCTGTCTCTGAGCTTGATTGCACATTCGGTGAAACCAAACCCCGATACCAGATGTCTTAGTAGCTCCCGATATAGTCAAAAACCTCCTGTCCGTTCGTCAAATCACCATTGATAATCGTGTTTTCGTCGAATTTGACCCTGTTGGTTTTTCTGTGAAGGACCTTCTAACCAGGACCGAGATTCTTAGATGCAATAGTCCTGGAGCCCTCTACCCTATCAGCACCTCCTTCCCCAGCCGCCCACATGCCTTCCTCATCGTCGACCCTGCTATGTGGCATCGGTGCCTTGGACACCCTGGACGGCCGGTCATGGAGTCATTAGCTCGCTCCTGCATTTTTCCTAGGGATAAAAATAAATCTAGTTTGTGTCATGCTTGTCAATTAGGTCGCCATGTTCGTCTACCTTTTTCTTCTACCAATCATGTAACACATTCTCCGTTTCAACTTATACATTGTGATTTGTGGACATCTCGTGTTGAGAGTATTTATGGCTTTAAGTATTATCTCGTTTGTCTCGATGATTTCACTCAATATGCTTGGGTTTATCCTTTACGTGCCAAGTCAGAAGCCTTCTCACACTTGTCGTCCCTCCACCCTTGAAAGCCATCCAGTGTGACAATGGTCGTGAGTTCGATAATTCCTCCCTACAATCGTTTGCCCAACGCCATGGGATAGCACTCCGCTTCTCATGTCCCTATACTTCACAACAAAATGGTAAAGCCGAGAGAATTATTCGCACCCTTAACAACATCACTCGCACCCTTCTAATTCAAGCTAGCATGCCACCTCGCTTCTGGGCCGAGGCTCTCCATACAGCCATGTTGTTGCACAATCGGCTGCCTTCCAAGGCCATCGCGGATCGCGTGCCTTTTCGAGCCCTTCATGGTGTCGACCCTGCATATGCCGGTCTTAGGGTCTTCGGATGCTTATGCTACCCCAACACCACTACCATTGCCCCACATAAACTTGCGCCTCTCTCAGTGCCGTGTGTGTTCCTTGGGTATCCATCTCAACATCATGGCTATCGCTGCCTTGATCGTTCCACCCAAAAGATCATCATCTCTTGCCATGTACTGTTTGACGAGGCTGTCTTTCCCTTTGCCTCTAACACATCACCACCATCCTCTACTCATACTTTGCAAAGTTATGACTTTCTGCAGGTTGAGCAGCCGATGTTGCCAATGCCATTCACCACGCCGACCACGGCAACTTCTATCGCGGGCTCTACCGCGGCCACTCGGCAGCCTGTCGCGGCTGCCCAGCAGCCTGCCGCGGGCACTTCTCCTACCGCGGCAGGATCTTCTGCCCTGCGCACGCCGCCTCGGGCCACCTCGCCTGGCCCGTCCTTGGCCAGATCATCACCGTCTGGATCGCCCTCGTCCGCTCCCTCGCCCGCTGCGTCTACGGATGATGGTGCCTCGAAGCCTTTTACGAGCTCGCCATCCACGGCTTCTACCCTGCCTTCCTCCACGGATGCTCCTCAGGCTCGTCGTCCTCGAGCACCCCCGCCGCCACCGTCTCACACCATGCTCATGCGTGCCAAGCACGGCATTGTGCAGCCCAAGACGATTTTTGATATTCATGTTGAAGGATTGTCTCCAATACCGAAGACTTATCGTGGTGCTCTCAAAGACCCCAACTAGCATGCTGTAATGGTTGAAGAGTACAGTGCGCTCCTCTCCAACAACACTTGGGACTTGGTTGATCCTCCTCGCCGTGCCAACATTGTCATCGGCAAGTGGATCTTTCATCACAAGATGAAGTTTGATGGTTCATTTGAACGATACAAAGCTCGTTGGGTCCTCCGGGGTTTTACTCAGCGTGAAGGTATTGATTTTGATGAGACTTTCAGCCCTGTGGTCAAGCCAACCACCATACGCACGGTGTTATCACTTGCGCTCTCTAGTAACTGGCCGATTCATCAGCTTGATGTCAAGAACGCCTTCCTCAATGGCACACTCATCAAGACTATGTATGCTCGACAGCCTTCCGGGTTTACTGATCCCAGATTTCCTAACAAGGTGTGTCGCCTCAACAAATCTCTCTACGGTTTGAAGTAGGCGCCTCGAGCATGGTTTCAGCGGTTTGCTTCGTTCATTGCTACTATTGGTTTTGTTGGCTCCAAGTCCGATAGCTCCCTGTTTGTCTACTGGTGTGGCACTGAATGGCCTATCTCCTGCTCTATGTGGATGACATTATCTTGACAGCGTCTTCTCTAACTTTGTTGCACAGTTTAATTGCTTCTCTTCGTAAAGAGTTCAACATGACAGATATGGATGAGCTTCACTATTTTCTAGGCATCTCAGTCAGACGCACTAAGGACTGTTTGTTCCTCTCATAGGAGAAGTATGCATTGGAGCTTCTTGAGAAAGCTGGTATGTTACAGTGTAAATCTATCTCCACTCTAGTTGATACAGCTTCTAAGCTTGCAGCTCAGTTTAGTGATCCTGTGGCTGATCCTACAGAATATCGCAGTATTGCAGGAGGCCTCCAATACCTCACTTTCACTCGGCCAGATATCTCCTATGTAGTACAGCAGATATGTCTTCATATGCATGATCCACGGGCTAATCACTTGCTCCTGTGAAGCGTGTTCTACGCTACATCGGCGGCACCACCGACTATGGTCTCACTTTGTATCGACGCACATTGAAAAAATTGCTGGCCTACTCTGAGGTTGACTGGGCAGGTTGTCCAGACACTCGACGGTCTACTTCAGACTATTGTGTGTTCCTCGGCGCAAATTTGGTGTCTTGGTCGGCTAAGCGGCAGCACACTGTTTCCCGATCGAGTGCGGAGGCTGAGTATCGGGCGGTAGAAAATGTGGTGGCTAAATCTTGGTGGCTTCGACAACTGCTTTTGGAGTTTCATCGACCGGTGCATGATGCTTCAGTGGTCTTATGTGACAATGTGATCTCTATTTACATGACACAGAATCCAGTGCATCACTAGCGTACCAAGCATGTGGAGATTGATCTACACTTCGTCAGAGATCGCGTGACCACTGGCGAGGTTAAGGTGCTACACGTTCCTAGTTCATCATAGTTCGCGGACATCTTCACCAAAGGATTACCATCACCACTCTTCTTGGACTTTCAGGATAGTCTCAGCATTCGTCGGCTGCCTAATTTTGACTGAGGAAGGGTGTTAGAATACATATCCTACATGTGTTTGTATAGATGTAGGATACGTATGCGTATGTATTCCATGTACATATGTCCGTGTTGTATGCAATTGGGACTCCTTGGAATCCTCTTATTTAATGAGCAATACAAGTCCACCTAACGTGTGGTTTCCCCTATCTTACATCGCCTTATCTCGACTCCATTTAATATTGTGTAGCGAATCGATGTCATGCTTTGCCTTGTTAATTCAACATTTAATTTGCATAATATTTACTTATCGAGACCCTGATTCCGCTTAATATTGCTAAGATAGACCGCATATTTCCATGTCATGCATCATATCATGAACATGCCGGATCTTCCACCATAGTAATAAATATTGCATCGGTTGCTCTTTCTAGTACTTTGCTCCTTCACCGGATAGGACGATGAGTCGATGCGAGATACGACAAGCCTTCGATTACCGACTTTGTTTCTCAGGCAAGCATTCTCCCTCTTCTACCTATTTTGCATTTATAGTCTTTACTTCCTTCATTTGATCTATTGCTATCCTTATTGTCGTTGTTGTAGTACTGTTCCCTTATTTTACCTGCTCTACTATATTTCCTTGGTTATCCTATTGCCTTTGTTTGAGTAGCTAGATTTGTCCTTGCGAGTCATAGAGCATGCTTAGGTATGCTGCTCGCTCTCATACAGGTGAACCATGATATATGGTTATGGTTGATAACATGATAAATTAAATTGGTGATGTTGGTTATGATTATGGTTATGGTTTCACCTAATGATAAGGCCCCGGCAGGGACCACCTTTGGGAACTGCTTGAGCCGACCTAGGACCCGTTCGTTCTACGATACTAGTTCTGAGTTGATCGTGCTAACCAAACGTGGGGGCCCCTGGGATCCAGAGGGTCACACAATTGGTTTTCCATTTGGTGCATATGCATAATATGTCCTCAGACATGGGTGAGTTGAATATGTCTTCGGACTTGGTGATGATATGATTTGGTGGACACCCGGGCATTGCATACATAAAAGCGGTACATGCCGATGGTTCAAGGGGAGCTCTACAAGTTATCTTCCAGGGTCGTTTGGTATAGTAGGCGCAAACGCTGTACCACCCTTGAGAATGTCGTGCCTCCTGGTTGGGTCAATACAGTAGGTGATACCTTTGGATACGCGTGTAGTTATGGGACAGTTCTTGTTGTGAGATTCGGAAGGCATGCGTATTATGTTGCCTGAAGGGTTGAACATGCGTTTGGGTATAGTAGTGCATCCCTGCAGGGTAAATCTTTTCGAGAAGTCGTGTGTCCACGGTTATGGACGCCTCAGGAGTACGGTATCATGATCATAGACAATGCCACTAATGTTTGTCCCTAATAATATGATTAGTAATTAGCGTTATCAACTAAACACCTGCTTAACTAAAACTACCATCGTGTGTGTTCTGCGAGAGGACTTCCTCGACTGGTCTTCGAGAGGGAAATCTTCGGATGGGTTATGATTGGAGGTATATCCATGTTATCGTATAGCGCTATATTACCTTGCTCTAGTAGCTGAAGATGTAGCGTGTCTCTATAAGTTAGATATTGCAAGCTTTGCTGCCGCTGAGCCCACCATACCTATGTAGGCTAGGACCGCCGAATTCTAGACTCGCCGTGTACTGGCCTCAGTACTGACCACTCTCTTTCTGTTTTCTTTTGCCCTTTGCCTGCATCCCTTTGGCTTTGACAGGTATGTGATTGACGACATTAGCAAGGTTACCCTTTGGGCTTGGCCTGGGCAGGGTTATGGACGCCATTGGTTATTCTTCAGGACTCTTAGCCCAATTTGGATCTTGTCCATACTCGCACATTATTTGACTTCCTTCATGATTTGTATCATTTGTACTCTTGACTCGTTGTTGTATATATAAGTCTTTGTGGATTCTATTGTAACTATTGTGATGTAACTACTTGTATCAAAATCCACCCACATGAAAGTGTCAGGTGGGCGTCTCTGAATCGCTTCTATGTGGATTTTGGCAGGAAATGCTGAGATCTGCATAGACCCTCTTAATATAATTTGATTTAAATATTGTTTTAAATCCATAAATTCAAATAATACAAGTAATACATGTTTTTGAATCAGAAAAAGAAATTCAAATATGCCATCGAAAATATTTTTTGACCAATTTAAAATTTCGAAATTATTTAAATGCCAATAAATGGCTTTTCTTAATAAATTCATAACTTTAAATCCGTAATTCCAAATTCGACTAATAATATGTATAAATCTATCAGCATAACGATCCCGTTTTGATTATGCATTCCATGATATGAATTGAAGCATGAATCGTGCAAATATTAAATATTTAGAACTGTTTAAGGGAGTAAAACATGTCTAAATAATTAATTAAAGTGATTTATTATTGTTCTCACACCTCATCCATGTCATGCTATGTTATACGATGCAATGGTGCATCATTCCATCATGGCATACCTTGTTTGCTTGTTGCATATGGTTTATATGATTGTGCAATGTATTTATTTTGGCCCTTGTGTGTTTGGTTTTTATTCGAATAGACGCTGAGCAAGGAGAATATCAAGAGCCTTAGGAGTATTACCTGGATCCTTCCTATTCTGCAACTGAACTGCCAGGCAAGCAATTCCCCATGCTTGCATATATATAGTACATATGCCTCTATCTTATTCTTGCATCATTGAGTCATGATTGTATTCAATTGAATCCCAAGTATTGCATAGCCTTTACTTTTAAACCCCACGGAAACTTGTACCCTCAATCCTATGAGCCATTACTACATGAGTTGTTTGAGCCATGCGAGTCGTAGAATTGCATGTGTAGGGTTTGTGCGAGTCTTTAGATAATGAGGTGATAAGGGGTGGCTCGATCTTCTCGTTGAGCACGTCGTAGATAATGGTGGATGTAATGGAGATAACTTGTGGGATGCTGTGAATCACTGGCTGTTCCCCGTTGCCAATGCAATAGATCTCAGCCCAGATGGTATTCGCAACTTCACACACTTGCGCACGTAGCCGCCGACCATGAAGCGGTTTGCAATCTGCCAATTCCCAATGGAACAGCAGAAAACACGAAAACTTTCAGTAGAAAAATCCAGATTGAATCAAAGTGGAGGTATGGTAGATATTCCTGATCGAATCAAAGAGGAACATATAATTTTAGATGAATGCTTGCGAAACAAGTATTGGTTTAATCTAAACATGGTCTCCTCTAGTGCGCTTGCCTCCCTCTCCTCCCTCGCACACACATTGGTGATCAACACGCCTAGTTCCCCTTGATGCATCTCTTCTCCTCCTCGTGCAATGCTTGTGTTATCAACAAACCTAGTAATCACACACAGTGCAATAACTTAGGTAGTATAAAATTACGATTATCACAAACATTAATTCCAACTAGGAAAGAATTAACCTTATATAAATTACTGGTTAGACTTAATATTTCCTTCCAGCTAAGACAATTAGAATCATCATATTCATAGAATATATCCTCATCATCCTCCCTTTCTTCAAGAAAAGACGTCCTCGGCTTTGGATAAGCTGAAAATGGAAGAAACAAAAAGAACAACATGTACACATAATAGATGTATTTATAACCCGTGATATCAGTTTTAGAAAACACAATGAATATTCCCAAATTACAATATGCAAACATGTAACACAACTTGATATTTGGAAGAAGTGACCATTGCATCAAATAGTAACCACAATTGCAGATATAAGTGAAGTTCATATAGTCAGGATCACAAAGAAAAACACATATGTATATATTCTTATTGTTCAGTATCAACTCTAGTGTTCTCATAGAAGATCTATGATCAAAGTTCATGGTAGCCAAATCAACCCAACTCAGAAAATGCAAATCATTAGAAAGTGGATACCATGCTTCAACTGCACTACTCTGATATGTATAACAAGTAGATAACCAAACAGTGGTGCAATTAATTTTATGTTCAGTATTATACCTAGTATGTAAGAAGCAACTTATTTTGCAAATATAAGTGAAGCAAAAATCAGTACAACTAGGCATCAATGTGTGGGACAGACAACAAGAATATGATAAATCACATCCAATTCTAGGAAAAACCGAACCAACCAACATAGGTAAAGTTACTTTTGTTGGCTGCTTAATATCAACTAGAGCAAAATGTATATTTATACTATCGGGAACATGAGCTACTGTCCCAAAGCAATTAGAAATTCGCACATTGCATACTTGACTAAAAACATTAAGATTGAAATCAGCAAGTCTATCACAAGTAATGCATATGTGATCCACCAGAAAACAATCATTCATGCTATATTCACCACTTAGATGAAAAGTGAAACAAGAAACATAGGTGCTAGAATTCAGATATGAAATTTCAGAAATCTTATTCAAAGCACAATGCAATCTAATAGGTTCATTTAGCATAATAGAATATAAAATACCAGAAGGTGGAATACGAGCAAGCACTTCCTTATGTGTAATCACTACTACATGCTTAAAATTCAGATTTTGCAATGCATCACATGGTGCTGAAATTTTTGTGCTTGTCAAGTCACAAGAATCAACTAGTAAAGGAATAGACTGACCGAATGCCTCATTGGCTGGTTGCATACCCAAATCAGTACCACATCCTCCTCAAATATAGTAGGTACTGGAACCTCTTTCTCAAATGATGATGCAGGTTGTACCACTTGCTGCTCCCTTTCTTCAAAAGCAACCTGCATATCACAAGATACAACACTAGGAGTAGAGATGATCATGTTAGTAGAAACCTCATAAGTCTCATCAACTCCCACTCTTAGTTTTTCTGGATCAACATAGAGTTTTATTATGGTGGTTATAGGTGGACGTAAGTTTTGACACCTAATCTCCTGAAATTGCTTAATGGTACTAGGTGCTAACCACGTGTGCTTCCTATTCCAAAATATGGAAGGATCAGAATAACCACTTTCAAAAACAACCTGAAATTGATCACACCAATGTTTTCCCAGCATAAGATGGCAGGAATTAAACGCTCTGGGAACTACATCACACTAAATATATTCAATATGGCCATAAATGGTGAGAGGAAGCGGTGTGTCCCGACTAACTTGTAGTGCATGATTAGAAGTGGCTAGCAAATATGGAAAAGTTTTTGAATATGTATGCAACTGTAGCTTTTCAACAACCTCAACACTAACCAAGTTCATTAACGAACAATTATCAATGGTAATAGCAACATGTCTACCATTGATGTCTGTCGTGAAGTGGAACAAACCCGAAGTAGACGCCACTCCAGCATCCTCCTCCCAAAAAGAGTTGCTGCAAAGAAACTTCAATAGTAATGGAAACCTCAAAGAATCGGTTTCCATTGTTAGTTAATACAAATAAGGTGGTAGCAAAGCATATATATGGTGGTAACTCTCAACTCACTCAAAATTGAAAAGAATGTGGATCTTACCGTTCCAAAGTGAATTAGGATAGCTTACCAACTTGTATGAGCAGCACGTACACGGATGTGACGAAGCGAATACCGAGGGCAAAAGCTATCACACGACAACCAGGGGTATAAGGTGGAGCTTAGTATGGATACCTAACAACACCAATTCAGAAATCCTAGTGCTGATCGTATGACACAGACCCAGGAAAACACATACGGTGGAGATAAATGGGGCAATTGCAACTATAAAAAAAAGAGCTCAAAAATTGATATATATCGGAGTAATGCTCGTGTTGCAATGCACAAGGAGAGACGCTAGCAATGTCTCAACGAAACGGGCACAAGATTGCTAAACTGAGCAGCCCGCAGAGCACTAAGCATGCTAGTCTCGTAGGATAGTTTTAGACACTAAGAAAGGCTTACTAAGGCTCACAAGGATAGGTACGCTATGTGGACTCACTAAAAAAATTGACCTGAGAATTGGTCTCTGCCACGGTAGAAAAACGGCCTAAAATCCTGCCGCGGCAGGATGGTGGTAATTTTTTTTTCTTGTACTAGCACAGACTAGTCTGTCCCCAGGCGTGGACACAACGATGGAATTTTTTTTTAACGTGAGGCAGCTCACGCAAAGGCTGAGACTTGTCTATGGTCAAGCAAGGCTAACGATCTATTCTTTTTTTTACTTATTGGAAACGTGAAGAGACTCACGTAACGATCAGATTGCTTTTTTTTCTTTCTATCTAAATGGATCTACAACCCTAAATCAAACAACTAGAGAACAGATCTAGTAGATCTAAAATCCAAGAACACGACGAACAACCTCAAGAACAGGAGAAACAGTCTAGAAACAGTCTATGGACTCCGACAAAGGAACAAAAACAGACGAAGATTAGACAAAAACTACGGCTCAGATTTAGAAGAAAGGCTACACAAAAGGACTACGATTAGCAACAAGAACTCACGAACAATGTTATCTAGGCTATGGCAAAGAACTATGAACCCTAATCTTTTTGTGTGGCTTTTTCTGTATAGGACAAAAACAACTAATCTATGGGATAAATTGCTCACCGAGTAAACCTGAGAATCTGATACCAAGATGATACAGGGTGGCCCGATCTTCTCGTTGAGCACGTCGTAGATGATGGTGGATGTAATGGAGATAACTTGTGGGATGTTGTGAATCACCGGCTGTTCCCCCGTTGCCAATGCAACAGATCTCAACCTAGATGGTATTCGCAACTTCACACACTTGCGCACGTAGCCGCCGACCTCGAAGCGGTTTGCAATCTGCCAATTCCCAATGGAACAGCAGAAAACACGAAAACTTTTAGTAGAAAACTCCAGATCGAATCAAAGTGGAGGTATGGTAGATATTCCTGATCGAATCAAAGAGGAACATATAATTTCAGATGAATGCTTGCAGCAGTTCAACGAAACAAGTATTGGTTTAATCTAAACATGGTCTCCTCTAGTGCGCCTGCCCCCCTCTCCTCCCTCACGCAGACATTGGTGATCAACACGCCTGGTTCCCCTTGATGCATCTCTTCTCCTCCTCATGCAATGCTTGTGTTATCAACAAACCTAGTAATCACACCAAGTGCAATAACTTAGGTAGTATAAAATTCCGATTATCACAAACATTAATTCCAACTAGGAAAGAATTAACCTTGTATAAATTACTGGTTAGACTTAATATTTCCTTCCAGCTGAGACAATTAGAATCATCATATTCATAGAATATATCCTCATCATGAGGTACCTAAACAACTTAAACTGTGTAGTAATGGGATAACTAAAGAAAGAGGCATCGGTGGGCAATAGTTGTTATTTGGTTCTTCCACGCTCACTTGTGTCCCATAGGACCATGAGTACTTGATTCCTGTTCCTTGACTATTCGCACTATCCACATACAGGAGACTCTATGGATCCCCCTTTGTCTGAGCTTGATTCGCACTTTATTTCTTGGGGCCACAAACTAGTTTGAGGCTTTATTACTATCATGTACTTATGCCATGCTTTACTACTTTATTATGATTGTGCTTGGAGCGCCTATACTATTTAGGAATGTGGAATGTTTTCGCAGTATCGACAAGTCTAGTCACACTTCCGGGTTCCTAGTCATTTATAGCCATTGGCACAAACCTTGGGTCCATCTCGGAGCCAGCCAACTTCGTTGTGGGTAGCTTAATGGGGTGGCCCCCCTAAAATAATTTATGAATCATGTGAATGCATTGTCGTGAGGCCTCGTTGTTTTTATTTGGTTTTTCCCGAGTTGATCGTGTGTGTGTGTTGCTATTTGTACACCCCTGCAGGATAAATCTTTCTGCAAGCTGTGTCCGTGGTTATGGACGACTTGGAGCACAGTTTCTCGATCATAGACAATTATAACTAAAGTACTGTGTTTAATCTGACTAAGACATGACTAGTAAATATTGCAATACTCATGGAATGGTTAATAAAATGGCCAACAGATGGGATGTTCTTCCACCTTCTCGTTTGGTAAGCGAGAAGGAGGGCGAGCGATGTTTATTCACGTTACTCACATAACTATTGATTATAAATAACGAGCGTCCATCTATCTCTGGTTGGGTGGATGTTGTAGCGTGTCTCTATAGAACTATTTAGCTATTATCTTTCGCTACAATTGCGTCACCCCAGGTTGTTCTCTTTAATGCATTAAGACTTGCTGAGTACCCCTAGGATCTCACATGATAAATATTTGGTTCAGATGGACAGGTATACTCTCAAGAAGGTTACTAGGTCAAAGAGACCGATGATGGTGGCAACAACCATCAGGTGTAGAGATTTCGGGGATGGAGATCCGTGAGATCTGTGGGCGGATGTGCTTATTTCCGAGGCATCTTATGCCAATTTGCTTCTTTTTCGTACACAGATCTTGTTTTCCGCTACCACTTGATACTCTGATGTGTGATGTATGAGGATGTATCCTAAACTATTATCTCCATCTAGGATATTTGGATCTTGTCGTATGACATTGAATATTTATATTTCTATTGTTTTAGATGGTGTGGCTCTGATGTCCTATTGTATGTCACTGACATACATACTCATTTGTGTAGTTTTTGATCGCTTTACCTGTCAACTACGCCGCTCGCACCTGAAGCTATGATTATAAAAGTGGGTGAGATGGTTGGTCGGTACCGTGCCCTGCTCCACGAGGTGGGCCTACTGTGTGTGGCTGCGCGGCCCCATGGTAGTACGTCATGTCCACTTTTGGATCATACCGGATTGTTTCTTAGAGTGTAGTGTCCGAGGTATTACAGGCTACCTAAGTAGGGCCCATCTTGGGCCGGCGTCTCCCCCTAGGTGGCCGGCGGTTTTGGGGTTTAGTCCCACACTGCCTGCCCCTTGTGTGGTGCCCCTCCCCTCCTACTATATATAAGGGGTCACCCCCTCCCCTTGGAATCATCCCATTCTCTCTTCTCTCTCTCATTTCTTTTGAGGATTTCTCCTAAATATTGGAGATGACCTCGAGGGTTTTGAGTTCTCCACTTTCACACTACCGTCATGTGATCTTTGGTCCGCCATCTTCCTCTTCCGCTACTCGACTAGATCGGAGCCCAGGAGACGCCGCCTACACCGAATGTGTGTAGTACTTTTGAGGCACCACACTTGGGGTGCTTGGATCTGCTCGTATTCATCAACATATGCCATCCTGCGTAAGGTGTTCCTCGGTCTTAAAGGGTATGAATACTGTCATCATTTTCCGTTACTTATGTCTACATAGTATAGATCCTGGTATTAGTGTTTGTGTAGTTAGAATTTTTTTTGTTTCCTCTTTCAAAACCCTATAGTTAGTCTCGCGGATGAAGCCACGGTTGATGGTGGCAAGGGCATAGTGCTTGGACCATGATGCAGCCCGTCCTATGGACGCTCCTACATCTACACCACCAAGTCCCCCAAGTGGACCCATGACTCGTGCTCGATCCAAGCTCCTCCAAGCTAAGGTGAATTCGCTCTTGTACTCATGTGACTTTGATATACCCCTGGATGGCTTGCTACTTCATGCCCAGACACTATGCATCATCTGGTATGAAGACACGAGCCAGAGGAGTGACACGGCAGCCAACAGCTTCCAGGAGTCTGTGGTACTACCGGCCCCTGGAAGCGGTACTACCGCCTGAGCAGTACTACCACCTGGAGCATGCGGTACTACCGCCCCGGACAGAGAGCCTTCGCCAACAGCCCCAGACCTCTCCGGTACCAAGGAGACGGCACTACCGCATCGACTGGTACTACCGCATTCCTTGAGCGGTACTACCGCCCGCGCCTGAAGACCCACGCCAGCGCCTCGGCCCGCTCCGGTACCTGCGAGCGGTACTACCGCCTTCAACTGGTACCACCAGTCATGGGTTCCGGTACTACCGGACATCCTAGGCCATGCGCGTCCCAACTCGGCCTTGGGCCTTGTATCAAACCCCCTTTGATACTTTTAGTTGCCTAAACTACCCCTGAACTTGTGGCTGGCCTATATATAGCCCCTACCTCTATTGTAAACCCTAGGCATGATATTTGGAATTAGTGGAAACCCTTGTGGATCTATCTAGTTCTTGCCTCCTGCTCCTTGACCAAGGAGCACCAAATATCACAAACCTCGTTGGAGTTTGCATCGTGCCTCCGCATTGTACAAGGCCTAGGCATCGGAGTCCCTTTGCCTAGACGTCAAGATCTCACTGAGTCTCCCTACTCGTCGTGCCGGTTCGAGAGAGTCCTCCGCCCGACGTTGATCCTAGGGATTGCGCTGGACCGGTCACCGCCGGTGTGAGCTATTGGTGTGTATCGTGGTTTTGTGTGTGTGTGTGTGTGTTCATCGTGTTCTTCGCGTGTGAGTTCATCGTGTTCATCTGTCTCTCCTTCACCCACACTCCACCCTCGATTTGAATGGGATTCGTGAAAGATTGGGCCACCCTAGAGGTTTGCCCTCAACATATTGGTATCAAGAGCTTTGTTGCTCACGAATTCCTCCACAAATTTTTCTTCTATCCACCATAATTTCGAAAATTCCCCCAAAAAGAAGAGCCTCAGTTTTGCCTTCGGATTGATCTCTTGATTTGGTGAGTTTTTTTTTGGTTTTGTTCCATAGATTTGTGGTTTGGGGTATCGATCTACCTTCTTGGTGTATTCCTAACCCCAATTTTGGTCAGATTTCTGCAATTTTGAGGATTTTTGGGCCGATTGTGCGGTCAAGTTCGAGATCCACGCGTCTAGGAATCCGTGAAGCGGTACTACTGTCGAACGAGCGGTACTACTGGCGAGCGGTACTACCGGTCACCGGTACTACCGGCTGATTTGGGCAGTACTACCGCCCCTGTCAGACAAGAAATTTTCACCCCCATTTTTGTTCGCTAACTTTTAGTATTAGTTTATTCGTGTTTCATGTGTGTGTCACCTTCCTAACAACAAGCTTCTGCATCTACTATACTCTCTGCGCTCCTAACACCGCGACATCCGAACACCATCCCCAACACCGGTAGCAAGTCGTCAACAAATACCAAAGGTATAACTTGCTCCACCTTGTTAACCCTTCTTCCTTAGTGTGTATCTATCCTATGAGAGCAACTCATTTTGTGTTTGCCTAAGCATTGTGCACTTGCCCTTGGAGAAGTGAGAGTGTTGAAGCAAATACAAAAGTGACATAGTCGTATAGGAAGGGAGAAAAAGAATCAAAAAAAGAGAGAAAAACAAAAACGAAAAGAAAATAGAAAGACACATAGTCTCCCAATACAAAGAGAGTCTCAAAACTTGTAAGCAAAGAGAGAGGAGATAGAGCGCGACCAAGGCAAGTGCACAAATCTGTTGCTTATTTCTCTTTTGGCGAACGAGTTGTGGTCTCTCCTTGAGTTGGCACGACACCGAGCGTAGTCTTCGTTAGGACCTTTTGTGCTCATTTTATAGTCGTGCTAACCACATCCGTCTCCATGTGTGTGTATCCTTGTGTCTTGTAGATCGTTTCCTTTTTGCTTTTGATCTTTGGTTCTCTACCACCTTTGACAATAACCTTTTCTTTGGATCGTTTCGTTTGGTTTTCCACAACCCTAACCTTCCACCAAAAGCTTTTGAGAGTTTCTTTAGTGTGAGGTTTCTTTGTGATTTCACTTTGCACGCTTATAGCTCTCACTTGTGGTTTCTAGTTTGGTGCAATCCACAAGGTAAGGTACAAGGCTAACACCACCATATTCCACTTCCATATACAATACTTGTGTGTTTTGCATGATGGATAGGCACGGTGAGTCGATCCAACCACCTCCTCAAGAAGAAGAACATGGACCGTACATGACGCATGCTAGTCACTTCATCGTCCGCCAAGAGTTCCATGAACGTTGCCAAGCCCTTGAGACGCGACAAGATGAAAAATTTGGCGAGATGCAAGCCGAGTTCAAGAACATCGACAACCGCTTCGACAACCTCGAATGACAAATGCATGCAATGCATCACAACTTCGGCCATCAACATGAAGCACTACAATGCTCTGTCGCCGAAACAAATGACAAGCATTGTGTCCTTATCGACGGGATGGCAAGACCATGTTCACATGCATCAAGTTGTTCAAGTTCTTCATGTTGTCATGCACCTATTCAACAAGACCTTCATCCGAGTGCTCCAAGACGCAATGACGCTCTCGTGGTTGAAGATGGAAGTTCTTCGAACTATGTACCTTCCCCACGGCACGCTGCAACGTCAAGCTATGATGGTGATTTTTCTTCAAGGCCGCAAGCAAGGCAAGAAGCACACCGTCATCATGCAAGGGCACTAGTGATCTAACAAGCACAACCACAAGAAGACCCACGAGTGCAACCGCAAGTCTACCACCATCGCCTGTGACACATACTTGACACAACAAGTGATGACTCCAATTTGGAGAATCAATCTCGTCATCGACATGACGCTCTCCAAGATCTTTCCTCCTCGTCATCATCGTCATGAACGTCCGCACCGACACCATGGTCGTCATGAGGCGCCTCCTCCACCACACCAAAACATGGAGCGTCAAGTGGTACAAGTTGAGCGACGCCCACCACATCAAGACGACCATGATCTTCGTTGTGAGGCCCATGTGCCTAATCATCATCACCAATAGAGGAACGAGCCTCCGCTTCATCACCAACTGCGTCATGAGGCTCCACATCCTTAACACCCTCATGAGGCCCAAGCGCCTCAATATCGTCAACAACTACGCCAAGAGCAAGAGCAAGCTCCACACCAACAATATCAAGAGCAAGCTCCACAACAAGGTCGCGAGAACCAAGTTCCACCGCCTCAACCACAAGATCAACAACAAGGTCACCAAGCTCATCGCAATGACCGCAATGATGAAGAAACTTTCGGCAAGCTCAAGTTCACAATGCCCAAGTTTACCGGATCCAATGACCCCGAAGAATACCTCTCATGGGCGCTCAAAGTCGACAAGATCTTCCGCATGCACAATTATAGCAATGAGAAGATGGTCGCCATGGCTTTGCTTGAGTTTGATGATTACGCCAACCTTTGGTGGGAACAAGTTCAAGTTGCTCGTGACGGAAGACAAGAACCGCCAATCACAACTTGGCATGACATGAAGGCTCACATGAGATCCCGTTTTGTCCCTGCGCACTACACGCGTGACCTCTTCAACAACCTTCAATCGCTTCGTCAAGGGACAAAGACCGTGGAAGAGTACTTCAAGGAAATGGAACTCAACTTGATCCGTGCCAATATTGAAGAGCACACGGAACAAACCATGGCATGCTTCCTTATTGGGTTGAACCACCCAATCAAGCACATCGTCGAGTTCCAAACATACAATAACATGATTGAACTTGTGCACGTCGCAACAAAGGCCGAACGTCAAGTGCAAGAGGACATCAGGTACAAAAAGTCCAAGACATATTTCACCTACAAGCAAGCTTCAACCGTTACGCCAACAACCTTCAATGGAAGATCCTCAAGTACCTCCAAGCCTTCCTTCAAGCCCACACTTCCTCAAGGAAAACTGCCCCCAAGTGGCAAACAAGCAAATAGTGATACACCTTTCAATGGTGAATGCTACAAGTGTGGAGGCAAAGGACACAAGTCGGCCGAGTGTGGAAACAAGAAAGTGTTGTTCATCCATGACAATGGAGACGAAGATTACTTGAGTGAAGATGAATTTGATGCCTGAGTCAAGGAAGCAATGGCAAGCCAACGACTGGAAGATGACCGAGGACTCCTCATGTGTGAACATGATGCAAGTCCATCGCTTGTCATCACAAGGATCTTGACCACTCAAGCACAAGAACATTAAGACCAACGCTCAAATATCTTCCAAACATGAGTCGGCATCAATGGAAAATCTATCAAAGTGATCATCGATGGAGGGAGTTACCACAACCTTGCTAGCACCGAGTTGTGTGAGAAGCTCAACCTCACCCTCCATCCGCACAAGCACCCCTACCACGTGCAATGGCTAAGTGACCAATGGTCCGTGAAGATCAAGCATACCATATCAGTCTGCTTCGCCATTGGTCCTTACAAAGACACGGTGGAGTGCGATGTGGTTCCTATGAAAGTTTGCCACATGCTTCTTGGTCGACCATGGCAATTCGACAAGGCTGCTCTACATGATGGTCGCACCAATGTGTACACCTTCAAATGGCTCAACAAAACATGTGTTTTGCAACCAATGACTCCTAGCCAAATAATTACGGACAATGCAAAAAGCGAGGGTGCAAAGCACAACACCTACTTGTGAGAAGAGCGGTGAGAGAGAGAACCACCTCATAGTTAGTGAGGGCCACAAGCCAAACTCGAGTGGAAAAACAAAGAGTGTTCTCCTTGCCACCAAAAGTGAGATGAGAGATGTTCGGAACAACCCATCCATCTTGCACTATGTCCTCCTTTACAAGGGACTAGCGCAAGGAACTAATAACTTAACCAATGTTCCTCCATATTTGATGATTGTTTTGTAGGAATTCAAGGATGTGTTCCCCGAAGAGCTCCCACATGGACTACCTCCTCTTCACGACATCGAACATCGCATTGACCTCATCCCCGACGCACGCCTTCCCAACCGTGCCGCTTACCGCACGAACCTGGAGGAGACAAAGGAGATTGAACGTTAAATCAACCAACTCGTCTCCAAAGGTTTGATCCAAGTTAGCACTAGTCCAAGTGTCGTGCCCGTTATTCTTGTTCCAAAAACGGATGATACGTTGCGGTTATGCATGGGCTGCCGTCCAATCAATGCTATCACCGTGCGTTATCGATATCCCATACCACGTCTCGATGACATGCTTGATTGAGTTGTGTAGAGCCACTATTTTTTCGAAAATTGATCTTCGTAGTGGTTACCATCAAATACGCATGGCTGAAGGTGATGAGTGGAAAACCACCTTCAAGACCAAACTTGGTCTCTATGAATGGTTGGTTATGCCTTTTGGTTTATCTAATGCCCCATCCACCTTCATGGCCTTATAAATCATATCTTGTGTTCTCCCATTGGAAAAAGTTTTGTTGTCTATTTTGATGATATACTTGTTTATAGCAAGTCACGTGAGGACCATATTAAACATGTCAAGGAAGTCTTGCAAATCCTTTGACATGAAAAGCTTTATGATAATCTTCCGAAGTGCACTTTTTCTAAAGACAGGTTGATTTTTCTTGGATTTGTTGTTTCTTCGAAGGGCATTGAAGTTGATGTGTCCAAGGTTAAGGACATACGAGATTGGCCCATACCAACAAATGCGAGTGAACTCCAAAGTTTTCATGGGTTGGCCGGTTTTTATCGTTGATTTGTGAAAGACTTTTCAACCATTGGTTGTCCTCTCAACGTGTTGACGAAAAATCATGTCACCTTCATGTGGGGCAAAGCTCAACAAAAAGCTTTTGATGAACTCAAAAAGAGGCTCACTAAAGCACCTCTCCTTGCGTTACCGGATTTCACAAAAACTTTTGAGATAGAGTGTGATGCCAGTGGTATTGGCATTGGAGGAGTCCTTATGCAAAATGGATATCCTATAGCCTACCATAGCGACAAACTTGATGGTTCTCGCCTTAATTATCTGATTTATGACAAAGAGCTTTTTGCCTTAGTTCGTGTTCTTCAAGTTTGGCCACATTACCTATGGCCCAAAGAATTTATCATACATATCAACCATGAGTCGTTGAAATATCTCAAACGCCCAGCTAACTTGAGCAAGAGACATGCTAAGTGGGTTGAATTTATGGAGTCTTTCCCGTACATTGTCAAGTATAAGAAGGGCAAAGGTAATGTAGTTGCGGACGCTTTGTCTCGCAAGCACACAAACCTTCTTACTCGACTTGAAGTCAACGTGTTGGGTCTTGAGGAAATAAAAACTTTGTATTCTTCCGACCCATTCTTTGAACCAATCTTCACAAAGTGCTCCATTGAAAAAGGAGTTGATGATTTCTATTGCATAAAGGCTTCCTTTTTAAACAAAACAAGGTTTGCATTCCAAAGTTGTCTCTTTAACTTTTGTTTCTCCAAGAGTCTCATGGTGGAGGCCTCATGGGACACTTTGGCCATGAGAAGACATTGGACATGCTCTCCACTAACTACTTTTGGCCCAAGATGAAGCGCAACATGGAGCGCTACGTTCAACGATGCGCGACATGCGTTCAAGCTAAGTCGCAAGCTAACCCTTATGGTCTTTATATGTCATTGCCTATTCCTCATTCACCTTGGCCCGACATTAGCATGGATTTTGTGTTAGGATTGCCTAGGTCTAAGCATGGTCATGATTCTATATTTGTTGTCGTGGATCGCTTTTCCAAAATGGCACACTTTATACCATGCCATAAGACCGACGATGCTTCACATGCTGCAAATTTGTTTTTCAGGGAAATCATCCGTCTTCACGGTGTGCCAAGAACAATCGTCTCCGACCGCGACGTCAAATTCATGAGCTACTTATGGAAGACCCTCATGGCCAAGCTCGGCGTCAAGCTCCTCTTTTCATCTGCATCGCATCCTCAAACCGATGGCCAAACCGAAGTTGTCAACCGAAGCCTCGGGACTCTCCTTCGTGTGTTGATCAAGAAAAACCTCAAGGATAGGACGACTGCCTTCCCCATGCCAAGTTCGCCTACAACCGAGCCAAGCACTCAACAACCAAGATGAGTCCCTTCATGATCATCTATGGGTTCGAGCCTCTCACCGCACTCGACATCCTCCCGCTACCTCTTCATGAGCGCACCATCATGGACGTTGACAAGCGCGCCCAAGCTTGGAAGAAGCTTCACGAACAAACAAGAGCTACAATCGAGCAACAAGTCCTTTGCCAAGCTTCAAGGTTAAACAAAGACAAGAAGGAGATGATCTTTGAAGAAGGTGACCTCGTATGGATACACCTAAGCAAGGACCGCTTCCCCAAGGAACGCAACTCCAAGCTAAAGCCAAGAGGAGATGGTCCCTTCAAGGTCCTCAAGAGAATCAACAACAACACCCACATCATCGACATACCGACCTCCAAGTACCTTGCAAGCAACAAATTCAATGTCAAGGACCTTTCACCCTACCATGGAGATGTTTAAGATGATAACCATGAAGAGTCGAGGACGACTCTTTCCCAAGGGGGGAGCTGATGTAGCCCGTCCTACGGACGCTCCTACATCTACACCACCAAGTCCCCCAAGTGGACCCATGACTCGTGCTCGAGCCAAGCTCCTCCAAGCTAAGGTGAATTCACTCTTGTACTCATGTGACTTTGATACACCCCTGGATGGCATGCTACTTCATGCTCCGACACTATGCATCATCAGGTATGAAGACATGAGCCAAAGGAGCGATGCGGCAGCCAACAACTGCCAGGAGTCTGCGGTACTACCGGCCCTTGGAAGTGGTACTACCGCCCAAGCGGTACTACTGCCTAGAGCATGCGGTACTATCGCCCCGGATAGAGAGCCTTTGCCAACAGCCCCAGACCTCTCCGGTACCAAGGCGGCGGCACTACCGCATTGACCGGTACTACCGCATTCCTCGAGCGGTACTACCGCCCACGCCTGAAGACCCACGCCAGCGCCTCGTCCCGCTCTGGTACCTGCGAGCAGTACTAGTGCCTTCAACCGGTACCACCGATCATGGGTTCCGGTACTACCGGACATCCCAGGGCCTACACGTCCCAACTCGATCTTGGGCCTTGTAACGAACCCCCTTTGATACTTTTAGTTGCCTAAACTACCCCTGAACTTGTGGCTGGCCTATATATAGCCCCCCACCTCTATTGTAAACCCTAGGCATGATATTTGGAATTAGTGGAAACCCTTGTGGATCTATCTAGTTCTTGCCTCATGCTCCTTGACCAAAGAGCACCAAATATCACAAACCTCGTTGGAGTTTGCATTGTGCCTCCGTGTTGTACAAGTCCTAGGCATCGGAGTTCCTTTGCCTAGACGTCAAGATCTCACCGAGTCTCCTTACCCGTCATGCCGGTTCGAGAGAGAGTCCTCCGCCCGACGCTGATCCTAGGGATTTCGCCGGACCGGTCACCGCCGGCGTGAGCTATTGGTGTGTATCGTGGTTTTGCGTGTGTGTGTGTGTGTGTTCATCGTGTTTTTCACACATGAGTTCGTCGTGTTCATCCATTTCTCCTTCCCCCACACTCCACCCTCGATCTGAACGGGATTCGTGAAAGATCGAGCCACCCTAGAGGTTTGCCCTCAACAGACCAAGGACAAGTTCTTACCGGGATGGTAATCACGAGGATAATGGGATTTCTCGTGGATCGAGGTTTAAGACCTTGTTGGAATTTAAGAAGTGGATAAAGGACTTCTCGGTTAATCATCGTCGTCCTTACACGGTGGTGCACTCGGACATGAAGAAGCTTTACACGGTTAAATGCGAGGAGGATGGATGTCCTTGGATTGTGCGTGCAAGACGATTCAAGGGAGGTCCTGATTGACACATATCTAGTTGTGTATCAAGTCACATGTGCCAAGGCCTAATGGTGGATGGTAAGGATGTGAAGCACAAGCACTAACAACTCACCTCCGAGTTCCTTGCTTATAGGCTTTCCAATGACCTCAAGTCATTTCCAATAATGAGCATCAAGATGGTCTAGGAGCTTGTGAAAGCCCTCTTTCACTATGAGGTGAAGTATGGGAAGGCATGGAAGGCGAAGCAAGCTGCATTCAAGATGTTGTACGGTGATTGGGTGGAATCTTACAACCGAATCCCTAGGTTGTTGTTACCTATGGGAAATGCTAACCCGGGCATGGTTCATGTGATTGAACCTTATGGGAACAAGACAAAGATAATAAACGAAAGAATTGTTCGAGTATTTCGCCGTGTATTTTGGGGTTTCGAGCAATGTGTTTGGGATTTCAAACATTGTAGGCCTGTTATCTCCATTGATGGCACTTTCTTGATCGGACAATTCAAGGGCACTATCTTGATTGCAATAGTTAGCGATGCCAACAATTGGTTGGTTCCTCTTGCTTTTGCTTTGGTAGAGGCGGAAAACAATGATAATTGGGAGTGGTTCTTCCATATTTTGAGAACCAAGGTATTACCCGCTCTAAGGGAAATATGTGTCATCTCAGATCGTCATCAAGGAATTATCAATGTGGTGATGATTGACATTCCAGGACATGATCCATTGCACCAATGATGGTGCACGGGACATTTTGTTTAAAACTACTATAGGGCATGCAAGATCAAGGATTTGTCCGATGATCCACAAGATTGTTGTGTCTCTTTCACGGAGCGGTGTTTCTCAAACTGGTACAACAAATTGTTCTTTAACAAAGAACTCAATGCAGGGGCAAAGAGTTTCTCATTAGGAACATTGGAGATATCGGAAAGTGGGCATGAGCTTTTAATGATGGTGGCCGTAGGTACGATCAAATGACAAGCAACATGGCAGAATGCTTCAACAAGTTGCTCAAAGGTGTTCGTGCATTGCCCGTCACGGCAATAGTCCAGTATACATTTGACAAGTTGAATGAGTATTTTCTAAAATACTCAGCTGAAACAGATAGGTAGATTGTGGGAGACTACAAGAACAAGCATAAATACAAGTACCCACCTAAGGTTGACGATTGGATGCAATTTCAGTCAAGGAAAGCAGATTCCCAAGTTGTCATAGAATTTGATAATGACGAGCTAATTTACCAAGTTACAGAGCCAGGAGGAACCACAGTTAATGGTGTACAACATGGAGGCCAAGTGTTCAAGGTCTCGCTCAAGACTTGTGAGTGCACATGTGGTAGGCCATCGTTGCTTCATCTAGCTTGCTCACACTTGCTAACGACAACTCGAAGGTGACATTTGGATTGGAATCATCCGCTCACGGTGAGAGAGTCTGAATTCCCTATTGAGACTACTAAGAAGACATGGTCTCCTAGATTTCACCCATACCTTGACCAATCACAGTGGCCGAAGTACCATGAAATTCAAGTTTGGCCCGATCCAGAATGGAAGGTCATTACACGCGGAAGACGCAAGACAAAGCGTTTTAGGAGCGACATGGATGGATGAGGTCATGGTGGTGCTCGAGAAAAGGGCAACGACCAATTCCAAGAGCCTCGTGAGAGAGCACACTATGGAACATGCAATGATGAAGGGCATAATGCAAGGAAGTGTTCACAAAAGAAGAGAGCAAAAGGAAATGAAGCAAGCACAAGCCAACCGAGCCAACAAGTCCCTAGCCAACTAACTGGTAGCCAACAAGGCCCAATACAAGGTAGAACTAGCCAACAAGTCCAAAGCCAACCGAGTGGTACCCAACAAGCTCCTAGGCAACAAACTCCTAGCCAACAAGCTCCTAGGCAACAAAGAGGTCGACAACTTGGGCTTAGAAGAGGGCGTGGTGGTTTTAGTCTGACTAGTATGCTTGGATACTTGGCAGGACCAATTCCGTATGTTTCTCCATTATATGCTCTATTAGCGTTATTACTATTGCTTGCTTGTTATTACTATTTCTTACTTGTTATTACTAACTTTTTTATTGCAAATTTTCTTGTAGGTATGGATATGCAAGCCAACAAGGGGAAAGGGGTGCGGGGAGAGGATAATGATGGTAAGACGTGTGGAGTGTGGGAGGAGGCCGTGAGGAGGGTGAAGCAACCGAACGTGAGAGGAAGGAGAAAGAGGCGAAGAGGGAGGACAACTTGTGCATGAAGCTTGAGTGGGCCCATATGCAATGGAGTCAGAGGAATAAGCTTAAAGAGTCGAAAGAGGAACGTCTAAGGATATTCAAGGAAAAATGAGGAAGAACCTTGAATTTTCTAGGATAAGGCAAGAGAGGGGAAATAAGCTTCATTTTGAGAGGTTGGAAAATGAGGCTCGTCTCATAAGGGAAGAGAGAGCACAAGAAGAAGACAAGAAGAGGAACTTGGAGAGTAGAGTGTTTTTCGACTCGGTGGTTCAATTGGCCCATGACCTAAGGGAAAAGAAGGAAGCAAAAGAAAAAGAGAGGAAGATGAAGGCAAAGGGGAAATGACCTTGCTCGACACAATAGAGCAAAGTCTAACATGCTTGTGAACTATGGCTTGGACTCCAGTATGTGGAATTTATTTTGAACCTTGTTGTCTTGTGGTTTTTTATGTATGACTTCGATTATGTTGTCGAATTCAGTACACCGTATGTGTTGTTAAAACTAGTACTTCTCTAATTTCTGAATATGTCTGAAAATGTTTGCATATGCATGTGTATAGTTTTGCTAAACATGTCTGAAAATCCCTCAGAACATGTCTGAATATGCATGTGTAGTGCCTCCCTCTAAGGCACTACACCTTGACTTGGTGAAAATTGTTGCTGGCTCTCGCGATTTGCTCTCTGTCTATTCAGGCGCAATATCACATATTGATGCATATCGCCTAGGAGATAGGCGCTACGCATGCATAGTGCCTAGCAGATAGGCGCTACACATGCATTTTCGGTAACATCCCAACATTAGAGCTTAGAAATAAGATGAGATAAGGTGTGTGCATTGCATTCATGCATAGAAAATCCAGGGAATTTTCGTGCAAAACTAAAGAAGCCAGTGAGAGATCGGGATCTCTCTTGTTCTGATGGAAACATATGGGCAAGTGCGATAGACTTCGACATGACCTCTATTGTATCTTTGTGTTTGAGGGGAATCATTTCATATTTGAAAATACAAATGATTAAATTGAATTCAAAAAAAATTTGAATTAGATTATAAATAAAGAAATGAGTTATTGAATTCATTAATGTTATATAAATATTACAATGAATAAATAAAATTAATAATATATAAGACTTAATAATGGAAAGGGATAATCTTTATTATTACATATATACATACAATATTATTGTTATTTTACAATAAAAGAATGAAAGTAAATTATAGTAAACAAATAAATAGAAAAAGTAATTACATAAAAGAAATAACTAAAAGAATTCTTTATTACAAAACAATATATATATCACAATGTCTTTTACAAATAAATAAGTAAATTACAAAAGAATAAAGGAAAACCTAAAACTAAATTCATCTTCACTTTTGCCATCTTCTAAATCTTTTCTTTCTATTTCTGGTCTTATACCTGTAAACAAATAGAAGGAAAAAAGAAAAATATAAGATGTGAAGAGGTTAGTTCTGACTGCTCTCAGAATGACAGTGTAATGCACTGTTTGTCTCATCATGGAGCTGAAAATTGAAGGGGCAAGTTTCACCAATGTGTAAATCTGTTCTTATCATCAAAAATGGCTTCAGGCTTAGCATCATAAGCCAGGGGCAAGTTTCACCAAAGCCAAATAAAAAGGTAAAACATCAGAGAATAACAAGTTTCTACTTGATCTCATCCACATCACCAAAGTTTCATTCATGGAAACTTGAACCCAGAGGACCAAGCCAAGATAATACCAGTTCAGCCCAAGCTCATCCATAGGCACAAGTTCCAAGAATTGGAACTTGCACCATGTGGAGCCCAGGTACAAGTAGCGCACACACCACATGCAAAAGGATGTGTTGTTAACCCAGCAACAACCCAACAAGCTCATAAAAGGAAGCATAGTTGTAGCAGCTTCAGCTAGCTATTCCATTTCCACCACACTTAGCCAAGAACCAACCTATACACCACCATCTTATCAGTTGAACACATAAACCAGAAGTATCAAACCTTTCTATTTCCATGCTAAGAGCACACACTATTCTTAGATCCATCCACCATATCATCTACTCTGGTTGCTTAGTTAAGCCATCCAAGAGCAGATTAGATAAGGCCAAGCCAGCACCAAGGGGAGTAGAATAAGAAGCTTCAAGAAAAGAAGGCAGGCCACAAATGTATCAGGAGCTAGTAGGAGGAGCATAAGAGGGAATCTGGAATTTAAAAGGAGGAGCCTTCTTGGTCTAGAAGGGCCAATTGATCAAGCATAATCTCAGGTACAGCAACATCAATCTTCCACACTAGGTTACTATTCATTACCAAACCAGCTAGTAGTAATGGGGGCATAGGGATAAACTTGCTATATGTAAAAGTGTGATATCACACTTATGTCAGGATAGAATCACAATATCAGGTTTCCATAATACCTAGAGCTCTATTTCTTCACAAGCAAAAGCACCGAACATACCAACTCATGCTAAGCAAATATTTACCCTATGCACACTCAGGAGAGGCACCACAGGTGTAAACTCAGTATAGCAGGAGCACATGGGTACAAATGCAAATAAAGCTAAGCAACCCTCAGATCTTAAGATCTCAAACAAGACCAGTAAATAAACCAGGTCTAGAAGGCAGGCAATAAGTGAATGGATCCTCCACAACTTTAGTTTGAGAGGAGATTACTCTCAGTCTTGCAGGGGTTGCTTTGCAAGATCATCACAGAATATTACAGCTATTAAAACTTAATAACTGTTCCTAACCAAACATAAGACCTCAGCCTTAGCATCACTGGAAGTCACATATGGGCTTATTATTTTAGCCAATCAAGTATTCAAAGCCAACAGTGTGTTGTTCTCCACTGTGCACACTCTGCAAGGAGGCACCACAGTGAAGAACACAACCTTAGTAGCTTTTAATTACATGAGCAACAGAATAAGTAATTAACATAGTTTTCATTAACCATCTGCTAGCAAGCAGAGAGTGAGTCTATATCATTTCCCTAATAGAGAATTAGGAATCATAATTGATCAGACTAATCTTATCAAGATTAAGAGAAATTAGTCTAGCTGTAGCACTGAATTAGAGATTTAGTAAGCTAAGCTATGGGGTACTGTCAAGTACACACAAGCCATAAGTTATTGGCCAAGATTTTGGCAAACCCAAAAATAGCTCAGCCATTATCCTTTCTGCAAGTGGATAACCACTTAAAATCATTTTCCTAGTTAAACAACTAGGAATCATATTATTCTAGTAATTAAGTGGCCAATACATATTGTACATCATCATTGGCGTTTAAATACGACATACATTTGAGTTAGAATATCACACCTTCATCATATAAGTTCAGTACAAGGGCCATGGATGATTCAATCCTCAAAGTTGAGACATAAAACTTAGTCAGGTATCGCCAATAGCATAACACAATTACTACCACTAGAATCAGGTAGTCGAAACACAATTATGGATTAGAGCCATCAGCACAAAGGATGGTCTCAAAAGGGATCAAAGCTCACCGAGGGTGCCGAGCACCTGGAGTGGAGGCACGACAAGGTCACGGTGGTCGTTGCTGATGCCGAGGTTGCGCAGTTATACCAGCGCCATCCCGTCGACATCGAAGTTGAGGCAGCAACGTGCACCACCACACCATCATCTCCACTACAGGAGGGCTGTAACACCCTCGAATCGGCCCTATGCAAGTTTCAGCGCTTTCCGCCAAACCCGCATAGAAACGATTCAAGGACGCCCACCAGGCACTTTCGTGCGGGTGGAAAACGAAGTAATACCATTACACATTAGTCCACGATGGAACCCACAGAACATATATATATATATACAACAACGACTCCATGAGTCAAGAATACAGATATACTATACAAAGATCCAAATCACCTTGAAAACGATAGAGCGTCCGACTACGGACAAGATGCAAATGGGGCTAAGAGCCCTGAAGAATAACCAATGGCGTCCATAACCCTGCCCAGGCCAAGCCGGAAGGGTAACCCTGCTAACGACGTCGATCTCAAACCTACTAAAACAAAAGGGGTGCTGACAAAGGGCAAAGGAAAAAGAGGAGCGTCAGTACTGAGGCCAGTACACGGCGAGGCTAGAATTCGGCGGCTCTCGCCTACATAGGTATGGTGGACTGAAGCGGCAGCGCAGCATGCACTAAACAACCTATAGGGACTCAATAAACTGTCGGCTATTAGAGAGAGATAAGACAGACCTATTCGGATCCAACCTGATACTAAAACCAATCATACCCCTCCTGGTATTTCCCCCTCGAGACCAAACGAGGAAGTCAAACCAAGGAACTCACACAGTTGGCCGTTTTATTCATTCCATTATAGTTGAAGCACTTACTAGTCAGATATAGATAGTATGAGTCATCCTGATAGCATAAGTAGTGGGCAGTTTTAGTTAACCATTCAGTTGTAGTTGCAGTACTTACTAGTCAGATACAATTAGCATGTGACATCCCAAACCCAGCAGTTGTTGGCACTTTTATCTCATTCCATTTGAGTTGCGATACTTACTAGGCAGGTATAATACGACACGATACACCCCAATTCCACCAGTTGTTGGCACTTTTATTATCCATTTCATTGTAGTGAAGCTAATTACTAGTCACATATTAAGTCAAATTTATAGCACTACTTTAGTTATGCTTGTCTATGATCGAGATATTGTGCTCCAAGTCGTCCATAACCGCGGACACGGCTTTCAGAAAGATTTACCCTGCAGGGGTGCACAAATAGCAACACGCACACGATCAACCTCGGAAAAACCAACTCAAAACCCAACGAGGCTTTCACGACAAAGCAATCACAGGATTCATAAATTATTTCAGGGGGCCACCCCACTAAGCTACCCGCGACGAAGTTGGCCGGCTCTGAGACGGACCCAGGGTTTGTGTGGACGGCGATAAACGACTGGGAACCCGAAAGTGTGTCTGGGCTTGTCGATTTAGCGAAAACGTATCACGATCCAAAACAGTACAGGTGCTCCACGCACAATCATAAATAAAGCGGTAAAGTATGGCATAAGTACAGGATAGTAATAAAACCCCAAACTAGTTTGTGGCCCCAAGAAATAAGAAATGAATCAAGCTCTGGCTAAGGGGGATTCATAGACTCTCCCGGATGTGGATAGTGCCACTTTCATTAGTTATCACAGCAATTTAATAGTTGTAATTAAAGACATGATCATCTCCACCATTAAGCATCTCCACCATTAATCATGTGTCAACTTGCCGTCAACGGTGAAACGACAACGACGCGAAGCAACACATAAGCAAGCAACTACGACTCGCAAGGCTGGCTATCTATCAAACAACAGGCAATAGGATGTGTCCATGGCAATATAGAGGCTGCAAGGAGTATAAATGGTGCACGGAAACTAAAACATCGCAACACGGATAGCAATAGATCAATAGGAGGAAATAAAGACTATAAAAGCGAAATAGGTAGAAAGGGGGAGATGCTCGCCTGGGAAACACTGCCGGAGATTCATCCGGAGAACTTGTCGATACTCGCATCCACTCATCGGCCTAGTCCGCGAAGAAGCAAACACTAGAAGAAACACCGGATGCAATATTTAATGCTATGGCAGAAGAATCGGCATGTTCATGGTATGATGCATGGCATGGCAAAAGTGCGGTGCAATTAGGCAGTATTAAGCGGAACCGGGGTCCCGACATTTAATTAGACGGTTCAAGTTATTTAAAACCCCGCAATTTAAATGTTGTATTAACAAGACAAAACATGGCATCACTTCGCTAAACCAATTTAAATGGAGTCCGGAATAAGACAAAGATATCCCGCATATAGACTCCATATTTAATTATGAGGTGAATCGGCATAATGCCCCCAAACCACAGACAGGTATGCATGTATGAACATTTTATTATGCGACAATTTTATATATAGCATTTATAAAATAGGGGCTCGAGAAAAGGTTCACACATCTGGGTTCAGGAGATCTTGGGTTCCGGGGGGGGGGGGGGCTCGGGTCTGGGTCTCAGGGTTTTGACGGGAATGGCGAGGTTCGGATACAAGATGGAGAACTTGTCGTGTCGTGACAGAGAACTTGGGTTCCAAGCGGTCGACCTTGTCGTTGATGGCGAACTTGAATGGATCGGGTACCGGTGGTCTTCGGGTCCGTGTAGATGGTCATGGCGTCCGGGATGAAGAACTTGGCGTTCCGTGTCGGCGACCTTGGCGTCCGGTCCTCAGGCATCCGTGCGGGAAGAAGGTCTTGTCGTACCGGTGTCGACGCTTACGGGAAGGAGACTTGTCGTCCAGGGTCTCGGCGTCCTCGGATTCCGATTGGAGATCTTGGTGGTTCAAGGGTTCGGGATCGGTCTTCAGATCCAGGATCAGGTCTTCGGGGTTCGTCTTCGGATCATCGGAACCGTGGAGAGTACTTGTCACTCCAGTCCAGTGTCGACCTCCAGGTACCACTGGTTCTCGATGTGGTTCCTATGGTTTGTCCGAGTGGATGCCGATCTTGCTTGTCGAGGTAGTCGAAGACAAACGAAAATACACCATCGTCACGTCCACACACAAGTACTTCACTCCAAGAACACATCCCACTCTACTGTATGTATCACCAGGAGAAACTTCCACCAAACATCAAAAGAAGAGGTCGTCATCTGAAACTAGTGTTGCGACAACACGAGGTGGTAGCGGCCGGTGGCGGCCTCGCGCGGTACGGGGAGAGGCAGAGGAGCCTCATGGGCGGAGGAGCTCCACGGAGGGGTACTACGATCGGGCAGGTGGTGGTCGGCTTGATGCAGAGGCCGACGCGATGCAGCGGCTCGGTCGCGGAGACGGGCGGGTCGGCGGAGAGCACCGCTGCAGCAGTGGAGCGGGGAAGCAAGGAGGCGGCAAGGTCGGCGGCCTCGCTGGCGGCCGGAAGCGGAGGGAGCCGCTCGCTGCGATGGGGAGAAGGTGGCGGCGCTGGGGCTCGCCGGCGGTAGCATGGCACTACTGTAGGGACGAGGTAAGCTGGATCGAGGGCGGCACTCGGGGTGAGGGAGGCGTTGAGGGAGACTGACGGAGGTGCTGCGCTCGAAGGTGAACGGAGCGGAGGAGCATCGACGGCTTCAGGCGATGCAGAGAGGGCCACGGGGCAGAGGCCCGCGAGGAGAGGCGGCGGAGCTCGCAGGTGTGGTGACGGTCACGGTCATGGCCGAGCGGCACGCGAAGGGACGCATCGACGGCGTGGGGCCGAGGACAGATGAAGGGGCGGCCCTGCCAGAGGAGCGGCGACGACCGTGGCCTAGGAAGGCACCGAGGAAGCTCGTGAGCGACGGCGGCCCGAGAGGAGGGAGGCGCAGGCGAGGGGAGCTGAGGAAGAGCGAGACCGCGGGGTTCGCGGTAGGTGGGAAGGGATGAGGGAGAGGGGACACGTGGTGGGGCCGGGTCTGCATCGCAGTGGGTGGAAAAAGCGAGGGGGGGCGGGTCGCGTGTGCTCGCGTCGTACGCGGAAGAAGGTGGGGCCGGGCCGTTGGGTGGTTGTCGGTTAGGGAGGGGTGGGTTCCTGTGTGAGGCGTGCAACGTGACAGGGGCGGTGCATTGCGGCGTGTAGCGCGGTAGTGTGTGCGCGCTGCGCGCTGGGGTGTGGTGGCGGCGGCTGGGTGGTTTGGGTGGGGATTAGTCTAGGGTTTGGTTGTTGGGTTGTAGGTGGACTCCGGTTGGGCCAACGGGCCTGGCCGGAGGTCTGCCTCCCCAGTTTTTATAAAAATATGTTTTATTAATTAAGTTATTTTAAAAAGACTTCTGTAAATAATTTTTAGACAAATAAAAGATTCGAGAGAGATCGGGATTTATATTTTGAAACAAAAGAAGGGGTGTTTTAGAAACCAAAAGTGGGCTTTTAGAAAATAGTTTTAGGCGAACAAATGCATGCAGACATGATGATGCTCAAATGCAATGTGGCATGATGACATGAGCATGTGATCATGATGATGCACAAAATAAAAACAACACGCGATTTTCTAGTAGTGGTTTTTAGCGGGATGCCACAATCCGACACCACTAACAATGGATCTCGCCCTCGAGATCCGCCTCATGGTACGGGGAAGAAGGCTGATGATCGGATTCTTCTTGATTCGTGTAGATGCTCGTGACACCACTAACAAGAGGTCGTTGTCCGTGATCATCGAGAGAACACTCCGGGAAACAAAGAACGAAGGTAAAGGTATCCACAAATAAAGCCACCTCTAACTTTGATAGAAAGAGAGAACCGATGCATTCTCATCCACTTCAATGTACACGAGCAAATAGAGTGAGTAGTCGGCATGGGGGCCAATCCATCACGCACCCAAACTATTCCTCCGCACAATCAGTAGAAAAACATGCAACCATTCTCAGAATCAGACTGAAGATCTCGACAAGCGAGGTTTAGAAACCAAGGAGTGATGCAGACTCTGCACCAGATCTGGCATAGATGATGTCATCGCGTCGGAAAACACCGGAAGGCACAACAAGGAACAGAGAGAAGTCCAACAGATGAAGGATTCCTCAGATAGCACGAAGACCGGATGTAGAAGCACCGTTACCAAAGGAGGAAGCAAAACCCTGAAGGTACGACGGAAACCCAACCACGAGAATTCCTGGACTCTAAGAAAAGATAAGAGAGCAGATTCAAAACACGCAGAGGGAAGAGGAGAATAGTAGAGGGGTAAGGAGTAAAATCAGACCTAATCAGATCTATCCAACCGATTTTTGCAAAATTAGTTTTGACACTCTAGATCGTCCGTTGGCTAGGTTATCCTACAGGCTGGACCAGTGGGGTATCGCAACTGCTTAGCTCTGATACCACTCTGTAACACCCTCGAATCGGCCCTATGCAAGTTTCAGCGCTCTCGCCAAACCCGCATAGAAATGATTCAAGGACGCCCACCAGGCACTTTCATGCGGGTGGAAAACGAAGTAATACCATTACACATTAGTCCACGATGGAACCCACAGAACATATATATATATATATACAACAACGACTCCATGAGTCAAGAATACAGATATACTATACAAAGATCCAAATCACCTTGAAAACGATAGAGCGTCTGACTACGGACAAGATGCAAATGGGGCTAAGAGCCCTGAAGAATAACCAATTGTGTCCATACCCTGCCCAGGCCAAGCCGGAAGGGTAACCCTGCTAACGACGTCGATCTCAAACCTGCTAAAACAAAAGGGGTGCCGACAAAGGGCAAAGTAAAAAAGAGGAGCGTCAGTACTGAGGCCAGTACACGGCGAGGCTAGAATTTGGCGGCTCTCGCCTACATAGGTATGGTGGACTGAAGCGGCAGCGCAACATGCACTAAACAACCTATAGGGACTCGATAAACTGTCGGCTATTAGAGAGAGATAAGACAGACCTATTCGGATCCAACCTGATACTAACACCAATCATACCCCTCCTGGTATTTCCCCCTCGAGACCAAACGAGGAAGTCAAACCAAGGAACTCACACAGTTGGCAGTTTTATTCATTCCATTATAGTTAAAGCACTTACTAGTCAGATATAGATAGTATGAGTCATCCTGATAGCATAATTAGTGGGCAGTTTTAGTTAACCATTCAGTTGTAGTTGCAGTACTTACTAGTCAGATACAATTAGCATGTGACATCCCAAACCCAGCAGTTGTTGGCACTTTTATCTCATTCCATTGGAGTTGCGATACTTACTAGGCAGGTATAATACGACACGATACACCCCCATTCCACCAGTTGTTGGCACTTTATTATCCATTCCATTGTAGTGAAGCTAATTACTAGTCACATATTAAGTCAAATCTATAGCACTACTTTAGTTATGCTTGTCTCTGATCGAGATACTGTGCTACAAGTCGTCCATAACCGTGGACACGGCTTTCAGAAAGATTTACCCTGCAGGGGTGCACAAATAGCAACACACACACGATCAACCTCAGAAAAACCAACTCAAAACCCAACGAGGCTTTCATGACAAAGCAATCACAGGATTCATAAATTATTTTAGAGGGCCACCCCACTAAGCTACCCGCGACGAAGTTGGCCGGCTCCGAGACGGACCCAGGGTTTGTGTGGACGGCGGTAAACGACTGGGAACCCGAAAGTGGGCTTGTCGATACAGCGAAAACGTGTCACGATCCAAAACAGTACAGGTGCTCCACGCACAATCGTAAATAAAGCAGTAAAGCATGGCATAAGTACATGATAGTAATAAAACCCCAAACTAGTTTGTGGCCCCAAGAAATAAGAAATGAATCAAGCTCTGGCTAAGGGGGATTCATAGACTCTCCCGGATGTGGATAGTGCGAATAGTCAAGGAACAGGTATCAAGTACTCGGGGCCTACGGGACACAAGTGGGCATGAAAAACCAAATAACATATAATTGCCCACCGGTGCCACTTTCATTAGTTATCACAGCAATTTAATAGTTGTAATTAAAGACATGATCATCTCCACCATTAAGCATCTCCACCATTAATCATGTGTCAACTTGCCGTCAACGGTGAAACGACAACGACGCGAAGCAACACATAAGCAAGAAACTATGACTCGCAAGGCTGACTATCTATCAAACAGTAGGCAATAGGATGTGTCCATGGCAATATAGAGGCTGCAAGGAGTATAAATGGTGCACGGAAACTAAAGCATCGCAACACGGATAGCAATAGATCAACAGGAGGAAATAAAGACTATAAAAGCAAAATAGGTAGAAAGGGGGAGATGCTCGCCTAGGAAACACTGCCGGAGATTCATCCGGAGAACTTGTCAATACTCGCATCCACTCATCGGCCTAGTCCGCAAAGAAGCAAACACTAGAAGAAACACCGGATGCAATATTTAATGCTACGGCAGAAGATTCGGCATGTTCATGGTATGATGCATGGCATGGCAAAAGTGCGGTGCAATTAGGCAGTATTAAGCGGAACCGGGGTCCCGACATTTAATTAGACGGTTCAAGTTATTTAAAACCCCGCAATTTAAATGTTGTATTAACAAGACAAAACATGGCATCAGTGCGCTAAACCAATTTAAATGGAGTCCAGAATAAGACAAAGATATCCCGCATATAGACTCCATATTTAATTATGAGGTGAATCGGCATAATGCCCCCAAACCACAGACAAGTATGCATGTATGAACAATTTATTATGCGACAGTGTTATATATAGCATTTATAAAATTGGGGCTCAGGAAAAGGTTCACACATCTGGGTTCGGGAGATCTTGGGTTCCGGGGGGGGGGGGCTCGGGTCTGGGTCTCAGGGTTTTGACGGGAACGGCGAGGTTCAGATACAAGATGGAGAACTTGTCGTGTCGTGACGAAGAACTTGGATTCCAAGCGGTCGACCTTGTCATCAATGGCGAACTTGAATGGATCGGGCACCGGTGGTCTTTGGGTCCGTGTAGACGGTCATGGCATCCGGGATGAAGAACTTGGCATTCCGTGTCGGCGACCTTGGCGTCCGGGTCCTCGGCGTACTTGGCGTCCGGTCCTTGGGCATCGGTGCAGGAAGAAGGTCTTGTCGTACCGATGTCGACGCTTACAGGAAGGAGACTTGTCATCCAGGGTCTCGGCGTCCTCGGATTCCGATTGGAGATCTTGGTGGTTCCAGGGTTCGGGATCGGTCTTCAGATCCAGGATCGGGTCTTCGGGGTTCGTCTTTGGATCATCAGAACCATGGAGAGTACTTGTTGCTCCAGTCCAGTGTCGACCTCCAGGTACCGCTGGTTCTCGATGTGGTTCCTATGGTTTGTCTGAGTGGATGCCGGTCTTGCTTGCCGAGGTAGTCGAAGCCAAACGAAAATACACCATCGTCATGTCCACACACAAGTAATTCACTCCAAGAACACATACCACTCTACTGTATGTATCACCAGGAGAAACTTCCACCAAACATCAAAAGAAGAGGTCGTCATCTGCAACTAGTGTTGCGACAACACGAGGTGGTAGCGGCCGGCGGCGGCCTCACGCGGTACGGGGAGAGGCAGAGGAGCCTCATGGGCGGAGGAGCTCCATGGTGGGGTACTGCGAGCGGGCAGGTGGTGGCCGACTTGATGCAGAGGCCGACGCGATGCAGCGGCTCGGTCGCGGAGACGGGCGGGTGGCGGAGAGCACCGCTACAGCGGTGGATCGAGGAAGCAGGGAGGCGGCAAGGTCGGCGGCCGGAAGCGGAGGGAGCCGCTCGCTGCGATAGGGAGAAGGTGGCGGTGCCGGGATCGCTGGCGGCAGCGTGGCACTGCTGCAGGGACGGGGTAAGGTGGATCAAGGGCGGTGCTCGGGGTGAGGGAGACTGACGGAGGTGCTGCGCTCGAAGGTGAACGGCGCGAAGGAGCATCGACGGCTTCAGGCGATGCAGAGAGGGCCACGGGGCGGAGGCCTGCGGGGAGAGGCGGCGGAGATCGCAGGTGTGGTGACGCTCACAGTCGCGGCCGAGCAGCGCGCGAAGGGACACATCGACGGCGCGGGGCCGAGTGTTGGATAATTAGGCACAATTTCCGTGATTAATTCCAGAATATTAAACATGATAATACCAGATACTCGCACATGTAACTCGAACATACTAGATGTACTAAACAACAAGATGAACGGAAATAGGCAGCAGCTAAACATGTACTCGCAGAACATGATTAATAACCAGACAGCAGCACGTCGCACGTACCGTTCGATTGCAGTAATCGCAGCAGTAGCCTTGGGGAAGATTGGTCGAAGCAGACGGCGGCGAAGACGACGATAGGCAACACCGCCCGACTTGGATGGAAGACGAGCCGAGATGCAGAACTTGAGCAGTCGCACAGGGCGCTTCCCAAAAACCTTATTCTCCCTCTCCCGTACAGGATCGCAAAGGCGAGTGGTTCCGGAGACCTGCTCTCCTGTCCGCCGGTGCACTCCGGCAAGCGGGATGGAGTAGACTACGGTGGCGGCGCAAGCAGAGAGGTTGGAAAACCCTAGATTGGTTTTCGGTATGTACATGGTGGAAGCCGCACTAGAGTTTATATAGAGCGGCTCGAGAATCCCGCATAGGGCACGTCGTGGACCAAGCCCACGTTGCGCACGTTCGGGTCGGTTACAGATAGCCCACGATCCGGGAGCGACCCGAATAGGCTACCTGTTGACACGTCTGTCAAAACCGCACAAGTTTTCCCAAGCAGCAAAAATAAAGCTCGGCTCGCCGAGATTCCCGCAACCCAAGCGCGCGCACGCGCGTCGTGACGAGCGGGCGGGCGGGCGGGCGAGCGTCGTCGGAGGAGGAGCGCGCATGTAGTTCTCCTCTTCTCACTCACTTTACTAAGTGGTGAACCACTCCACCTTATAAGGTGGTGTAACTCTCCTCCAACTTTCCATGTGGGACTAAACTTTAGCTCCCACTCCACTCATATGTGAGCTGCCACCAAATTGGGCCAAATCACACATGGGCTTCCACACACACGGGCTTTGAGATTTAGGAAAAATCTGAAATCTATATGGGCTTATTTATTTAGCCCACTATTTCTAACAATCCCCCACCAGATCTCCAATGCCCATTTGAAGATTTGCCAATTCTCGCTACTTGTTTATATACCAGTGTTTCAACAGAGACTGTTAAGTTGAACTTCTGCCTAGAACCTTGAGCTACGTCTATCAGCAACTTGAACAATGGACGAACCTTGAATTGCAAGTTTGGTGCTTTTAGATTTCACACAAAGTCATAACTAGTACCTGGCTGCCAGTAGCCTACCCCGCAGGTGTAGCATATGCGTCATACTACTTGGTCTCTTCATGAGTTTACTAGAGATCACCCAAATCTCATAGATTGCGACGTTTAACAATCGGAACTCATATAGGTGTGTTCTTTCAAGAATGCTCTGTAGGACAGCATCTTTGCTAATCATAGCCAACAGAAACACATTAAGGCATGTTGCCAACCTGCCTTACAGCTTTGAGAGTTGTACATCTTCACATAGAGAGGGTTGTCTAATACTCTCCTCCGTCACACCACTAGCTTGTTTTTCCCAGGTCCTAATTCACGGGATCTCCGATCAAAAAGGTTGGGTTACCACTACTGTGTAACATCCATGGGTCTCAAACCCATCTCTCTCGATGCACTTTCTATCACGTTTCGTGATAGTCCCTTTGTAAAGGGATCTGCCAGGTTTTTGTTAGTTTGAATATACGTAACAGTAATTACTCCGGAGTTTCCCAATTTCCTGACAGACTTCAAACGTCTCTTGACGTGTCTTGATGACTTCGCGTTATCCTTAGAATTGTTCACTTTGACAATAACAGTTTGATTATCACAATTCAAGAGGATGGCCGGTATAGGTTTCTCAACCACCGGCAAGTCCATCAAGAGTTCACGCAGCCATTCTGACTCTACAGTGGCTGTGTCTAAAGCAGCAAGTTCTGCTTCCATAATCGACCTTGTCAATATGGTTTGTTTGCAAGATCTCCATGATACCGCGCCACCTCCAAAGGTAAATACATACCCGCTAGTGGCGTAGAGTTCATCTACATCCGAGATCCAGTTTGCATCACTATATCCTTCGAGCACCGTTGGATGCCCCAAATAGTGTATCCCATAACTCATTGTACCACATAGATAGCGCATGACCCTTTCAAGTGCACACCAATGTTCAGTACCCGGGTTAGACATGAACCTACTCAACTTGCTCACAGCAAAAGAGATGTCGGGTCTTGTCGCGCTAGCTAAGTACATGAGTGAGCCAACGATTTGAGAGTATCTCAATTGTTCTTTCGGCTCTTTCTTGTTTTTTCGTAATGTCACACTGGGATCATAAGGTGTTGGGGAAGACTTGCCATCAACAAAACCGAAACGGCTCAAGATCTTCTCAACATAGTGTGATTGCGTCAAAGTAATCCCACTCTCGTGCTTAATCAGCTTGATATTCAGAATAACATCAGCTTCTCCCAGATCTTTCATATCAAAGCTCTTTGACAGAAAGGACTTAACTTCATTTATCACATTCATGTTTGTACCAAAGATAAGGATATCCACGTACAAACATAATATAACACCTTCGCCCCCACCATGGCGATAGTAGACGCACTTGTCAGCCTCATTAAAGACAAAGCCAACAGAAGTTAATGTTCTGTCAAACTTCTCATGCCATTGCTTAGGTGCTTGCTTTAGGCCATATAAAGATTTTAACAACTTGCACACCTTTCTCTCTTCACCTTTTACCACAAACCCATCAGGTTGATCCATATAGATCTCCTCTTCCAACTCTCCATTGAGGAAAGCTGTCTTAACGTCCATTTGATGAATGATAAGACCATAAGAGGCAGCCAGGGATAGTAGTACTTGAATGGTGGTCAGTCTAGCAACAGGTGAATATGTGTCAAAGTAATCTTCACCTTCTCTCTGGGTGTAGCCTTTTGCTACAAGCCGAGCCTTGTACTTTTCAATAGTACCATCAGGCCTTAGCTTCTTCTTGAACACCCACTTGCAACCCACAGGCTTACATCCATGGGGTCGTTCTGATAGTTCCCAAGTTCCATTAGAAAGAATCGAGTCCATCTCATTATGAACAGCTTCTTTCCAATCATCTGCATCAGGAGATGCATATGCCTCTGCAATGGAAGTGGGAGTATCATCCACAAGGTACACAATGAAATCATCTCCAAAGGATTTTGCAACCCTTTGTCTCTTACTCCGTGTAGGAGATTCATTGTCATCCTTCTCTAGGACTTCTTCCTCACGTGGTTGCTCAAAATTCTCACTAGATGCACTAGTTTCAGGAAGTATTTCAGAAGAAATTCTAGCAGTGTTATGCATGTCTTTCATAGGAAACATATTCTCAAAGAATGTTGCATCACGAGATTCCATTATAGAATCAACATGCATATCAGGAACCTCAGATTTAACTACTAAAAATCTATAGCCTACACTCCGCGGAGCATATCCTAGAAAGATGCAATCCACTATCTTTGGTCCAAGTTTGCGTTTCTTAGGAATCGGTATGTTGACCTTAGCCAAACACCCCCAAGTGCGCAAGTAAGAAAGTGATGGTTTTCTCCCAGCCCACTCCTCATAAGGGGTTTTATCTTTATTCTTATTAGGAACTCTATTTAGGACATGACACACTGTCAACAAGGCCTCCCCCCACCATGCCTTAGATAAACCAGCGGTGGCTAACATGGAATTCACCAAGTCAGTCAGCGTGCGGTTTTTTCTCTCGGCAACCCCGTTTGATTGAGGCGGGTCGGGAGGCATCCTTTCATGAATAATGCCATGTTCCTCACAGAATTCATCAAAGATTTTGGGGAAATATTCACCACCACGATCCGACCTAAGACGTTTGATCTTTCTCTCTAGTTGATTTTCAACTTTGGCTTTATAAATTTTAAAGTAGTCTAAAGCTTCATCTTTTGTGCGCAACAAATAAACATAGCAGTATCTAGTCGCATCATCAATCAAAGTCATGAAATATCTCTTTTTACCTTTTGTCAACACACCATTCATCTCACAAAGATCAGAATGTATGAGCTCCAGAGGTGCCAAGTTTCTCTCCTCGGCTGCCTTGCGAGGCTTTCGAGGTTGCTTTGATTACACACAACTATGGCACTTGGAACCTTTGGCAATAGTGAAATTCGGAATTAAACTCATATTGGACAACTTGGACATCAAACCAAAATTAATGTGACATAAACGAGAATGCCAAACACTGGTATCGTCATTAACACTGCCACAAATATGGTTTACGGACTTATTACAAAAATCTGAAAGTGAAAAGCGGAACAACCCTCCGCACTCATATCCTTTACCAATAAATTGTCCATGTCTCGCCACAATGAATTTATTAGACTCAAAAACAACCTTAAACCCATCTCTGCATAGAAGGGAGCCGCTAACGAGATTCTTGTTCATGGAAGGGACATGCTGCACGTTCTTCAGCTGCACGATCTTTCCCGAAGTGAACTTCAGATCCACCGTGCCAACACCATGAACATAAGCATGTGACCCATTCCCCATTAGGACGGATGAATCCCGAGCGACCTGATAAGAAGTGAACATAGAGATGTCAGCACACACATGAATATTAGCACCTGTATCAATCCACCAACATGGTGATTGAAAAACTGAAAGAACAGTAAATAGATTACCATACCCATCAGCATTGCTAGCAGTCACGATGTTGACAGTCTTCCCCTTTTTCCCTTTACGATCTGCACGTTCTGGGCAGTCCTTGGAAAAGTGCCCGAGCTCTCCATAGGTAAAGCAACCTAGCTCGACCTTGTTTGGCTTCTTCTTCTTCTTGAAGGTTGTAGTCTTTTTAGGCTTGTTGAAGGAGGGCTTATAGTTCCCTTTGTTCTTGCCGAAGGTCCTCTTCTGCACCATGTTGGCGCTAGACTGACCCTCGCCTCCTTTCTCAGCAGTGTCCTTAGCCCGAGCCTTCTCCTCAACATCAAGAGACGCTATCAGGTTTTCAACTGATATCTCTTGTCTCTTATGCTTGAGAGTTGTGGCGAAATTCCTCCATGAAGAAGGCAACTTTGCAATGATGCACCCAGCCACAAACTTGTCAAGTAAGTTACACTTAAGGATTTCAAGCTCCTTGGCAAAGCACTGTATCTCATGAGCTTGTTCGACTACAGAACGATTGTGAACCATCCTGTAATCATGAAAGTTCTCCATGATGTACAGTTCACTGCCAGCATCTGTTACACCGAACTTAGCGTTCAGTGCCTCCTAGAGCTCTTTGCCATCTTTGAAGTGCATGTACACATCAAATAGCTTGTTGTCAAGAACACTCAGAACGCATCCCACAAAGGCAAGATTGGTTTCCTTGAACTTGTTCTGATCTTGTTCAGATATAGTTCCTTTAGGTAAACCATCACTAGCCTCGAATACTTTCAGATTTTGCAGCCACATAGTGGTCTTATACTGCCACCTCTTAAAGTGAACACCGGTAAACTTTTCTGGCTTCATCGCATCGGCCAAGTGTCCCATGTTTATCTCGGGAAATTGCCTATAATAAGGTTTTTGGATTGTTGGATAATTAGGCACAATTTCCGTGATTAATTCCAGAATATTAAACATGATAATGCTAGCTACTCGCACATGTAACTCGAACATACTAGATGTACTAAACAACAAGATGAACGGAAACAGGCAGCAGCTAAACATGTACTCGCAGAACATGATTAATAAGCAGACAGCAGCACGTCGCACGTATCGTTCGATTGCAGTAATCGCAGAAGTAGCCTTGGGGAAGATTGGTCGAAGTAGACGGCGGCGAAGACGACGATAGGCAACACCGCCCGACTTGGATGGAAGACGAGCCGTGATGCAGAACTTGAGCAGTCACGCAGGGTGCTTCCCAAAAACCTTATTCGCCCTCTCTCGTACAGGATCGCAAAGGCGAGTGGTTCCGGAGACCTGCTCTCCCGTCCGCCGGTGCACGCCGGCAAGCGGGATGGAGTAGACTACGGTGGCAGCGCAAGCAGAGAGGTTGGCAAACCCTAGATTGTTTTTCGGTATGTACATGGTGGAAGCCGCACTGGAGTTTATATAGAGCGGCTCGGGAATCCCGCATAGGGCACGTTGTGGAACAATCCCATGTTGCGCACGTTCGGGTCGGTTACAGATAGCCCATGATCCGGGAGCGACCCGAATAGGCTAACTGTTGACACGTCTGTCAAAACCGCACAAGTTTTCCCAAGCAGCAAAAATAAAGCTCGGCTCAGCGAGATTCCCGCAACCCGCAGCGCGCGCGCGTCGTGACGAGACGAGCGAGCGTGCGAGCGGCGGCGTCGTCGGAGGAGGAGCGCGCGTGTAGTTCTCCTCTTCTCACTCACTTTACTAAGTGGTGAACCACTCCACCTTATAAGATGGTGTAACTCTCCTCCAACTTTCCATGTGGGACTAAACTTTAGCTCCCACTCCACTCATATGTGAGCTGCCACCAAATTTGGCCAAATCACACATGGGCTTCCACACACATGGGCTTTGAGATTTAGGAAAAATCTGAAATCTATATGAGCTTATTTATTTAGCCCATTATTTCTAACACCAAAGGACAGACGAAGGGGCGACCCTGCCAGAGGAGTGGCAGCGACCGTCGCCTAGGAAGGCGCCGGGGAAGCTCGTGAGCGACGGCGGCCCGAGAGGAGGGAGGCGCAGGCGAGGGGAGCCGAGGAAGAGCGAGACCGCGGGGTTCGTGGTAGGTGGGAAGGGATGAGGGAGAGGGGACACGTGGTAGGGCCGGGTCTGCATCACGGTGGGTGGAAAAGCGGGGGAGGGGTCGCGTGTGCTCGCGTCGTACGCTGAAGAAGGTGGGGCTGGGCCGTTGGGTGGTTGTCGGTCAGGGAGGGGTGGGTTCCTGTGTGAGGCGTGCAACGTGACAGGGGCGGGGCGTTGCGGCGTGTAGCGTGGTAGTGTGTGCGCGCTGCACGCTGGGGTGTGGTGGCGGCGGCTGGGTGGTTTGGGTGGGGATCAGTCTAGGGTTTGGTTGCTGGGTTGTAGGTGGACTCCGGTTGGGCCAACGGGTCTGGCCGGAGGTCTGCCTCCCCAGTTTTTATAAAAATATGTTCTATTAGTTAAGTTATTTTAAAAAAGACTTTTGTAAATAATTTTTAGACAAATAAAAGATTCGAGAGACCGGGATTTATATTTTGAAATAAAGAAGGGGTGTTTTAGAAACCAAAAGTGGGCTTTTAGAAAATAGTTTTAGGCGAACAAATGCATGCAGACATGATGATGCTCAAATGCAATGTGGCATGATGACATGAGCATGCGATCATGATGATGCACAAAATAAAAACAACACGCGATTTTCTAGTAGTGGTTTTTAGCGGGATGCCACAAGGGCCGCGGGACAGTGGCGTAGGACGTCGGGGTTGCATTTACCTACTGCCATTCCGCCGGCGTCGGGGTTGAGGTCGCCGTGAGGGAGCAGCAGGAGGCGGGCCTCGACTTGGAGGCACGCGTCGGTGGCGGCAAGGACCAGGGGATGTCGGGTCACCCCGTCCTCAGCACCGACGACCCAAGCCATGGGGGCTAGGGTTTCGTGAGGCGCGGACGGGAAGCAGAGCGGCAGGGAGGCAACATGAATTGATGGAGGAAATCGAGTCGGGGCCTCGTCGGCAGGCGGCGGTGCTGGATTTGGCCGGCGACCAGCCGGAGTGGCGGCGGCGCATCGTGCGAGCAGAGAGGAGAACGAGAGGACCGAGTGTGTGCGTGCGTGTAAGTGAGAGGAGAGAGGAGATGGGTTGGGCTGGGGTGGGGTTTGACCCCAGGCCCAACTAGGTCGGGTCGGGCTTAACCAGCCCACGGGCCAGAAGTAATTTTATAGGAAAGAAAAAAATAAAAATTGCAATAGAAATAATAAACCAAATGTAAAATTCCAAAAATAACCCTAAGAGTATATCAACTTTAAAAAATGTACAAAAATCCTAAAAATACATATAATATATCAAAATATTCACAAAAATGAAATCCACCTAAGAAAAATACAACTTCAATTATTTAAGTTAGATGAAATACAAATAATTATTAACACTATAAAATTCTGAATGAAATTTCATAAAATAAGTAAAAGTCATAAAAAGCAATAAAATCATTTTTGTGTATTAAAATCAACCTACCATCTTATCAAAATGATAGCTTAAATTTTTACAAATAAAACTTGAAGCAAATATTTCAAGACATTTAATCCTTTGTGGAATTTTATAAAAATAAGAATAAGACTTAAAAATAAATAAAATCATCTTTAAGATCTTGAATAAATATAGTTTACTATAAAAAATACTAGATATATGGTTCCAAAGGTTTTTAAGTAATAAATCCTTATTTATTATATAAAATACCTATTTTATAATTTCTCTAGAAACATTTCTTAAATAAGGAATAATTATAATACGATATAAAACCTTAAAACCTTTATATTCAAATGCTAGTTCCAAAAACCATAACTTGGATTTATGGAAAACTTAAAGTATAAACTATTAACTTTATAAAACTCTTATAAAACCTTAAATCCAAGTAAACCAACAATTTTAACTAAGTTTTAAACATCAATCATTTATAATAAAAGTAAATGCTTTTACCTTTTGACTCCACCATGCTTAACATGATTGGTAAAACCCTAACACAATAATGTTATTAGCCAAATTTGCTTAATAAGTCAAATCAAATTCATAATAACCAAGCACATTTAAACTCATCATTCACTTAAATAGGAAGTGAATGATCTCAGAATCTCGAGCATAAGAAAGTAGATAAAACCAAGCATGGAACATCAAAAATTATGGATATGTTTGCAACGTATCAACATCCCCAAGCTTAACTCATGCTCGTCCTTGAGTAGGTAAGTGATAAAAAGAAAGAAATAATTTTTGAGGTAACATGCACCATCATAAACTTGATCAAAGTATTTGTAAAACATTTAAAGCTGGGATCATAGTACTTCAAACATAACATGAAAGACAAAGTTCTAGCAATAAGACAAAGAAACTATGTTGCAACATGAAAAGGCACAAACAAAAGATTAATGAATAACAATGCTTTGCAAGACGTTTGTTTGTTTCACATAAAGAAAACATAGCATAGTGGAATTCAGCTTGTCCCTCATAGAGTAGCAAACATAAATGCATAGGACACCTTCAAAGTTTATAAGAGTGACTGGATACAAATAGTTTAAAACAAGTAATATCAAGGTATGCATCAATCAACAAGTCTTGGGACAATGCACATAGAACTAAGAATGGCCACTATGCTCTCAAAGTAGGTGCATAAAGGTAGAAGGTGGAGACTCAACATAAAAGTAAAATAAAGGCCTTCATAGAAGGAAGTAGGGATTCAAGTCTCATAAAGGGCTTCCAAAAATTATGGTACTTATTAGCTTTCAGCTCTCATTGCCCCTATCATAAGCATCTTGAAGGTGATTACGGTTAAAGTGACACAACTAAGAGGATATGCTTGACAAGTTATAAACCGAAATCTCATGCCCCTTACTTATGAATACCGAACCTCATGCTACTCAACTTTAGTCACAAGTAAGCTCTTGTCATTGGAGTACATAAGTATCATAGAGAACCACCAACGGGGTACCCCTTGCACATGATACAGGAGTTATCCCATAATCAAAATGACAAGGCAAGCAGACAATGAGCATCTCAACGATCTTTTTATTTGCTATTTGCATAGGTTTTTATTGAGGATGCTTCATAGAGTGCTCATTATGGTTATTCTGCAAGTTTCCACCATGATTAGGCATGGCTTAGGCTAGCGGCCCAGACGTTTCTCTAACACAAATACAAACTCCATGATCTTACAAGTTCCCCTTTTATTTCACATCGCCGGGATCCATAAGCAAAAGAACATGATATCAACGGGGTACAAAGTACAGGTGCAATGTTGAAAGCGTTCCCCATGATACATGGTTCTGCTAATTTCAACTTATAAAGCGCAAGCATATACGCAAAAAAGATGGACGCAATGGTTCAAGTTTATTAAATGCAAGAAAGTAAAGTGTGCCATCAAGTTCGTGAGAGCTTTAATCACTAGTTTCCTCATAACAAGTTTAATTTGGAAGGTAGACAAAAACATGAATGTACCTGGAATAGCATAAGCTACTAGGTAGGTATGGTGGACTCTTTGGAATAACTTGGTTTTAGGAGTTAGATGCATGAGTGGAACTCATACTTGGTTGTGGAGGCTAGCAAAAGACTGGGAGCGACAAACTAAGAGAGCACTAATGGCCATAATCATGCAGAGCGACAAAACATCATTGATCAAAGCATAAAGTGATACTACAAGTTGAAAACTAAAGGATCATAAAGGCTTATGGTGACTTGGAATAGTCATAACATGGTGTGAACATGTTCCAAGTCAACCCAAATAAAGCATCAAAGGAGAATACGACAATACTATGCTTTAATATGCTAAAACAACGCATGATTCTTCAAATGCACATTAAGCGATCTCAATTGTTTATAACAAGTCATGCTACAGCAAAGAATACTAAGCATAAAGCCAAAACAATATCAAGCATGGCATGGCAACGCATAGGCCACAGTAAAAAACAAGCTCTCTTTACCACTTAAGCATGAACTTTTCCTACTCTTTTCCAATACAAACCAAACTATTTGAAAACCAATGTATGAAAGAGGGGGTCCAACCAATTTATTCAGCAAACTAAGCAAACAAAGCAAATGAAAACCAAAACAAAAACGAAAAAGAAGACGCTCCAAGAACAACACAACTGTGCATGAAACAATAAAAATGAAGCGTTTGGAAGAAACCTAGGATTTTTATTGATGAAGAGGGGGATGTCTTGGGTATCCCCAAGCTTTGACGCTTGTACTTCTTGGATATTTCTTGGGGTGACATGCGTGGCATCCCCATGCTTGAGCTTTACTCCATCCTTCATCTCATTACTCATTCCTTCCATACACCTGAAATTTTTCCTTCATACAAAACTTCACACAATCTTTATTAGCAACATTAGTGCACTCAAGATAATAGGTCTTTAGGTTCAGTTCCGACACCAATAAAACTTCCATTATAACACTAGATACTGTAGCACTTCCCTCAAAAATCTCAATTCCCCAAAAGAACTCAAAGAGGAACCAACAAGAAGCAAATGCAGAAAATGGCAGAAATGTGTCAAAACAGACCAGCAGGTAAAGATGAATTTTTTCGAATACCTTCTGACATGGGTATACCCTACAGGTACTAGAGCTTGGTATATATGGCCTGAATACGTAGAGGCCCACGGTGTCGCCAAGGCCCAAATGAGGAACTCGAGTAACCTACGGACTCTCGATTGCTTGAAGAACAAGAAGAAGTTAAAGATAGAAAGTTCAAAGGGGAAAACCCTAACTTGTAACCGACTCGACCTGCTACCCGAGACCTAGCCTATCTATTTAAAGGCTAGGAGGGGGCGGCGAGGAGGACACATGCAACCCTAGTTTCCACAACCCTCGCCAGATTGCATCTACACACCATTGTAATCTTCGATTCCTTTGATAATTCCACGAGCAGACAAGTAGGAGTAGGGACCTCTACGAGGCCTGAACCTGGGTAAATCTTCGAGTCTCCTATGTGCTTGTTTGCTAGCCGATAGATGTCTCCAGCGCTCCCTCCTTCTCCAAAACCCAAGTCCATAACAATGGCCATTGATGAGTTAAACCCTCTTCAATTGGCGCCGTCTGTGGGAATTGGGAGTGCTGATGTTGCGGCTTCTTCGGCCCCATCAACCGCGGTCTACAATTCCGCAACAGCGGAGATTCGCCAGCTCTTTGGCGCGTTCGACTTCACCGTCCACACGCCAGCCACTCGCCCTGCCTTCGAATCCGTGGGCGACGGAATCAGCTTGGCGATCGGGAGCTTCCGCTTCCAAGTTGGTCAGATGGGCACGCTTTGCATGCCTGACCAGCTGGTGGTACCATCGATTGCTCCAGCATCATGGTTTCCTCCGCCGATCGGCACCCTCAGTGAGCCCCATACCTCGACAATAGTCGAGAATACGGTCATCGACAGCAGTCTCGAATCCGATCTAGGCGATCTGGCCACTAAAGACGTAGCCTACAGTTCCGGATCTGAAAGTTGTGGGAGCAGCAGCTTCCCCAACCACTTCATGTGCGCCGTCATCAACGCGGGCGACACCTCCACCAATCGCGACAACACGGGCAACGGTGGCCATGAAGCCGACCCGCCAAACGGAAGACCAACCAACGGCGGCATACCCAACGGCGGACCACCACCAAACGGCGGCCCCACCAATGGCGCCCCCGTCAACAATGGAGGAGCAGTCGAACCTCTAACCATGATAAACGAGCAAACCGGCGAACGCGTCATGATCAGGCTCAACGATCTCGAGTGGGCCCGTTGCCGCGAAGCCCTACGAGGCCATCCTCTACCTCTCGGTTCCCCATAAGAACTACTGATGGGCTACCACTGGCTCCTGAAGGAGGAATACAAGCGCCAGCTACAAACAATCGTGCAACTCGAGGCGCGAAAAAGGGCGGTTGATGAGTCAAGCCTCCGACGAGCTGGGCTCTCCTCCCATGGAGGATCCTCCTCCAAATGCAACGAGTACATCGCCAACAAGAGACGATCTCGACTTGCCCACCTCACTGAACAAGAACGTGTAGAAGCCGCCAAAGTCCTCGACTTCGGCTCCATGACGGTGGATACGCGTGGCAATGTGCTCCCGAAAACGCTGCAAGCCGCGGTAACGGCGGCCACCATGTACCTCCTCAACAACCAGCCGCCAGCTGGAGACCCTCGAGCTGCCATGCACCGATCTACGATTGCAGGCTTGGGGTTAATCGAAGCTGCCTCAATAAAGAGCTGCCGTCAGAACCGAAGAAAGGCAAAGCGCTAGCAAAGAGCTACTCCTCGCCCTCATCCAGCTATGGTAGTCACGACCTGTCTCGACGTCGCCGCTCATGGCGACACGACCATGACTATGATGCATGTGACGACCTCACGCAGCGCAAGATCGACAAATCAAGGGCACGACGTGCTCGGTCGACTGACTTAGAAGACGAAGATGTGGAGCTCTGTGGCACCAGATGCTTCAGCAGAGCCATCAGGCAAAAGCGAATGCCCAATGGGTTTAAATTCCTGTCAGAGAACCCTAAGTTTGATGGCCTGCAGGACCCAAAGATCTGGCTGGAGGACCACATCTCCTCCGTCAGGCTCCATGGCGGAAGTCGAAGCATGGCCATGCAATACCTACAGCTATAGCTACAAGGCGCCGCTCGAGCATGGCTCAACAACCTCCCACGCGGATCCATTCGCAGTTGGGAAGAGCTGGTTTACAGCTTCGTGCGCAACTTCAAGGGCACATACAAATGGCCCGCATCAATCGAAGAGCTGAGATGCTGCCAGCAAAGATCGGGCGAATCGCTACGCTCCTACATCTAGAGGTGGTCTATCATCAAGAACTCCATAGAGAATATCTCGGAGGATCGCGCGATTGACGCATTCAACGGCGGCGTACACCGCATAGAGCTCAGGGAGGAGCTGGGCCGCTCGAAGCCCAAAACCATCGACCACCTGATGGAAATCGCGAATCGCTGGGCAGATGGAGAGGATTCAGTGAAAAATCACGTTCACTCCAACGACGAGGCAGAACTTGAGCGCAGACACGACCGCCGAAGCAAACACCGCATGCGCATTAACGATGACCGCGACGACGTCAACATGGTCGGAGCCGGCTACACCGACAGACACGACGACAACCGCAACAGCGGCTACCGCAGCGGCGGATACCGCGACTTCAGAAAGACCACGCAAGTGTGGCAGCGCCGCAATCGTGATGAGGCACCCGCAACATCCATTGAAGACAAGCTTTCCGGGCCATGCACTGTGCACTTCTACATCGACAAGCATGACGGAAAGAAGAAGTCCAGCCACCTCCTCAAGGACTGCCGCGAGTTCCTCAAACTACATGAGGGATTGGTTCGGATGAATCGCAACACAGTCGAAAGGGGCTACGGAGCTACGCCAGGCGCCGTGGCACATGGCGCTCTGCCACCACCACCTGGACTACCCTCAAATGCAATTGTGCCAGACCAGCACCAGGGGGGCGAACCATACCCACGGGCCATGGGTACCATGATGATCCAAAAGGGACGCCCCTCGAATAGGGTGCAGAAGGCCATCACTCGCCAAGTCAACTTGGCCACAAACTCGCCACCATATACCATTGAGTACCTCAGCGGAAGCGAGTCCTGCATCACCTTCGACAAGCTTGACCACCCGCGCCAAGTACCTCGTCCAGGCCATTGTCCCCTCGTCCTCGAGGCATAAATTGGAGGCTTCGACATGAGTCATGTATTTTTGGATGGCAGAAGCGGCATCAACCTTATGTTCGCGAGTACCTTGCGAGCAATGAGGATCCCTCTGACCTGCCTAGAGGCGTTAGACACAACATTCCACGGCATCGTCCCAGGAAAGGGTGTATATCCCCTTGGCAAAATTAACCTCGACGTCATCTTCGGCACACCAAAAAACATTCGACGCGAGCGCATCGATTTCAAGGTCGTCGACTGGCCCTCGCAGTACCACTGCATCCTTGGACGTGTCGCGTTTGCTAGGTTCATGGCAGTGCCACACTACGCCTATCTGCAGATGAAGATGCCAGGCCCTAATGGCGTCATCACAATCAACGGGAGCTTCGAGAGATCCGACAGTTGCGACAGGGAATTCAACAGAATCTCCCAGTCCTTTGGCATGCAGGAAGAACTGGCGAGACTAAAGGAGTCGACAGACAACAGTCTGCCTCCCCTAAGCCGACTAAGTTCGCCCGATCTATCTTTCGACTCATCGGTGCACACAAAGAAAGTTCAGGTCCACCCATCGGATCCCGCCAAGATGGCCCTCATCGCCAACAACTTGAGTCCCGCATAGGAACTCGCGCTCGTCGAATTCCTCCGTGAGCACTGGGAAATTTTCGCCTGGTGTCCAGCGGACATGCCAGGGGTTCCGAGGGAATTCGCCGAGCACGCACTCAACGTCAACCCAGACGCAAGGCCAGTCAAGCAAACAATCCGGCGATTATCTGAGCCAAGAGCAAAGGCAGTCGGAATGGAGATCAATAGACTCCTCGACGCCAAATTCATACGCGAGATCAAGGAAAGCACTTGGCTCGCCAACACGGTGCTAGTACCAAAAAAGGACACGGATATCCAAAGGACCACTTCCCGCTACCACGAATCGACCAGATCATCGACTCCACCGCGGGATGCGATTGGCTCTGCTTCCTCGACGCCTACTCAGGCTATAACCATATTCGAATGAAGGAGGAAGATTAAGAAAAAACAACGTTCACAATGCCTTTTGGTGTGTTCTGCTACAACACAATGCCCTTCGGGCTAAAAAACGCAGGAGCCACCTACCAGTGGTGCATGCAGGCTTGCCTCAAGAACCAACTCGGTCGCAACATTTAAGTCTATGTCAACAACATAGTAATCAAGACCAAGGAGGAAGCCTCACTAATCGAAGATTTGCGCGAAACCTTCGCAAACCTTGATCGCTACCGGATTAAGCTTAATCCGGACAAGTGCGCCTTCGGCGTACCATCTGGGCAATTACTCGGGTACCTGATCTCCACGAGGGGGATAAAAGCAAACCCGAAGAAAAAAAAGCCATACTGGCCATGGAGAAGCCGAAAAACATAAGGGGCGTCCAGCAGCTGGCTGGGCGAATCGTGGCTCTCAGTCGATTTATAAGTCAGATGGGTGAAAAGGCACTGCCCTTCTACCAACTCCTCCGCAAAGCTGACAAGTTCGAGTGGACCAATGAGGCGCAGGAATCATTTGAAGACCTCAAGCGCCTGCTATCCACCTCGCCAGTACTGGTGACCCCACGAGAAAGGGAACCGTTGTTGTTATACATCTCCGCCACCAACCAGGTGGTCAGCACAGTGCTCATAGTCGAATGAGCCGAGGAAAACAAGGTCCACAGAGGTACTTACGCCAACAAAACAGCGGTACCCACACTACCAGAAACTGGCGTACGACATCTTCATGATGGCCCGACGACTGCGCCACTACTTCCAAGAACACCCAATCATGGTAGTCAACGACGCCCCTCTTGGGCACATCCTCAACAATCCCGACACCACTGGACGAGTCGCACTTTGGGGAATCAAACTGTCTCCACGAGACATCACATATGAAAAACGCGACGCAATCAAGTCGCAAGTTCTCCCTGACTTCCTAGTGCACTGGATGGAGAACCAGCTCCCCGAAAAACCAGATATGTCCTACCTCTGGACAATGCACTTCGACGGATCCAAGCGGAAGGACAGAGCTGGCGCAGGTGTCATACTGACATCGCCCCAAGGGGACAAGCTGAAATATATCCTGCGAATGCAGTTCACCGCCTCCAACAACGAAGCTGAATACGAGGCCCTGCTACACGGGATGAGGATGGCAAAGGCCTGCGGCACCAAAAGGCTCATAATATACGGCGACTTCAAGCTGGTCGTCAACCAGACAATGCATGAGTGCGACACACTGAACGATAACATGGTCGCCTACCGCGACCTCTACGACACACCCTAAGGGGATTTCGACGGTTGCGAGCTGCGGCACATAGGTCACGAAAGCAATGAAGAGGCAGACGCACTCGCCAACATAGGCTCCACCTGTGCCCCCATACCACCTGGGGTATTTCTCGAGCGCATCTGCGAACGCTCCATCAAACCAAAGGCCGCAGAGAACAAAACAAGCGCATCAACAGACTCGGGGGCTCGCCAACCAATGAGCCAATGGCACTCGACGACTTGGAGCTGGACACAAGACTCGAAGGACCAATGAGCGTCATGCTGATCGAGCAGTCCTGGACTCAACCGTACATCACGTACGTTCTCAGCAAGAGGCTACCGGACGATCCGACTGATGCACGGCACATCACGCGGCGATCCAAGACATTCGCTGTTATCAACGTCGAACTATACAAGCGCAACATCACAGGAATACTCCAACGATGCGTCTCCACGGCTGATGGAAGAGCTATTCTCCTCAACATCCATGAGGGAACCTATGGATACCACGCCGGCAGTCGCGCCCTCGTTGCCAAAGCTCTACGAGCTGGATTCTACTGGCCTATGGCCATGCGCGACGCCAAGGACATCATCCAGAAATGCAACATGTGCCAGCGATTCGCGGACAAGCCGCAGGCACCGGGCGTAGAGCTCCGGCCAATTCCATTGGCCTGGCCCTTTGCGCAATGGGGACTCGACATGGTCGGCAAGCTCCCCAAGTCCTCACGAGGAGGCTACGTCTACCTCCTGGTCGCAGTCGAAAAATTCACCAAGTGGATAGAGGCCATGCTAGTGACCAATCAATCAGGGCACAGCGTAGTCAAGTTCTTCGAGTCCATCGTCTACCGCTTCGGAGTGCCGCACAGCATCATCACCGACAATGGGACGAACTTCACATCCAAAGAGTTCCAGGAATTCTGCGAGAATTTGGGAATCAACATCAGCTATGCCTCGGTAGCACATCCACGGACCAACGGTTAGGTCGAAAAAGCGAACGGTCTCGTCTGCGGTGGCATCAAGAAGCGACTCCTACATCCACTCGAAAAAGCCACGGGTTGCTAGCCAGACGAACTACAATCAGTACTCTAGAGCCTACGCACAACTCCAAACAGTGCTACAGGGTACACCCCGTTCTTCATGGTGCACGGGGCGGAAGCGGTGCTACCCGCCGAAGTACGATACAAAGCACCACGCGTGGTCGCTTACAGCGAGCAGGAGTCAACCCTGGCACTCGAAGACTCTGTCGACCTCCTGGACGAGGCAAGGGAAATCGCCGCGGAAAGATCAACGATCTACCAGCAGAACCTGCGTAACTACCACAGTAGGCGGCTACGCCCCAGATCCTTCGTCGAAGGCGACCTGATCCTGCGACTAAGGCAGCAAGGGAATCTCAAGCTCGAGTCCCCCTGGGAGGGACCATATGTGATTACAGAAGTAATCCCAGGTGGCGCCTATCGCCTTCAAGATTTAGAGACAGGAGTCGCTTACTCCAACCCCTGGAACATCGCGCAGCTGCGACGCTTCCACCCTTAGTCGCTTTTTACTTTTACATTGCAAATAAGGCTACTCAGTCAAGGCTACTTAGCCACACATTGTACTTCGTACTATCCCACGAATAAATAAAGCTAAGTGCCCCAAAAATCCTTGTTTTCCTTTATTTTTGGCAACTTATCCACTCGGGGGCTGCGCCACCCTATACACATCTGTTCTACGAACTACAACGCGATATCCTGAGTAGCTGGCACACCAATCAAAACCCTTGACAAATATCAACCTAGTTGCAACGCACCTGATAGGTTGATAAGGGACTGAGATAAATACATGGCCAGGCTAACGAAAAGGAGTCGCATAGTGCAACGCACTCACAAAACATACATGTTAACAAGCTCTTTTATACATCATGGACAATCAATTATACACAACATACATACAAACTTTACAACATTGGTACAATTATGTGCAGTATACAAACTAAACTACTGCAACAAGAGAATGCTGGTTTGCTCCTCGAAGAAGTCGACAATCTCCTCTGCTGGGCGATCCACCGCCTGATAGTGCGGCACCATATTCCAAGCAGAACCCGCTGGTGGCGCAGGTGGTCCAGCCGCAATTGCCGCAACGTCTACATCAGGCCTATGCAGTCGCACCAGCGATAGAGCGGCCTTGGCACCAGCCACCAACTGTTGTCTTACACACTCGCGTACCGCAGTCAAGTCTTGGAATTTGGAAAGGAGGGCCAGCAGGCTCGATGGAGCAACATCCAGCGGAAACATCGTCCGATAAATATTCTTCAAGCATGATTGCCACTTCCTCAGGAAGTGCAGCACTCGCGACGCACGATCCTGCAGGGTCGCTAGTGCGATTGCACGATCATGATCCACCCAGAAGTATCCACTCTCCTGAAGCTGCTCTTGGGTCAGGTCATTCATGCGAACGGCAATTCGATCCTTCTCATCCTGCGGATGGCGGGCGCTGATAACTATACAAAGCAAAAATGGAAGTATGAAGGCAGCAAACCACTGCGAGTGACTACAAGGAAAAGATAAGAGTAAGAAAGCTAACATTTAAATTGGTCGCCCAGCTGTGTCACCTCCCCCAACAGATATTGTTCTCGGGAAGTGGCCTTCTCTGCCTTCGATTTCCATACATCCGCATTACCGTGGAGTACGGGCAATTCACGCTCCAACTGCCCGCGATCATGGAGTCGCGAGAGCACAGACAGCCCACCCTTGAGCGCGGCGGTGTCAAAGTGTCATCAAGGGGTGACGAATCCTGAGGTTCCCTCAACGGTTCACCTGATGTGCCCTATCACAAGTCAAGCAAGAAGCAATAAGAAGACTAAAGCGATGCACAGACAAAAGATTCGAGTGCATTTCAAATTAGCAAAAGTATCAGTAGACACACTCGCCAAAAAGGCATGTTTTTTGACAGAAGACATAAGCTATCTAACTATTACAAGACTACTGAGGAGCAACTGGTTTCTTCGACTTGGACTTTGGCTTCGGGGGCCTCATCGAGTCCGTGGCGGTATCAGATGCCACTGACTTTCTGCCGGCCCCTGACGCCGCAGCCTTCGCCGCCTTCTTGGCTCGCTGCAGCTCCTCAGAGTACTTTGCCACTGTGTTGATCAGTTGTGGCCCATACTTGCCACAAGCAGTCGCGAAAGGGGCAAAGACTACCTGCTGGCCATCCGCGCTAACGGGCATCACCCTTGAGACTGTTGCATGATCAACTTAGAATCCGTGGGCTTGCACCATCGCGAGTGACATTGACGCACCAGCCGCACGGAGCGAGTTCTTGAAGCCCGCAGGAACGCCTCTGGTAAGAGATTCCACCAGCTCATCCAGATTTTCGATCAATTCAGCCTTGGGTGTCATCTCCTCCCGAAGACGGCTGAGCGTGCCTTTAGCCTTAGCGAGCGTACTCTGCATGGCAGCACTGCGGTCTTCGACTGCCGAGACAGCACCCGCCAATGCGTCATCACGGCGGAGCGCCTGTGCATCAAAGCTCAGATCACTGGCATCTACACAAGAACCAAGCATTGTCACAATGTCAGCAAATCGAAAAAGAGGCAGTTGGTAAAAAAAGGATCAGCAAATACCTGAGAGAGCCTTGGCAATCAAAAAAGTTGTTCTTCGAACAACTTCTCCCTAGCTGCGATGGAGGCACGCAGACCCTCTTCACGCTTTTGCGCCTCGTCACGCACCGCGATTGCCTCATAGCGACTCTTCACAGCCGCGGTGAGCGTCTTTTCCATGGTGGCAGCGTCGCGAAGAAGGGCATTATGTTCAACTGCAAAACAAAACAAAAGGGATAGACTATCAGTCGACTATATAACAACGATGCAGAAGAAGAAGAAGTAAAGGGCACTTACTTTCCACCACGCGATAACGCGTATCTAGCATTGCATGCTGGCGACCCATCGCAAGCACCTGCTTCGCCAGGTGAGCGGCTTCCTTCACAAGGAGCTATCGCAAAAGGAAAACAACAAAGGATCAGCAGATGCCATAGATAAAATCGACTGCAACATCAGAAGAAGAGATACTACACTTACATGATCCTCGAGTGACTCCGAAGTCAATTGGTGTCTAGTCATCCGGGCAACCATCCGATGCTCCCCATCGAGTGGAGAGCTTGATGAATTATGCCCGGAGTGGGCCGCCAATGGAGGGGAAAGAGCACGCTCAACCTCTTTCTTGGCTCTGGAGGTCGCGACTGCAGATTCTTTCAAAAATTGGATGTCGCCAAAAGATGACGACGCCTGCTGACTGCAAGACCAAACCAACATCAAGAAAAGGCAACTCCCAAGAAGAACCAAAAAGGAAGACTCGAAAACTTACCAATCAAACTTATCAAAGTCGAAGGTTTGATCCCCCGACTCTAACGATGATTCCTTCGGCAGCCGCATCTTCTTGCGAGAGGATGGCGCCATGGCACTCACAGGAACGGCAGGGATCGGCGACTCTGCACCAACACCTGCACCTTCCAGAGTCGAAGGGGACGACGCATCCGAATCCTCGATGTGCGAACGCTTGCGAGTATCCGGACTACCCGACTCGGGGGCTTCTTCCTCCACATCAGATAGGACGGTCGACTCTAACTCGTCCTCTTCCAAGGCTTCACGAGGAATAACCCCCTCAGGAAGTGGGGGCATACAGGGTGACACTGCCCAATCCTGCATACAGAAAACAAATTTAACACAAAGTCAAGAAACGGCAAAGAAGCAATCGACAAACAAAGCTACTACGTAGCACAACCGTACCTCAGGAGGAGGATTAGAAGCATCGAATGGAGGAACGACTGGTTCACTGGGGAGCACATCCTTGATGGTGTACTTGGTGACCAGTCGAACCCTTTTATATACCTCACTCGTAGACATGCCATCGGCAGACACGCGAGTGACATCGTCCGTGCCAGCCCACTAGAACATGGGGTGGACTCTGGCCTGCAGGGGCTGGACGTGATGGCGTAGCCACGTGCGAATGAGGGCATAGCCTCCCTTCTCTTTGCCCATGCGACCCTCGAGGTCGCAGACGCGCTCGTACAGCACATCTGTCTCCGCGGACTCGCTGGGCATAACCACATTCTTCCAGAAGTGCCTCCTCTTGCATGGCGTCGCGGGGTCGAAGGGCGCGAGTCCGTAGTGGTCTCCGTCGGCCTTCTGGTCGCGGACGTAGAACCACTTGACCCTCCACCCTTGGACGGACATCATCGGCTTGATGTCGAAGTACGTGGCGGATGGATTGACGTGGATACCGCAGCCGCCTATATTGTAGACTACGAAACCAGACGCCGATTGGCGCTTCAACTTGAAAAGGCGCTTGAAGAGGCTGAAGTGCGGCTCGATTCCGAGCCAACACTCGCAGAGAGTAATGTAGCAAGCTACATGGAGGATGGAATTGGGGGACAGCTGATGGAGCTGGAGCCCGTAAAAACAGAGAAGGCCCCTAAAGAAAGGATGCAGGGGCAACGAGAGGCCGCGGATGATGAATGCTAGGAACATCACCCGAAAACCGACAGGAGGAGAGGGGATTACCTCGCCGCCGGGGACGCGTGCGTCAGCGACTGCGGACGACAAAACTCTGTCTTGGCGAAGAAGACGAAGCTCTGAGGACTTGATCACAGATGGACGCCATGCGCCATTCGTGACGCGAGTGCCCGTGCCTTTCTTATTTCCGACGGCGGCGGTGCTAGTGCCCGCAGCGGCGGAGCCGCCCTTCTTCTTCATCGCAGCAGCAGCAGTAGCGGAATCGGCCGCAACACCTCCCTTTTTCTTCCCCATTCCGTGGCGGTGATGTGACCGGAGGAAGTAGCTGGGAAATACGTGGAGCTGGTCCAACACCGCGAAGGAAAGGAGCGCAAAGAAGCAGAGGAGCAGCAGCAATGGCGATGAAGGCAAAGGCAGAAAAGCAGTAGATGTGAAATTTACCGTCGCCGCATCGCTACTTAACCACCTAGAAGATGCAATCCAACGGCTCAGAAAAACCCTATCAGACACGTGGCGTTCATCGAGCTCGACACGTGGAGGACCTGAAACGCGAACCATCCCCCACTACTCCCATTACGCGTGGAAATCGAGGAGGCGCAGTTAAAATAAAGATTACGCACGCCTGGTCAAATCAGAGTCAGGAAATGGGACCCACCGCTCGTCACGTCCCATCAAACTCGCTCACACGGGCAACTGAGGTCATGGAATCGTCAGCACTGACGTCATTAAAAACTACGCAGCAGAAGACTTCGACTACTTTAGTCCTTGCTCGAGTCTTCGACTCCACCAAGCACTCGGGGGCTACTCCCATAGGGAGCGCTGGTCGTGCACCCTACGATTTTTCTTCTTCTTTTTGCAGGAACATGGACAATCCAAGCAAACCCAACCACTCGAAACACGGTTCGACTATGGACATGGGTTACTCCCATAGGGAGCGCCGGAAGCAAATTCAACTGAAACAAGCAAACAAAAGACGACAAGAGTCGCAAAAGTTCTTTAGTCCCTGCCTGAGTCTTCGACTCAACCAGGCACTCGGGGGCTACTCCCATAGGGAGCGCTGGTCGCGCACCCTATGGTTATTTGTACAAAGTACTATGTGTTGATAACATCCACACTTGAAGCTTATGGCGACACCGCCTCATGACTTTTCCCTACAAAGCAACTACGTCTCCTGGGTCACCCGAATCGTCCCCGCGATGAAAAAATTCGGATGCCGCGCTTACAGCATGAACATAAGACCTGAATAAGGCCTGGCAACGCATTTGCTGCACACTACCAGAAATATAACCGTGCCTACAGGCACGATGAACATGCTTTGACGGACGCGTCGAGAGCTCACACCCATACACTGGAATTCGACTCCTGTAAGACCTCCGTGGCTTGAGTCGAATTACACCAGCACTTTTCCGGATTCGAGTCCGGGGACTCGAGTTCGAGTAGATGACATTGTTTTACCCTAAGGTAGTTAACGGATACCGATTCATCGGTTAAATCAGGCACGCACATCAACAATCCCTATGACACAAACAGGGCAGTCAAAAAACACACTCGGTCATGCACTCAAAAGGCTTCATAAAGTCTCCAGTCGAATCTACGATTCCACTGGACACTCGGGGGCTACTGACATGGGTACACCCTATAGGTACTTGAGCTTGGTATATATGGCCTGAATACGTAGAGGCCCACGGTGTCGCCAAGGCCCAAATGAGGAACTCGAGTAACCTATGGACTCTCGATTGCTTGAAGAACAAGAAGAAGTTAAAGATAGAAAGTTCAAAGGGGAAAACCCTAACTTGTAACCGACTCGACCTGCTACCCGAGACCTAGCCTATCTATATAAAGGATAGGAGGGGCGGCGAGGAGGACACACACAACCCTAGTTTCCACAACCCTCACCAGATTGCATCTGCGAACCATTGTAATCTTCGATTCCTTTGATAATTCCACGAGCAGATAAGCAGGAGTAGGGACCTCTACGAGGCTTGAACCTGGGTAAATCTTCGAGTCCCCTGTGTGCTTGTTTGCTAGCCGATAGATGTCTCCAGCGCTCCCTCCTTCTCCAAAACCCAAGTCCATAACAATGGGCATTGATGAGTTAAACCCTCGTCACCTTCTGTTGCTCAAATCAAAAAGTGTTGAACTAACTAAAGTTAGATAATAACCTGGGGCAGAAACACAAAAATTCATGCCTCAAAAGGTTGTACATAGATTTTACACGAATTTTTACGGTGAAGCATAGAAATCTATTTCGGGACAGCAACTTTCCCAATCATTACTTCTCTCTCATTAGAGGTTACTCTTGGCACAAAAAGCAAATAAAAAGGATAAGGAGCGGTTATTACTAACTTCCAAGACTCATCTAAAACTTTTGGGTTATCTCCCAATAAGTACTTTTCTTTAACGCCTTTAAGTTAGGCATAAGCAGCAAGAAAAAGAATCAAGTGTTCTCAAATGAAGAAGCATTAAGAGGAAATTTTGTTTTCATAGGAGAGGCAAAAGAAATCTTCTCTCTCTTATTAGGGAAGTGTTTTATACCTTTCTTGAGTGGGAGTTGATATTTAATGGTTCCTTCTTTCATATCAATAGTGGCACCAACAGTTCTAAGAAAAGGTCTTCCCAAAGTAATAGGACAAGAAGCATTGCATTCAACATCCAGAACATAGAGATCAACGGGGACATAAGCATTGTTAACCATAATAAGAACATCATTAATACTCCCCATGAGTTTCTTTTTAGCATTATCATCAAGTGGGACATTCAAATAACAATCTTCAAGTGGTGGCAAATCAAGCATATCATAAATCCTTCTAGGCATAATAGAAACACTACTATCAAGATCACATAAAGCTTTGAAATCAAAATCATTCACTTTCATATTGATGATGAGTTCCCAACCATCTTCTTGTTTTATAGGAATAGAAGCTTTATGTTTCATCTTTTCTTCTTTAATCTTTATGAGAGCATCAGTAATGTGTTTTGTAAAGGCCATGTTCATAGCACTAGCATTAGGACTTTTAGCAAGCTTTTGTAGGAACTTAATAACTTCAGAGATATTGCAACCATCAAGATCAAAATCATAATTATCATCTAAAGTAGTAGAGCCATTACTAGCCTCAACACTAGTGGTAGTGATAGTAGAAACACTAATGTTTCTAGCAATTTCATCTTCTCTTTCCCACTTAGCATGCAATTCAGCTAATAGTCTAATATTTTCATCAATTCTTACTTGTATGGCATTAGTAGATGCAAAGGGATTATCATTAGTCTCAGGTTTAGCAGCCATTTTATTCAAAGAAGATTGAGCTTCAGCCAGTGATGCAATATTTCTTTTAGCATTAGAGAGTTTTTCCTCAATAGTTTTATTTAAAGCAGTTTGTTTACTAATAAAGTCCTTAAGCATAACTTCAAGTTCAGAGGGAGCACTCCTATTGTTGTTGTAGGAATTTCCATAAGCATTACCATTGTTGGGAGGATATGGCTTATAATTGTTGTTACCAAAATTATTCCTGTAGGCATTGTTGCTAAAATTATTATTTCTTATAAAGTTCACATCAACTTGCTCTTCTTGAGCAACCAAAGAGGCTAAGGGAATATTATTTGGATCAATATGGGCTTTCCCATTAACAAGCATAGACATAATAATATCAATTTTATCACTCAAGGAGGAGGTTTCTTCAACAGAATTTACCTTCTTACCTTGTGGAGCTCTTTCAGTATGCCATTCGGAGTAGTTAACCATCATATTATCTAGAAGCTTTGTTGCAGCACCCAAAGTAATGGTCATAAAGGTACCTCCAGCAGCAGAATCCAATAGGTTTCTTGAAGAATAGTTCAATCCTGCATAAAAGGTTTGGATGATCATCCAAGCAGTCAGTCCATGAGTGAGACAATTCTTTACCAAATATTTCATTCTTTCCCAAGCTTGAGCAACATGTTCGTTATCAAATTGTTTAAACTTCATTATTTCACTTCTCATAGATATAATCATAGCAGGAGGATAGTATTTTCCAATAAAAGCATCTTTGCATTTAGTCCAAGAATCAATACTATTCCTAGTTAAGGAATTCAACCATTCTTTAACTTTTCCTCTCAAAGAGAAAGGAAACAATTTAAGCTTAATAATATCTCCATCTATATCCCTATGCTTTTGCATCTCACAAAGTTCAACAAAGTTATTTAGATGGGCAGCAGCATCTTCATTACCAATACCAGAAAATTGTTCTCTCATAACAAGATTGAGTAAAGCAGGTTTTATCTCAAAGAAAGTAGCTTCAGGAACAGGTGGAGCAATAGGTGTTCTCATAAAATCATTGTTGTTGGTGCTAGTGAAGTCACACAACTTAGTGTTTTCAAGAGTAGTCATTTTTTGTGTGTTTTTAATAAAGAAAGCAAACTTGTAAAACTAATTTTTTTGTGTTTTTGATAAAAAAACAAGCAAACAAAGCAAAAGGAAACTAAGCAAAACAAAAATAACAAAGTAAAGAGATTGGTTATGAGGGACTCCCCTTGTGAAGATGTCCTTAACTCCCCGGCAACGGCGCCAGAAAAATACTTGCTGACTCATGTACTAACGAGCTCATTGGGGAACCCCAAGAGGAAGGTATGATGAGCACAGCAGTAAGTTTCCCTCAGTTATGAAACCAAAGTTATCAATCCAGTAGGAGCAAGGAAACACCCCAAAGGTGTAGCTCGCTGAACTTTGGCAGGGCGCACTACCGGTGCCAGCAGCAACGTGGAGACCTGCACAACACAACCACAGAACTCTGTCCCCAACTTGCGATGAGATTGTCAATCTCACCGGTTTTGCTAAAAACAAAGGATTAAAAGTATCGAATGAAGAAGGTAATAGTTTGCAGAAAATAAACACAAAGCAGTAAACAGTTGATTGTAGATTGATAGTAAAAGAAAGGATCGGGGTCCATAGTTCACTAGAGGTGGATCTCCTTAAGATAGATGACATATTGGGTGAACAAATTACAGCGGGGCAATTAACAAACATCGAGAAAGCATACAAGCATATACTAACCATCTTGACTCCTTTGAGATTCGATTGGGCATTACAACATTATAGATAGACCGCCATCCAACTGCATCTATGACTAATAATCCACCTTCAGGTTATCATCCGAACCCCCTCCAGTATTAAGTTGCAAGCAATGGATAATTGTGTTACGAATTGCGTGTAAAGTAAACAATACGATTGTTCTATGAACAAAGGATTGTTGTTTTCTCCCTAGTAGCAACAACACATCTAGTACCTTAGAGATTTATGTCACTTCCCCAGATTACTAGAGGCATGAACCCACTATCGAGCATAAATACTAACTCTTGGAGTTGCTAGCATCTACTTGGCCAAGATAGCTACTAACAACGGAAAGCATGCAAGATCACAAATAACAAAGACATGATAGAATCAATAATCAATCTGAAATAGCATCTCAATATCCATCGGATCCCCGCAAACACAACATGCAGAATTACAAATAGATGATCTTGATCATGAACGGAGCTCACAAGATCTAGACATGATAGCACAAAGGAGGAGAACCAGCCATCTAGCTACTACATGGACCCGTAGTCTAGAGATGAACTACTCACGCATCACACCGGAGGCTTGCATGATGATGAAGAAGGCCTCTAGGGTGAATTCCCCTCTCCGGCAAGGTGCTGGGAAGAGCTTCATATCCCTCCCAATCTAGGGATGGAGATGATGGCGGCTACAGACTCTTTTGTGGAATTTTGATCGGGTACTTAGGGTTTCCGTATCAGAGGCAACTTATAGGCGGAAGGAGAGGCCGAGGGGGTGCCTGGGGCATCCAGACCACCCCCTGGCACGGGCCAGGCCTGGCCGTGTGGCCAGGTGGTGTGGCCGGGCCCTAGCCCCTCTCCGTCTTGTATTCTGGCTCCAGGTGTCCCTCGGTGAAAAACTGACTTTGGCTTTTGTCCCGTCCAATTCCGAGAATATTCATTTTCTGACTTCAGGCAGCTGAAACTGTGGCTCTTGTTAATAGGTTAGTCCAAGAAATCATATGAAAAGCACTCCAAAGTGTGGACAAAACATAACAAAATAGATAAAACCAAGCATGGATATGGATACGTTTACAACGTATCAGTAATCTATTGATATAGTTCCAGTGGTAAAGGAACATAATATCTAGGACTTAACAACCAATGTTGCCAATGATTCTAGCGCCGTATATTATGCGTGCACCATAAGATTTGGAATGGGACGAAGAAGTCAGGTGTATCTTCTTCCTCTCGTATGTAGGCAAGACGACCTTAACGTGACACTGTGATTCCTTGTACGGATCTAGCATATGGGTGGACACCCTTAGGCCCCACGATTTTGGTGTCTAGATTATCTCTGAGCGGCTACCGGAGGTATAGTCAGACCTCTATGGAGCTTGCCAGGGGCATAACCGGCTCATAGAGTCTTCAGGAATTCATCAGGGTTATAGCTTGCCCGAAAGGGGGCTTAACGGAGATTTAGCTCGGCCCGAATGATCGTGCAGACATATGGGGTCGCGGAGAGGGCAGTGATTGGCTTGGATCTTAGACTAGGCCCCATACGAAGGAACTATGGACAAGCTCGTGACTTGGATGTGCAACAAGGCTAAGGTCTCTTATGGGTAAAGTAACGCACCTCTGAAGAGTGTAAGAATTGTGACATGTTACTCCCTGTTCCGGGAAGGAGCTACGAACGCAGCAGGAAATGAACCCCATGAAGGTTCTGGTCAACCTGTGAAGGCTGTCGAACATAGTTTTCAGAATAAAAGCAACCTTTGAAGAAATGTTTACGAAAACCTGCATTGCCTATGACCTTTGGTGTGTGGCTATAGAGATAGTGCATCATACGCTCCTTTTTAGTGAACTTGTTGAGTACGCTCGTACTCAACCGTACCTTCTTAACCCTTGCTAGGTCTAAGCCATTAAAGACAACGTCAACACCAATTTCTGCTCAAGAAACCATCATCGACAGCTCAAGTTCTTCAATAAAGTCAATGAAGTCAACATATACATCAGCTGAAGTGAAGATAAAGTGTCTGTTTAGATAGGAGTAGATTCTCTAGCCATAAAACCTATTTCTGTAGAGCATTGCAATATTAGCAATGGCAAGCCAAATAGTTTAGATATTAGTCTTAGTTACTAGATAGTTCTGAGTTATTATTTCTAGTTCTTCTTTTTAAGAAGTTTCTTTCTCTCACTTTCACCTAGAGTGTTCTGTGGATCTTTTGTAAAGAGTCGAGTTGTAACCTATAGTCATGTCTTGGACCTGTTGTGTTTCTGTTGTACCACTCTGAGGGATGTAATACTAGTGAACGGTGTTTCATTGGTGTTATGTCAACAACTATAGTGTACTACATCATGAAGTGGTATGCAAGGTCACCATAGCTGGTATCAGAGCATATGCTTTGACCTTAGGTTGGTAAACCTAGTAAATGGGTAGAACCTGTAGGAAGGATGTTAGCAACAATAAAGAGTTCTTTAGAAATATGATGGATATTCAATTGGGGATAATCTCGAGACGTTTCATGACATAAATAAGTATAAAATTAAAAGCGAACGACTTTCGAGACGTTTCGTGAAATCGGGGTTATCAGTGAGAAACAATGCACAAAAAGGTTAAGAGTAAGACAAGTAATGTCGGAAGAATTATTTGGGAGATCCACAATTGTGTGGATATACTGCAGATTCTTTCGTGAGACCTTCCAGAGGTAAGGTATAAGCTAGACAGAGACTGATACCCTAACTATTGAGTTAATGGGTATTATACATGAAGTTTATAGACCATTAGGATACCCCAAGGGGGAGAGTAAACAATGGTTGTAGAAAAAGTACAAAGTTAGGATGAGGTTAATCCTTATTCTCATAAGGCTATAAGAAGCCATTGATATGTCCATTTTGCATCACTATTCTATATCATAATTTACTGTTATTCATTGATATATTTCATATTAAGAGATGATACTAATGTTATTTCATCTGTTTTTGCATGGTTGATGACTTTTGGAGCATGGACCGCTGCAGTCAGGATTCTGATGGAAAAGGTGCTATTTGGAGGCAAAATTCGTGAAGATCGGAAAATCCGGGAAAATACATGGAAAATCCTATTTTTCTTGAAGACGAAGGAAGCCAGAAGGGGAAGCGGAGATGGGCCACAGGGGGGCCCCACCACCCCTGGTGCGAGCCACCCTAGGTCGCGCCACCAGGTGGTGTGGCCTTCCTGGTCCACCCCTGGCTCTCCCCTCTAGCGTATATTATCCTCCCGAAACCCTAAGACTCAGAGAGCAACCACAGAAAGATTCCGCCGCCTCTGCGAGGCGGAAAACACTGAGAGAGAAAGATCTCTCCGGTAGACAGAATTCTGCCGGGGGAACTCCTTCCCGGAGAGAGGAGATCGTCGCCATCAACACCACCATCAAGCTGGACTTCATGGGGATCATCATCATCACCACCATCATCTCCACCAGCACCATCATCATCACCTCCATACCGCTGTAACAATTGGGTTGAATCTTGCATAGTTCTTAGGGAAAACTTTCCCGATGTTGATTACTCCTTGTAGTCGATGCTATTGAGTGAACCATTGAATTATCGTTTATGTTCAGATTGTTACACATCATTATTTCATCTCTGATCATGATCCATATGATGTATTGTGACTAGTTCGTTTTGTTCTTGAGGACATGGGAGAAGGCATGTTGTTAGTAGTGGAATTGTGTTGAGAAAGATTAAATGGTTTGATATTTAAGTTGTGGTGTATTTCTTCTAGTGGTGTCATGTGAATGAAGACTACATGACACTTCACATATATGGGCCTAGGGGAATGCATTATGTATTTGGCTACTAACCGTAGGGGTTGCCGGAGTGACAGAAACCTGAACCCCCGTTAGGAAACCATTGCACAAGGGACGTCAGGGTCTTAGAGTTTAAAGTTATGGTTAGGTTTCTACCTTAATTACTTTCTTGTACTTGCGGATGCTTGCAAGGGGTATAATCACAAGTATGTATTAGTTCTTGGAAGGTCGGTACATTAGCACAGGTTCACCCACACAACACTTAGTAAACTAAAGAAGATTAATCAACTATATGAAGCGAAAGCACTTGACGATATTCCCATGTGTCCTCGAGAACGTTTGGTCATCTTAAGTAATACAATCGGCTTGTCCTTTGCTAAAGAAAGGATTGGGCCACTTGCTACATTTATCCTTATTGTCTTTTATTTACTCGTACTTTATTTACCTGCATTATCAAAAACCCCTAAAAATCCGTTTGCTAAGTATTTACAGAGAATTCCTGCTCCAAGCCACTAGCTAGCACCTTCTGCTCCTCATTGGGTTTGACACTCTTACTTATCGAAAATATTGCGATACACCCTCTATACTTGTGGGTCATCAAGACTATTTTCTGGCGCCGTTGCCAGGGAGTGAAGCGCTATTGGAGAGTGGAACTGGTAAAGGAAACTTCTACTGTGAGTATTGTTTACTCCTGTTAGTTGCTTTATTTTCAATATGGATAATTCGATGAGTTTCTTATTTCGTAATGCTACTACCACTGCTAAGGTAGTAGATGAACCACCACCTGCTGAGAATGATACTTTTAAAATACCTACAAGAATTATTGATCGTGTTATGGATAACTATTATGTTGGAGATGGAACTGTCCATCCCGGTGATCATTTGCTCTTTATACATGAATTATGCGGGTTGTTCAAGTGTGCAGGTATTACAACAGATCAAGTCAAGAAGAAGTTATTCTCATTATCACTGAAAGGAAGAGCTGAAGAATGGTATAAGCTGCTGAAGAATGGTAAGCTCTTGAATGGGAGGAAATAGTACCTCTCTTTTATTCAAAGTTTTATCCTCCTAGTGAGATTCATAAAGATTGGAATCAAATATACAACTTTTGGCCTCTTGATGGAGAGAGTACAAATCAAGCTTGGGGAAGATTGAAGTTACTAATGCTCAAATGTCCCATTCATGAGCTCCCCAAAAATATTATTATCAATAACTTTTATGCAAGGCTTTCTCTTCATGACAAGGATTTATTGGATGCTTCTTGTGCTGGATCATTTACACGCATGGAATAAGAAGCTAAATGGGATCTTCTGGACCGTATTCAAGACAATGTTGAAGCATGGGAGAATGACAAAGGAAGAAAGTCAGGTATAAATTATGATTATGAATGCATTGAATCTTTTATGGGGACTGATGACTTTCAAAATATTAAAAATGCTTATGGTCTAGACTCTCAAGCTATTGCAACTTATTTTAAGGCCTTTGCTTCCTATATTGAAGTTCCTAAAAAGAAGTGGAATAAGTATCATGAACCATATAAAGATGTCGCTAAGTGTGTTCCTGCAAGAAATACTGAAGTTTATACTGCTAATCATGTTTTACCTGAACCTTACATTGAGAAAATCCCTTTCCCAGTTAAGATAAAGGAACATTCTATGATAGCTAGTATGGTTAATGAAAGTACAAGTAAAGCTGTTGAACCTGATAAACAAATGGATGATGAACCTATAATAGCAAATGTGAAAGATTTTGTCGCTAAATATGTAGAATATGGACACACTATCCTTTGTAAGGATATCCCTAATATTGTTTCACAAAGTAGTGTTATGAGAGCTAGTGTTCCTGTGTTTTCTGTTAGGATAAGTGATCATTACTACCATGGTTCTTGTGATAGTTATATCATTAAATTTATGCATGATACTTAAAGCTATTATGAGAGAGGTAAGACTGTTCTTATGCACCTCAATAATATCAAGTTTCCTCGTTTTATGCTTAAAGTTTTTATGTTGCACTTGTTTTGCCTTCCTATGCTTGTAGCCTCTGGTTTCAACAACTTGTTTGTTTACAAAATTCCCTTGCATAGGAAGTGGGTTAGACTTAAACATGTATATTTTTGCTTCTTAATGCTCTCTTTCACTTCAATTCATATTTTTATGTGAGCATCATTGAAATTAGCATGCCCATCTTAATGGCTATAAAGAAAGAGATTTTTGGGAGACAACCCAATTTATTTGTGCTTTCAGTTTGTTTTTATTTCTGTGAGTCTTGGAAGTTGTTACTTCGGTAATAACCTCTCCTTATCCTTTTTGTTTGGTTTTTGTGTCAAGATCAACCTCTAATGAGAGAGAAGTAAGATTTGGGGAAATTGCTGTCCTGAAACAGATTTTTGTGCTTCACCGTAAAAATTCGTGAGAGATCTCTGTATGTCGGATTGAGATGTAATTTTTTGTGCTTCTGCCCCAGGTTGTTATTTAACTTTCATTAGCTTTGCACTTTTTGATTCGAGCAATAGAAGATTTTCGAAAAAATTGATCTTTACTTGTTGGTCTGTTTTGACAGATTTTGCCACTCTTTCATTTGCTTCTTAAGTCGGTTTCCTTTTTTGAATTATTTTTGGGTTTTTGGAAGGATTTACTACAGTATCTTATGTTTTGATGGATTTCAGTTGAATTTGGACTTAAAAAGGTTTATTACCTCACTTACACTAATGTTGCTAATGACAATTGTGTGAAGTTTTGTGTGAAAAAATTTCTAGGTTAGTGGAGAAAATGGTGCAATAAGAAAGTGAAAGGTTTCATGACTCAAGCAATAAGTGTATGAAGATGAAGATATTGATGTTATTCAAGCGGTGACTCCAGAAGAATCTACTAAATGCCAACTTCAGAGACCTGTAGAGTCTGTTTTCGAATAGGTAATAGTTCTAGTAAGAAAAGTTCCGCGAAAATTCTGTCCAATTATATTTTTGCAGTTTTTATCCAACAAGGAAAGCTATGAAGCGAAGGAGGGACAGAAATGGAGCTAGGGTGGCTCACACCACCCCCTGGCGCAGCCCCCTGGCCATGCTAGCAGGTGGTGTGGCCACCTCGGCCTCCGTCTCCGACCCGTTTTCTCCCAGTACCTTCCTTTTGCTGTAAAACTTCGTAATATATAATCCCCCGGATCCCACGAGGTTCGTATATCGTGTTCTCGTCGTGTTTTCGTTTCGACCTGTTTCTGACAGGTAGAATCCCAGATTTTGAGCCACAATGTCTTCCTCTGGATCAGCCAAGGAAGATTCCTCAGCGGATATCATCAACCCATACATGAGAGAATTGAAGATTCATCCCAAAGAGTTGTTGCTTGAAGATGGGGAGGTACGGATAAAAGAGGTTCAAGGTCCTAAAGGTGAAGGAAATCTGGAGGACACGATGGAAGCACTAGAGCAAGAAGTCTTTAGGTACAAGAAGATGGCGGAACGCAAAGTGGATATCATCCACAAGATTTGTTCTGATCTCATCGCCGAGCACCAAAAGGAGACTGCTGAGCTCAAGGATGAAGTCCCCTCACTCCGCCAAACAACCAACCAACTACAAGCATAGCTCTACGACATTCAAAATCAAAACTATGAGTACGAGGTTAGGTTTAAACGCATAAGTGTTGCTGCAAGTTTCAGGATGCTGGAGACCACGATCTCCTTTGTTGATGGGGAGCCCTTACCCTGGAAGTCGGACGATGATGAGAGAATACCACCACCACCAAAGGAGTAATTCGTCATCAGGTTTTGGCATCCCCTTGGTTTGTTCCAAGCTTGGGGGAGTGCCGCAGTATCATATCACTATCTTCTATCTTTTACCTTTTTAGTAGAGTCATATCATGAATAGAGAAGTTATCATGTAGGATGGTTTGCATTATGGAAGTGTACCCTCTCTCGTTAGATAAGTATCCCTTGGTGTGAGTTGCCGTTATGGAATATTAATGAGAAGTTCTATCATTTACTCTTTTGCATATCTTATATTAGTTTTCAATTCATGGTTATATGATTGATCTTGTCATTAGTATTGGTATCTATTTGGGATCATTGAGTTAATTTAGTTGGTTTTGGCAAACCTGGCCCGGTCAGTAGCAACACTATTTTTGAGAGTTGAATGAAAAGATAAAAATATTCTAAAGAAATATAATTTCATCATCTTTCTTTCTTGATTTGCTCATAAGTTTAGTATTCTCTAGTTAAGATCTTTTGTGCTTCCAAGGAAGATTGCATGTTTGTTTTTGTCACTTGTATGTTTGTTTGTTTCCTTCAACTCTTATGCTTGCTACTCAGCCTTGCTAGACAAAAACATGTACTGAGAGGGAATTCTTCTTGTGCATCCAATCCTTAAACCAAAACCTATGCCATTTGTGTCCACCATACCTACCTATTAGCACTATTGCTATTCCAAGTAAATTCATGTTTTATCTACCTTCCAAATTAAACTTGTTATGTGAAAATTAGTGATTAAAGCTCTCACGAACTTGATGGCACACTTTACTTTCCTTGCCCTTAATAAACTTGAACCATTGTGCCCATCTATGTTGCGTATATGCTTGCGCTTTGTAACTTGTGAATTAGCAGAACCATGCTGTCATGGGGAACGCTTTCAACATTGCACCAGTACTTTGTACCTAGTTGATATCATGTTCTTTTGTCTATGGATGTCGTCGGTGTGAAATGAAAGGGGAGCTTTTAAGTCCATGGAGTTATGTATGTGTGTTAGAGAAACGCCTGGGCCGCCGGTCTAATCCATGTTGTCATGGTGGAAACCTGCAGCGTAACCATAATGAGCATCTATGAAGCATTCTTCTTATAAAAAAAGAGATAGAGATTGAGAAAAATAAAAAAAAAGGAAGAGATGAGAAAAGAGGAAATAGAGAAAAAAGCACCATATTCCCATGGTAAATAAGAAGATTGTTTTGAGAAAAAGAAAAAAAGGAAGAGATGAGAAAAGAGGAAATAGAGAAAAAAGCACCATATTCCCATGGTAAATAAGAAGATCGTTGAGATGCTTGTTGTCTGCTTGCCTGTCATTTTGATATGGGGATTCTTCCGTATCATGGGGAAAGGGGTACCTCGTTGGCGGGTTCTCTATGATACACATATACTTACTATGACAAGAACTTACCGGTGACTAAACTTGAGTAGCATGAGGAGCGGCCCTCATATTCAAGGGACATGAGATTTTGAACTTACAACTTGTCAAGCATATCCTCATATTTGATCACTTTAACCTTAATCACCTAAAGATGCCTATGATAGGGGCAATGAGAGATGAAAGCTAATAAGTACCATAATTTTTGGAAGCTCTTTATGAAACTTGAAATCCCTGCTTCCCTCTGCGAAGGGCCTTTCTTTTACTTTTTAGTTGAGTCAGTAAACCTATTCCCTTCTACCTCAGCAAGTATTTTGAGTTGTTGTGTTTCATTCATTCATATGATGATTTATCCAATCATGTTTCTTATGTTCCTTGTTTTGCACTTTGCTCTTATCTTAATGTCTACTACTTTGAAAGCTATCATTGAAAATCAGTTATTTGTGAACTCCAGCAAATTGTCAACTACTCTTCAACCAAGAGCTAAGTTTGTCATTACCAATTGTTATTTACTTTATGTATCTTTATTGTGTTTCCTTTACTTATTGCAAGTTAAGTTATATAATAGGGAGTTGTCTTCTTTTATGACTTGTGTATTGATGAATGTGATGCTTCTTGTCCGTATTCTTTTATCGACTCTTCACTCCATAAACCTGAGGTCATGTTTATTGAGCTCAATTTTCGCTTGGGGACAAGCGAAGTCTCGGCTTGGGGGGAGTTGATACGTCCATTTTGCATCATTATTCTATATCATAATTTACTGTTATTCATTGATATATTTCATATTAAGAGATGATACTTATGTTATTTCATCTGTTTTTGCATGGTTGATGACTTTTGGAGCATGGACCGCTGCAGTCAGGATTATGATGGAAAAGGTGCTGTTTGGAGGCAAAATTCGCGAAGATCAGAAAATCCGGGAAAATACATGGAAAATCCTATTTTTCCAGAAGACAAAGGAAGCCAGAAGGGGAAGCGGAGATGGGCCACAGGGGGCCCACACCACCCCCTAGCGCGGGCCACCCTAGGCTGCGCCACCAGGTGGTGTGGCCGCCCTGGTCCACCTCTGGCTCTCCCCTCTAGCGTATATTATCCTCTCAAAACCCTAAGACTCGGAGAGCGACCACAGAAAGATTCTGCCGCCTTTGCGAGGCGGAAAACACCGAAAGAGAAAGATCTCTCCGGCAGACAGAATTCTGCCGGGGGAATTCCTTCCCGAAGAGGGGAGATCATCGCCATCAACACCACCATCAAGCTGGACTTCATTGGGATCATCATCATCACCACCACCATCATCTCCACCAGCACCATCATCATCACCTCCATACCGTTGTAACAATTGGGTCGAATCTTGCATAGTTCTTAGGGGAACTTTCCCGGTGTTGATTACTCCTTATAGTCGATGCTATTGAGTGAACCATTGAATTATCGTTTATGTTCAGATTGTTACACATCATTATTTCATCTCTGATCATGATCAATATGATGTCTTGTGAGTAGTTCGTTTTGTTCTTGAGGACATGGGAGAAGTCATGTTGTTAGTAGTGGAATTGTGTTGAGAAAGATTCAATGGTTTGATATTTAAGTTGTGGTGTATTTCTTCTAGTGGTGTCATGTGAACGAAGACTACATGACACTTCACCTATATAGGCCTAGGGGAGTGCATTATGTATTTGGCTACTAACCGTAGGGGTTGCCGGAGTGACAGAAACCTGAACCCCCGTTAGGAAACCATTGCACAAGGGATGTCAGGGTCTTAGAGTTTAAAGTTGTGGTTAGGTTTCTACCTTAATTACTTTCTTGCACTTGCGGATGCTTGCAAAAGGTATAATCACAAGTATGTATTAGTCCTAGGAAGGTCGGTACATTAGCACATGTTCACCCACACAACACTTAGTAAACTAAAGAAGATTAATCAACTATATGAAGCGAAAGCACTTGACGATATTCCCATGTGTCCTCGAGAATGTTTGGTCATCTTAAGTAATACAACCGGCTTGTCCTTTGCTAAAGAAAGGATTGGGCCACTTGATGCATTTATTCTTATTGTCTTTTATTTACTCGTACTTTATTTACTTGCATTATCAAAAACCCCTAAAAATTTGTTTGCTAAGTATATACAGAGAATTCCTGCTCCAAGCCACTAGCCAGCACCTTCTGCTCCTCGTTGGGTTCGACACTCTTACTTATCGAAAATACTGCGATATACCCCCTATACTTGTGGGTCATCAGCCATCATTATAAAGTATTCTCGAGAGTATGTCTAGATGAAAGATCGAAGGAGATATAATAGATTAAACCTAGTGGACTAGTTCTAAAAGAAACAACTCGCAAGTTGTCCTTAAGAAGGAGTAGAGCCTACTAAAATAGTTTCGTGTATAGTAGTGTAACAGGAAGACCTGATTAGAATGGACAAAATGTGTCCATCACCAATTCGAAGTAGGGCCATAAGGATATAGCCCTAGAGAGATTATCGTAAAAGGAACCATGGGATAACTTAGAACTACAATTGTATGTTGTCAAGAAGGAAGAGGTACAAGGAAAAAAGGTATGGAGACGGGATACCACAATTATCCCTAATTCTGATCACAATGGAGTTAAGAAATGTCGTGATCAATACAAGTCAACACCTTATTCCAAAACATAAGAGAGTGCGAACTTCGGGGACGAAGTTTATTTTAAGGGGGAGAGTCTGTAACATCCCAGCATTAGAGCTTAGAAATAAGCTGATATAAGGTGTGTGCATTGCATTCATGCATAGAAAATCCGGGAAATTTTCGCACAAAACTAAAGAAGCCAGTGAGGGATCGGGATCTCTCTTGTTCTGATGGAAACGTCTGGGCAAGTGCGATAGACTTCGACATGACCTCTACTGTATCTTTGTGTTTGAGGGGAATCATTTCATATTTGAAAATACAAATGATTAAATTGAATTAAAAAAAATTGAATTAGATTATAAACAGAAATGAGTTATTGAATTCATTAATGTTATATAAATATTACAATGAATAAATAAAATGAATAATATATAAGACTTAATAATGGAAAGGGATAAGCTTTATTATTACATATATACATACAGCATTATTGTCCTTTTACAATAAAAGAATGAAAGTAAATTACAGTAAACAAATAAATAGAAAAAGTAATTACATAAAAGAATAACTAAAAGAATTCTTTATTACAAAACAATATATATATCACAATGTCTTTTACAAATGAATAAGTAAATTACAAAAGAATAAAGTAAAACCTAAAACTAAATTCATCTTCACTTTCTCCATCTTCTAAATCTTTTCTTTCTATTTTTGGTCTTATACCTACAAACAAACAGAAGGAAAAAAAGAAAAATATAAGATGTGAAGGGGTTAGTTCTGACTGCTCTCAGAATTACAGTGTAATGCACTGTTTGTCTCATCATGGAGCTTAAAATTGAAGGGGCAAGTTTCACCAATGTGTAAATGTGTTCTTATCATCAAAAATGGCTTCGGGCTTAGCATCATAAGCCAGGGGCAAGTTTTGCCAAAGCCAAATAAAAAGGTAAAAAGGTAAAACATCAGAGAATAACAAGTTTCCACTTGATCTCATCCACATCACCCAAGTTTCATTCATGGAAACTTGAACCCCAGAGGACCAAGCCAAGATAATACTAGTTCAGCCCAAGCTCATCCACAGGCACAAGTTCCAAGAATTGGAACTTGCACCATGTGGAGCCCAGGTACAAGCAGCGCACACACCGCATGCAAAAGGATGTGTTGTTAACCCAGCAACAACCCAGCAAGCTCATAAAAGGAAGCACAACTATAGCAGCTTTAGCTAGCTATTCCATTTCCACCACACTTAGCCAAGAACCAACCTATACACCACCATCTTATCAGTAGAACACATAAACCACGAGTATCAAACCTTTCTATTTCCATGCTAAGAGCACACACTATTCTTAGATCCATCCACCATATCATCTGCTCTGGTTGCTTAGTTAAGCCATCCAAGAGCAAATTAGATAAGGCCAAGCCAGCACCAAGGGGAGTAGAATAAGCAGCTTCAAGAAAAGAAGGCAGGCCACAGATGTATCAGGAGCTAGTAGGAGGAGCATAAGAGGGAATCTGGAATTTAAAAGGAGGAGCCTTCTAGGTCCAGAAGGGCCAATTGATCAAGCATAATCTTAGGTACAGCAACATCAAGCTTCCACACCAAGTTACTATTCATTACCAAACCAGCTAGTAGTAATGGGGGCATAGGGATAAACTTGGTATATGCAAAAGTGTGATATCACACTTATGTCAGGATAGAATCACAATATCAGGTTTCCATAATACCTAGAGCTCTATTTATTCACAAGCAAAAGCACCGAACATACCAATTCATGCTAAGCAAATATTTACCCTGTGCACACTCAGGAGAGGCACCACAGGTGTAAACTCAGTATAGCAGGAGCACATGGGTACAAATGCAAATAAAGCTAAGCAACCCTCAGATATTAAGATCTCAAACAAGACCAGTAAATAAACCAGGTCTAGAAGGGAGGCAATAAGTGAATGGATCCTCCACAACTTTAGTTTGAGAGGAGATTACTCTCAGTCTTGCAGGGGTTGCTCCGCAAGATCATCACAGAATATTACAGCTATTAAAACTTAATAACTGTTCCTAACCAAACATAAGACCTCAGCCTTAGCATCACTAGAAGTCACATATGGGCTTATTCTTTTAGCCCATCAAGTATTCAAAGCCAACAGTGTGTTGTTCTCTAATAGAGAGTGAGTCTATATCATTTCCCTAATAGAGAATTAGGAATCATAATTGATCAGACTAAGTTATCAAGATTAACAGAAATTAGTCTAGTTGTACCACTGAATTAGAGATTCAGTAAGCTAAGGTATGGGGTACTGTCAAGTACAGCCAAGCAATAAGTTATTGGCCAAGATTTTGGCAAACCTAGAAATAGCTCAGCCATTATCCTTTCTGCAAGAAGTGGATAACCACTCAAAATCATTTTCCTAGTTAAACAACTAGGAATCATAATATTCCAGTAATTAAGTGGCCAATACATATTGTACATCATCATTGGCGCTTAAATACAACATACATTTGAGTCAGAATATCACACCTTCATCATATAAGTTCAGTACAAGGGCCATGGATGATTCAATCCTCAAAGTTGAGACATGAAAGTTAGCCAGGTATCACCAATAGCATAACACAATTACCACCACTAGCATCAGGTACTCGAAACACAACTATGGATTAGATCCATCAACACAAAGGCTGGTCACAAAAGAGATCAAAGCTCACCGAGGGTGCCGAGCACCTGGAGCGGAGGCGCGGCAAAGTCACGGTGGTCGTTGCTGATACCGAGGTTGCGCAGTTATAGCAGCGCCATCCTGCCGACATCGAAGTTGAGGCAGCAACGTGCACCACCACACCATCATCTCCACTACAGTAAGGCCGCAGGACGGTGGCGTAGGACGCCGGGGTTGCATTTCCCTGCTGCCATTCCACCAGCGTTGGGGTTGAGGTCGCCGTGAGGGAGCAGCAGGAGGCAGGCCTCGACTTGGAGGCACGCGTCGGTGGCGACAAGGACCAGGGGATGCCGGGTCGCCCCGTCCTCAGCGTCGATGACCCAAGCCGTGGGGGCTAGGGTTTCGTGGAGGCGCGGACGGGGAAGCAGAGCGGCAGCGAGACGACATGAATTGATGGAGGAGATCGAGTCGGGGCCTCGTCGGCAGGCGGTGGTGCTGGATTTGGCTGGCGACCAGCCGGAGCGGCGCTCGCAGCGGCGCATCGTGCGAGCAGAGAGGGGAACGAGAGGATCGAGTGTGTGTGTGCGTGTAAGTGAGAAGAGAGAGGAGAGGGGTTGGGCTGGGGTGGGATTTGACCCCAGGCCCAACTGGGCCAGGTCAGGCTTAACCAGCCCACGGGCCAGAAGTAATTTTATAGGAAAGAAAAAATAAAAATTGCAATAGAAATAATAAACCAAATGTAAAATTCCAAAAATAACCCTCAGAGTATATCAACTTTAAAAAAATGTACAAAAATCCTAAAAATACATATAATATATCAAAATGTTCACAAAAATGAAATCCGCCTAAGAAAAATACAACTTCAATTATTTAAGTTAGATGAAATACAAATAATTATTAACACTATAAAATTCTAAATGAAATTTCATAAAATAAGTAAAAATTATAAAAATCAATAAAATCATTTTTGTGTATTAAAATCAACCTACCATCTTATCAAAATGATAGCTTAAATTTTTACAAATAAAACATGAAGCAAATATTTCAAGACATTTAATCCTTTGTGGAATTTTATAAAAATAATAATAATACTTAAAAATAAATAAAATCATCTTTAAGATCTTGAATAAATATAGTTTACTATAAAAATACTAGATATATGGTTCCAAATATTTTTAAGGTTTTTAAGTAATAAATCCTTATTTATTATATAAAATACCTATTTTATAAATTCTCTAGAAACATTTCTTAAATAAGGAATAATTATAATATGATATATAACCTTAAACCCTTCATATTCAAATGCTAGTTCCAAAAACCATAACTTGGATTTATGAAAAACTTAAAGTATAAACTATTAACCTTATAAAACTCTTATAAAACCTTAAATCTAAGAAAAGCAATAATTTTAACTAAGTTTTAAACATCAATCATTTATAATAAAAGTAAATTCTTTTACCTTTTAACTCCACCATGTTTAACATGATTAGTAAAACCCTAACACAATAATGTTATTAGCCAAATTTGCTTAATAAGTCAAATCAAATTCATAATAACCAAGCACATTTAAACTCATCATTCACTTAAATAGGAAGTGAATGATCTCACAATCTCGAGCATGCTTATTACAAAGCTTAAAACTTTTAAATACTTTAAACACATCACACCCTAGGTCTATTTATGTTTTAAAGTTAACTTTGGTCCATAAAGTTATATAGATAATGTATAAAGTTTAATTATGTTTTATAGTTAACTTTTGTCTGTTTCAATCCAATCATAAGGCATCTCAAATTCATATAATTTGAGCAAACTCAAACGACATCGATCACATTCTATTAACCACACAGATTATTTAAACCTTGGCAAAGAAATCTTATCTTCAATGGTTATTCATTTTGACACTTCAAACAACAACCCTATAAATAAGTTCTTTAACTCTTAACAATCTATCACACCAACATCCATCATAATTAGTAGATAGTAAATCACCTCAATCTCAAAGTGTCATTACATTTCACTTGCACACTTTGCATGTTAAACAATTAAAATCTTTGTAGTTATCTTTACTTGTGAATTAAACATGAAAAATAGCCAAATCTTAAAAGTGTCACTTCAATTAAACTCATTCACATTATTGGGGATTTATCTTGGGATTTTATAAAATGCATTACATTACTTATGTATCCGTATATTGCTTCTTTAAACATTAGTCCTTACCGGACCAATGATGCTATTTACAGATTTTGGATCTTCTAGTATCCCGAAGACCGTGATTACATAGTCTTGCAATCACAAAAGGCAAGTTCACAACTTGCTCATGTCCTTTGGTTATTTTCTATCAAATGCTTGCAACTCAAATGTTGTCATCACCTACATTTCAAAAAGGTCAAAAAATGCTATTTTCATAAAAAATTGATTATGGATTATTTACCAAATGGTAATCTATTGATATAGTTCCAGTGGTAAAGGAACATAATATCTAGGACTTAACAACCAATGTCGCCAGTGATTCTAGCACCGTATATTATGCGTGAACCATAAGATTTGGAATGGGACGGAGAAGTCAGATGTATCTTCTTCCTCTCGTATGTAGGCAAGATGACCTTAACGTGACACTGTGATTCCTTGTGCAGATCTAGCATATGGGTGGGCACCCTTAGGCCCCACGATTTTGGTGTCTAGATTATCTATGAGCGGCTACCGGAGGTATAGTTAGACCTTTATGGATCTTGCTAGGGGCATAATCGGCTCATAGAGTCGTCGGGAACTCATCAGGGTTATAGCTTGCCCGAAAGGGGGCTTAACGGAGATGTAGCTCAGCCCAAAGGATCATGCAGACATATGGGGTCACGGAGAGGGCAGTGATTGGCTTGGATCTTAGACTGGGCCCTATACCAAGGAAGTATGGACAAGCTTGCAACTTGGATGTGCAACAAGGATAAGGTCTCTTATGGGTAAAGTAACGCACCTCTGTAGAGTGTAAGAATTGTGACATGTTACTCCCTGTTCCGGGAAGGAGCTATGAACGTGGTAGGAAAGGAACCTCATGAAGGTTCTGGTCAACCTGTGAAGGCTGTCGGACATAGTTTTCAGAATAAAAGCAACCTTTGAAGAAATATTTATGAAAACCTGAATTGCCTACGACCTTTGGTCTATGACTGTAGAGATAGTGCATGATACACTCCTTTTTAGTGAACTTGCTGAGTACCCTTGTACTCAACCGTACCTTCTTAACCCTTGCTAGATCTAAGCCATTAAAGACGATGTCAACACCAATTTCTTCTCAAGAAACCATCATCGATAGCTCAACTTCTTCAATAAAGTCAATGAAGTCAACATATACATCAGCTGAAGTGAAGATAAAGTGTCTGTTTAGATAGGAGTAGATTCTCTAGCCATAAAACCTATTTTTGTAGAGCATTGCAATAGCAGCAATGGCAAGCCAAATAGTTTTGATATTAGTCTTAGTTACTAGATAGTTCTGAGTTATTATTTTTGGTTCTTCTCTGTAAGAAGTTTCTTTCTCTCTCTTTCACCTAGAGTGTTCTCTGGATCTTTTGTAAAGAGTCGAGTTGTAACCTATAGTCATATCTTGGACCTGCTGTGTTTCTGTTGTACCACTCTGAGGGATGTAATACTAGTGAACGGTGTTTCATTGGTGTTATGTCAACGACTATAGTGTACTATATCATGAAGTGGTATGATGGGTCACCGCATATTCAGACAACACATGCATAGCTCTCCCGATAGTACTAAATTCAACAACATAGTACTCGACACATACATACTACTGAATTCAACACATAGTACTTGACACATACATAGTACTCCTGAGTTCAAGAACATAGTACTCCTGATTTCAAAAACACATGGAACTCCTACTTCCATCCACGTGTCCTAGGGCCTCGACTCCTCCTCGAAGGTATCTTCTATGTCACCTCCTCTTCTTCTTGCGAGTCATCATCATAGTCTAGACCTCTCAACCTCCTCCCAACTTTTGACCTTCGTGGTGGCTCGTCCTCAACAACATTGCTCTTTCCTTTGTTCCTGAAGTTGTCCGGTGAGTAGCGATGGAATTCTCTCCTTGGCTTCAACATGTAAGCGAACCGAATTTTCTCCTCCTCCATCTCATTCTCCATATGAGGCAACTACATGGATAAAATGTATGGCTCAGGTCATGGGCAAATAAACCAAGGTGGGCATGTAATAAATTCATCGCATCCCATACATCATCATCCATACGAACCACCGAGGTGGTCTCATCCTCTACGTCATCCTCAAGATTAGCTGTCGGGTCGGTGGTTGACTTGGACCAAGAATGTGATGGTGTTGTCTACTCAGGATCATGACACCCTAACAAGTTAGATAACCGACGCATCCTTTGTGCCGAACATTGTAAGAAAGTAGAGGAGATGTCAAAATAGGTAACTGATACGTCTAAAACGTATCTACTTTCCCGAACACTTTTTCTATTGTTTCTCCTCTATACTTGTGTGATTTGGATGCAACTAATGCGAACTGACGCTGTTTTCAGCAGAATTACCTTGGTGTCTACTTTTTGTGCAGAAAATCAACTATCAAGAAAAATCCCGGAAAATATGCCAAAAATCCTATTTTACCCGAAGACTCCAGGAGCCAGAATACGAGACGGAGAAGAGCCCTGGAGTGGCCACACCACCTGCTGGCACGGGCCAGGCCAAGCCGTGCCAGGGGGTGGTGTGGGCCCCCCAGGCACCCTCTCGGCCTCTCTCTTCGCCTATAAGGAGCCTTCTGACCTAAAAACTTCGGGGGGTTCGACGTTTTCCAGAAGGAGTTCCGCTCCGCCGCCACCACCAGATTCCACGAAATAGCACCAGAAACTCCGTTCTGGCACCCTGCCGAGACGGGGAATTGGAGGAGATCATCGCCATCATCATCACCATCGCTTCTCCATCGACCATCCATGTTTCCCCCATCTATGAGTGAGTAATCCCCCGCTGTAGGCTATGGGGATGGTAGGGATTGGATGAGATCGTTCATGTAATGGCATCAGATTGTTAGGGCATAGTGCCTAGTATCTTTTATTAGTGCTTTATGACTTTGTTGCAACTTGTTGTGCTTAATGCTTGTCACTAGGGCCCGAGTGCCATGATTTCAGATCTGAACTTATTATTGATTCATTATGATAGTATTGTTTTGGGTCTTATCTGCAAGTTGTATATACATGTTGTTGTCCGGAACCAATGGCCCCGAAGTGACAGAAATCGGGACAACCGGAGGGAAAGGCTTTGATGTGAGGATCACATGTGTTCATGGAGTGTTAATGCTTTGCTCCGGTGCTCTATTAAAAGGAGCACCTTAATTGCCAGTAGTTCCCTAGAGGCCCCGCTGCAAACGGGCTAGCGGGACAAAAGATGTTGTGCAAGTTCTCATTGCGAGCACGTATGACTATATATGGAACACATGCCTAGGATTGTCTAGTACTTGGGTGCTTTATCTTATTTATCTGCAATTGCCCTATGTTCTGATTGCTATGTGAATTGTCTTGTCCATGCAACGCCCGTCCATCCATCCCTATGCCTACCGTACTCGAATCCCACTGTTTACTGCTTTTGTTATACTGTCTTTGCTTTACTACCGCTGTTACTTTACTATTCCTACTACAAAACTGTTGCTACTGATAAACTGTTGTGAGCAAGATTGTTTCCAGGTGCAACTGAATTGACAACTCAGTTGTTAAGGCTGATAAATATTCTTTGGCTCCCTTTGTGTCGAATCAATAAATTGGGTTTCACTTCCCTCGAAAATACTGCGATACACCCCCTATACTTGTGGGTCATCAGTAACACAATATCTCGGTAAGAGGACTCGTTTCATTTTCATCCATACCTTGAGGAACATTCGTAGTATGCCTTCTCCCTTTTTCTCGCGGGGGGTTCATCGAGAATTGCCTCGGTTTCATCGGCATGTTTCTTTATGTCCTTTCGCTACACAGTAAAGACACGAACATGTTAGGCAAGATAAAGATTTGAAGTTACTGATGGGCAAGGCCAACTTTACCACAAAGTTGAGCAAGGAAAAATGGGATTTCGTTCCCACTCCAAAAAAGCTTGTTGTATTCATTATAGGCAATATCATCGAACACGGCAGACTCTTCCAATATTTCCTGCTCGTAAGACGGCAGGCAAATGGAGACACGAGTATTTTCAAGAAACCACCGAAGGTAGTTACTGAATGCAATTGGACAATGAGCTCTTCTAGTATTCCATTCACTTTGTTGGGCATTCTCCACACAAAGCAAGAACTCCGTGACATACTTTCTATGATGGTGATCCCACTTCTTGATCTTCCTCTGCCTCTTCCTGTCCAACCTGCATTTGAAAAAAAACTCCATTAGTACAACCAAATAGAATGTGATAGTGCAATTGGGCACAAGTTCTCATGCTAACTAACCTATGAAGCTCCTTGTCAGTGTCCTTCCACACCGGAGGGTTAACTTGAAACAATCCGAACTGCCTCATCACATGGTGTGGCAGATGGTACTCAACCGCCCAATTGCAAATTAATGGGCAGCACATGAGCCAAAGACGCTTTTCCTCCAAGCACTTCGGGTTAAGCTCAAAACCATCAAGTACACCAAAATCTTCCCCGCCACCATAAGGCTCTCAATCCATCTACAACATATCACAAGGACATGTTTTTTGTGTGGATTTTGACTCGTGGGTAATACATTCTGGGGAATGATGTAAGGACAAACATTTACCTGCTCGAGCGTAAGCGCATCGAACTCGTTCGTGTACTTCATGTACATGGCATCGACATCGCTTGTCATCTCCGACACGACGTCCCACTTGAAAGCCCAAGTGGGGAGGCGTAGAGGGTGTCTCCCAAACTCTGGCTAAGGAAGGTAGCTCACCTGTTTTGGATGACCAACTGGTAAGCGATCCTAGCTCCATACTGAGAGAAGAACCATAGCACCACCTATACCGGCATTGTCGCTAGACCTACGACAAGCATCGTCCAACTGCAAGTAAACAAAATAAAGGTTAGGATAGGATATGTGTGGAGTGGAAATGTGCAAATAAACTAAGAGTGGACAAGTGATTACCTGCTGGTACAAGTAGGCAAGAGCCGCCGCACCCCAGCTAATATTGTTGTCAAAGTGTGTTAGTGCCTTCAGCCACATCCACTGAGTGGTCCTACCTCCATTGTTAGCAAACAGAGTCCTAGAGAGGACATACCACACATACACACGAGCATGTATCTCGATCACCTCAACCTCGGCTAGCTCCGGGCAATGCGTGAATTTCTCCACAATCCATGCGTATGTCACGCCTGCTGAGACTCTATCTTTACTCTTGTCTTCAAGTTCTACAGGAGCCATACCAATAATCTGCATCTCATGGCGCCCCCTGTCAGAATCTGTGTTCATGCACAAAGGGTCTCCGCGATAGGAAGTGCAAAGATCATGGAAACATCCTGAAGAGTAGGGGTTACCTCGCCGGTCCGGAGGTGGAAAGTGTGCGTCTCCGGCCTCCACCGGTCGACAAGTGCGGTGATAGCAATCACGTTGAGGTTTGGCGTCGACCGATTCACAAGCGTGATGAAAGGGAGGAGACCTAGCTACTCGATGTACGGAGTGTACCGCTTGTCGTACGACATTTCACTCGAGGAGGCGCCATGAGACCGAATCTTGAGGGGTCGAAACTTCTGCATACATACAAGTCAAAACATTACACGTCCAACACAATTGAATCAATACAAAACTTAAAACAAACAAGTCCAACTATGATTTCATTAACATATGCTTCCCTGCCATCAAGAAGCCGCGGTGTTCAACATCATAATAATCGTCGAGTAGCCAAACCATCTTACATATATATTCCAAACATCAATCCATATGTGAGTGGATCATCCTATGGGGCCACTATTTCATTTTGTACAAGAAATACCAAAGCCATATGGAACCATGTGGATCATATTTTCCATACATATATACAAATCCATATGCAACCATGACATACAATGCAAATCAACAACACACTTGCATTCCACGACAAATACGAAATACATGAACAAATTGGCCAAAATATGAATCCATCTAGACCTAGGGTTCCAAGAAAATGAGGGTAAGATGTGACAAATTCATTGGATGAAAAAGAGGGGATCAGAGGAGAATACCTTGAGGGAGAGATTGGGGACCAAATCCACGAAGAAATCCTTCAGATCTGCTGATTTTTGGAGAGGATTTGAGAGGAAGGGGAGTAATGATGTGTTCCTCTGTTCTTGCTTGCACCTGGAAAGGAACTGGATCAGACTGGGAGGAAGGCCGCGCGGCGACAGCTATATCCCGAAGTGTAGTGCCTAATAATGAGGCGCTACACTTATGGGCATATCGCCTGCTCGAAAGACGCTACATGGCTCGGGTGAGTCCCGGGCTGGCCCCGCAGTCGCCACGTTGGCAGAAGTGTAGCACCTAGGTGCAAGACGCTACACTTTATAGCACCGCGCCTTGCTGTAGGGCGCTAGAGAAAAGGGTTAGCCCAGCGAAATTCTTTCGACAATTTATTTTTATTTTAGGTTATTTTCGTCTAAATTGCCGAGTCACTGCATCGAGATTTTTGATCTTTGTCAAAAAAAAATTCCTTGCTAGCTTACTCTTTCTCCCGAGTCTTGACCTACCAAATCCCGGCTGCCCTACAGCTGCAGTGTACAACTCCAGCGTGCCGTACTGCCGACGCTCCAATCCCGCGCCAGGCCCCTCCCTCTCCCAACCACTCCCGCCTCTCATGCGCGTCGCCGCCATCGCCGTTCCTCGTCGCGACATCGCGTTCCTGCTGTCTCTTCCTCGTCCGCAATCTTTGGCCATTGAGTTTTGAGGTATGAGCGTGTTTTCATCCAGTGATTAGTTAAACTCCATTAGCCTCTTCAATTTCTTGGTGTGCCCGTGAACACCCGGAACACCATCTAGATCCACCCTTTCTTGACATTGCTCTGATACCATATGCTTTGGGGAGGGGATTTAACCTTGAAACTTATTAGTGCTTTCAGTTATCACATACTAGGGCAGAATCATTGTTGTCCCAGTGTTGTCTCGTGTATTTTCTCCTGGATTATGCTTGAAATTTTATGCTCGCAGTTGTTATTTCTTACAATCTGCACTAACACTGGGCAGAAATGGAGAACGTGCAGTATGCCGAAGAACTCGTGAAGGAGTTTCTCGTGTTCAGGGGTTTCACAAATACGCTGCAAGCTTACGAGGCAGAATTGTCTACCGAGATTGGGAGGAACTTTGAAGTGGACAACATCCTAGACTTAGTGTTCTCAGTGTATATACCAAAGTACCAACTGGATAGACTGCTAAGCCTCTTTAGATTTTTTAAGCAATGTTTCACTTCACCTATGGACACGGTGCATTACACGACGCTCGTTAAACTGGAGCAATCAACATTGCGGTATTATGTTGTCAATGCTTTGAAATCTGGAAGGCAAGAAAAAGTTGTTGAATTCTTCAGCGCAAGTGGCAATTATCTGATGCAGAAGCGTGAAGATTGGCTGGCATGGTTCGGTGCGTATTTTTAACCTTTTAATACCCTGGTTGCTCACTATGTGTTTGCATTGTACTTGTGTCAATCTCAATTATACTATGCCCTGTTGCCCACATGCTTGCATTGTACTTCTGTTCCGTCAATCTCAGTTATACTATTCCTGTTGCCCACAGTGTGTTTGCATTGTACTTATGTTTTGTCAATCTCAATTATACTATGCAGCTATACCGTATATTCAATACCCAGGCTTGGATCCACAATTCCGTATGTACTTCTCCAAAGAATGGTCAGACACCTTGGTTCTTTCATTTCGGAACTTTTTGAGCGGGATATTCAGTGGTACTCATATCCTTTCACAATACATACACCTCAAGTTAGCAGGATGTTTTTCATCTTTAATAATACATGTGAAATCCTTATCTTAGTTATAATTTTATCATCATTCTTATCGATCTCCAAGCTATATGTTTTGGTTTGCTTCAACACTGTTTTATCCTTAAGGTTTCCACGAATCCCAGCTCTTATGAAGATTAGCACTGAAAAGAATACCATCAAATGCCTCAAGAGTGACATAAAACAACTGAATAACAAATTGTCAGAGCTACAAGCATTGTTAGAGGTGAAGGAAGATGAACTATCTTTGTTGAGAAGGTAAAGCTACGGTCTTTGGACTGCCATATGACTCATCTATCTGCAAATGCATGGCCTTTGCAATTAGTATATGAATACTTCAGCTGTCATCTGTTTGCATATTACAGCTGATTTAGAGATGGGATAGAACTAGGAGAGCTGTGTGGATTAAGTACTCACTAGTTTCCTTTACTATTAGGTTACATAGCTTAGTAATTTAGATGTTAGAGCATTAAGTAGATTGTGAATGATAGAGTAGACACAAGTCTCAGGCGCCATAGGAAGTCTGCTAAATATTTCTCAACTGATAAATACAGGAACGATAGAAGTGTTGATTTTGGCCACAAGAATTTACTCAAGACTACAACAGCTGGTTGCTCTCTCGAGGGACACAGTATCTCAGGAGTCTATGAAGAATCCTCAACTTCAAGTAGAGCTGTACAGAGTCTTGACTCACAGACTTCGACTTCAGCGAAATCTTCTACAAGAGATGGGGAATTACATGGATCTCAGATGAGCAATGCAGGTTAGCTCTTTTTACTACCTTTTTTTTCATGGCATGTATTTTTGAGACTCAGGTTTTTTGATGTCATATGTACAATTTTTACTGTTTGGTTGCGAGGTAACTAATGATCTAGGTCTTACCTTTTCCTTATTACTTTCACCAAATGGGAAACTCTCCTTTTGATCATCCATTCCATATTACCGTACATTGGATTACCTTTATTCATCACCAAACATAATTTTCAATATTGATATTCTTCAATGCATTTTTCTGCAAGATCCCATTTACAGAATTATATTCGACTATTCGTCTCCTATATGGAAACCTTGATGTTAAGCATGTTTCTTTTCTTGCAGATAATGAGCAGATTTTAGTGATAGAGGAAGACTTTCCTGAAGTAAAAGTGGGTTTTCAGGTAAGCTATAGTTTATTCCTATTAATCATCCATTTTCATAGTTTCCTATATGACTAACTAAACCTGCTAACAGGAAACATTTCTAGGCCATAATAGTTCAATAAGTAGCAGTCGATTTTCTGCTTCTGGATCAAATATTGCTAGTTCCTCGACTGATGGCACAGTGAGGTAATTTTGCCATCTCAATTTGGATTTTGTTTGCCTAACTGAAATGTTCTATATTTTAACCTGTTGATTTTTGAACTCTTAAAAGAATCTGGACATATGACTCATCAACACCATCATCTAAAAATGCCACTATATACTGTGGGGCTGAAGTCAGCGCACTTTCTTGGGAATGCAGATCTGACCGCTTGGTATGTCTATTGAATATTTGACTGTATCACATTAGTTTTTTCGTATCATTTCACCTTTGAAGAACATATTTGAGACTTTTACTCTATCGCCCATTTCTCTTGACAATAGCTGCTCATAGGCACAGCTAATGGAGGTATTAAAGCTTGGAATGCTGATGCAAAGAGAGTTGTTTGTGACCTGAGTACATCCAAAGATTTTCCAAGGTTAGAAAGTTTCACCTACTCCCTCCGGTCCATATTATTATTCTCAACTTTTTCTAGATTCGGATGTATCTAGTTAAGTATTTAGACTAGATACATTTGTATCTAGACAAAGTTGAGAAAAATAATATGGACCGGAGGGAGTATTGCTTTTGTGATCAAAACTGTAGCTATGCTGACAAAGCTTTTCGATTTCTCAGTGTGCTTGATTTGAAGTGTAGCCCTGTAGATCCTGTGTTTGTTTCTGCGGCTGCATCAAGACGGTAAATTTTGGATCTTATGCTTCATAAGAAATCTGTTGCTGGTTACTGCAAGATTTCAGCTTTCTCCTACAAAAAAGGACACTGTTCAATTTTTGTTTCTGACAGCAGTATTGACGTTTTCTCTCTTTTCACATATCATTTGAACTATATAATAATACTAATGAAATACTGTTCTCTTATTGTACTGTCAATTAGATTGTCTTATTTTCAGCTTTAAATTACTTTTCAGGCATGGATCAACTATATTTGGCAGAACTGGATTTGCTTCCTTGACAGTATGGCATATGAAAACATGGAAGCCTCTGGTACTTGGTTTTATTTCATACCTTATCTTGAACCTATATGAAGACATTAGCTGGTAACCTTTCTGATATATCCTATTCTTCTATTGTGAAGACAGTCCTCCCTCTTGGCGAAGATCCGCCTGCTATTACTTCTGTTTGCTTCAATCACAATGGGAAGATCTTGGCTGCCTCTGCAACAGATGGAATGATTCACATGTTTGGTATCCTTGTAGTGTAATATTCCTTCACCATCTTTACTATGTTAACTGCCTTTAATTTGGTATTTGACATCACTTATTGCTTGAGGGCAGCTAATACTTGGTTACATTGTTTCTATGAGATATCATTTGGGTTTTATGATTTTTGGAGTTCGTAGTACTTCCTTGACTGCACATAGATATGTCTGCTGGTCTTCAAATCACTGGATGGCCTGCCCATGATTCGCCTGTCAGCTCAGTTCTTTTTGGGCCAGCTGAAACAAGCATCTTCAGTTTAGGTTCAGATGGAAAGGTAGAGGCCCCTTTTAGCGTATAAACGCAAGTAACTGTGTTAATGTATAGATGGACCCTTTGAGTTATACAATCTTCTAAATTCCAATATTTAATCAGCTTTTAGCAAAATAATAGCTGTAGCACTTGTTATAGTTTGACTTTCACCTTGCATTTATATGACCTAATTTTTGTATACAAATATGTACTCTGTATTCTTTGGCTAGTTTGGGTGGTTGCATTGTATCTAATGTTAACTGTATGATCTGTAGATATTTGAGTGGAGCTTGCACAATCAAGGTCAGATTCTTTGGTCAAGAGATTGCAGTAGGTGAGTATGTGACATTTGGTGAATCATTACTGAATTGCAAACAGCAGCTAGTGTTGCTTTGATAAAAGCTACCTCAACCCTTCATTTCATTCACATATATTTTCCTCACTCCCACTTATAGGAGTATAATGGGGAGTATAGAAGTGTTATGTATGCATATGAGAAATCTGTGTACCATCCATATCCACTCTTGCAGCGTGTAAAATAATCATGTAGCCAACCTAAAGAGGTGCTAGTTCAACAATATATCATGTATGTGAGTACACATGGTTTAGTTTTCAACTATTTAGTTTCAGGCAAAACAATAATTTCCTAGCAAGACCTCGATGCTAATGTATTCCTCTGCACTTTCGTATGCCGTGTGTCATACAGACTTCACACATCAGACAATTTTTTCAACCATCAGGTTTAAGGAACACCAGTATTCCTCCGAAGTCCTTCCTATATGGGTTCTGTGGAGAGCTTTAGATATATACTTGAAACTCTGAACACTAGTACAGAATTTAGAAATTATCAGGATACTTCAATTTGATTATTACTATTATTTTCTGATTTTTTCCTGACAATCTTGAGCTATCTGATGTGACTGCATAGCCTCAGATATCTGTTTATACTTATTTCATGTTAGATTTCTTGGCACTAGGTGAATATATGAAAGAAACATTGTTATTTGCATAGGATTAATCTAGATGTAGGCAGTCCGGCTAGTGGTATTTGCTGTGTACAAAAACTTCTAGACTACTTGAATGTTCTACCTGATTGAACTTGTATTTTGCTAGAACTGCATGGTATTACGGTGTTGGTGTATTACACAACCGTGAAGCGTTCCTTGCTTATTTCTCCTAATTTGTCTTCTGTGACCAGGTTTTGCAACCCAGAGAGCTTTAGCAAACGCATGCATGAGGTAGCACTAGATTCTAATGGCAAGAGGCTCCTTGTAACGTCTGGTTTGGTTCGGGCCCCAATATACCAGGTATCCACATAATCCACACTTCCCAGGTGAAGTTCGTTTTGCTGAAGTAACACAGCAATCAACTATTTCCTTTCAGGTGCAAGGCCACGAAAGCGGGCTGAGGACACTTCCTCATAGTGCTCCTATAACAAGTGTGGACTGGCATCCCACGCTGCCAATCTACGTTACTGGTTCTGCAGACCATTCTGTCCGGGTCACATCTATTCTATGATATCTACGACAAACAAACGGTTTGCACAATGATATCTACGATCACTCTGCTCCCTGCCAAGAGATGAGCTAGTTCCATTTATGCCCAATCCCTACTGCATGCTGTTCATGATAATCTTGTTCAGATAGATCCTTTTGCACTGGAAATTGGCTTGTGTTTGTGTTTGTAGACTTAGGTGAGTCCGTGTAACGTTGTTGTAAGAAGGTGTCACAGTTCTGTGATCTGTTACACGGGATAGGAGCCTAGGAGTATTAATTTTGAGTACTCAAATGCATGGAGTCTGCAAGTATGTACACTATCTGTCTCTGGCATCTTCTGTGCTGCTCCCTAAAGAAATTAAAGCAGGAGATAACATCTATGCTAGCTGTTCGTGCGATACCATTAATTACTTTTAACTTGCTTGGATCGAAGCTGGATGTCCAAACTAACAAGTACACTGGGTTTGTTTTTTAGTGAAACCCATCATGGCGGATTTTATTAACTTGGAACCATAGATACATCATCCGCTGATACACCAACAATAAAATCAGCTGGTTCGTAAATCCAGACAATCGAAGGATTACACCAGTGCTCCCTGTACCTCAGTCAATACTGAACCAAACGATCAACGTTGAGCTTCACGCAGGGGAGGCAGGGCGACCCTCGTGAGGACCACTCTATCGGCCACCCCGCTTCACGCTATGATGTTGCTCGATATTCCACCTGAGGTCCTAGAGACCCTGCTAAACATATGCAGGACTTTCATGTGGAAGAGGCACCGTGAGGTAAACAACGGTCACTGCCTAGTGGAGCGGGACACACTGGCCACTCCTAAGATCTATGGCGGCCTCGGCATTCCAAATCTCCGCCTTTTAAACCTTGCACTAAGATACCGATGGGTGTGACTTCAATGGGTTGACCCCACTAGACCGTGGGCCAAGTTCAACCTTCAGGTGTCCCCGCCGGCACGGGTTATAGTTGAGGCGGCCACATGCTTCATCGTTGGTAATGGGGAGCACACCATGTTTTGGAAGGACCGTTGGCTAGACGGGGCCCGGGTGACTGACATCGCCCCCAACCTTGTGGCCAAGGTGTCGGCGAAACGGGCTAATGCTCGGACAGTTAAGGAAGGCCTCTCGAGAGCGTGGCTTCTCGATTGCTACCCTAACCTCAGCCTGGAGGTGTTGACCAAGTTCTTCCTTCTCTGGCAGACGCTTGCGAGTTTCCGGCTCTCGCCAAACAGGGAAGACACGCCGGTGTAGCGGTGGTCTAAGGGAGAATGGCAGGTACTCGGCGAAATCATCCTACAATGCCTTCTTTGCAGGCACCACCTTCGCCCAAGTCATGAACCAAATTTGGAAAGTGCGAGCACCTTATAGCTATAAGTTCTTCGCATGGCTTGTCTCCAAGAACCGATGTTGGATGGCGGACATGCTTCGACGTTGCCATCTGGCCCACCCCGCGGCCTGCCCGTTGTGTGACTAGCATCCCAAGGCTTTGCAGCACCTGATGTTGGGTTGTGTGGTTTCTAGAGAGGTATAGGGCTGGGCCCTACAGCGGTGGGTCCTACTCGACTCGAAGCCCAACCTAGACGTGGAGCTGATTCACTGGTGGACTATGAGGACCTGTCCGGCGGCTGATCTCTAGGACATGTGGATGGCGATCATCCTGGTCTTCTGGTGTATCTGGAGGCACCAGAATGACGTGGTGTTCAATGGAGCCGCTCAGACGGCTGTGACGAGATTGCTGAGGATTTTGATGTCTGGCACTTAGCGGGTCTCTTTAAGACCGATAGCTTTAGCTTCCCGCCGCCTCTGCCTTAGGCCTGGATGGATGGAGATTAGACCCTTGTACCGAGGAGCTACCACCTCTTGTTGGTAGCATACTTGCCGCTCTATGGCGTTGTGTGCCATCTAGCACCCCTTCTATATGATTAATACACCTTCCATGGTGTATTCTAGAGAAAAAACATTGAGCTTCACGAAGTCCTCCTTGGGTTTTGTTCAACCTATTGGAAATATGGCCTAGAAGCAATAATAAAGTTGTTATTATCATATTTTCTTGTTCACGATAAGTGATCATTCTCCATGCTATAATTGTATTAACCGGAAACTAAATACATGTGTGGATATTTAAACAAAACAGTGTCCCTAGTAGGTCTCTTCTGACTAGTTCGTTAGTCAAGTGATGGTTAAGGTTTTCTGGCCATGGACATGTAATGTCACTTGATAACGGGATCAAATCATTAGGAGAATGATCTGATGGATAGACCGAATAATAGGTGACAAGGGTTTAACTCGTCAATGCCCATTGTTATGGACTTGGGTTTTGGAGAAGGAGGGAGCGTTGGAGTCATCAATCGGCTAGCAAACAAGCACACATGGACGCAAGGTTTACCTAGGTTCAGGCCTCGTAGAGGTCCCTACTCCTGCTTGTCTGCTCTAGGAATTAACGAAGGAATCGAAGATTACAGGGGCGCGCAGATGCAATCTGGCAAGAGTTGTGGAAACTAGGGTTGCGTGTGTGTCCTCCTCGCCGCCCCTCCTAGCCTTTATATAGATAGGCTAGGTCTTGGGTAACAGGTCGAGTCGGTTATAGGTTAGGGTTTTCCCTTTAAACTTTCTATCTTTGGCTTCTTCTTGTCTCGCAAGCAACCGAGAGTCCGCGGGCCACTCGAATTCTCCATTTGGGCCTTGACAACGCCGTGGGCTTCCGCAGTATTCAGGCCGTATATACCAAGCTCGAGTACCTGTGAGGTATACCCATGTCAGTAGCCCCCGAGTGTCCAGTGGAATCGTAGATTCGACTGGGGACTTTATGAAGACATTCGAATGCATGATTGAGTATTTTTTTGACTGTTCAGTTCATGTCATAGGGATTGTTGATATGCGTGCCTGATTTAACCGATGTATCGGTATCAGTTAAGTGCCTTAGGGCAAAACAACGCAATCTACTCAAACCCGAGTCCCCGGACTCGAATTCGGAAAAGTGCTGGCATAATTCGACTCAAGCCACGGAGGTCTTACAGGAGTCGAATTCTAGTGTATGGGTGTGATCACTCGACGCGTCCGTCAAGGCATGTTCATCGTACCTGTAGGTACGGATATGTTTCTGGTAGTGCGTAGTAGATGCGTTGCCAGGCCTTATTCAGGTCTTATCTTCATGCTGTAAGCGCGACATCCGAATTTTTGGTCATCGCGGAGATGATTCGGGTGGCCCCGGAGACGTAGTCCCTACCTAGGGAAAATATGAGGCGGAGTCGCCACAACATTTGAGTGTGGATGTTATCAACACACAGTACGGTGTACAAATAATCATAGGGTGCGCGACTAGCGCTCCCTATGGGAGTAGCCCCCGAGTGCCTGGTTGAGTCGAAGACTCAGACAGGGACTAAAATTTTGCGACTGCTGTCGTCTTTTGTTGCTTGTTTTAGTCGAATTTGCTTCCGGCGCTCCCTATGGGAGTAACCCATGATCCATAGTCGAATCGTAGATTTGAGTGGTTGGGTATGCTTTGAATGTTCATATTCCTGCATAAAAAGAAAATCGTAGGGTGCGCGACCAGCGCTCCCTATGGGAGTAGCCCCCGAGTGTTTGGTAGAGTCGAAGACTCGAGCAAGGACTAAAGTAGTCGAAGTCTTCTAGTTCTCATCTTGATGACATTAGTGCTGATGATGTGATGACCTCAGTTGCCCGCGTGAGCGGCTTTGACGGGACGTGACGAGCGGTGGGTCCTACTTTCTGACTTTGATTTGACTGGGCGTGCGTAATCTTTCGTTTTAACCACGTCTCCTTGATTTCCGCGTGTAATGGATATATTGGGGGACGGTTCGTGTTTTGGCCTCTCCATGTGTCGACCGCGATGTGCGCCATGCGTCCAGTAGGGTTTCTGCTGGCCGTTGGATGGCATCTGCAAGGGGGTTAAGTAGCAGCGCAGCTGCGGTAATTTTCCCATCTGCCCTTTCTCTGCTTGTGCTTCCATCGCCATTGCCGCTGCTCTCTTCTTCCTAGAGCTCGTCCTTTTCATGGCGCTGGACCAACTCCGCGTGTTCCCGAGCTACTTCCTCCGCTCGCACCGCCATCGCAAGATGGGGAAAAAGAAGGGAGGCGCCACCGCTGAGTCCGCCGCCGCCATTGCTGCTGCCAAGAAGAAGGGCGGATCCACCACTGCGGGCACCAGCGCCGCCGGTGCCAAGAAGAAGAAGGGCGCGGGTACCCGCGTCACCAATGGTGCGTGGCGCACATCCATCATCAAATCCTCCGAGCTCCGTCTCCTGCGTCAAGATGGAGTTCTGTCACCCGTGGTGGATGACTCGCGAGTGCTAGGTGACGAGGTAACTCCTTGTCCTCCTGCTGGTTTCTGGGTGATGTTCCTAGCGTTCATCATCCGTGGTCTTTCTCTGCCCTGCATCCTTTCTTCAGGGGCCTCCTTTGCTTCTATGGGCTCCAACTGCATCAGCTGTCCCCAAACTCTATTCTCCACATCGCCTGCTATATTACACTTTGCGAGTGCTGGCTCAGAATCGAGCCACACTTTGGCCTCTTTAAGAGGATTTTCAAGCTGAAGCGCCAGTCAGCATCTGGTTCCGTAGTCTACGACGTAGGAGGCTGCGGGATCCATGTCGACTCCTCTGCCACATATTTCGATATCAAGCTCATGGCGTCCGTCCAAGGGTGGAGAGACAAGTGGTTCTACATCCGTGACCAGAAGGCCGACGGAGAGTACTACGGACTCGTGCCCTTCAATCCCGCGACGCCGTGCAGGAGGAGGTGTTCTTGGAAGAACGTGGTGATGCCTGGCGAGTCCGAGGAGACGGAAGTGCTGTACAAGCGCGTCTGCGACCTCGGGAGCCGCATGGGTAAAGAAGAGGGAGGCGCCGCCCTCATTCGCACATGGTTGTGCTGTCACATCCAGCCTCTGCAGGCCAGAGTCCACCCCATGTTCCAATGAGCTGGTGCGGACGATGCCACTCGCGTATCTGCCGATGGCATTTTCGTGGGTGAAGTAGATAAGAGGTTGTGACTGGTGACAAAGTACACCACCAAGGAGGTTCTCCCAGGCGAACCAGTTGTACCTCCCTTCGACGCCTCTAACCCTCCTCCTGAGGTAGAATTGTGCTACGAAGTAGCTTGATTTGTCGATTGCTTCTAGTTTCTTGATGTATAATGAATTGTTTTCTGAATGCAGGATTGGAAGGTGTCTCCCAGTTTACCCCCTCTTCCTGAGGGGGTTATTCCTCGCGAAGTAGATGAAGAGGACGAGTCGGAATCGACCGTCCCACTTGAAGAGCAGGAGGAAACCCCCGAGTCCAGCGGTCCGGAACCTCGCAAGCATTCTCGCAGCAAGGATTAGGATGCTTCGTCTCCTTTAACTCTAGAGGGCCCATCTATTGGTGTAGAGGAGCCGATACCCGCCGTTCCTGTGCGCTCTATGGCTCCTCCTTCCCGGAAGAAGCTTCGACTGCCAAAGGAATCTTCGGAGTCGGATGAGCAGTCCTTTGATCTTGATAGATTTGACTGGTAAGTTCTGTATTCACGAATTCGTTTTGGTTTCTTCTTTGAGTTCATCTGTCTTGAAGCTCTTGTTTGATTTTGTGTTTCAGTCAAGTGGCGACATCGTCTTCTGACGACGTCCAATTTTTGAAGGAGTCCGGAGTCGCGGACTCCAAGTCCAAGAAGGTGGCTTCACGGTCTCCTTCTCCTCCATTGGCGGCCCACTCCGGGCATAACTTATCGAGTTCCCCGCATGCTGGGGAGCATCAGATGGTTACCCGGATGATTGTGCAACAGCCTTCTTCGGAGTTTGTGGAGGATCATGTAAGTATCTTGTAGTTGCTTGGCATGCTTTACTTGAACTTGAAATGTCTCTGATGTCGCTCATCGTGAAGGAAGCTGCCCGCCTGGCAGAGCAGGTCCTTAACATGGGTCGACAGCATGCGCGACTGGACAATCGCCATCGCATTGTCGAAAGTAAGTTTTGACTTCGTCCTTGTCTTTTGCGAATATTATTGATTCGATTTGGTAACACTCTCTGTATGTTGCAGCTGAGCACAATGAATTACTTCGCCATGCTGCTGCATTGGAGAAGACATTGGCCGCGACAACAAAGAATCGTGACGAGGCAGTCGCAGCCTTGGAGGAGTCATAGAAGCGAGAGCAGGATCTCCTTGCCTCCACTGCTGAGAGGGAGAAGATGTTCAAGGAGCAGCTTCTCTCGATTGCCAAGTCCCTCTCAGGTATGACTTTTTCATCTGGATATGTCTTGCTCTTCTGTGCTTTCATGTGTGATTGTTGTACTAATGCTTTTGTGTATGCAGATGCCAGCGACTTGAGTTTCGATGCCCAATCTCTGCACCACACGGATGCTTTGGCTGGTGCCATCGCCGCAGTCGAGGACCGCAGCGTTTCCCTCTAGGAGATGCCGAGGAAGGCCAAGGATGTGCTCAGTCACATCCGTGAGGACTTGACTCCCAAGGCTGGGATGATCGACAACCTCGGCGACCTGGTGGAATCCCTGGCTGGAGGAATCCCCGCGGACTTCAAAAATTCACAGCGCTTCGTCGGCGCCACCATGGCACTCGCAATGGTGCAGGCCCATGGCGTGGAGATGGATCCCGCAGATATCTCTGAGGCGATGCCTGTCGACGCTGGAGGCCAGCAGGTAGTTTTTTCTCCCTATGCTGGTAAATGCAAAAATTACGGTCTCCAGCTTATCGAGACACTCGCCAAGTACTCCGAAGAGCGGCGTCAAGCGAATGCTGCAGCTTCTGGGGGTACTACCGGCATGTCCGTGGCGTCAGAGACTACCACGGATGCGATGAAGCCCCCGAGGCCTAAGTCTAAGTCAAAGAAACATGCTACGCCTTAGTCTTCATCTGTAATAGCTGTAGTAGTTTAGCCTTTTGCTTTATGGAACAATGATTTTGTGGGGGTGTCCCAATCGGAACTTTTCCTGTATCTGAATGCATATATGCCCTTTGCCAAATGTATTCTTGGTCTCTTATTTTCTTTTTGCTTGATTTGTGGTAGGGTACATCGAGTGCTCCTTCGAGTGATCCGTATGATCCTCCCTCTGCCGATGAGAACTTGGCGCAACCTCGTTCGAAGGTGGAGGAGTTGTCATTGCTTTCATGACTACGCGATTGTATTAAACAACTGGAGCGTGAGTTGCCCATCCTCCGCGGTAGCGCCAATGTATGGAAGTCGAAGGCGGAGAAAGCCTCTACTCGCGAGAAGTACCTATTGGAGGAGGTGGCCCAGTTGAGTGAGCAATTCAAATGTTAGCCTTCTATCCTCTTATCTTTTCCTTTAGTCAGTCGTGGCGATGCCTGTCTTTCACACTTTGCTTTTTGTGTGGTGTAGTTGTCAGTGCTCGCCATCCGCAGGATGAAAGAGATCGGATCACTGTTCGAATGCATGATTTGACCCATGAGCAGCTGCAGGCAAGTGGGTACTTCTGGGTGGATCATGACTGTGCAATTACACTTGCGACCCTGCAAGATCGTGCTTCTCGAGTGCTTCATTTTCTGAAGAAGGCGCAGTCATGCCTCAGGCACATCTATCAGATGATGTTTCCACTGGACGCTGTCCCTTCAAGCCTGTTGGCCCTCCTGGTGAGATTCCAGGATTTGAGTGCAGTTCGTGAGTGCGTGCGACAGCAGTTAGTGGTTGGTGCCAAGGCTGCTTTGTCGCTGGTGCGACTGCATAGGCCTGATGTGGACATTGCGGCTGTTGCTGCTAGGCCGCCGACTCCACCGGCAGGTTCGACCTGGAACATGGTTCCTCAATACCAGGCGGTGGATCGTCCAGTAGAGGAAATTGTCGACTTCTTTGAGGAACAAACAAACGTTCTTCTGCTGTAGTAGTAGTTTGATTTGTATCCTGCACATAAGTATACTAGTGTTCTAAAAGTTCGTGTGGATACATGTAATTACTTGATATGTAAAGAGCTTGCTAGCTTATATGTTTTGCGAGTGTATTTGTACTCGACAGTTCCTTTTCGTTAGCCTGACTTGTTTTTATCTCAGCACCTTGCCAACCTGTCAGGTGCGTTGCAACTGGGTTGGTGTTTTATTAAGGGTTCGATTGATGTTGTGTCAGCTACTCGGGATACTACGATTTGTTCGTAGAACGAATATGTAAAGGGTGGCATAGCCCCCGAGTGAAAATATTGCCAGAAAAATAAAGAAGAACACAGAGTTTTCGAGGCACTAAGCTTTATTTATTCGTAGAACAGTACGAGGTACAATGTGTGGCTAAGTAGCCTGGCTAAATAGCCTTATTTGTAATGTAAGAAAAAAGACGACTAGGGGTAGAAGCACCGCAGCTGCGCGATGTTCCAGGGGTTGGAGTATGCGACTCCTGTCTCAGAATCTTTGAGGCGATAGGCGCCACCTGAGATTACTTCTGTAATCACGTATGGTCCCTCCCCAGGAGACTCGAGCTTGAGGTGCCCTTGCTGCTTCAGTTGCAGGACCAGGTCTCCTTCGACGAAGGATCTAGGGCGTAGCCTTCTGCTGTGGTAGTTGTGCAGGTTCTACTGGTAGATCGTCGATCTTTCTGCTGTGATATCCTGTGCCTCGTCAAGGAGATCGACGGAGTCTTCAAGTGCAAGTGTTGACTCCTGCTCTCTATATGCGACTACCCGTGGGGCTTTAAAGCGTACTTCTGTGGGTAGCACAGCTTCAGCGCCGTGCACCATGAAGAACGGGGTATATCCCGTGGCGCTATTTGGGGTTGTTCGCAGGCTCCAAAGTACGTACTGCAGCTCATCTGGCCAACATCCAGTGGCTTGCTCGAGTGGCCGAAGGAGTCGCTTCTTGATTCCACCGCAGACGAGGCCATTGGCCTTTTCGACTTGACCGCTGATCTGTGGATGAGCTACGGAGGCATAGCTTACATTGATTCTCAGGTTCTCGCAGAAACCCTGGAACTCCTTAGAGGCGAAGTTCGTTCCATTGTCCGTGATGATGCTATGTGGCACTCCGAAGCGATAGACAATGGACTCGAAGAACTTGACGGCGCTGGCTCCTGACTGGTTTGTCACCGGTATGGCCTCTATCCACTTGGTGAATTTGTCGACTACGACCAGGAGGTAGACGTAGCCTCCTCGCGAGGACTTTGGGAGCTTGCCGACCATGTCGAGTCCCCATTGCGCAAAGGGCCAAGCCAATGGTATTGGCCAGAGTTCTGTGCTAGGTGCGTGCGGTTTATCCGCGAATCGCTGACAAGCGTTGCATCTCTGGACGATGTCCTTGGCGTCGTGCATGGCCGTGGGCCAGTAGAATCCAGCTCGTAGAGCTTTGGTGACGAGGACGTGACTACCGGCATGGTGCCCACAGGTCCCTTCATGGATGTCGAGTACGATGGCCCTTCCTTCCGCGTTGGATACGCACCTTTGGAGTACTCCTGTGATGCAGCGCTTGTATAGTTCGCCGTTGATGATGACGAATGCCTTGGATCGTCGTGCGATATGTCGCGCGTCAGTCGGGTCGTCCGACATCCTCTTGCTGAGAAGATATGTGATGTAGGGTTGAGTCCAATATGGCTCGATCATCATGACCCCCATTGGTCCCTTGAGTCCCGTGTCAAGCTCCAGGTTGTCGAGTGCCATTGGCTCATTGGGTGGCATAGCCCCTGAGTCTATTGTTGCGCTTGTTTTCTTCTCTGTGGCCTTTGGCTGGATGGAGCATTCGCAGATACGCTCGAGAAATACCCCAGGTGGTATGGGGGCGCAGGTGGAGCCAATGTTGGCGAGTGCGTCCACCTCTTCATTACTTTCGTGGCCTACGTGCCGCAACTCACAGCCGTCGAAGTCCCCTTCGAGTGTGTCGTAGAGATCGCGGTAGGCGATCATATTGTCGTTCAGCGCATCGCACTCGTGCATTGTCTGGTTGACGACCAGCTTGGAGTCGCCGTAGATGATGAGCCTCTTGGCGCCGCAGGCTTTTTCCATCCGCATCCTGTGCAACAGGGCCTCGTATTCAGCTTTATTGTTGGAGGCAGTGAACTGCATTCGCAGAATGTATTTTAGCTTGTCTCCCTGGGGCGATGTCAGTATAACACCTGCGCCAACCCCATCCTTACGCTTGGATCCATCGAAGTGCATCGTCTAGAGGTAAGACATATCTGGCTTTTTGGGGAGCTGGTTCTCCATCCAGTGCACGAGGAAGGCAGGGAGGACTTGTGATTTGATCGCGTCGCGCTTTTCGTATGTAATGTCTCATGGAGATAGCTCGATTCCCCAAAGCGCGACTCATCCGGTGGCATCGGGGTTGTTGAGTATATGACCAAGCGGGGCGTCGTTGACCACCACGATTGGATGCTCTTGGAAGTAGGGGCGCAGTCGCCTGGCTGTCATGAATATGCCGTATGCCAGCTTTTGATAGTGCGGGTACCGCTGCTTTGTTGGCGTGAGCACCTCGCTGAGGTAGTAGACAGGGCGCTGCACCCCATGGACTTTGTTTTCTTCGGCTCGTTCCACCACGAGCACTGTGCTGACCACCTGGTTGGTGGCGGAGATGTATAGCAACAATGCTTCTTTTTCGCGTGGAGTCACCAGTACTGGCGAGGTAGATAGTAGACGCTTGAGGTCTTCGAATGCTTCCTGCGCCTCGTCGGTCCACTCGAACTTGTCAGTTTTGCGGAGAAGTTGGTATAAAGGCAGTGCCTTTTCGCCCATTCTACTGATGAATCGACTGAGCGCCGCGATTCGCCCAACCAGCTGCTGGACGCCTCTTACGTTTTTTGGTTTCTCCATGGCCAGTATGGCTTTTATTTTCTTTGGGTTTGCCTCAATCCCTCTCGCGGAGATGAGATACCCGAGTAACTCCCAAGATGGTACGCCAAAGGCGCATTTGTATGGATTGAGATTGATCCGGTAGCGGTCGAGGTTGGCGAAGGTCTCGCGTAAATCGTCGATTAGCGAGGCTTCCTCTTTGGTTTTGATGACGATGTCGTCAACATAGACTTGGATGTTGCGATCGAGTTGATTCTTGAGGCAAGCCTGCATGCACCGCTGATAGGTGGCTCCTGCGTTTTTGAGCCCGAAGGGCATTGTGTTGTAGCAGAACACACCAAAAGGCGTTGTAAATGCCGTTTTCTCTTGATCCTCCTCCTTCATTCGAATCTGATTATAGCTTGAGTAGGTGTCAAGGAAGCATAGACGCTCACATCCCGCGGTGGAGTCGATGATTTGGTCGATTCGCGGCAGCGAGAAGTGATCCTTTGGGCAGTGCTTGTTCAGGGAGGTGAAGTCCACGCACATCCGCAGGATATCCGTGTCTTTTTTAGGTACCAACACCGTGTTGGCGAGCCAAGTGCTTTCCTTGATCTCGCGTATGAATTTGGCGTCGAGGAGTCTGTTGATCTCCATTCCGACCGCCTTTGCCCTTGGTTCAGACAGTCGCCGAATTATCTGCTTGACCGGCCTTGCGTCTGGGTTAACGTTGAGTGCGTGCTCGGCGAATTCCCTGGGAACCCCTGGCATGTCCGCTGAACACCAGGCGAAGATTTCCCAGTGCTCACGGAGGAATTCGACGAGCGCGAGTTCCTATGTGGAACTCAAGTTGTTGGCGATGAGGGCCGTCTTGGTCGGGTCCGTTGGGTGGACCTGGACTTTCTTCGTGTGCACCGACGAGTCAAAGGACGGGTTGGGCGAACTTGCCCGACTCAGAGGAGGCAGACTATTGTCTGTCGACTCCTTTAATCTTGCGAGTTCCTCCTGCATACCGAAGGACTAGGAGATTCTGTTGAATTCCCTGTCGCAACTGTCGGACCTCTCGAAGTTACCGTTGATTGTGATTACGCCGTTTGGGCCCGACATCTTCATCTGCAGGTAGGCGTAGTGTGGCACCACCATGAACCTTGGAACGCGACACATCCGAGGATGCAGTGATATTGTGAAGGCCAATCGACGACCTCGAAGTCGATGCGCTCTCGCTGAAAATTTTGCAGGGTGCCGAAGGTGACGTCGAGGTTGATTTTGCCCAGGGGATATACACCTTTCCCTAGGACGATGCCGTGGAACGTTGTGTCTAAAACTTCCAGACACGTCAGAGGGATCCTCATTGGACGCAAGGTACTCGCGAACATTAGGTTGATGCAGCTACCGCCGTCCATGAAGACGCGGCTCATGTCGAAGCCCCCAATATACGCCTCGAGTACGAGGTGACAATGGTCTAGACGAGGGACTTGGCGCGGGTGGTCACGCCGGTCGAAGGTGATGCAGGAGTCGCTTCCACTGAGGTACTCAGTGGTGGAAGGTGGAGAGTTGATCGCACGGTTGACTTGGCGAGTGATGGCCTTCTGCACTCGATTTGAGGGCGCCCCTTTTGGATCATCCCCATGTTGCCCACGGGCCGTGGGTATGGTTCGTCACCGTGATTATGGACCGGTGCGGTCGCGGGTGGTGGTATTCCGGGCGGTGGTGGAGAAGCTCCGTGTGCCACGGCGCCTGGGGCGACTCCATAGCCCCTGTTGACTGCGTCGCGATTCATCCGAGCCAGACCCTCGTGGAGCTTGAGAAACTCGTGGCAGTCTTTGAGAAGGTGGCTGGATTTTTTCTTGCCGTCGTGCTTGTCGATGTAGAAGTGCACGTTGCATGGTCCGGACAGTTTGTCCTTGATGGTTGTTGCGGGTGCCTCTTCGCGAGTGCGGCGCTATCACACCTGTGTGGTTTTCTCGGACTCGCGGTATCCACCACTGCGATAGCCGCTGTTGCGGTTGTCGTCACGTTTGTCGGTGTAGCCGGCTACGACCATGCTGACATCGTCGCAATCATCATAGACGCGCATTCCCCGTTTGCCTCGACGGTCGCGTCTGCGCCCGAGGTCGTCGTCGTCATCAGAGTAGTTGCGGTTTTTCACCGAATCCTCTCCATCGACCCACCGATTTGCAATTTCCATCAGGTGGTCGATTGTCTTGGGCTTCGAGCAGCCCAGCTCCTCCCTGGGCTCTATGCGGCGAACACCGCCGTTGAATGCGTCGATTGGGCGGTCCTCCGAGATGTTTGCTGTGGAGTTCTTGATGATGGACCACCTCTGGATGTACGAGCGTAGCGACTCGCCCGACCTTTGCTGGCAGCTCCTCAGCTCTTCGATTGATGCGGGCCTTTTGTAAGTTCCCTTGAAGTTGCGTACAAAGCTGTAAACCAGCTCTTCTCAGCTACGAATGGATCCGCGCGGGAGGTTGTTGAGCCATGCGCGGGCGGCACCCTGCAGCTGTAGCTGCAGGCATTGCATGGCCGTGCTTCGACTCCTGCCATGTAGCCTGACGGAGGAGATGTGGTCCTCCAACCAGATCTTTGGGTCTTGTAGACCGTCGAATTTTGGATTCTCCGATGGGAGTTTGAACCCTTTAGGCATTCGCTTCTGCCTGATGGCCCTGCTGAAGCATCTGGCGCCGCAGAGTTCAGTCTCGTCCTCTTCGGAGTTAGTCAAACGAGCGCGTCTTGCACTTGATTTGTCGATTTTACGCTGTGTGAGGAAATCGCGCGCATCATAATCATGATCATGCCGCTTTGAGCGGTGACGCCGAGACAGATCGTGACTGTCATCGCTGGATGAAGGTGAGGAATAGCGTTTTGCTAGAGCTTTGCCCTTCTTTGGCTTCGACGTTGGCTCTTTGTCGAGAGCGGCCTCGACTAATCCCAAGTCCGTGATCGTAGATCGGTGCATGGCGGCTCGCGGATCTCTAGCTGGTGGCTGGTTGTTGAGGAGGTACATGGTGGCCGCTGTCCCGCAGCTTGCGGTGTCTTTGGGACCACGTTGCCCCGCGTGTCGACTGTCATAGAGCCGAAGTCGAGGACTTTCGCGGCTTCTATGCGTTCTTGCTCGGTGAGATGGGCCATCCGAGATCATCTCTTGTTGGCCACGTACTCGTTACCCTTGGAGGAGGATCCTCCATGGGTGGAGAGCCCAACTCGACGAAGACTCGACTCATCCGCTGCCTTTTTACGCGCTTCGAGTTGCGTGTAGCTGGCGTCTGTACTCCTCCTTTAGTAGCCAATGGTAGCCCATCAGCATGTCCTACGGCGTGCAGGGAGGCAGAGGATTGTCTCGCAGAGCTTCTCGGCAGCGGGCCCACTCATTGTCGTTGAGTCTAATCACGACACGTTCACCAGTGTGCTCGTTCACCATGGTTGGAGGTTCGACTGCCCCTCCGTTGTTGACGGGCGCGCCATTGCCACCGTTGGGTGGTCCGCTATTAGGTATGCCACTGTTGGGCGGATCGGTGCCAGATCCATTGCCACCGTTTTCGTGATTGGCGGCGGTGTTGCCAGCATTGATGACAACACACATGAAGTGGTTGGGGAAGCTGTTTCTTCAGCAACTTTCGGATCCAGAGCCGCATACTCCATCTTCCGTTGCTAGGTCACCTGGATCGGCTCCGCGACTGCTATCGCTGTCCGTGCTCCCAGCTGTCACTGAGGTGTCGAGCTCGCTGAGGGTGCCGATTGGTGGCGGGAACCACGACACTGGAGCGATCGCGGGTGCAGTTGGCTGGTCAGGCATGCGAAGCGCGCCTATCTGACCAACCTAGAAGCGGAAGCTCCCAATCGCCAGGCTGATTCCATCGCCTACGGACTCGAAAGCCGGGCGAGTGCCTGGCGTGTGGACGGTGAAGTCGAACGGGCCGAAGAGCTGGCGAATCTCTGTTGTTGCGGAGTTGTAGATCGCGGTTGATGGGGTCAAAGAAGCCGCGACATCAGCACTCCTAATTCCCAGAGACGGCGCCAATTAACGAGGGTTTAACTCGTTAATGCCCATTGTTATGGACTTGGGATTTGGAGAAGGAGGGAGCATTGGAGGCATCAATCGGCTAGCAAACAAGCACACAGGGACGCAAGGTTTACCCAGGTTTAGGCCTCGTAGAGGTCCCTACTCCTGCTTGTCTGCTCGTGGAATTATCAAAGGAATCGAAGATTACAATGGTGCGTAGATGCAATCTGGCGAGGGTTGTGGAAACTAGGGTTGCATGTGTCCTCCTCGCCGCCCCCTCCTAGCCTTTATATAGATAGGCTAGGTCTCGGGTAGCAGGTCGAGTCGGTTACAGGTTAGGGTTTTCCCTTTAAACTTTCTATCTTTGGCTTCTTCTTGTCTCGCAAGCAACCGAGAGTCCACGGGCCACTCGAGTTCTCCATTTGGGCCTTGGCAACGCCGTGGGCTTCCACAATATTCAAGCCGTATATACCAAGCTTGAGTACCTGTAAGGTATACCCATGTTAATAGGCATAGTTGTTGATCGCGTCACTTAGTTTGATTGCTATCGCTTTCATATAAGTCAAGTATCATTTCCTTAGACCATGAGATGGTGTTACTCCCTGGTACCAGAGGATTGCTTTGCGGACATCAAATGTCACTTCATAACTAGGTGATTATAAAGATGGCTTTCAGGTATATCTGATGGTGCTTGTTGAGTTACACGGATCAAAACTGAGATTTTCACTCCATGTGATGGGGAGATATCTTTGGGCCCTCTCGATAACATAACATCCTAAGTAGCTTGCAAGCATGGGACTAATGTGATTAGTCATAGGGATATTATATTAAGGAACGAGTAAATAGAACTTGCTAGTAACAAGATGGAACTAGGTATGGTGATACCGACGACCGAATCTCGGGCAAGTGATATATCGCGAGACAAAGGAAATTGTGTACTAGATTATTGGAATCCTCAACATCGTGGTTCAACACATTATTATGTTCACTGAATTTGTGGGACTCATTATGGGCATCTAGGTCCCGCTAATGATTATTGGTTAGAGCGGAGTCTCAATCATGTCTGCATATTTTAGAATCCGTAGGGTCACACACTTAACGTTCGATGTCTCTAGGGTTTGATGAGATAAATAGGTCATGTTATCGAGTTTTCATTCAGAGTCCTAGTTAGGACCCCGTACATCAAGAGGAGCTTTGGAATGGACCAGAGTTAAATAAAAACACACGGGAACGTATTTTTAGGGTTACCAAAAAAGTTTAGGATTTTTTAGTATTGTACCGGAGGTTCTAGAAGGTTCTGGAGGGTCCCATAGTGGGGCCCACCTATCCCAGACGAACCATATGGATCAAGGGGTGTCACATAGGTCCACATGGTATAGGTGCACCATTCCCCCTTGGCCCATGTGACATGGGGTGATCACGCCAATGCCCATTGTTATGGACTTGGGTTTAAGAGAAGAGCGGCGCGCTAGAGACTTCGTCGGCTAACAGACAAACAACACGAGAACACGAGGTTTACCTAGGTTCAGGACCCTGGAAGGAAAACGCTACTCATGCTTGTATGTTCTTGATTGATGGAGAAACCAAAGGTTACAATGTCGCCGAGATGGCGGTGTATGCGCAAATTGGATCTAGCGTATGATACGGGTGTTGTGATCTGTTGTGTCGTCTCTTTTTCCCTATCCTCCTCCTCGGGCCCTCCTAGCCTTTATATGATAGGCTGGGTCTCAAGTACCGTGATCGAATAGGTTACAAGTTAGATTCGAACTCTAGTCTTCAACTTTCCTTGTCTTGCGCATTTGGAGTCTGTGTCCATCTGGGCTTTGTATTAGGGGAACCGTCATGGGCTTTGTGGACCTTGGCAGGTCTTTGAGTGGGCCTTCCACTAGGCCGAGCAAGGTATGCTCTAGTCGGGTGCCTGTTGGGCATACCTATGTTAGTATCCCCCTAGTGTCCATCCGAATCATAGATTCGGGTGGGGACTTAGTTGTCTTGAGCCTTGTATTAGGATGCCGGGAGTCGACAGTTGTATCGAGTGCGAAGCACTCACCCGGAGGTTCATCGGGTAAGCCAAAATTGTAATTGTTCATAGGGATGTTAGTAAACGTGCCTGGTGCACTCGATGGATCGGGACCAGTTAAACAACGTCACCTACTCAAACTCAAGTCTCTGGACTCGAATCCGTATATTCCTGACGTAGTTCCACTCATGCCGCGAAGGCCTTACTGAGCCGAACTCCAGTTTTAATGCATATGTCCCCGACGCGTCCATTAGGATTTTCATCACGCCTGCAGGCATGGTATTTATCTGGTAGAAAGCAGAGGATGCGGTTGAGACCATTAGATTGTATTTGTAGATCTTATCTTTATATCATAGACGCAACAACCAAATGTTTTTCACCGTGGAGGTGTTTCGGGTGGTTAGAGAGATGTTATATCCAAACCGGACAATGTAGTGTATAGCGAGCGAAGTCGCCAATGCATTCGATTGCTGTAGAGGAGTCGACATCGTGGACGCAGTCGATAGAATGGACCATATTGTGAACCTTTTGTTTTTATAGGGTGCACGACCATCGCTCCCTATGGGAGTAGCCCCTGAGTGTGTTCGAGTTGTAGACTCGAGCAAAGACTTATAGTTGTCAGTTGCATAGATACAACGATCTAGATGTGCTTTGGATTATCTTGCAAATGCCATCTCTCCCTATGGGAGTAGCCCCCGAGTCCTAATTCGAGTCGTAGATTCGAATGAGGAATCAGAGCATGCCACTCAAAGATCTTGTATGTGCGCAACTAGCGCTCCAATTTGGAGTAGCCCCCGAGTGTCTGGCAGAGTCTTAGACTCGGACAGAGACTCGAGTCTTGTATCTTGTAGATGAAGTTGAAAATCATGCGAGGAGAAGTGATGCAGCTCGTCCTACGGACATCACTACATCTCCACCACCAAGTCCCCCAAGTGGACCAATGACTCGTGCGCGAGCTAAACTCCTACAAGCTAAGGTGAACTCGCTCCTTTCCTCGTGTGACTTTGACACATCTATGAATGGTTTGCTACTTCATGCAACTACACTGTGTGTTATCAGATACGAACCCCCATCGGATGAAGTGCAATGAGCGGGACGAGAAGAAGGAGCTACCGGAGCTAAAGCCTCGGAGTCTTCGGTCCCGAAGCCTGGATTCTCCGGCCGGCATCCCCGGAGTCTCCGGCCAGGACTCCGGACCTGTCTCCAGACCCCCACCAGGAGCGCTTAGTACACCCGCATGGAGTCCTCACCGGAGAGCATCGCCGCCCCTAGAGTCTCCACGCACACCGGAGTCTTCGGCCCAGATACCCTGGAGTCTCCGGCCATCGACCCTGGAGTCTCCACCCCGGACTCCGGCCACGACTCCGGACCCCTCGCTGGAAGTCTCTGTATGCCGCCCCGGAGACTACCCCGGAGTCCGAGCGCCACCCCTGAGTCTGTGACCCCTTGACCCGGGAGTCTCCGGTGTAACTGAACCCGGCATGTGAAAGCCTTTTGGGCCTGTGGCTCATGTACCCCTTAGTCCGTCCAGACTTTACCATTTATTGCCTAAACTACCCTTGAACTAGTGGATGGCCTATATATAGTCCCCCACATCTATTGTAAACCCTAGGCATGATATTTGGAATTATTGGAAACCCCTTGTGAATCTATCTAGTTCTTGCCTCATGCTCCTTGACCAAGGAGCACCAAATATCCCAAACCTCATTGGAGTTTGCATCGTGCCTCCGCGTTGTACAAGGCCTAGGCATCGGAGTCCCTTTGCCTAGAAGTCAAGATCTCACCGAGTCTCTCCACTCATCGTGCCGGTTCGAGAGAGAGTCCTCCGCCCGACGCCGATCCTAGGGATTGCGCCAGACCGGTCACCACCAGCATGAGCTATTGGTGTGTACGTGGTTTTGCGTGAGTGTGTTCATCGTGTTCTTCATGTGCGAGTTTGTTGTGTTCATCCACCCCTCCTTTCCCCGCACTCCATCCTCGATTTGGAAGGGATTCGTGAAAGATCGGGCCACCCTCGAGGTTTGCCCTCAACAAGAAGCCAATGACCCGGAAGTGCATTGAGTCAGTGTCTCACGCGTAAGGAGTCTAGAGTCGATGTTGCAGTCGGAGTCGACACGACGGAGACATGTGGCGCTTAGCTGAAAGGACTCGATACTGCAGGCGGAGTCAACGCGGTGAAGTTGTGTGGCACTTAGCCAGAAGAACTCGATGCTGTGGATGGAGTCAACGTAGTCGTTTCTAGCAGGTGCGCAACCAACATTGCTTCTGTTGGGTTTGCAACCGCACTGTCGGGTGCACGACCAACGCACTTATGTCGATAACTGACATGGTCATCTGAGAAAAGTGTCGACTCGGGTCTTGGCATCTATTGATGCAACTGGTGTTGATTGACTCCGTTGGAGGACCCGGTAGAATAGCTCGATGTAGTTGACCTCCTTGTAAGCTACAGAAAATATTAAGAATTGTGAAGTACTTGTATCTTGTAAAGAATATTTGTCTATTGGCTAGTAAAGTAAAATTCTGGTGCTATTCGAGTCGGCATATTCGTACTATATGCTAGGCCTTTTTGTTATCCTGATTACCCATAGTCTCAGTACCTTGACGAGGTACTCGGAGTTCAAGGATTCGATGATCAGACACAATCAGCTACTCAGACTATCACGTATGAAATGCTTAAGCGCATGGAGTCGATAGCACATTTGGTTACTCAAAGAGGGCGCGACCCCCGAATATATCGAGTGCGAGTTAAAAAATAATTATCTCTAAGTATAGGGGAACTTAGCTTTATTTGTTGTCGATGAGGTGAACAGGTCACGAGATCAACATCAGACAAGTAGTTAACGTGGCGGTTGAGAGTTGTGTAGTAGATATGTAGTCGACGTGGCAGCGGGTATGTCCACCTTGGTGGACCGGAGTCGCATGGTGATGACGAGTTGATGCATCTGAAGGCTGTAATGGGTCACATTGCAGTCGAAGACCACAACTTGTCGCCGTATCTGAAGACCATAGTGGGTAACCGTAGTCGAAGACTGGAGCGGGTCATCGAAGCCGATGAAACCAACAGGTCGTGTTCATAGGAGCCGATCCGACCGACGGATCGTGGTCACGAGAGCTGATGCTACCGACGGGTCATGGTCACAAGATCCGATGCGATTGACAAGTCGCAGGAGCCGATGCAATCGGCGGGTCACGGTTGTGGGAGCCAATGTAATCGATGGGTCGCGGTCGAGGTCGACGTAGTCACGCGATGGATGGAGTCGACATGGCAGACATGGAGTCGCAGAGCGGACGGAGTCGACATAGTGGTCGAAGTCGACACATCGACGAGTCGCGTGGTGGACACGGAGTTTAAGCGGCGAACCAGAGTCGACGTGGTAGAAGGTCGCCTAAGCCGACGACGTCAACGGTTTTATGCAACCGAAGACTATAGTGGGTCGATCAGGCGAAGACTTTAATAGGTAGCCGCAACGGAGTCGACAGAGCCCTCGGATATAGAGTCAATGCGGTCGACAAAGTCATCGGGGTTAACGTGTACCAGCGTGGCGGCGAATCATGTGGTAGATCGGAGTCGATGCGAAGGACGTCACAGACGCAGCCGCCGAGCGTGTACTTGAAGCTGGCAGCGATCTGCACGACATTTATCTTTGCACATCTGTGTAGATTTTTACGTAGATTGTCGTTACGTGAAAACCAAGTCCTCTTTATTGCTGGCTGTGATCTCAGATCGATCTTGTGGTTGCAGATCAGACTCTTTAACTCCTTGGTGTATGCAACATGGTCATCCTAGAATCAACGAAAATCGCTTGCCTATTTGGTCTTGCTTTCCTTGCAGCATTCGATCTCCCTGGAGGTTCACGAACATGCCAACTTTTGACGACCACAGAACGTGCACTTGATGGCAAGCCGATCACACACTCGCAGTGAAGCCACGTCAGATTTATTCCCGTAAATCGATGAGTCTAAGAACACCGATGACAAAACCGCCGAAGTCGCAACATCAGCTCATGAGCTTTCCATAGATGGTGCCAATTGACATGGGGTGATCACACCAATGCCCATTGTTACGGACTTGGGTTTAAGAGAAGAACAACGTGCTAGAGACTTTGTCGGCTAATATACAAATAATACGGGAACACGAGGTTTACCCATGTTCAGGCCCCCAGAGGGAATCAAAAGTGATTAGGGTGTCGTGGGCGTAGCCTCACACGGTGTCTTCCTTTATATAATGATCAGCGTTACAATGGTACAATATGTGTACAAATACATGACAGACTAATATACATACTAGACCTATTTTAACACTCCCCCTTAATCTAAACTTCTACCCTGTACAAGATCCAGATTGGTCTTGAAACGGTCTAGCATCTGTCGGGTGGCTGGTTTAGTGAAGACATCAGCCAGCTGATCATCAGAAGAAATGAACCTGATCTGAAGAGCTCCAGCAGCCACACGCTCTCGCACAAAATGGAAATCTATCTCAATGTGCTTTGTTTTTGCATGGAAGACTAGATTGGCTGTCAGGTATGTAGCCCCTAAATTATCACACCACAAGATAGGGGTGCACTACTGGGAGATCCCTAACTTCGTGAGTAGCGACTCTACCCAAATAGCTTTGGCTGCTCCATTTGCCAAAGCTTTATATTCTACCTCGGTACTAGACCTCTAGATAGTCGGCTGCTTCCTGGAACTCCAAGAGATGAGGTTCAGTCCAACAAATACTGCGAAACCTCCCGTGGATCGACGATCATCAACACAACCTGCCCAGTCAACATCAGTAAAAATGCTTATGCTAGTGGTGGCAGATTTACGAAAATGCAGCCCTATACTCAGTGTTCCCTTTACATATCGGAAAATGCGCTTCACCGCTTTCCAATGAACATTGGTGGGCTATGAGAGAAACTGGTAAACCTTATTCACTGCAAAGGACAAGTCTGGACGAGTGAGAGTCAAATACTGAAGGCCTCTAACAACACTTCGTCATCAACATCAAGTGGAGTACCAGACTCGCGAGATAAGCGATCTCCTGTCGCCAACGGTGTAGAAGTAGGTCTACAATTCTCCATACTCACACGGTGCAAAAGATCCAATGCATACTTCCGTTGAGTGAGTGTCAGGCCCCCTGAATTGTAGGACGCTTCTAATCCCAGAAAATACTCTAGTGTACCAAGATCCTAGATAGGAAACTGAGCAGACAACTGACGAACCAGACCATCAACCGCCGCTGGAGTGGAACCAACAATAACAATATCATCAACATACACCAACATATATATGTGAATACTTTTCTAGGAGAAAGTAAACATGGAGGTGTCGACCATGGAGGAGCGAAAACCAAGCTCTGCCAGGAGAGCGCTGAGCCACGCATACCAGGCACGGGGAGACTGCTTCAGACCATAAAGGGCTCGTTGCAACTTGCAGACATGTGAGGGGTAAAGATCATCCTCGAAGCCAGGTGGATGCTGCATGTAGACATCCTCAGTGAGAAAACCATGGAGAAAAGCATTACTGACATCAACCTGTCGAAGGGTCCATCCGCGTGAGACAACAAGAGAGAGCACCAAGCGAACAATCACTGGTTTGATGACAGGACTGAAGGTGTCACCATAGTCAATGCCGTGCTGCTGAGTAAAACCGCGAGCGACAAGGCGTGCTTTGTACTTGTCCACAGAGCCATCCGGATGATGCTTGGTATTGAACACCCACTTCCTACCAACAATGTCGACACGAGGAGGGTGAGGAACAAGGACCCAAGTCTTGGTGTGATGAAGAGCAGCAATCTCGCCTGCCATCCCTGCACGCCATGCGGTCTCGTGAAGGGCATCGCGATGAGACACCGGCGTAGCAAGAAAGGCACGGTGTCCCAGATCATAACTCACCGTGTCATCGGTAAACTGCTTCTCGCGACGCGTGTTATCCCGCGCACGAGTGGCCATAGCATGGCCAGGCTCAGCTGAGGGCATCGCGGTTGAAGAGGCATGGCTCTCAACAGGAGGCGACACGGGCTGAGAAGAGATGAGCAAGGTATCGCCTACGAGAGGGATGTATCTGTTGGGTTGGGCCGGAGTAGGCGAGGCGCTGGGCGGCCTAGGAGAGGAGGCCGGACCACTGGTGCGTGCGGCACGGGGTGACGGTGGAGGCGTCGCGGGATCGGGCGTCCTCAATTCGCGTGCGCCATGCACGTCGATCGCAGGTGCAGGGCGTGCACCATGCACGTCGATCACGGATGCGCGGCCGTCTTTGGTCGCGGGAGGTTCCTATAGCACAATAGGAAAACTACCTATGACAAGCACGGTAGTGGACAAATAAGACATGCCATAATTGCGCATAGTAGTACTTGTATCCGATTCATCGGAAGGAAACGATAGAGCATCTTCAAGAGTGGAGACATCGACCTGAACGCCAGGAGTGGCGTAGGGAAAACAGACTCATCAAAGACGACATCACGAGAAATATAAATACATCCCGTGGAGCGATCCAAGCACTTGTAGCCCTTATGCATCAGACTATACCCTAGGAAAACACACATAGTAGAACAGAAAGAGAGCTTATGTGTGTTGTACTTGCGCAGGCTAGGCCAACATGCGCAGCCAAAGGTGCGGAGAAAACTGTAGTCGGGTTGCACCTTGAGAAGCCGATGGACGGGGGTGTCCTGTTGCAAAACAGGAGTGGGCATATGGTTTATGAGGTAGCAGGCGGTCAGGAAAGCTTCATCCCAATAACGAAGTGGGAGAGAGGAATGCGCCAAGAGCACGAGACCAGTTTCTACCAAGTGGCGATGCTTGCGTTCGGCAATCCCGTTTTGCTGCGAGGTGTGAGGACATGACACGCTATGAGAGATGCCCATGTGCTGAAAATAACAATACAACTTATGATACTCGCCACCCCAATCGAACTGAACAACTTTGATTGTAGTGTTTAGCTGACACTCAACGTGAGACTGAAACTCATAAGACATGCTCAACATCAGACTTGTTTTTCAGGAGATAAATCTAGGTAAAACAAGAGTAATTATCGACAAAGCTAACATAATACTTATACCCGCCCGAAGATGCAATGGCAGGACCCCAAACATCATAATTAATCAAATCAAGAGGCATAGTAGAAACACGATGGGAAGTATTATAAGGCAATTGGCGACTCTTAGCAGGTTGACAAGCATCACAAATAGAAGTCTGATTATTGGAAGAACACACTAAATCGTTTGGCAAACAATAGTTTGCACGGCATTATTGGTGGGGTGGCCAAGCCTATGATGCCATTGCGAAGAGGTGGTTTTGACGCCGGAGGACGCCTGGCGAGACGCCGATGACACGCGACTGAACGGGATGGGATAGAGACCACCGTTACTTCTACCGCGAAGAAGGACCCGTCTCGTGGCCTTGTCCTTAACAAGGAAAAAAGAACGATGAAATTTGACAAAAACATCATTGTCACATACGAGATGATAAACAGAGAGAAGATGTTTGCTAATATGCGGAACATGGAGGATATTTTTCAAGTGGAGAGATGAACCGGGTAAATACGAGTTACCAATATGGGCAATAGACAAACCTGCACCATTAGCCACTTGATCGTGATCCTTCTCGCCGTAGCGCTCGTGGACGTGGAGACGCTCGAGATCACTCGTCAGATGATCTGTTGCCCCTGAGTTCATGACCCAGCCGGGCTCATGAGAGGAGGCGGAGGTCGAGGCGGCTTTGCCGACGCGCTGGTTCTCGTAGTCGTAGCACCTGCGGCAGTCCACTGCCTCATGCCCCCAGTATCGGCAAATCTGGCACTAGGACGATTGTTACGGCTGTTGCGGTTGTTACCACCGTTGCCTCCTCCATTGTCGTTGCTGTTTCCACCGTTACCATCGTTGCAACGGTGATCTTGGCCCCCCGAGCCCTAGCCATAGCCAGGCTATCCCTGCGGAGCTCCACCCACAGGACGACCGCCACTTGGGCGGTTGGCATCGTACGCGCGACCGAGATTGTTGGGGATGACCGGCCATGACACGCTGTTAGTCGAGGATGACCAATCCTCAGGCTCCGCTTGTGTCTTATGAAGGGCCTCATAGCTGAGGATGTTGGCATAGAACGTGGAAAGCGAGATCAGAGCACTCGCGAAGTTCATGGAGGCGGCTATCGGATTGAACGCCGAGCCGAGACCGGTTAGCATGTAGTCGATGATGTCGTCATTGCTTAGCAGGGAGCCGGTGGCTGTCATCGCATCCGCAAGGGTCTTCTCCTGCTGCATATAGGCAGCGGCATGCCCGTCATCCTTCCTCAGCGCCACGATTTGGCGCTTGATGTGCCTGACGCTAGCACGGTTCTCGGTGACAAACATGGAGTGAATGCCCCCCCATGCCACAGCTGTGGAGGTGCAGCCGATGAGCTGGCCCGAGATTGAAGGGGATCCGCAGTAGAAAACAAAATTCCTCCGTTGGAACCCCAAAACTGCCTAGGATCTATCTGTGTAGTAATGCGGTAACGGCCAATGCGTAGAGAATACATACCCTTGTAGACCGTACGCGGTTAACGTTCCGAGGGGAACGTGGTTGATGTAGTCGTACTCGTAGCCAACCTCAAGGTCCCGAAGCTCCTCGCAGGTCACCCCTTGCTCCTTCTTTATCATGCAGCAGCTCCGGCTCACGACATTTAAGCGCCCCAAGTGTTGCGCCTCGTGTCTTCGTACACATCTGGTGCACGATGAGACCTCCGGCTCCCCGATCCCGCCGGGAGTGCGGAAGTTGATATCCGGCTAGGAATCCCTGCAGCGCAACGGCGTAATGCGGGTGTGCCTTGTTCGCACAGCCCAGACTTGGGGCCATGGTCACAAGGGCTAGAGAGAGAGGGAGGGAGGAAGTCAACCAAAGGACTTCTCCAAATATTGGTGTGTTCAATCCCACCCATGGGTACCCCTTTATATAGGGGGAGGGGGTGTGCCCTCCCCTTTGGGTTTCCCATGTGGGACTATTCAAGGGAGAGGGGGGAGGCGCATGGGCCCTTAGGGCACCATGGGCCGGCCGGCCAGGGGTAGGCCCCACCCCGCGCATAGCCCTAGGCTATCCGGGTGGGTCCCCTTGAGGTGCCTAGGCCTTGGCCCTTTGGCCCTTGGCCCTTCCCTCCTTCGGTTTTCCCTCATGGGCCCTTTTTCCCTAGGAAGTTTGGCCCATTAGTGGAATACCCCTTTAAATTAGATTTTAATATTGTATTTAATATTAATTACATTAATTAATATGTAAATACATATTACAAAATATGTCTTGACCCGAAACACCTTTCAGTTCCCTTTCGATTTCCTCCGAACGACTTCGGATCTTTCCCGGAATGATTCCGATCCTTTATTCTTTCTCCGAACAACTTCAGATCTCTCTACGGAACGATTCTGGCTTTCTCTTTCTCTACTGTGATTCCATCTTACGAATGATCGCTCTCATCGTACCCTTAAGTGTATCCTCTCACGGCTCGGGAATGCTCTAGACATGATCTGTATCAATGATCAACAAAGGGACCAGGGATATCCATGTGACCCCTATGCATTCCTGATGACAATGTCGTTTGAACAGCTAAAGGTAGCATCCAATTCCTTTTGTTTCTTGATACGACTTGTCTGAGATCCTATCATTGGTATCACATACCTTGTTCAATGTCGTTAACAACAAGTTCTATTTTCTTGTTACCGTGATATTACATCGCTGTGATCGAGTCACATGTTGCAACATTTATGGATGTAATCTCACCAAGCCGGCCGTATGTATCTTTACCCGTCATGTGGGTGAACAAATCCCGGTCTTGCAGTCACATGTCATCTACTGTTTCTTTGGAATACCCAACGTACACCTTTATGGCCACCGTATTACCAGATGACGGTTGATGCAGTCTAAGCAGCCTCGGGAAACAATGAGTAATATGAGCTCACGGTCTAAGGAAAAGGAGTCTAGGTATAACTGTTGCAAGAATGAACTTATATGACTTGACCGTGTTGCAATCCTTCGAGGAATGTCCATCACATCATTCTCCAATGATATGACCCCGTTGTCAATCGGCATAAATGCCCATGATCTTGAAACCCAGATCATCCTCATGACCAACGAACTAGTATGAATAGAGGCTACTAGGGACTTGGTTGTTTCATACCACACCTGTACCAATGTTTCTACTTGGCACAGTTATAGCACAATATGAAACTATTATAAACTAATTGAGATATGACAATAAAAACCTATTTATTATTTGCCTCTAGGACATATCTCCTTCAGAGATCTCCTCGGACATGGACGAAAGAAGATGGCTGAGGACCTTCTGATCCAAGGTCCACCACTGGACGTACTTGGGATTGGCCACTATGACAGCGGCGTCACCCGTCCCCTGTTGTATGGTCTTGGGGGGGGTGCCTGAAATGAGCCGTCAAGGAAGCCATGGAGGCGGGCTCCGGCGAAGTTGGGGATAGAGAGGGCCTTCCAGAGCATGAAGTTGCTACCGGTGAGGCGAACAACGATGGAGGGGATGGTGAGGATGGTGGAGGAGGCAGTCGGGGGATCAACGACCGGGCCCGAGACGGTGGTGGAGGAGGAGCTCGGGGCGGTGGCGATCATGAGGGCGGAGGAGGTGGTCATCGCGGCAGCGACGGTGAGAGATCGTGGCGGCAGCGGCGGAAGGCGGCACACTAGGGTTTCTAGTGGCGGCGGCAGAAGGAGGAGCTCGAGGCTCTGATACCAAGTCAAAAGTGATTAGGGTTCCGTGGGCGTAGCCTCACACAATGTCTTCCTTTATATAATGATTAGCGTTACAATGGTACAATATGTGTACAAATACATGATAGACTAATATACATACTAGACCTATTTTAATAGAGGGAAAGCCCTACTCTTGCTTGTCTATTCTTGATTGATGGAGAAATTGACGGTTATAATGTCGTCGAGATGGAGGTGTATGTGTAGATTGGATTTGGCGTATGTTACGGGTGTTGTGATCTGTTGTGTCGTCTCCTTTTCCCTCTCCTCTTCATCAGACCCTCCTAACCTTTATATGAGAGGCTAGGTCTCAGGTACCGTGACCGAGTAGGTTACAAGTTAGATTCGAACCCTAGTATTTAGCTTTCCTTGTCTTGCGCACTTGGAGTCGTTGTCCATCGTGGCTTCATATCAGCCGAACCGTCATGGGATTTGTGGACCTTGGCAGGTTTTTGAGTGGGCCTTCCGCTGGGCCGAGCAAGGTAGACTGTAGTTGGGTGCCTGTTGGGTATACCTATGTCACCATGCGGCTGGGATAAGAGGATATGATGAAATCCCTTGAAAATAGAGTGTTAACTTGAGGGGAAAGTCTCCGCCTTGTTTGGAAGACCCTAGGATTTGGAGGAGGGGCCAAGGAATCCCCCACGCCTATATAATAGTTAGGTGACAGATGGGGCATGATACTTGACATGCTGGCAACCATCCCCTCTCTCCCTCCCATACTACTCCTCCTCTGCACATATTTTTGGCGAAGATCTACCGGTTTCTCACCATATCTTCCACCGCACGGTCGTGCTGGGGTGATTTCATCCACCTCTCCCTCACCTTGCTGAAAAAAGTTGGATGAGACAACATCAAGACGGACGTGTGGATACCGCAGAGGTCCTTCCCGTGTGGTGCTTCATTGGATTGATCCGACGCTGTGTACGTCTACATCAACCATGATCTTCGAGATTGTTAAACGCTTTGGATCTTTGAGGGCATATATATCTAATCCAATTATCTTTACTAGCATCTCATATATCGGATATTGTTGGCTTCCTTCCGCTCTTCCATAGGAATTTATTTTGTTTCCCATGCTATGAATCCCTCATCAGTGGTATTAGAGCCTATATCTATGCGTAGATGCTTTGTACGGTGATGATTATGTTGTTACCCTCTCATGTGCACTAGCTAATATTTTGATATAGTGGGATGAAGCATCCCGAATCAACCTTACGCTTACACTTACGCGAGATCAGTTTCACGCTCAACATCCAACTTGTATTACATAAGTGGCTAGTGGATGTCTGTCTCTCCTACTATAGTTAATATTGCTTTTACAATGGAGGGCCCGAAAGGGTGTAGTAGATACAACATAATTATCACCGTCGTGTCTTTGCATAGGTAAGAACGGTTCTTATTCGTTGCCCATAGAAGCCACATAAGGTATGCAAGAACATAGTAGAGGACGTCTAACTTGTTTTTATAGGGCATGTGATGTGGTACCAAAACTGTGATGAGTTATATATGTGATATATGCAATCATCATGTTTTGTAATCTTTCACGACTTCCATGTCGATGAGTATGGCAATCGGTAGGAACCATATGGTTGTCTCTTTATTGTATATGACCCGTGGGTCAACTTTAGTGCCATGTCATTAATTTACTTTATCACCGTGAGTTAGCTATAGTTGTAGTTGCGACATATGGTGGAGATAATATGTGCGGTGCCACGGACCTTGGTGCCATGCTGGTAGAATGGAGATCATGCTAGTGATTTGGAGATGGAAATCAAAGGCACACGAAGAACTATACCACATCACATTATCAATGCATTGGATGTTTATCCTTTTATGCATCTTATTTTACTTTGATTTGATCGCAGCAGTAGCATTATAAGATGATCTCTCACGCTTAATATCAAGATATATGTTCTCCCTTAGTATGCACCATTGCGAAATATCGTCGTTTTGAAGCACCACATGATCAGGTGTTATAAACTCTATGTTTATATACGATGGGTATAAGCTAGTTTTACACATGCATAAATACTTTGATGAGCCTAGCATGTACAGACATGGCCTCAAAACACAATGGACCGAAAGTTTAAACATGAGTCATACAGATGATATGGTCAATATGGTGATGTTCAATATTGAAGATACATCATCTCACGTGATGATCAGACTTGGTGTAGTGGATTTGGATCATGTATCACTAAACAACTGATATGGGGTGGCCCAATCTTCTCAGCAAGCACTTGTCGATGATGATGGTGGATGATAGATAACTAGTGCGTAGCTATGATCTCTCCTGCTCGTACCCTGAAGCCAATGCAACAGCTCTGAACCTTGTAGGATATTCACAACACCACACTCTTGAGCACGTAGCCGTCGAACACAAATGGTAGTATGCAATCTACTAATTCCCAGTGGAACAACAGATCACACTCAATTGCAATTGGTAGAATTTGATCACAAGGCAATTCAAGAGGTTCTATAAAAGAAACAACTCCAAAACAATTTTAACCTGGTCTAAACCTAACTTGGTGTGCCGCCCCATCTATCTAAGAGTCTGGGGGCGGTGGCCTAAGGTGGGATCCGAGTTGGTCCCACCCAACTACGATACAAACCGACCCATAGAGGGTTCGGCTACATGACTCTACCGTGGCAGAGTTTCAATCGGTCTCTCTGTTGTGGAAGCCTGTCGTGGCAGAGTTGTAGTCGGTTTTCCTGCCGCGGCAGCCTGTCGTGGCAGAGAACTAGTGCTTTTCTCTGTCGCGACAGAGAACTTGCTCCACTTGTTGATCTTCGTCTTGGACAGCTCCTTGCGCTTCCTCCCTCTCCTCCCTCATGCATTCTTCATTGATCAACACGCCATGTTCCATTAGCTCCTTGCTCCTTGCTACGCCTTCTTCTCCCAAGTACCTGATCATACAATAATTCAAAGACTTAGGTAGTATAAAATTCTCATTAACTAAAACACCAGGTTCATTAAGAAACAAGTTCACCTGGTGTTCTAGTAGCTTAGCACGAGCTCTTGTAATTGGTCCAATCCTTATCTCATTGGATTGGTCTTTCCTTGCAGCAGTTGGAACATCATCATTAGCAATTGGGGTAGGTGTAACTGTAGGGATGTCCTCATCATCTCCCCCCTTCAAAAGGCATCGACCTCGACGCTCCAAGGTCTTCTCCAGCATACAGTGACAAATCAGATACGTTGAAGCTATTGCTAACTCCACCAAACTCCTCAATAGGTATATCAACCGAGTAGGCATTATCATTAATTTGGCTAACACCTTATAAGGACCAACACCACGTGCCTTCAACTTGGACTTGTGAAGTAGTGGAAATCTATCCTTGCGCAGATGCACCCAAACCATGTCTCCACGCTTGAACAATACTTCCTTCCTTGCTTGATTCCTTGCAACAGCAATGTTCTTGCCTTTCTTCTCAATAGCCTCTCGAGTCTTCTCATGAATTTTCTTCACATAATCAGCACGTTTTGATGCCTCCATATCAACTCTCTCATGTAATGGCAAAGGTAACATATCAAGTGGCGTCAATGGCATGAAGCCATACACCACCTCAAAAGGACAAAGCTGAGTATTTGAATGCACAACCCTGTTGTATGCAAACTCAATATGTGGCAAACACTCTTCCCACTCTCGCATATTCTTCTTTATCATAGTCCTTAGCAGCTGTGACAATGTTTGATTCACCACTTCCGTTTTACCATCTGTTTGGGGATGACATGTAGTACTGAATAGCAGCTTTGTTCCCACCTTCCCCATAAGGTCTTTCAAAAGTAGCTCATGAACTTCACATCACGGTCAGAAACAATCGTCTTAGGTACTCCATGTAATCTCACGATGTCCCTGAAAAACAGGTTAGCAACATGCGATGCATCATCACTTTTGTGGCAGGCAATAAAATGAGCCATCTTAGAGAACCTATCCACTACCACAAATATTGAATCATGACCTCTCTGAGTTTTAGGTAGAACTAGCACAAAATCCATACTAATGTCTTCCCATGGAGTAGTATGTGCAGAGAGAGGTGTATACAAACCGTGAGGCTTCAGCTTGGATTTCGACTTGTGGCATGTAATACATCGGCTCACAAATCTGTACACATCACGCCTCATCTTGGGCCAATAAAAATGATCAGCAAGCATGAGTAACGTCTTCTCATGCCCAAAGTGACCCATCAAACCACCAGCATGTGATTCCTGCACTAAGAACAAACACAACGACGATTCTGGAATACATAGTTTGTTAGCTCGAAACAAATATCCATCATGTATATGATACTTATCCCATGCGTTTCTAAGAGCACACAAATGATATGGTTCAGCAAAATCATGATCAGTTGCATAAAGTGCACAAATAGCTTCTAATCTAGGAATTTTAACATCAAGATTGGTTAAGAGCATGTTCTTCCTAGACAAAGCATCAGCAACAACATTCTCTTTTCCCTTCTTATACTTAATGATGTAAGGAAAATATTAAATAAACTCAACCCATTTAGCTAATCTTCTATGCATGTTTGATTGAGCTTTCAAATATTTCAATGCTTCATGATCAGAATGTATGATAAATTCCTTTGGCCACAAATAATGTTGCCAAACTTCAAGTACTCTAACAAGTGCATACAGTTCTTTATCATAGATAGGATAATTCAAGCGAGCACCAGTAAGTTTCTCAGAAAAATATGCTATAGGGCGACCCTCTTGCATCAAAATGCCACCAATGCCTATACCACTAGCATCACATTCAACTTCAAATTGCTTCGAAAAATCAGGTAATGCAAGTAATGGTGCAGAAGTAAGCAAACATTTCAATGTATCAAAAGCAATATCTTGGGCCGCGCCCCATACAAAAGGAACACCATTTTTTGTTAAATCATTCAAAGGTGCAGCAATGGTGCTAAAATCTTTCACAAAGTGCCTATAGAAACCAGCTAAGCCGTGGAAACTACGCACTTGACTTACATTCATGGGAGTAGGCCAATTCTGAATTGATTCAATTTTAGATTGATCTACCTCTACCCCATTCTTAGATACAACAAATCCTAGAAATATGAACTTATCTTTTGCAAATGTGCACTTCTCAAGATTAGCATACAGTTTATTATCACGCAACACTTGCAAAACTTGTTGTATATGAGTATAATGTTCAGTTTCATTGTGGCTATAGATAAGTATATCATCAAAGTAAACAAGCACAAAACAACCAATAAAATCTCTCAAAACATGATTCATCAATCGCATGAATGTACTAGGTGCATTAGTAAGACCAAACGACATGACTAACCACTCATACAAACCAAATTTTGTTTTGAAAGCAGTTTTCCACTCATCCCCTTCTTTCATCCTAATTTGATGATAACCACTACGCAAGTCAATTTTAGAGAAAATAGCAGCACCACTCAATTCATCTAGAATATCCTCTAAGCATGGAATAGGGTGATGATATCGAATAGTGATGTTATCAATCACTCTACAATCTACACACATGCGCCATGTATCATCTTTCTTAGGCACTAAAATAACAGGAACAACACAAGGGCTAAGAGAGACACGAATGTACCCTTTATCCAGCAACGCTTGTACTTGTTTTTGTATCTCCTTAGTTTCTTCGGGATTGGTCCTGTAGGGTGCATGATTGGGAAGTCTGGCGCCAGGAATCAAGTCAATTTGGTGTTCAATACCGCGCAATGGAGGCAAACCTGCGGGTACGTCTTCTGGAAACACATCCCCAAAATCCTGCAAAACAGAAGAGACACCAAGAGAAATAGGGGTCATGTCGTTAGAAACCAATACCTCGCCCTTATACATGAGCACAAGTGGCATGGCTGTAGCATCCTCATGAAATTCTCTCATATCTTCCTTGGTGGCTAATATCAACAGATTAGGCACTCTCTCACTTTTCGTTATCTCACTCAATTTAGGCTCGATTACACTAGGAACAGCTGTCACATAATCTCGCCGAGCTATAGGTTCTTCCTTCAAATTCACTTCTATCTTCTAGCGAGAATCATTCACAATATCTTGTGTTGTCATCGGCTGCATAGTAATCTTCTTTCCTTTGAATTCCAAGTGATATGTATTGGCTCGGCCATTATGTTGCACATGGCGATCATAAAGCCATGGCCGACCCAATAGAAGATGGCAAATAGTCATAGGAACCACATCAAAGTCAATAGAATCTTTGTATGGCCCTATTTGAAAATTCACACGTACCATATGATTTACCTTCATATCACCATTGTTGCTCAACCATTGTATGTAGTATGGCTTGAAAATGAGGCAAATATGTCAAATTCAACTTGGCACACAACTCCTTACTTGCAAGATTTCTGCAACTACCTCCATCAATAATGACCTTGCAAGCTTTGTTAGGTCCAACCAGAGCTTTTGTTTGGAACAAGTTGCAATGCTGAGATTCATCAATAGGTTGCACACTAAGTATACGTGAAGATACGACAATAGTTGGTGCATGCTCAATATAAGCATTTGCACCATCCTCGCCATCATAAGCATCATCGTCATCAGCTTCATCTCCACTCTCTACTTCACCTTGTTCATTGACAAACATCACCTTGCTGTTTGGCCAATCCTTCTTGTAGTGTCCCCTACCTCCACAAGTATGGCACACCACATCGTGAGTATGCACAGTCGACATATTGGAACCAGAACTAGCCGCAGGTGCAGCGGGCTTCCGAGCATTGGTACCAAACGAAGATGTAGGCGCTGGCTTGGCCGAAGGTGAAGGATGACTAGCAGTAGGTGGCGCCATAGTAGGAGGTGTAGATCTGGCCAAAAAATGGCTGGAAGATGGGAAACATGCACGTGACTTCGCCTCCTCCGCAAGTTGTGACTCGGCCTCTCTAGCATGGTGCAACAACTCATTCGTCTTCTCATACTTGTGGTAACGAACAATGCTCTTGATTTGAAGCTTCAAATTGTTGAGAAAATGCTGCATTGTCATCTCACGGGATTCACGAACATTAGCACGTTGCATAAGAATCTCCATCTCCATGTAGTACTCATCAACTGACATTGTTCCTTGCCTCAACTGTGTAAGCTTGTCAAAAACTGATCGCAAATAATTGGTGCGGACAAAACAATCCGTCATAATGCTCTTCATCTCACGCCAATCCATCACAGGAAGTTGATTGTCGTTCCTTCTATTCTGCACAATAGCATCCCACCAACACAAAACATATCCATCAAATTCTGACGCTACAAGCTTGACCTTCTTGTCTTCTGGATAATCAAATAAATGCGAGAGCTTCTCAATCTTCAACTCCCAAGTAAGATAATCCTCAGGATCAAGTGAGCCACTGAAAGAGGGAATTGAGAACTTGGGCTTGCCCAAACCATCATCAGCTTGATTCAGAACACGCTGAGCACGTCCCAAAGGATCATAACCATGGGCATAAAGAGGAGTAGCAACAGGTGCAGGGGGAATGGCACGTCCCCTGCCACGATGTGGGACAACATCAGCCGCACTACCCTCATCAAGGTCCTCAAACGCATCATCATGTTGTGGTGCGTGTCCTTGCTTAATTGTCGCTTGAAGAGTGTCAATTGAACGCTGCAAGGTGGCAAAATTGATTTTCATTGCTGTCAATTGAGTCTGAATATTATTGATTGCTCCAGTATTATTCTCCACTGCATCTTGCATGTCCTTGATATTCCCATCAGCAGACTCGCGCCAATTAACAAGCTCCTCAAGCTTCTTTTTCTGTGACATAACTTCATCATCACTCAAAGACATGATCAGTAGGTTAGTGCAAAAATCAAAATTGTATGGTGGAAACTCTCACAACTGACAAGAAAGTAGATCTTATCGTTCCAAAGTGAATAGAGATGCTTTACCAAATGGAATCAAAGACTTATGCACTGATGTGATGAAGTGAATATCGAAGGTATAGAGAATGATCGTAGGGCACACATGTTATTTATGGTGGAGTTATAGGTATGGTATCCTATCTACATCGCAAACAAGTCCTAGTGCTGATCGTAAAAAAACCTAAGAAACACACACGTGGAGAAAAACATGGCAATGCAACTATGAAGGGGGGTGTTGCACTACTCTCGAGAGACGCTAGCAAAGCTCAAAGTAAACAGGCACAAGATTGCTCAATCTACCAGTTCACAAAGATATCACTAGGCCTCTTGCTCAAATTCTCTTTTTCACTTTTTCTTCTTCTTTTGTATAGCTCTTTTTGCTTTTTCTTTTGCCAGTTTGCTTTTTCTCTTTTTTAATATATATCACACATGGCCAAATTACAAAGTACAACACCAAAATCCTAAGAGCAGCCTGTAGGAGCGAAAACTAGTCTCAATAGGCAAGTTCCTACACCTATGTAATAGAATGGCTGTGGCTAAGTTGAAGGAAAAGTGCAAATTTTGTCACACTTTGCAATTATGGTGTCGTGGCAGAAAACCAGCTCAAAATCGTGCCGTGGCAGAAAAATTCCTGCCATGGCAAAGAAATAGGGCAAAATACTGTCGCGGCAGAGTGGCGGCAGAGCACAGACGCGCGGCAGAAAAACGTGCAAAAATCATGCCGCGACAGAGCGACGGTAGGAAACTGGCGCGTGGAAGAAGAAAACATGCCACGACAGAGTTCTGATCCAGGGCAGACGTGGTGTCGCGGCAGAAAAATGAGGTGTTTCCGTGCTACGGCAGAAATCGGTAAGGAATTTTTTTGTGTGCAAACTGACTCGGCCAGGGGTGTTTAACCAGGACTCTAGCTAAAAACGGATCTGACTATGGCGGCGGAAAAATATGGTGGAAACGACTAGAACAAGAAGAAAAAACAATGAAATAATCTACATCTAAACTAAAAGATGAACACGACCATCAACTATTACTCGAATACGATGTACTCTAGGCTATGGCAACTCTTTTTGTGGGGATTTTTCTGTATAGGATGAAAAACACGAACTAATATATGGATGGATTGTGGATTGCTTACCGAGGCAACGAGGAAATCTAATACCAAGATGATATGGGGTGGCCCGATCTTCTCAGCAAGCACTTGTCGATGATGATGGTGGATGATAGATACCTAGTGCATAGCTATGATCTCTCCCGCTCGAACCCTGATGCCAATGCAACAACTCTCGAACCTTGTAGGATATTCACAACACCACACTCTTGCGCACGCAGCCGTTGACCATGAACGGTAGTATGCAATCTACTAATTCCCAGTGGAACAACATATCACACTCAATTGCAATTGGTAGAATTCGATCACAGGGTAATTCCAGAGGTTCTATAAAAGAAACAACTCCAAAATAATTTTAACGTGGTCTAAACCTAACTTGGTGTGGCGCCCCATCTATTTAAGAGTCTAGGGGGTGGCGACCTAAGGTGGGATCCGAGTTGGTCCCACCCAACTACGATACAAACCGACCCATAGAGGGTTTGGCCACATGACTCCGCCGTGGTAGAGTTTCAATCGGTTTCACTGTCACGACAGCCTATCGTGGCAGAGTTGTAGTCGGTTTTCTTGCCGCGGTAGCCTATCGTGGCATAGAATTGGTGCCTTTCTCTACCGCGGCAGAGAACTTGCTCCACTTGTTGATCTTTGTCTTGGACAGCTCCTTGCGCTTCCTCCCTCTCCTCCCTCACGTATTCTTCATTTATCAACACGCCATGTTCCATTAGCTGCTTGCTCCTTGCTACGCCTTCTTCTCCCAAGTACCTGATCATACAATAATTCAAAGACTTAGGTAGTATAAAATTCTCATTAACTAAAACACCAGGTTCATTAAGAAACAAGTTCACCTGTTGTTCTAGTAGCTTAGCATGAGCTCTTGTAATTGGTCCAATCCTTATCTCATTGGATTGATCTTTCTTTGCAGCAGTTGGAACATCATCATTAGCAATTGGGGTAGGTGTAACTGTAGGGATGTCCTCATCAATATTGAGTTTAGTGGAGTTCATTAGTAATATGATTAAACTTGAACCATTATCATGAACTAATAATCTAAGTGAATTTGCATAGTTTCTTGTAGTGATTGGTATCTGTTAACTACCTTGCTCTTAGTTATAATTGAGATAATATAACTATAGAATTCTAATATTTACTTTACGTATTAGTACCGTAATGTGTGTGTACAATTTAAAGATAAAGTCCTAATGCAAACTTTCAGCAAATCTCACTTAATCCATATGGTTTAATAAGTTGTATTAATCCATGAGTTAATATTCCAAAGCTAGTATCTAAAGATCATATTTACCTCCATGATACTTGACATTCAAAAGTTTAGTTTTAGTATCAAGGTTATCTTGGAGATGAAAGAATCATTTCAGAAATCATCTCGTGTGAAAGATATTTTGATATTTGAAACACTATTTGATTGTAATATAATAAAGTATAAGTTAGTGAGATACAATAGGTTTGGGAACTAATATTATACTAACATTCGTCCTTATAAGCTATAGTAGTTTCATCATGAAAGTTTTCATGATAGAATGGATGAAAGGCATAGGTAAAATGTTTACTATACTAATATATCACTAAAAGTAGAATCCGGAAGAACACAAATCATGTGATCAGTGTGATCCACTTTGAAGTGTGAATTCAAGGATAATAGTATTTGACTAAGACACTTGGGATTATGTACCATGTAATTGGTGCCACTATTGGTGTTGGTAGATTCTTCTAAAAGAGAGGAAAACATCTAAAGAGGATTGTAATGTCCCCAGGTTTATAAACCTAAAATGAGTCATCTTTGATGGTGTGATTGCATTCAGTGACATTAAGATCGTCTAAAAATGCAGGGGAATTTCAACCGTTTGATTAAAGGGGGAGTCGAGAAACTTGTGTGACATGTTGTTTGATCTAACACTTGATTCAAGGGTAGCGATTTAAGTCGATGAATTTGTAGCTCGGAGCCTTGCTTGCTAGTATGTCTTGTTTGAGTGATACCACAATTGGTTGCAAGAAAGAATGGTTGAAGCTTTGTGTGAGTATTTGAAAATTGGACATGACCTTGTCGTATCTTGGGCAATTCAAGCACAATTCAAATATACAAAAAAAATACAATATAAAAAGATGCATTGGCACAAGATCACAACAAACAAAATCTTTATCTTTAGAATCGAAGCCTCCAAAGTAAATATACATAAATAACAAGAATCCTTAAATAATAAAACATACATACATATATATATACAAAATAGTGGGCTTCCCATGGTGGTACCAGTGCACCCCCATCCAGCCCTTAAATCAGCATATAGTATATTTCTGGCCCTCCATCTAAACTGACGGTGTTAAACTGACATTATTCTTTCTCGACCAGCCCCACATAACCAAATCCCCACCCATGCTTCTCGAGAAAAAAAATCCCCACCCATGTTCATCTCCCGATCTCTCCACACGCGGCCATCTCCCTACCCGACGCACCTTTCTCCCTACCGGCAGGAGACGCCACTACTCCTCTACCTGCGGGCAGTGCCCCAGTGTTCCTCCTTCCTCTCCAGCAAATGCGGTCCACCCCGGTGCTCTCCACCGGTTAGGAGACACCGCAAATTTCCCCAAATCGCGCCGTTCTCATCCTCCACCACCGGCCCGGCTCCCTCCGCCACCACCATGCGCACCACAGGCGAGAATATCATTTTGCGGCCCCAAAGTTGGGGCGCCCAGGCAACACGGTACCCGATTTGATTTTAATCACCGTGATTCTAAAAGTTGGGGCGCAATTGCTGAGAGTGGTGTTTCGAGTGAATGATGGCCAAATCCAATATTTTCAAATCGCGCCCGTTAAGTCAGGATATTCCGTTACACTAGTTCCTGCTGTGCCCCTTCTTCGCCGGTCACTTTTCTTAGCCACCATGCACGTGTCGTAGGGGCAAATCCATTACTGTACTTTCCTAACTCTCGACATTGAATCTTGCTGCGGCAGCGGTGGTCCCTTTTCTTCCCTTCCCCGACCCTGAATCTGCCGGTGACGGAGGACCTTTTTTCTCCCTCCCTAGACACTGAATCTGACGGTGGTGGCCCAGCATGTCTTGCAAGGCGAAGGTTGTAGCTATGTCGCCGACTGATTCGGGTCCATTGAGGCCAAAGTCTGGGGCTCAACGCGAAGCAGTGGCGAGGTCTTCAACCCCGGTTAGCGGAGGTCAGCAAGGATTCTGCTCCCAAGGTACCTACGAGCAGTGGGTTGAAGAGAAAAGCAAGGCCAACGACGGATTGTTTGGCTCCGGTGGGCGGATGCGGCACCCAGATCTCGAAGAAAAAAACCCGGGAGAAGAGTGCGAGGTGAATTTTTCTTATTTGGGCCTTATCTTACAAGTAGAATAGTTACGGTATAATAGAATTTAATGAACTGAAAAGTTCCCCTTTTTAATCAAATTAGGCACAACTTTGATACAAGGGACCTATATGAGTTCACAGTTCATGTTTGCTAGTACACTGCAAAACTTGATTTTGGTTGCGAGAGGGTTGTGTTCGGGCAAGATGTGCATCTGCTTGTGAATTGCAAAGAGATTGTGTCTGTTTCGCAGCTGGTAGATATGCTTGTCGCTAGGATTCCCTAGGGTTCTAGACAAAGGACAAAATTTGTGTGGCGCAACATGAATGATACCTATCAGCAAATTGAGCACTTCCATGAGCTTCAGATGGTTTGGGAGTGTTGTGCAGCTGATCGTAAGGTGAAAGTTGAAGCGATGATTGATGATATGTATGCAGATGCTGGAGGTCTTGCTGCCAGAGCTTCTGATCCTAGAGAATACAGACCAATAGATGCTGATCTAGATACGTTCAATATATGCATAGAGGTGGATTCATACATGGCAAAACTTGATGAGGGAGTTAATAAGCCAGTTTCGTCATGTACTGTGGAGATCACTATCGATTCCAAAAACATAACTCTTGATGAAATGAGAGAGATGATCAGTAAGGAAATCAGTATTGGCCCTAAGCAGATGGCACAAATCCGGTGGTGGCATCATAAGAAGCAGCAATTCATAGATGTTGTGGATACTGAAGATCTTATGCAGATTATGCAATGAAAGAAGCGAACCAGGAAGGTGTTCTTCCTTGGTACCATTTCTGATGTTGTTGAACATGTTATAGTGGATGTAGAGTCCCATGTAGTGGCTGAACAGAGTGAGGTGGTCGACGTTGATGAGATCTGATGAGAGCTGCTACCCTAGGCTTGTCATATGGACCGCGGGGTTCCCCTGCCTGTATTTGTAATATTGACTACTGTTGCATTTAGAGCGTGTTTCTATGATTATGTTTGTTGAGAGATTGCGATCTAATGTTGTGCGAGCTGTTGAGATTTTCGGACATGTCACTCACTGAAACCATCGTTGTTGTAATAAGACATAACTACATTGTAGTTGACATTATTATGTTTCTTAAGATGACGTACCGTACTTGTTTCTATTATTATGTTTGTTGGGACATTGTAATGTAATGTTTTGGGAAACCATGACTGGACAGGTGATGCATAAATACATTGTAGTTGACATGATTATGTTTCTTGAGATGATGTACTGTACTTGTTTCTGTTATTTTGTTTGTTCAGAGATTGTAATGTAATGTTTTGCGAAACCATGACTGGACAAGTGATGCGTAAGTACCTTGTAGTCGATATGATTTTGTTTCTTCAGTTGATGTAATATACTTGTTTCTGTGATTATGTTTGTTGAGAGATTGTAATGTGATGTTTTGTGAAACCATGATGTGATTGTGTTTGTTGAGAGATTGTAATGTGATGTTTTGTGAAACCATGACTGAACAAGTGATGCATAAGTACCTTGTAGTTGACATGATTTTGTTTCTTTAGATGATGTAATATACTGGTATGTTTTTGTTAGGCAATGAAATTGGGATGGAGGGAGTACATGTTTAATATTTGAAATAAGAATGTATGAAGAGAATCCATATTAGGCAGGAGACAGTAATCTAGGGAAAGGGCATGGTATCCATTAAACTATTGTAACATGCCAATTTAGTCATTGTTGCAGCGGTAGAAGGGCTGCTCTCTCTCTCTCCTCACCGACACCGACGCCATCACCGGCGACGACGCATTCGCCATGCTGGCCTTGAACGATGAGGACGACCAGTCGAGCAGTGACAGCCTTCTCTTTGACATCGAGTATTCCTTCCATGATGTGTGTTCCTCTATTTTCTCGGGCTAGGGTTAGGCAATGGTAAATCTCTCGATCTGAGCTCCATATGTGCATGCAATCGTGTTCAATTCCAGCTTTGTGTTTACCTATAGATACCACGGACGATCTACGACTCCAAATGGGAGGGCCTAGATCTCGATGGAGAAGTGCCATGTGACCATGGGCTAAAACTGAGGAGATATGTTGCATTCGGGTAACACTAGGAGAAGGTTTTTGGGCTGTACAAATCAGGTTTGTTTACATTATGTGCAACGGTGACATGAAGTAAAATGTATCGTGTATGTTCATAACACTATAGTGTGTGTGTTTTTAGGTTGGACTGGTGTGTAAAGCAGTTGAGTGGGTGGATCTTGAGTGGCCAGATGCACTTAAGAAATGTTTGACATAGTTATGGGAGATGTATGAGTTGGAAAGGTCGGGGAGATTTACTGATGTAAGTGATGTAGCTGAAAAAAATTACAAGCTGTCGGTACAAAATAAGAAGCTGGAACAAGAAATCGAGAATTTGTAGTCAAAGCTAACTAACAGAATCAATGGGAGCTTGGTTGTTGGAAGTGCAAAGAAGCTTCAGGATAGTCACAGGTTGCTGATTCATAATGCAGAAAAGGAGAGGGACCAGCTCAGGGAATACAAGAAGAAGCTAGAGTACTGCGTTGCGGATCTGTTGAAGGAACTGAAGAAGGCGCGTGAGGGTGAACAAGGATATACTACAGAGGATAAGCGAAATTCGAGATGAATAATTTATGTTGTGCCAATGCCTGAAACTAGTTAACTGTAAGACTTGCAGTTGTGCTTTCTTAACTAAGACAAACTCAATCCTCGAGCAAATTAATTTCAGACGAACACACATATCATGCATAGAGTTAAGTTCACGCTTACAAAATCACCACTGCAGAGGATAAACCAGGTAGTTCAGTACTAAATAGACATATGTTGTGTTCAAGCGAGCCTGGCCCGGAGCTGCTTGTTTTCCTCCCTAAGATCGGCCAGCTCCTTCAGTACTTTGTCGTGCGCCAGCCGTAGGTTCCAACGCCCCGTCACAGATTGGAGAAGTTGGTCCGTAGCCATACGATTTTCCTTCAAGATCCCTTTTATGATCTTCGTCTGCTTCCGAGCCGAGGTGCGGCCTTCACTATGAAGCTTCACCCAGCCGGCGTTTAACTCCTTCAGTTTCTGGCACTTGTTAGAAAGGACCGCGAGTTAAGCATGCAAGTGGTCAAAGGCCAGTTTTTGGGTATTCTGCTTCTCCCTTTGGATTGCTATCTTGTCATTTAGCCAGGTCACCAGGTCCTGGTCGAGCTTTCGCCTCTTTTCCTGCAACAAAAATACATAGTATGGTTTGTTCAGTTCACCAGGACAAGCTGATTAGTTTCCATAATTAACTGAATCGACTAGTGGCACTATCTTAATTTCAAGGAAGAAGCAATCTAGGACTAATCAACATTTTATGAATCGACTAGTGGCACTGTCATAATTTCAATTTCAAAGACAAATAAGGTTTATCTATAGTTGACTGTGCTGTGGGTTTTTCCCAATATCACCAAATAGTAGTGGGCTAGTGGCAAACTCATAATGCAGAAACCCATGTCCAAATACATAATGGAAAGAGCACATGGTGTCCATTCATGAACATGAACACCAACACATGCCCAGATAGATAAGGAGTTGCCCTAGGATTCTTATTGCACCCTATAATGGGAAGCATACTTGGGCATTGCTCCCTGAACCCTAAACATTACAAAATGAGTGGAGCATGAACTGATATTCATGTCCCCTCTAACGGGAATCAGACTTGGGCATTGCTCCGATACGCCTCTAGACAAGCCCTTAGCTCCTCATTCTCTTTCCGAACACCCTCGAGTACGGTGATCCCTCTTCTCATGTCCTCCTTCATCTCTTTCAGTGCATCCAGGCAACGGTTTCTGTCATGGTAGGCTTGGATGGTAGCCTTGGTTTCCTCGACGAGTCCTCTGAGTGCCTCCGTGACTTCGTCCTGCAGGAGAGTGCACCTTTCCATGAGATTCTTCTTCTCCTCCATGAGCTCGTTGATTATCTTGATGGCCTGTTCTTGCCTGTTCAAGTTACGGTCGAGCACTTTTTGCAGCCTCACGACGTCACGTGCAAAATCTAGCGAGATCTCCTTCTACACAGATAATTGCTTGCGTAGGCTCTCATTAGCTTGGGTGAGGGAGCGTGCAAGCTCATGTTGGTTGTCAATCTTAGCACTGATCGCGGCCACCTTGTCACGGTACTCGTCCTTCGATCACTGCCTCTAGGGATGGCACCCACCGGGTTTGGGGCCGGGTCCGGCCCCCTCATACCTGCCCCGCATCCGTAATCGGGTCCAATTTATTTCCAGACCCGCCGACCACTGGGTACGCGGGGACCCAATGGGTACCCGCATCCATGTTCTACGAGGCGACGGCAACGATGACGCAGAGGCGCAAGACGACGACGATGATGGCACAGAGCCTTCGAGGCGGCGCAAACGTGCGAGAGGCAGCGGCGACACAGCGGCGCGAGGCGGCGGTGCATGGGCGGCGCAGAGGCACGAGGCGGGAAGCGGCGTAGAGCCGTGAGACGACAATGGTGCGTGCGGGATTGCGAGAGGCTCAGAGGCAGCGGCAACTCGCGAGAAAGAGATCGATGGTGGGCTACTAGGCTAGGATTGTGCGGGTGTGAGTCAGGAGGTGGTCTGGTCGATGGTGGGCCTGTTGGTGGGCCAAACATTGAGGCTATTAGTATAAATCTAGACAATATGTTGGGCCGATGACGGGTCTGTGGGTCTGTGGGTATGGGTCTGGCTCCTCCATACCCGCCCCGTATAATTTGGTGGGTCAAATATTTTACCAGACCCGCCCCATTTAAGGCGGGTACCCATCGGGTTAGCGGGTTTCGGGGCCCCATTGCCATCCCTAACTGCCTCGTTCATGTTAATTGAAATAGCTATTCTATAATTACACTCTAGGTTCCAGGTGAATACTAATATAGATCAAAAAATCCCCGTTGAATCTATTGACCGTAGTGTTAAAAATGGACCTAGAGATCTATTCTTGACCACGATAAACTAATCCTAATCACAAAAAATCCATAGTGAATCTATGAACAGTGGTATTAAGGAAAGACCAAGAGATCCAGTCATATTCATGAGAACTAATACAACTCGCAAAAGAAGAAGAAAAACCAATGCGGGGCGGACACGATCTAAGAAATCCACATCACAACTCGGAGAAATAAGAGTGTGGAGATTTGCTACCTCGCTGAGACGTGGAACGGGGCCGAACGGGTCCTGCAACGCCTCCGTCGTGGTGGATTCTGGCTCCATGGCCGGCCTATAATACGTAGAAGAGGAAGAGTGATATGGGGTAACCCCGTGGGTGGCCCTATCTTCATGGATCTTGTGGTCAAATCGATAGGAAAGTGAGGGGAAAGGGAGAAGGTAGCGGAAGCGGATGCACACCTCGCAAAGAACACGATGGACACATGCAAAACTCACACGATACAAGGCCGATTGCTCCCGTCAGTGGCCACCGGTCCGATAGAATCCTCGCAAGGAAAGATCGGTCAACGTGCTCCCTCGATCCCATGTGGAGAGGGAAGAACACCTTGGAGAGGGTCTTGACATCTTGGCAAAGGGACACCGATGCCAAGGCCTTGTACAACGAGGGAGGCGCGATGCAAACTCCAACGAGGTGGTGACGATAGTCGATCCCCTTTGGTAGAAGGGGATGAGGCAAAACTAGAGATTCCACAAAGGGGGTTGTCTTTAGTCTATCATCTATGCCTAAGCGATACAATGAGGGGTGGGGGCTCTATTTATAGGCCAGCCACAAGTTCAGGGGTAGTTTGGGCATAAAACTAGGGTTTGGTGCGGAATAGAGGGGTACATGGGCCAAGGGCCTAGATGTTGGCTCGCAGGCCCATCACTTAGGCAGGACAGTCCGGGTCAGGTGGACCGGACAGTCCGGGGTGGCGGACACTCCGGGTAGAGTCCGATGTAGCACACAGAATGTCCACGCCAGGACGGGGCTGGGGTAGGCCGGACACTCCGGTTGGCATCAGGCGGACTCTCTAGGGCGATGACGGGGGAGACTTTGGTTCTGGATCTGGCTGCTCCTAGTTTGTCTTCTTGGTTGACTTGGGGACGATCTTGGGGACTTGGCATTGTAGATGTAGTAGCATCCGCAGGACGGGCTGCATCATCTCCCCCTTCAAAAAGATTCGTCCTCGACTCTTCATGCTCATCCTAAGAAGATGATGTCGAGATACCTTCTTGATCCTGGGGTTCACCATATAGTCGTCCTTGAGAAGCTTGATGTGGCAACTCTTCAATGTTCCTTCACCTTCCATGAAGCCTACAAAGCTCACAACAAAAGCGAAGCAACACTCAAAGAGTAGCCCATTCATTAAGATTATAGCATGAGTCCTCAAGTAGAAGGAAGTCATCTTATAATGTAGAGATAGCTCATTGAAGGGTAGCCCTAGGTAACTCTCTTCGATTCGTCTTGTCAACTCTTTGTCCATAGAGGTGGACGCGTATGCAATTGTACCTTCACACAACAAAGACCAAGCAACATATGTTTGTGTATGATAGAGGAGCATGTCATTTGTGGCATGTCCATTCTTGTTCACAACACTATTAGCACAACTCAAGTATCGCAAACGAAATGCATATGCAAGGTCAAAGTGCATGGAAGTTAATTGAACATCATCCAAATGTGGGAACTCGAAAACTCCATATAACTTCTTAGTGTGGCACTCAAAGCAATGGACTAAAATATTGGTCAACATCTTTGATGCAAGGATAGGAGAATTCGGCAAAAACACATGAGGAAAGATATCCAAAACAACATCATTATGTGTGCAAGCCAACCATTGGAAAGAACAATTGTTCAATATGTTGGATGCCATACACATATCATCAAAAGCCAAAATCATGGGGGTATGAGTATCGCAAGCAGAAGAAAAAACAACATGTTTGCAAACTAACCATATGAAAGAGCAAAGTGGTCCTTATGTTTGTTGCAACAACAATACGAGAGACTTGGAAGCTCTCATGACAATACATGCTCAAAATGGCATTATGGTTGCACACAAAACATCGGAAAGAGAAATTGTTCAACATTTTTGTGGCAACACACAAAGCATCAATATCCAATAGCAACGAAACATGATTGTCACAAGGTGAAAGAATACCATTAACATGCTTGCAGTCAAACCATAGGAAAGAGCAATTTGTCAACATGAAAGATGCAAAGCATAAAAAGGTATCAAAGATGGGTTGGATCTTGAACTCACTTGGGGGATGCTCTCTAGAGCTCTTTTTGTCAACTCGTGCTCAACCGAGGTTGACATTCTTGTGCGGGTACCTACACACATGAAACACAAAAGGAAGAACATATGTGCATGGTAGAGAATCACATCATCCATCATGACGTATCTCTTCTTATGCACATCACCATTAGTGTCAATCAAGTATGAAAAATATGCATGGTGAGTATGCAAGTGGGGAACATGCTTATCATGGCAATCATCAAAATCTCCAACATTTGAGAAAGCTATGGGGTGTTGGGAATATGCCCTAGAGGAAATCATGTATGATGTTATTCCCAATGTATTCATAAAGTTATTGTCCATGTATGAACTACTGATATGTATCATTGAATATGTGATTCGATTGTGGAACTATATATTCATGTTGTTCATACTAATTGTCCTTGGTCGTTGATATTGTACCGGACACACAACTTAGACTAATGTGAAAGTTGGCTGATGACTCGGTTCCACTTGTCATGGGCATGGAGATGCTATTCCAACTTACACTGATTCGACTAAAGGGTTTAGCAAATCGGACTGACCCACAGTTGAGATGCAACGAGCATGTTGTCATTTGTAGTCTCAAGCAATGGAATCCTTCGACCTGAGGTGATCGCATGATCCGAGTTGTGGATCGCCAACTTAGGTCCTATCAAACGCTGTTCCGTAAATGGGCAGTTATAAAGGTAGGGTTCGGGTTGGTTGTGAAGAAAGCCGCGTGACGTGGATTACCAAGATGGGATTTGCCCCTCTGTAATGGAGAAATATTCTCTGGGCCCTCTCATGTGATATGATTCGGAAGCATGGCCATGCGCACTTAGTTAAGTGTTAACCAAGGAGTCGGACTAAGTGTTAGTCCAGTGAATCGTGTATCACGGAACGAGAAAAGAGAGTCGAGCTATTAAAGGGATGGCAATAACTCCCCTATAGCTTGAGAAGATATATCGTGAGGCAAAGGGACTTGGATGAAAGTCACGTTGAGAAAGGTTCGTCTTCTGACTTTACGGTGCTTGGGAGTTGGCACGTCTTGCTAGAGGCCACTACCAACTATCAAATCAGAGTGGTGACTCCTGTCATGTCCAGGTGTACGTAAACCTATAGGCGTAAGGAGCCCATGTGGATTCGATCCATGTGGAGATTGGGGTACGGCCTAGATGGGCCTCAAGTGTTGAGCCCAGCTAGGAGGGTATATAAGTGGAGTGACAAGGGATTGTCCCTGACCTAGCCGTCACCTTCTCCACTCCCATTTTGGGCTAGACAGTATCTAGCAGTCCTCTGCCTGGAGCTTCCTTCCTGTATATGTGGATACCGGTAGAGGCGTTGCACATGCGGCACTGGAGACAAGGAGGTCCGTGGGGATCTGGATGTGCTGTTCGGGGGTCGTTCGGCACGGAATCAACTGACGCGCTTCATCAGCAATCCGCATCTGCGCATCTAGTGGTAAATCTCGTGGCCTATCACCTGAGCTGGATCTTGGGAGCACCGCGTAGGGGAAAAAGTTTTTGTTTATCTCTGCGTGGCCCAACATGGGGGCCATCTCAATATAAACCATAATAGAATTATTATTGCAAGCAAAACAATAGAAAGAGCAATTATTCAACTTATTGCAAGCAACAGGAGAGATTGCAAAACACTCATGATAAAGCATTATCCGAGGGGTACCATTGGTAACATCATTACAAGCAAAACATTGGAAAGAGCAATTGTTCAACAAAGTGCAAGCAATGATATCATCAATGTAATGTTTAGAGCATGTATGTCTATGGCAACATCATCACAATCAAATAATTTCACATTCTCAACATTATGCAAAGGCAAAGTATCACATGGAAATACCAATGAGTCATATGCGATATCAGAAACATCATCCATAGCATGCCAATCATCACAAGTCATCATGTCCACTAGTGGGATCATGGCATCATCAACACCCTTATTTTTACCTTGTTCATACCTCTCATATGAAGTGGGTGTTATGGTAGCATTGGCCTCCATGTGGACGACTTCTTCATCATGTATGGGGATGGCATCATGTTCATCCACCATGTGCATCTTATCGGTCGGAGGCATCATCACGTCCAAGCTTGGCGCCTCTTTATCCATGGACCCTAGCACATCATGGGATAACACACTAGAGGTAGAGGGTAAGTCGTTAGAAATCAAAGTGGTCTCACATGATGTATCAACTACCACTCTCAACTCACTAGGTGTATCACTCATTCCCTCCAAGTGGAAGCACTCAATCTCACGTATGGTGGAGTCGCTCATCTTACTCTTGCTTTCACTCAAGTGGGCTAAGTGGCTCTCATACTCACATGGGATTGGTACCACATCAACACTCAAGTATATGGGTGTAGGATCGATTCTCTCAACTCCATGCGCCTCCTTTGGTGAAGGGAAAATCCCATGCTCACCATTCTTGACCTTGTCATTGTCATCTTGTGGTGGAAGTAGGCTCATGTTGTTGTCGATAGCGATGCTCAGATCGACTTCATCACATATGTGGCCTTGGCTTCCTCCAAATTGAAGTGTAGACTCTTGGAGTGAAGCTTGATGGCGTGGAGGAGAGCTTGATCTTGGTGCCCTTTTGGTGGTGGCACGAGTAGTTGAAGGTGCCTTATGATGGTGTCGACGGAGGTCATTGGCGTGCCTTGCCAAAGATTGATGTAGATGGCGCACTTGGTCATCTACATGACACTCGTGACAATGCTTCTTATCCTTGGCACTCTTCTTGGTGAGGCGTTGTAATGAGTGCAAAGCATCATTAGTCTTGGCCATCATGCTCATGGTTTTGGCGAAGTCATTGTCCATGTCGCACTTGAAGTTGTCCATTGGATGGTGGACCTTGGTGCTCTCGAGGTGGAGGCTCCATCTTGGTCGACGCGACTTGAGGAGCTTGTAATTGTCGTTCGTGAAGTCGTCCATGCTTGGGGAGTTATTGTTGTTGTAGAACTCCATATCACCCAAGCATGTGGAGCCATTGTCGGTGTAGTGCTCCATCATGTCATCCATGCTTGTGGAGGCATATGCATGGTGGCTCATCGTGGATTCTTCATAGAAATCATCCTCGGTTCCATAGTCCCTAGACATGATTCACAAGACCAAGTGGGGTATATGGAAGTGGTAGGGGGTTAGGGATGCAATGTCAAACCTTACTTTAACTTGGAAGATAGTATCGTGCAAGTGGCAACACTTGAGAGCAATCAAAACCAAGCAAAGCGAAGTTCACGCGAAAGACCAAAACCAACTAACCACTAAAAACACACACACACAAAGCTTATGGTGGATAGGTATGGAAGGTGGCCTGTCCAAGAACAATCCGAAATCAAGATATTGTAAAGGCAAGTAAAGAACCATGATGATCACAAAGCAAAACAAGTCAATCCACAAGATAGGAATTATGTACAAGGAAACACACATGGTGGGATAAATGGGACTTGTGCGACGGAGAAAGTGAGCTAAGAACCAAATGATTACCTAGCGAAGACTATAAGCTCGTGTCACACAAGTGCAAGGTGAGATGCTAGTTTGATTGCAATAAATTGGTGGGCTACAAGATATGCACAGTAAGTACCACCTATTTGATGTTCATCGAGCTTGCGCTTCCTATTCTATGAGGCACTTGTTTCTTTCTTTCTTTTTTCTTCTTTTTCTTTTCTTTTTTTCTCTTTTTCTTTTCTTTTTCACTTGCCCCTTCCTTGTGCCAACAACTATACAAGATAACTATATGAGATAGCGCGCTCACAACTTTTGCTCGAAAATCTACAAGGTATTAAATGTGCATATCCCAAGCAATCATAGGAGGAACTAGTCTCAATAGGTGTTTGTTGAACGCAAAGATAGTGTAGCTCACAAAGGGATGCAAGTGAGGAGAAGTCGCGGAATGTTTATACCTTTCGTCGCTGATCTTCACCCTTTATTGGTGGATTCCGCATTTCTCATGGAATTTGGATGGAGTAGATAGCATGAACCACAGAGATGATGATGTATAGCTCCTTCTCCTCTTCGAAACGAGCTAAAGAACACCAAAATCCGAGTTCGTATGCAAAAGTTATGCTCAAAACCGTGAAACTAATTTGCTGTCAGCAGGGGGCAAAAACTTTGCCAGAAACTCCGGTCCGGACCGGAATCTCCGGTCTAGGCCATAATCTCCGGTCCGAAGGTTCCAGGATGTGTAGAACTCATCTGGGACGCGATTTTGGTGGAAAAACTCGAACCAAAACACCAAATTGGTGGGGGAAATCAACGAATTAGGCCATGGAAACGAAGGGGAAGGTAGATCAACAAGTTTAGCAAGTAATCCACGGATCAAAACCTACCAAAACACACTCAAATCACAGATCGATCCAAAACATGAATTGGGGATGTTTTTGGTGGGATTTCCGAATTTACGGGGAAAAAGACCAAATAGAGGAGAAATCCGTGGAAACCAAAAGCTGCTGATACCAGATGTAATGGGTTGACACAAGATCCACTCGATTTTGTGGCTATTTTTGTGTTTTTTCAAGAAACAATTTGGTGGGGAAGAACGAGGGTGAAATCCATGGCAACTTGGGCTCTGATGCCAGATGGTATGGGGTAACCCCGTGGGTGGCCCGATCTTCACGGATCTCGTGGTCAAATCAATGGGAAAGGGAGAAGGTAGCGGAAGCGGATGCACACCTCGCGAAGAACACGATGAACACACGCAAAAACTCACACGATACAAGGCCGATTGCTCCCGCCGGTGGCCACCGGTCCGATGGAATCCTCGCGAGGAAAGATCGGTCAACATGCTCCCTCGATTCCATGCGGAGATGGAATAACACCTTGAAGAGGGTCTTGATGTCTTGGCAAATGGACACCGATGCCAGGGCCTTGTACAACGAGGGAGGCGCGATGCAAACCCCAACTAGGTGGTGACGATAATCGATCCTCTTTGGTAGAAGGGGATGAGGCAAAACTAGAGATTCCACAAAGGGGGTTGTCTTTAGTCTATCATCTATGCCTAAGCGATACAATGAGGGGTGGGGGCTCTATTTATAGGCCAGCTACAAGTTCATGGGTAGTTTGGGCATAAAACTAGGGTTTGGCGCGGAATAGAGGGGTACATGGGCCAAGGGCCCAAATGTTGGCTCGCAGGCCCATCACTTAGGCCGGACAGTCCGGGTCAGGTGGACCGGACAATCCAGGGTGGCCGGACACTCTGGGTAGAGTCCGATGTAGCACACAGAATGTCTGCGCCAGGACGGGGTTAGGGCAGGTCGGACACTCCGGCTGCGCTGGACATTCCGATTGGCATCTGGCGGACTCTCCGGGTGATGACAGCAGAGACTCTGGTTCTAGAGCTGGCTGCTCCTAGTCTATCTTCTTGGTTGACTTGCAGACGATCTTGGGGACTTTGCATTGTAGATGTAGTAGCGTCCGTAGGACGGGTGCATCAAAGAGCAAGAAGAAGAAGAAAAACAAGAAGAAGCTGAATAAGATCCTGATGGAGAGGGAGATGGAGAAGAAGTAGAACAAGAAGACCATACCAGGAGGAGCCCTCGCCTGCTAGAACATTCGGCGCCATTGTTGGGGGAGATTAGGCCTCAGTGAGAGGGGGGCTTGAGCGGCTGGTAGAGCAAGAAGTGCCTCGCGGTGAGATCTCTCCCTTTTCTCCATGAGGATCGTCAACCGGCCTCTCCCCCTCCTTAGGGGAGCCATGGCTTGTAGGGTGAGGATGGCGGCGGCAGTAGGAAGACGATAGTGATTAGTGTGGGAGAAGAGTCAAAGAGTACACCCCGTGGTCGAGTAGTACTACTATTATTATACAAGACCGTCATGTACGGTCTACCTTCTCAAAGAAGCCAGGGAGGCAGGGGTAGGGAATCGATGGGACTTGTCTTTATTGCAATGGACAGTTCAATGGTCTTCGGCGCCACCCAAAATCCAGTAAATAATAAGAGGAGTGTGAGCCAGGTTGTCATCACAGGCATCGGCGCGCACGTCCCGCGTGAGTGTGTCACATGTTGATGGGGCAATGACGCGCGCAACTGCTGCACGATCACGTCGGCACGTCGAACTCCGTCAAACTCCACGTCGACAGGCACACACGGGATATTTACGAGTCTAGAATACGCTGTGCCACTTTTGTTGTGATCAAATTATGTTCAGTACGCGAGATATTACTTTTTTTTGATAATCGACAAATGCATGCATGGACACGACACACAAAATCGCTACTCATCCTTGATCAGATCGACAACCCACTCTATGTACCTGCCATCGACCTTTCAGAACAACTACCTCGAGCACGATGCCTCGCCGTGGCAATGGCAGGTCCAAGCCGTCCACTGACCATCCTGCGTCCTAGGTTCTTTGCTGCATCGTTCGTGCTCGCGAGTCGCCTGATGAGGCGGCACGTCATGTCTGTAACATCCCAGCATTAGAGCTTAGAAATAAGCTGAGATATGGTGTGTGCATTGCATTCATGCATAGAAAATCCGGGGAATTTTCGCGCAAAACTAAAGAAGCCAGTGAGGGATCGGGATCTCTCTTGCTCTAATGGCAGCATCCGGGCAAGTGCGATAGATTTCGACATGACCTCCACTGTATCTTTGCTTTTGAGGGGGTATCCATTCAAATTTAAACATTCAAAAGTTATGTTTGAATTCAAATAGAATTTGAGATGAATATGGAAAATAAATTGCCATGATAGAATAAAGTACATCTTATATGAATATATAATACATTACCCTTTATAATAAAGGTACTTCAAGACAAATGAAATATTACATTAATAAATGAGGATACACAAAAATATAAGTATAAATAATAACAAGCCTTAAACTCCAAAAGGGGAGAAAATCAAACTTTATTATCTCAAACAAATAATAATACATTGTATTTACAGATACATAAAAGAATAAATGAAATTACAAAAGAATCTAGAATAAAGATTACAATAAGGATCAATAAAAAAAGGGTCCTAAGCTATTCCTTCATTCTGTGTCTTCATTCCTCACTCTGATTCCTGCAAAATAGATCACAAAAAAAATAAAGAAGTAACATTTTGGTAATGTTAAAAATGTTTGCCTCACTAGGTGAGGCAATTAAATGTATGATCTAGCTTAGGGATTTTGGTAAGAATTGCCAAAATCCACTAATGCCTAAGAGGGTACCACCCAATCTAGAAATAAGTAGTATCTGATTTGGGAGATATACACTTGAGTATGAGAGGCAAATTTGAAGTCTAAGGAAACCAGCCCAGATTTGATCATTTGTATTAAGGCAACAATTATCATGCTATGGCACCCTCTTAAGACTAGCTAGAATCAAGTAGAAATAATAAGGCAACAATAATAATGATAAAAAGATAATCTTGTTTAGCATTAAGTTAACTAAACAAATTTTGTTAAGCCAATATGAACCTCAGCCAAGAACAAACGACAGACTAGATAAGACCATCTCTTAGCTGATCCAATCCACAGGGAAGTGGGAACTTGAACCCTGTGGGGCCCAGCTATAAGCAACTCAATCATCCATGTAGATGGTGTGCTATCAGCACAATAGAGAAGGAAGAGAAATCATACAAGAGCAAGCCCAACCATAGCAACAAAGCTACCATCCCATCTCCACACTCTAGAGCACATCTCTCATTTTATCATCAACACAAGAACACCACTGTTCTTATTAGAACACCAACTGAATCCACCATCAACAACAGGAAGGTCAAGCAATAGCTCAATGAGGAGTACAACAGATCAAGTAAACCCGATCATTCCAACAAAAATCACCACCATATCACAAGCATCTGGTTGCTTAACAAGCCATCCCAGAGCTAGTTGGGGAGGATTTTTACAGGAAAGGTGATAGCTCTAGGAGAAGAGGACCAGGAGCACAAGGTGAAGGCTTACCAGCAATATGAAGTGGAATCTGATTAAGATTCACCACAAGAGTCATTATAAGCACATATCCCCAAGTCACTTTTCTACTTTACACCAGCATGTTAGTTTCTTAAATCAATATAGCATCTGTTCTTGTCCTTTTATTTATGAGTATGGAGTTGTGTGGGAGAGAGAGCTCTCTGACTAGGTAGTGGTGCTACTCTAGAATCATCATAGAGCTAACAAAAGGGCAACAACAGTATATGTTTATGTGCAACAACAGTATATGTTTATGTGCAACAAAATGGCTCATTTAAGTAAATCCATCATTTGGTTATGGAAAGGATTCCTGTTTGCAACTAAAACTCGAGATAGTTAGCTATAGCACCAATCTGGCTAGTAGATGTTTTTAAAACATTTGTGTATCCTCAATTGAGGTGTCACAACATTAACACCATAAATAACCAGATGGTAATTATGTAACCAAACCCAAGTAGAAGTTACCTATCCACAGATACAATCTATACCATCAGTTTTAAGCACTGGGTAGCATATGTTCCTACCCAAAGGGCTTCAGACCAACATCATTAGCCTATTATCTAGTTTTTACTAGACCAAACATAAACCACAACTGCTAGGCTACATGGCACATCCCCATAGGGTAGCACCTCTGTACTTAGCAGATTTAGTGTTTCTTGAGTACAAGCTCACTGCATAGAAATAGATCATTGCAGAGCATATCCTCTTAGAAGAGAATTTAATCCTATAGTAAGATATCCAGCATCTAAACATGGTCTATGCACATTTATGCACCACAAACATTGAATTGTTCAAGATTATGCATGTGCATGATCAGGTCATCAACAAATCCTCCAAATCAAATAGCAAAGCAACTAGATTATGCCCATAAAGTATGGCAAGATCATCTACAAAGGCCACAAGCCACAAGCCTTGTACATAGGGTCTAGTCAACAGCTTAGAGAATCAATCTCACAACATACTAAATAAATTAAATCATTTTCCTAGTAATAAAGACTAGGAATCATCTGAAGAAATACAAAAATCTTGAATAAGGGACTATGATCATTACTAAACCATAGGTTCAGATCACCATGTGGATTCCACATATAAACCCAACCCATCATTTACCATCTGCAAATCATCAGTAAGTAGATTACAACATCTTCCCAGGAAGATCCTACCAGAAATCATCCTTATTTGATGCTCTACATAGACAATAAGATTCAGCTTTAACACACATTGAACCAGAAGGTTTAGTAAATCTATGGATATGTAAATGGTACATATAACAGATATTTGCTCTAGGTGAACCAGAGCAAAGTTCAAGAATAAGGCTATTAGATTAACTGATAGAACCAAGATCATGTGATGTTATTACCCCACATGAATTTAGGAATAAACCATTGAACCAAAGGTTTAGTAAACATAAGCTTCAGTATGTTAGAAGATCCAAGTAACATATGATCTAGGTCAATAATATGCTTAGATATATAAAATCACTAGTAAATCTTAGTTTGCACAACTGGTTGCAAGATCAGTGTTTAGGCAGAGGGGGGAAGGAACCCTAAATTAGAGTAATAATCCGAGTGAGAATACAAGGGCAAAGAGGAGAAAGAAGTAGAAGAAAAAGAACACCTACCTGGTGGCAAGCCGTATCTCGCCGAGGAGGAAACAGAAATGGCGTAGGGAACCTGGCTGTATGACGGCACAAGGAGCGACAGTGGCACTGCTACCTGCGCCGAGCCACACGCCGTAACCACCACCACCACAACGTCCACATCACCGCTTCACCTAGACTCTAGTACACCATCACCGCATCAGGGGAACCACCGGAGACGCTAGGGTGCGCTGTCAGCATCGTCCCACCGGCACCCAGCTGGCGGCAGCATGGCCATAGTTGAGAAAGCAAGAGGCCAAGACGGTCGAAGTAGCAGGTGAGGCGACGTCCTCGAACCCTAGCCAAAGAATTGAAAGGGGAATTGCTCCATGGGGCTTATAAATCAAATCGACTGGGGCAAGGAGGCAGGTCGTAGAGTGGCAGAGCTCTAGCGACTAACGGCGACGACCGCAACGACCTCGCTACACCGGATTTGAGCAGACAGCGTCGGTGGTGAGCGAACAACGACGAGAGGGAGAGAGATTGGTCGTGAGGGGGAAGGAGAGGGAGCGAGTGGGTCGATTTGACCGACTCGGTCCACTGACCGGGTTGGTCTAGCCCAACCATGGGCTAGACTGACTGGTGGGCCCAAAGTTTTATCCCTAGAAAGAAATACCTAGAAAATAAGTAAAAAGAATTACTAAAATAACCCTATGAACTTATTTCAGCCTAGAAAAATATATATCATATATCAAAATGATCACAAAAATAACATATGCCTAAGAAAAATACAACTTTACTTATTTAAGCGAAGTAAAATGCGAATAAATATTAACACCCTTAAATACTTAATAAAATCTCATAAATTAAGGAAACGTCCTAAAAATGAATAAAAATTATTTTTGCATATGAAAATGAATCAACTATTCTACAAAAATAATAACTTAATTTTTTACAAATAAAACTTGGAACAAATAGTCAAGGACATTTAATCCTTTGTTGAATTTTGTAAAAATTAAAATAATACTTAAAAATAAATAAAAATCATTTTTAAGATCTTGAGTAAATAATATTTTACTAGAAAAATACTTAATGTATTTTCCTAAAGATTTTATAATTTTAAGGAAATAAATCCTTATCTATTCTATAAAATACCTATTTTGTAAATTCTATAAAAACATCTCTTAAATTAAAAAATATATAATAACAATTCTATATAAAACACCTTAAATCCCTAATAACTAAATACTAAGTCCAAAGCTATAACTTGAATCTATAATAAAACTTAAGTGTAACTTATTAACCTTATAAAACTCTTTTAAAATTATAAATCCAAGCTAAACCAACAATTTAAAGTAAAATTTGAACATCATAAAATTGAATGCTATTTATCTCTTAACTATTCTTAAACATGATTCTAGCTCTAACAGATTATTCAAATCATCTAAATTTACTTTCCTTAATAAGATAAACTATATTCAAAATAACAAATGATATTTAAACTCATCATTCACTTAAGATGAAAGTGAATGATCCTATACCTTCAAACATGCTTGTTATAAGATTTAAAGTTTATCAATACTTTTAAACACATCACACCCTATATTTAATTATGTTTTATAGTTAACTTTTCTCTGTTCCAAATTAAGTCATAAGGCATCTCAAATCCAAACTTATCCAACAAACACAAATGACATCGATCACATTCTATTAACCATAAAGGTTGGTTAAACCTTATCAAAGAAACCTTCTCTTCAAAAGTTATTCGTTTTGCCACTTCAAACAACAATCTCATAATAAGTTCTTCAACTCTTATCAACCTAAAACATGGACTTCCATAATAGATACATAATATCAAATAACTCTAAGCATGTGTTGTTATATTTACTTTATATCATACATGTCTGGCGCAGCCTGAGTGTCTGGCACAATCAGCCGGAGTGTACGGCCTGCCCTAGCCCCAACCTGGCATGGACATTCAGAAGGCCAGTTCGGACACTACCTGGACACTACCTGGAGTGTCCGGCCACCCCAGACTGTCCGGTCACTCCGACCCAGACTGTCTGGCCCAAGTGATGGGCCTGCGAGCCAATAGCTGGGCCCTTGGCCCATGTACCCCTCTATTTCGCACCAAACCCTAGTTTTATGCCCAAACTACCCCTGAACTTGTGGTTGGCCTATATATAGAGCCCCCACCCCTCATTGTATCCCTTAGGCATAGATGATAGACTAAAGACAACCCCCTTTGTGGAATCTCTAGTTTTGCCTCATCCCCTTCACCAAAGGGGATCGACTATCGTCACCACCTCGTTGGAGTTTGCATCGCGCCTCCCTCGTTGTACAAGGCCTTGGCATCGGTGTCCCTTTGCCAAGACGTCAAGACCCTCTCCAAAGTGTTCTTCCCTCTGCGTATGAGATCGAGGGAGCACGTTGACCGATCTTTCCTTACGAGGATTCTATCGGACTGGTGGCCACCGGTGAGAGTAATCGGCCTTGTATCGTGTGTGTTTTGCGTGTGTTCATCGTGTTCTTCGCGAGGTGTGCGTCCGCTTTCGCTACCTTCTCCCTTTCCCCTCGCTTTCCCATTGATTTGACCACGAGATCCGTGAAGATCGGGCCACCCACGGGGTTACCCCGTAACATCTGGTATCAGTAGCTTTTGGTTGCCACGGATTTCTCCTCGATTTGGTCTTTTTCCCCATAAATTCGAAAATTCCACCAAAAACAGCCCCAGTTCGTGTTTTGGATCGATCTGTGATTTGAGTGCGTTTTGGTAGGTTTTGATCCGTGGATTACTTGCTAAACTTATTGATCTACCTTCCCCTGCATTTCCATAGCCTAATTCCTGGATTTCCCCCATCAATTTGAGGTTTTGGTTCGAGTTTTTCCGTCAAAACTCGTCTAGTTCGTGTTCTAAAAGTTCTGGTTCGACCGGACCGGACTGTCCGGCCAAAACGGACCGGACTATCCGCCCCACCGGAGTTTCTGGCCTAAACGGACCGGAATATCCGGCCCGGCCTGCGCGCACCGGACTGTCCGCCCCCTTGCTGACAGAAAAATCCGCTTCACGGTTTTGAGCATAACTTTTCCATACGAACTCGGATTTTGGTGTTCTTTAGCTCGTTTTGAAGAGGATAAAGAGCTCTACATCATCATCTCCATGGTTCATGCTATCTACTCCATACAAGTTCCGTGAGCAAGGCGGAATCCACCAATAAATGGTGAAGGTCAGCGACGAAAGGTATAAAAATTTCGCGACTTCTTCCCACTTGTTTTCCTTTGTGAGCTACACTATCTTTGCGTTCAACAAACACCTATTGAGACTAGTTCCTCCTATGATTGCTTGGGCTATGCACATTTGATACCTTGTAGAATTCCGAGCAAAAGTTGTGAGCGCTCTATCTCATATAGTTATCTTGTATAGTTGTTGGCACAAGGAAGGGGCAAGTGAAAAAAAAGAAAAAAAGAAGAAAAAAAATAGAAAAAGAAAAAGAAGAAAAAGAAAGAAATAAACAAGTGCCTCATAGAATAGGAAGCGCAAGCTCGATGAACATAAAATAGGTGGTACTGATTGTGCATATCTTGTAGCCCACCAATTTATTGCAATCGAACTAGCGTCTCTCCTTGCACTTGTGCGACACGAGCTTATAGTCTTCGCTAGGTAATCATTTGGTTCTTAGTCACTTTCTCCGTCGTACAAGTCCCATTTATCCCACCGTGTGTGTTTCCTTGTATATAATTCCTATCTTGTGGATTGACTTGTTTTGCTTTGTGATCATTGCGTTTCTTTACTTGCCATTACAACATCTTGAGTTCGGATTGGTTCTTGACATGCCATATTCCATGTCTAGCCACCATAAGCTTTGTGTGTGTGTTTTTTAGTGGTTAGTTGGTTTTGGTGTTCCGCGTGAACTTCACTTTGATTGGTTTTGATTGCTCTCAAGTGTTGCCACTTGCATGATACTATCTTCCAAGTTAAAGTAAGGTTTGACGTTGCATCCCTAACCCCCTACCACTTCCATATACACCACTTGGTCTTGTGAATCATGTCTAGGGACTCCGGAACCGAGGATGATATCTATGAAGAATCCATGATGAACCACCACGACTACGACTCCACAAGTATAGAGGACATGATGGAGCACTACACCGATAATGGCTCCGCATGCTTTGAGGACCCGGAGCATTGCACCTATGACGGCTCCACATGCATGGAAGACATGGAGAACGTCATCAACTATGGCTCCTCAAGCATGGATGACTTTGAGCTCTACATCGACAATGGCTCATCATGCATGGAGTACATGGAGCACTACACCGACAATGGCTCCACGTGCATGGAGTACATGGAGCACTACACCGACAATGGATCCACATGCTTCGGTGATATGGATTACTACATCAACAACAACTCCCCAAGCATGGATGACTTCGAGTGATACAACGATGACGCCTCACCAAGCATGGAGGACATGGCAAGCTTCACCCACTTCGAGGGCTTTTCCATGAGCCATGAAGAATACCTCCACCGCTTGGAGATGGAGGACTACTATGCCAAGCTAGCGGAGACGCATCATCAAGAAACCATGACCTTCAAGGCCAAGCGTGCCACACCAAAGGGCACCACCTACTTCGATGATCCACCTCCAAGGCGTCAAGCGCCACCACCTACATGGCGTCATGCACCACCATCTCCAAGGCGACGAGCGCCATCACCTCCAAGCCGTCAATCGCCACCATCTCCAAGGCGCCAAGCATGACCATATCCAAGGCATCAAGTGCATCTACCTCCAAGGCATCAAGTGCCATCTACTCCAAGAAGAGTGGCGCCCAACATCATCTTCCACACAAGGCGCCACAAGGCAAGAATCTTCATCGACAAACATCCTCTCAAGATCATCACCAACATCAAGGGGATACAAGACATCGTTCAAGGCATCTTCGCCATGAAGACGGAGAATACATGTTGAGCACCATCCATAATGCTCAACCAAGCTCAAGAAGGCACCACCATGAAAAGAAGAGTGCCAAGGACAAGGAGCATCATCGCGAGCATCATGTGGATGACCAAGTGCACCATCTACATCAACCTTTGGCAAGGCACTCCAATGACCTCCGTCGACACCATCATAAGGCTCCTTCTACGACTCGTGCCACCACCAAAATGGCACCAAGAGCAAGCTCTCCTACACGCCATCAAGCTTCAACGCCCAAACTTGACGTCCTAGATGACGCATGCAACTTCATGGATGAGGAAGACGAAGACCTCTACTTTGCCAAGTCGGACGAGTACGCCATGAGGATGTCTACGCAAGCCAAGGAGGCCATGGCAAAGGATGAGAAATCTCCAAGACAAGGGCCTACACCACAAGATGGCGACGACAAGGTCAAGAATGGTGAGCATGGGATTTTCCCTTCACCAAAGGAGGCGCATGGAGTTGAGAGAACCGAGCCTACCCCCATATGCTTGAGTGATGATGTGGTACAAATCCCATGTGAGTATGAGAGCCACTTAGCCCACTTGAGTGAAAACAAGAGTGAGATGAGTGACTCCACCATACATGAGATTGAGTGCTTCCATTTGGAGGGAATGAGTGATACACCGAATGAGTTGAGATTGGTAGTTGATAGGTCATGTGAGACTACTTTGATTTCAAACAACTTACCCTCTACCTCTAGTGTGTTTTCTCATGATGTTCTAGGTTCCATGGATCAAGAAGCGCCAAGATTGGAGATGATGATGCCTCCAACCAAGAAGATGTACATGGTGGATGAAGGTGATGCCATCCCCATATTGGATGAAGAAGTCGCCCACATGGAGGCCAATACTACCACAACGCCCACTTCATATGAGAGGTATGAACAAGTTAAAAATAAGGGTGTTGATGATGCCATGATCCCACTAGTGGACATGATGACTTGTGATGATTGGCATGCTATGGATGATGTTTCTGATATCGCATATGACTCATTGGTATTTCCATGTGATACTTTGCCTTTGCATAATGTTGAGCATGTGAAATTATTTGATTGTGATGATGTTGCCATAGACATACCATGCTCTAAACGTTACGTTGATGATATCATTGCTTGCACTTTGTTGAACAATTGCTCTTTCCAATGTTTTGCTTGCAATGATGTTACCAAGGGTACCCCTCGAACCATGCTTTGTAATGAGTGTTTCACAATTTCTCCTGTTGCTTGCAATAAGTTGAATAATTGCTCTTTCACTTGTTTTGATTGCAACAATAATTCTCATATGGTTTATATTGAGATGGCCCCCATAGCTTTCTCAACTTTTGGAGATTTTAGTGAATGCCATGATAAGCATGTTCCCCACTTGCATACTCACCATGCATCTATTTTACACTTGATTGACACTCATGGTGATGTGCACAAGAAGAGATACGTCATGATGGATGATGTGTTTCTCTACCATGCACACACGTTCTTCCTTTTGTGTTTGATGTGTGTAGGTACCCTCATGAGAATGTCAACCTCGGTTGAGCATGAGTTGACAAAAAGAGCTCTAGAGAGCATCCCCCATGTGAGTTCAAGATCAAACCCAGCTCTGATACCTTTTGCATGCTTTGCATCTTTCATGTTGACAAATTGCTCTTTCCTATGGTTTGATTACAGGCATGTTGATGGTATTCTTTCACCTTGTGACAATCATGTCTCGTTGCTTTTGGATATTGATGCTTTGTGTGTTGCCACAAAAATGTTGAACAATTTCTCTTTCCAATGTTTTGTGTGCAACCATAATGCTATTTTGAGCATGTATTGTCATGGGAGCTTCCAAGTCTCTCGTATTGTTGTTGCAACAAACATAATGATCACTTACTCTTTCATATGGTTTGTTTGCAAACATGTTGTTTTTGCTACCGATTGCGATACTCATACCGCCATGATTTTGGCTTTTGATGATATGTGTATGGCATCCAACATATTGAACAATTGTTCTTTCCAATGGTTGGTTTGCACACATAATGGTGTTGCTTTGTATATTCTTCCTCATGTGTTTTTGCCGAATTCTCCTAGCTTTGCATCAAAGATGTTGATCAATATTTTAGTCAATTGCTTTGAGTGCCACACTAAGATGTTATATGGAGTTTTTGAGTTCCCACATTTGGATGATGTTCAGTCAATTTCCATGCACTTTGACCTTGCATATGCATTCCGTTTGCTATACTTGAGTTGTGCTAATAGTGTTGTGAACAAGAATGGACATGCCAAAAATGACATGCTTCTCTATCACACACGAACATATGTTGCTTGGTCTTTGTTGTGTGAAGGTACAATTGCTTATGCGTCAACCTCTATGGACCATAAGTTGACAAGACGAACCGTAGAGAGTTACCTATGGCTACCCCTCAACGAGCTATTTCTACATCATAAGGTGACTTCACTCTATTTGAGCACTCACGCTATAATCTCCATGAATTGGCTACGCTTTGAGTGTTGCTTTGCTTTTGTGGTGAGCCTTGTAGGCTTCATGGAAGGTGAAGGAACATTGAGGTGTTGCCGATTCAATCTTCCCGAGGACGACTATATGGTGAACCCCAGGATCAAGAAGGTCTCTCGACATCATCTTCTTAGGATGAGCATGAAGAGTCGAGGACGACTCTTTTTGAAGGGGTGGGGAGCTGATGCGGCCTGTCCTATGGACGCTCCTACATCTACACCACCGAGTCCCCCAAGTGGATCGATGACCCGTGCCCGAGCCAAGCTCCTTCAAGATAAGTTGAATTCGCTCCTCTCATCATGTGACTTTGACATACACCTGGATGGCTTGCTACTTCATACCACTTCTCTGTGCATCATGAGGTACGAACCCCTGCCTCGTCGACCCACGAGCCCTGAAGCTGCACCTGTCCTGAAGCTGACGGAGCCGGAGTGTCCGTCCGAATCCATCCGGAGTGTCCGACGCAACCGGAGTGTCCGACACAACTCAGCCGGAGTGTCCGGCTGCCCCAGCCCCAACCTGGCGTGGACATTCAGAAGGCCAGTTCGGACACTACCCGGAGTGTCCGGCCACCCCGGACTGTCCGGTCACTCCGACCCGGACTGTCCGGCCCAAGTGATGGGCCTACGAGCCAACAGCTGGGCCCTTGGCCCATGTACCCCTCTATTTCGCACCAAACCCTAGTTTTATGCCCAAACTACCCCTGAACTTGTGGTTGGCCTATATATAGAGCCCCCACCCCTCATTGTATCCCTTAGGCATAGATGATAGACTAAAGACAACCCCCTTTGTGGAATCTCTAGTTTTGCCTCATCCCCTTCTACCAAAGGGGATCGACTATCGTCACCACCTCGTTGGAGTTTGCATCGCGCCTCCCTCGTTGTACAAGGCCTTGGCATCAGTGTCCCTTTGCCAAGACATCAAGACCCTCTCCAAGGTGTTCTTCCCTCTCCGTGTGGGATCGAGGGAGCACGTTGACCGGTCTTTCCTTGCGAGGATTCTATCGGACCGGTGGCCACCGATGAGAGCAATCGGCCTTGTATCGTGTGTGTTTTGCGTGTGTTCATCGTGTTCTTTGCGAGGTGTGCATCCGCTTCTGCTACCTTCTCCCTTTCCCCTCGCTTTCCCATCGATTTAACCACGAGATCTGTGAAGATCGGGCCACCCACGGGGTTACCCCATAACATATTGGCTTGTAACGTAAACTTCTAGACAAACTAAATCTTAAAGAAATCACCTAAGTTTAACTCATTCACCATATTGGGGTATTACTTCGGGGTTTTCCAAACTGCATTACATTACTTATGCATAACTGCATCTTGCTTCTTTAAACATTAGTCCTTACCAGACCAATGATGTTGTTTCCATAATTTGGATCTTCTATTGTCTTGAAGACCGTGAGTGCATAATCTTGCAATCACAAAAGGCAAGTTCACAAATTGCTCATGTTCTTTGATTATTTTCTATCAAATGCTTGTAACTCAACTGTTGTCATCACCTTCATTTCAAAAAGGTTAGAAAACACTATTTTCATAATAATTTGATTATGGATTATTTACCAAATGGTAATAATCTATAGATACAGTTCCAGTGGTAAAGGAACATAATATCTAGGACTTAACAACCAATGTCGCCAGTGATTCTAGCACCGTATAATACACGTCAACCATGAGATTTGGAATGGGACGAAGAAGTCAGCTGTATCTTCTTACTTTTGCATGGACGGATGACCTTATCGTGAGGCTGTTGATTTCTCGTGGAGTTCTAGAGAATCCAGCACATGGGTGGGACCCCTTAGTTCCCCACGAGCTAGGTGTCCAGATTATCTGTGCATAGTTGTCTTGGTCTGAGTTCACCATAGCTAATGGTGACCGCCAGATAGAGCTGCTTACAGAGTCTTTGGGAACTCATCAGGGTTGTAGCTTGCCCGAAAGGGGGCTTAACGAAGATGTAGTCAGCCCCGAAGGATCGTGTCTTCATGCGGGGCTGTGAAGGGGGCAGTGATTGGCTTCGATTTTAAGTTGGGCCTCAAACCATGGAAGTTTGAACGGGGACATACTCCCGGCCATGCAACAAAGATTAATGTCTCTTGTAGGAAAAGTGACGCACCTCTGCAGAGTGTAAGAATTGTGACATGTTACTCCCTGTTCCGGGAAGGAGCTACAAACGCGGCAGGAAAGGAACCCCACGAAGGTTCTGGTCAATCTGTGAAGGCTATCGGACATAGTTTTCAGAATAAAAGCAACCTTTGAAGAAATGTTTACGAAAACCTACATTACCTACGACCTTTGGTCTGTGGCTGTAGAGATAGTGCATCATACACTCATTTTTAGTGAACTTGCTGAGTACGCTCGTACTCAACCATACCTTCTTAACCCTTGCTAGGTTCTAAGCCGTTGAAGACGATGTTAACATCAATTGTGCTCAAGAAACCATCATCGATAGCTCAAGTTCTTCAATAAAGTCAATGAAGTCAATATATACGTCCGTTGAAGTGAAGGCAAAGTCTCTGTTTAGATAAGAGTAGATACTCTAGCCATAAAACCTACTTCTGTAGAGCATTGCATTAGCAGCAATGGCAAGCCAAATAGTTTAGATACTAGTCTTAGTTACTAGATAGTTCTGAGTTATTATTTCTGGTTCTTCTTTGTAAGAAGTTCTTTCTCTCTCTTTAACCTAGAGTGTTCTCTGGATCTTTTGTAAAGAGTCGAGTTGTAATCCATAGTCATGTCTTGGACCTGCTGTGTTTCTATTGTACCCCTCTAAGGGATGTAATACTAGTGAACGGTGTTTCATTGGTGTTATGTCAATGAATATAGTGTACTACATCATGAAGTGGTATGCTGGGTCACCGCAGCTGGTATCAGAGCATATGCTTTGACCTTAGGATTAAAACCTTTTAGGAAGATCTGTAGGTTGGATAGTGACTATAGGAGCCATCTTATCTAAACCAAGACTTGTGATGGATATCCACTTGAGGAAAACCTTGTCACACTTAAGTTGGATGTTTTTATCATCTTTCTTAAGGATTAGTTATCTATCTTCTCTAGAGAATTGTCATTTAGAATAACTCTAAATAGGTATAACACCACTAAGATATGTGTAGTAAGTTAAAATATCAAAGAAGATTACGATTAGGATTAGCATATCATGTGGAGTAGTATTAGTGATGGAGTCTACATTTAGAACCCTGTGAAGTAGCGGAATCTTATCACTAGTAGATACCACCATACCACTTAAGGTAGACCATTAGAGTATATATAGATATAATTGGAAGTAAATCATGTGGCATTCACTTGAGAATTCCGTATGACGGAGTATAACTCTGTTAAGAATCATTCATAGTAATCCAAGAAGAAGAGTCGTCATGGTGAGATTAGCTCTTTAATCATGATGACTAGGTAAATCTTAACAAATTTGTGGTGAGAATAGCTCCGAGACCATGATAAGTCTGTAATTAGGAGAAGTACTCAGTAATAAATCTTGTAACAATAGTAAGTAAAGAACAGTGTAGGTCTATGATAGAAGTCATAGGTATCATAACATTACGATGATTTTTGGATTAAGATAGTAACTACAATTTTGTTAGTATTTTTGAGAGATCATGTGAGGATAGTTTACGATAGTATGGAAAATTGGTAGTCTTTAGTAGTCCCGAAAGAAAGGTAAGTGGTTAGTCAAAACCAAAGTGAGATCACTTTGCTCAAGATTATCCTGTTGCAACTAAGCAATTTGGGTAAATATTTGAGACAAAGAGTAGTTAAACCCTTAAGTGCTAAAGTATCACGAAGTGAACCTATATTAGGAGGTGTCATATACTACACAGCTAAGCCTGAATTCTAGAGGTATTATACTCAACTACTATATTCTGGGCTTAGAATAATGTGTGTTATATCTACCACATTTGAATTTTTGGTTTTTCTTGCATCTTCTTGATTGACTAGATCTATGCATGAAGTTTGACTTGGTGTGCAAATGCATGTTGCATCATCAAGTTATTACTTGATGTTATAGACCTAGATAGAAAAGGGAATTTGTGTAAGGGAGTGACGAGTTCTGAAGATCAAGATGAAGAGTTGCACGAAGAAGGAAGCTAAATATAAGGAGTATCAACACTATTTGGAAGGATGATCAATTCCAACTTATTATTAGATGGCAACAAGAAGGATTATTAGTGCACAAAAGGTGTGGAGCAACATGAAGGAATGAATTTAAGTTCACTCAAGATAGGTGTTGTTGCTCAGAAGCTAAGGTAGTAGTTGTACCTAGTTCATGGAAGTATCATGAATCAGTGCAAAGAAGAAGTCTTGGAATAAGGGTGGTATTCAAGCTCTGACAATTCACAGAGAATGCCAATAAGAAGTCAAAAGTCCATAGGGTAATCCATGCACCTAGGAGGATCCGTAGCTGGTATCCGTAGCTGGTATTCAAGAAGTTTAGCTAACCAGGTCATCTTTGTATAGTTTAAAGAGCATAAAACGTGGCCTAATCTAAGAAGAACATAAAGAAGTATAAGATTAAGCGAACGGCTTTCGAGACGTTTCATGAAATCGGGCTTATCATTGAGAAATAATGTCCAGAAGGTTAAAATTAAGACAAGTAACGTTGGAAGATTCATTTCGGAGATCCACAATTGTGTGGGTGTACCGCAGATTCCTTCATGGGACTTTCCAGAGGTAAAGTATAAGCTAGACGGAGACCAATATCCTTACTATTGAGCTAATGGGTATTATATATGAAGGTTAAAGACCATTAGGAAAACCAAAGGGGGAGAGTAAACAATAAACACCGAAGTGTTGTTGTCTAACTTTTTGACTAAAGATTGGAGAAGGTTTACTAGACAATGATGAGGTTAAGCCTTATTCTCATAAGGTTATAAGAAGCCATCATTATAAAGTATTCCCGAGAGTATGTGATGAGGGCAAACCTCTAGGGTGGCCCGATCTTCACGGATCTCGTGGTCAAATCGATGGGAAAGCGAGGGGAAAGGGAGAAGGTAGTGGAAGCGGACGCACACCTCGCGAAGAACACGATGAACACACGCAAAACTCACACGATACAAGGCCGATTGCTCTCACCGGTGGCCACCGGTCCGATAGAACGAGGGAGGCGCGATGCAAACTCCAACGAGGTGGTGATGATAGTCGATCCCCTTTGGTAGAAGGGGATGAGGCAAAACTAGAGATTCCACAAAAGGGGTTGTCTTTAATCTATCATCTATGCCTAAGGGATACAATGAGGGGTGGGGGCTCTATATATAGGCCAACCACAAGTTCAAGGGTAGTTTGGGCATAAAACTAGGGTTTGGTGCGAAATAGAGGGGTACATGGGCCAAGGGACTAGCTGTTGGCTCGTAGGCCCATCACTTGGGCCAGACAGTCCGGGTCGGAGTGACCGGACAGTCCGGGGTAGCCGGACACTCCGGGTAGTGTCCGGGTAGTGTCCGAACTGGCCTTCTGAATGTCCACGCCAGGTTGGGGCTGGGGTAGGCCGGACACTCCGGCTGAGTCACGCCGGACACTCCGGCTGCGCTGGACACTCTGGCTGCGCTGGACACTCCGGCTGGATTCGGGCGGACTCTCCGGGGCAATGACGACGGAGACTCTCGTTCTGGAGCTGGCTGCTCCTGGTCCATCTTCTTGGTTGACTGATCTTATGGACTTGGCGTTGTGGATGTAGTAGCGTCCGCAGGACGGGCTACATCAGCTCCCCCCGCTTCAAAAAGAGTCGTCCTCGACTCTTCATGCTCATCCTAAGAAGATGATATCGAGAGACCTTCTTGATCCTGGGGTTCACCATATAGTCTTCCTTGAGAAGCTTGATGTGGCAACTCTTCAATGTTCGTTCACCTTCCATGAAGCCTACAAAGCTCACAACAAAAGCGAAGCAACACTCAAAGAGTAGCCAATTCATGAAGATTATAGCATGAGTCCTCAAGTAGAAGGAAGTCACCTTATGATATAGAGATAGCTCATTGAAGGATAGCCCTAGGTAACTCTCTTCGATTTGTCTTATCAACTCTTTGTCCATAGAGGTTGACACGTATGCATACCTTCACACAACAAAGACCAAGCAACATTTGTTTGTGTGTGATAGAGGAGCATGCCAGTTGTGGCATGTCCATTCTTGTTCACAACACTATTAGCATAACTCAAGTATCGCAAACGAAATGCGTATGCAAGGTCAAAATGCATGGATGTCGTTTGAACATCATCCAAATGTGGGAACTCAAAAACTCCATAAAGCGTCTTAGTGTGGCACTCAAAGTAATTGACTAAGAAATGGCTCAACATCTTTGATGCATGAGTAGGAGAATTTGGCAAAAACACATGAGAAAAGATATTCAAAACAACATCATTATGTGTGCAAACCAACCATTGGAAAGAACAATTGTTTAATATGTTGGATGCCATACACATATCATCAAAAGCCAAAATCATGGGGGTATGAGTATCACAAGTGGAAGCAAAACCAACATGTTTGCAAACAAACCATATGAAAGAGCAAGTGGTCCTTATGTTTGTTGCAACAACAATACGAGAGACTTGGAAGCTCTCATGACAATACATGCTCATAATGGCATTATGGTTGCACACAAAACATCGGAAAGAGAAATTGTTCAACATTTTTGTGGCGACACACAAAGCATCCATATCCAAAAGCAATGAAACATGATTGTCACAAGGTGAAAGAATACCATTAACATGCTTGCAATGAAACCATAGGAAAGAGCATTTTTTCAACATGAAAGATGCAAAGCATGCAAAAGGTATCAGAGCTGGGTTCGATCTTGAACTCACTTGGGGGATGCTCTCTAGAGCTCTTTTTGTCAACTCGTGCTCAACCAAGGTTGACATTCTTGTGCGGGTACCTACACACATGAAACACAAAAGGAAGGATGTGTGTGCATGGTAGAGAAACACATCATCCATCATGACGTATCTCTTCTTGTGCACATCACCATTAGTGTCAATCAAGTATGAAAAAAGGCATGGTGAGTATGCAAGTGGGGAACATGCTTATCATGGCAATCATCAAAATCTCCAACATTTGAGAAAGCTATGGGGGCCATCTCAATATAAACCATATGAGAATTATTGTTGCAAGCAAAACAAGTGAAAGAGCAATTATTCAACTTATTGAAAGCAATGGGAGAAATTGTGAAACACTCATGACAAAGCATTATCCGAGGGGTACCATTGGTGACATCATTGCAAGCAAAACATTAGAAAGAGCAATTATTCAACAAAGTGCAAGCAATGATATCATCAACGTAACGTTTAGAGCATGACATGTCTATGGCAATATCATGAAAATAGAAGGATTCCACATGGTCATCATGATGCATAGAAAAATCAACACATGGGAATAAGAATGGAACATATGTCATGTCATAAGTATCATCCATAGCATGCAAGTCATCACAAATCATCATGTCCACTAGTGGGATCATGGCATCATCAACACCCTTATTTTTACCTTGTTCATACCTCTCATATGAAGTGGGTGTTGTGGTAGTGTTGGCCTCCATGTGGACGTGATGTGGCCCGACCTTCGGTCGTTACCACATCATGGTCTCCAACTTATGCCAAGTCATCATGGACTCCAAAGGTGAATCTGTTCCTCTATGAAAGCCCACTTCCTACCCTCTTGGATGGTATACTACTTTATACTACGTCCCATATCCATGATAGGTTCACACCAACAAGTACGAAGGCATGGGAGGAAGCCTGGACCACCAAGCCCGACAAGGCGGAGGCTTGGAAGAGAAGACGGAAGAAGCAGCAGCTGGAGCAACAGAGTCTCCGGCCTGCGCACACTGGAGTCTCCGGCCTAAAGACACCGGAGTCTCCGGCCTGCTGACCTCGGAGTCTCCGGACCCACCTCCGGACTGACCCCCCTGATCGAGCTCAAGGACAGCCAGAAGGCCCCTCCGGAGACGACACCGGAGACAGACCGGAGTCTCCGGACCCCACACCGGAGTCTCCGGCCTGAGCGTATGGGCCTGCGCGCTGCCAGCTGGGCCCTTTGCCCATGTACCCCTTAGTCCGCCCAGACTTTGCCCTTTTATTCCTAAAGTACCCTTGAACTAGTGGCTGGCCTATATATAGTGCCCCACCCCCTCATGTAACCCTAGGCATAGATGATAGACTAAAGAAAATCCCCTTTGTGGAATCTCTAATTTTGCCTCATCCCCTATCGTCACCACCTCGTTGGAGTTTGCATCGCGCCTCTCTCGTTGTACAAGGCCTTGGCATCGGTGTTCCTTTGCCAAGACGTCAAGACCCTCTCCAAGGTGTTCTTCTCTCTCCGCGTGGGATCGAGGGAGCACGTTGACCGATCTTTCCTTGCGAGGATTCTATCGGACCAGTGGCCACCGGTGAGAGCAATCGGCTTTGTATCGTGTGTGTTCTGTGTGTGTTCATCGTGTTCTTCACGAGGTGTGCGTCCACTTCCGCTAACTTCTCCCTCCCTCGCTTTCCCATCGATTTTACCACGAGATCCGTGAAGATCGGGCCATCCACGGGGTTACCCCATAACATCTGGTATCAGCAGCTTTTGGTTGCCACGGATTTCCCCTCGATTTGGTCTTTTCCCCATAAATTCAAAAGTTCCACCAAAAAACAGCCCCAATTCGTGTTTTGGATCGATATGTGATTTGAGTGCGTTTTGGTAGGTTTTGATCTGTAGATTACTTGCTAAACTTGTTGATCTACCTTCCCCTGCATTTCCATGGCCTAATTCCTTGATTTCCCCCACCAATTTGGTGTTTTGGTTCAAATTTTTCCGCCAAAATCGCGTCCTGGACGAGTTCGGCACGTCCTGGAACCCCCAGACCGGAGACTCCGGCCCAGACCGAAGATTCCGGCCCCCAGACCGCAGATTCCGGTCCAGACCGGAGTTTCTGGCAAAGTTCCGCCCCCCACTGCTGACAGCAAATCCGTTTCACCGTTTTGAGCATAACTTTTGCATACGAACTCGGATTTTGGTGTTCTTTAGCTCGTTTTGAAGAGGAGAAGGAGATCTACATCATCATATCCGTGGTTCATGCTATATACTCCATCTAAATTCCGTGAGCAAGACGGAATCCACCAATAAAGGGTGAAGATCGGCGACGAAAGGTATAAAAATTCCGCAACTTCCCCCCACTTGCTTCCCTTTGTGAGCTACACTATCTTTGCGTTCAACAAACACCTATTGAGACTAGTTCCTCCTATGATTGCTTGGGCTATGTACATTTGATACCTTGTAGAATTCCGAGCAAAAGTTGTGAGCGCGCTATCTCATATAGTTATCTTGTATAGTTGTTGGCACAAGGAAGGGGCAAGTGAAAAAGAAAAGAAAAGTGAAAAAAGAAGAAAAAGAAGAAAAAGAAAAAGAAACAAACAAACAAGTGCCTCATAGAATAGGAAGCGCAAGCTCGATGAACATCATATAGGTGGTACTTATTGTGCACATCTTGTAGCCCACCAATATAATTGCAATCGAACTAGCGTCTCTCCTTGCACTTGTGCGACACGAGCTTATAGTCTTCAGTAGGTAATCATTTGGTTCTTAGCTCACTTTCTCCATCGCACAAGTCCCATTTATCCCACCGTGTGTGTTTCCTTGTATATATTCCTATCTTGTGGATTGACTTGTTTTGCTTTGTGATCATCGTGGTTCTTTACTTGCCATTACAATATCTTGATTTCGGATTGTTCTTGGACACGCCACCTTCCATACCTATCCACCATAAGCTTTGTGCGTGTGTGTTTTTAGTGGTTAGTTGGTTTTGGTGTTCCACGTGAACTTCACTATGCTTGGTTTTGATTGCTCTCAAGTGTTGCCACTTGCACGATACTATCTTCCAAGGTAAAGTAAGGTTTGACGTTGCATCCCTAACCCCTACCACTTCCATATACACCACTTGGTCTTGTAAAACATGTCTAGGGACTCCGGAATCGAGGATGATTTCTTTGAAGAATCCACGATGAGCCACCATGCATATGCCTCCACAAGCATGGATGACATGATGGAGCACTACACCGACAATGGCTCCACATGCTTGGGTGATATGGAGTTCTACAACAACAATAACTCCACAAGCATGGAAGACTTCGAGAACGACAACGACAAGCTCCTCAAGTCGCATCTACCAAGAGGGAGCCTCCACCTCAAGAGCAACAAGGTCCACCATCAAATGGACAACTTCAAGCGCGACATGGACAACAACTTCGCCAAAACCATAAGCATGATGGCCAAGACAAATGATGCTTTGCGCTCATTACAATGCCTCACCAAGAAGAGTGCCAAGGACAAGGAGCATCGTCGCGAGCGTCATGTGGATGACCAAGTGCGCCATCTACATCAACCTTTGGCAAGGCACGCCAATGACCTCCGTCAACACCATCATAAGGCACCTTCAACTACTCGTGCCACCACCAAAATGGCACCAAGAGCAAGCTCTCGTCCACGCCATCAAGCTTCAACGCCCAAACTTGACGTCCTATATGACGCATGCAACTTCATGGATGAGGAACACGAAGACCTCTACTTTGCCAAGTTGGAAGAGTACGTCAAGAGGACTACACAAGCCAAGGTGCAAGATGGCGACGATAAGGTCAAGATTGGTGAGCATGGGATTTTCCCTTCACCAAAGGAGGCGCATGGAGTTGAGGGAACTGAGTCTACCCCTACATGCTTGAGTGATGATGTGGTACCAATCCTATGTGAGTATGAGAGCCACTTAGCCCACTTGAGTGAAAACAAGAGTGAGATGAGTGACTCCACCATATGTGAGATTGAGTGCTTCCACCTGGAGGGCATGAGTGATACACCTAGTGAGTTGAGAGTGGTAGTTGATAGGTCATGTGAGACCACTTCGATTTCTAACGACTTACCCTCTACCTCTAGTGTGTTTTCTCATGATGTGCTAGGTTCCATGGATCAAGAAGTGCCAAGCTTGGAGATGATGATGCCTCCGACCGAGAAGATGAACATGGTGGATGAAGATGATGCCATCCCCATACATGATGAAGAAGTCGCCCACATGGAGGCCAATACTACCATAACACCCACTTCATATGAGAGGTATGAACAAGGTAAGAATAAGGGTGTTGATGATGCCATGATCCCACTAGTGGACATGATGACTTGTGATGATTGGCATGCTATGGACGATGTTTGTGATATCACATATGCTTCATTGATTTTTCCATGTGATACTTTGCCTTTGCATAATGTTGAGCATGTGAAATTATTTGATTGTGATGATGTTGCCATAGACATGCCATGCTCTAAACGTTACGTTGATGATATCATTGCTTGCACTTTGTTGAACAATTGCTCTTTCAAATGTTTTGCTTGTAATGATGTTACCAATGGTACCCCTTAGATAATGCTTTGTCATGAGTGTTTTACAATTTCTCCCGTTGCTTGCAATAAGATGAACAATTTCTCTTTCACTTGTTTTCCTTGCAACAATAATTCTCATATGCTTTCTATTGAGATGGCCCCCATAGCTTTCTCAAATTTTGGAGATTTTGATGATTGCCATGATAAGCATGTTCCCCACTTGCATACTCACCATGCACATTTTTCATACTTGATTGACACTAATGGTGATGTGCACAAGAAGAGATACGTCATGATGGACGATGTGTTTCTCTACCATGCACACACACTCTTCCTTTTGTGTTTCATGTGTGTAGGCACCCGCACAAGAATGTCAACCTCGGTAGAGCACGAGTTGACAAAAAGAGCTCTAGAGAGCATTCCCCAAGTGAGTTCAAGATCGAACCCAGCTCTGATACCTTTTGCATGCGTTGCATCTTTCATGTTGACAAATTGCTCTTTCCTATGGTTTGATTGCAAGAATGTTAATGGTATTCTTTCACCTTGTGACAATCATGTCTCGTTGCTATTGGATATTGATGCTTTGTGTGTTGCCACAAAAATGTTGAACAATTTCTCTTTCCGATGTTTTGTGTGCAACCATAATGCCATTATGAGCATGTATTGTCATGAGAGCGTCCAAGTCTCTCGTATTGTTGTTGCAACAAACATAACGACCACTTGCTCTTTCATATGGTTTGTTTGCAAACATGTTGCTTTTGCTTCCGCTCGTGATACTTATATCCCAATGATATTTGGTTTTGATGATTTGTGTGTGGCATCTAACATGTTGACCAATTGTTCTTTCCAATGGTTGGTTTGCACACATAATGATGTTGTTTTGGATGTTCTTTCGCATGTGTTTTTGCCAAATTCTCCTACTCTTGCATCAAAGATGTTGACCAATATTGTCCATTGCTTTGAGTGCCACACGAAGATGTTTTATGGAGTTTTTGAGTTCCCACATTTGGATGATGTTCAAACGATTTCCATGCACTTTGACCTTGCATATGCATCCGGTTTGCTATACTTGAGTTGTGCTAATAGTGTTGTGAACAAGAATGGACATGCCACAAATGACATGCTCCTCTATCACACACAAACATATGTTGCTTGGTCTTTGTTGTGTGAAGGTACAATTGCGTACGCGTCAACCTCTATGGACAAAGAGTTGACAAGACGAACCGTAGAAAGTTACCTATGGCTGCCCTTCAACGAGTCATCTCTACATCCTAAGGTGACTTCACTCTACTTGAGTACTCATGCTATAATCTTCATGAATTGGCTACGCTTTGAGTGTTGCTTTGCTTTTGTGTTGAGCTTTGTAGGCTTCATTGAAGGTCAAGGAACATTGAGATGTTTTCAATGCAATCTTCTCGAGGACGACTATATGATGAACCCCAGGATCAAGAAGGTCTCTCGACATCTTCTACGTTGTGATAAGCGTGTAGAGTTGAGGATGACTCTTTTTGAAGGGAGGGGAGATGATGTGGCCCGACCTTCGGTCGTTACCACATCATGGTCTCCAACTTATGCCAAGTCATCATGGACTCCAAAGGTGAATCCGTTCCTCTATGAAAGCCCACTTCCTACCCTCTTGGATGGTATACTACTTCATACTCCATCCCATATCCATGATAGGTTCACACAAACAAGTATGGAGGCATGGGAGGAAGCCTGGAGCACCAAGCCCGACAAGACGGAGGCTTGGAAGAGAAGATGGAAGAAGTAGCAGCTAGGGCACCGGAGTCTCCGACCTGCGCACACCGGAGTCTCTGGCCTGAAGACACCGGAATCTCCGGCCTGCTGACCCTAGAGTCTCCGGACCCACCTCCAGACTGACCCCCCCGATCGAGCTCGAGGACAGCCAGAAGGCCCCTCCGGAGACGACACCAGAGACAGACCGGAGTCTCCGGCCTAGAACGGAGTCTCCAGACCACACACCGGAGTCTCTGGCCTGAGCGTATGGGCATGCATGCCTTGAACTAGTGGCTGGCCTATATATAGTGCCCCCACCCCCTCATGTAACCCTAGGCATAGATGATAGACTAAAGAAAAACCCCTTTGTGGAACCTCTAGTTTTGCCTCATCCCCTCCTACCAAAGGGGATCGACTATCGTCACCACCTCGTTGGAGTTTGCATCGCGCCTCCCTCAATGTACAAGGCCTTGGCATCGGTTTCCCTTTGCCAAGACGTCAAGACCCTCTCCAAGGTGTTCTTCCCTCTCCGTGTGGGATCGAGGGAGCACGTTCACCGATCTTTACTTCCGAGGATTCTATCGGACCGGTGGCCGCCGACGAGAGCAATCGACCTTGTATCGTGTGAGTCTTGCGTGTGTTCATCGTGTTCTTCGTGAGGTGTGTGTCCGCTTCCGCTACCTTCTCCCTTTCCCCTCGCTTTCCCATCGATTGGACCACGAGATCCGTGAAGATCGGGCCACCCACGGGGTCACCCCATAACATCTGTGGAAACCTCTAGGGTGGCCCGATCTTTCACGATTCCCTCTCAAATCGAGAGTGGAGTACGGGGAGAGGAGGGAAGGATGAACACGACGAACGCACGCACGAAGAACGCGATGAACACACACACACACACAAAACCACGATACACACCAATAGCTCATGCCGGCGGTGACCGGTCCAGCGTAATCCCTAGGATCGGCGTCGGGCGGAGGACTCTCTCTCGAACCGGAACGGCGAGATGGGAGACTCGGTGAGATCTTGACGTCTAGGCAAAGGGACACCGATGCCTAGGCCTTGTACAATGCGGAGGCACGATGCAAACTCAAACAAGGTTTGGGGATATTGGTGCTCCTTAGTCAAGGAGCATGAGGCAAGAATTAGATAGATCCACAAAGGGGTTTCCACTAATATCAATATCATGCCTAGGGTCTACAATGGAGGTGGGGGACTATATATAGGCCAGCCACTTAAACAGGGGTACTTTAGGAATAAAAGACAAGTTCTGGGTGGACTAGGCGTTACATGGGCCGTGGGCCCAAAGGCCTTTCATGCCTGGAGACGGTCGGACCGGAGACTCCGGTCTTGGCCGAAGACTCCGGTCGGTCTCCGGACTGGCCTCCGGAGGGGCCTTCAGATTGTCCCAGCGCCTGGTTCCGGGGGCAGACCGAAGGTGCGTCCGGAGACTCCGGTGTCTTCAGGCTGGAGACTTTGATAGGCCGGAGACTCTGGTCTGAGCAAACCGGAGACTCCGGTCTGAGCAGCTCCAGCGGCTCCTGCTTCACGCTCTACTCCTTGTTCTCCATCCTTGGGTGCTTGGTGATGTGCCGAAGCTTCATACCTGATGATGCATAGGGTAGTTGCATGAAGTAGCATGCCATCCAAGGAGGTATCAAATTGGCACGAGGAAAGGAGCGAGTTCACCTTAGCTTGTAGGAGTTTGGCTCGTGCACGAGTCATGGGTCCACTTGGGGGACTTGTTGGTGTAGATGTAGGAGCGTCCGTAGGACGGGCTGCATCAGCTCCCCCCCTTGGGAAAGAGTCGTCCTCGACTCTTCATGATTATCATCTTGATCATCTCCATGGTAGGGTGAGAGGTCCTTGACATTGAATGTATTGCTTGCAAGGTACTTGGGGGTCGGTATGTCGATGATGTAAGCGTTGTTGTTGATTCTCTTGAGGACCTTGATGGGACCATCTCCTCTTGGCTTGAGCTTGGAGTCACGTTACTTGGGGAAATGGTCTTTGCTTAGGTGTATCCACACAAGGTCACCTTCTTCAAAGATCATCTCCTTCTTGTCCTTGTTTAATCTTGAAGCTTGGCGAAGGACTTGTTGTTCGATAGTATCTCTTGTTTCTTCATGAAGCTTCTTCATAGCTTGTGCGCGTTTCTCGACGTCCATGTTCGTGCGCTCATGGAGAGGTAGTGGTAGGATGTCGAGTGCGGTGAAGGGCTCGAAACCATAGACGATCATGAATGGACTCATCTTGGTTGTTGAGTGCTTGGCTCGATTGTAGGCGAACTCGACGTGTGGGATGCATTCCTCCCAATACTTCAGGTTTTTCTTGATCAACACACGAAGGAGAGTTCCGAGGCTTCGGTTGACAACTTCGGTTTGGCCATCAGTTTGAGGATGTGATGCGGATGAAAAGAGGAGCTTGACGCCGAGCTTGGCCATGAGGGTCTTCCATAAGTAGCTCATGAATTTGACGTTGCGGTCGGAGACGATTGTCCTTGGCACACCGTGAAGACGGACGATTTCCCTAAAAAACAGATTTGCAACATGTGAAGCATCATCGGTCTTATGGCACGGTATGAAGTGTGCCATTTTGGAAAAACGATCCACAACAACAAATATAGAATCATGGCCATGCTTAGATCTAGGCAATCCTAACACGAAATCCATGCTAATGTCGGACCACGGTGTATGAGGAATAGGCAATGGCATATAAAGACCATAAGGGTTAGCTTGCGACTTAGCTTGAACACATGTCGTGCATCGTTGAACGTAGCGCTCCACGTCGCGCTTCATCTTGGGCCAAAAGTAGTGAGTGGAGAGCATGTCCAATATCTTGTTATGGCCAAAGTGACCCATGAGGCCTCCACCATGAGATTCTTGGAGAAGCAAAAGTTGAAGCGACGACTTCGGAATGCATAGCTTGTTTTGTTTAAATAGAAAGCCCTCATGCAAATAGAAATCATCAACTCCTTTGTCATTGGAGCACTTTGCGAAAATTGGTTCAAAGAACAGATCGGAAGCATACAAAGATTTTATTTCCTCAAGACCCAACACGTTGATTTCAAGTCTCGTAAGAAGGCTTGTGTGTTTGCGAGAAATTGCGTCCGCAACTACATTATCTTTGCCCTTCTTATACTTGACAATATACAGAAAAGACTCCATGAACTCAACCCACTTAGCGTGTCTCTTGCTCAAGTTAGCTTGGCCTTTGAGATAATTCAACGACTCGTGGTCGGAATGTATGATAAATTCCTTGGGCCAAAGGTAGTGTTGCCAAACTTGAAGGACACGAACTAAGGCAAACAGCTCTTTGTCATAAATCGGATAGTTGAGGCAAGCACCATCAAGTTTCTCACTATGGTAGGCTATAGGACGTCCGTTTTGCATAAGGACTCCTCCAATGCCAATACCACTAGCATCACACTCTATCTCAAAAGTTTTTGTGAAATCCGGTAAAGCAAGGAGAGGTGCTTCGGTGAGCCTCTTTTTGAGTTCATCAAAAGCTTTTTGTTGTGCTTTGCCCCACACGAAGGTGACATTCTTTTTCGTCAACTCGTTGAGAGGACAAGCAATAGTGGAAAAGTCTTTCACAAAGCGATGATAGAAACCATCCAACCCATGAAAACTTCGGAGTTCACTCACATTTGTTGGGATGGGCCAATCTCGTATGTCTTTTACCTTGGAAACATCAACTTCAATTCCCTTCGAAGAAATGACAAATCCAAGAAAAATCAACTTGTCTTTAGCAAAAGTGCACTTGGGAAGATTAGCATAAAGCTTTTCATGTCGAAGGATTTGCAAAACTTCCTTGACATGTGTTATATGGTCCTCAAGTGATTTGCTATAAACAAGAATATCATCGAAATAGACAACAACACTTTTTCCGATGAGAGAACGCAAGATATGATTCATTAGGCGCATGAAGGTGGATGGGGCATTACACAAGCCAAAGGGCATAACCAACCATTCATAGAGACCAAGTTTGGTCTTGAAGGCGGTTTTCCACTCATCACCTTCAGCCATGCGTATTTGATGGTAACCACTACGAATATCAATTTTCGAAAAAATAGTGGCTCCACACAACTCATCAAGGATGTCATCGAGACGTGATATGGGATGTCGATAATGCATGGTGATAGCATTGATTGGATGGCAGTCCATGCATAACCGTAACGTATCATCCGTCTTTGGAACAAGAATCACGGGTACGGCACTTGGACTAGTGCTAACTTGGATCAAACCTTTGGAGATGAGTTGGTTGATTTGACGTTCAATCTCCTTTGTCTCCTCCGGGTTCGTGTGGTAAGCGGTACGGTTGGGAAGTGGTGCACCGGGATGAGGTTAATGCGATGTTCAATGCCGCAAAGAGGAGGTAGTCCATGTGGAAGCTCTTCGGGGAACACATCCTTGAGTTCCTGCAAAACACTCATCAAAGATGGAGGAACATTGGTTAATTCATTAGTTCCTTGCGCTAGTCCCTTGCAAAGGAGGACATAGTGCAAGATGGATGGGTTGTTCCGAACATCTCTCATCTCACTTTTGGTGGCAAGGAGAACACTCTTAGTTTTTCCACTCGAATTTGGCTTGTGGCTCTCACTCACGATGAGGTGGTTCTCTCTCTCACCGCTCTTCTCACCAGTAGGTGTTGTGCTCTGCGCCCTCGCTAAAGCCTTTGCATTATCCGCAATTATTTTGCTAGGAGTCATCGGTTGCAAAACACATGTTTTGTTGAACCATTTGAAGGTGTATACATTGGTGCGACCATCATGTTGAGCAGCCTTGTCAAATTGCCACGGTCAACCAAGAAGCATGCGGCAAACTGTCATAGGAACCACATCACACTCCACCGTATCTTTGTAAGGACCAATGACGAAGGAGACCAATACGGTATGCTTGATCTTCACGGACCCTTGATTGTGATGATGTTGCCATAGACATGCCATGCTCTAAATGTTACATTGATGATATCATTGCTTGCACTTTGTTGAACAATTTCTCTTTCCAATGTTTTGCTTGCAATGATGTTACCAATGCTACCCCTCAAACCATGCTTTGTCATGAATGTTTTACAATTTCTCCCGTTGCTTGAAATAAGATGAACAATTGCTCTTTCACATGTTTTGCTTGCAACAATAATTCTCATATGGTTTATATTGAGATGGCCCCCATAGCTTTCTCAAATTTTGGAGATTTTGATGATTGCCATGATAAGCATGTGCCCCACTTGCATACTCACCATGCATCTATTTCATACTTGATTGACACTCATGGTGATGTACACAAGAAGAGATACGTCATGATGGATGATGTGTTTCTCTACCACGCACATACGTTCTTCCTTTTATCTATGATGTGTGTAGGTACCCAAACTATAATGTTAACCTTGGTTGAGCACGAGTTGGCAAAAAGAGCTCTAGAGAGCATCCACCAAGTGAGTTCAAGATCGAACCCAGCTTTGATACCAATATGTTGAGGGCAAACCTCTAGGGTGGCCCGATCTTTCATGATTCCCTTTCAAATCGAGGATGGAGTGCGGGGAGAGGAGGGAAGGATGAACATGATGAACGCATGCACGAGGAACACGATGAAGACACACACACACAAAACCACGATACACAACAATAGCTCACGCCGGCGGTGACCGGTCCAGCGCAATCCCTAGGATCGACGTCGGGCGGAGGACTCTCTCTCGAACCGGCACGGTGAGATGGGAGACTCGGTGAGATCTTGACGTCTAGGAAAAGGGACACCAATGCCTAGGACTTGTACAACGCGGAGGCACGATGCAAACTCCAACGAGGTTTGGGGATATTGGTGCTCCTTAGTCAAGGAGCATGAGGCAAGAATTAGATAGATCCACAAAGGGGTATCCACTAATTCCAATATCATGCCTAGGGTTTACAATGGAGGTGGGGGACTATATAGGCCAGCCACTTAAACAAGGGTACTTTAGGAATAAAAGACAAGTTCTGGATGGACTAGGGGTTACATGGGCCGCAGGCCCAAAGGCCTTTTCATGCCTGGCGACGGTCGGACCGGAGACTCTGGTATGGTGGACCGGAGACTCTGGTCTGGGCCGGAGTGTCCGGTCGGTCTCTGGACTGGCCTCTGGAGGGGCCTTCATATTGTCCCAGCACCTGGTTCCGAGGGCAGACCGGAGGTGGGTCCGAAGACTCCGGTGTCTTCAGGCCAGAGACTTTGATAGGCCGGACACTCCGGTGTGAGCAGACCAGAGACTTCGGTCTGAGCAGCTCCAGCGGCTCCTGCTTCACGCTCTACTCCTTGTTCTCCATCCTTGGGTGCTTGGTGATGTGCCAAAGCTTCGTACCTGATGATGCATAGGGTAGTTTCATGAAGTAGCATGCCATCCAAGGAGGTATCAAATTGGCACGAGGAAAGGAGCGAGTTCACCTTAGCTTGTAGGAGTTTGGCTCGTGCACGAGTCATGGGTCCACTTGGGGGACTTGTCATGCTCCTTGACTAAGGAGCACCAATATCCCCAAACCTCGTTGGAGTTTGCATCGTGCCTCCGCGTTGTACAAGGCCTAGGCATCGGTGTCCCTTTGCCTAGACGTCAAGATCTCACCGAGTCTCCCATCTAGCCATGCCGGTTCGAGAGAGAGTCCTCCGCCCGACGCTGATCCTAGGGATTGCGTCGGACCGGTCACCGCCAGCGTGAGCTATTGGTGTGTATCGTGGTTTTGTGTGTGTGAGTGTTCATCGCGTTCTTGGTGCGTGCGTTCATCGTGTTCATCCTTCCCTCCTCTCCCCGCACTCCACCCTTGATTTGAAAGGGAATCGTGAAAGATCGGGCCACCCTAGAGGTTTGCCCTCAACACTTGTACAACACGGAGGCACGATGCAAACTCCAACGAGGTTTAGGATATTTGGTGCTCCTTTATCAAAGGAGCATGAGGCAAGAACTAGATAGATCCACAAGGGGTTTCCACTAATTCCAAATATCAAGCCTAGGGTTTACAATAGAGGTAGGGGGCTATATAGAGGCCAGCCACAAGTTCAGGGGTAATTTAGGCATTAAAGTAGAGTTCTGGCCGAAGTAGAGGGGTACATGGGCCACAAGGCCTAGCTATGGCTCACAGGCCCATCTTTAGGCCGGACAGTCCGGGTCGAGTGGCACAAATTCCGGTCCACCGATCCTAGAACCGTTTAGTCTGGAGCTTCTCCTCATGTTCGCTTGACTCCTTCTCTTGGCATTTCTTTACGGGGTTCATATCTGAGGATGCCCAAAGTATTCACGTGAAGTAGCAAGCCATCCAATGATGTATCGAAATCACACAAGAAGAGGAGTGAATTCACCTTAGCTTGAAGGAGCTTGGCTCGGGCACGAGTCATTGGTCCACTTCGGGGACTTGGTGGTGTAGATGTAGGGACATCCAAAGGATGGGCTACATCAGCTCCCCCTTGGGAAAGAGTCGCCCTCGACTCTTCATAGTTATCATCTTGAACATCTCCATGGTAGGGTGAAAGGACCTTGACATTGAATGTTGAGCTCACGAGGTACTTCAAGGTCGGTATGTTAATGATGTAGGCGTTGTTGTTGATTCGCTTGAGTACCTTGAAGGGACCATCTCCTCTTGGTTTGAGCATGGAATCGCGCTCCTTGAGGAAGCGGTCCTTTCTCAAGTGTATCCACACAAGGTCACCTTCTTCGAAGATCATCTCTTTCTTGTCCTTGTTTAACCGTGAAGCTTGGCAAAGGACTTGTTGCTTGATAGTAGCTCTTGTTTCTTCGTGAAGCTTCTTCATAGCTTGGGCGCACTTGTCAATGTCCATGTTGGTGCGCTCATTAAGAGGTAGTGGTAGGATGTCGAGCGCGGTGAGGGGCTCGAAGCCATAGAAGATCATGGATGGGCTCATCTTCGTTGTAGAGTGCTTGGCATGATTGTAGGCAAACTCAGCGTGGGGAATACATTCCTCCCAATCCTTGAGGTTTTTCTTAATCAACACACAAGGAGAGTACCGAGGATTCGGTTGATGACCTCGGTTTGGCCATTGGTTTGTGGGTGTGATGGGGATGAGAAGAGTAGCTTGACGCCGAGCTTGGCCATGAGGTTATTCCACAAGTAGTTCATGAATTTGACGTTGCGGTCGGAGACGATTGTTCTTGGCACACCGTGAAGACGGACAATTTCCTTGAAAAACAAATTTGCAATGTGTGAAGCACCGTCTGTCTTATGGCATGGGATGAAATGTGCCATATTGGAAAAGTGATCCACGACAACAAATATCGAGTCATGACCATGTTTAGACCTAGGCAATCCTAACACGAAATACATGCTAATGTACAGCCATGGTGCATGAGGAATAGGCAATGGCATGTAAAGACCAAAGGGGTTAGACTTAGACTTAGGTTGAACACATGTTTTGCATCGTTGAATGTAGCGCTCCATGTCTCTCTTCATCTTTGTCCAATAGTAATGAGTGGCGAGCATGTCCAACATCTTGTCACGTCCAGAGTGAATCATCAGGCCTCCACCATGAGATTCTTGGACAAGAAAAAGTTGGAGAGACGACTTCAGAATGCAAAGCTTGTTTTGTTTAAAGAGAAAGCCCTTATGTAAATAGAAATCATCAACTCCTTTGTCAATGGAGCACTTTGTGAAAATTGGTCCAAAGAACATGTCGGAAGCATACAAAGTTTTGATTACATTAAGACCCAACACATTGACTTCGAGTCGAGTAAGAAGTCTTGTGTTCTTGCGAGACAAAGCGTCTGCAACTACATTATCTTTGCCCTTCTTATACTTGACAATGTAAGGAAAAGGCTCCATGAACTGAACCCACTTAGTGTGTCTCTTACTCAAGTTGGCTTGGCATTTGAGATATTTTAACGACTCATGGTCGGAATGTATGATAAATTCCATAGGCCAAAGGTAGTGCTGCCAACCTTGAAGGACACGAACTAAGGCAAAACGCTCTTTGTCATAAATTGGATAACTAAGGCATGCGCCATCCAGTTTCTCGCTATGGTAGGCAATAGGACGTATGTTTTGCATAAGGACTCCTCCAATGCCAATACCACTAGCATCACACTCCATCTCAAAAGTTTTTGTGACATCTGGTAATGCGAGAAGAGGTGCTTTGGTTAGCCTTTTTTAAGCTCATCAAAGGCTTTTTGTTGTTCTTTGCCCCACACGAAGGTGGCATTATTTTTGGTTAACTCATTGAGAGGACAACCAATGGTAGAAAAGTCTTTCACAAAGCAATGATAGAAACCGGCCAACCCATGAAAACTTCGAAGTTCACTCACATTTGTGGGGATCGGCCATCTCGAATGTCTTTGACTTTAGAAACATCAACTTCAATGCCATTGGAAGAAACAACAAAACCAAGGAAAATCACCTTGTCTTTAGCAAATGTGCACTTGGGAAGATTAGCATATAGATTTTCATGTCGAAGGATTTGCAAGACCTCCTTGACATGTGTAACAAGTTCCTCAAGTGACTTGCTATAAACAAGTATATCATCGAAATAGACAACAACACTTTTTCCAATAAGAGAACGCAAAATATGATTCATAGGGCACATGAAGGTGGATAGGGCATTAGATAAGCCAAAAGGCATGACCAACCATTCATAGAGACCAAGTTTGGTCTTGAAGGCGGTTTTACACTCATCACCTTCCGCCATATGTATTTGATGGTAACCACTACGAAGATCAATTTTCGAGAAAACAGTGGCTCCACACAACTCATCAAGCATGTAATCGAGACAAGGTATAGGATGTAGATAATGCACGGTGATAACATTGATTGGATGGAAGTCCATGTTGGAAATATGCCCTAGAGACAAATAGTAGTAAGGACTATTATCATATTTCATATAGTTTATGATTAATTTTTATATCATGCTATAACTGTATTGAGTGGAAACATCAATACACGTGTGATATACAAACAACTAGGGGTTCCTAGTGAAAATCTAGTCACTGGTTCATTGGTCAACAGATGATCATGTTTCCTGATCATGTGGCATTTATGCCAGTTGGAAATGAGGTCATCTCATTCTGGGAATGAGATGATGAACCAATACCCAACCTAAACATCGCGACCCGATCATGTCACGAAGTTCAAGTTACGATGATTAGAAATGGATAATCGTAGACTATTCCTTAGACCGTGAGGCTATATCAATCACTGTCTCCTGAGAGTGCTTTGATAGCATCAAGTGCCACTTGGTAATACCGTGGTAATAAAGGTGTGTTCAGGTACTTGGAGGAAACCGTTGAGGCAATATATGTCAAGAGCGGGATTTGTCCGTCCATGGGACGGGAAGATACTCAAGGGCCCACTCGGAGAAGTTATATCCAGTAGCTACGCAGCATGTGATTCGATCACAGGGATATGACTTGTCAGAACGAGTCAAGTAGCATTATTCAGTAACGATATTGAACATGACATGGTGATGTCATTAATCAGATCTCGGGCAATGCAAGTATCGAGTGACAAAGGGAATAAGACACGACTGTCCCGGTTCAAACGACGAAAGATCTTCGTGGAACGCATAGGGGTCACATGGCCATCTAGGTCCCTCTGTCGATCATTGGTGCGGAAGTGTCCCGACCATGTCTGGAGTGTTCCCAAACCGTGGGGTATCACGCTTAAGGGCTTGATGATGCTTAGAGAGTGTTTATAGGATCAGTGGAATCACCAAAGAAGAGTAGGGAGAAAACCAGAAGGGTTTCGGTAAGTTCGGAGGATGTCCGGAGTGGAGGTGGAAGGTGTTCCATAGCCACGTAGGTTGAATAATATGTGAATGAATGTTAAATGTTGATTTAATCATTTATTCATAATTATTTAATAAAGAGAAAATCCATTTAAATGGTCAAAGGCTTAATGGGCCAATTTTCGGAGGGAGAGGGCCCATTAGGGGAAAGGAGAGAGGGAGAAGGGGCAAGGGGGCTGGCCGACTGGGCCTAGCCCCCGCGCGGGGTCCACTAGGGTGGCCGGTGGCCACCCCTCCCCCTCCTCTCCTTTAGTCCCACCCCGGGACTTTGAGGGAGGTAGTACCTCCCCTCCCCCTATATATAGTGGGGGTATTTTGCCAAATAAAATAAACCAATAATTAATAAAGGTCTTCTCACTTTTGGGAGGACCTCCAGTTGATATTTTCTCTCTCCCCCTCTCTCTCGTGACCGTGGTCCCAAGTCTGGACTGCGCGAGCGAGAGACATCTTCACCGTGGAGCGTCGTCGCGCTACAGGATTTAGATCCAGGAGATCTACTTCTGCAACTGCTGCTGGATCGGGGAAGCGGGATTCATCGTCAAGCACCGAGCGTGTGTAACTCCCCGTGAGGTGTCGCACTTGAGGCACTCAAGTCGTTGGAGCCAAGGAGCGCAAGGACTTCATCACGACCTTGAGGTCGGCTTCGGCTCGTCTACATCAACCACGCTCTCCTGAGCGTTGGCAAAGCTTTTCGGTCTTGAAGGGTAAGTTCGCGAAAAGCCCCTCCCGTTACTGTATTACTAATAGATAGGTCCTGGCAGCTTCAGGGGTTCATGGGCGTAGAGTAAAATTTATTGTTTTCATACGCGGAACCCCAATAGTGGTATCAGAGCTAGATCTATGCGTAGTAATGCTAGTACAGGTAGAACACACGAGATGTAGTGTGTGGGCGTTGATCTTTTAGTTGTTACCCTCCCACGTTTACTTGTGTATACCGCAGTAATGCTTGATGAAGCGGCCCCCAACCGACTTTACGCGTTCATTCGTGAGACTGGTCCACGCTTGACATTCGGCTTGTACTGTATAAAGTGGCTTAGGGGGGTGTCTGTCTCTCTCGCATTAGTTGGTATGCCATTTGCAACCGAGGGCCCCGAAAGGGGTGTAGTAGAGACAACTGCTTGATCAGCGTTGTGCTGAAAGTTCGTAGGTAAGAACGGTTCTTGTGCGAAAGCCCATTCAGCCACATAAAACATGCAAAGATAAAGTAGAGGCATCTAACTTTGTTTTACAAGGGGCGTTGCTTTGTGATATGGTTGTGGCAAAGGTAAAGTGATTACCTTTTGTTACGTAGTAGTAGATAGTCACGGAGGTGATGAACTACCACGCCGGTGTTGGGAATATGCCCTAGAGGCAATCATGTATGATGTTATTCCCAATGTATTCATAAGGTTATGGTCTATGTATGAACTACTAATATGTATCATCGAATATGTGATTTGATTGTGAAACTATATATTCATGTTGTTCATACTAATTGTCCTTGGTCATTGAGGTTGTGCTGGACACACAACTTAGACCAATGTGAAAGTCGACAGATGACTAGGTTCCACTTGTCATGGGCATGGAGATGCTATTCCGACTTACACGGATTTGGCTAAAGAGTTTAGCGAGTCGAACTGACCCATATTGAGATGCCACGAACAAGTCATCATTTGCATGTCTCAATCAATGTAATCCTTAGACATGAGGTTATTGCACAATCCGAGTTGAGGATCTCCGACTTAGGTTCTGTCAAACGTTGTTCCATCACTGGGCAGTTATAAAGGCGGAGTTCGGGTCGACTTAGAATCAAGCTACGTGATGTGAATAACCGAGATGGGATTTTGCCCCTCCATCCGGAGAGATATTCTCTGGGCCCTCTCGGAAGATATGATTCGGAAAGCATGGCCATGCGCGTCTCGGATAAGTGTTAACCGAGGCAGCCGACTAAGAGTTAGTCGGATGGATCACTTATCTCGGATCGAGAAAGAGAGTCGGACTATTTAAGGGATGACGATCATTCGCCTATAGTCCGACAAGTTATATCGTGAGGCAAAAGGGACTCAGACGAAAGTCGCATTGGAAGGTATGTCGTCATGACTTATTGGTACTTGGGAGTTGGCACGTTCTGCTAGGAGCCGCTACCAACTGATCGATCACGAGTGAGACTCGGAATCGTGTCCGGGTTACCATGAGCCTGTCGGGTCACACACTTAAGAGCAGGAGCCATTTGGGCTAGACCCAAACAGGAAACCTATTTGGGTTGGACCCAAATAGTGACATGGACTTAGTCAGCAAGTGAGACTTGTAGTGGCAAATATAGGCCTTTTAGTGACTGCGCCACAAGTAAATGGAGCCCACTTTCACTCCCTATATAAGCTGGGGCGCAGGTGCTTAGACCACAAGGTTAGGTAACTCCATGTGTTGGAAACCCTAGCTCCAGTCCAGTCCTGTCGCCGCCGTACCGGACCTAGCAGTCCATTGCTGGCGCTCCTCCTCGTACGTGTGGATACCGGCGGAGGTGCTGTACGTTCAACACTTCGACGATTGTGAAGAAAGAACGGATCGTGGATCGTGGAACCGGAATGGATCACGAGGACTGCACTGCATCAAGCGACGTGCTTCATCAATTCCGCAACTGCGCGTCTAGTGGTAATCCTCGTGGCCTTCTACCTAAGCTGGATCTCGGGATCACCGCGTAGGAAAAAGTTTTGTTTTTCTCTGCGTGGCCCAACAGCCAGAAAGATACCGGTACACTAGGGTCTACGGCGCCGGAACCCAGGCACCGGAACCCGGTGACGGCGGATAGAGATCACGACGTGAAGGACCATATCACATAGCATTTATATTCAATGTTATTGTTTGTATGTCTTATTGTGTTCTAGTCTTAGATACTCGACGGTAGCCTAATAAGATGATCCCTGTTAAAATTACCAACGATTGTGTTTCCCCTTAGTGTGCACCGCCAAGAAAGTTCTTTGGTATGAGGCGATCCAGGGTTACAGGCCTGGGTGTCAGACATATCTACATTCGCACACAGTGGGTGTAAGCCATGTTGCACAGTGAATACACTAAGGTTGAGTTGGCGAGCCTAGCACGCGACAGAAGCGTGGCCTCGGAACACGGATGGTCGAAAGATCGAGCACGAGTCGCATGAATAATGTGACCGACGTTTAGCGTCCACCTTTGAACCCACATCGATGGCCGTGTTCTATTGGGGGAGATGTGGCTGATAGGGGTCATGTTATCACTAGGAACCCTTTTGGGGATAGGTGTTTCTGAGTGGAGTTATTATTAACTCATTTAATTATAAACTTAGTCTAAATTCCTTTTGCAATTATAAATGTAGATGGCTCCTTTCGTGTTGACGATTGATTGGTTAGAAGGAGAGAAGCTCAGATTAGATGGATCAAACTTCTCCATATGGGTTGCACGTCTCCACATTCTCCTTAGCGAGAACGACGTGGTTGACTACATACTCGACGAGATGGATTTGGATCAGCCCACTGACCTAGAGACCCCAAAGGAGCGGAAAGACCGCTATCTCCGTCATGAGATGGCCTCCTTCATTTCAGTTACCATGCGCTTTGGAATGGTGGATGAGCTATGGCCTTTCGTGGGTGATGTCGACCCTCGTTCGGTGATGCTACAGCTTAGGACACATTTCATGGAACAAGTATGCATATGGGAGCATGAGCTGATGGGAGACTTCCTATCCATTAAGATGGAGGAGAACTCATCGCTGGACGACCACTTGGAGCACATGCATGATGTGTACATGAGGCCTGCATACTTCCTGGATAACTGGATGACGGGCTCTTTCGCAAACAGTGTTGTGCTGTGGTCGCTGCCACCAAGCTACCAAGCACAAGTCAGGACTTGCGTAATGAGGGGAGACGCGGAATCAATGGAGTTCCACTGGTTCGTGACACATCTCAGGAATGTGTTGGTTGAACTAGATGTCGCCCAGGTCATCAATGACAAAGGTATATATTTGATATATAGTTTTATAAATGTTATAATCTTGCAAACACATTTGCAGTATTAAGTATGTCTGATACTTGTTCTGTTTTGCTGAAAACAGGTCCTTCTGCATGAGAGGTGCTTGCTGGAGAGGAGGTGACGTTGCGTGTTGATGGCGAGCATGATGATGATGGCCGACGACACTCTCCCTCGACATTTATCATTTAGTTTATGTTTTAGGATGATTATTGTAATCAAGAGATTGTGAACTTCTTTAGTGTGTCTCACACTTCGTGAGACGGTTATTCATATGAGTTTGTAACAAACAGTTGTTCTACTTTTATGAATGATTTCTATTCATGTTCATATCATGTTTGATTATGTGTGAATTATCCTTGTTGTTTGAAACTAATTGATAATGCATGAACATTTCTAAAACATTAAAATGCCTTGTTTAAAATACCCAACTTAATGATATGTTCATTGATGAATGAAAACCATTGTTTAAATTCAAAGTTATGCTGATAATATGTGAAAGTCATTTGATTTCTTATCACATATAAATCATGCCTAAGTTCGGCAAAATAACTTGAACCCCGTGTATTACTTGAATACAAAGTGTTTAAAGAATTGTTAAAAGTAAATACATATTCGATGTATTGTGTTTAACGAAAATGGTAATTACCATTGGAGTTGCAATACTTACTAGGCAGGTATAGTATGACACAGGTCACCACAGATCCACTAGTTGTTGGCATTTTTAATATCCATTCCGTTATAGTGGAGCTGATTACTAGTCAGATATATTAAGTCAAATTTATAGCACTACTTTAGTTATGCTTGTCTATGATCGAGATACTGTGCTCCAAGTCGTCCATAACCGTGGACACGGCTTTCAGAAAGTTTTACCCTGCAGGGGTGCACAAATAGCAACACACACACGATCAACCTCGGAAAAACCAAATCAAAACCCAACGAGGCTTTCACGACAAAGCAATCACAGGATTCATAAAATATTTCAGGGGGCCACCCCACTAAGTTACCCGCAACGAAGTTGGCCGGCTCCAGAACAGACACAGGGTTTGTGAGAACGGCTGTAAACGACTAGGAACCCGAAAGTGTGACTGGGCTTGTCGATACCGCGGAATCGTGCCGCGATACAAAATAGTACAGGTGCTCCATGCACAATCGTAAATAAAGCAGTAAAGCATGGCATAAGTACAGGATAGTAATAAAGCCCCAAACTAGTTTGTGGCCCCAAGAAATAAGAAATGAATCAAGCTCTGGCTAAGGGGGATTCATAGACTCTCCCGTATGTGGATAGTGCGAATAGTCAAGGAACAGGTATCAAGTGCTCGGGGTCCTACGGGACACAAGTGAGCGTGGAAGAACCAAATTACATCTATTGCCCACCGATGCCTCTGCATTAGTTATATCTAGCATTTTAATAGTTGTATTTAAAGTCATGATCATCTCCACCATTAAGCACCTCCACCATTAAGCATCTGCCAACCTTCCAACAACTGTGGTACTTGACAACACGAGATCGCACCTGAGCAAGCAACTACGACTCGCAAGGCCAGCTATCTACCAAACACAGATAATAGGAGGTGTCCAAGGCAATATAGAGGCTGCACGGGATATAACTGGTGCACGGAAACTAAAGCATCGCGACACGAATAGCAATAGATCAACAGGAGGAAATAAAGACTATAAATGCAAAAATAGGTAGAAGGGGGAGAGATGCTCGCCTAGGAAAACACTGCTGAAGGATCAAATCCAGAGAACTTGTCGGTACTCGCATCCACTCATCGGCCTAATCCGCGAAGAAGCAAACACTAGAAGAAACACCAGATGCAATATTTAATACTACGTCAAAAGATCTAGCATGATTATGATATGATGCATGGCATGGCACAGATGCGGTGCGATTAGGCAATATTAAGCGTAACCGGGGTCCCAATAATTGATTAAACGGTTCGAGTTATTTAACTACCCCGCAATTTAAATGTTGTATTAACAGGGTGAAACATGGCATCGGTTCGCTACACCAATTTAAATGGAGTCCGAAATAAGACAAAGATATCCCGCATAAACACTCCATATTTAATCATGCGGTGAATTGGCATAATGCCCCCATACCCACAAACATGTATGCAAGCATGATCAATTTATATGCAACAGATTTTATATATAGCATTTATAAAATAGGGGCCTGGAAAAGGTTCACACATCTGGGTTCGGGAGATCTTGGGGTTCCGGGGTTCGGGGTTCGGTCTCAGGGTTGACAGGGACGACGAGGTTCGGATACAAGATTGAGAACTTGTCGAGACATGAAGGGGAACTTGGGTTCCAAGCGGTCGATCTTGCCGTCGAGGGCGAACTTGCATGGATCGGGTACCGGTGGTCTTCGGTCCGTGTAGGAGATCTCGACGCCTGTGACGAAGAACTCAGTTTCAGATGGAGGTCTTGGCGTTCCGATGGATCGGTCTTCGGGTCGAAGAACTTGGCGCGCCAGGGTTCGGTCTTCGGATCCGGGGTTCGGGCTTTTGAATCCCTTGCGATGCTCTTGTCGTACCAGGATGAAGACCTTGGGGTGCCATCTCGAACATCGGTCAACGCGTTTGGAAGTAGATCTTGGCGTCCGTGATGAAGATCTTGTCGGGGTGAACTCGATTTAGCGTCGGTGGTCTCGGGAATCGAGTAGGAGATCTTGCCGTTCCGCTTTCGTAGTCGTCGAAGAGCTTGGTTTATCGACGAGACGGTCTCGATCTTGGACATCGCTATCTTCAGAACATCACCACACATAGACATAGGTACACATACACCGTATCACCACCAGTGCACACGCATCCTCCGAACAATTCACCACATCAGGAACACATCAGCAACAGAACATAGGCTGACCCGGGCAGCGACAGTTGCGATAACGGGCGGATGCCGCTGAGGAAAACGGGGAGGGATGGATGGCGGGACGGCTCCAGACGCGAGCGGTAGAAAACGCACGGGAGCGCTCCTGGCGTGGACGGCCGAGCTGCAGGGGCGTGGGCTCTGCGGCGGCGCGTGGCCGAGGACGGGCAGAGAAGCTCTGCCGCAGGCACAGCGCGAAGCTGAGGAAGGAGGGGCCCACAGCCGGCAAGGAGGGCGCAAGTTGGCGGTCGAAGATGAGAGGGAGGCGGTGCTGCGATGGCGTGTAGGGCCGGCGAGGGTAGGTCCCAGCGGTGGAGCTTGACGGAGACGCGGCGGCGCCGACGTGGTCGGTCAGCGGAGCTTTGCCGAGGCGACGAAGGGCTCGACGTGAGAGGGGCTTGGTCACGCTCGAGGCTCGCCGCGGCAGTGCGCGAAGCGGAGCCAACGAGGAAGGACGCCGGGAGTAGGCGCAGGCGGCGGCGGACTGGGATCTGGCGGCGGCAAGGAACGAGGAGGGGGAGGGAGAGACACGAGGAGAGACGGTCCGGGGTGGTGGGACCGACTTCACGTGGGATCGAGGGAGGCAGGTGGGGTGTGCGTGGGCGGCAGGTGGCGACAGCCTGGGGAGGCGTGTTATGGCTGGGGCCACGCGCGGGCGGGAGAAATGAGGTGGAGCGGGGTGGGGTCACGCGGGACGGACGGGAGCGTGTCTACGCGGGCGATGGGGCGTGATGTAACTACCTCGGTGAATTACGCTCCTAGTTACAAGCCTGGATGAGCAGAAATGGTTGAAATAGTACGGTGGGGCCCAAATGCCACTCACAGGTAGACCTTTCGGCCGTCCCAACCATTTCCAAACATCGGGACAAGAACGGGCGGCGTAATCGGCAGGAGAAGGGATCAACTACATACACAAATGAGTATGTATGCAAGCCACCATACAATAGTACATCAGAGCCATTCCATCTAAAAAGAAAGGAAATATAGCAACGCCATACGGCAAGATCCAAATATCCTAGATAGATATAATAGTTTAGGATATCTCCTCATACATCAAACATCAGAGTATCAAGCGGAAGTCCGAGTACGGATAAGAAGCAAATCGGCATAAGATGCCCCATAAATAAGCACATCCCGCCCACAGATCTCACGGATCCCCGTTCCCGGAATCTCTACACCGAATGATCGTTGCCCACATCGTCCGTCTCTTCCACCCAGTATCCATCTTGTGAGTGTACCTGTTCATCTGAACCAATAATTTATCGTGTGAGACCCTAGGGGTACTCAGCAAGTCTTTATGCCTCTAAAGGGGACACAACCTGGGGTGACGCAATTGCAGCAAAAGATAAACCCTAACAATTCTATAGATACTCGCTAACCATCCGCCTAACCAGAGATAGACGGATGTCCGTGAATTAATAACAACAGTTATAACAGTTATAACGGTAATATCCACAGATCCATCCTCCTCCTCGCTTACCGACGAGGAAGCGGACGAACAACTCCCCATCCGTTGGCAGTTTTATTATCCATTCCATGAGTGTTGCACTATTTACTAGTCAGGTACCTAGTCTAGTCAAATTAAAAGCGGTCCTTTAGTTATGCTTGTCTATGATCGAGAAACTGTGCTCCAAGTCGTCCATAACCGCGGACACGGCTATCAGAAAGTTTTACCCTGCAGGGGTGCACAAATAGCAACACACACTCGATATGCCTCGGAAAAACCAAATCAGAACCCAACGAGGCAGTCACGACAAAGCGATCACAGGATTCAGAAATATTTCAGGGGGCCACCCCATTGTGCTACCCGCAACGAAGTTAGCTGACTCCGAGACGGCCTCAAGGTTTGCGCCAGTGGCTGTGAACGACTGGGAACCCGAAAATGTGACTGGGCTTGTCGACACCGCGAAAACACTCCGCTTTCCTAAACAGTACAGTGTGCAGTACCTCGCACAATTTAAATAAAGCAGTAAAGCATGGCATAAGTACATGATAGTAAATAAAACCTCAAACTAGTTTGTGGCCCCAAGAAATAAGAATGAATCAAGCTCTGGCTCAGGGGGGTTCATAAGCCTCCCGGATGTGGATAGCGCGAATATTCTTGGAACAGGAATCAAGTACTCGGGGTCTTACGGGACACAAGTGAGCCTGAAAAACCAAATAGCGAATATGGCTCGCCGATGCCACTTTCATTAGTTTTCCCATTACTACTCAGGTTAAGTTGTTTAGGTACCTCGTTATCCATCAGACACTCACATACCCTACACATGCTGTTCTACGACTCGCATGGCTCAAACAACTCCTGTAGTAATGGCTCATGGGATGGAGGAACAAGCTTCGGTGGGGTTTAAAAGTAAAGGCTATGCAATACTTGGGATTCAATTTAATGCAATCGCGACTCAATGATGCAAGAATAAGATAGAGGCAATAGGTACTATATGTATGCAAGCATGTGGTAGTGCTTGCCTGGCAGCTCAGTTGAAGCAAGGGATGGATCTGGGTAGTGCTCCTGGTTCTCTTGGTATATCCCCTGCTCAGCGTCTATTCGAAGAAGAACCAAACAAACAAGGGCCAACATAAATAAAGTGCACAAGCATATGAATAAATGCATCAAGCAAACAATCATGCCATGATGAATGATGCACAATTTGCATGGCAATAGGTAGCATGGCATGGGTGAGGTGTGAAGTACAAGATTAATTCATTTTATGGGGTTTTAGTCCCATTTTATTCTCAATTAAGTTGCTGTATACTTTATATTTATATGATGCATGCTTCAAAACAAAACATGGAATGCATAAACAGAAAGGTCTCGTCGAGCTAATCATTTTAGACATATCATTTGATAAATTTGGACTTATAAAACAAAAGTTGGAATTTATTAAGGAAAAAGGGCATTTTATTATAATTTAAAACAACTTGGAATTTTAAAGTGTCCAAAATATATTTTGAAGGGCATATTTGAATTCCTCACATTTTTCTGATTTGAAAACATATATTATTTGTATTAATTGGATTTGTATTTTAAAAGTTATTTAAAACAGAATTAAATTTGAATTGAATTAATTTGAAAAAGATTTAAATTGAAACAGACAGACATAAACATTTTGTACTCAGGCAGAGCCAGAGACAGACGCTGACGGGTGGGCCACGCGCTGACTCAGCAACACACGCGCACAGAAATGTTTTACACCGCGGCTAAACTAGCCACAGCAGATGACAGGTGGGGCCACGGCACACGCGGACCCACGTGTCAGCGAACGGGCGCGCGGGGCTGCCAGGCGGGGCCGAGCTGGAGCGCGGGTTAAGGCCGGAGATACCAGGGGGCTTTTCTGCAAAACTTCACTGAGACAGACAGATGGGCCAGGCTGGACCGCGGGTTGCGCACGCAAAACAGCAGGGGGTATCAGCAAAAGTGCGGCCGTCCTGTAGATCTTCTTTCTCTGCCTGCGGACAGATCGGTGCTCGCGCGCGGTGCAAAGCGGGGTGGGGGATCGAAGGCAGGACCTAGGGCTCGCGCGCGGAGGCGGAGCCACTGCGGTAGGTTGGGGTTGGTGTCAGGGAGGTGAGCGAGGCCTAGATAGGGTTTCTGCGACGCTACAGCGGGGAGAAACGAACGCGACGCCGGCGCACAGAGGCCGTTCGTCGGATTGTCCGGCGCGTACAGGCAACGACGGCGAGGCGGAGCGTGTCCAGGGGGTTAAGGGGCTCACCGAGAGTGTGTCGGTGGTGGCAGATCGGGTCGGCGAGCAGCAGGACGACGGTGGTGCAGACGGAAAGAGGATCTAGGGTTTTCGCTCGGCAACGACGGCGTTCAGCGGCCTAGGGCTCCTCCTTCTCGACTCCGGTTACAGGGGCGACGCCGGGGACCTCCTGCACTTCCTCGACGACCACAACACCACGCCCGCCTCCTCAAACTGCAGGTGGACGCCGAAGCCGATGGTGGTGGTCGGAGTTGGAAGGGGAGGTTAGGAGAGGAGGGAGAGGAGGTAGGGCACGGTCTGGGGTAGATCTGGGCGAGGCAGAGAGGTGATAGGAGGAGAATAAAGCCAAGAGGGAGAGGAGGTACCGTGGGGGTGGGGTAGACGGAAAAGGTGGCTCGGCCACCTTTCCTCCTCCTCCTCCTTCACGTGCTAGGTTCGGGCAGGGGCAGGGGAGGCTCGGGCTGGGGTGGTACTAGGGTCGGGTTAGGGTTAGGTTTGGGGGTTGGTAGCTAGGGCAGGGAGAGGGTAGTCAGGTGGGGCCAGCTGGAGGGGCTCGACATGGTGAGACCAAGGGGAGGGTAGATGGGGTGACTTAGATAGGATGGGGTAGGGGGTATGGTGATTAGAGGGGATCTTAGATAGAGGGTAAGAGAGAGAGGGTGAGAGCTAGGGTTTTAGAGCTTGCATGCTCCAAACTAAGATCAAGCAAGAACATGTGGATTAGGTGTAGGGTTTGGGTTTAGCTTAGATATAGATTAGGAGAGAGGTTTAGAGAGAGAGGAGAGATTAGATGGAGTGGCCCTTTATTTGACAAGACCAAGCTAGAACATGACAAGCTCCAACAAGATCAAGACAAGAAAAGAGAGGGATGGAGTGCTAGGGTTTAAGCAAGATCAACATAGATCAAGCCAAAAGGAAGGGATATAGATAGAGAGAGATGATGATCCACTCAAGATTCAAATAACAACCAAATGCTAGAAAAGGTGGCACTTGCATGGCCCATGCAAAATATTTAATACCATGTTGATTCTTGTGAAAACAATAACATTAAACATGGCATTGTTCATTTGCATTTCCAAAGGTGGGATAAAGCCAAGCAAAAGAAATGAAAGGATGCCCCATGTGGAGTAGTTGGAGATGGCCATATTTGAAATACAATGGGACTTGCTAGTGTGTATATGCCACTAGGTATTTAATAAGCCCACAAAATATCCCAACATGATGATAACCCCAAAACAACACATATGGAAGCTAAGAAAAGGTTCCACTCACATGGCATGCAAAGGTGGCCAAGTGGCTCTCATAACCCAATAACGTGAAAACAATATGGTGCATATATGGGAGCAAGTGGAAAGAATTGGATCCATCCCAACCCACATGAGCTAGAGGTAAACTCAATTAAAGTGCAAAGCTCATATTTAGTTGGATGGTGGAATTATAAGGTGGTGAAAGAAAAGGTGGTGGAGTTAATAAGAGATATGCCCCCAACTCAACTTGGGCATTACACAATATATCAAGAACCAAATACAATATCAAGATGCAAATACAATTAACAATGCAGATGAGATAAGAACCAAAAGTAAAGGGTTTTATATGATGCTCAAATGCAAGGTGGCATGATGACATGAGCATGATATATTTATGATGCAACAATTATATATTTGAAGTAGCCATTATATTACTAGACCAAGTAGCATTACAATTGTTAGACAATTGGGATGCTACAACTCTCCCCCACTAAACAAGAATCTCGCCCCGAGATTCCTAGGAAAAGAAAACAACACGAGGACAGGCGGGTGTTCGGAATGAAGGTGACCCTCACGTTCCCAAGGTGATGAACAACGGAATGGTGCGACCACTACACCTTGCAAACTTGCTAGACTTGTTGCGAGTCTTGCGTTTTGCTTGAGAAACAACGGTTAGAAGAGTTGAAGGATTGTCGTGAGACAAGAAGGATAGGATGGACAAAGCTCCGGTTTTCTCAAGAAACATGATAAAAGAGAAGATCCACTTGTGAAAGAAGGGACAAGATGATGCATCATGGATATCGAAAGGCACACCGTTAAGATTACAGATTTACCGATACTAGAGAGGATGGATCTTTGTCTCGCCGGAAGAAAAAGAGCTAGATTAGAGAAGTTTTGATCCACTATGACAATAGCATCGTATCTTCTCTTGGATTTGAGAAATGAAATACGGAAACAATATTGCCTTCAAACAATAGAGTCCCTTGATATCCACGGAAGATTGAGTTAGACATCGTCGGATTAGATTCTTCTTGCGCCGGTAAGAACCAAGGATCACGCATTTGAGGTGCGCGGATATAACTTCCAGAGACGGATGTGAAACTAGATCATGGTGGAATCTCTAGAAGCAAGGAATATGGAGGATCTGGAGTTTATTGTAGATATACTTATTGCTTTCTTTAGCCTTGAGGCTAACGCAATAGATTTGCGACTGATGGCCTGAACCATAATTGGCTTTACCACAGAAAAAGGATTGATGAAACAAGGAGAGAGATAGTTTCCTTTCATCTTGTTTGGAGATATGAAGCACCGGTAGAAAGACGAGGATAGAAAGAGTTTGCACTTGTTTCCACCAGATAATTGAGGATTTTGCTCCGTGTAGAAAGGGTGAGATCACCAACAAGAGATTATTGATTACTTTCTTCGAGAGAGCACTCCGGAAAACAAGGACGGAAGTAAAGTATCGAGGGATAAAGGCCACTTCTAACTTCCGTGGAATGAGTGAAATCACATTAATTCACCAATTCAATGTACAAGAGCGAATGATAAGAGTAGTGGTATGGTAGCTACTCCATCCCGCACTCAAAGCATTACTCCGCACATGAATAAGAAAACCATGCAACCCAACTACCGAAACAGACTGAAGGTATTGACAATAACTCATGGAACTTCGTTAGAAAACAAGGTTAGGTGCAAACGATTCGCCGGATTCACAGATAGATAAAGATGATGTTGTCGTCATGTCTGAAGTACCAAGCCACCAGAAAGATATGAAGGAAGATTACGGAGAACAACTGCAAGATTCAACAGCTACAGAAAAGATAGCACCAACTTGAACGGAAGGAATACCAGATCTGGAAGGTCTTCATGGCCTCCGGTGGATTGAGCATAGACGATAAAGCGAGAGGGTTTCAAGAGATTACTTAACTAGATTGAGGTGAAAGAACTCCATGTTCTTCTTGAAATGATTGAGGGAGATTTAGCAGTCTTGAGGAAATCTTTAACGGAACGACGATGATAACTTGCCAACAAGGAACAACTCCGGATTGGTTGAAGATGGAGGATGGAATTATTAATGGACTTGCTAATTCCAGAATTGAAGTAATGTATTTAGCAGAAGGACGTGGCCGAGATAGGTGACTTCAAAAAGTCAGAATTCACACTTTGAGACTTTGCACACAGGCAGTGTTCTCGAAGCTTGAGAGAAGGAGACATAGATGATCTTCCATGTTCTTCCTTTGATATCGAGTAGGCAAGCATATTATCATCATATACCACCATGGATTAACAAGATATTCCCAGAATACCAAGTTCAAAAGGCGAGAGAAACGAACAAATGCTCGAACACTTCCTGAGCTCAACGCTCTTAGAAAGATCAATATTAAGAGCACGGGCTCGTGTTGAAGAAGATGCACCGGAAGAATAGATTATCTGGTCCTTCGGAAGAAAAAGAGATGTCACCTGGTTCACATTGTCGATTGGGTCACCGTTACAAAGATAAAGAGATCTTGGATAAATAAAAGATGATAGATCATACCTTAAGCAAAGCTATCAGAAGCGGAAAAGATGCAATTCCCTTGTGTCAAAGAGAATTTTGCAGATATGGAGTTCCAAAAGATGTGTAGCATGATGGACAGATGATAGATCGCCGTAGTGCTTTGGGGAAACTCCGGATTGCCAAAGATGCTTGAATATGCGTAGATATGATCACGGTGTACTCAAAATCACAAGAGATATCCGTCACCATTTGGAGGATAGAGTTGATAGCATTTTCCATATTCCAATCGTCTCTTATCATGAGTGGAATATAGCTATGCCGAGATCCAAATTACAATCATCAGCATCGGATCGACACATGTTATGTAATTAGCCCAAGAGAATTGGAGATGAAATTAAACTCCAGGATTAAGCGTCGGTGACAAAAGAATGAGTTAGCATGGACATGCTGATAAAAGGGAGATAGATAATGTTTCACACACGACTGAAAAGGAGTGTGGAAACACAGATGTATCAAAGAAAATTTTTCCGCATTTTTCGGCATTAAAATACCAATAGATGCGCAAAATCACTTATCAGGTAGAGATTAGCAACAGATGCTTACACAGAATGTGGAGTTGCTAGAAGGAAGGACACCCTTAAGAAGATGGCACCGGTTAACGCGGAGTCAGATAGATCGCGCCGGTTTTCAAAAGCCTATCGGTATGGAATGTACCAACAGTTAATAACCAAAGGCAGATTGTGATAACAAACTGGATGCAACAGATAGACAAGGAATTACACACACACACACACACTTCCTATGGTACTACGGAAACCCAGAACACGTGAATCCTAGTTTGAATTTTAAGAAGAGGATTGAAAACGTTACACTTCCTTACCAGAAAAAGGGTGGTGGGTGGGTAAGAAGAAAAGTGGAAGCAGTCCTACTCTCGCGTTTTGTTTTTCCCTAGTATACATAACTACCAAAAATATTTGCAAGACAGACAACGACCATTTGGCTGAGACCCTGAAGGGCGGGATGGCTCTGATACCAATTGTAACTACCTCGGTGAATTACGCTCCTAGTTACAAGCCTGGATGAGCAGAAATGGTTGAAATAGTACGGTGGGGCCCAAATGCCACTCACAGGTAGACCTTTCGGCCGTCCCAACCATTTCCAAACATCGGGACAAGAACGGGCGGCGTAATCGGCAGGCGAAGGGATCAACTACATACACAAATGAGTATGTATGCAAGCCACCATACAATAGTACATCAGAGCCATTCCATCTAAAAAGAAAGGAAATATAGCAACGCCATACGGCAAGATCCAAATATCCTAGATAGATATAATAGTTTAGGATATCTCCTCATACATCAAACATCAGAGTATCAAGCAGAAGCGGAAGACAAAATCCGAGTACGGATAAGAAGCAAATCGGCATAAGATGCCCCATAAATAAGCACATCCCGCCCACAGATCTCACGGATCCCCGTTCCCGGAATCTCTACACCGAATGATCGTTGCCCACATCGTCCATCTCTTCCACCCAGTATCCATCTTGTGAGTGTACATGTTCATCTGAACCAATAATTTATCGTGTGAGACCCTAGGGGTACTCAGCAAGTCTTTATGCCTCTAAAGGGGACACAACCTGGGGTGACGCAATTGCAGCAAAAGATAAACCCTAACAATTCTATAGATACTCGCTAACCATCCGCCTAACCAGAGATAGACGGATGTCCGTGAATTAATAACAACAGTTATAACAGCTATAACGGTAATATCCACAGATCCATCCTCCTCCTCGCTACCGACGAGGAAGCGGACGAACAACCCCCCATCCGTTGGCAGTTTTATTATCCATTCCATGAGTGTTGCACTATTTACTAGTCAGGTACCTAGTCTAGTCAAATTAAAAGCGGTCCTTTAGTTATGCTTGTCTATGATCGAGAAACTGTGCTCCAAGTCGTCCATAACCGCGGACACGGCTTTCAGAAAGTTTTACCCTGCAGGGGTGCACAAATAGCAACACACACTCGATATGCCTCGGAAAAACCAAATCAAAACCCAACGAGGCAGTCACGACAAAGCGATCAGAGGATTCAGAAATATTTCAGGGGGCCACCCCATTGAGCTACCCGCAACGAAGTTAGCTGACTCCGAGACGGCCTCAAGGTTTGCGCCAGTGGCTGTGAACGACTGGGAACCCGAAAATGTGACTGGGCTTGTCGACACCGCGAAAACACTCCGCTTTCCTAAACAGTACAGTGTGCAGTACCTCGCACAATTTAAATAAAGCAGTAAAGCATGGCATAAGTACAGGATAGTAAATAAAACCTCAAACTAGTTTGTGGCCCCAAGAAATAAGAATGAATCAAGCTCTGGCTCAGGGGGGTTCATAAGCCTCCCGGATGTGGATAGCGCGAATATTCTTGGAACAGGAATCAAGTACTCGGGGTCTTACGGGACACAAGTGAGCCTGAAAAACCAAGTAGCGAATATGGCTCACCGATGCCACTTTCATTAGTTTTCCCATTACTACTCAGGTTAAGTTGTTTAGGTACCTCGTTATCCATCAGACACTCACATACCCTACACATGCTGTTCTACGACTCGCATGGCTCAAACAACTCCTGTAGTAATGGCTCATGGGATGGAGGAACAAGCTTCGGTGGGGTTTAAAAGTAAAGGCTATGCAATACTTGGGATTCAATTTAATGCAATCGCGACTCAATGATGCAAGAATAAGATAGAGGCAATAGGTACTATATGTATTCAAGCATGTGGTAGTGCTTGCCTGGCAGCTCAGTTGAAGCAAGGGATGGATCTGGGTAGTGCTCCTGGTTCTCTTGGTATATCCCCTGCTCAGCGTCTATTCGAAGAAAAACCAAACAAACAAGGGCCAACATAAATAAAGTGCACAAGCATATGAATAAATGCATCAAGCAAACAATCATGCCATGATGAATGATGCACAATTTGCATGGCAATAGGTAGCATGGCATGCGTGAGGTGTGAAGTACAAGATTAATTCATTTTATGGGGTTTTAGTCCCATTTTATTCTCAATTAAGTTGCTGTATACTTTATATTTATATGATGCATGCTTCAAAACAAAACATGGAATGCATAAACAGAAAGGTCTCGTCGAGCTAATCATTTTAGACATATCATTTGATAAATTTGGACTTATAAAACAAAAGTTATTAATTTATTAAGGAAAAAGGGCATTTTATTGTAATTTAAAACAACTTGGAATTTTAAAGTGTCCAAAATATATTTTGAAGGGCATATTTGAATTCCTCACATTTTTCTGATTTGAAAACATATATTATTTGTATTAATTGGATTTCTATTTTAAAAGTTATTTAAAACAGAATTAAATTTGAATTGAATTAATTTGAAAAAGATTTAAATTGAAACAGACAGACAGAAACATTTTGTACTCAGGCAGAGCCAGACACAGACGCTGACGGGTGGGCCACGCGCTGACTCAGCAACACACGCGCACAGAAATGTTTTACACCGCGGCTAAACTAGCCACAGCAGATGACAGGTGGGGCCACGGCACACGCGGACCCACGTGTCAGCGAACGGGCGCGCGGGGCTGCCAGGCGGGGCCGAGCTGGAGCACGGGTTAAGGCCAGAGATACCAGGGGGCTTTTCTGCAAAACTTCACTGAGACAGACAGATGGGCCAGGCTGGACCGCGGGTTGCGCACGCAAAACAGCAGGGGGTATCAGCAAAAGTGCGGCCGTCCTGTAGATCTTCTTTCTCTGCCTGCGGACAGATCGGTGCTCGCGCGCGGTGCAGAGCGGGGTGGGGGATCGAACGCGGGACCTAGGGCTCGCGCGCGGAGGCGGAGCCACTGCGGTAGGTTGGGGTTGGTGTCAGGGAGGTGAGCGAGGCCTAGATAGGGTTTCTGCGACGCTACAGCGGGGAGAAACGAACACGACGCCGGCGCACAGAGGCCGTTCGTCGGATTGTCCGGCGCGTACAGGCAACGACGGCGAGGCAGAGCGTGTCCAGGGGGTTAAGGGGCTCACCGAGAGTGTGTCGGTGGTGGCGGATCGGGTCGGCGAGCAGCAGGACGACGGTGGTGCAGACGGACAGAGGATCTAGGGTTTTCGCTCGGCAACGACGGTGTTTAGCGGCCTGGGGCTCCTCCTTCTCGGCTCCGGTTACAGGGGCGACGCCGGGGACCTCCTGCACTTCCTCGACGACCACAACACCACGCCCGCCTCCTCGAACTGCAGGTGGACGCCGAAGCCGACGGTGGTGGTCGGAGTTGGAAGGGGAGGTTAGGAGAGGAGGGAGAGGAGGTAGGGCACGGTCTGGGGTAGATCTGGGCGAGGCAGAGAGGTGAGAGGAGGAGAATAAAGCCAAGAGGGAGAGGAGGTACCGTGGGGGCGGGGTAGACGTAAAAGGTGGCTCGGCCACCTTTCCTCCTCCTCCTCCTTCACGTGCTAGGTTCGGGCAGGGGCAGGGGAGGCTCGGGCTGGGGTGGTACTAGGGTCGGGTTAGGGTTAGGTTTGGGGGTTGGTAGCTAGGGCAGGGAGAGGGTAGCCAGGTGGGGCCAGCTGGAGGGGCTCGACATGGTGAGACCAAGGGGAGGGTAGATGGGGTGATTTAGAGAGGATGGGGTAGGGGTATGGTGATTAGAGGGGATCTTAGATAGAGGGTAAGAGAGAGAGGGTGAGAGCTAGGGTTTTAGAGCTTGCATGCTCCAAACTAAGATCAAGCAAGAACATGTAGATTAGGTGTAGGGTTTGGGTTTAGCTTAGATATAGATTAGGAGAGAGGTTTAGAGAGAGAGGAGAGATTAGATGGAGTGGCCCTTTATTTGACAAGACCAAGCTAGAACATGACAAGCTCCAACAAGATCAAGACAAGAAAAGAGAGGGATGGAGTGCTAGGGTTTAAGCAAGATCAACATAGATCAAGCCAAAAGGAAGGGATATAGATAGAGAGAGAGATGATGATCCACTCAAGATTCAAATAACAACCAAATGCTAGAAAAGGTGGCACTTGCATGGCCCATGCAAAATATTTAATACCATGTTGATTCTTGTGAAAACAATAACATTAAACATGGCATTGTTCATTTGCATTTCCAAAGGTGGGATAAAGCCAAGCAAAAGAAATGAAAGGATGCCCCATGTGGAGTAGTTGGAGATGGCCATATTTGAAATACAATGGGACTTGCTAGTGTGTATATGCCACTAGGTATTTAATAAGCCCACAAAACATCCCAACATGATGATAACCCCAAAACAACACATATGGAAGCTAAGAAAAGGTTCCACTCACATGGCATGCAAAGGTGGCCAAGTGGCTCTCATAACCCAATAATGTGAAAACAATATGGTGCATATATGGGAGCAAGTGGAAAGAATTGGATCCATCCCAACCCACATGAGCTAGAGGTAAACTCAATTAAAGTGCAAAGCTCATATTTAGTTGGATGGTGGAATTATAAGGTGATGAAAGAAAAGGTGGTGGAGTTAATAAGAGATATGCCCCCAACTCAACTTGGGCATTACACAATATATCAAGAACCAAATACAATATCAAGAGGCAAATACAATTAACAATGCAGATGAGATAAGAACCAAAAGTAAAGGGTTTTATATGATGCTCAAATGCAAGGTGGCATGATGACATGAGCATGATATATTTATGATGCAACAATTATATATTTGAAGTAGCCATTATATTACTAGACCAAGCAGCATTACAATTGTTAGACAATTGGTATGCTACACGTGAGGAGCGGGCACGGTGGGATTTGGGCCCAGGCAGGAGCGGGAGGAAGTTTTGGGGTGGGGCGGCGGTATGGGTCTGCGCGCCCAGGCGGGAATTTTGGCGGCTGGGCGAGTTTGCCTAGCGGCGGGGAGAGGGAGCTGTGCGGCTAGGGTGTGGGGTAGGTGTGGTGGCTGTGTGAGGAGAGATGAGGTGGAGGGGGTTCGGTGAGGTGGAGGAAGGCTGGGTAGGATAGGATTGGGTAGATTAGGGATCAGACTGGCTGGTTTTGGGTAATTTTGGGGGTGGCCGGCTGGGTCGGATCGGCCCGGTTTGGCTACCCCCTAAAATAAAATAAAAAATTTATTATTTAAAACGGGGCTTTTGAAATCCGTTGGTAGACGAAACAAAATATTCCGGAGACCCAGGTTTTAATTTGAATAAAGACGGGAATATTTAGAAAACAAAACTAGGCGTTTCGAAAATAGTTTAGACAAAAACCATGCATGATGATGACGATGCTCAAATGCAATGTGGCATTATGACATGAGCATGCGGTCATGATGATGCAACATACAAAAACAACGCGATTTTCTAATAGTGGTTTTTGCGGGATGCCACAGAGTCTCACTGAATTGTTCATCTTGTCACGTCTCAAGAGCCTCGCAACATTCATGGAACTCATGGCGAATAATGTAGTGGCATGCATGCGTCATGTACGACCCTTGATCTTCTTCTTGGGGAGGTGGTTGGCTCGACTCACCGTGCTTATCCATCATGCAGAACACACAAGGATTGTATATGTAAGTGTAATATGGTGGGTGTTAGCCTTTTACCTCACCTTGGGGATTGCACCGAACTAGAAACCACATGTGAGAACTATAAGTTTGCAAAGTGAAAACGCAAAGAAATGTCACACTAAGGAAAGAACTAAAATTCTTAAAAGCTTTTGGTGGAAGGTTAGGGTTGTGGAAAACCAAACAAAATGATCCAAAGAAAATGTTATTGTTAAAGGTGGTAGACAAGCAAAGATCAAAAGAAAAAGGAGACGATCTACAAAACACAAAGATACACACAAAGGTGGAGACGGATGTGGTTAGCACGACTATGAAAATGAGCACAAAATATCCTAACAAAGACTAAGCTTGGTTGTCATGCCAACGCAAGGAGAGACCACAACTCGTTTGCCAAAAGAGGATAAGCAATGGATTTGTGCACTTGCCTTGGTCACGCTCTTTCTTTCTCTTTGCTTACAAGCTTGAGACTCTCTTTGTATTGGGAGACTATGTATCTTTCTATTTTTCTTTTTATTTTTCTCTTTTTTGATTCTTTTTCTCCCTTTCTATACTACTATGACAATACTTGAATTTTCTTACACACTCCCAATTTCCAAGGGAAAGTGCACAATGCTTAGGAAAACACAAGATGAGCTACTCTGATAGGACAGATACATACCAAGGAAGAAGGGTTAACAAGTTGGAGGAAGTTATACCTTCGGTATGGATGATGACTTGCTACCGGTGTTGGGGATGATGTTCGGGCGTTGCGGTGTCGAGGAGCGCAGGATGTGATGATTTGCGGAAGCTTGTTGTTAGTTTGGGCAACATGCGCGCCAAACACCAACAACACAAGAAGAAAATGGTCAAAACTGTGTCAGTACAGCAGTTTTGGCGGCCAAATCGGTGGCGCCGGAACTTTCGACGCGATTTCGGTTCACCGGAATTCTTGTCAGAATTTTCGGCTGCTGGGTCGGTCCGCTGGACCTGGCGCCGCTTTGAGTTCGTGACGAACTCCAAAAGTAAAATCTCGGATTTTTTTTGAAAATCTGTCCAAATTGGGTTGGGGAAAGGTTCTAGGAAGGTAGATCGACACCAAAAACAATAGATCTATGGACCAAAACCACGAACACCTCACCAAAACCAGAGATCGATCCAAAGGTTATTTGAGACTCTTTTTTGGGGGGGATTTTCGAATTTTTTAGTGGATGGAAGAAATATTTGTGGGGGAATTCATGAGCAACGAAGCTCTTGATACCAATATGTTGAAGGCTAACCTCGTGGGTGGCCTGATCTTTCACGAATCCCTTGAAATCGTGGTGGAGTGAGTGGGGGATGAGGGAGAGGATGAAATCCGCAAACTCATGCACAAAGTGTTGGGTTCCCAACATAAGAAACAAAAAATTCCTACGATGGGAACTATTATACGCCATGATCTATCTAGTTGATACAAGCAACGGGTGGATATACATCCATAGAGAACATACCCTCGAAGAAAACAAAGCTTTGTTAACGAGATGGAACTCGTGGATGATGTAGTCATACACTTGCCGATCTCAAGATCGTGATGAACTCCAGCAGGTCCAGCAGGTCTGGCTCCAACACGTCCATCAGATCTAGCTCCAGCAAGTCCAGCACTACCAAGTCCAGCACCGCAAAGCAGTGGTGCATCCGTGATCGCACACACATCTGGTACCCCGACAACCTCCATCCCTTGCTCCAGCAAAGCAGCGGAAGAAGTAACTCCTTTCCAGATAAAGCCACCGGGAACATGTATCTCGCTAATCCGAGACCATGGGGAATAACTAGAGGGGGAGAGAGATCCTTCACGAGGAGGTGTGAGAGTGGAGGAGGAGGTGCTCCTTATATAGGGGAGGGGGTAGCCCAAGGGGCATGGCGTCGGCCATGGTGGGTGCCCCACCTCTCCCTTGATATGGGGTGGCCTGGTCTTCTCAGTAAGCGGATGGCGGTGATGATGGTTGATGATAGATAACTAGCCTGTAGCTATGAACTCTCCCGCTCGAACCCTGATGCCAATGCAATAGCTCTCGAACCCTGTAGGATATTCACAACAACACGCTCTTGCACACGCAGCTGTCAACCACGAACGGTAGTTTGCAATCTAGTAATTCCCAATGGAATAACAGATCACACTCAATTGCAGTAGTATAATTTGATCACAAGGTAATTCCATAGGTTCTAGATAGAAACAACTCCAAAATAGTTTTAATGTGGTCTAACCTAATCTAGAGGGCGTTCCCATGCTTATATGGCTGCCGGAACGTCCGAAAAATGCGAAAAGAAAACGTGTATGATACAGTCAGATCCGTCCGGATCTGATGGGAACTTTTTGGGCCGGATTATCCGGTCTAAGTGGGCCGGATTATTTGGGGTCGTACAGAAAGTCGCGCACAAAGTCCTTAGCAGAATCTCCAAAGAAGGACCGGATTATCCGGTGTGTGGGGGCCGAATTATCTGGGGTCTTTAGACGTGAAAGTACTCATTGGAAAGATCTTGGAATTATCTATCCAACAAGTGCTTATTTGCTTGATTTGGAGTTCGTATGAGGAATACACGTCCGTTTCAATTTCAGGACTTCTATCTGTCCGAATTGAACATTCCTTCTCTTTGATGATCTCCCTTCCTTGTATTGCGCCTGCCTCCCGCTCCTCCCTCGCGCATCCTTGGATGATCATCACGTCGGAATCCTCGCCTTCCTCCCTCTCCTTCCCGCTAGCGCTAGTCCAAAGGATATGAAATCTAGTCAAACAATAACACCATGATTTAGGTAGTATAAAGTTCTTATAAATCAAAGTATCTTGTCCAACTAGGAATGAATTCACCTAATAGTCATTATTGATTTGACTCAATATTTCCTTCTAGTTTAAGCAGTCAGAATCATCATAATACTTGTATATATCCTCATCATCCTCCCTTTCTTCATGAAAAGCCGTCCACGGCTTTGGGTAAGCTGAAAGTGGAAGAAACAAAAAGAACAATGTGTATGCAAAGTATATTTATATATAACATGTTGTATTATTGTTGTTCACATGAAAAGTATGTCCAATATACATCAAGCAACTTAAATTGTAGGTATAAGTGAAGTACAAAGAATCATGATCATGGTGAAAAACAACTAAATAGATAGTCTTGTTCTTCAATATTAAATTCAGTTTTCTTAAAGAAGATCTATGATCAAATTTGTGGGCAAGATCAAACCAATTCAATATGTGTGAAAACCAAATTGATTCACACCATGCTTCAACTGCGCTACTCTGATTATTATGAACATGATCATGTTGTCCAGTATGGAAGATGCAACTCAATTTGCAAATATAAGTGAAGTATAGAGCAGTAGCACAACCAGACAAAGACTTTTGGGACAAACACAATGGATATGAAAACTTGGGTTCTATTCTAGCAAGATTACAATGATCCAACATAGGTAAAATTACTTGTGTTGCCTGCATTATATCAACTAGATCTGACTTTGATTTCATATTATCACAAATTTTAGCATATGTCCCACAACACAAAGTTGTCGACACTCAACATGTATGGCTGAAAACATCATGTTTCAGTTAAGCGATTCTATCATAAGTAATGCATATGTGATCCACAAGAAAATTTCCATCCATGCTATATTCACCAATTGGATTGAAAGTGAAACAAGGAGAATATGTGCTAGAATTTAGACATGAAATTTCAGAAATCTTGTCCATAGCATAACTCATACTCATAGGTTCATTTAGCATGATGGAATACACAATATGAGTAGGTGGTATTCAAGCAAGTATTTCTTTATGTGTAATCAGTACCACATGATCAGAATTTGAATTGGATAAACTATCACATGATGTTGAAACATTAGTGAAAGGCAAATCACAAGGAGGCTTCAGTAAAGGAAAAGACTCACAATATGTCACACATGTTGGCTGAAGCTCCAAATCAGTACCAATGTCATCAACAATCTCCTCAGTTGTAGTAGGTACTAACACGTCCTCCACAAGTGACAATGCACAGTCCAGTGATACAGGTTGTAAAATAGACGGCTCCCTTTCTTCAAAAGCAACCTGGATATCACAAGAAACAACACTAAGAGTAGAGATGATTACATTAGTAGAAACCTCATTTGTCTCATCAACTCTCACTCTCGGTTCTTCTACGACAGGATCAACATGTGGTTTGGCCGATGGTGTAGGATGGCTAGCAGCCGCTGCAAGTGGCACCATAGGAGGCGGTGTAGATCTGGCCGCAAAACGGCTGGTAGATGGAAAACATGGACGTGACTTAGCCTCCTCAGCTAGCTGTGATTCGGCCTCTCTATCATGGTGCAACAGTTCGTTCATAGTCTCATACTTGTGATGACGAACAATGCTCTTGATTTGAAGCTTCAAATTTTTGAGAAAATGATGCATAGTCATCTCAATGGATTCATGAACTCTAGCACGTTGCATAAGCATCTCCATCTCCATGTAGTACTCATCAACTGACATGTTACCTTGTCGCAATTGTGTGAGCTTGTCAAAAACTGATCGCAAGTACCTTGGCTGAATCGCCGTTGTAAGGGCCTCAACCGAACGCTGCAAGGTGGACACATTTACATTGATTGCTATCACTTGAGTTTGAATATTAGTGATTGTGGCATTATTCTGATCCACTTCCTCTTGCATGTCCTTCATACTCCCATCAATGGACTCGCGCCAATTAGCAAGCTCCTTATCCTTCTTTTGATGTGACACAACATCATCATCACTCAAAGACATGATTAGTAGGTTAGTGCAAAAATCAAAATATGTTTGGTGGAAACACTCATAACTCACTCACAACTAACAAGAAAGGAGATCTTACCATTCCAAAGTGAATAGAGATGCTTTACCAAACGTAATCAAAGACTTATGCACTGAGGTGATGAAGTGAATATCAAAGGTATGGAGAACGATCATAGGCACACAGGTTATTTATGGTGGAGCTCTAGGTATGGTATCCTAAGTACACTGCAAACAAGTCCTAGTGCTGATCGTACAAAAACCCAAGAAACACACACGTGGAGATGAACGTGGCAATGCAACTATGAAGGGTGTTGCACTACGTCGGAGAGACACTAGCAAAGCTCAAAGTAAACAGGCACAAGATTGCTCAATCTACCGATGCACAAAATTATCACTAGGCCTCTTGCTCAATTTCTCCTTTTCGTTTTCATTTTCTTTTTCTTTTGTATAGCTTCTTTCCCTTTTTGCTTTTTTCTTTTGCTATGTGCTCTTGCTCTCTTTTTTAATATATATCACACACGGCCGATTTACAAAGCACAGCCCCAAAACCCTATGAGCAGCCTGTAAGAGCGGAAGCTAGTCTCAATGGGAAAGTTCCTACACTTATGAAATAGAATGGCTATAGCTAAGGGTTGGAAAATTGCAAATTTTCACAATTTTTTATATGGCTATCTGGCGGAAAAACGGGGAAAATCTGTGCCGTGGCAGAGAATCTGGACCTCACGGAAGAACGCGTGCCGTGGCAGAAAAATGGCATGAAATCGTGCCGCGGCAGGAAATCAGATCCGTGGCAGACACAGACTCGCGGCAGAAAAACGGGCGTTTTCTGTGCCGCGGTAGAGTTGGCAGGAACTTTTTATTATTATTATTCCGACTCGGCCAAGAGTAAATAACCAGGACTCTTAGCTTAGATCGGATCTGACCTGGTGGTGGCGGAAACAATGGTGGATTCGGCTTGAACAAGAGAAAAACGATGCATAGATCTAGATCTAAACTAAAAGAGGAACACGACCAGCAACTATTACTCGAATACGATGTAATCTAGGCTATGGAAACTCTTTTTGTGGGTATTTTTCTATATAGGACGAAAACAAGATCTAATCTATGGATGGATTTGTGGATTCTTACCGAGGCAACGAGGAAATCTGATACCAAGATGATATGGGGTGGCCTGATCTTCTCAGTAAGCGTATGGCGGTGATGATGGTGGATGATAGATAACTAGCCTGTAGTTATGAACTCTCCCGCTCAAACCCTGATGCCAATGCAATAGCTCTCGAACCCTGTAGGATATTCACAACACCACGCTCTTGCGCATGCAGCCGAAGACCATGAACGGTAGTTTGCAATCTACTAATTCCCGATGCAACAACATATCACACTCAATTGCAGTAGTATAATTCGATCACAAGGCAATTCTAGAGATTTTAGATAGAAACTGTTGAGGGCAAACCTTTAGGGTAGCCCGATCTTTCACGAATCCCACTCAAATCGAGGATGGAGTGCGGGGGAAGGAGGGGAGGACGAACACGACGCACTCACGCACGAAGATCGCGATGAACACACCCACACAAAACCACGATACACACCAATATCTCACGTCGGCGGTGACTGGTCCGGCGCAATCCCTAGGATCGGCGTCGAGCGGAGGACTCTCTCTCGAACCGGCACGGCGAGATGGGAGACTCGGTGAGATCTTGACGTCTTGGCAAAGGGACACCGATGCCAAGGCCTTGTACATCGCTGAGGCACGATGCAAACTCCAACGAGGTTTGGGATATTTGGTGCTCCTTTGTCAAAGGACCATGAGGCAAGAATTAGATAGATCCACAAGGGGTTTCCACTAATTCCAAATATCATGCCTAGGGTTTACAATAGGGGTGGGGGCTATATATAGGCCACCCACAAGTTTAGGGGTAGTTTAGGCAACTAAAGTATCAAAAGGAGGCGTTACAAGGCCAAAGGGCCGAGCTGGAGTGAGTAGGCCCTGGGGTGTCCGGTAGTACCGGTCGGTTGAGTGGTAGTACCGGTCAGATGCGGTAGTACTGCTGGAAGGGTGCAGTAGTACCGGAGCAGGCAGTAGTTTTGGCGTGAGTCTTCAGGTGCACGCGGTAGTACCGCTTGCTGAGTGCGGTAGTACCGGTGGGATCTGGGGCTTTGGGTCCATCCCTCTGCCCGGGGCGGTAGTACCGCTGTCCATGAGCGGTAGTACCTCTTCCAGGGGCCGGTAGTACCGGGGTCTCCTGGCAGCTGTTGGCTGTCGTGTCGCTCCTCTGGCTCGTGTCTTCGTACCTAATGATGCATAGTGTCGGGGCATGAAGTAGCAAGACATCCAGGGGTGTATTGAAGTCACATGAGTACAAGAGAGAATTCACCTTAGCTTGGAGGAGTTTGGTTCGAGCGTGAGTCATCGGTCCACTTGGGGGGCTTGGTGGTGTAGATGTAGAGGCGTCCGTAGGACGGGCTGCATCATCTCTCCCCCCCTTGGGAAAGAGTTGTCCTCGACTCTTCATTGTTATCATCTTGAACATCTCCATGGTAGGGTGAAAGGTCCTTGACATTGAATGTATTGCTTGCAATGTACTTGGAGGTCAGAATGTTGATGATGTAGGTGTTGTTGTTGATTCTCTTTAGGACCTTGAAGGGACCATGTCCTCTTGGCTTGAGCTTGGAGTCGTGTTCCTTGGGGAAGCGATCCTTGCTTAGGTGTATCCATACGAGGTCACCTTCTTCAAAGATCATCTCCCTCTTGTCCTTATGTAACCTTGAAGCTTGGCGAAGGAATTTTTGCTCGATTGTAGCTCTTGTTTCTTCGTGAAGCTTCTTCATAGCTTGTGCGTGCTTCTCAATGTCCATGTTTGGGCGCTCATGGAGAGGTAGCGGTAGTATGTCGAGCGCGGTGAGGGGCTCGAAACCATAGACGATCATGAAAGGACTCATCTTGGTTGTTGAGTGCTTTGCTCGGTTGTAGGCAAACTCGGAGTGGGGAATGCATTCCTCCCAATCCTTCAAGTTTTTCTTGATCAACACGCGTATAAGAGTTCCGAGGCTTCGGTTGACAACTTCGGTTTGTCCATCGATTTGAGGATGCGACGCGGATGAAAAGAGGAGCTTGACGCCGAGCTTGGCCATGAGGGTCTTCCATAAGTAGCTCATGAATTTGACGTCGCGGTCGGAGACGATTGTTCTTGGCACGAACGATTTCCCTAAAAAAAATTTTGCAACATGTGAAGCATCGTCGGTCTTATGGCACAGATGATTTCCCTGAAAAACAAATTTGCAACATGTGCCATTTTGGAAAAGCGATCCACGACAACAAAGATAGAATCATGACCATGCTTAGATCTTGGTAATCCTAACACAAAATCCATGCTAATGTCGGACCAAGGTGTATGCGGAATAGGCAATGGCATATAAAGACCATAAGGGTTAGCTTGCGACTTAGCTTGAATACATGTTGTGCATCGTTGAACATAGCGCTCCACGTCGCGCTTCATGTTGGGCCAAAAGTAGTGAGTGGAGAGCATGTCCAATGTCTTGTCGCGGCCAAAGTGACCCATGAGTCCTCCACCATGAGATTCTTGGAGAAGCAAAAGTTGAAGCAACGACTTCAGAATGCATAGCTTGTTTTGTTTAAATAGAAAGCCCTTATGCAAATAGAAATCATCAACTCCTTTGTCAATGAAGCACTTTGCAAAAATTGGTTCAAAGAACGGGTCGGAAGCATACAAAGATTTTATTTCCTCAAGACCCAACACATTGATTTCGAGTCTCGTAAGAAGGCTTGTGTGTTTGCGAGACAAAGCGTCCGCAACTACATTATCTTTGCCCTTCTTATACTTGACAATGTACGAAAAAGACTACATGAACTCAACCCACTTATCGTGTCTCTTATTCAAGTTGGCTTGGCCTTTGAGATATTTCAACGACTCATGGTCGGAATGTATGATAAATTCCTTGGGCCATAGGTAGTGTTGCCAAACTTGAAGGACACGAACTAAGGAAAAAATCTCTTTGTCATAAATTGGATAATTAAGGCGAGCACCATCAAGTTTCTCGCTATGGTAGGCTATAGGATGTCCATTTCTCATAAGGACTCCTCCAATGCCAATACCACTAGCATCACACTCTATCTCAAATTTTTTAGTGAAATCCGGTAACGCAAGGAGAGGTGATTCGGTGAGCCTCTTTTTGAGTTCATCAAGAGCTTTTTGTTGTGCTTTGCCCCACACGAAGGTGACATCCTTTTTCGTCAACTCGTTTAGAGGACAAGCAATGGTCGAAAAGTCTTTCACAAAGCGACGGTAGAAACCGGCCAACCCATGAAAACTTCGTAGCTCACTCACATTTGTTGGGATGGGCCAATCTCGTATGTCCTTTACCTTGGAAAGATCAACTTCAATTCCCTTCGAAGAAACGACAAATCCAAGAAAAATCAACTTGTCTTTAGCAAAAGTGCACTTGGGAGGATTAGCATAAAGCTTTTTATGTCGAAGGATTTGCAAAACTTCCTTGACACATGTTATATGGTCCTCAAGTGATTTGCTATAAACAAGAATATCATCGAAATAGATAACAACACTTTTTCTAATGAGAGAACGCAAGATATGATTCATAAGTCGCATGAAGGTGGATGGGGCATTACATAAACCAAAGGGCATAACCAACCATTCATAGAGACCAAGTTTGGTCTTGAAGGCGGTTTTCCACTCATCACCTTCCGCCATGCGTATTTGATGGTAACCACTACGAAGATCAATTTTCGAAAAAATAGTGGCTCCACACAACTCATCAAGCATGTCATCGAGATGCGGTATGGGATGTCGATAACGCACGGTGATAGCATTAATTGGACAGCAGTCCATGCATAACCGTAACGTATCATCCGTCTTTGGAACAAGAATCACGGGTACGGCACTTGGACTAGTGCTAACTTGGATCAAACCTTTGGAGACGAGTTGGTTGATTTGATGTTCAATCTCCTTTGTCTCCTCCGGGTTCGTGCGGTAAGCGACACGGTTTGGAAGTGGTGCGTCGGGGCTGAGGTCAATGCAATGTTCGATGCCGCGAAGAGGAGGTAGTCCATGTGGAAGCTCTTTGGGTAACATTTCCTGGAATTACTGCAAAACATTCACCAAAGATGGAGGAACATTGGTTAATTCACTAGTTCTTGCGCTAGTCCCTTGCAAAGGAGGACATAGTGCAATATGGATGGGTTGTTCCGAACATCTCTCATCTCACGTTTGGTGGCAAGGAGAACACTCTTAGTTTTCCCACTCGAGTTTGGCTTGTGTCTCTCACTCACTATGAGGTGGTTCTCTCTCTCACCGCTCTTCTCACAAGTAGGTGTTGTGCTTTGCGCCCTCGCTAAAGCCTTTGCATTGTCTGCAATTATTTGGCTAGGAGTCATTGGTTGCAAAACACATGTTTTGTTGAGCCATTTGAAGGTGTATACATTGGTGCGACCATCATGTTGAGCAGCCTTGTGAAATTGCCATGGTCAACCAAGAAGCATGTGGCAAACTGTCATAGGAACCACATCGCACTCCACCGTATCTTTGTAAGGACCAATGGCGAAAGAGACCGATACGGTATGCTTGATCTTCACGGACCCTTGGTCACTTAGCCATTGCACGTGGTAGGGGTGCTTGTGCGGATGGAGGGTGAGGTTGAGCTTCTCACACAACTTGGTGCTAGCAAGGTTGTGGCAACTCCCTCCATCAATGATCATCTTGATAGATTTGCCATTGATGCCGGCTCTTGTTTGGAAGATATTGGAGCGTTGGTCTTCATGCTCTTGTGCTTGAGTGGTCAAGATCCTTGTGACGACAAGCGATGGACTTGCGTCATGTACACACATGAGGAGTTCTTGGTCATCTTCCACTCGTTGCCTTGCCATTGCTTCCTTGACTCGGGCATCAAATTCATCTTCACTCAAGTACTCTTCTTCACCATTCTCGTGGATGAACAATACTTTCTTGTTTCCACATTCGGCCGACTTGTGTCCTTTGCCTCCACACTTATAGTATTCATCGTTGAAGGGTGTATCACTCTTTGTTTGTTCGCCACTTGGGGGCAGTTTTCCTTGAGGAAGTGTGGGCTTGAAGGAAGGCTTGGAGGTACTTGAGGAGCTTCCATTGAAAGTCGTTGGTGTAGCGGTTGAGGCTTGCTTGTAGGTGAAGTATGTCTTGGGCTTGTTGAACTTGATATCCTCTTGCACTTGACGTTCAACCTTTGTTGCGATGTGCACAAGCTCAACCATGTCGTTGTATGTTTGGAACTCGACGATACGCTTGATTGGGTGGTTCAACCCAATAAGGAAGCGTGCCATAGTTTTCTCCATGCGCTTGTTAATGTTGGCGCAAATCAAGTTGAGTTCCATTTCCTTGAAGTACTCTTCCACGGTCCTTGTCCCTTGACGAAGCGCTTGAAGGTTATTGAAGAGGTCACGCGTGTAGTGCGCGAGGACGAACCGGAATCTCATGTGAGCCTTCATGTCATGCAAAGTTGTGATTGGCGGCTCTTGTCTTGCATCACGAGCAACTTGAACTTGTTCCCACCAAAGGTTGGCGTAATCATCAAACTCAAGCGAAGCCATGGCGACCATCTTCTCGTTGCTATAATTGTGCATGCGGAAGATCTTATCGACTTTGAGTGCCCACGAGAGGTATTCTTTGGGTTCATTGGATCCGGTGAACTTGGGCATTGTGAACTTGAGCTTGCCAAAAGTTTCTTCATTGTTGCGGTCATTGCGACGAGCTTGGTGACCTTGTTGATGATCTTGTAGTTGGGGAGGTGGAACTTGGTTCTCGCGTCCTTGCTGTGGAGCTTGCTCTTGATATTGTTGTTGAGGCGCTTGCTCTTGCTCTTGGCACAGTTGTTGATGGTGTTGAGGCACTTGGGGCCCATGAGGTTGTTGAGGATGTGGAGCCTCATGACGCGGTTGATGACAAAGAGGAGGCTCATTCCTTGGTTGGTGATGTTGGTTAGGCACATGGGCCTCACGGTGAAGATCATGGTCATGAGCCTCTTGACGTGGTGGGCATCGCCTAACTTGTATCACTTGACGCTCCAAGTTTTTTTGAGGCGGAGGAGGCGCCTCGTGATGACCATGGTGGCGGTGCGGACGTTGATGATGTTGATGACAAGGAGGAGTATCTTGGAGAGCTTCACGTTGATGACGAGCTTGATTCTCCAAATTGGAGTTATCACTTGTTGTGTCAAGTATGTGTCGTGGTCGATGGTGGTAGACTTGCGGTTGCACTTGCGGTTATTCTTGTGGTTGCTCTTATTGGATCACTAATGCCCTTGCGTGATGATGGTGTGCTTCTTGCCTTGCTCGTGGCCTTGAAGAGAAATCACCATCATAGCTTGACGTTGCGGCGTGCCGTGGGGAAGGTACATAGTTCGAAGAACTTCCATCTTCAACCACGGGGGCATCATTGCGTGTTGGAGCACTTGCATGAAGATTTTGTTGATGAGGTGCGTGACGACACGAAGAACTTGAAGAACTTGATGCGCATGAACGTGGTCTTTCCATTCCATCAATGAGGCATCGAAGATTGTCATTTGTTTCGGCGATGGAGCGTTGAAGCGCTTCATTTTGATGGCCAAAGTTATGATGCATTGCGTGCATTTGTCGTTTTAGGCTATCGAAGCAGTTGTCGATGTTCTTGAACTCGGCTTGCGTCTCGCCAAATTGTTCATCTGGTCGCGTCTCAAGGGCTTGGCAACGTTCACGGAACTCTTGTCGGACGATGAAGTGACTTGCACGTGTCATGTACGGTCCATGTTCTTCTTCTTGATGAGGTGGTTGGATCGACTCACCGTGCCTATCCATCATGCAAAACACACAAGTATTGTATATGGAGGTGGAATATGATGGTGTTAGCCTTGTACCTCACCTTGGGGATTGCACCAAACTAGAAACCACAAGTGAGAGCTATAAGCATGCAAAGTGGAATCGCAAAAAAAACTCACACTAAAGAAAGAACTAACTCTCAAAAGTTGTGGGTGGAAGGTTAGGGTTGTGGAAAACTAAATGAAATGATCCAAAGAAAAGGTTATTGTCAAAAGTGGTAGAGAACCAAAGATCAAAGAAAGAAGGAAACGATCTACAAAACACAAAGATACACACACGTGGGGACGGATGTGGTTAACGTGACTATGAAAATGAGCACAAAAGGTCCTAACGAAGACTACGCTGGGTGTCGTGCCAACGCAAGGAGAGACCACAACTCGTTCGCCAAAAGAGAAGTAAGCAACGGATTTGTGCACTTGCCTCGGTCGCGCTCTTTTTCTCTCTTTGCTTACAAGCTTGAGACTCTCTTTGTATTGGGAGACTATGTATCCTTCTATTTTTCTTTTGCTTTTTCTTTTTCTTTTTCTCTTTTTTTTTGATTCTTTTTCTCCCTTTCTATACTACTATGGTAACTATTGTATTTGCTCTCACACTCTCACTTTCCAAGGACAAGTGCACAATGCTTAGGCAAACACAAAATGAGCCGCTCTCATAGGATAGATACACACAAGGAAGAAGGGTTAACAAGGTGGAGCAAGTTATACCTTTGGTATTGACGACTTGCTACCGGTGTAGGGGAATGTTGTTCGGGTGTCGCGGTGTCGAAGAGCGCGGTATGTGAATATTGTTGCAGAAGCTTGTTGTTAGGAAGGCGACATGCACGTGAAACACACATAAGCCAAAAATAAAATTAGCGAACAAAAATGGGGTGAAAATTTTCTTGTCAGACAGGGGCGGTACTACCGCTCAAAAAGTCCGGTAGTACCACTGTGAACAGCCGGTAGTACCGCTCGCCGGTAGTACATCTCGTTTTAGTGGTAGTACCGCTTCGCGGATTCCTGGGCGCGTGGATCTCAAACTTGAATGCACAATCGGTCCAAAAAATCCTCAAATTGGCGGAAAACTGAACAAAATTGGGGCTAGGGACACACCAAGAAGGTAGATCGATACCTCCAGCAACAAATCTATGGACCAAAACCACGAAAAACGCACCAAATCTAGAGATCGGTCCGAAGGCAAATTTGAGGCTCTTTTTTGGGGATTTTCAAAAATTTTGGTGGATAGAAGAAAAATTTGTGGGGGAATTCGTGAGCAACGAAGCTCTTGATACCAATATGTTGAGGGCAAACCTCTAGGGTGGCCCGATCTTTCATGAATCCCACTCAAATCGAGGATGGAGTGCGGGGGAAGGAGGGGAGGACGAACACGATGCACTCACGCACGAAGATCGCGATGAACACACCCACACAAAACCACGATACACACTAATAGCTCACGCCGGCAGTGACCGGTCCGGCGCAATCCCTAGGATCGGCGTCGGGCGGAGGACTCTCTCTCGAACCGGCACGGCGAGATGGGAGACTCGGTGAGATCTTGACGTCTTGGCAAAGGGACACCGATGCCAAGGCCTTGTACAAAGTGGAGGCACGATGCAAACTCCAACGAGGTTTGGGATATTTGGTGCTCCTTTGTCAAAGGAGCATGGGGCAAGAATTAGATAGATCCACAAGGGGTTTCCACTAATTCCAAATATCATGCCTAGGGTTTACAATAGGGGTGGGGGCTATATATAGGCCAGCCACAAGTTTAGGGGTAGTTTAGGCAACTAAAGTATCAAAAGGAGGCGTTACAAGGCCAAAGGGCCGAGATGGAGCACGTAGGCCCTGGGGTGTCCGGTAGTACCGGTCGGTTGAGCGGTAGTACCGGTCAGATGCGGTAGTACCGCTGGAAGGGTGCGGTAGTACCGGAGCGGGCAGAAGTTTTGGCGTGAGTCTTCAGGTGCACGCCGTAGTACCGCTTGCTGAGTGCGGTAGTACCGGTGGGATCTAGGGCTTCGGGTCCATCTCTCTACCCGGGGCGGTAGTACCGTTGTCCATGAGCGGTAGTACCGCTTCCAGGGGCCAGTAGTACCGGGGTCTCCTGGCAGCTATTGGCTGCCGTGTCGCTCCTCTGGCTCGTGTCTTCGTACCTGATGATGCATAGTGTCGAGGCATGAAGTAGCAAGCCATCCAGGGGTGTATCGAAGTCACATGAGTACAAGAGCGAATTCACCTTAGCTTGGAGGAGTTTGGTTCGAGCGTGAGCCATCGGTCCACTTGGGGGGCTTGGTGGTGTAGATGTAGATGCGTCCGTAGGACGGGCTGCATCAGAAATAATTCCAAAATAGTTTTAACATGGTCTAACCTAATCTAGAGAGCGTTCCCATGTTGGGAATATGCCCTAGAGGCAATCATGTATGATGTTATTTCCAATGTATTCATAAAGTTATTGTCCATGTATGAACTACTGATATGCATCATCGAATATGTGATTCGATTGTGGAACTATATATTCATGTTTTTCATACTAATTGTCCTTGGTCATCGAGGTTGTGCTAGACATAAAACTTAGACCAATGTGAAAGTCGGCAGATGACTCGGTTCCACTTGTCATGGGTATGGAGATGCTATTCCGACTTACACGGATTCGGCTAAAAGAGTTTAGCGAGTTGGACCGACCCATATTGAGATGCAATGAACAAGTCGTCATTTGTATGGCTCAATCAATGTAATCCTTAGACCTGAGGTTATTGCACAATACGAGTTGAGGATCACCGACTTAGGTTCTGTCACACGCTATTCCATCACTAGGCAGTTATAAAGGCGGAGTTCGGATCGACTGAGAGTCAAGCTACGTGATGTGAATAACTAAGATGGGATTTTGCTCCTCCGTCTAGAGAAATATTCTCTGGGCCCTCTCGGAAGATATGATTCAGAAAGCATGGCCATGCATGACTTAGTTAAGTGTTAACCGAGGCGATCGACTAAGAGTTAGTCGGATGAATCACTTATCTCAGATTGAGAAAGGGAGTCGAACTATTTAAGGGATGATGATATTATCCTATAGTTTAACAAGGTATATCGTGAGGCAAAAGGGACTCAGACGAAGGTCGCATTGGAAGGTATGTCGTCATGACTCTTTGGTACTTCGGAGTCGGCACGTTCTGCTAGGAGCCGCTACCGACTGATCGGTCACGAGTGAGACTTGGATCATTTCTGGGTCACCATGAGCCTGTCGGGTCACACACTTAAGAGCGGGAGCCAGTTTGGGTTAGACCCAAACAGGAAATCTATTTGGGTTGGACCCAAATAAAGACATGGACTTAGTCAGTGAGTTGGACTCGTAGTGACTAATATAGGCCTTTTAGTGAATGGGCCACAAGTGAGTGGAGCCCACTTTCACTCCCTATATAAGCTGGGGCGCAGGTGCTTAGAGCACACGGTTAGGTGACTCCATGTGTTGGAAACCCGAGTCCCAGTCCAGTCTTGTCGCCGCCGTACCGGACCTAGCAGCCCACCGCCGGCGCTCCTCCTCGTACGTGTGGATATTGGCGGAGGTGCTGTATGTTCACCACTTCGACAATCGTGGATCGGAACGGATCGTGAGGACTGCACTGCATCAAGCGACGTGCTACATCGATTCCGCAACCGCGTGTCTAGTGGTAATTCTCGTGGCCTACTACCTCAGCTAGATCTTGGGATCACCGCGTAGGGAAAAGGTTTTGTTTATCTCTGTGTGTCCCAGCAGTGGTATCAGAGCATTGGCTTCTAGTTTTAGGCTCGAGATCATGCATATGTGATATGCGGTTGGTGTTAGATTAGATCTAATTGCAGTTTTGGTGGTCGATCTATGAGATAGATCGGTTTTGTATGAAGTTGATTGGATCAACTGTACTCGGGGACTTGGATGATCCGGTTTCCGTGATCATACTGCAGAGGTCGTGGAACAACATACCCCTACCGGTCAGCTTCCGCCATCGGGGTAGACTGTAACATGTAAATCAGGATGCGGTGATCGAAGATCAAAGAGTTTGGTCAAATCGGAGTCCGGATCAGATTTGGATAAAATTGTTTTATCCGATAAAGAAATCCATGTCCGGAATCCAGATGAGATCTGTGTTTTCGGATAAAATTGTTTTATCCGATGGGACCGCCGGCTTCGCCCTGTCGTAGCGCCTTAGATGTCATTGCGAGTTTCACAACGTCGGTAGATATCGTATCTATGCATAACTTTTTTTTGTAGGATGATGTTGTGAATGGTATGGCTTATGTGCATGTGATGTGTGTAATCCATACGTGATCTGCGTATCACGGTTTTTGTCAGCCGGCTGGAGCCTAGGTGTTGTCATTTTATTGTATAACAACCTGCGTGTCGGATTCTCTATGTAATTTACATTACTAGCTAGTGTAGCTGTTTGGAGAACTCGGATGCCATGCAAGTCGATGTACAAGTCGGCTACATGGTGTAAGACAGCACATGACAAGAGTTGACACGAGTCGAATTACAAGCTTTGTGGAGATGGAGATCGCCATGAAGGGAGCCATACCATTTCACACTATAATTGCTTTATTTTGTGTTATGTTCATGTCTCTGTTTTACCTCTATTAGATAGTTGGTAGAAAGCAATCCCTCAAAGAAGGTCTAGTCGGTTTCCTTGCCAGTGCTGCACCATCACAAGTCGGACATTTTTGGTAGTGGGCTCATAAAATTGAGGTGTTATCGATTCTTTTTGACTAGGTGGGTTCGAGTCGGACTCTTACAGCGGAAGCACTTGGTAATCTAGACGGGCCTATCACAACGGTTGTGGGACTCGGGGAAAAGTCGGATGGGAGCCGGGGCATGTGATGCCACCCGTCCAACAGGAGTCGTATGAGATGCGATTGACAAGGAGTTGTCTACCTAGATCACTTGACGGCTAGCGGTGATGCTAAAGCTCACTAGTCGGCTTGATTATTTAGGGTCCTGAATCACTTAGTAACCATCGGAGGGGTGTTGGTTCTAGTAGGAGCATAAGAGTTGAAGTGTTTAATATGCTTGCTCTTTTATGGATACATGTCTTAAGTGTTTTTCTGTTGTAGATCAATGGCACCTAGCAGTCTCCCTCAGATTTCTAGTTTTGCTTTGGGAACCATCTTAGAGAAAGATAAGCTAAATGGAACTAACTTCACCAACTGGTATCATAATCTGAGAATTGTTCTCAAGCAAGAAAAGATGGACCATGTCCTAGACAATCCACTTCCAGATGAGCCGAATGAGAATGCGACTGTCGCAGCCACCAATGCCTATCAACGGATTTGTGATGAATCCACGGAGATTAGCTATCTTATGCTTGCTCACATGGAACCGGACTTGCAGTAGCAGTTCGAGAATGTTGAGGCCTACGACATGACCGAAAGCCTCAAAAGTATGTTCCAGGCTCAGGCAAAGACTGAGAGGTATCAAGTCTCTCGGGCTTTGTTGAGCTGCAAGCTTAAGGATGGCGATCCATTGAGTCTGCATGTGATCAAGATGGTTGGTTACGTGCAGTCTCTGGAAAGGCTTGGCTACCCCATTAGCGAAGAGTTCGCTACAGACATAATTCTGAACTCTCTTCCTAGTGCGTATGGTCAGTTCATATCGAACTACCACATGCATGGTATGGATAAGAAGCTCACTGAATTACATGGGATGCTCAAGCAGGCTGAGGCGGATCTCAAGAAAGGCGCTAGTCAAGTGTTGATGGTGAAGAATAAGGCTAAGTTCAAGAAGAGTTCTTGGTCTAAGAAGAAGAAGGCTAAGTCGGGAGGTAAGGCTGAGGACCCGGTCCAAAGAGCTTCCTCAGGGACTAAGCCATCTCCTACAGCCGGATCTACTTGCTTCTACTACAAGGCGGATGGCCACTGGAAGAGGAATTGCAGCAAGTATTTGACTCACAAAGACAAGAGTGGAGGTGTGACTTCCGGCTCAGGTACGCTTGTTTGCAATGTAATAGGCATCTATCTCGCAGATGCACCTAATAGTTCTTGGGTATATGATACCAGATCAGTTATTCACATCTGCAACTCGTTGCAGGGACTGCTAAGAACTAGGAGCGTGACGAGAGGCGAGGTTGACATTCAAGTCGGCAACAAAGCGAGAGTCACTGCGTTGGAAGTCGACACGATGCAACTTCATTTACCTTATGGATTCTTAATGGAGCTAAATAATTGTTATTATGTTCCAGTGCTTAGTCGAAACATTATTGCTGCCTCATGTTTGATGAGACAAGGTTATGAGTCGAATATTAAGAATAAGAGGTATGCTTCGATAGACCCCGAACCCCAAAAGTTGTAAAAGTCAAAAGGGTATTTTGGTCTTCCGTAATTTAGTTGAACGACTGGTGTTTCTCTTTCCTCCCTCGCTCGTTATTTCTCTACCAAAAAATTCACAGTACCGTCCATAACATTGACGCCACCGTAATACACGCACATCCTCACCCCTACCAAGCATAGAAATGAAGCACATCAAGATGCGTTGTCGCCAGAACTCCACGCATCGTCGCCAGCCAGTCCCTCCATCCCTGCCATCCATCTCTCGGAGACTGGGGTCGATGTTGCCATCAATTATATTAAATCTAGAAGATCCCGTTGGCCGCCACTTCTCAAATAGGCGAGAGTACACACAAATCCACTAGCATAATAGGGGCGTGTAGAAGATGTTCAATAAATCAAAGGTCGCGAGTACCAAAGCAATAAAAAATTACTAGTACGTGTCTCTCATCAACTCCTGTAAAGGAGAGTCTGAGTTGATGGTCGTATCATTTGACCCAGCTAATGGCATGTTAATCTGGCATTGAAGTTCGCTAGTTCATCGACCTGGACTCCTAACTTCGTTCGACTTGGAGTGGTTCGAGACATGTGAATCCTGCCTATTCGGCAAGATGACCAAGACACCTTTTGCAAAGAGTTGTGAAAGGGCGTCTAACTTGTTGGGACTAGTACATAGTGATGTATGTGGCCCAATGAGCATGACAACTAGAGGTGGTTATGAGTACTTCATTACCTTCACTGATGATTTGAGTAGGTATGGATATATCTACTTGATGAAACATAAGTCGGAAGCCTTTGAAAAGTTCAAGGAATTCCAGAATGAGGTACAGAATCAACTTGGCAAGAAAATAAAGTTTCTTTGGTTGGACCGAGGAGGCGAGTACATGAGCCATGAGTTTGATGACCATCTGAAGAGTTGTGGAATAGTTCCCCAGCTCACTCTGCCAGGAATGCCGTAGAGAAACGGTGTCTCGGAAAGGCAGAGTCGGACCTTGTTAGACATGGTACAATCAATGATGAGTCACACAGATCTGCATTTATAATTTTGGGGTTATTTTCTAGAAACTGTAGTGTTCACACTAAACAGAGTACCATCAAAGTCGGTAGAGAAGACACCGCATGAGATGTGGACTGGCAAGAAGCCGAGTTTGTCTTTCCTTAAGATTTGGGGCTGTGAAGCATTTGTCAAGCGACTTCAGTCGGACAAGCTTACGGCCAAGTCGGATAAGTGTATTTTCGTGGGGTATCCGAGGGAAACCTTGGGCTACTACTTCTACAACCGAGAAGAGGGCAAAGTGTTTGTCGCTCGGAACGGTGTCTTCCTTGAGAAAGAGTTTCTTAGTCGGGGAGTCAGTGGGAGCACGGTGCAGCTCGAAGAAATTCGAGAGTTACCGGCCAGCAGCGAGTCGGCAAAAACCTTGGAGGTTGAGCCGGTCGTGGTACCTGAGCCGGTAACTACACCGACACTGCGGAGATCAGCCAGATTGCGAAGTGTTCGTGATGTGTTACTGTTGGACAGTGATGAGCCAACAACTTATTCGGAAGCGATGGTGGGATCTGATTCTGAGTCATGGCTTGGAGCCATGATATTCGAGTTAAATTCCATGGATGAAAATCAAGTTTGGAAATTGGTTGATCTGCCAGACGGTGCAAGACCCGTCAAGTGCAAATGGGTCTTTAAGAAGAAAACTGATATGGATGGAAATGTTTCTGTCTATAAAGCACGGCTTGTCACGAAGGGGTTCCGACAAGTTCAAGGAGTTGACTACGATGAGACCTTCTCTCCCGTGGCGATGCTTAAGTCGGTTCGGATCATGTTAGCTATAGCAGCCTATTTCGACTATGAGATATGGCACATGGATGTCAAGACGACTTTCCTTAATGGAAATTTAACCGAGGACATGTATATGATACAGCCCGAGGGTTTTGTCGATCCGGCTAATGCTGATAAGGTATGCGCGCTTCCGAAATCCATTTATGGGTTGAAGCAAGCATCTCGGAGTTGGAATATTCGCTTTGATGAAGTAGTCAAATTGTTTGGCTTCATCAAGAGTGATCATGATTCTTGTTTATACAAGAAGTTTAGTGGGAGCAAAGTAAACTTTCTGATCTTATATGTGGATGACATATTACTGATTGGAAATGATGTCTAGATGTTGCAAGAGACTAAGGAATCATTGGAAGAGAATTTTTCAATGAAAGACTTAGGTGAGGCGACTTACATACTAGGAATCCGGATCTATAGAGATAGATCAAGGCGGCTCATTGGATTGAGTCAGAGTACATATTTGGACAAAGTGTTGAAGAAGTTCCACATGGAATCGTCTAAGAAGGGGTTCTTACCGATGTCCCATGGTGTAAAACTTAGCAAGACTCAGTGTCCTTTGACAACTAATGAGCGAAGTCAGATGAGTGCGATTCCGTATGCTTCTGCAGTCGGATCCATCATGTACGCTATGATTTGTACTAGGTCGGATGTTTCCTATGCTCTAAGTGTTGTGAGCAGGTACCAGGCTGACCCTGGAGAAATCCACTAGGCAGCAGCTAAAAATATCCTCAAGTACTTGAGAAGGACTAAGGATATGTTCCTGGTTTATGGAGGTGAGGATGAACTTAGTGTAAGGGGTTACATGGATGCGAGGTATCTCACTTACTCAGATGATATGTGTTTGTTATAAACGGAGGGGATGTGAGCTGGAAGATTTCCAAGCAAGAGACGGTGTCTACATCTACGATAGAGGCTGAGTATATTGCTGCCTCAGAGGCGGCAAAAGAAGCCGTTTGGATGAGGAATTTCCTCATGGATCTTGGTGTGATTCGGGGCTTGTCCAATCTGTTAGACATGTATTGTGACAACAATCGTGCTATCGCACAAGCCAAGGAACCTAGACAACACCAGAAGAACAAACATATACTCATGCGGTACCACCTTATTCGCCAGTTTGTGGATCAAGGTGATATCAAGTTATGCAAGGTACACACGGATGCAAACATTGTGGATCCGTTAACAAAGCCACTTCCACAGCCGAAGCATGAGGCGCACCTGAGAGCTATGGGCATTAGATGCCTAGACATGTGATGTCGGATGATTGGCTCTAGTGCAAGTGGGAGACTATTGGGAATATGCCCTAGAGGCAATCATGTATGATGTTATTTCCAATATATTCATAACGTTATTGTCCATGTATGAACTACTGATATGTATCATCAAATATGTGATTCGATTGTGGAACTATATATTCATGTTGTTCATACTAATTGTCCTTGGTCATCGAGGTTGTGCTGGATATACAACTTAGACCAATGTGAAAGTCGACAGATGACTCAGTTCCACTTGTCATGGGCATGAAGATGCTATCCCGACTTACACGGATTCGGCTAAAAGAGTTTAGTGAGTCAGACTGACCCATATTGAGATGCAACGATCAAGTCGTCATTTGCATGTCTCAATCAATGTAATCCTTAGACCTGAGGTTATTGCACAATCCGAGTTGAGGATCACCGACTTAGGTTCTGTCAAACATTGTTCCCTTACTGTGCAGTTATAAAGGCAGAGTTCAGGTCGACTGAGAGTCAAGCTGCATGATGTGAATAACCAAGATGGGATTTTGCCCCTTCGACTAGAGAGATATCTCTAGGCCCTCTTAGAAGATATGATTCAGGAAGCATGGCCATGCATGACTCGGTTAAGTGTTAACCGAGGCGATCGATTAAGAGTTAGTCGGATGAATCACTTATCTTGGATCGAGAAAGAGAGTCGAACTATTTAAGGGATGACGATTATTCGCCTATAGTTCAACAAGGTATATCGTGAGGCAAAAGGGACTCAGATGAAAGTCGCATTGGAAGGTATGTCGTCATGACTCTTTGGTACTTGGGAGTCGGCACGTTCTGCTAGGAGCCGCTACCGACTAATCGGTCACGAGTGAGACTCGGGTCGTGTCCGGGTCACCATGAGCTTGTCGGGTCACACACTTAAGAGCAGGAGCAAGTTTGGGTTCGACCCAAACAGGAAATCTATTTGGGTTGGACCCAAATAAAGACATGGACTTAGTCAGTGAGTTGGACTCACAGTGACTAATATAGGCCTTTTAGTGAATGGGCCACAAGTGAGTGGAGCCCACTTTCACTCCCTATATAAGCTGGGGCGCAGGTACTTAGAGCACACGGTTAGGTCACTCCATGTGTTAGAAATTCTAGGCCCAGTCCAGTCCTGTCGCCGCCATACCGGACCTATCAGTCCACCGCCGGCCCTCCTCCTTGTACGTGTGGATACTGGCGGAGGTGTTGTACGTTCAGCACTTCGACGATCGTGGATCGGAACAGATCGTGAGGACTGTACTTCATCAAGCGACGTGCTACATCGATTCTGCAACCGTGCGTCTAGTGGTAATTCTCGTGGCCTACCAACTCAGCTAGATCTTGGGATCACCGCGTAGGGAAAAAGTTTTGTTTATCTCTGCGTGGCCAACATCCCAGGCTTATATGGCCGCCGGAACGTCCGAAAAACGCGAAACGAAAACGTGTCTGATACAGTTAGATCCGTCTGGATCTGATGGGAACTTTTTGGGCCAGATTATCCGGTCTAAGTGGGCCAGATTATCCGGGGCCGTACAGAATGTCGCGCACAAAGTCCTTAGCAGAATCTCCAAAGCAGGGCCGGATTATCCAGGGTATGGGGGCTGGATTATCCGGGGTCTTTAGACGTGGAAGTACTTATTGGAAAGATCTTGGAATTATCTATCCAACAAGTACTTATTTGCTTGATTTGGAGTTCGTATGAGGAATCCACGTGCGTTTCAATTTCAGGACTTCTGTCTGTCCGGATTAAACGTTCTTTCTCTTTGATGATCTCCCTTCCTTGTATTGCGCCTGCCTCCTGCTCCTCCCTCGCGCATCCTTGGATGATCATCACATCGGACTCCTCGCCTTCCCCCCTCTCCTTCCTGCTAGTGCTAGTCCAAAGGATATGAAATCTAGTCAAACAATAACACCATGATTTAGGTAGTATAAAGTTCTTATAAATCAAAGTATCTTGTCCAACTAGGAATGAATTCACCTGATAGTCATTATTGATTTGACTCAATATTTCCTTCTAGTTCAAGCAGTCAGAATCATCATAATACTTCTATATATCCTCATCATCCCTCATTCATGTGGGTGGAGCTCCCACTCACATAAACACACACCTCCACTCATGTCCACTCAAATGCATTAAATTTCTACCAAATTTAATGCAAGCTCTCATTAAATAAAACTATTTTATTTATTTTATTCAGAATTTTGTTAATTACTTTAATGAACAAACATTCACATAAAAACCCTGCAACATTTCAATATCACATGCAGAACAAATTTCTGCAATTTCACCTGAAATAATTCCGGTTTCCATCGAAATGATTCCAGCGCTTTATTAATTCTTTATCTGAAACATATTTTCTCCAAATGTTGTCGGTATCCCTTAAGTGTGTCACCCTCCGGTTGCGAATAATGTAGACATGATCGAGACCCCTCTCCGATCAATAATCAGCAGCAGGACCTAGAGATCCGTACTGATTCCCACACATTCAAGGATGACTCTTGTGATCGTGTGAACCTTTAACGTCGTAACTAAATCCTTTTGTCTCGCGATATATTACATGTCCGAGATTCGATCATCGGTATCCAAATACCTAGTTTGATCTTGTTACCGACATGCACTCTTTTCTCGTTCCCGTGATATAGCATTCTAGTTATCACATCACTTGCTTGCAAGCTATTTCAATGTGATATCACCAAGAAGGCCCCGAGTATATCTATTCATCAACGGGATGGACAAATCCCACTCTTGATCCATGAGCCTCTACATAACACCTTCGTAGCACTGAACCCATCTTTATAGTCACCTTGTTACGGTGTGACGTTTGATGTTATCAAGATACTCTTCCGGTGTTAGTGATTAACATGATCTCATAGTCTAAGGACTAGAATTACTTTGTATGATGTTATACCAATATAAACATAATGACTTTGATCATAATGCTATACTTCGGATGAATTTTCATCACATCATTCCACCAATGTTGTGACCTCGTTATTAACAACATCCAATGTCCATGATCAGGAAACCTTGATCATCTTGTTAATCAACGAGCTAGTTTATATGAGAGGAACTACTAGGAACTTTGTATTTTGTTTATTAAACACACATGTATTAACGTTTCCAATTAATACAATTATAGCATGCAAAATGAACATTTATCATAAACATGGAATAGGATAATAACCATTTTATTATTGCCTCTCGGGCATATTCCCTTCAGTCTCCCTCTTGCACTAGTGTCAATAATCTAGTTTGTAAACTTGTATATACAACAGCTAGGTGTTGAATATACGTGTTTGCTAGTGGTTAACATAATCTCCGGATCTGGTACTTTCAGGTCTGTGTGTATTTGCATGTCTTTGCGTCTCTACGCATCATTCATTCTCTAATGAGATGGCTTTGTATAAATTTAGTCCTTTGGTGAGACCTTTAGTTCTTTTTGGGTTAAAATATGTCGATAGTATTGTCGTACAATATATCTTCATAGTATTATCCCACTGTGAACCACACCTAGTTTGATAACAAACTACTTGACACAAATGCCCTCCTTTGCTGCTACTATGGCAGTCATATACTTAGCCTTTTGTTGTAGTATTTGTCACAATGTCTTAACTTTGGAACTCATCCAAATCCATCATGGAATTTCCTTTCCATAATATTGTGTCACCCATAGTTTAAATTGAGATAAATTCAATTTGTATCTTGTGACAAACTAGTATCAATGTAACATATTACAATGAACTATTATTCACTATTTGTCACTTATACATGATATATTCTTAGTTCTTGCAAAGCTCATAAGAATATCTTTTCTATCGTCCAATGATCATCATATGAATCATTCTGGTATATGCTCATAACATTTAGAGCATTGGACATATCTGGATATGTACATATCACTGTATTATTGATGAAAACCTTTATGTGATTTTACTCACCAAGTGTTTAAACACTTGAATCTTGATACAATCCTTTCCATGCAGCAAGAACCTTTCTTGTTGTTTTCATATTGAACCCTTTTTCAATATCTCATACTCCCTCCGTTCCTTAATATAAGGTGTATAGTTTTTTGTAAAAAATCCATAATATAAGGTGTATAGAGAATTTTGAGATTTGTTGCACTTATTTAGGAGGCAAATAATCCGATCAGGAGAGAGAGGATACCCAGATTTCGTATGTTCCCTCTATATCACATCAATCACATGGGGTATTCATGTCCTAAAGAAACGAAATTTGCCCTTCTAGCCTGTGCGCTAATATTCGTGCAAGAAAACTATACACCTTATATTAAGGAATGGAGGGGGTATATGTACATCTAGCACAACCATATTAGTGCCTCAGTCTATCCATATAGACATTGATGCCGAATATTCCGGTTTTTCCCAAGTCTTTCATCAAAATGACATTCTTAACCCATGTCAATAAAAGATACATCATTTCCAATCAACAATATGTACTCTGCATAATGTATTGGAAATTTGTCTCAATGCTCCCACTTAATTTCTTGCAAAATGCAAGTATCTTCATCGTCTCCGATGAAATTAAACTCCTTTAACATTTTTCATCACGATGAAGATTCCAACTCCACTATGCTCACTTCAACTATTGAAGTTTGCATGCCCTTTTAGCACCCTTTGAATTAACAAAACCCTTCGGACCGTGTCATGTACACATCCTAGGCAACCATTCTATTAGAAGAACATTGTTTTGTTTGTTCAACTACCATATACCAAATTATATGTAGTGGTCGCTAGACTAATCCATCAAGACTAAATATCGCTATGAAAGATCAAATCTTGTATAGTCAACTCCTTGGAACATTATCGTAAATTTGTTTTTGACATGTCGATTATTTCATATATGTGAAACATCAATGTCTATTTCTTTATAGATCCAAACACGACTGATAGGCTTCATGCCTTTTCGTAGGGTCTTCTAAGTTCAAAATCTTGATTTCTCGTGTATGGAAACTATCACGGATTTGATGACTTTTAGTCATTCTATGGAGTCAGGGTCCATCATTGCTTCTTTGCATGCAGTTGATTCATTATTGTCAAAACAATAACGACTTGTTTATCAAATCTCACTATTTGATTGTTACCCGATGCATATGTGATGAGGACATCCCTACGGTTGAAACCGTTGCACCTACAGCCACACTTCCTCACGTTCCACAATTCCAAGGACCTCTCACAAGAGCTCGTGCACGCCAACTGAATTATCAGGTACTTTCGTTTCTAGGAACTATTCCTAATATTCATGAGAATATGATGCTGCCTAAATCAGATGTGTGTATGTTACTTAGGAATGATGGGCCTAGCATGGATGAGAGGGACAAGCATTGGAGCATGATCATGCATGGAGATGATGGCAGCAATCGCGTGAGGATTCAGGATGACGCTGTAAGTGAAGATTTCAGAACTTTGAAGCCACCATAATGAAAAGATGAAGACATGGATGAACTAGAGAGCTACACACATCAAATTTTCGTCCATGTGATTAGATGGTGCTGCGTCACCTTTAAATATAGGCCAGGCCCATGTAATTTTCGTCCAAATAAAGGGGCTGAACTTTTCGAGTCCGTATAGTGGAGGAACCGGCCTGGAGATGGATTTCGACCTCCTCCCCAAGGCTGGCCGAAATTCCCCTTTGTTCCTCCATATATACTCCCATTAGGTCATCGTTTAGACTCGGATTTTGTTTAGTAAAAGACTTAGCCACGAGCTACTCTTCGCCATAGGCACAAGTGTCAAACCGACCTTTTGTACCACGCACAGACAGAATCCCACCTCTTCAATAAAGCTTTCATATATATTCGCAATATCTTGATTACATCTATAATTCTTGCTGGTTCTTCGATTGCTTGCAGGGATTGATCCTCGTTATCAGGTTGATCTAGCTCCGGCGTGATCAATAGCCTCGGAAGTTGGTGTATCGATTGCTAAGGTGCAACGTCTCGCACGTTTGTAGTCGGATCGTCAATGTCGACCTCCACCATAATCGACAGATATCGTCTCATCGAAAGATCGGGCACCTTTACCCTATCAAGTGGTATCAGATTTCGGGTTTCTCGTTGAGATCTTACAGTTTTTGTAGTTTAGATTTCATCTGTTCTTCTTCCTATAAACCATAAAAAGCCAACTAATTAGGGTTAGATCCATATCCTAGAAACACTTTCGGGCCTATTGCATCGTTTCTTTTCAGTATTTGCTTTGTTGAGTTCTAGTATGGATCATTGTGTCCAGTGCTGGTTTTCGATCTAGATCTTTAGAGTTTCGAGTTCTGGTCACAGTCATCACCACCGCCACCACCGATTCCGCCATCACCACCGATTCTGCTATCACCACCGCCATACACTTGCTACAACCCTACGCCCAGATACCGCGTCCGCCACCACATATCCTTGTTCCAGTCTAGTTAGGTTGGTTATTCGTTTTCCTGCTCTTGCTTTCCATCATTGTAGATCCGATCCGCGTTGTAACTTGATCCGAGTTCCAGAAAGTTTTGGCCAGAAGGGAAGAGGAGGGGAGAGCAAAAAAAAAATTGGCCTATACTATTTTTAGGCTTCTCGGATCGTTTTGAGCTATACGCCATTATAGTGAAAAAAAAATTAGCGTCTGCACGCTTTCCAGAGCAGTTTCGTGCAGTTTTCGGAAATTTCAAAAAAGAAATCTTGAGCCTATCTTGATATTCCACTTTGCTGATCATTTTGAGACACTTTCCATACTAGTGATTTGCGCCTCGTTCGCGTGCTGTTCAAAGCACTGGTGCATGTTGCTTCTCGGTGTCGCGGCGTGCCTCGTAGTGTTCTAGGCTCACGTCTCTAGCTTGGGATAGTCTAGGACCAGCACAGTACCGTTGTTGAGCTCTTATTCAACCTTGCATTGCTGTTTTGAAATTGTGTCTACAGATTTTGCAGCCACCCAGAACTCCACATATTCCTACACCGTGCGTTGACACCAACAGGCAATCTCTCTATTCAATCTTCCTGAAGCTTGATCACGACGGTTGCTGCTCACCACCTGCTACAGGGTAAGAACGGCTAAGAGTCTTGGTTTGCTTGACAGATTAAGCGCTTTCCACCACTGTTCCTGTTGTACCTCTATTATATACATGTGCTTTTTGCGTACTAATCATGCCACCAGAAAACACCGAGGCACAGCCACTGGAGGGTGAAGCCTTGCAAGCTCACATCACCACACTTTTGGCTGAGCATATGAAGGATGTGGACAAGCGTTTTACTGACACGATGGAGCAACTCGAGGGACTCAAGACCGCCTTCACCACCAAACTCGACGCTAAATTCGAGGAGGTGCTAGCACGCTTACCTCCATCACCGATGGCTCGCGCGCCTCCTCCACAGCCGACTCGCGGGGCTCCTACACCGCACTTGTTGGGACGTGCATAGCGCATTCTCAAACATCCGGCACAAACTTCGGCTGCGGGTGCTGCTGCTGCCGCGGGCACTGCTGCTGCTGGCGTTGCAGGAGCTACGGGCATCACACAGGGCCGTGATGCTCAGTTGAATGATTATTACGGGGAAGATGAGGACGAGGGCGAGTACGCGGACGACTTCACAGTTGATCAGCCAGCTGGTCGTCCTAGGCAATACAATCCCCACATTCGTCGTCCACCCCCTTTTCCGTTGGTACATGATGATGACCATGTTGCTAAACTAAAATTAAATGTTCCTACGTTTAATGGTCGCTATAATCCTGATGCATACCTCTCTTGGGAATTAGAATTAGACCAGCGTTTTGCATGCTTAAATTATCCCGAGGATAGACGTGTTAGTGCTGCTACTTATGAGTTCACTAGTTTTGCTTCCATATGGTGGTCTGAATATTGCCGTGCTAATCCTGCTAATCCAATCACTACGTGGGATGCTTTAAAACATGCTATGCGTATTCGTTTTGTTCCACCATATTATCAACGTTCCATCCTTACCAAATTAGCACGTCTAGATCAAGGCAAAAATTATGTAGAGAATTACTATCAGGAGTTGCAAACTGGCATGCTGCATTGTGGTATAGAGGAGGATAATGAAGCATTAATGGAACGATTCGTAGGTGGGTTAAATAAGGAAATTCAGATCATTCTTCGATATAAATCTTATCACACTATTACCCGTTTGTTCCATCTTGCTTGCAATGCTGAATGTGAAGTGCAGGATCGATGCGAGGCGATACGAACTAATTATTCTGCAGGGCGTTCTACTTGGAGATCACCGAATTCAGCGTCACGGGCTGCTGCACCTACACCTCCAGCAACCACATCCACGCGATCTGCAGCATTTACACCACCTCCGTTTGCTGCACGGAAGACTACTACGGGACCAGCCCCGAGTGCTGCGTCCTCCATGGCATCTATGGGCAAGTCCAGCCAAATTTAGTGCCACAAATGTGGTGGACTTGGTCACTTTGCACGTGATTGTGCCTCCTCTCGTGTGATGATTGCTCTTGAGGATGGTGGATACGATTCCGCCAGTGATTATGATGAAGATACTTTGGCTCTTATTGCATATGATGAGCAATGTGCTGCAGCATCCACAGAGCAAGATTCTGAATATATGGCTGTGGAACATGCAGAGAAATACCCGAGTTTAATTGCACAACGAGTCTTGAGTCCACAAATTACCAAGGCCGAGTCTGACCAGCGCCATAATCTGTTCCATACCAAGGGTGTGGTTAAAGATCGATGTATTTGCATTATTATTGATGGAGGGAGCTGCAACAACTTGGCGAGCATGGAGATGGTTGAAAAGCTTTCTCCCACGACACGACCCCATCCTCGTCCATATCACATTCAATGGTTTAATAACAGCGGCAAGGTGGTAACACGTACAGTTCGTGTGCATTTTATTATTGCTGCATATGTTGATTATGTTGAGTGTGATGTTGTTCCTATGCAAGCATGTGCTCTTTTACTTGGTAGACCATGGCAATTTGATACAAATTCTATACACTATGGTAGCACAAATCAGTATTCTCTTGTTCATAATGATAAGAAAATTGTGTTACTTCCCATGTCTCCTAAAAGTATTTTAAAAGATGATCTTGCTAGAGATAGTAGAGCACATAATGAGGGGGAAAAGCTGAGTGAAAATCAGATTGTTTCTAAGGACCTTATGCCTTCTCCAAGTACTTCTAAATCTGATCCAAAACATGTTAAAGAAATTTGTTTGAAAAGTACTTGTTTGCTAGCTAGCAAATCTGATATTTCTGAAATTGATGTGAGTACTACTGCATGTTATGCTATCATTTGCAAAGAAGTGTTGTTTTCGGCTGAGGAGATTCCTCCTTCGTTGCCACCTGCTATTGCTAACGTTTTGTAGGAGTATGAGGACGTTTTCCCACAAGATGTACGTCTAGGACTGCCACCTATTCGTGGAATTGAGCACCAAATTGATTTGATTCCTGGAGCATCTTTGCCCAACCATGCGCCATATTGTACCAATCCAGAGGAGACGAAAGAGATTCAGTGACAAATTGAAGAACTTCTTGACAAGGGTCATATTCGTGAGTCTCTTAGTCCATGTGTTGTTCCTATTATTTTGGTACCAAAGAAAGATGGTTCTTCGCGCATGTGTACTGATTCTAGAGCAATCAATAATATTACTATTCGCTATAGTCATCCTATTCCTTGTTTAGATGACATGCTTGATGAATTGAGTGGCTCTACCATGTTCTCTAAGGTTGATTTGCGCAGTGGTTACCACCAGATTCGTATGAAGTTAGGAGCTGAATGGAAAACTGCATTTAAAACTAAATTTGGCCTATATGAGTGGTTAGTGATGCCTTTTGGTTTAAATAATGCTCCCAGCACTTTCATGAGATTAATGAATGAAGTTTTACGTGCTTTTATTGGACATTTTGTGGTGGTCTATTTTGATGATATATTGATATATAGCAAATCTGTAGAAGAACATTTGGAACATTTACATGCTGTTTTTGATGCTTTACGTGCTGCACGTTTGTTTGGTAACATTGCGAAGTGCACCTTTTGCATGGATAGAGTTGCTTTTCTTGGCTATGTTGTTACAGCACAGGGTATTGAAGTTGACCCCTCCAAGATTGAAGCAATTTCGAGTTGGCCACAACCCAAAACAGTCACACAAGTGAGGAGCTTCCTTGGCCTCGCTGGATTTTATAGGCGCTTTGTCAAAGATTTTGGTTCCATTGCAGCGCCGCTGAACGAGCTTACTAACAAAGATGTGCCCTTTTTTTGGGGCGATGCACAACAAGAAGCCTTCATGCTACTCAAAGATAAGCTTACACATGCTCCTTTACTCCAACTTCCTGATTTAATAAAACCTTTGAGTTGGAATGTGATGCTAGTGGAATTGGTTTGGGAGGAGTGTTGTTACAAGAGGGAAAACCTGTTGCATATTTCAGTGAGAAATTGAGTGGAGCTAGTTTGAACTATTCTACTTATGATAAGGAATTATATGCTCTTGTTCAGACATTACAAACTTGGCAACATTATTTATGGCCTAAAGAATTTGTTATACATTCTGATCATGAATCTTTGAAGCATATTCGTAGTCAAGCTAAGTTGAATAAACGTCATGCAAAGTGGGTTGAATTCATTGAATCTTTTCCTTATGTTATTAAACACAAAAAGGGTAAAGATAATATTATTGCTGATGCTTTGTCACGTCGTTATACCATGTTATCTCAACTTGACTTCAAAATCTTTGGATTGGAAACTAAAGAACAATATATGAAAGATGATGTTTTGCAGCATTGTCTAGAGGGTAGAACTTGGAACAAATTCATCCTCAATGATGGGTTTGTGTTCCGTGCTAACAAACTATGCATTCCAAAAGGTTCCGTTCGTCTTTTGTTGTTGCAGGAGGCGCATGGAGGAGGATTGATGGGTCACTTTGGAGTAAAGAAGACAGAAGACGTACTTGCTACACACTTCTTTTGGCCACGCATGCGAAGGGATGTTGAGAGGTTTATTGTTCGCTGCACAACATGTCAAAAAGCTAAGTCACGCCTTAATCCACATGGTTTATATATGCCTCTTCCTATTCCTAGTGTACCTTGGGAGGATTTTTCTATGGACTTTGTTTTAGGATTACCTCGAACACAGAAGGGGAGGGATAGTATTTTTGTGGTGGTGGATAGATTTTCTAAGATGGCACATTTTATTCCTTGTCATAAGAGTGATGATGTTGCTCATGTTGCTAAATTATTCTTTCGTGATGTTGTTCGCTTGTATGGTGTGCCTAATACTATTGTTTCAGATCGTGATACTAAATTTCTTAGCCATTTTTGGAAATAATTATGGGCTAAGTTGGGGACTAAGTTGTTGTTTAGTACTACATGTCATCCCCAAACTGATGGACAAACTGAAGTAGTTAATAGAACTTTGTCTACCATGTTACGGGCTGTTTATCGACGAACTTAAAAATGTGGGAAGATTGTTTACCTCATATTGAATTTGCTTACAATCGTTCCATGCATTCTACAACTAAGTTATGCCCTTTTGAGATTGTGTATGGTTTTGTTCCTCGTGCACCTATTGATTTATTACCTATTCCATCTTCGGTGCAACATAATTTTGATGCCACACAACATGCTGAACAGATTGTTACGTTGCATAGGATTACTAAGGAAAATATAGAACGTATGAATGCTAAATATAAAGTTGCTGGTGATAAAGGACGCAAGCATATTGTGTTTGATGTGGGAGATTTAGTTTGGTTGCATTTGCGCAAATATCGTTTTCCTGATTTGCGCAAGTCTAAATTAATGCCACGTGCTGCTGGTCCTTTTAAAGTGTTAGAGAAAATGAATGATAATGCATATAAACTTGAGCTTCCTGCAGAGATGGGCACGGTAAGTCCCTCATTTAACATTGCAGATTTGAAACCATACTTTAGAGAAGAAGATGAGATTGCGTCGAGGGCGACTTCAATTCAAGAAGGGGAGGATGATGAGGACATCCCTACGGTTGATACAACCGTTGCACCTACAGCCACACTTCCTCACGTTCCACAATTCCAAGGACCTCTCACAAGATCTCGTGCACGCCAACTGAATTATCAGGTACTTTCGTTTCTAGGAACTATTCCTAATATTCATGAGAATATGATGCTGCCTAAATCAGATGTGTGTATGTTACTTAGGAATGATGGGCCTAGCATGGATGAGAGGGACAAACATTGGAGCATGATCATGCATGGAGATGATGGCAGCAATCGTGTGAGGATCCAGGATGACGCTGCAAGTGAACGTTTCAGAACTTTGAAGCCACCATAATGAAAAGATGAAGACATGGACGAACTAGAGAGCTACACACTTCAAATTTTGGTCCATGTGATGAGATGGTGTTGCGTCACCTTTAAATATGGGCCAGGCCCATGTAATTTTCGTCCAAATAAAGGGGCTGAAGTTTTCGAGTCTGTATAGTGGAGGAAACCGGCCTGGAGATGGATTTTGACCTCCTCCCCAAGGCTGGCCGAAATTCCCCTCTGTTCCTCCATATATACTCCCATTAGGTCATCGTTTAGACTTGGATTTTATTAAGTAAAAGACTTAGTCACGAGCTACTTTTCGTCATAGGCACAAGTGTCAAACCGACCTTTTGTACTACGCACAGATAGAATCCCACCTCTTCAATAAAGATTTCATCTATATTTGCAATATCTTGATTGCATCTATAATTCTTGTTGGTTCTTCGATTGCTTGCAGGGATTGATCCTCGTTATCAGGTTGATCTAGCTCCAGCGTGATCAATAGCCTCGGAAGTTGGTGTATCGATTTCTAAGGCGCAACGTCTCGCACGTTTGTAGTCGGATCGTCAACATCGACCTCCACCATAATCTACAGATATTGTCTCATTGAAAGATCGGCCACCTTTACCCTATCAATATGGTTCAAATAGGAACTCTAATCTCCAAGATCACAACCTTTGTAATCACGGGAGCCATGACCATTGTGGCTGCCACCGGAACACTTTCCGGCGCTACGCTACTTAGCACATATAGCTAAGGTTCAATAACCTTATCAAAAGTTCTATTGTCCTCCCACTTAACTTTTCACGAAAAATTCTTTCTCAAGAAACTTAACGTTCCAAGCGACAAACTCTTTTGTTCTCGGTGTTATGGAGGAATACCCAAAAAATTCTTTGGGATAACCTACAAAGACGTGCTTATCTGACTTTGGTTGTAAACATTTTACTTATGCATAGCATACCAAAATTTTAAGAAAAGACAGCTCGAGTTTTATCCCAAACCATAACTTATATGGTGTTATTTCAACGGATCACGATGGTGCTCTTTTCAGTGTAAAAGCGGTAGTCTCTAAAGCTTCAATCCTTAAAATATAATGGCAGTTTTATAAATGACACCTTTGATCTTACCATGTCAAACAAGGTTTGATTTGATCTCTCGTATATACCATACTCCTGTGGTTATCGGGAAATGCAAATCCATGGAACAATTCCCGAGATCTTAGGTGTTTTTGCTAAACCTGTAACTCAAATATCTTCCTTTATGATCGAATCATAAAATCTTTATTTTCTTGTTACAATGATTTTCCACTTCATCTTGAAAGTCTTTGAACAATTTTCAAATGTTTCATACTTCTTCCTTATTAAGTAAATATATAGATATATTCACTCAAATTTATGGAGAAAGCATATGAAGTCGAAAGATGCACCGCACATCGCTACACATAATGGACTATGCACATCAACATGCACAATTTCCAATAAGTGAGTCATCCGTTCCTCTTTGACCTATGAACGGAGTTTCAATTATCTCGAGGAAAGTTTCACAAGCGTCAAGTGATCAAAATCAAAAGGCTCCAAAAATCCATTAACATGGAGTTTCTTCATGTTTTCTTTCCAATATAATTTAAACAGTGATGTCACTTTGTAAGTGATCTTTCAATCATTTGTCTTGCGACATTTTAGCATTAGCTTATGGATGTGATTTCTCCAACTAGACTTGTAAAAGTTCATCCATCTTTTATGGAATACGGTAATTATTTGAATAATTATTGTTCTCATTATACCGGAACAAAATAACAATTATTTAAACAAATCTTGAATGTAAGCTTTGATGTCAATGAGAAATACAATAACACTTTATTTGTTTTTGATGAACATCATCACTTGCTAGTACTTAGGCCATTATAGTTCATGAATTGCGGCATTCTGTATGATATTTCATACCAACCAATTCGGTATCCAATACCCAAGAACCACATTGTATATCATCAATATACCTTAGCTGGACATTACCAGTATTTTCTTTTCTGCCAAATATTTTAGAGATTCTGTTTCAGCATTTCCTTTTCCTTTTAAAAGAATCTATCAACATTAACAGTGGCGCCATACATATGACACATAGTCCAAAGCATGCATAGTGAAATACTAATACCTTTGGACTTGCACTTTGAAGTAGATCACCATCATCAAATGTTTAGTGTTCTTTCAAAAATCCATTCTTTAGTAATCTTTTAGTGTAGTAAACATTTTACTTACATCTTCTATGCATCCTTATCATGACAACTTTCAGTATCAAGCTACTATGGCTTATAAGGACAAATTGTGAGTATAATGTCAGTTCCCAAAACCTTTTCGGGAAATTAGGACATCCAGCGTCTCCAACCTTCGCAAATTCTCATACAATGTGAGAACATATATTTTGCCAAACTATATTATCATATTGTAACCATAAACATTGTTTCAGATACCAAAATATCTTCAACACATGATGGCTTCTAAAACAATTCTTTCAGCTCGTAGATAACCTTGATATTAAAATTAACTTTTGAATATCAAGAATCATGGAGGCAAACATGATACTTTAGATACTAATATTGGAATTCTTACTCTCGATTCAATATTAACTATTAAACGTCATGGAGTAAATAGAGTTTGCTGAAAGTTTGCAAAAGGACTTCTAAAATTGACATTCAAAACAATACAATACCAGTTCGTAAAGTGAATATCCAGAATTCTATAGTTCTATTATCTCAATTAAAACTAAGCATAAGGTAGTAAAAAGATGTCAATGACTACACCAAATTATGCAAATTCACTTTGATTTAGTTTATGACAAATTGAGTTTGACTAATCCAAATTAGAAATGAACTCCCACTCAAAAACGGCATCCTCATGTTTTTTGGTGATTACATGAACCAAATCCACTACACCAAGTCCGATCATCACGCGAGTCGGTGTAGCTTCAAAGGAGAGCATCAATATGGGCATCATATTTGCTATATGACTCATTCTTAACCTTTCGGTCCGTGTTCCGAGGCCTTGTCTGTACAAGCTAGGCTCTCCAAGTAAGAACCTTAGTATTCGTGTGTGTAAAACTGTCTTACACCTGAAATATGATCGTGGATTCAAGTACACCCAATCATCACGTGATGTCTTGAAGAGGCGAATCATAAATGGTGCGTACTTAAGGAAGAACACAGTTTTATCTTGATATCTAAATGAGGGATCATCTTATAATGCTACTATAAACGCCAAACTAGAAATATAAGATGCAAACATCATATGTGTATAGTGGAATGATATGGTTCATGCATTTGATCACCATCATGTGCATCATGGTATGATCTCTATCATTCCTTTGTGTGTAAGGCCAAGGTCTATGGAACTTACACGTTAGGTGTGTTGTAAGGGTATCTACTATACATCAACTTACAACATTACCATATCATGACACTAGCCCAGCAACAATCTAAACTAGACGCCTCTAATTTATCCATTGCAGGGGTGCAAGTGTTCATAACCGTGAACAATCTAAACTAGACGCCTCTAGTTTTACGATTAGGTTAATGTTCTCTATGATCTTACAATTCGGTCACCAAGCGTTCATAACCGTGAACACGGCTTTTCAAAAAGATTCAACCCTGCAGGGGTGCACACTTTACCCGCACGTACTAACCGACTCTTAATGCCAGAATCATTAGCCCTCTTCCTTGGAAGGCCCGTAGAGGGTGGTTAGACATGACCTTTACCTTGCTTTCGCCGAGACCATGAGTCACGCCCTAAGGATGGTTCCGCCGTAACGGGTCAAATCCCAAAGTCGGTCCCTAGAGATGTGTGTCGAGGTTGGTTTACCAGGGGTGCCATCTACCCCAAGCAACCATGGCCACGCTTACCTACCTGTTATGATGCACCTTCACCCGCCAAATCTTTCAAAATGTTTTCTATGCATATGTCGAATGGAACGCCAAACTATGTGACTCATGGAATCTACTAGGCAAGTTAGTTACTCGTGAGGTTTTCTAGGCCCCGTGTGGCTGTACGCTCGTCTCGGTTCCGAAGGCAAGTACTCAGTTCCTAGTAGTGGTGAGCATGGGACTACGAAGACCACATCCCACCGTGGCCTCCTATACAAGCCTTAGCATGTTTAACCTTTACCACTGATCTTACCTCATCAGTATATCTTGTTCTCCTGTCATACTAGCATTTGGTACATCTTCTGGATGAACCAGTACTGACAGCTAAGCATGGCTAAGCAAGACACAGATAAAAGCTCTAGCAGTGCACACAAGCCAAACCTAGTTATGCTAGGAGCAGTGGATCAGGTAATATAAGATCAAAGGGAGTAATGCAATAGATAGAACACTCTATCTATCGATAACAGACCATGGTAGAATCGTATGCATCATGGCAAGAATGAAATACTTTCAAAAGCATAGGATTCTTTTATGTGTGGGGCTATGCTTTCCTTGTTTGTTTATACCCAAATATAGATCTTCGGAAGCCTTGTACTTGACTTGATTACAGCTGGTCAAGTATTGTTCATCAATCTTCGATGGTGTTGACCTCGGTCTTCGATCTCGATCTTGATATCATATTCTACCGGGAAGAAGCAAACACCAGAAAGAAAGGGGAAAACAATCAACACATGGCATCGATGCAATGTTCAAGCAAGGATGATGATATGAAAAGTTATTTAGAGATCAAATGAAACCCTAGGGCATGCTTGATCATTTTAAACAGGGTCTGAAGGGTACAAACCCTAGGACAGGGGAAACCCTGGAACACCTATGAGGGGTTTATTTAGTACTCTAATTAAACTTGTCATTTAAGTTGCTTAAGAATGCATTATTATAGCTTAGATAGGTAGATCTCATTTTTCTGAACATTTTGATATATTATTTGTATTTTCTGACTTATAAATAATTACTTATTGAATTTATAAGATTTAAACAATTTCTGGAATTATTAAACTAATTTAAAAAGGTTTATTGCGTCATTATGACGTCGGCGTAAGGCTTTAACCTTTTTACATAGGGGCTGAGTCTACCCGCTGTGACTGACTGCTGGGCCCGAGGCCACATCAGCATGCCACGCGAGCGGCAATGGTCAACGGGCCCACGGGCCACGTCGGCGTGACGTCGTGGTGACGTCATCACGGTGGCCACCGTCGGGTGGTCATCGGCGACAGCGACAGAGGGCACGCACGGGGCTAGGGTCTGGCTCGTTCGAACCGAGGCATCGCGGGCTACCTAAATATGGCCACGCCGCTAGAGAAGGGTCGCCGGAGCATCGGCCACGACGGCGAGCAGCGGCGGCACTTGCAGAGCACCGGCGGGAGGCGGATACAGAGCAAGAGGGGGTCGGGAAAGAGGTCCTAGGGGACCACCATCTCACTGTGGTTCAGATGGGGGCGACAGCGAGGAGAGAGGAGGCTGGAAGGCGCCGGAATCGACGACGAACACGATGGCCGGAGCTCGGGGAGGAGGTGGCGATTGGAGCGGTTGAGGCAGCTCCGGCTTGCACGAGCTGGGGCAAAAGATCAAGGAGAACGAGGCAATTCCGGTGGTGCTCTCAGCTGGGCAAGGTACGACCGGGGACAACGGCGACAGCAGCTCTGGCCGGAGCTAGGGTTCTGGCCTTGCAAGGAAAACGAGAGAGAGAGAGGCTCTAGGGGGGATAAGACCGGGGAAGGAGAAGGATGGCACGTCACGACACTCTTATCCTCATCCATTAGGCGACGGGCGGGCATCTTGGCGCATCGACTACGGCGGCGCTAGCGGGCGGCGACACGCAGGAGCTTCGCGAGGTTGATGATGACGATAGGTTGGACAAAAGGGGTACGAGCCAGTTGGGTTGGGTGGGCTGCTGGCTGCTGCTGGTTGCTGAGGGTGGGCGGCAGATAGAGGAGAGGAGAGAAGAAATGGGCCGGCCTGGAGCTGCTGGTTATTTTTTCCAACAAAAGCCTTTTGTTTTTCTGTTTTCTCATTTGTGTTTGAATATCAAAACTGTTTTGAACCATTTCAAAATACCAGAGGATTTGTAAAATATAGAAAATATTGCAGGGGCCCTTATATTGAAATTGGGCTCCAACAATTTTGGGTTTTCAAAATTCAAAACCATTTTGAATTCATTGGAGAGAGGGGAAACTAGGGTTAGGGTTTTGCATTATTTTCTTTACATGCACTTTTAGGAGATGATGCTCATGAATGCAGAAACAAACCCTAATATAAGATTAACGAAAACATGGGCGTTACAGCTCTATCCCCCTCATGAGAATCTCGACCCGAGATTCCAAAGGTAGGAAGAGAGATAGAGAGAGAAAGAAACAGGGTCACTCTAGAGATAAGAGGGAAACACACCAACAACACACAGAGTATCTCATGGTCAAGTCATGAAAGGAGTGTTCAGGAACAACTCTGAGATGGCGAATCATGAAACACGTCAAAGTAATGGAGGAAACAAGAGGAGAAGGTTTCAAGTTGTTAGATAGCTAGTCTTCATAGGGATTGAGACCATGGAGCATCAGAAGAGCTTAATCTTCTGAAAAGGAAGGCTTCCAACAGAAAGAACATGACCACAGACTTCGAAATACGAAACTCTACTAGGTGGCTTAAGTAGAGCTTCCAGGGATACAGAGATACAGATAAGCAAGTTGTTGAATTACTTTTGACACGGAAGGATCACTCTTCGTTCATCATATGGTTAGGACAGAAAGGTGTTTATGGCGAGGACTCATAAGAGCCACAAGGAACATGTAACAAGAGGAACTGATGTTTACCAAAATCATCGTCACTCTATGAACATGCTAGAGAGATCGAAGGAAACCTTTTATTCATCCGAGTCTATCAAAATCTTTGCCAAAGATCATGATATCACTTTACTCCACCAGGATGAAGAGGTAAGAAGATTCCCGATGACACGAGGAAAAAGAAACTTCATTCTCAGACTTCAATTACTTGGCATAATAGAATGCTTGCCAACATAAAAAGGGTCTGGAGGATCGACCAAGCGACATTTAGCAACAGTACTTTAAATGTTCTTCTTGATGTTCGAGAAAGCAAACATCAAGTAAAGGTCAGACTTCGGATACAAAGGAAACCATAAGCACAACTCCTATAGTAAAATCATAGAAGGAGCCATGAAGAATGGTTGTTATTTGCTGACTCAAGAGAATATGACGATAGGCCTTCTGTCTAGTTGTGTCAACAATTACATCAATCTTGCCAGATTTACAAATAAACCTATGTCAAAACCTTGAGGAACATCAACCATCATTGCTACTTGAGATTCAGCTTTGGTTAGGTGAGATGATACTTCAGACTCAGCATGTCCGAATAGAAAACTTGCAACATTTACCACAAAGATAAAGTTACTGGATTCTCAAGACATGGACTATAGTGTTAAGCTCCAATAGACTGAGCTAGATTGCTAGACTCATGTATTAATAACTTGTCTAAGGACAACTGCTCATACATCGAGTACTTGCAACAAACTACAACTGCGTCCTTAAGGTACAGAGTTAACTCTACTCGAATCCACGGCAACATCTTTCAACAATTGCACATGAATCGAAGAAGGTTATTTCTAACATCTAGAACACATACTTCGAGATAACCCGGAGAAGGTTCTCGAAAATTTTCCAACATTAATGCCAAAGGTTCCATATGAATCTAGTCTAGATTTGACAAGATAAGGATGTTATCGATGGGCTCAATAACAAACTCATCGAGATACTCCATTTGGATGAACTCATATGTTGTATGAACAAAGAAGAATATTGGTCAGACCAAGGGACCTGAAGATGTACTCAAGGGAAACATCATGAGTAGCAACATCATCAAGACAGTCCTTGGAACTAAGTTTGATTTGACGATAACCCAAATCAAATCAAAAGCATGGAAGATAACATATCCACGGAGGAGATACTATCTTTCTTCAGCACGAACTAAACTAGAAAACCCTTTAAGATGAACTAAGTCAGATAGAACTTTTTGTCTTACAGCTCTCCAAGTTGTTGTTTAAGCTCAACCAACTAGTTCAGGGGCATTCAATATGGATCCTTGGATAAAGGAGCAGTTCAGAGAACTTGCTTGCTCAAGAACTTGACAACACACTCATGTGGCAACATGGAGATGCTTCTAGCAAGACGTCTAGAATATCACGAACCACCGATATGTCACTTAGTTCGAGAGGGATCTTGCTTGGTAAGGTAAGAAGACAAGGTCTTAGAGCTTGGGCACAAGCCTAACTCTTTGACCGACGAGAGTGTACCAGAATAGCATACTTGGTAGAAAAATCATCCTTTGCTTAGTGATAGGTTAACCATCACGCTAGGAATGACACAAATGTCCTTGGAATTCGAAGAAATAAGAATTGCTAAGAATCTCGGATGGCCACATTGTTACACACACACATCATTTTCGAGCTGGAAATCTCGGGGAAAGGGTGGGTAAATATGTGTAAAAGCATCACTTCATTAAGAGGTCATGAAACTCAACACAAACTCTTAGTATAAAAGAGTGTGATACTCTAAGAAAGAACAGATAGAAGCTAATAATGCCTCTTAATCTGCAGATTACAACACTTTGACCTAATCCTAGATATGACAAGGTGCTGGAGTTTGTTTCTCCTGACATCCCAAAATGGTTTGTCATGACAGACCACAAGAGTATCTTGCATCAGAATACACCAATGAATAGTTACTACTTGGCTACCAACTGGTAGATAAAGGTCAGAAAACAACAAGGGAAAAGAAGAACATGCTCAGGATAGAATCCCGAGATGTGGATGCATAAGTCAACAATCTTCCAAAGACCGATGCATGAAAGGGAGGTGTGACAGAGTCACGAGTATAGAAGTGAGACTCACGAGGAGTACTCTTGTCGTGATCTATTTGGTTCCATTGAAGAACATCTGCCATATCATGTGATAGGGGAAGTCCTTTATTGTCGAGATTCAATCGCGACAAAGACCACAAGCTTGAAGGCTAGAATTATAGTACCAGCCATCCTGAGGTAATGTGTAAACATTTACGACAGGGGTCAATGGAATGGACCTTGGGGTTAAAGATCAGCTTCATGTACAAGATTCATAACACTAGAATCTAGCACAATCTGAGATCTTCGGTTCAAGTCCAAGGGTTAAAACCCGAGAAAGAAGTAACTACTACTTGAGTGACACAACTTACATCGCAAGATAGTAATCACGAGGTAGCTTCCAAGAGAAGAAAGAACTTTTGAAGTACCCAAACAAACAAAAGGGAGGCACACGAGGCGAAAGGAAACCTTGAGACCTAGAACAGAACTTTATGGATCCTACAATAAAATATTGTGGCCCATAAGGTAGAGAGAACTTGATGGAAAGGGAATCTCTCAGCTGAAATAGAACAAAGGGAACACAACAGACACAACTCTAGAGAACTCAAAACTAGGTCAACTGGCTGAGAAACGACCTGCCCAAAAGGCACCTAAGTTTTGGAAGACTAGAAGAGATATCAAAACTTTTCAAAGTCAACACAAGATGAGATGACCCAGAGTTAGAGAGAAACTAGATAAGGAAAAAAAGAAGCATACTAGAGTTTTCACAAATACTTTTCATCTTTGAAATAGTTTTCACAAACACTAGACTCAACATCGACAAATAGCAAGGTTTTCCTATGGTCGGTACTGCTCTGATACCAAAAACAGTAACACCCCCAGGATCAGGGTTAAACAAATCCAGACCTTAGCCTGACATTAGCTTAACCTGGACCTTGAGGATATCCGGTGAGAAATCAGTAACACAACAGTAACCTTGCGACTCAAAAGTTATTACAGCAAGCTCACAACTGAGCGAAGAACCAAAATATTACAAGTAGAGGTCACTGACCACAAACATCAAACAATGGAAGGCAAATTATGCTATTAAGTATAGCAAACTTAACAAATGGCCTAAGAGGCCTGAAGCATAACGATGACGTCCTAGCCCATAGATTCCAGGCTACCGGCCAGGAACCCCAAGCAACTCATCGGTGTCGATGTCGTACCAAACTTGTTTTCATGGGAATATTTACTCTGAAAGTATCAACAAAGCAAGGGTGAGTACAGGGTGTACTCCGCAAGACTTATGGCTATGGGGGTTATTTTGCATAAAGCCATATTTGTTTATAAAACAAGAGGGAGAAGAAGCTCGTCTACTCATAATATTTTAAAAGGGGATAAGAGAGCGACATCTCCGAAGAATTGATCATCATCTTTTGATATCCACCAAAGTAATCCTCATCTCACAACTAGGATCACCCCCACGTACCCATGAGGAAGCATCCTTAAGCACATGTTGAACTGCCAAGTTTTACGATTAGGTTAATGTTCTCTATGATCTTAGAATTCGGTCACCAAGCGTTCATAACCGTGAACATGGATTTTCAAAAAGATTTAACCCTGCAGGGGTGCACAACTTTACCCACACGTACTAACCGACTCTTAATGCCAGAATCATTAGCCCTCTTCCTTGGAAGGCCGGCAGAGGGTAGTTAGACATGACCTTTACCTTGCTTTCGCCGAGACCATGAGTCACGCCCTAAGGATGGTTCCGCTGTAACGGGTCAAATCCCGAAGCCAGTCCCTAGAGATGTGTGTTGAGGTTGGTTTACCAGGGGCGCCATCTACCCCAAGCAACCACGGCCACGCTTACCTACCTTTTATGATGCACCTTCACCCGCCAAATCTTTCAAAATGTTTTCTATGCATATGTCGAATGGAATCTACTAGGCAAGTTAGTTACTCGTGAGGTTTTCTAGGCCCCATGTGATTGTACGCTCGTCTCGGTTCCAAAGGCAAGAACTCGGTTCCTAGTAGTGGCGAGCATGGGACTACAAAAACCACATCCCACTATGGCCTCCCATACAAGCCTTAGCATGTTTAACCTTTACCACTGATCTTACCTCATCGGTATATCTCGTTCTCCTGTCATACTAGATTCTCTACATCTGGTACATCTTCTGGATTAACCAGTACTGACAGCTAAGCATGGCTAAGCAAGACACGGATAAAATCTCTAGCAGTGCACACAAGCCAAACCTAGTTATGCTAGGAGCAGTGGATCAGGTAATATAAGCTCAAAGGGAGTAATGCAACAGATGGAAAACTCTATCTATCGATAAAAGACCATAGTAAAATCGTATGCATCATGGCAAGAATGAAATACTTTCAAAAGCATAGGATTCTTTTATGTGTGGGGCTATGCTTTCCTTGTTTGTTGATACCCAAATATAGATCTTCGGAAGCCTTGTACTTGACTTGATTACAGTTGGTCAAGTATCGTTCATCGATCTTCGATGGTGTTGACCTCGGTCTTCGATCTCGATCTCGATATCATATTCTACCGGGAAGAAGCAAACACCAGAAAGAAAGGGGAAAACAATCAAAACATGTCATCGATGCAATGTTCAATCAAGGATGATGATATGCCAAGTTATTTAGAGATCAATTGAAACCCTAGGGCAACGTTGATAATTTTTAATAGGGTCCGAAGGGTACAAACCCTCGGACAGGGGAAACCCTAGAACACCTATGAGGGGTTTATTTAGTTCTCTAATTAAACTTGTCATTTAGGTTGCTTAATAATGCATGATTATAGCTTAGATAGGTAGATCTCATTTTCATGAACATTTTGATATATTATTTGTATTTTTATGACTTATAAATAATTACTTATTGAATTTATAAGATTTAAACAATTTCTGGAATTATTAAACTAATTTAAAAAGGTTTATTGCGTCATTATGACATCAGCGTAAGGCTTTAACCTTTTTACACAGGGGCTGAGTCTACCCGCTGTGACTGACTGCTGGGCCCGAGGCCACATCAGCATGCCACACGGGCAGCAACGGTCAATGGGCCCACGGGCCACGTCGGCGTGACGTCATCACGGCGGCCACCGTCGGGTGGTCATCGGTGATGGTGATAGAGGGCACGCGTGGAGCTAGGGTCTGGCTCGTTCGAACCTGGGCATGATGGGCTACGTAAATATGGCTGCGCCGCTACAGAAGGGTCGCCGGAGCATCGGTCACGACGGCGAGCGACGGCGGCGGCGCTTGTAGAGCACCGGCGTGAGGCGGATACAGAGCGAGAGGGGGTCGGGAAAGAGGTCCTAGGGGACCACCATCTCACCGTGTTTGGATGGGGGCAACGGCGAGGAGGCCGAAAGGCACCGGAATCGACGACGAACAAAGCGACCGAAGCTCGGGGAGGAGGTGGTGGTTGGAGCGGTTGAGGCATCTTTGGCTTGCACGAGCTGGGGCAAAAGATCGAGGAGGACGAGGCGATTCCGGTGGTGCTCTCAGCTGGGAAAGGTATGGCCGGGGACGACGGCGGCAATAGCTCTAACCGGAACTAGGGTTTCGGCCTTGTAGGGAAAACGAGAGAGAGAGGCTCTGGGGGGATAAGACCGGGGAAGGAGAAGGATGGCACGTCACGACACTCTTATCCTCATCCATTAGGCGGCGGGCGGGCATCTTGGCGCATCGACTACGGCGGCGCTGGCGGGCGGCGACACGCAGGAGCTTCGCGAGGTTGACGATGACGATAGGTTGGACAAAAGGGGTACGAGCCAGTTGGGCCGGGGTGGGCTGCTGGCTGCTGCTGTTTGCTGAGGGTGGGCGGCAGATAGAGGAGAGGAGAGAAGAAATGGGCCGGCCTGGAGCTGCTGGTTATTTTTTCCAACAAAAGCCTTTTCTTTTTCTGTTTTCTCATTTGTGTTTGAATATCAAAACTGTTTTGAACCATTTCAAAAATAACAGAGGATTTGTAAAATATACAAAATATTGCAGGGGCCCTTATATTCAAATTGGGCTCCAACAGTTTTGGGTTTTCAAAATTCATAACCATTTTGAATTCATTGGAGAGAGGGGGAAACTAGGGTTAGGGTTTTGCATTATTTTCTTTGCATGCACTTTTAAGAGATGATGCTCATGAATGCACAAACAAACCCTAATATAAGATTAACTAAAACTGGGGCATTACAAAGCACCTACGCATAGATCAGGCTCTGATACCACTATTGGGTTCGCAGCATAGAAAACAAAAAAATTCCTACGATGGGATCTATTATACACCAAGATCTATCTATTATATAGAAGCAACGGGTGGATATATATCCATAGAGAACATACCCTTGAAGACAACAAAGCTTTTTTAACGAGATGGAACTCGTGGATGATGTAGTCGTACACTTGCCGATCTCAAGATCGTGATGAAGTCCAACAGGTCTAGCACGTCCATCAGATCTAGCTCCAGCAAGTCCAGCACCACCAAGTCCAACATCACAAAGCAGCGGTGCATCTGTGATTGCACACACGTTCGGTACCTCGACAACCTCCATCCCTCGCTCTAGCAAAGCAGTGGAAGCAGCAACTCCTTTCCAGATAAAGCCATCGGAAACATGTATCTCTCTAATCCGAGACCATAGGGAATAACTAGAGGGGCAGAGAGATCCTTCACGAGGAGGTGTGAGAGTGGAGGAGGAGGAGGTGCTCCTTATATAGGGGAGGGGGCAGCCCAAGGGGGGCATGGCGCCGGCCGTGGTGGGTTCCCCCACCTCTCCCTCATTCATGTGGGTGGAGCTCCCACTCACATAAACACACACCTCCACTCATGTCCACTCACATGCATTAAATTTTCACCAAATTTAATGCAAGCTCTCATTAAATAAAACTATTTTATTTATTTTATTCAGAATTTTTTTAATTACTTTAATTAACAAACATTCACATAAAAACCCCTGCAACATTTCAATCTCACATGCAGAACCAGTTTCTACAATTTCACCCAAAACAATCCCGGTTTTCATCGAAATGATTCCAGCGCTTTCTTAATTCTTTATCTGAAACATATTTGATCCAAATGGTGTCGGTATCCCTTAAGTGTGTCACCTTACGGTTCGTGAATAATGCAGACATGATCGAGACCCCTCTCCGATCAATAATGAGCAGCGGGACCTGGAGATCTATACTGACTCCCATACATTCAACGATGACTCTTGTGATCGTGTGAACCTTTAACATCGTAACTAAATCCTTTTGTCTCGCGATATATTACATGTCCGATATTCGATCATCGGTATCCAAATACCCAGTTTGATCTCGTTACCGACATGCACTCTTTCTCGTTCCCGTGATATAACATTCTAGTGATCACATCACTTGCTTGCAAGCTATTTCAATGTGATATCATCAAGAGGGCCCCGAGTATATCTATCTGTCATCGGGATGGACAAATCCCACTCTTGATCCATGAGCCTCTACATAACACCTTCGTAGCACTGAACCCACGTTTATAGTCACCCTATTATGTTGTGACGTTTGATGTTATCAAGATACTCTTCCGGTGTTACTGATTAACATGATCTCATGGTCTAAAGACTAGGATTACTTCATATGATGTTATAGCAATATAAACATAATGAATTTGATCGTAATGCTATACTTCGGATGAATGTTCATCACATCATTCCACCAATGTTGTGACCTTGTTATTAACAACATCCAGTGTCCATGATCATGAAACCTTGATCATCTTGTTAATCAACGAGCTAGTTTATATGAGAGGCACTACTAGGAACTTTGTATTTTATTTATTAAACACACATGTATTAGCGTTTCCAATTAATACAATTATAGCATGCAAAATAAACATTTATCTTAAACATGGAATAAGATAATAACCATTTTATTATTGCCTCTCGGGCATATTCCCTTCACAAAGAACACGATGAACACATGCACACACGAAGACACGATACACACCTATAGCTCACGCTGGCGACTACCAGTTTGGCGCAATCCCTAGGATCGGCATCGGGCGAAGATCTCTCTCTCTCTCGAACCGGCATGGCGAGTGGGGATTCTTGGTGAGATCTTGACGTCTTGGCAAGGGGCTACGATTCCAAGGCCTTGTACAACGAGGGAGGCACGATGCAAACTCTGACGAGGTGGGGAATAATTGGTGCTCCATTATCAAGGAGCATGAGACTAGAAATTAGGGAGATCCACAAGGGTGTCTTCTAATTTCAATTATCCAAGTCTGAGTAATACAAGGGGTGTGGGGGCTATATATAGGCCAGCGACTAAAACAGGGGTAGTTTGGGCATAAAAGTGTAAAACTGGATGAAATAGGGAATATTCTCGGGCATCAAACCCATAGTTGACATCAGTCTGGAGCATTTCAGTGATAAGTCCGGCGGGACCGGAATGTACACCGGAAATTCCGGTCAGCGCTGGTCGCTCCAATCGGGCGCCAAAATAGCGTTCAGAAGTGTAGTTCGGTCGGCGCCAGTAGGTTTTGGTGAGCGCCGGGAATTCTGGTTGTGGGTCCGGTCCGCCAAAGTGTGCACCGAGAATTCCGGCGAGAATTTCGGTCCACCGATCTTGGCGCTAGTTTGGTCTGGAGCTTCTCCTCATGTTGGCTTTACTCCTCTTGGCATTTCTTCATGGGGTTCATAGCTGAGGATGCACAAAGTATTCACATGAAGTAGCAAGCCATCCAATAATGTATCGAAATTACACAAGAAGAGGAGCGAATTCACCTTAGCTTCAAGGAGCTTGGCTCGGGCAAGAGTCATTGGTCCACTTGGGGGACTTGGTGGTGTAGATGTATGGACGTCCGTAGGATGGGCTGCATCAAAGAATCCCCACTCGCCGTGCCGGTTCGAGAGAGAGAGAGATCTTCGCTCGATGCCGATCCTAGGGATTGCGCCGATCCGGTAACCGATGGTGTGGGATATTGGTTTGTATCTTGTCTCCGTGTGTATGTGTGTAAGTTCATCGTGTTCTTCATGCGTGAGTTCGTGGATTTCATCCTCTCTCTCATCCCCCCACTCACTTTGCCTCGATTTTCAAGGGATTCATGGAAATCAGGCCACCCACAAGGTTAGCCCTCAACATGTTGGTATCAAGAGCTTCGTTGCTCATGAATTCCCCCATCAATTTTTCTTCTATCCACCAAAAATTCGAAAATCCCCAAAAAAAGAGCTCTGGTTTTGGTGAGTTTTTCGTGGTTTTGATCCATAGATCTGTTGCTTTGGGTGCCGATCTACTTTCCTTGAACCTCTCCCCAGCCCAATTCTGATAGATTTTTGAAAACATTCTGAGATTTGACTTTTGGAGTTCATCACGAACACGCACCGGCACCAGATCCGACGGACCACACAGCCGCCGATATTTCTGGCAAACATTCTGGTGAACCGGAATCTCCACTAGAAGTTCTGGCAACATGTCCGGCACCACAGGTTTGGCCTCCAAAACTTCCATGAGAGAGAAAGAGTATCAAGCTTGTAAGCAAAGAGAGAGAAAGAGCGCGAGCAATGCAAGTGCACAAATCCGTTGCTAATTTCTCTTTTGGTGAACGAGTTGTGGTCTCTCCTTGCGAGGGCACGACAACCGGGCTTAGTCTTTGTTAGGACATTTTGTGCTCATCTTCATTTCGTGCTATCCACATCCATCTCCAGGTGTGCGTAGCTTTGTGTTTTTGTAGATCGTATCCTTTTCGCTTTGGTCTATGGTTCTCTATCATCTTTAAAAATAATATTTTCTTTGGATCATTTTGTTTGGTTTTCTGCAATTCTAACCTTCCACCAAAAGCTTTTGAGAGTTTTAGTTCTTTCTTTAGTGTGAGCTTTCTTTGCGATTTCACTTTGCAAGCTAATAGTTCTCACTTGTGGCTACTAGTTCGTTGCATGATGGATAGGCACGATGAGTCGAGCTAACCTCCTCCCCAAGGTGAGGTAAACGGCTAACCACCACCACATATTACCTTACATATACAATCCATTGTTGTCTTGCATGATGGATAGGCATGGTGAGTCGAGCTAACCTCTGCCCCAAGGTGAAGACGAAGGCCCGTACATGATGCACGTAATCCTACATCATTCGACATGAGTTCCTTGAACATTGCAATGCTCTCGATTCGCGACAAGATGAACAATTTGGTGAAACTCAAGCCGAATTCAAGAGCATCGACAACCGCTTCGATGGCCTACAACCGCTTCGATGGCCTACAACAACAAATGCATGATATGTAGCAAGGCTTCTAAAACCTTCATCAAGAGACGAGGGCCATGCATATCAACTTCGCCAACCAAAACGAAGCACTATAGGACGAGCTCACGTGCAACACAAGACGGTGTTCGCGCGCATCAAGCTCTTCAAGCTCGTTGTGTCACCGTTATCCGCTTCGTCAATACCCTCTTGCAAGTGCTCCAAGACGCAATGACACCTCCGTGGTGAAAGATGGAAGTTCTTTGCACTATGTACCTTCCCCACGGCACGCCGCAACGTCAAGCTATGATGGTGATTTCTCCTCAAGGCCCCAAGCAAGACGAGAAGGATACCATCATCACGCAAGGGCACTACTGATCCAACAAGCGCAACCAAAAGTGGAACCACGATCACAACCCATAGTCCACCGCCATCGTCCGTGAGTCATTCTTGACACAACAAGTGATGATTCCAACTTGGAGGAACGAGCTTGTCATCTACATGAAGCTCTCCAAGATCCTCATCTTCGTCATCAGCGTCATGAATGTCCACGCCGTCACCATGGACACCATGACGAGCCTCCCTCACCACATCAAGACATGGAGTGTCAAATTGGACATGTTGAGCAACGCCCACCACGTCATGAGGCTCTAGACCATGATCTTCGTCGTGAGGTCCATGTGCCTAACCCGCATCACCAATCGAGGAATGTGACGCGGCCCGTCCTACGGACACCACTACATGTAAACCACCAAGTCCCCCAAGTGGACCGATGACTCGTGCCCGAGCCAAGCTCCTCCAAGATAAGGTGAACTCGCTCCTATCCTCGTGTGACTTTGATCTGTAGGGGTTCCACGCATGAAAATAATAAATTTTTTACCCAACGCCCCTGAACCCCTGTTGTTGCCAAGACCTATATATTAGTAATACAGTAACGTGAGGGGCTTTTCGTGAACTTACCCTTGAAGACCGGAAAGCGTTATCAATGCTCAGGGGAGCGTGGTTGATGTAGATGAGCCGAAGCCGACCTCAAGGTCGTGATGAAGTCCTTGTGCTCCTGCGGCTCCAACGACTTGAGTGACTCAAGTGTGACACCTTGCAGGGAGTTACACATGTCCGGTGCCTGACAGTGACTCCCGCTTCCTTGATCCAGCAGCAGTTGTGGAAGTAGAGCTCCTGGATTCGAATCCGCAGCGCGACGGCGCTCCGCGGTGAAGATGTCTCTCATTCGCGCAGTCTGAACTTGGTACCACAGTCACGAGAGAGAGAGAGAGAGAGAGAGAGAGAGAGAGAGAGAGAGAGAGAGAGAGAGAGAGAGAATATCAATTAGAGGTTTCCCCAAAAGTGAGGAAACCTTTATTGAATATTGTGTGTATTTATCTGGCCAAATACCCCCACTATATATAGGGGGAGGGGAGGTACTACTTCCCTCAAAGTCCCGGGGTGGGACTAAATGAGAAGGAGAGGGGGGCAGCCGCCGGCCGGCCCTAGTGGGCCCCGGGCAGGGGGGGGGGGGGCTTGGCCCACCCGGCCACCCCTTGCCCCTTCTCCCCTCTTACCTTTCCCTAATGGGCCCTCTTCAGTCTAAAATTGGCCCATTAAGCCTTTTGACCTTTAAATTGATTTTCTCTTTTATTAAACAATTATGAATAAATGATTAGATCAATATTTAACATTCATTCATATATTATTCAATCTCCGTGGTTATGGAACACCTTCCATCTCCACTCCGGACATCCTCCAGACTTACTGAAACTCTTCCGATTTTTCTCTCTACTATTCTTTGGCGATTCTTCCGATCCTATAAACACTTTCTAAGCATCATCAAACCCTTAAGCATGATACCCTACGGTTCGGGAACACTCCAGACATGGTCGGGACACTCCCGGACCAATGATCGACAGAGGGACCTGGATGGCCATGTGACCCCTGTGCGTTCCACGAAGATCTTTCGTCGTTTGAACCGGGATGGTCATTTCTTATTCCCTTTGTCTCTCGATACTTGCATTGCCCGAGATTTGATCAATGACATAACCATGTCGTGTTCAATCTCGCTACCGAACAATTCTACTTGACTCATTCTGAGAAGTGATATCCCTGTGATCAAATCGCACGCTGCGCAGCTATTGGATATAACTTCTCTGAGTGGGCCCTTAAGTATCTTTTCCTTCACGTGGATGAACAAATCCCGCTCTTGACATATATTGCCTCTATGGTTTCCTCCGAGTACTTGAACCCACCTTTATAACCACTGTATTACCAAGTGGCGCTTGATGCTATCTAAGCACTCTCGGGAGATAGTGATTAATATAGCCTCACGGTCTAAGGAATAGTCTATGAGGATCCATTTCTAATCATCATAACTTGAACTTCGTGACATGATCGGGTCATGATGTTTAGGTTGGGTATTGGTTCATCATCTCATTCTCAGAATGAGTTGACTCCATTTCCAACTGGCATAAATGCCACATGATCAGGAAACATGATCATCTGTTGCCCAATGAACCAGTGACTAGAGTTTCACTGGGAACCCCTGGTTGTTTATATATCACGCGTGTATTGATGTTTCCTCTAAATATAGTTATAGCATGATATAAACTTTATGAAATATGATAATAGTCCTTATTACTATTTGTCTCTAGGGCATATTTCCAACAGTCTCCCACTTGCACTAGAGTACAAATAAACTAGTTGCATTTGTTCTTAATCATTGGCACCATATATCCGATACCCTGAACATGCTTTCTCATGGAAGAGGTTGAGTCTTGGGTCTGTACTTTACAGTCCCAAATCCTTTGCAACTTACTAATGTCACCTTGATTGACATTAATACTTTATCATCACATGATAACATCTGTGTGTATGCATCGTCGCTATGGCAATAGAACGAGGCCTAATTCCAGGAGCCTACAGTACCTTTAGATCAACCTCGAGGGCTTTCTCATGGGCACTGTGCCCTGGGACACATCATTCTACGTTAAAAGAGAACTAGCCCCACCATAACACTATACAACACTTTAGATGGTACCCTTATCTATTATTATAAATGTAATCATCGAAACACGAGTGCACACTGTGCAACTTTCAATGTTTCAATCATGGAAGACACTGCGGACAAACTTAGCTCAACGTTCCGTGATTCAAACTTAATCTCTTTTAAACGTTCCTTATTGGATCATATATTATGTTAAGTTATCATCATGGTTTTCTAAGATAGAACCTATGTCTCAACTTAGTGGATGATGAACATCCTTTTCTTTCTTTCAACCATTGATGTTAAACTTAATACTATTCCTAACTTGTGTTATTAAGGACTAGTTCCTTAATTAACTTCTATTATGAAACCCTTTTCAGAATCCCTTAAGGAATACTACATAATATCATAATACACTTATTATCAACTCATACACCTTATAAATCATTATTTATCGGTACATGTGCTTTTATTCTTAACACACTTAAGAATCACTCCTATAAGCTCCCATTCAAAATATGTTCCCAACATATTTGGGTATGAGTCACTACTCTTACTCAAACTATGTTTCTACATATTTGAATTTGAGACTTATATTGCTCCCACTCAAAAATATGCCATTCACACATTGTTTTAGGAAGACTTTTATAGCTCCCACTCAATTTTATGCAAATTGCATATCCACTCACTATTTTGAACAACTTCAAAATCCTTTGATGAAATATCAAACTTGGAGATTTGCTATGAGATACTAGTACTTTTACTAGTTTTAAATCCACTAGACATTTAGCACACTTGAATCAAATTCATTTGAATTCGTTCAATACTTGACAAATTGTGCTTTTGTCATTCACCCCCTTTTCCACTATGGCTTTGCAGTCATTTGGGAAAATCAAGTAACCCCTTTTACTTGTGAGATTCAGCAGCGAATTGCTTTCCAATCTCAAGTGAATTTTACTTTGGGATTTCTCATATACTTAGCTTACTATTATTTCCTTAGTAGTTCATAGGTATGTCATATTCCGGTAATCATGACAAATGATTCACAGATGTCTCCATACAAGATATGGGTTACATTTTGAATCCTACTTCATGTAGTGAAAACACCAGTGCGGAAAACACAATGATCATTATCATTGATTCTTTCCTTTGTGAAGAGGATCGTTCAGGAACGTTTTCTGTTGTGCTTCTCAACACTCTGATGCAGGGATTTGAATCCTCATCGTGTTTCGCACTATCTTCCATTTGCTCCATAATCGAGAAATATCACTGAATGTGAACTTTCTCGAAAATGTACCAAAATCCAAGCAATACAAGTTTTGCTTCCCTTTTGGTTTTAGCTATGGATTTCGTATTCAAAGTTTCCAATGAATACTCTACAAGGACTTATTCGCTATTGTTTTGGTTATATCGAATAACTCCAAAACTTTCATGACGATCCATACCAGATATGGAGCCACTTTCACGAATTCAAATGGTTCACTATATATTCTAATTGAGTGCTAACTATTTCTAACTAATGGTCTCTACATCTACACTACAACGATTTATTTGGCACCATCTATTCACCCTCTTTGATATATAACATCACATTGCGATGCTTTGCATTTTGACATTTCAAACGCATTGCATTTCACAATTTTCTTTATGCCATTCTTATAATATCAAATTTCATTACTATTGATCAAATCATAGCAATTAGATTCTCTTTTATCTTTAATACCCTTTGTTGATGAAACACTTTGATCATATCAAATAATTTCATACTCATGTTTCCTTTGGTAAACTTATTTACACATTTAAACAATCATATAATGATAATTACCATTTTGTTAAAACATAATACATCGAATATGTATTTACTTTTAACAATTCATTAAACACTTTGTATTCAAGTAATACCTGGTGTTTAAGTAATATTGCCGAACTTAGGCATGATTCATATGTGATAAGAAATCAAATGACTTTCACATATTATCATATAACTTTGAATTTAAACAATGATTTCATTCATTAATGAACATATCATTAAGTTGGGTATTTTTAAAGGCATTTCAATATTTTACAAATTTTCATATGTATTATCAATTAGTTTCAAACAACCAGGATAATTCACATATAATCAAACAATATATGAACACGAATATAGATCATTCATAAAAGTGGAACAATTGTTTGCTACAAGCTCATATGAATAACCGTCTCACAAAGTGTGAGACACACTAAAGAAGTTCATAATCTTTTGATTGCAATAATCATCCTAAAACATAAACTAAGTGATAAATGTTGAGAGAGAGTGTCGTTGGCCATCATCATCATGCTCGCCATCAACACGCAATGTCACCTCCTCTCTAGCAAGCACCTCTCATGCAAAAGGACCTGTTTTCAGTAAAACTAAAGAAGTATCAAATATACTTAACACTGCAAATGTGTTTGCAAGATTATAACATTTATAAAATTGTATATCAAATATATACCTTTGTCATTGATGACCTCAGCGACAATTGGTTCAACCACCACATTTCTGAAATGTGATATGAACTCGTGGAAATCATGTGTTTCCGCGTCGCCTCTCAGAATGCAAATCCTGACTTATGCTTGGTAACTTGGTGGCAGCGACCGTAGTACAATGCCTATTGCAAAAGAGCTTGCGAACTAGTTGTCCAGGAAGTATGCCAGACTCATATATGCATCATATATGCTCAACAAGTGATCGTCCAGTGAGGAGCCCTCCTCCATCTTTATGGAGAGGAAATCCCACATCAGCTCATACTCCCATATGCGCACTTGTTCCATTAAATGTGATCTCATATGTGCCATAACGGTTCAGGGATTAAGACTTCCCACAATTGGCCATAGCCCATCTTCCATCCCGAGGCGCATCGTTACGGATATGAATGTGGCCATCACACGACGACGACAACGGAGATCCCGCTGCTCCTGGGTCTCATGAAAATAGGGTGGCTCCAAGTACATCTCGTAGATCATGTAGTCAGCCACTTTGTTCTCGCTAAGGAGATCATGAAGGCGCATGACCCATGCAGAAAAGTTGGATCCATCTAACTTGAGCTTTTCTCCTTTTAACCAATTGTCAATAGGGAAGGTAATCTCGGGGAGAACCATTTTCTACATTTATAATTGCAAAAGGAATTTAGACTAAGTTTATAATTAAATGAGTTAATAATAACTCCACTCAGAAACACCTATCCCATGAAGGGTTCCTAGTGATAACATGACCCCTTTTCCCCACATCTCCCCCGATCGTCACAGCCATCAATGTGGGTTCTAGGGTGGACGCTAAACGTCGGTCACATCATTCATGCGACCCATGCTTGATCTTTCGACCATCCGTGTTCCGAGGCCATGTCTACACATGCTAGGCTCGCCAACTCAACCTTAGTGTATTCGCTGTGCAACATGGCTTACACCCACTGTATGCGAACGTAGATATGTCTGACACCCGCTCACCGCGGGTCGCCTCATACCGAAGAACTTTCTTGGTGGTGCACACTAAGGGGGAACACAATCATTGGTAATTTTAACAGGGATCATCTTATTAGGCTACCATCGAGTATCTAATACTAGCACACAATAAGATTTACAAACAATAACATTGAATGTAAATGCGATGTGATATGGTCCTTCACGTCGTGATCTCCATCCATCGTCACCGAACTCCGGTGCCAGGGTTCTGGCGCTGTAGACACCAGGGTACCGATGTCTTTCCGGTGTGGTAGTCCGTCACCTCCGTGACTATCTACTACTATGTAACATAAGGTAATCACTTTACCTTTGCCACAACCATATCACAAAGCAACGCCCCCCTGCAAAACAAAGTTAGACGCCTCTACTTCATCTTTGCATGTTTTACGTGGCTGAATGGGCTTTCGCACAAGAACCGTTCTTACCTACGAACTTTCAGCACAACGTTGATCAAGTAGTTGTCTCTACTACACCCCTTTCAGGGTCCTCCGTTGCAAATGGCATACCAACTAATGCGAGAGAGACAGACACCCCCCTAAGCCACTTTATACGGTACAATCCATATGTCAAGTGTGGACCAGTCTCACGAATGAACGCGTAAAGTCGGTTGAGGGCCGCTTCATCAAGCATTACTACGGTATCCACAAGTACTCGTGGGAGGGTTGTTGGGGTTCCGCGTATGAAAACAATAAATTTTACTCTATGCCCCTGAACCCCTGAAACTGCCAGGACCTATCTATTATTAATACAGTAATGGGAGGGGCTTTTCACGAACTTACCCTTGAAGACCTAAAAGCGTTGTCAATGCTCAGGAGAGCGTGGTTGATGTAGACGAGCCGAAGCCGACCTCAAGGTCATGATGAAGTCCTCGCGCTCCTTTGGCTCCAACGACTTGAGTGTCTCAAGTGCGACACCTCGCGGGGAGTTACACACATCCGGTGCCTGACGATGACTCTCGCTTCCCCGATCCAGCAGCAATTGCGGAAGTAGAGCTCCCGGATCCGAATCCCGCAGTGCGACGGTGCTCCGCGGTGAAGATGTCTCCCGTTTGCGCAGTCTAGACTTGGGACCTCGGTCACGTGAGAGAGAGGGATAGAGAGATAAATATCAATTAGAGGTCCTCCCAAAAGTGAGAAGACCTTTATTGATTATTGGTGTGTTTTATTTGGCCAAAGACCCCCACTATATATAGGGGGAGGGGAGGTACTACCTGCCTCAAAGTCCCGGGGTGGGACTAATGGAGAGGAGGGGGAGGGGAGGCCGCCGGCCACCCTAGTAGGCCCCGCGCGTGGGGCTAGGCCCAGCCGGCCAGCCCCCTTGCCCCTTCTCCCTCTCTCCTTTCCCCTAATGGGTCCTCTCCGTTCGGAAATTGGCCCATTAAGCCTTTGACCATTTAAATTGATTTTCTCTTTATTAAATAATTATGAATAAATGATTAAATCAACATTTAACATTCATTCACATATTATTCAACCTCCGTGGCTATGGAACACCTTCCACCTCTACTCTGGACATCCTCCGGACTTACCGAAACCCTTCCGGTTTTCTCTCTACAATTCTTAGGCAATTCCACCGATCCTATAAACACTCTCTAAGCATCATCAAGCCCTTAAGTGTGATACCCCATGGTTCGGGAACACTCCAGACATGGTCCGGACACTCTCGCACCAATGATCAACAGAGGGACCTGGATGGCCATGTGACCTATGCGTTCCACGAAGATCTTTCGTTGTTTGAACCGGGACAGTCGTGTCTTATTCCCTTTGTCTCTCGATACTTGCATTTCCCGACATCTGATCAATGACACCATGTCGTGTTCAATCTCGTTACTGAACAATGCTACTTGACTCGTTTTGACAAGTGATATCCCCATGATCAAATCACACGTTGTGCAGATATTGGATATAACTTCTCCGAGTGGGCCCTTTGAATATCTTCCCATCACATGGACGGACAAATCCCACTCTTGACATATACTGTCTCTACGGTTTCCTCCTAGTACCTGAACACACCTTTATAACCACTGTATTACCAAGTGGCGCTTGATGCTATCTAAGCACTCTCGGGAGACAGTGATTGATATAGCCTCATGATCTAAGGAATAGTCCACGAGGATCCATTTCTAATCATCGTAACTTGAACTTCGTGACATGATCGGGTCACGATGTTTAGGTTGGGTATTGGTTCATCATCTCATTCTCGGAATGAGACGACTCCATTTCCAACTGGCATTAATGCCACATGATCAGGAAACATGATCATCTGTTGACCAATGAACCAGTGACTAGAGTTTCACTGGGAACCCCTGGTTGTTTGTATATCACACATGTATTGATGTTTCCACTCAATACAGTTATAGCATGATATAAAACTTAATCATAAACTATATGAAATATGATAATAGTCCTCACTACTATTTGTCTCTAGGGCATATTTCCAATAGTCTCCCACTTGCACTAGAGTACAAATACACTAGCTGCATTTGTTCTTTAATCATTGGCACCATATATCCGGTACCCTGAACATGCTTGCTCATGGAAGAGGTTGAGTCTTGGGTCTGTACTTTACAGTCCCAAATCCTTTGCAACTTACTAATGTCACCTTGATTGACATTAATACTTTATCATCACATGATAGCATCTGTGTGTATGCATCGTCGTTATGGCAGCAAAACGAGGCCTGATTCCAGGAGCCTATAGTGACATTAGATCAACCTCGAGGGCTTTCTCATGGGCACTATGCCCTGGGACACATCATTCTACGTTAAAAGCGAACTAGCCCCGCCATAACATTATACAACACTTTAGATGGCACCCTTATCTATTATTATAAATGTATTCATCGAAACACTAGTGCACTCTGTGCAACTTTTGATGTTTTAGTTCACCTCGCTTCCTACTTGACTTTAATCGGTATCTACAGGAGTTTCCAACATATTCCCTTATAACATAACTTTATGTTTTAAGATATGTCATCCTTTATGGATTATGAAAACATGTCTGCAGTTCTCTATTAGACACTGCGGACAAACTTAGCTCAACATTCTGTGATTCGAACTTAATCACTTTTAAACGTTCCTTATTTGGATCACATATTATGCTAAGTTGTCATCATGGTTTACTAAGATAGAACCTATGTCTCAACATAGTGGATGACGATCGTCCTTTTGTTTCTTTCAACCATTGATGTCAAACTTAATACTATTCCTAATTTGAGTTATTAAGGACCAGTTCCTTAATTAACTTCTATTCTGAAACCCCTTTCAGAATCCCTTAAGGAATACTACACAATATCACAATACACCTATTACCAACTCCTACATCTTATAAATCATTATTTATAAGTATTTGTGCTTTTATTCTTAACATAATTAAGAATTACTCCTATAAGCTCCCACTCAAAATATGTTCCTACATATTTGAATTTAAGACTTATATTGCTCCCACTCAAAAATATGTCAATCACATATTGTTTCAGGAAGACTTTCATATCTCCCACTCAATTTTATGCAAATTGCATATCCACTCACTATTTTGAACAACTTCAAAATCCTTTGATCAAATATCAAACTTGGAGATTTACTATGAGATACTAGTACTGTTACTAGTTTTAAATCCTCTAGACATGTAGCACACCTTAATCAAATTCATTTGAATTTGTCCAATACTTGACAAATTGTGCTTTTGTCATTCACCCCCTTTTCCACTATGGCTTTGCAGTCATTTGGGAAAATTCAAGTAACCCATTTTACTTGTGAGATTCAGCAACGAATTGCTTTCTAATCTCAAGTGAATTTTTCTTTTAGGATTTCTCATAATTCTAGTTTACCATTATATCCTTAGTAGTGTGTAGGTATGTCATATTCTAAGAATCATGACAAATGATTCACAAATGTCTCCATACAAGATATGGATCACATTTTAAATCCTACTTCATGTAGCGAAAACACCAGTGGGGAAAACATAATGATCATTATCATTGATTCTTTCCTTCTGTGAAGAGAATCGTTCAGGAATGTTGTCCGTTGCGCTTCTCAACACTCTGATGCAAGGATATGAATCCTCATCCTGTTTTTCACTATCTTCCATTTGCTCCGTAATCGAGAAATATCACTAAAAGTGAGCTTTCTCAAGAATGCACCAAAATCCAAGCAATACGAATTTTGCTTTCCTTTTGGTTTCAGCTATGGATTTCGTATTCAAAGCTTCCAATGAATACTCTACAAGGACTTATTCGCTATTGTTTTGGTTATATCGAATAACCCCAAAAAATTCACGAATTCAAATGGTTCACTACATTCTAATTGAGTGCTAACTATTTCTAACTAATGGTCTCTACATCTACACTACAATGATTTATTTAGTGCCTTCTATTCACCCATTTTGGTATCTAATATCACATTGTGATGCTTTGCATTTTGATGTTTCAAAACGCTTTGCATTTCACAATTTCTTTTATGCCATCCATATAAAGTTGAATTTCATTACTATTGATCAAATCATAGTAATTAGACTCTCTTTTATATTTATACCCTTTGTTGATGAAACACTTTGATCAAATCAAATAGTTTCATATTCATGTTTCCTTTGGTAAACTACTTTACACATTTAAACAATCATTTAATGATAATTACCATTCTCATTAAAACACAAGACATCGAATATGTATTTACTTTTAACAATTCTTTAAACACTTTGTATTCAGGTAATACACGGTGTTCAGTTATTTTTGCTGAACTTAGGCATGATTTATATGTGACAAGAAATCAAATGACTTTCACATATTATCACATAACTTTGAATTTAAACAATGGTTTCATTCATTAATGAAATATCATTAATTGGGTATTTTTCAAGGCATTTCAATATTTTACAAATGTTCACGCATTATCAATTAGTTTCAAACAACAAGGATAATTCACAAGTGATCAAACGAGATATGAACACGAATAGAAATCATTCATAAAAGTAGAACAACTGTTTGTTACAAACTTATATGAATAACCGTCTCACAAAGTGTGAGACACACTAAAGAAGTTCACAATCTTTTGATTACAATAATTATCCTAAACACAAACTAAATGATAAATGTTGAGGGAGAGTGTCGTCATCCATCATCATCATGCTCACCATCAACACGCAACATCACCTCCTCTCCAGCAAGCACCTCTCATGCAGAAGGACCTGTTTTCAGCAAAACATAACAAGTATCAAATATACTTAACACTACAAATGTGTTTGCAAGATTATAACATTTATAAAGCTGTATATCAAATATATACCTTTGTCATCGATGACCTCTCCGATGATTGGTTCAACCTTTATGTTCCTGAAACGTAATATGAACTCCTGGAAATCCAATGTTTCCGTATCACCACTCATGATGCTACTCCGGACATGTCCTTCGTAGCTAGGAGGAAACGATCGAAGCAGTATGCCTATCGCAAATGGATCATCCATCCAGTAATCCACGAAGTAAACCAGTCTCATGTGTGCATCAAGCATGCGCTCCAAGTGACCGTTCAGACATGTATGCTCCTCCATCTATATGGAAAGGAATTCTCCAAGCAACTCGTGCTTCCACATGCGCACATGGCCTATGAACTCTGCTCTCAGCTGATCCACCATTGAATATGGATCAAGATCACCCATGAGCGGATGGAGTTCATCCACCACCTCGTAACGCATTATTATCTGAATGTAGGTGGACATCTCTTGACGATAGTAGCGGTTTGCCAGCTCTTGTGGGGTCTCATAGTAGTCTGGCTCACTCAAATCCATCGTGCGGCGTTTGTAGTCTACCACATGATTCCTAGTAAGGAGATCATTCAGGCGCACAAGCCAACTAGGGAAGTTAGATCCATCAAGTCTAAGTTTCTCACCCTTTACCCATTCCTCAATGACAAAGTAAGCTTCACGGTGAGCCATCTACATTTATAATTGCAAAAGGAATTTAGACTAAGTTTATAATTAAATGAGTTAATAATAACTCCACTCAGAAACACCTATCCCCGGAAGGGTTCCTAGTGATAACACGACCCCTATCAGCCACATCTTCCCCGATCGTCACGGCCATCAATGTGGGTTCAAGGGTGGACGCTAAACGTCAGTCACATCATTCATGCGACTCATGCTCGATCTTTCGACCATCCGCGTTCCGAGGCCATGTCTGCACATGCTAGGCTCGCCAACTCAACCTTAGTGTATTCGCTGTGCAACATGGCTTACACCCACTGTATGCGAACATAGATATGTCTGACACCCAGGCATGTACCCTGGATCGCCTCATACCGAAGAACTTTCTTGGTGGTACACACTAAGGGGGAACACAATCGTTGGTAATTTTAACAGGGACCATCTTATTAGGCTACCGTCGAGTATCTAATACTAGCACAAAATAAGATATACAAACAATAACATTGAATGTAAATGCGATTCGTTATGGTCCTTCACGTCGTGATCTCCATCCGTCGTCACCGGGTTCCAGCGCCGTAGACACCAGGGTACCGGTGTCATTCTGACGTGGTAGTCCGTCACCTCTGTGACTATCTACTACTGTGTAACAAAAGGTAATCACTTTACCTTTGCCACAACCATATCACAAAGCAACGCCCCCCTGCAAAACAAAGTTAGACGCCTCTACTTTATCTTTGCATGTTTTACGTGGCTGAATGGGCTTTCGCACAAGAACCGTTCTTACCTACGAACTTTCAGCACAACGCTGATCAAGTAGTTGTCTCTACTACACCCCTTTCGGGGCCCTCCGTTGCAAATGGCATACCAACTAATGCGAGAGAGATAGACACCCTCCTAAGCCACTTTATATGGTACAAGTCGTATGTCAAGCGTGGACCAGTCTCGCGAATGAACGTGTAAAGTCGGTTGGGGGCTGCTTCATCAAGCATTATTGTGGTGTACACAAGTACACATGGGAGGGTAACAACTAAAAGATCAACTCCCACACGCTACATCTTGTGTGTTCTACCCGTACTAGCATTACTACGCATAGATCTAGCTATGATACCACTGTTGGGGTTCCGCGTATGAAAACAAGAAATTTTACTCTATGCCCCTGAACCCCTGAAGCTGCCAGGACCTATCTATTAGTAATACAGTAATGGGAGGGGCTTTTTGCAAACTAACCCTTGAAGACCGAAAAGTGTTGTCAACGCTCAGGAGAGCGTGGTTGATGTAGACGAGCCAAAGCCGACCTCAAGGTCGTGATGAAGTCCTCGCGCTCCTTTGGCTCCAACGACTTGAGTGCCTCAAGTGCGACACCTCGCGGGGACTTACACACGTCCGGTGCCTGACGATGACTCCCGCTTCCCTGATCCAGCAGCAGTAGCAGAAGTAGAGCTCCCAGATCCGAATCCCGCAGCGCGACGGCACTCCACGGTGAAGATGTCTCTCGTTCGCGTAGTCCAAACTTGGGACGACGGTCACGTGAGAGAGAGGGGAAGAGAGAAATATCAATTAGAGGTCCTCCCAAAAGTGAGAAGGCCTTTATTGATTATTGGTGTGTTTTATTTGGCCAAATACCCCCACTATATATAGGGGGGAGGTACTACCTGCCTCAAAGTCCCGGGGTGGGACTAAAGGAGAGGAGGGGGGAGGGGAGGCCACCGGCCACCCTAGTGGGCCCCACGCGGGGGGGCTAGGCCCAGCCGGCCAGCCCCCGTGCCCCTTCTCCCTCTCTCCTTTCCTCTAATGGCCCCTGTCCCTCCGGAAATTGGCCTATAAATTGATTTTCTCTTTATTAAATAATTATGAATAAATGATTAAATAAACATTTAACATTAACTCACATATTATTCAACCTCCATGGCTATGGAACACCTTCCACCTCCACTCCGGACATCCTCCGGACTTACCAAAACCCTTCCGGTTTTCTCTCTACAATTCTTCGGCGATTACACAGATCCTATAAACACTCTCTAAGCATCATCAAGCCCTTAAGCGTGATACCCCATGGTTCAGGAACACTCCAGACATGGTCGGGACACACCCACACCAATGATCAACAGAGGGACCTGGATGGCCATGTGACCCCTGTGCGTTCCACGAAGATCTTTCGTCGTTGGAACCGGGACAGTCGTGTCTTATTCCCTTTGTCTCTTGATACTTGCATTGCCCGAGATCTGATCAATGACATCACCATGTCTTGTTCAATCTCGTTACTGAACAATGCTACTTGACTCGTTCCGACAAGTGATATCCCCGTAATCAAATCACACGTTGCGCAGCTATTGGATATAACTTGTCCGAGTGGGCCCTTTGAGTATCTTCCCGTCACATGGACGGACAAATCTCGCTCTTGACATATATTGTCTCTACAGTTTCCTCCGAGTACCTGAGCACATCTTTATAACCACTGTATTACCAAGTGGCGCTTGATGCTATCTAAGCACTCTCGAGAGATAGTTATTCATATAGCCTAACGGTCTAAGTAATAGTCTACGAGGATCCATTTCTAATCATCGTAACTTGAACTTCGTGACATGATCGGGTCACGATGTTTAGGTTGGGTATTGGTTCATCATCTCATTCTCGGAATGAGATGACTCCATTTCCAACTAGCATAAATGCCACATGATCAGGAAACATGATCATCTGTTGACCAATGAACCAGTGACTAGAGTTTCACTAGGAACCCCTGGTTGTTTGTATATCACACGTGTATTGATGTTTCCACTCAATACAGTTATAGCATGATATAAAGCTTAATCATAAACTATATGAAATATGATAATAGTCCTCACTACTATTTGTCTCTAGGGCATATTTCCAACAACGGTAACAACTAAACGATCAATGCCCACACGCTACATCTCGTGTGTTCTACCCATACTAGCATTACTACGCATAGATCTAGCTCTGATACCACTGTAGGGGTTCCCTGCATGAAAACAATAAAGAAATTACCCTATGCCCCTGAACCCCTGATGTTGCCAGGACCTATCTATTAGTAATACAATAACAGGAGGGGCTTTTCGCGAACTTACCCTTGAAGACCAAAAAGCATTGTCAATGCTCAAGAGAGCGTGGTTGATGTAGACAAGCTGAAGCCGACCTCAAGGTCGTGATGAAGTCCTTGCGCTCCTGCGGCTCCAACGACTTGAGTGCCTCAAGTGTGACACCTTGCGGGGAGTTACACACGTTCGGTGCCAGACGATGACTCCCGCTTCCCCGATCCAGCAGCAGTTGCGGAAGTAGAGCTCCTAGATCCGAATACCGCAGCGCGATGGCGCTCTGCGGTGAAGATGTCTCTTGTTCGCGCAGTCCGAACTTGGGACCACGGTCACGAGAGAGAGAGAGAGAGAGAGAGAGAGAGAGAGAGAGAGAGAGAGAGAGAGAGAGAGAGAGAGAGAGAGAGAGAGAGAGAGAGAGAGAGAGAGAGAGAGGGAGGGAGAGAGAAGAGAGCGAGAGAGAGAGGGAGAAAGAGAGTATCAATTGGGGGTCTCACCAAAAGTGAGGAAACCTTTATTGAATATTGTGTGTATTTATCTGGCCAAATACCCCCACTATATATAGGGGGAGGGGAGATACTACCTCCCTCAAAGTCCCGGGGTGGGACTAAAGGAAAGGGAGAGGGGGGCAGCCGCCGGCCGGCCCTAGTGGGCCCCGTGCGGGGGGGGGGGCTTGGCCCACCGGGCCACCCCCTTGCCCCTTCTCCCCTCTTACCTTTCCCTAATGGGCCGTCTTCCCTCCGGAATTGGCCCATTAAGCCTTTTGACCTTAAAATTGATTTTCTCTTTTATTATATCATTATTAATAAATGATTAAATCAATATTTAACATTCATTCATATATTATTCAATCTCCGTGGTTATGGAACACCTTCCATCTCCACTCCGGACATCCTCCAGACTTACCGAAACCCTTCCAGTTTTTCTCTCTACTATTCTTCGGCAATTCTTTCGATCCTATAAACACTCTCTAAGCATCATCAAACCCTTAAGCATGATACCCTATGGTTCGGGAACACTCCAGACATGGTCGGGACACTCCCAGAACAATGATCGACAGAGGGACCTGGGTGGCCATGTGACCCCTGTGCGTTCCATGAAGATCTTTCGTCGTTTGAACCAGGATGGTCGTGTCTTATTCCCTTTATCTCTCGATACTTGCATTGCCCGAGATCTGATCAATGACATCACCATGTCGTGTTCAATCTCATTACCGAGCACGACATGGTCGGGACACACGATACGCAGCTATTGGATATAACTTCTCCAAGTGGGCCCTTAAGTATCTTTCCATCATGTGGACGAACAAATCCCGCTCTTGACATATATTGCCTCTATGGTTTCCTCCGAGTACCTGAACACACCTTTATAACCACTGTATTACCAAGTGGCGCTTGATTCTATCTAAGCACTCTCGGGAGACAGTGATTGATATAGCCTCATGGTCTAAGGAATAGTCTACGAGGATTCATTTCTAATCATCGTAACTTGAACTTCGTGACATGATCAGGTCACGATGTTTAGGTTGGGTATTGGTTCATCATCTCATTCTCAGAATGATTTTACTTCATTTCCAACTGGCATAAATGCCAGATGATCAGGAAACTTGATCATCTGTTGACCAATGAACCAGTGACTAGAGTTTCACTGGGAACCCTTGGTTATATATATATATCACACGTGTATTGATTTTTCCTCTCAATACAGTTATAGCATGATATAAAACTTAATCATAATCTTTTTGAAATATGATAATAGTCCTTATTACTATTTGTCTCTAGGGCATATTTCCAACAGATACATCATTGGATGGCTTGCTACTTCATTCCTCGACATTGTGCATTCTCTATTGGGCCATGCAGAGAACTTCATTCCTCGACATTGTGCATTCTCTATTGGGCCACGCAGAGAAAAACAAAACTTTTTCCTACACGGTGATCCCAAGATCTAGCTGAGGTAGTAGGCCATGAGAATTACCACTAGACGGGCGGTTGCGGAATCGATGAAGCACATCGCTTGATGCAGTGCAGTCCTCACGATCTGTTCCGATCCACGATCGTCGAAGTGCTGAATGTACAACACCTCCGCCAGTATCCACATGTACGAGGAGGAGCGCCGGCGATAGACTGCTAGGTCCGGTACGGCGGCGACAGGACAGGACTAGACTGGAGCTAGGGTTTCCAACACATGGAGTGACCTAACCCCTGTGCTCTAAGCACCTGCTCCCCAGCTTATATAGGGAGTGAAAGTGGGCTCCACTCACTTGTGGCCCATTCACTAAAAGGCCTATATTAGTCACTGTGAGTCCAACTCATTGACTCTGCCTGTTTCCTTTTTGGGTCCAACCCAAATATGCTCCCGCTCTTAAGTGTGTGACCCGACAGGCTCATGGTGACCCGGACACGATCCGAGTCTCACTCGTGACCGATCAGTTGGTAGCGGCTCCTAGCAGAATGTGCCAACTCCCAAGTACCGAAGAGTCATGACAACATACCTTCCAATGCGACTTTCGTCTGAGTCCCTTTTGCCTCACGATATACCTTGTTGAACTATAGGTGAATAATCGTCATCCCTTAAATAGTTCGACTCTCTTTCTCGATCCAAGATAAGTGATTCATCCGACTAACTCTTAGTCGGTCGCCTCGGTTAACACATAACCGAGTCACGCATGGTCATGCTTTCTGAATCATATCTTCCGAGAGGGCCCAGAGAATATCTCTCCAAACAGAGGGGCAAAATCCCATCTTGGTTATTCACATCACGCAGCTTGATTCTTAGTCGACCCGAACTCTGCCTTTATAACTTCCCAGTGATGGAACAACGTTTGACAGAACCTAAGTCGGTGATCCTCAGGTCTAAGGATTACATTGATTGAGATATACAAATGACGACTTATTTGTTATATCTCAATATGGGTCAGTCCGACTCGCTAAACTCTTTAGCCGAATCCGTGTAAGTCGGAATAGCATCTCTATGCCCATGACAAGTGGAACCGAGTCATCAGCCGACTTTCACATTAGTCTAAGTTGTGTGTCCAGCACAACCTCAACGACCAAGGACAATCAGTATAAACAACATGAATATATAGCTCCACAATCGAATCACATATTCAATGATATATATCAGTAGTTCATACATAGACAATAACTTTATGAATACATTGGAAATAACATAACACATGATTGCCTCTAGGGCATATTCCCAACAGTCTCCCACTTGCACTAGAGTTGATCATCCGACATCACATGTCTAGGCATCTAATGCCCATAGCTCTCAGGTGCGCCTCATGCTTCGGTTGTGGAAGTGGCTTTGTCAACGGATCCGCAATGTTTGCATCCGTGTGTACCTTGCATAACTTGATATCACCTTGATCCACGAACTGGCGAATAAGGTGGTACCGCATGAGTATATGTTTGTTCTTCTGGTGTTGTCTAGGTTCCTTGGCTTGTGCAATAGCACCATTGTTGTCACAATACACGTCTAACGGATTGGACGAGCCCTGAACCACACCAAGATCCATGAGGAAATTCCTCATCCAAACGGCTTCCTTTGCCGCCTCTGAGGCAGCAATATACTCAGCCTCTGTCGTAGACACAGACACCGTCTCTTGCTTGGAACTCTTCCAGCTCACAGCCCCTCCGTTTATCACAAACAAATATCCGGATTGCGAACGAGAATCATCTAAGTCAGTGAGATAACTCGCATCCGTGTAACCCCTTACACTGAGTTCATCCTCACCTCCATAAACCAGGAACATATCCTTAGTCCTTCTCAAGTACTTGAGGATATTTTTAGCCGCTCCCTAGTGGATTTCTCCAGGGTCAGCCTGGTACCTGCTCACAACACTTAGAGCATAGGAAACATCCGGCCTAGTAAAAATCACAGCGTACATGATGGATCCGACTGCAGAAGCATACGGAATCGCACTCATCCGACTTTGCTCATCAGTTGTCGAAGGACACTGAGTCTTGCTAAGTTTTACACCATGGGACATCGGTAAGATCCCCTTCTTAGACGATTCCATGTTGAACTTCTTCAACACTTTGTCCAAGTATGTACTCTCACTCAATCCAATGAGCCGCCTTGATCTATCTCTATAGATCCGGATTCCTAGTGTGTAAGTCGCCTCACCCAAGTCTTTCATCGAAAAACTCCTTTCCAATGATTCCTTGGTCTCTTGCAACATCTGGACATCATTTCCAATCAGTAATATGTCATCCACATATAAGATCAGAAAGTTTACTTTGCTCCCACTAAACTTCTTGTATAAACAAGAATCATGATCACTCTTGATGAAACCAAACGATTTGACTACCTCATCAAAGCGAATGTTCCAACTCCGAGATGCTTGCTTCAACCCATAAATGGATTTCCGAAGTTTGCATACCTTGTCAGCATTAGACGGATCGACAAAACCCTCGGGCTATATCATATACACGTCCTCGGTTAAATTTCGATGAAGGAAAGCCGTCTTGACATCCATCTGCCATATCTCATAGTCGAAATAGGCTGCTATAGCTAACATGATCCGAACTGATTTAAGCATCGCCACGGGAGAGAAAGTCTCATCGTAGTCAACTCCTTGAACTTGTCGGAACCCCTTCGCGACAAGCCGTGCTTTATAGATAGAAATATTTCCATCCATATTAGTTTTCTCCTTGAAGACCCATTTGCACTCGACGGGTCTTGCACCTTCGGCAGATCAACCAAGTTTCAAACTTGATTTTCATCCATGGACTTTAACTCGGATCTCATGGCTCCAAGCCATGACTCAGAATCAGAACCCACCATCGCTTCCGAATAAGTTGTCGGCTCATCACTGTCTAACAGTAACACATCACGAACACTTCGCAATCTGGCTGATCTTCGCAGTGTCGGTGCTGTTTCCGGCTCAGGTACCACGACCAGCTCAACCACCAAGGCTTTTGCCGACTCGCTACTGGCCGGTACCTCTCGAATTTCTTCAAGTTGCACCATGCTCCCACTGACTCTCCGACTGAGAAATTCTTTCTCAAGGAAGACACGGTTCCGAGCGACAAACACTTTGCCCTCTTCTCGGTTGTAGAAGTAGTAACCCAAGGTTTCCCTCGGATATCCTACGAAAATACACTTATCTGACTTAGCTATAAGCTTGTCCGACTGAAGTCGCTTGACAAAAGCTTCACAACCCCAAATCTTAAGAAAAGACAAACTCGGCTTCTTGCCAGTCCACATCTCATGCGGTGTCTTCTCTACCGACTTTGATGATACTCTGTTTAGTGTGAACGCTGCAGTTTCTAGACAATAACCCCAAAATGATAAAGGCAGATCTGTCCGACTCATCATTGATCGTACCATGTCCAACAAGGTCCGATTTCTCCTTTCCGACACACCGTTTCTCTGTGGTGTTCCTGGAGGAGTGAGCTGGGGAACTATTCCACAACTCTTCAGATGGTCATCAAACTCATGGCTCATGTACTCGCCTCCTCGGTCCGACCGAAGAAACTTTATTTTCTTGCCAAGTTGATTATGTACCTCATTCTGGAATTCCTTGAAATTTTCAAAGGCATCCGACTTATGTTTCATCAAGTAGATATATCCATACCTACTCAAATCATCAGTGAATGTAATGAAGTACTCATAACCACCTCTGGCTGTCGTGCTCATCGGGCCACATACATCACTATGTACTAGTCCCAATAAGTCGGATGCCCTTTCACAACTCTTTGCGAAAGGTGTCTTGGTCATCTTGCCGAGTAGGCAGGATTCACATGTCTCGAACGACTCCAAGTCGAACGAAGTTAGGAGTCCATCATCATGGAGCTTCTTCATGCGTTTCCAACTTATATGACCAAGCTGACAATGCCAAAAGTAAGTCATATTCAGATCATTTCGTTTTAACCTTTTCACATTTATGTTATAGACAGATTCACTATGAGGCAGAAATAATGTTTCAACTAAGCACTAGAACATAATAAGAATTATTCAGCTCCATTAAGAATCCGGAAGGTAAATGAAGTTGCATTGTGTCGACTTCCAACGCAGCGACTCTCGCTTTGTTGCCGACTTGAATGTCAACCTCGCCTCTCGCCATGCTCCTAGTTCTTACCAGTCCCTGCAACGAGTTGCAGATGTGAATAACTGATCCGGTATCATATACCCAAGAACTACCAGGTGCGTCAGCAAGATAAATGTCTATAACATTGCAAACAAGCATACCTGAGACGGAAGTCACACCTCCACTCTTGGCTTTATCAGCCAGATACTTGCTGCAATTCCTCTTCCAGTGGCCATCCGCCTTGCAGTAGAAGCAAGTGGATCCGGCTGCAGGAGATGGCTTAGTCCCTGAGGAAGCGCTTTGGACCGGGTCCACAGCCTTACCTCCCGACTTAGCCTTCTTCTTCTTACTCCAAGAACTCTTCTTGAACTTAGCCTTGTTCTGTACCATCAACACTTGACTGGCACCTTTCTTGAGATCCGCCTCAGCCTGCTTGAGCATCCCATGTAATTCAGTGAGCTTCTTATCCATACCATGCATGTGGTAGTTCGATATGAACTGACCATACGCACTAGGAAGAGAGTTCAGAATTATGTCCGTAGCGAACTCTTCGCTAATGGGGTAGCCCAGCCTTTCCAGAGACTGCACGTAACCAACCATCTTGATCACATGCAGACTCAATGGATCACCATCCTTAAGCTTGCAGCTCAACAAGGCCTGAGAGACTTGATACCTCTTAGTCTTTGCCTGAGCCTGGAACATACTTTTGAGGCTTTCGATCATATCGTAGGCCTCAACATTCTCGAACTGCTGCTGCAAGTCCGGTTCCATGTGAGTAAGCATAAGGCAGCTAATCCGACGGTAGGCATTGGTGGCTGCGACAGTCGCATTCTCATTCGGCTCATCTGGAAGTGGGTTGTCTAGGACATGGTCCCTGTTTTCTTGCTTGAGAAGAATTCTCAGATTACGATACCAGTTGGTGAAGTTAGTTCCATTTAGCTTATCTTTCTCTAAGATGGTTCTCAAAGCAAAACTGGAAATCTGAGGAAGACCGCTAGGTGCCATTGATCTACAACAGAAAAATTTGCAAAACACTTAAGACATGTATCCATAAAAGAGCAAGCATATTAAACACTTTAATACTTATGCTCCCACTAGAACCAACACCCCTTCGATGGTTACTTAGTGATTCAGGACCCTAAATAAGCAAGTCGACTAGTGAGCTTTAGCATCACCGCTAGCCGTCAAGTGATCTAGGTAGACAACTCCTTGCCAATCGTATCTCATACGACTCATGTTGGATGGGTGGCATCACATGCCCCGGCTCCCATCCGACTTTTCCCCGAGTCCCACAACTGTTGTGATAGACCCGTCTAGATTACCAAGTGATTCCGCTGTAAGAGTCCGACTCAAACCCACCTAGTCGGAAAGAATTGATAGCACCTCAATTTTATGAGCCCACTACCAAAAATGTCCGACTTGTGATGGTGCACCACTGGCGGGGAAACCGACTAGACCTTCTTTGAGGGATTACTTTCTACCAACTATCTAATAGAGGTAAACAGAGACATAACAATAACACAAAATAAAGCAATTATAATGTGAAATGGTATGGCTCTCTTCATGGCGATCTCCATCTCCACAAAACCTGTAATCCGACTCGTGTCAACTCTTGTCATGTGCCGTCTTACTCCATGTAGCCGACTTGTACACCGACTTGCATGCCATCCGGGGTTCTCCAAACAGCTACACTAGCTAGTAATGTAAATTACATAGAGAATCTGACACGCAGGTCGTTATACAATAAGAAGACAGCACCTAGGCTCTAGCCGGCTGACAAAAACCGTGATACACAGATCACGTATGGATTACACACATCACATGCACATAAGCCATACCATTCACAACATCATCCTGCAAAAACAAGTTATGCATAGACACGATATCTACCGGCGTTGTGAAACTCGCAACGACATCTAAGGCGCTACGACTGGGCGAAGTCGGCGGTCCGGACATGGATTTCGTCATCGGATAAAACAATTTTACCCAAATCTGATCCGGACTCCGATTCGACCAAACTCTTTGATCTTCGATCACCGCATCCAGGTTTACGTGTCACAGTCTACCCCGATGGTGGAAGCCGACCGGTAGGGGTATGTCGTTCCACGACCTTAGCAGTTAGATCACGGAAACCAGATCATCCTTTCTCCCGAGTACAGTTGATCCAATCAACTTTGTACAAAACCGATCTATCTCATAGATCGACCACCAAAACTGCAATTAGATCCAATCTAACACCAACCGCATATCACATATGCATAATCTCGAGCCTAAAACCAGAAGATAACGCTCTGATACCACTGATTACCGAGAAATGCTACTTGACTCGTTCCGACAAGTGATATCCCTATGATCAAATCACATGATGCGCAGCTATTAGATATAACTTCTCTGAGTGGGCCCTTAAGTATCTTTCCATCACATGGACGAACAAATCCCGCTCTTGACATATATTGCCTCTACGGTTTCCTCCGAGTACCTGAACACACCTTTATAACCACTGTATTACCAAGTGGTGCTTGATGCTATCTAAGCACTCTCGGGAGACAGTGATTGATATAGCCTCACAGTCTAAGGAATAGTCTACGAGGATCCATTTCTAATCATCGTAACTTGAACTTCGTGACATGATCGGGTCACGATGTTTAGGTTGGGTATTGGTTCATCATCTCATTCTCAGAATGATTTGACTTCATTTCCAACTGGCATAAATGCCAGATGATAGGGAAACTTGATCATTTGTTGACCAATGAACCAGTGACTAGAGTTTCACTGGGAACCCCTGGTTGTTTATATATCACACGTGTATTGATTTTTCCTCTCAATACAGTTATAGCATGATATAAAACTTAATCATAATCTTTATGAAATATGATAATAGTCCTTATTACTATTTGTCTCTAGGGCATATTTCCAACAGATACATCATTGGATGGCTTGCTACTTCATTCCTCGACATTGTGCATTCTCTATTGGGCCACGCAGATAAAAACAAAACTTTTTCCTACACGGTGATCCCAAGATCTAGCTGAGGTAGTAGGCCACGAGAATTACCACTAGACGCGCAGTTGCGGAATCGATGAAGCACGTCGCTTGATATAGTGCAGTCCTCACGATCCGTTCCGATCCACGATCGTTGAAGTGCTGAACGTACAACACCTCTGCCAGTATCCACACGTACGAGGAGGAGCGCCGGCGATGGACTGCTAGGTCCGGTACGGTGGCGACAGGACAGGACTGGACTGGAGCTAGGGTTTCCAACACATGGAGTGACCTCACCCCTGTGCTCTAAGCACCTGCTCCCCAGCTTATATAGGGAGTGAAAGTGGTCTCCACTCACTTGTGGCCCATTCACTAAAAGGCCTATATTAGTCACTGTGAGTCCAACTCACTGACTCTGCCCGTTTCCTTTTTGGGTCCAACCCAAATATGCTCCTGCTCTTAAGTGTGTGACCCGACAGGCTCACGGTGACCCGGACGCGATCCGAGTCTCACTCGTGACCGATCAGTTGGTAGCGGCTCCTGGCAGAACGTGCCAACTCCCAAGTACCGAAGAGTCATGACGACATACCTTCCAATGCGACTTTCGTCTGACTCCCTTTTGCCTCACGATATACCTTATCAAACTATAGGTGAATAATCGTCATACCTTAAATAGTTCGACTCTCTTTCTCGATCCGAGATAAGTGATTCATCCGACTAACTCTTAGTCGGTCGCCTCGGTTAACACTTAACCGAGTCACGCATGGCCATGCTTTCCGAATCATATCTTCCGAGAGGGCCCAGAGAATATCTCTCCAAACAGAGGGGCAAAATCCCATCTTGGTTATTCACATCACGCAACTTGATTCTCAGTCGACCCGAACTCCGCCTTATAACTGCCCAGTGACGGAACAGCATTTGACAGAACCTAAGTCGTGATCCTCAACTCGGATTGTGTAACAACCTCAGGTCTAAGGATTACATTTATTGAGATATACAAATGACGACTTATTCATTGTATTTCAATATGGGTCAGTCCGACTCGCTAAACTCTTTAGCCGAATCCTTGTAAGTCGGAATAGCATCTCTATGCCCATGACAAGTGGAACCGAGTCATCAACCGACTTTCACATTAGTCTAAGTTGTGTGTCCATCACAACCTCAACGACCAAGGACAATCATTATAAACAGCATGAATATATAGTTCCACAATCGAATCACATATTCAATGATATATATCAGTAGTTCATACATGGACAATAACTTTATGAATACATTGGAAATAACATCATACATGATTGCCTCTAGGGCATATTCCCAACATTCTCAGGTACCAAGACATGAACCAGTGAAGCGGAGCAGCTACGACTGAAGCACCCAGCAGCTGCTAGGCGCCACTGGTACTACCCCTTGACAGTAGCGGTACTACAGCATGGGACAGAGAGCAACCGTCTCCAGCTCCAGACCAACCCGGTACCAGAAAGGCGGTACTACCGCTCTAATCGGTACTACCGAATCCAATGAGAGGTACTACCAGCCGCTACTGAAGACCACTCCCTCAGCTCTGGCTGCTCTGGTACTAGCTAGCGGTTCTACCGAACCCATGCGGTACTACTAGTCCTCAGGTCCGGTACTACCGGATGCAACAGTGTCTGTGCACAACAAATCCGGGTCACAACCCTTGTAATGACCCTAATACTTTTTGTTTGCCCAAACTACCCCTGTTTTAGTGGTTGGCCTATATATAGCCCCACACCTCCAATATAAACCTCAGACTTGGATAATTGAAATTAGAAGACACCCTTATGGATGTCTCTAATTTCTAGTCTCATGCTCCTTGATAAAGGAGCACCAATTATCCCCCACCTCGTTGGAGTTTTCCTCGTGCCTCCCTCATTGTACAAGACCCTGGCATCGGAGCCCCTAGCCAAGATGTCATGATCTCACCAAGACTCCCCTTCGCCTAATGCTGATCCTAGGGATTGCACCGGACCGGTAACCACCAGCGTGAGCTATAGGTGTGTATCGTGTCTTCGAGTGTGTGTGTTCATCATGTTCTTTGTGCATGAGTTCGCAGATTTCATCCTCTCCCTCATCCCCCCCCACTCACTCCGCCTCGATTTTAAGGTATTCATGAAAGATCGGGCCACCCACGAAGTTAGCCCCCAACATATTGGTATCAAGAGCTTCGTTGCTCATGAATTCCCCCACAATTTTTTCTTCTATCCACCAAAAATTCGAAAATCCCAAAAAAAGAGCCCCAAATTGCCTTCGGATCATTCTTTTGTTTTGGTGAGCTTTTCATGGATTTGATACAGATATTTGTTGCTATATGTGTCGATCTACCTTCCTTGTGTGTTTCTAGCCCCAATTTTGGTCAGATTTCCGTGAATTTGAGGATTTTCAGGCTGAATTTACCCCAAACCGTGCCCAGGAATCCCCAAAGCGGTACTACTGCTACAACGAGTGGTACTACCGAAGGCGCGCGGTACTACTGGATGAGCAAAGCGGTACTACCGGTCAATGGTACTACCGGCTGAAAATAGCGGTACTACCGCTCGAACCTGGCTCTTCAACACCCCTTTTTGCCTCAAATTTGTTTTCTTACTTTCCTCTTTTGTTTGTTCGTGTTTCATGTGCATGTCGCCTTACTAACAACAAGCTTCCGAAACAACCCATGCTCCACGACACTTCGACACCCGAACATCATCCCCATCACCGGTTGCAAGTTGTCATCAATACCAAAGGTATAACTTGCTCCACCTTGTTAACCCTTCTTCCTTTGTGTGTATCTATCCTATGAAAGCAGCTCATTTTGTGTTTGCCTAAGCATTGTGCACTTGACCTTGGGAAGTGAGAGTGTGTAAGCAAATACAAAAGTTGACAAAGTACGATAGAAAGGGAGAAAAATAATCAAAAAAAGAGAAAAAGAAAAGCAAAAGCAAAAGAAAAATAAAAATAAAAAAGATACATAGTCTCCAAATACAAAGAGAGTATCAAGCTTGTAAGCAAAGAGAGAGAGAAAGAGCGCGACCAAGGAAAGTGCACAAATCCGTTGCTTATCCTCTTTTGGTGAATGAGTTGTGGTCTCTCCTTGCGTTGGCACGACAACCAAGCTTAGTATTCGTTAGGACATTTTGTGCTCTTTTTCATAGTCGTGCTAACCACATCCGTCTCCACATGTGTGTATCTTTGTGTTTTGTAGATCGTCTCCTTTTTCTTTTGATCTTTGGTTCTCTTCTACCTTTAACAATAACCTTTTCTTTGGATCGGTTCATTTTGTTTTCCACCTTCCAAACCTTCCACCATAAGCTTTTGAGAGTTCTAGTTTTTTCTTTAGTGTGAGGTTTCTTTATGATTTTGCTTTGCACGCTAATAGCTCTCACCTGTGGTTTCTAGTTTGGTGCAATCCCGAGGTAAACAACTAAAACCCACCATATTACACATTCATATACAATCCTTGTGTGTTTTACATGATGGATAGGCACGGTGAGTCGAGCCAACAACCTTCCCAAGAAGAAGAACAAGGACCGTACATAACGCGTGCAAGCCACTACATCATTCGACATAAGTTTCATGAACGTTGCAATGCTCTCAAGTCATGCCAAGATGAACAATTCTGCGAAACTCAAGCCGAGTTCAAGAGCATTGACAACCGCTTCGATGGCCTCTAACAACAAATGCATGAAATGCAGCAATGCTTCTCCAACCTTCATCAAGAGAAGACGGCCATGCACATTAACTTCGCCAACCAAAACAAAGAACTACAAAGGTCGATGGCTGAGCTCGCGCGCAACACAAGACCATGTTCATGCGCATCAAGCTCTTAAAGCTCATCGCCTCACCTCTCTCCTCGTCATCAAGACCCTCATGCAAGCACTCCAAGACGCAATAAAATCCTCGTGGTTCAATATGGAAGTTCTTTGCACTATGTACCTTCCCCACGACACGCCGCAACGTCAAGCCATGATGATGATTTCTCCTCAAGGCCCAAAGCAAGGCGATAAGGACACCTTCCTCACGCAGGGGCACCACACTGCCATCGTCCACAAGACATTCTTGACTCAACAAGTGATGACTCCAACTTACAGTATCAAGCTCGTCATCGACGGGATGCTCTTCAAGACCCTCCTCTTTTTCATCACCGTCATGAACATCAACACCGCCACCATGGTCACCATGACGAGCCTCCTCCACCACATCAAGACATTGAGCGTAAAATGGTACATACTGAGCGATGACCACCATGTCATGAGGCTCAAGACCATGATCTTCGTCGTGAGGCGCAAGTGCCTAACCCACAACACCAACAGAGGAACAAGCCTCCTCTTCGTCAACAACCACGTCAAGAGACTCCACATCCTCATCACCCTCATGAGGCCCAAGTGCCTCATCCTCGTCAACAACTGTGCCAAGAGCAAGAGCAAGCTCCGCAACAACGTCACGAGAATCAAGTTTCTCCACCTCCAAATGCGGCTCCTCAACCGCAAGTGCACCAACAAGGTCACCAAGCTCGTCACAATGATTGCATGGGAGATGAAGACCGTCACCATCAAGGCAACAACTGCTACCGTGACCGCAATGATGAAGAAACTTTTGGCAAGCTCAAGTTCACAATGCCCAAGTTCACCAGTTCAAATGATCCTGAAGAATACCTCTCATGGGCACTCAATGTCAACAAGATCTTCCGCATGCACAATTATAGTGATGAGAAAATGGTCTCCATGGCTTCGCTTGAGTTTGATGATTACGCTAACCTTTGGTGGGAACAAGTTTAAGTTGCTCAGGACGCAAGAGAAAAACCTCCAATCACAACTTGGCATGACATGAAGGCTCATATGAGATCCTGCTTTGTCCCTACACACTACACATGTGACCTCTTCAACAAGCTTCAATCGCTTAGTCAAGGGACAAAGACCGTGGAAGAGTACTTCAAGCAAATGGAGCTCAACATGATCCGCGCCAACATTGAGGAACGCGAGGAGCAAAAAATGGCACGTTTTCTCATTTATTTGAACCATCCAATCAAGCGCATCATCGAGTTTCAAAAATACAACGACATGGTTGAGCTTGTGCACATCGCAACAAAAGCCGAGCATCAAGTACGAGACGACATCAAATACAACAAGCCCAAGACGTACTTCACCTACAAGCAAGCTTCAACCGCTACACCAAAAACCTTCAATGGAAGATCCTCAAGTACCTCCAAGCCTTCTTTCAAGCCCACGCTTCCTCAAGGAAAACCACCCCCAAGTGGCAGGTTTACAAAGGATACCGTGCCATTCAACGGCGAATGCTACAAGTGTGGAGGCAAAGGACACAAGTTGGCCAATTGTGGAAATAAGAAAGTATTGTTCATCCATGATAATGGCGACGAATAATACATGAGTGAGGAAGAATTTGATGCTAGAGTCAAAGAGGCAATGACAAGGAAACATGTGGAAGATGACCAAGAACTCCTCATGTGTGAACATGATGCACGTCCATCGCTTGTTGTCACAAGGATCTTGACTACTCAAGCACAAGAGCATGAAGATCCACCATCCAACATCTTCCAAACACGTGTCAACATCAATGGGAAATATATAAAGTGATCATTGATAGATGGAGTTGTCAAAATCTTGCTAGCACCAAGTTGTGTGAGAAGCTCAACCTCACCCTCCATCCACACAAGCACCCCTACCATGTCCAATGGCTAAGTGACCAAGGGTCCGTGAAGATCAAGCATACCGTCTCGGTAATATTCTCAATTGGCCCTTACAAAGACACGGTGGAGTGTGATGTAGTCCCAATGACGGTTTGCCATACGTTACTTAGTCGACCATAGCAATTCGACAAGGGTGCTCTACATGATGGTCGCACATATGTATACACCTTCAAATGGCTTAACAAGACATGTGTTTTGCAACAAATGACTCCTAGCCAAATAATTGCGGAAAATGCAAAGGCTTTAGTGAGGGCGCAAACCACAACACCATCTTGTGAGAAGAGTGGTGAGCGAGAGAACCACCATATAGCGAGTGAGAGCCACAAGCCCAACTCAAGTGAAAAAATTAACAGTGTTCTTCTTTCCACCAAAAGTGAGATGAGAAATGTGAGGTATAACCCGTCCATCTTGCACTACGTCCTCATTTGCAAAGGACTATCGCAAGGAACTAATGACTTGACAAATATTCCTCCCTCTTTGATGGCTATTTTGCAGGAATTCAAGGATGTGTTTCCTGAAGAGCTCCCTCATGGACTTCCTCCCCTTCACAGAATCAAGTATCGCATTGACCTCATACCCAGCGCACCTCTTCCAAACCGTGCGGCCTACCGCACGAACTTGGAGGAGAAGAAGGATATAGAACACCAAATCAACCAACTCATCTCCAAAGGTTTGATCCAAGTAAGAAATAGTCCAAGTGTGGTACTCATGATTCTTGTTCCAAAAACGGATGATACGTTGCGGTTATGCATGGACTGTCGTCCAATCAATGCTATCATCTTGCGTTATCGACATCCTATACCTTGTCTCGATGACATGCTTGATGAGTTGTGTGGAGCCACTATTTACTCAAAAATTGATCTTCGTTGTGGTTACCATAAAATACGTATGGAGGAAGGTGATGAGTGGAAAACCGCCTTCAAGACTAAACTTGGTCTCTATGAATGGTTGGTCTCTATGAATGGTTGGTCATGCCTTTTGGCTTATCTAATGCCCCATCCACCTTCATGCACCTTATGAATCATATTTTGTGTTCTCTTATTGGAAAAAAGTGTTGTTGTCTATTTCGATGATATACTTGTTTATAACAAGTCACTTGAGGAATATGTTACACATGCCAAGGAAGTCTTGCAAATCCTTCGACATGAAAAGATATATGCTAATCTTCCCAAGTGCATATTTGCTAAAGACAATTTGATTTTCCTTGGTTTTGTTGTTTCTTCCAATGGCATTGAAGTCGATGTTTCTAAATTCAAAGACATAAGAGATTGGCCCATACCCACAAATGTAAGTGAACTTCGAAGTTTTCATGGGTTGGCTGGGTTTTATCGTAGCTTTGTGAAAGACTTCTCTACCATTGCTTTCCCTCTCAATGAGTTGACCAAAAAGAATGTCACCTTCGTGTGGGGCAAGGCACAACAAAAATCATTTGATGAACTTAAAAAGAGGCTTACTGAAGCACCTCTTCTCGCATTACCGGATTTCACAAAAACTTTAGAGATAGAGTATGATGCTAGTGGTATTGGTATTGGAGGAGTCTTTATGCAAAATGGACGTCCTATTGCCTACCATAGCGAGAAACTTGATGTCGCATGCCTTAACTATCCGATTTATGACAAAGAGCTTTTTTCCTTAGTTCGTGTTTTACAAGTTTGGCAACATTACCTTTGTCCTAAGGAATTTATCATACATTCTGACCATGAGTAGCTGAAATATCTCAAAGGCCAAGCCAACTTGAGTAAAAGACACGCTAAGTGGGTTGAGTTTATGGAGTCTTTTCCTTACATTGTCAAGTACAAGAAAGGCAAAGATAATGTTGTTGCAGACGCTTTGTCTCGCAAGAACACAAGCCTTCTTACTCGTCTCAAAGTAAACATGTTGTGTCTTGATGAAATAAAAACTTTGTATTCTTCCGACACGTTCTTTGGACCAATTTCACAAAGTTCTCCATTGACAAAGGAGTTGACGATTTCTATTTGCATAAGGGCTTTCTCTTTAAACAAAGCAAGCTTTGCATTCTGAAATCATCTCTCCAACTTTTGCTTCTCCAAGAATCACATGCTGGAGGCCTCATGGGTCACTTTGGACGTGACAAGACATTGGACATGCTCGCCACTCATTACTATTGGCCCAAGATGAAGAGAGACGTGGTGCGCTATGTTCAACGATGCACTACATGCGTTCAAGCTAAGGTTGGTATTTATATGCCATTATCTATTCCTCATGCACCTTGGTCGGACATTAGCATGGATTTTGTTTTAGGATTGCCTAGGTCTAAGCATGGTCACGATTCTATATTTGTTGTCATGGATCGCTTCTCCAAGTTCATACCATGCCATAAGACTAATGACGCTTCACATATTGCCAATTTGTTCATCAGGGAAATCGTCCGTCTTCATGGGGTGCCAAGAACAATTGTCTCCGACCGTGACGTCAAATTCATGAGCTACTTATGGAAGACCCTCATAGCCAAGCTCGGCGTCAAACTACTCTTCTCATCTGCATCGACCCGCAAACAGATGGCCAAACCGAGGTCGTCAACCGAAGCCTCGGCACCCTCATTCGTGTGTTGATCAAGAAAAGCCTCAAGGATTGGGAGGAATGCATCCCCCACGCCGAGTTCGCCTACAATCGAGCCAAGCACTCTACAACGAAGATGAGCCCATACATGATCGTTTATGGCTTCGAGCCCCTCATCACGCTCGACATATTACCACTCCCTCTCCATGGGCGCACCAACATGGACGTTGACAAGAGCGCCAAGCCATGAAGAAGCTTCAGGAAGAAACAAGAGCTACTATCGAGCAGCCAATCCTTTGCCAAGCATCAAGGCTGAACAAGGACAAGAAGGAGATGGTCTTCGAAGAAGGTGATCATGTGTGGATACACTTGAGCAAGGATTGTTTCCCCAAGGAACGTGATTCCAAGCTCAAACCAAGAGGAGATGGTCCCTTCAAGGTCCTTAAGAGAATCAACCACAATGCTTACATCATCGACATCCCGACCTCCAAGTACCTCATGAGCTCAACATTCAATGTCAAGGACCTTTCGCCCTACCATGGAGATGCTCAAGATGATATGCATGGATAGTCGAGGACGACCCTTTCCCAAGGGGGAGCTGATGCAGCCCATCCTACAGACACCACTACATCTACACCACCAAGTCCCCCAAGTGGACCGACGACTCGTGCCCGATCCAAGCTCCTCCAAGCTAAGGTGAACTCGCTCCTATCCTCATATGTCTTCGATACATCATTGGATTGCTTGCTACTTCATTCCCCGACACTGTGCATTCTCAGGTACCAATACATGAACAAGCGAAGCGGAGCAGCTACGACTGAAGCACCCAGCAGCTGCTAGGCGCCACCAGTACTACCACATGGGATAGAGAGCAACCGTCCCTAGATCTAGACCTCCCTGTTACTAGAAAATCGGTACTACATCTCCAACCGATACTATCGGATCCAACGAGCGGTACTACCGGCCACTACTGAAGACCACGCCCTCACCTTTGGCCGCTCTGGTACCAGCTGGAGGTACTACCGGACCCAAGAGGTACTAACGGTCCTCAGGTCCGGTACTACTGGATGCAACATTCAATTTCCTTGTAACGACCCTAATACTTTCCATTTGCCCAAACTACCCCTGTTTTAGTGGTTGGCCTATATATAGTGATATAGCACGTCCTACGAACGTGCCTACATCTACACCACCAAGTCCCCCAAGTCGACCAATGACTCGAGCCCGAGCTAAACTACTACAAACTAAGGTTAACTTGCTCCTCTCCTCGTGTGACTTTGATACATCTTTGGATGACTTGCTACTTCATGCAACTACGCTATGCATTGTCAGCTATGAAGCCCCCACGGATGAGGTACAAGGAACATGATGAGAAGAAGAAGATGCTGGAGCTGAAGCCCCGGAGTCTCCGGCCTGGACTCTGGACCAGTCTCCGGACCCCTGCCAGGAGCGTTCAGTACACCGGCACAGAGTCTTCACCGGAGAGCAATGCCACCCCTAGAGTTTCCGCGCACCCCAAAGTCTCCGTCCTTCAACCCTGGAGTCTCCGTCCTCAGGACTCCGGGCAGGACTCCGACCCCTGCCTGAAACTCTTTGTATGCAACCCCAAAGTCTGCCCTGGAGTCCATGCTCCACCGCGGAGTCTCCGGCCCCCAAACACCAGAGCCTCCGGTGTAAGTGAAACAAGTATGTTAAAAGCCTTTTGGGCTTTCAGCCCATGTAACCCCAAATCCGTCTAGACTTTACCCTTTATTGCCTAAACTAACCTGAACTCATGGCTGGCCTATAGTCCCCCACTTCTATTGTAAAACCTAGGCTTGATATTTGGAATTAGTGGACACCCCTTGTGGATCTATTTATTTCTTGCCTCATGCTCCTGTGATAGAGGAGCACCAAATATCCCCACCTCGTTGGAGTTTGCATCACACCTCCCTCGTTGTACAAGGCCTTGTCATCAGAGTCCCTTTGCCGAGACATCAAGATCTCACCGAGACTCCCTACTTGTCGTGCTGGTTCGAGAGAGAGAGCACTCCGCCCGACGTCGATCCTAGGGATTGTGCCGGACGGTCACCGACGGCGTGAGCTATTGGCTTGTATCGTGGTTTTGCGTGTGTGTGTTCATCGTGTTCTTCGTGCATGAGTTCGTCGTGTTCATCTCCTCCCTCTTTCCCCCGCACTTCCCACTCGATTTCCACAGGGATTCATGAAAGATCGGGCACCACCGAGGTTAGCCCTCAACATATTGGTATCAAGAGCTTCGTTGCTCACAAATTTCCCCACCAATTTTTCTTCTATCCACCAAAAATTCAATAATCCCCAAAAAAGAGCCCCAAATTTGCATTTGGATCGATCTCTTGATTTGGAGTGTTATTTGCGGTTTTGATCCGACCAAACCTTGTCTTAGGTGTTGGTCCAGCTTTATCTTGTGTTTTCCCGACCTAATTTGGCCAATTTTTCGCGGATTTGAGGCCCCAAGGCATGGATTTCCGCTCAAGAACACGAGCAAGTGGAGCAGAAACTCCGACACCGGAGTCTCCGGCCTCAACCCCTGGAATCTCCGGCCTCAGACCCCGGAGTCTCCGGCCTGACGCTTGTTTTTTTCTAGATTTTGCCTCTTTGACCGTTTTGGCTAATTTTCCTCTTGTTTGTTTGTGTCCCGTGTGTGTGTCGTCGACTAACAACAAGTTTCCGCATCAATAACTTCCACGCTCATCGACACCATGGCACCGAACATCATCCCGCACCACTGACCACAAGTTCATCATTACCAAGAAGGTATAACTTGCGGCACCTTGTTAACCCTATCTTCCTTTGTGTGTACCTATCCCACAAATGGCTCATCTTGTGTTTGCTTGAGCATTATGCATTTGTCCTTGGATAGTGAGAGTGCAATAGCAATAGAAAGAGTGACTTGGTAGCATCAAGGGAGAGCAAAAAAAGATACATAGAAAAAGAAGAATAGTCTCCCATAGCAAAAGAGAGTCTCAAAGCTTGTAAGCAAGAGAGAAAGAAGAGCGCCCAAGGCAAGTGCACAAATCCGTTGCTCAATTTTCCTCTTTGCAAACGAGTCACCATCTCTCTTTGCATTGGCACAACACCGAGCATAGTCTTCATTAGGACATTTTGGTTGCTCATTTTCATAGTCATGTCAATCCCCTCAATCTCCATGTGTGTGTATATAGTCGTAGGTTCCCATCACCCTTTTGAGTTGTTGAGCCTTACCTTTGACTTGAGTTCTGTTTGGATTTTACCCACTTTTGACTATCCCTTTTCTTTGGATTGGTTCTTTGGCATTCCACAACCCTAACCTTCCACCAAAAGATTTTGAGAGTCTTAGTCCTTTCTTTAGTGTGAGGTTTCTTTGCGATTTCACATTGCAAGCTAATAGTTCTCTCTTGTGTCTTCTAGTTCAGTGCAATCCCCAAGGTGAGGTAAAAGGCAAATTTGGGGATAGGAAAATTTGGGGATATTCCACTTTCATATGCAATCCTTGTGTGTTTTGCATGATGGATAGGCACGGTGAGTCCTAACCACCTTCCCAAGAAGAAGAACAAGGATTGTACATGATGCGCGCAAGCCACTACATCATCCGACATGAGTTCTATGATCATTGACAAGCGCTAGAGACACGACAAGATGAACAATTCGGTGAGACACAAGCCGAGTTCAAGAACATCGACAACCGCTTCGATGGCCTTAAAAGACATATGCATGCAATGCAACACAACTTTGGCCATCAAAACGAAGGGCTCCAACGCTCCATCACCGAAACAAATGATAAGCTTCGACTCCTCATCGGCAGAATCACAAGACCGTGTTCACGCGCATCAAGCTCTTCAAGCTCGTCACATCACCGTTCTCCTCTTCGTCAAGATCATCATCCAAGTGCTCCAAGACTCAATGATGCCTTCGTGGTTGAAGATGGAAGATCTTCACACTATGTACCTTCCCCACGGCATGCCACAACGACAAGCTATGATGGTGATTTCTCTTCAAGGCCCCAAGCAAGGCGTAAAGAACATCGTCATCACACAAGGGCACTAGTGATCCAACAAGCGCAACCACAAGTGGAACCTCAAGGACAACCTCAAGTCCACCACTATCGCCCATGGCACATACTTGAAACAACAAGTGATGACTCCAACTTGGAGGAACAAGCTTATCACTGACATGAAGCTCTCGAAGAACCTATTCTTCGTCATCGTTGTCATGAACATCCACACGGACACCATAGTCATCACGAGGCGCCTCCTCCACCACATCAAGACATGGAGCGTCAAATTGCACATGTCATGAGGCTCAAGACCATGATCTTCGCCATGAGGCCCAAGTGTCTAACCCGCAACACCAACCGAGGAACGAGCCTCCTCTTCATCAAATACCGCACCAAGAGGCTCCACATCCTCAACACCCACATGATGTCCAAGCACCTCAACCTCGTCATCAACCAGGCTAAGAGCAAGAGCAGGCACCTCAACAACATCGTGAGAACCACATTCCACCACCCCAAAATGAGGCTCCTAAACTACAATCACATCAACAAGATCACCAAGCTCGTCGCAATAATTGCATGGAAGATGAATACCATCACTATCATGGCAACCACCGCCACCATGATCGAAATGAGGAAGAAAATTTCGGCAAGCTCAAGTTCACGATGCCCAAGTTCATCGGCTCAAATGACCCTGAAGAATACCTCTCATGGGTGCTCAAAGTCGACAAGATCTTCCGTATGTACAACTATAGTGATGAGAAGATGGTCGCCATGGTTTTGCTTGAGTTCGATGATTACACAAACCTTTGGTGGGAACAAGTTCAAGTTGCTCGTGACGCAAGAGAAGAGCCCCCAATCACAACTTGGCATGACATGAAGACTCATATGAGATCCTGCTTTGTTCCTTCGCACTATACGTGTGACCTCTTCAACAAGCTTCAATCGCTTAGTCAAGGGACAAAGACCGTGGAAGAGTACTTCAAGCAAATGGAGCTCAACATGATCCACGCCAACATTGAAGAGCGCAAGGAGCAAACAATGGCACGTTTTCTCATTGGCTTGAACCGTCCAATCAAGTGCATCATCGAGTTCCAAACATACAACGACATGGTTGAGCTTATGAACATCGCAATAAAAGACGAGCGTCAAGTGCAAGAGTACATCAAGTACAACAATCCCAAGACATACTTCACCTACAAGCAAGCTCAACTGCTACACCAACAACATTCAATGGAAGCTCCTCAAGTACCTCCAAGCCTTCCTTCAAGCCAACACTTCCTCAAGGAAAACCTCCCCCAAGTTGTCAAAACCCGGATTTTTAATCCCAGATGTCTGTTATGTCATACATCGCAATCCCAGGATTACCATTTTTGCGAGACATAACAGATTGCATATCACAGTACATCATCCATTATAAACCATAAATAAAGTCTTACACAAATAAGGATCTCATGATCCAGTCTTAATACAACAAGCAGCGGAATAATAAATAAGCGTAGCGGTGGGGTCCATCCTCAGGGGCACAGGCAATGCTGACGAAGGCAGATAGTCCTAGTTATCATAGCCATCCTGCTGACCGTCATCTTGGTAGTCTCCTTCATAGTATGGCCATGAGAATAGCCAGGGACAAAATCCATGAGTACTCTTTAAGTACTCGCAAACTACCACTAACAAGTAGTATAGTTCTAGTGTAAATGCTAACTCTAAGTTTAACTAGAAGGTTAAGTTTGAAACCTAAGCTGAGTTCTGAAACAAAGAAAGATAAAGTAAAGTTCTAGAATCACTTAAGTTGGGAAGGTAGTGTCATAGTCACAACCCTGTTGTGGTCAAGTCAAGATTCATCATTCATTTCATAAGTCATTTTGAAAACATCTGACAACGAAACAGTATGGCCACTCCAACTGTCCATAACCACGGACGCGGCTATTCGAATAGTTTGACACTCTGTAGAGGTGGTACACTTTCACCACAAGATTCGATACATCTGTCAGGGATAACCCTGAATCATCATACTTAGTATGCAGATAATCAAACATAACCTTTCCTTTACACACCCTAGTATAAGCACCTCTCCTATGAGCATGGCCTCCCAACCATGACCATCTGTCATCTTGGGCACTGCATAGGTGGACAACATCGAGAGGTAGCCTCAGCTCAAACCTCTCCCATGAGGGAACTAATACTAATGCATATAAACTTCTGGCTAAGCCTTACCCAATTTAGGTATTGTGGTTGTACGGTAAAATTAGAATGGTATCACATCCGAATCCAACCATCAGTTTTGTAAAAGAGTTAAGGCTCATGCCTCAACATTTTCAGCATCATAAACCACTTGTGTTTCTCAACACATGTCAAAACATCTCAATAGAATGACTCATCATTCCAAGGTTTTCATAATTCATTTTCAACAAGTGTTCCCATCTAAAGTGGCTCAAGTTTTAGTTTAGCTCTAACTACTAAGTTAAGAGTGTTCACTAATGTGGGGATGCTAAGATCAATCTCATGCCATATAATGACATCTAAAGTTATCTAGATAGGTCAAGTTTTATACTCTTTATGCTACCTTCTAAACAAGTAAGGACTTTGGTAAAGTAAAGAAAGTAAAGATCGAAATTAAAATCTTGGACTAGGTATAAATCCAAATGGTATCACCAAAGCATGCCTAATGCCTTTGCTTAGGTTATCTAGCTTGCAAGGGTTAGCTTGCATTGTTAATGATGGCTTGCTAAGCATAATACTTGCAAGTGTTAGCTTGCCTTGGTTAGTGAAGTGGTTGAAGTTTTCTTCCTCCTCCTCTTGGTAGAACTCCCCCTCCTCGTAAGCTTGGTCGATACTATCGTCCATAAATACATACGGAGTACACAATCACCAAACCATACTTAACTAGTCTACTTAGCACTCTAAGGCACACATTGGATGATCTATTATCATCACAAGCATCACAAGGTTTCATTAACTAGTTTCATTCTCTTTATTTAAGAAAAGTAATTTCTACTCATTGAAAATAACTAAGATTTATTATTCACCACTTAAAATATGGGATCATGTGGACACATGTCATCACCACATATTCTAACATGTGGGAATGTGATTTAAGGGTTGGATCACATTTTAATAAGTTTAAAGTTTAGAATTTAATGATTTAAAGTGACTAGAAATGCCTATATAGCATTGTTTTGGTACTAGTCCAAAGTCACTGCATGTAAACCTTAATATTATTACATATTCAGATAGGTATGTTAAATGTGATTTTTGAGAGTTGGAATCAACTCAAAGGCTATCATGGTTGATTTTATAAAAATGTTTGAATGTGCAAATACTTCTGTCTTGTTATTTTTACTAGGAGATATCGCTAACTCTAAATGAATTAAATCCAACGGGCTTGGATAGATCTTTTCGGAAGCTTTCTAAAATATTTGAATCACTCAAATTGGTTTAGTAAATCTTCTTGAATTGATTTTTGAACTAAGGGACAGAAGTGGGTTCAAACTTAAATGGAAAAATCCAAATTTGAATTCATGGGCTAGCGTGGGAAAGAAAACGGGCCGGCCTAGTGGAGCTCCGCGGCGCGGATGACAACTGACAGGGGGTTCCCGCAGGTCAGCGACACGTCAAACGCGAAGCGGTACGGGGCACTCTCAGCGCTACGATTAAAAGGGGGATCGACGGCTGAGGATCGTCGTCCCCAGCAAACAGGTCGCCAGCGAGAGCTAACCCTAGTGGCTCGGTGGGGGTGCGATGGGGGCATACCAGGGCTCCAGCTAGCGTGGCGATGGGGGCGATCGAACATGCTATCAACGGCGGACTCAGGTGTGGTCGCGGCGGCTCCTGGGGTGGACGAAATCAATGGCGCCTCTCCTCCTCTGCTGCGGCAAGCTCCGGCTAAATTCCGGCGAACGGCGGCTCGCCTTGCTCCGGGGATGGGGTGGAAGGATCATTGGAGAGAGGGGAGTGAGATGGTGTGAGTAGTTTGTGTTGGGGAGGGCTCCTTTTATAGGGCGACGAAGCGACCGAGCGGGATGGGCCGGCGACTCCAGCGAGGGCTGCACAGCATGCTAGCGGCGTGGCTGGAGGTAGGGGATAGTGGCCTGCCTCCTGGCGATGCTCTACGGCTTAAATGCGTGGCTAGGGGCGGTGGCCTTTGGTCGGGAGCGTCCCGCGCTCTAGGAGATAGAGGCGGTGCTCGACATGGCGCACGGCAACTGTGGGTCGTGCGGCGGTGCACGGCCATGTCTGGCGGGGTGTTGGGGTCGAGGCGGAGTGGCGTGCACGGTATTGGGTCGAGGGGCGGTCTGTGGCATGTTGGCGGCTAACGCGCTCTGGCGCGCTCTAGCGAGCTCGCAGAGAGAATGGGCGGCGGTATTGGGGAGTGGTCCAGGGGCTGTGGGTGATCGAGGGGTGGACAGGGAGGTGCGATAGAGTTGGGCGGAGCTAGAGGGCTTACTGGTTTGGCGCGACACTGTCCCTAGCGCTCTGCCCTCTTCTGGCCGGCAGCGACCACAAAGTGGCGGCGCTCCACTTCTGCTGCGGCTTAGGGGTAGGCCAGTGAGGGTCTGGTTGGTCTTAGGGGGGGACAAGGCAGAGTAGAGAGGGTGCAAAGGGGAAAATGGCTTAATTAGAAATAGTAATAGTTAGGCCATTTCATTTCTGTCTGCAAGGTATTCGATCAAATGGCCGCAAGAAATTTACATTCGAATTTTGAAAATATTTTTGGTTTGTGATCTGATCTTATGCTTGGGAGTCTCTGGTTGCTGGGAAATGTCAAGGTGAATTGGTTTGGTTGGTTTTTGCATAAGTCAGATCTTCTCATATGAACTACATTCAATTTTTAAATGCCATTTAAAATTAGTGTTTGCAAGTTTTTGTTAGATCACAAAGTGGGTATTGGTAAATCACTTCATGTACTAGCAAGGGGTGCAAAGATCCACATTTGTTTTTGTTAGGATTTGAGTTCTAGGAATAGCCAAAGTAGGCATGTTGATTAAAATGGCACAAATGACCATTTGGTTATTTTATTCATTTTGATTTGTTTTTCTTTGGGATTTATTTTGGAATGATCTAGATGATGTTTATTTCACCTAAGAATCATTTTACAATCACTGGATCACTTAATCATGGCAATTCAAAACAACTCCTATTTAAATGCACACACATATGAATGCTTTAATATTTTTAAATGGAAAAGTTTTTGTTAACTCTAAATTTGAGGATTTGGATCTTGATAACCTTGGATTTGAGTTTTGGGATGTTACAAACCTTCCCCCCTTAAACAAAATCTCGTCCCGAGATTTACGAAAGAAAACTAGGAACTAAAGAGATCTGGGAACTCTGTCCTAATGTAATCTTCTCGCTCCCAAGTGGCTTCCTCTTCGGTATGGTTGCTCCATTAAATCTTAGAAATTTGATACTCCTGGTTCTGGTGGTTCTGTAAGCTTCCTCCAAGATACGAATGGGCACTTCACGATATGTCAGGTCATTGTTGATCTCAACGGCTCGATGATCGATGTTCTTGAAAACTTCTGTCTTCTCCGGCACTTCCAAGCATTTGCGAAGTAACGAGATATGGAACACACTGTGGATGGCTAACATCTCCTCTGGCAGTTCCAGTTGATACGATACTTCTCCTCGACGGTTCAGAATCTTGAAGGGCCCGATATATCTGGGGGCTAACTTTCCTTTCAGACTAAAGCGTTGCGTTCCCTTCAATGGCGAAACCTTGAGATATACAAAATCTTCGACATTGAAAGTCAGGTCTCTCCTTCTCTTGTCAGCATAACTCTTTTGTCTGGACTGGGCGGTCTTGAGGTGCTCACGAACTTTGTGAACCTTCTCTTCGACTTCTCGGAGAATGTCGGGTCCGAAGATCTGACTCTCTCCTACTTGCGACCAATTCTAAGGGGTGCGGCACTTTCTTCCGTATAGGAACTCAAAATGCCATTTGTAAACTGGCTTGGTAACTGTTGTTATATGAGAATTCTTCGAAAGGCAGGCAGTCTTCCCATTTTGATCCGTACTCCAAAACACAAGCTCTCAGTATATCCTCTAAGATTTGGTTGACTCTTTAAGTCTGTCCATCAGTTTGCGGGTGATAAGCGGTGCTGAAGTTCAACTTGGTTCCCAATCCTTCCTGGACTTTCTGCCAAAATCTCGAGGTAAACTGGGTTCCTCGATCTGATACTATGGTCTTGGGGGTTCCGTGCAGCCTAACAATCCTAGCTATATACAGCTCTGCTAGCTTCGAACTCTGGTAGGTTGTCATGATAGGTATAAAGTGAGCTATCTTGTATAGTCTATCAACGATGACCCAGATTGAGTCATTTCCCCTACTAGAAGTAGGAAAACTGGTGATAAAGTCCATTCCGGCGGAATCCCATTTCCATTCTGGAATCTGCAATGGTTGCAACAGTCCTGCGGGCCTCTGATGCTCCGCTTTGACTCTTTGACAGATGTCACACTTGGCAATGTAGCTTCCGATTTCTCTCTTCATCTTGTGCCACCAAAATTTCTCTTTCAAATCTTGATACATCTTCGTTCCTCCGGGGTGGATAGAATAAAGAGTATCATGAGCTTCTTGCATGATAACATGCTTCAGCTCCGAATCTGCTGGCACACAAATACGTCCTTTGTACCACAGAACTCCTTCTTCGTCTTCGGTGAATCCAGGTACCTTTCCTGTACCAATACGATGTTTGATTCCGTCGGTACTTTCATTTCCCTTCTGAGCTTCCTTGATTTGGCTAATCAAAGTGGGTTGAAGTTCAATGCTAGCTAAGAATCCTTTTCTAACCAGCTTAGTTCTGAACTGCTCCAACTCCTCATACAAACTTGGCTGCTTCTCCTTGATCATGGTGTTTAGCCTACAAGGAAATCTGCTAAGAGCATCTGCTACCACATTGGCTTTGCCGGGGTAATAGTGAATGTCAAGGTCATAATCCTTGATTAACTCTATCCATCTCCTTTGCCTCATATTCAGCTCCTTCTGAGTGAAAATATACTTCAAGCTTTTGTGATCTGAGTAAATCTCACAGCGATTACCCATAAGATAATGACGCCATGTCTTCAATGCCAAAACTACGGCTGCTAACTCCAGATCATGGGTCGGTTAGTTTTGCTCATGCTGCTTTAGTTGTCGAGACAGATACTGATGAGGGCAAACCTCTAGGGTGGCCCGATCTTCACGGATCTCGTGGTCAAATCGATGGGAAAGCGAGGGGAAAGGGAGAAGGTAGCGGAAGCGGACGGACACCTCGCGAAGAACATGATGAACACACGCAAAACACACACGATACAAGGCCGATTGCTCTCACCATGGCCACCGGTCCAATAGAATCCTCGCAAGGAAAGATCGGTCAACGTGCTCCCGTCAATCCCAAGCGGAGAGGGAAGAACACCTTGGAGAGGGTCTTGACGTCTTGGCAAAGGGACACTGATGCCAAGGCCTTGTACAACGAGGGAGGCACGATGCAAACTCCAACAAGGTGGTGACGATAGTCGATCCCCTTTGGTAGAAGGGGATGAGGCAAAACTAGAGATTCCACAAAGGGGTTTTCTTTAGTCTATCATCTATGCCTAAGGGATACATGAGGGGGTGGGGGCTCTATTTATAGGCCAGCCACAAGTTCAGGGGTAGTTTGGGCATAAAACTAGGGTTTGGTGCGAAATAGAGGGGTACATGGGCCAAGGGCCCACCTGTTGGCTCGCAGGCCCATCACTTGGGCCGGACAGTCCGGGTCAGAGTGACCGGATAGTCCGGGGTAGCCGGACACTCCGGGTAGTGTCCGGGTAGTGTCTGAACTGGCATTTTGAATGTCCATGCCAGGTTGGGGCTGGGGCAGGCCGGACACTCCGGCTGGATTCAGGCGGACACTCCGGGGTGATGATGGCGGAGACTCTCGTTCTGGAGCTGGCTGCTCCTGGTCCATCTTCTTGGGTGACTTGGGGACGATCTTGGGGACTTGGCATTGTGGATGTAGTAGCGTCCGCAGGACGGGCTGCATCAACTCCCCCCTTCAAAAAGAGTCGTCCTCGACTCTTCATGCTCATCCCAAGAAGATGATGTCGAGAGACCTTCTTGATCCTGGGGTTCACCATATAGTCGTCCTTGAGAAGCTTGATGTGGCAACTCTCCAATGTTCCTTCACCTTCCATGAAGCCTACAAAGCTCACAACAAAAGCGAAGCAACACTCAAAGAGTAGCCAATTCATGAAGATTATAGCATGAGTCCTCAAGTAGAAGGAAGACACCTTATGATTTAGAGATAGTTCATTGAAGGATAGCCCTAGGTAACTCTCTTCGATTCGTCTTATCAACTCTTTGTCCATAGAGGTTGACACGTAAACAATTGTACCTTCACACAACAAAGACCAAGCAACATATGTTTGTGTGTGATAGAGGAGCATGTCATTTGTGGCATGTCCATTCTTGTTCACAACACTATTAGCACAACTCAAGTATCGCAAACGAAATGCGTATGCAAGGTCAACGTGCATGGAAGTTAATTGAATATCATCCAAATGTGGGAACTCGAAAACTCCATATAACATCTTAGTGTGGCACTCAAAGAAATTGACTAAGATATTGATCAACATCTTTGATGCAAAGCTAGGAGAATTCGGCAAAAACACATGAGGAAAAATATCCAAAGCAACATCATTATGTGTGCAAACCAACCATTGGAAAGAACAATTGTTCAATATGTTGGATGCCATACACATATCATCAAAAGCCAAAATCATGGGGGTATGAGTATCGCAAGCGGAAGCAAAAACAACATGTTTGCAACAAACCATATGAAAGAGCAAGTGGTCCTTATGTTTGTTACAACAACAATACGGGAGACTTGGAGGCTCTCATGACAATACATCTCATAATGGCATTATGGTTGCACACAAAACATCGGAAAGAGAAATTGTTCAACATTTTGGTGGCAACACACAAAGCATCCATATCCAATAGCAATGAAACATGATTGTCACAAGGTGAAAGAATACCATTAACATGCTTGCAAGCTAACCATAGGAAAGAGCAATTTGTCAACATGAAAGATGCAAAGCATGCAAAAGGTATCAGACCTCGGTTCGATCTTGAACTCACTTGGGGGATGCTCTCTAGAGCTCTTTTTGTCAACTCGTGCTCAACCGAGGTTGACATTCTTGTGCGGGTACGTACACACATCAAACACACAAGGAAGAACGTGTCTGCATGGTAGAGAAACACATCATCCATCATGACGTATCTCTTCTTGTGCACATCACCATTAGTGTCAATAAAGTATGAAAAATATGCATGGTGAGTATGCAAGTTGGGAACATGCTTATCATGGCAATCACCAAAATCTCCAAAATTTGAGAAAGCTATGGGGGCCATCTCAATATAAACCATATGAGAATTATTGTTGCAAGCCAAACAAGTGAAAGAGCAATTATTCAACTTATTGCAAGCAATGGGAGATATTGTAAAACATTCATGACAAAGCATGGTTCGAGGGGTACCATTGGTAACATCATTGCAAGCAAAACATTTGAAAGAGCAATTGTTCAACAAAGTGCAAGCAATGATATCATCAACGTAACGTTTAGAGCATGGCATGTCTATGGCAACATCATCACAATCAAATAATTTCACATGCTCAACATTATGCAAAGGCAAAGTATCACATGGAAATATCAATGAAGCATATGTGATATCACAAACATCATCCATAGCATGCCAATCATCACAAGTCATCATGTCCACTAGTGGGATCATGGCATCATCAACACCCTTATTTTTACCTTGTTCATACCTCTCATATGAAGTGGGTGTTGTGGTAGCATTGGCCTCCATGTGGGCGACTTGTTCATCCAATATGGGGATGGCATCATCTTCATCCACCATGTACATCTTCTTGGTTGGAGGCATCATCATCTCCAAGCTTGGCGCTTCTTTATCCATGGAACCTAGCACATCATGGGATAACACACTAGAGGTAGAGGGTAAGTCGTTAGAAATCAAAGTGGTCTCACATGACCTATCAACTACCACTCTCAAATCACTAGGTGTATCACTCATGCCCTCCAAGTGGAAGCACTCAATCTCACGTATGGTGGAGTCACTCATCTCACTCTTGTTTTCACTCAAGTGGGCTAAGTGGCTCTCATACTCACATGGGATTGGTACCACATCATCACTCAAGCATATGGGGGTAGGTTCGGTTCTCTCAACTCCTTGCACCTCCTTTGTGAAGGGAAAGTCCCATGCTCACCATTCTTGACCTTGTCGTCACCATCTTGCACCTTGGATTGTGTAGTCCTCTTTACGTACTCGTCCAACTTGGCGAAGTAGAGGTCTTCATCCTCCTCATCCATGAGGTTGCATGCATCATCTAGGACGTCAAGTCTTGGCGTTGAAGCTTGATGGCGTGGATGAGAGCTTGCTCTTGGTGCCATTTTGGTGGTAGCACGAGTAGTTGAAGGTGCCTTATGGTGGTGTCGACGGAGGTCATTGGCGTGCCTTGCCAAAGGTTGATGTAGATGGCGCACTTGATCATCCACATGACGCTCGCGACGATGCTCCTTGCCCTTGGCACTCTTCTTGTGATGGTGGTGCATTCTTGAGCTTGGTTGAGCATTATGGATGGTGCTCAACATGTATTCTTCGTCTTCATGGCGAAGATGCCTTGAACGACGTCTTGTATCCTCTTGATGTTGGTGATGATCACGGGAGGATGTATATTGATGAAGATTCTTGCTTCTTGGTGCCTCTTTTGGAAGGTGATGTTGGGGCGCCGCTTTTTTTGTAGTTGGTGGCACTTGATGCCTAGGAGGTTGTTGCACATGACGCCTTCGAGGTGGCCTTGCTTGGCATCTTGGAGATGGTGGTTCTTCGAGCCTTGGAGATGGTGGTGCTTGACGGCTTGGAGGTGATGGCGCTCGCTGCCTTGGAGATGGTGACCCATGACACCATGTAGGTGGTAACGCTTGACGCCTTGGAGGTGGATCATCGAAGTAGGTGGTGCCCTTTGGTGTGGCACACTTAGCCTTGAAGGTCATGGTTTCTTGATGATGCGTCTCCGCTAGCTTGGCATAGTAGTCCTCCATCTCCAAGCGGTGGAGGTATTCTTCATGGCTCATGGAAGAGCCCTCGAAGTGGGTGAAGCACGCCATGTCCTCCATGCTTGGTGAGGCATCGTCATTGTAGCACTCGAAGTCATCCATGCTTGGGGAGTCGTTGTTGATGTAGTACTCCATATCACCCAAGCATGTGGAGCCATTGTCGGTGTAGTGCTCCATGTACTCCATGCATGTGGAGCCATTGTCGATGTAGAGCTCAAAGTCATCCATGCTTGAGGAGCCATAGTTGATGACGTGCTCCATGTCTTCCATGCATGTGGAGCTGTCATAGGTGCAATGCTCCAGGTCCTCAAAGCATGCGGATCCATTGTCGGTGTAGTGCTCCATCATGTCCTCTATACTTGTGGAGTCGTAGTCGTGGTGGTTCATCATGGATTCATCATAGATATCATCCTCGGTTCCGGAGTCCCTATACATGATTCACAAGACCAAGTGGTGTATATGGAAGTGGTAAGGGGTTAGAGATGCAACGTCAAACCTTACTGTACCTTGGAAGATAGTATCGTGCAAGTGGCAACACTTGAGAGCAATCAAAACCAAGAAAAGTGAAGTTCACGCGGAACACCAAAACCAACTAACCACTAAAAAACACACACACACAAAGCTTATGGTGGATAGGTATGGAAGGTGGCGTGTCCAAGAACAATCCGAAATCAAGATATTGTAATGGCAAGTAAAGAACCACAATGATCACAAAGCAAAACAAGTCAATCCACAAGAGGAAATATGTACAAGGAAACACACACGGTGGGATAAATGGGACTTGTGCGACGGAGAAAGTGAGATAAGAACCAAATGATTACCTAGCGAAGACTATAAGCTCGTGTCGCACAAGTGCAAGGAGAGACGCTAGTTCGATTGCACTAAATTGGTGGGCTACAAGATATGCACAATAAGTACCACCTATTTGATGTTCATCGAGCTTGCGCTTCCTATTCTATGAGGCACTTGTTTCTTTTTTTATTTTTCTTCTTTTTCTTTTTCTTTTTTTTCTTTTTCTTTTCTTTTTCAATTGCCTCTTCCTTGTGCCAACAACTATACAAGATAACTATATGAGATAGCGCGCTCACAACTTTTGCTCGGAATTCTACAAGGTATCAAATGTGCATAACACAAGCAATCATAGGAGGAAACTAGTCTCAATAGGTGTTTGTTGAACACAAAGATAGTGTAGCTCACAAAGGGATGCAAGTGGGGAGAAGTCACGGACTTTTTTATACCTTTCTTCGCCGATCTTCACCCTTTATTGGTGGATTCTGCCTTGCTCACGGAATTTGGATGGAGTAGATAGCATGAACCATGGAGATGATTATGTAGAGATCCTTCTCCTCTTCAAAACAAGCTAAAGAACACCAAAATCCGAGTTCGTATGCAAAAGTTATGCTCAAAACCGTGAAGCAGATTTTTCTGTCAGCAGGGGGGCGGACAGTCCGGTGCGCGTAGGCCGGACAGTCCGGCAGGGCCGGAAACTCCGGTGGGGCGGATAGTCCGGTCCATTTTGGCCGGACAGTCCGATCCGGTCGATCCAGAAGTTCTAGAACACGAACGGGGCAATTTTTGGCGGAAAAACACGAACCAAAACCTCAAATTTATGGGTTAAAACAAGGAATTAAGCCGTGGGAACGCAGGGGAAGGTAGATCAACAAGTTTAGCAAGTAATCCATGGATCAAAACCTACCAAAACGCACTCAAATCACAGATCGATCCAAAACACGAAATTGGGGCTATTTTTTGGAGATTTTCGAATTTATGGGGGAAAAGACCAAATCAAGGAGAAATCTGTGGCAACCAAAAGCTGTTGATACCAGATGATGAGGACAAACCTCTAGGGTGGCCCCATCTTCACGGATCTCGTGGTCAAATCAATGGGAAAGCGAGGGGAAAGGGAAAAGGTAGCAGAAGCGGACGCACAGCTCGCGAAGAACACGATGAACACACGCAAAACACACACGATACAAGGCCGATTGCTCTCACCGTGGCCACCGGTACGATAGAATCCTCGCAAGGAAAGATCGGTCAACGTGCTCCCGTCAATCCCAAGCGGAGAGGGAAGAACACCTTGGAGAGGGTCTTGACGTCTTGGCAAAGGGACACCGATGCCAAGGCCTTGTACAACGAGGGAGGCACGATGCAAACTCCAACGAGGTGGTGACAATAGTCGATCCCCTTTGGTAGAAGGGGTTGAGGCAAAACTAGAGATTCCACAAAGGGGGTTTTCTTTAGTCTATCATCTATGCCTAAGGGATACATGAGGGGGTGGGGGATCTATTTATAGGCCAGCCACAAGTTCAGGGGTAGTTTGGGCATAAAACTTGGGTTTGGTGCGAAATAGAGGGGTACATGGGACAAGGGCCCACATGTTGGCTCGCAGGCCCATCACTTGGGCCAGACAGTCCGGGTCGGAGTGACCGGACAGTCCGGGGTAGCCGGACACTCCGGGTAGTGTCCGGGTAGTGTCTGAACTGGCATTTTGAATGTCCACGCTAGGTTGGGGCTGGGGCTGGCTGGACACTCCGACCGAGTCGCGTCGGACACTCCGGCTGGATTTAGGCGGACGCTCCGGGGTGATGAAGGCGGAGACTCTCGTTCTAGAGCTGGCTGCTCCTGGTCCATCTTCTTGGTTGACTTGGGGACGATCTTGGGGACTTGGCATTGTGGATGTAGTAGCGTCCGCAGGACGGGCTGCATCAGATACGCGATGACTTTGCCTTCTTGCATCAATACACATCTGAGACCAACCTTGGATGCATCACAATATACATCAAATGGCTTCTTGATATCTGGCATGATCAATATTAGGGCTGATATCAATCTCTTCTTCAGCTCTTGGAAACTAGCTTCACATTTGTCGGTCCATTCAAACTTTTTGTCCTTCTTCAGCAATTGGGTCATGGGTCTGGCGATGCTCGAGAATCCTTCTACGAACTTGTGGTAGTATCCCACTAGTCCGAGAAATGCACGGACTTGGGTTTGAGTGGTTGGGGCTTCCCATTCTTCGACTTCTTTGATCTTGGCGGGATCAACAGAGACTCCTCTAGCAGACACAATATGTCCTAGGAATCCTACTTCTTTCAGCCAAAACTCACATTTGCTGAACTTGGCATATAGCCGATGCTCTCTCAGGGTTTCTAGGATGATTCTCAGATGTTGCTCATGCTCTTCTTCTGACTTGGAGTAGATAAGGATATCGTCGATAAACACAACGACAAATTTATCTAGGAAATTCATAAAGATCTTATTCATGAGATTCATGAAATAAGCAGGGGCATTGGTTAATCCAAAAGACATGACCATATACTGGTATAAACCATAGCGAGTAGTAAAGGTGGTCTTCGGAATATCCGTTGCACGAATCTTAAGTTGGTGATAACCAGTCCTAAGATCAATCTTTGAGAATACCTGAGCTCCAGTCAACTGATCAAATAGATCCTCTATCTTTGGCAAGGGGTACTTGTTCTTGATGGTGACGTCATTCAGTTTTCTGTAATTTGTGCACAAACGGTTGCCTCCATCTTTTTTGTCAGCGAATAACACTGGTGATCTCCATGGCGATGCGCTTGGTTGAATCAAGCATGTTGCTAACATGGCATCCAACTGCTTCTTCAATTCCACAAACTCTGAGGGGTTCATGCTATAGGGTCTCTGGGCTATGGGTCCGGTTTCAGGGATTAGTTCGATAATGAACTCAATATCCCTATCCGGGGGCATACCTGGCAATTCATCTGGGAATACATCGGGGTATTCACAGACTACTCGGACTTGGTCTATGGTTGGTAAGGCTAGACTCTTGTTGCACTTGAATTGACGAGGTAAGGTTTCGGATATATGTTCTACTGTTACTCCAGAGCTACTGGTCATGGTGATGGCTTTCTTAGCACAGTCTATCAGTCATTTATGCCTTGACATCCAGTCCATACCTAGTACTACTTACAATCCTTTGGTTCCGAGTATGATTAGGTTGGCATAAAAATCTATCCCATGTATTCTGATAGGCACAGCTTTGCAAATTTTTCTAGCTTTTGTAGTTGAACCGGGGATTTGAACTATCATGACATGCTTCAAGTTGGTTGGGTGAATCTTACTAGTGGATGCAAATTCTTCGGTGACAAATGAATGCGATGCTCCCGAATCAAACAATACTCTTGCTAAAACTTAGTTGATAGAAAACATACCCAGCACTACATCTGGCGCTTCTTGGGCTTCTTCGGCGTTCATGTGGAAGAGACGACTGTTGCGGTTGTGAGAGTTTCTTGGGGCAAATCTTCTCCCTGGTTGAACAGACGCTGTTGTTGAGCTGGGGCATTCACATTGGCAGTGGCGGCAGTCTTCTTTGGACACTCATTGGAATAGTGGCCCTTCACTCCACACTCGAAACAGGTGATCTGAGACTTGTCTTTAGCTGCGACGGGCACAACATTGCTTCCAGTTCTGGGTGCAGTGTTGTTGTTGTTGTTGTTGTTGCTCTTGGGAGGGGCACGGTTGAAATTGTTGGTGTTGCTGGAGTTGTTGTTGTTTCCTCTGGACTTCACATTGCCTCCGCTACGGTTGGGGTAGCTTGGGCGAGACATTGGGGGTCGGTTGTTTCTGGGTGCATATCTTGGTGAGGGGTTGGGACGGTACTTCTGGTGACTGCTGGATCCAGATTGCTGCATCATACGATGTTTGTGGTTGCCGTTTGCCTGATTAATCTTCCCTTCCATCTGAATGGCAGAGTCGACTAGCTCTTCGAGATCCTCGAAGCGGATGTTGACGAGGACAGTCTGCATATCGTCATGCAGTCCGTTCAGGAATCTCTCCTTCTTCTTGGCCTCCGTGTTGATCTCATCCGGTGCATATCTGGCAAGTGACAGGAATCTGTCACGGTACTCCACCACAGTCATTCTGCCTTGCTTCAACTCTCTGAATTCATCCCTCATTCTGGTGACTAAGCCCTGTGGCACGTGGGTGCGGCTGAACTTGATCTTGAAGGCTTCCCATGTCAACACTTGACCATGGTTCATCAGGCGGATGTTGTTCCACCAGGCTCTTGCATCTCCTGCCAAGTAGTGGGTGGCAAAGAGAACTTTCTCGTTGTCATCAACTCTGGCTACCTCCAAATTGTTCTCCATCGTCTGCAACCAGTCATCTGCATCTAATGGGTTCTCTGAAGTGCTAAAGATTGGGGGATTGGTATTCTGGAAGTTCTTCAGCTTGGATCCTTGATGATCCTGATTCCCATGCCCTTGGTTGTTGAGAGCCATCTGGGCGATCTGTTGTAGTGTTGCTAGATTAGCTTGGCGCTCTACCCTGCTTGCTTCTCTGTCTGCGATGAGATTCTGCAAGATCTACAGCATTGGGTCTTGCGACGAGCTGCTCCCTCCTTGGTTTCCGCGAGTCATCTGAAGATTGAGGTAGATAAAGGGGTAAGAGGGAAAGTTCTGAGGTTTATGGTTTTGGTTTCAAAGCTAAAACTTTGAGTTTGACTCAGGTTTTGCAACTAACTTCATTTCATTCATTCAAACAAGCACACAATACAAACACACACACACACCACAACAACAAGGAAAACAGATGGTTTTAAGAACCATTCTGCAAGCTACGATACAATGGGACTGATACATCTCATGCTACGATAGTGCTCTAGTGCATCTACTCATCGTCGATGAAGTCGGAGTCCTCATCGTCAGTGTAGAAATCCACGGCATCCTCCTCCAGAAAGTCATCATCATTGCTGAGGTAAGAATCCATATCTCCCTAGATGTCTTCACCCTCCTCTTCCTCCTCCTTTGCTGCAAGCTGAGCTTCTTGCTCCTTGATGGTCTTCTCGAGGTCGGCTACCTTCTTGCGAAGACGGACGATGGTGCGATCCTTCTTCTCGCGCTGGAGGCGAAGGGACTGACGGTCCTTGACAAGCAGTGAGAAAGTCTGGGCCTTCTGGGCGGCAATGGCACGCTTGTGGTTGGCGAACTCCCTAGCATTGTCCAATTCCTTCTGGCGATCGTACAACAGGAAGTCGAGATTCTCCACTTGACGCTTCAACTCCGGGTGACTGGGCATCTCCATCGGCATTCCCATGAAGTCACGTCTTGCATAGTGAGCAAAACAGGTTCCTTGGATTTGGTTGACACTGAGGGCACACAGACGTGCGAGAGCTTCATGCATTGCCCTGGCTAATCCATCTAGCCAATTGTTCTCTCTCACGGAGAACTACATTCTCCCGGATGTTGGTGCTTCTATGCTTCCTCGAAGATCAGCGGTGACTAGCCACTGTAAATCTCCTCATGGGGGTCCTGGAAGTTGAGCTCCAAGAAACTCTGGATGCGGGCGTCCCAATAACTCAGAAAGTGAATCCAGATCCCTCTCAAAGATCAGCTGGACTCCATTGCCCAACTGGTAGAACTTGCTGAACTGAGTCTCCATCTACAAGAATTTAGGATGAGGACGTTAGTGAAGTGATCAAGTGTGTCAAATTTTAGGTAGTAATGTAAGAATTTGAGGAACATGAATTTTTGAGAAAGAATGACTTTCCAAGGGTAAGAGAGGAAATAGTTTTTCATAAATACTCACTTTGGTTTTGAAATTAAGTTTTTGGTTCGGACGTCAATTCTAACTAGGGTCTCCTATGGTCAGGATGGCTCTGATACCAACTTGTCAACACCCGGATTTTTAATACCAGATGCTTGTTATGTCATACATCGCAATCCCAGGATTACCATTTTTGCGAGACATAATAGGTTGGATATCACAGTACATCATCCATTACAAACCATAAATAAGCTCTTACACAAATAAGGATCTCATGATCCAGTCTTAATACAACAAGTAACGGAATAATAAATAAGCGTAGCGGTGGGGTCCATCTTCAGGGGCACAGGCAATGCTGACGAAGGCAGATAGTCCTAGTTATCATAGCCATCCTGCTGACTGTCATCTTGGTAGTCTCCTTCATAGTCTGGCCATGAGAATAGCCAGGGACAAAAGCCATGAGTACTCTTTAAGTACTCGCAAACTACCACTAACAAGTAGTATAGTTCTAGTGTAAATGCTAACTCTAAGTTTAACTAGAAGGTTAAGTTTGAAACCTAAGCTGAGTTCTGAAACAAAGAAAGATAAAGTAAAGTTCTAGAATCACTTAAGTTGGGAAGGTAGTGTCATAGTCACAACCCTGTTGTGGTCAAGTCAAGATTCATCATTCATTTCATAAGTCATTTTGAAAACATATGACAACGAAACAGTATGGCCACTCCAACTGTCCATAACCACGGACGCGGCTATTCGAATAGTTTGACACTCTGTAGAGGTGGTACACTTTCACCACAAGATTCGATACATCTGTCAGGGATAACCCTGAATCATCATACTTAGTATGCAGATAATCAAACATAACCTTTCCTTTACACACCCTAGTATAAGCACCTCTCCTATGAGCATGGCCTCCCAACCATGACCATCCGTCATCTTGGGCACTGCATAGGTGGACAACATCGAGAGGTAGCCTCAGCTCAAACCTCTCCCGTGAGGGAACTAATACTAATGCATATAAACTTCTGGCTAAGCCTTACCCAATTCAGGTATTGTGGTTGTACGGTAAAATTGGAATGGTATCGCATCCGAATCCAACCATCTGTTTTGTAAAAGGGTTAAGGCTCATGCCTCAACATTTTCAGCATCATAAACCACTTGTGTTTCTCAACACATGTCAAAAAATCTCAATAGAATGACTCATCATTCCAAGATTTTCATAATTCATTTTCAACAAGTGTTCCCATCTAAAGTGGCTCAAGTTTTAGTTTAGCTCTAACTACTAAGTTAAGAGTGTTCACTAATGTGGGGATGCTAAGATCAATCTCGTGCCATATAATGACATCTAAAGTAATCTAGATAGGTCAAGTTTTATACTCTTTATGCTACCTTCTAAACAAGTAAGGACTTTGGTAAAGTAAAGAAAGTAAAGATTGAAATTAAAATCTCGGACTAGGTATAAATCCAAATGGTATCACCAAAGCATGCCTAATGCCTTTTCTTAGGTTATCTAGCTTGCATTGTTAATGATGGCTTGCTAAGAATAATACTTGCAAGTGTTAGCTTGCCTTGGTTAGTGCAGTGGTTGAAGTTTTCTTCCTCCTCCTCTTGGTAGAACTCCTCGTCCTCGTAAGCTTGGTCGGTACTATCGTCTATAAATACATACGGAGTACACAATCACCAAACCATACTTAACTAGTCTACTTAGCACTCTAAGGCACACATTGGATGATATATTATCATCACAAGCATCACAAGGTTTTATTAACTAGTTTCATTCTTTTTATTTAAGAAAAGTAATTTCTACTCATTGAAAATAACTAAGATTTAATATTCACCACTTAAAATATGGGATCATGTGGACACATGTCATCACCACATATTCTAACATGTGGGAATGTGATTTAACGGTTGGATCACATTTTAATAAGTTTAAGTTTAGAATTTAATGATTTAAAGTGACTAGAAATGCCTATATAGCATTATTTTGGTACTAGTCCAAAGTCACTGCATGTAAACCTTAATATTATTACATATTCAGATAGGTATGGTTAAATGTGATTTTTGAGAGTTGGAATCAACTCAAAAGCTATCATGGTTGATTTTATAAAAATGTTTGAATGTGCAAATACTTCTGTCTTGTTATTTTTACTAGGAGAGATCGCTAACTCTAAATGAATTAAATCCAACGGGCTTGGATAGATCTTTTTGGAAGCTTTCTAAAATATTTGAATCACTCAAATTGGTTTAGTAAATCTTCTTGAATTGATTTTTGAACTAAGGGACAAAAGTGGGTTCAAACTTAAATGGAAAAATCCAAATTTGAATTCATGGGCTAGCGCGGGAGAAAAAACGGGTAGGCCTAGTGGCGCTCTGCGGCATGGATGACAACTGACAGGGGGTCCCGTAGGTCAGCGACACGTCAAACGCGAAGCGGTACGGGGCACTCTCAGCGCTACGATTAAAAGGGGGATCGACGGTTGAGGATCGTCGTCCCCGGCGAATAGGTCGTCGGCGAGAGTTAACCCTAGCGGCTCAGTGGGGGTGCGATGGGGGCATACCAGGGCTCCAGCTAGCATGGCGATGGGGGCGATTGAACGTGCTGTCAACGACGGACTTAGGCGTGGTCACGGCGGCTCCTAGGGTGGACGAAATCGACGGCGCGTCTCCTCCTCTGCTGCGGCAAGCTCCGGCTAAATTCCGACGAATGGCGGCTCGCCTTGCTTCAGGGATGGGGTGGAAGGATCAGTGGAGAGAGGGGAGTGAGATGGTGTGAGTAGTTTGTGTTGGGGAGGGCTCCTTTTATAAGGCGACGAAGCGACCGAGCGGGATGGGCTGGCGACTCCAGCGAGGGCTATACGGCGTGCTAGCAGCGTGGCTGGAGGTAGGGGATAGTGGCCTGCCTCCTGGCGGTGCTCTATGGATTAAATGCGTGGCTAGGGCGGTGGCGTTTGCTCGGGAGTGTTCCGCGCTCTAGGAGACAGAGGCGGTGCTCGACGCGGCGCACGGCGACTGTGCGTCACGCAGCGGCGCATGGCCATGTCTAGCAGGGTGCTGGGGTCGAGGCGGAGTGGCATGCACGGTATTGGGTCGAGGGGCGGTCTGTGGCATGCTGGCGGCTAACGCGCTCTGGCGAGCTCGCAGAGAGAATGGGCGGCGGTGCTGGGGAGTGGTCCAGGGGTTGTGGGTGATCGAGGGGTGGACAGGGAGGTGCGGTAGGGTTGGGCGGAGCTAGAGGGCTTACTGGTTTGGCGTGGCGCTGTCCCTAGCGCTTGGCCCTCTTCTGGCCGGCGGCGACCACAAAGTGGTGGCGCTCCACTGTTGCTGCGGCTTAGGGGTAGGCCGGTGAGGGTCTGGTTGGTCTCAGGGGGACAAGGGAGAGTAGAGAGGATGCAAAGGGGGACAATGGCTTAATTAGAAACAGTAATAGTTAGGCCATTTCATTTCTGTCTGCAAGGTGTTCGATCAAATGGCCGCAAGAAATTTACATTCGAATTTTGAAAAGATTTTTGGTGTGTGATCTGATCTTATGCTTGGGAGTCTCTGGTTGCTGGGAAATGTCAAGGTGAATTGGTTTGGTTGGTTTTTGCATAAGTGAGATCTTCTCATATGAACTACATTCAATTTTTAAATGCCATTTAAAATTAGTGTTTGCAAGTTTTTGGTAGATCACAAAGTGGGTCTTGGTACATCACTATATGTACTAGCAAGGGGTGCAAAGATCCACATTTGTTTCTGTTAGGATTTAAGTTCTAGGAATAGCCAAAGTAGGCATGTTGATTAAAATGGCACAAATGACCATTTGGTTATTTTATTCAATTTGATTTGTTTTGCTTTGGGATTTGTTTGGGAATGATCTAGATGATGTTTGTTTCACCTAAGAATCATTTTACAATCACTGGATCACTTAATCATGGCAATTCAAAACAACTCCTATTTAAATGCACACACATATGAATGCTTTAATATTTTTAAATGGAAATGTTTTTGTTAACTCTAAATTTGAGGATTTGGATCTTGATAACCTTGGATTTGAGTTTTGGGATGTTACAATCCTTCCCCCCTTAAACAAAGTCTCGTCCCGAGATTTATGAAAGAAAACTAGGAACTAAAGAGATCTGGGAACTCTGTCCTAATGTAATCTTCTCGCTCCCAAGTGGCTTCCTCTTCAGTATGGTTGCTCCATAAGAAGTTGATGTGTGATGCCATATGGCGATGATGAACCACATCAATTTTTGGAAGAGATTGCCGGGTAAGCCTCCATAAGAAGATTTAATTTTGATGGAACTTTAATCTTCCACAGCGATGACCAGTTCTTCTCCGCTGTCCCCCGAGAACTATTTGAGTTACCTTCTAACCATGCTGATCGTCGTTCTTTGGTGTGTACCAGCATACGATAGGCCGAGTGAACTGTGAAGAGACCGTTATGCTCGTAATGCCATGCCCAAAAATCGGACTGCCGCCTTGTACTCCAAGGGATATTTGCAATCAATTCCGCATCCATGGGCATAAACACTGCCTATAGAAGCTCTTGATTTCATGTCATAGAAGTGGTATCAATCAGTTCGCTGACGAGGCTCAGAGGCTCCTGGATCATCATCAGGTCACTGGACGGAGAAGGTCGTCCCACGGTATCCAGTTCGTATTCCAAATGGGTGTCTCCTCGCTAGTACCAATACGCTTGATGGATCTCCAGATCCTAGATGGTGACGATCCCAACTCAGCATCAAGAAAATCATCATTGGGAAAATAAACTGCTTTCAGAATCCTTGCACTAAGTGAGATCGTCTCCTGTACAAGCATCCACGCTTGTTTAGCAAGTAGGGCAAGGTTGAACAGCTCTATATCCCGAAACTCAATTCCGCCAAGGTGCTTCGGTTTCTTCATGTCCTCCCACACCACCCAATAGGTTCGGCGCTCCCCTCTTCAAATCCCCACCAGAAATTCCGAAGAAGGTTGTTGATATGGAGACAAAGCCCTCTAGGAAGTCTGAAACAAGCCATCGAAAAGGTGGGTATCGCTTGCGCTATAGCCTTGATTAGCACTTCTTTCCCTGCCGCTGAGAGCAATAACTCCAGCCATCGTTGAACCCTTTTTCACACCTTTTCCACACGTGGTCTTTTAGATACTTAAAGGCACCATTAACAGAGGACCCAACATCTGAGGGCATTCCCAAATATTTCTCGCTTAGCGATACATTGTGCACGCCAAGACAGTCCTTAATATCCTATCTCAATGACTCCTTAATCTCCTGTCTCAAGGACTCCTCGCATCCTTTAGCCCCCTAGTACTAAGTCAACTATGGGTTTGATGTCCGAGAATATTCCCTATTTCATCCAGACTTTACCTTTGGTACCCAAACTACCCCTGTTTTAGTGGCTGGCCTATAAATAGCCCCCACCCTCCAATATAATACTCAGACTTGGATAATTAGAATTAGAAGACACCCTTGTAGATCTCCCTAATTCTAGTCTCATGCTCCTTTGCAAAATGAGAACCAATTATCCCCCACCTCGTTGGAGTTTTCATCGTGCCTCCCTCATTGTAGAAGGCCATGGCATCGGATCCCTTTGCAAAGACGTCAAGATCTCACCAAGCCTCCTGCTCGCCATGCCGGTTAGAGAGAGATCCTTGCCCGACGCCGATCCCAGGGATTGCGTCGGACCAGTGGCTGCCGGCGTGAGATATTGGTTTGTATTGTGTCTCCATGCGTGTGTGAGTTCATCGTGTTCTTCGTACGTGAGTCCGCGGATTTTATCCTCTCCCTCTCCCTCCACTCACACCCGCCTCGTTTTCTAAGGGATTCATGAAAGATCGGACAATCGCAAGGGGCATACCCAAACATATTGGTATCAAGAGTTTAGTTGATCACGAATTCCCCCACAAAATTTTCTTTTATCCACCAAAAATTCGAAAACCCCCAAAAAAAGAGCCTCAAATTGCCTTCGGATCGATCTCTTGATTTGATGAGTTTTTCGTGGTTTTGGTCCATAAATATGTTGATTTTGGTGTCGATCTACCTTCCTTGAACCTTTCCCCAGCCCAATTCTGACAGATTTTCGAAAAATTTCCGAGATTTGACTTTTGTTGTTCTTCACGAACTCAAACTGGCACCAGATCCAGCGAACCGACCCAGCCGTCAAAATTTCCGGCGAAAGTTTCAGCGAACCGGAATTTCTGCTGAAAGTTCCAGCGACAGGTCTGGCGCCACAGGTATGGCCGCCGAAATCACTTTTCTGAGCCAATTTTGACCTTTTTCCTCTTGTGTTGTTCATGTTTCGTGTGTGTGTCGCCCAAACTAACAACAAGCTTCTGTAAATCATCACATTATGCGCTCCTCAACACCGCGATGTCCGAACACCATCCCCAACACCGGTAGCAAGTCGTCATCAATGTCGAAGGTATAACTTGGTCCACATTGTTAACCCCTTTTCCTTTGAGTGTATCTATCCTATGAGAGCAGCTCGTTTTGTGTTTGCCTAAGCATTGTGCACTTTCCCTTGGAAAGTGAGAGTGTGTAAACAAATACAAAAGTTGACATAGTAGTATTGAAAGGGAGAAAAGGAATAAAAAACAAAAGAAAAAGAAAAAGATACATAGTCTCCCAATAGAAAGAGAGTATCAAGCATGTAAGCAAAGAGAGAGAGAGAGAGAGAGAGAGAGAGAGAAAGAGCGCGACCAAGGAAAGTGCACAAATCTATTGCTTATTCTCTTTTGGCGAACGAGTTGTGGTCTCTCCTTAAGTTGGCACGACAACCGAGCTTAGTATTCGTTAGAACATTTTGTGCTCATTTTCATAGCCGTGCTAACCAAATCCGTCTCCACGTGTGCGTATCTTTGTGTTTTTTTAGATCATATCCTTTTTACTTTTGATCTTTGGTTCTTTACCACCTTTAATAATAACGTTTTCTTTGGATTATTTAATTTGGTTTTCCACCACCCTAACCTGTCACCAAAAGCTTTTGAGAATTTAGTTCTTTCTTTAGTGTGAGCTTTCTTCACGATTTCACTTTGCAAGTTAATAGTTCTCACTTGCGGCTGCTAGTTCGTTGCAATCCTCAAGGTGAAGTAGAAGGTTAACCCCCAACCACATATCACCTTTCATATACAATCCATTGTTGTCTTCATGATGGATTGGCACGGTGAGTCGTGCCAACCACCTCCCCAAGGTGAATACGAAGGCCCATACATGACGCGTGCAAGCCACTACATCATTCGCCATGAGTTCCGTGACAAGATGAACAATTCGGCGAAACTCAAGCCGAATTCAAGAGCATCTACAACCGCTTCGATGGTCTACAACAACAAAAGCATGATATGCGGCTTCTCCAACCTTTCTCTAGAGACAAGGGCCATGCACATCAAGTTTTCCACCAAAACGAAACACTACAAAGGTCGATGGCCGAGCTCGCAGGAAACACAAGACCGCGTCCACGTGCATCAAGCTCTTCACGGCATCTTTCAAGTGCATCAAGCTATTCGCGTCACTATTCCCCTCTTCATCAAGACCCTCATGCAAGTGCTCCAAGACGCAATGACGCCCCCGTGGTTGAAGATGAAAGTTCTTCGCACTACGTACCTTCCCCACGGCATGCCGCAACGTCAAGTTATGATGGTGATTTCTCCTCAAGGCCCCAAGCAAGGCGAGAAGAACACCATCATCACGCAAGGGCACTACTGAACCAACAAGTGGAACCTCGAGTACAACCTCAAGGACACCGCCCTCATCCACGAGACATTATTGCCACAACAAGTGATGACTCCAACTTGGAGGAACAAGCTGCTCATCGATATGAAGCTCTTCAAGACCCTCCTCTTCGTCATCGTCGTCATGAACATCCACGCCGACACCATGGTCACCATGACAAGCCTCCTCCATAACATCAAGACATGGAACATCAAATCATACATATTGAGTGATGCCCACTACGTCATGAGGCCAACCCGCGTCATCAACCGAGGAATGAGCCTCCACATCATCCACAACCGCGTTAAAAGGCTCCACATCCTCATCACCCTCATGAGGGCAAAGTTCCTCCTCCTCGTCAACAACCGCGTCAAGAGCAATAGCAAGCTCCCCCACAACATCGCGAGAATCAAGTTCCACCACCTCCAAATGCGGCACCTCAACCACAAGTACATCAACAAGATCACCAAGCTCATCACAATGATTGCATGGAAGATGAAGACCGTAACCATCATGGCAACAACCGCTACCGTGACCGTAATGAAGAAAAAACTTTTGGCAATCTCAAGTTCACGATGCCCAAGTTCACTGGTTCAAATGATCCCGAAGAATACCTCTCATGGGCACTCAAAGTCGACAAGATATTCCGTATGCACAACTATAGTGATAAGAAGATGGTCGCCATGGCTTCGCATGAGTTCGATGATTATGCCAACCTTTGGTGGGAACAAGTTCAAGTCGCTCGTGACGCAAGAGAAGAGCCTCCAATCACAACTCGGCATGAAGGCTCATATGAGATCCCGCTTTGTCCCTATGCACTACACGCGCGACCTCTTCAACAAGCTACAATCGCTTAATCAAGAGACAAAACCCGTCGAAGAGTACTTCAAGTAAAGGGAGCTCAACATGATCGACACCAACATTGAAGAGTGCGATGAGCAAACAATGGCACATTTCCTCATCGGCCCATCCAATCAAGCGCATCATCGAGTTCCAAAAGTATAACAACATGGTTGAGTTTGTGCACATTGCAACAAAAGCCGACCGTCAAGTACAAGAGGACATCAAATACAACAAGCCCAAGACGTACTTCACCTACAAGCAAGCTTCAACCGCTACACCAACAACCTCCAACGGAAGCTCCTCAAGTACCTCCAAGCTTCCTTTCAAGCCACACTTCCTCAAGGAAAACCGCCCCCAAGTAGCAAGCATACAAAAGATGACCCGCCATTCAACAACGAATACTATAAGTGTGCAGGCAAATGACACAAGTCAGCCACATGTGGAAATAAGAAAGTTTTGTTCATTCATGACAATGGCGATGAGGAATACTTGAGTGAGGATGAATTTGATGCTCGAGTCAAAAAAGCAATGACAAGGCAACACGTGGAAGATGACCAAGAACTTCGCATGTGTGAACATGACACAAGTCCATCGCTTATCGTCATAAGGATCTTGACTACTCAAGCGCAAGAGCATGAAAATCAAAGATCCAACATCTTCCAAACACGTGCCAGCATCAATGGAAAATCCATCAAAGTGATCATCGATGGAGGGAGTTGTCACAACCTTGGTAGCACCGAGTTGTGTGAGAAGCTCAACCTCACCCTCCATCCACACAAGCACCCCTACCATGTCCAATGGCTAAGTGACCAAGGGTCCATGAAGATCAAGCACACTATCTAGATAACATTCTCTATTGGACCTTACAAATACATAGTAGAGTGTGATGTAGTCCCCATGACGGTTTGTCATATGTTGCTTGGCCGACCGTGGCAATTTGACAAAGGTGCTCGACATGATGGTCGCACAAATGTGTATACCTTCAAATGGCTTAACAAGACATGTGTTTTGCAACCGATGACTCCTAGCCAAATAATTGCGGACAATGCAAAGGCTTTAGAGAGGGCTAAAACCACAACACCATCTTGTGAGAAGAGTGGTGAGCAAGAGAACCACCATATAGCGAGTGAGAGCCACAAGCCTAACTCGACTAGAAAAACTAAGAGTATTGTTCTTGCCACCAAAAGTGAGATCAGAGACATGAGGAATAACCCATCCATCTTGCACTATGTCCTCATTTGCAAAGGACTAGCGCAAGGAACTAATGACATGACCAATATTCCTCCCTCTTTGATGGATATTTTGCAAGAACTCAAGGATGTGTTCCCCAAAGAGCTCCCACATGGACTACCTCCTCTTCACGGAATCAAGCACCGCATTGACCTCATACCCGGTGGACCTCTTCCAAACCGCACTGCCTAACGCACGAACCCAGAGGAGACGAAGGAGATCGAACGACAAATCAACCAACTAGTCTCCAAAGGTTTGGTCCAAGTAAGCACTAGTCCAAGTGTGGTCCCCATGATTCTTGCTCCAAAAACGGATGATATGTTGTGTTTATGCATGGACTGCCATCCAATCAAGGCTATTACCGTACGTTACATACATCCTATACCATGTCTTGATGACATTCTTGATGAGTTGTGTGGAGCCACTATTTTCTCGAAAATTGATCTTTGTAGTGGTTCCCATCAAATATGCATGGCAGAAGGTGATGAGTGGAAAACCGCCTTCAAGACCAAACTTGGTATCTATGAATGGTATGTCATGCCTTTTGGCTTATATAATGCCCCATCCACCTCCGTGCGCCTTATGAATCATATTTTGCATTCTCCCATTGGACAAAGTGTTGTTGTTTATTTTGATGATATTCTTATTTATAGCAAGTCGCTTGTGAAACATGTTACACATGTAAAGGAGGTTTTGCAAACCCTTCGAAATGAAAAGCTCTATAACCTTCCCAAGTGTACTTTTGCTAAAGATAAGTTGATTTTTCTTGGTTTTGTTGTTTCTTCCAATGGCATTGAAGTCAATGTTTCTAAAGTCAAAGACATACAAGATCGGCCCATCCCGACAAACGTGAGTGAACTTCGAAGTTTTCATGGGTTGGCCGGTTTCTATCGTTGCTTTGTGAAAGACTTCTCTACCATTGCTTGTCCTCTCAACGAGTTGACTAAAAAGAAAGTCACCTTCGTGTGGGGAAAAGCACAACAAAAAGCCTTTGATGAGCTTAAAAAGAGGCTAATTGAAGCACCTCTTCTCGCGTTACCAGATTTCACAAAAAGCCTTTGATGAGAAGCTACGACTGAAGTACCCAGCAGCTGCCAGGCGCCACCGGTACTTCCACTTGATAGTAGCGGTACTACAGCATGGGACAGAGAGAAAACGTCCCTAGCTCCAGACCTCCCCGGTACCAGAAATGCGGTACTACCGCTCCAACCGGTACTACCGAATCCAACCAGCGGTACTACCGGCCGCTACTAAAGACCACTCCCTCACCTCTGGCCGCTCCGGTACCAGCTGGCAGTACTACCGGACCCAAGCGGTACTACCGGTCCTCAAGTCCGGTACTACCGGATGCAACAGTGCTTGTGCACAACAAATCCGGGCCGCAGCCCTTCTAACGACCCTAATACTCTTTGTTTGCCCAAACTACCCATGTTTTAGTGGCTGGCCTATATATAGCACCACCCCTCCAATGTAAACCTTAGACTTGGATAATTGAAATTAGAAGACACCCTTGTGGATCTCTCTAATTTCTAGTATCATGCTCCTTGATAACTGTAGGGGTTCGTAGCATGGAAAACAAAAATTTTCTACCGCATGAACACACAATCAAGATCTAATCTATGATCAAGCCAAGATCTATCTACTAGATTGTAGCAACGAGTCGATAGAGGAACTCACCCTCGAAGATTCCAAAGCGGTTAACGAGAGCAGATTCTCGTGGGTGATGTAGTCGTACACTTGCCGATCTCAAGATCGCGTAGACGATCCTTCCGGCGCTGCGTTCCGGCAGCGCTCCCGCAGTCGGTCACACGTTCGGTACTCGATGAAGACCTTCCTCTCCCTTGTTCCAGCAGGCAGTGGAGGTTGTAGCACTCTCCTCGCGATTCCGGCAGCACAACGGCGTGGTACCGGAAGTAGAGGGGAGATCTCGCAGGGCTTCGCCTTAAGCCGGAGCGAGTATGGTGGAGTATGAGAGAGCTTTGGTGATCTAGGGTTTAGATACATCAATTAGAAGGCTCTAAACCGGAGGCTAGGGCAATTAGAAGCTCTAACTTGACGGCTTGGGAGAAATCCCTAGGCTGTGGCTAGGGTTTAGGTTTAGAGGAGAGGGACTTGTGTGTACTAGGAGGGAGCCCTGCCCCTCCTTATATAGGTGGAGGGTCCGGCGGCCAAGGGGAGGGAGTGGAGTCCCTCCCCAACTCGGCTTGGGTGGTGCGCCGGCTTGGGGAGGAGGACTCCTTCCCCAACTCGGTTTCCACCTCTTCTCCTCTTTCCAAAACTTGCCGTTTGACTTTTGAAATTAGGATTTGAATAAACCCTTTATTTTGGACAGCAAAGACACCTAGTACATGATGCAATCATTCCAACTTACAATGACACATTCATGTACCCTTCCCCCCCCCCGGAGTGCCGGACATTCCGGAACCTTCTAGAATGTTCCCGATAAAAAACACCGGAACCATTCCCCAACTCCGAAACGGGACTTTCCTTATATGAATCTTATTCTCCGGACCATTCTGGATCTCCTCGTGATATCCCAGATCCCATCCGAGACTCCGAACAACATTCGGTCTCTTACTCATCATTCCATAACTACTCAACAACATCGAATCCTTAAGTGTGTCTCCCTACGGTTCGTGAATTATGCGGACATGATCGAGACACTTCTCCGATCATTAACCAATAGAGGAATCTGGAAATTCATATGGCTCCCACATATTTCTACGATTACTTTGCGATCGAATGAACCACTTACATACGATACCAATTTCCCTTTGTCTCACGATATTTTACTTATCCGAGGTTATGATCGTCGGTATCTCTGCATACCTAGTTCAACCTCGTTACTGATAAGTACTCTTTTCTCGTTATCGTGATATGTGATCCCTTGTGAGCCAGTCACATGCTTGCAAGCTAATTGGATGACATTCCACCGAGAGGGCCCAGAGTATATCTATCCATCATATGGATGCAAATCCCACTCTTGATCCATGTGTCTCAACCAATACTTTCCGAACACTCAATGCCACCTTTATAGCCACCCTGTTACGGTGTGGTGTTTGATGTCATCGAAGCATCCTTCCAGTAAAGGTGATATGCATGATCTCATGGTCGAAGGAATTAGGTTACTATGTATCAGAAAGCTTATAGCAAATGAACTATATTAAATGACTTGATCTTTATGCTACGCTTAACTATAGGAGTATGTCCATCACATCATTCTCCTAATGATATGACCCTGTTGTTAATAACATCTCTATGTTCATGATCAGGAAACCATGATCATATATTAACCAACAAGCTAGTTTAACAAGAGGCTTTACTAGGGACTCTTTTATGTTTACAAATCACACAAGTATTAATGTTTCCGGTTAATACAATTATAGCATGGTATGTAAACATTTATCATAAGTATGAAGATATGATAATAACCACTTTATTATTGCCTCTTGGGCATATCTCCAACAAGAGCACCAATTATCCCCTACCTCATTGGAGTTTTCATCGTGCCTCCCTCATTGTACAAGGCCTTGGCATCGGAGCCCCTAGCCAAGACGTCAAGATCTCACCAAGACTCCCCACTCGCCGTGCCAATTCGAGAGAGAGATCTTCGCCTGACGCCGATCCTAGGGATTGCGCCGGACCGATAAACGCCGGCGTGAGCTATAGGTGTATCGTGTCTTCGAGTGTGTGCATGAGTTCGTAGATTTCATCCTCTCCCTCATCCCCCCCACTCACTCTGCCTTGATTTCAAGGGATTCGTGAAAGATCAGGCCACCCACGAGGTTAGCCCCCAACATATTGGTATCAAGAGCTTCGCTGCTCACGGATTCCCCCACAAATTTTTCTTCTATCCACCAAAAATTTGAAAATCCCAAAAAAGAGCCCCAAATTGCCTTTGGATCGTTCTCTAGTTTTGGTGAGCTTTTCGTGGATTTGATCTATAGATCTGTTGCTATTGGTGCCGATCTACCTTCCTTGTGTGTTTCCAGGCCCAATTTTGGTCAGATTTCCGTGAATTTGAGGATTTTTGGGTCGAATTTGCACCAAATTTCGAGATCTACGCGCCCAGGAAGCCCCGAAGCGGTACTACCACTGCAAGGAGCGGTACTATAGGAGGCGTGCGGTACTACTGGATGAGCAAAGCGGTACTACCAGTTAGCGGTACTACTGGCTGAAAATAGTGGTACTACCGCTCGAGCCTGCTAGCTCTGCAACACCCCTTTTCGCCTCAAATTTGTTTTCTAACTTTCCTCTTTTGTTTGTTCATGTTTCGCGTGCATGTCGTGATACGGATCAAGCCGATGATCCTTGAGTTTGTCCCGATCTTTCACAGCGAGTCCACCAGGTATGTAATCTCCCAATCACGCGATGAACGCAACCTGAAGAAGAGGAATCAATCCAGCAAGTAACATGATGAAGATCACCATGCTCAAACCTGAGAACGACAATCCTTGATGAACACAAGAACCTCCGCAGCAATCTCTATAAGAATCTGATAAACGGTATCGCCGTCCCCAGAGGGATGATACACTGTGGAGCACAATCTAGTTTTTAGACTAAACAACTGAACTCCCCTAAATCCTAGGCAGCTGACTCCTTTATATAGGAGGCCTGCAACTAGTCGGTTGGATAGATCCAAACCGGACACACAAACGGACTCGAACCTAACCTAGACTCGGACTCAATAACATAGCAACAATGTTTGACACAACCTTAGACTTATCATTACATATCATAGGTCGTCCTATCGTGCCAATCATCAATGGGATGCCCGCATCACCTAGCTTGGTGGAGTCCTAAAATTAGGCTTCACCTCCTCCTTCATTCCCATATCATCCTCCCCCTTCAAGAAGCGTTGTCCCCAACACGTGCAGGTTAGGTCGGAAAGGTGGTGAGATATGAACAATAGCTTCACGCGTCTTCACCATATTCAAGTCTTGCTTGCCTTCCACTCCGCAACCTCCCTCTCGGCTTGCTTGACTTGAAACACCCCTTGGCGCATGCACCTCCTTGCGTCGCCATACAAGCTTGGACCTAGGCGCCACCGTCTTCTTCTTCTGAAGTCTTGTTCGAACCCGTGGTCATGGACCTTATTTGCACGACCTGGCATAAGATGAGTAATGCTTGGACCACACAACTATCAAACATGTCCATCCTTGCCTTTATGCATTCGCACAACTGTCCCAACAAAATGCCTCATAGGTGTGCTAACAAAACTGCTCTTGTTACCCCGCTGCACCACATGCACTAGAACATCAAGAGGATAACTATCATCCGTCTGAACACCTGTGTCAACACAGACAACCTTCTGAACACATGCTGCAACATCCTTCCTCTCAGCAATAAGAGGATGCACTTCAACTGGCTTGTCACTAACAAGTTCCACTGGGTTGTCATCTATAGGCATAGCTGAAGCAATATCAACATTGTCGCGCTGTGCATTATGCTCTCCATCCGTGGCATAACCTTGTGCACCTTCTCCTTATGTACCACTAGCTCTACATCTGACTTTATGTGATCATCCTGCACAGGCTTCAAAGTCTGCTATTTGCCACCATGCACAAAAGAATATGTATTTGCTCTTCCAGCATGTGTAATGTTGCGATCATACTGCCATGTACGACCAAGTAACAGCCCACATACCTCCAATGGCAACACATCGCACTCAATTTCATCAACATAATCACCAACTATAAATGGCACACGCACCTTATGAGTTACCTTCACCATACCGCAGCTATTTAACCACTGTAGATGCTTAGGTTCAGGAATACGCCATGTGGATAACCCCAACGTTGCCACCATTGCATTGCTAATGCCATTAGTATAGCTTCCTCCATCAAAAATCAACTTGCATGCTTTGCCTTTGATCATACACTGCGCCTGAAATAAATTCCAACACTGTCCCTTGTCAACTGTCATGCAAGCATCGCCTTATACTTTCTTGAGTTGCAAATTCAGTCCACTCAATGGTAAAACCTCATCCTCCACGACACCCTTAACAACATCAACTGCTAATGCTTCAGGAATCGTGGCTGCCACCTTGCTAACTATCAGCAATGGAACAACTGTCAACTTCTCATTAGTAGTCACAGCCGTTGCGACCTTCGGTATAAGAGCTATACTTTTTCCAGCATCCACTATCCCATTCACAACCTTTGGCGGCTGCTCGATTTCCTCCATATATGGTAATATGAAACCATTATGGAGAAAACTTTTGTAGTCTTCCCAAGTATGACAAAACCCATCTATTTCAACCGCTTCAGACCACCAACTGTCTAACTCCTTGTCCACACGCCGTTGAGCAAGAACATACCCATCATACCCACTAAACTTGTCATTATATTTGCGACATCGATGCAAACCCCGTTCCATGTGCTTTTCCCAATCTTGGTACTCAATTGTCCCAAGTCTATGTAGGCACTAGCTAAGCTCGGATGCATCACGTGCCACTCCATTCAGGAGATCGAGATAGTCATTGAAAACAACACTAGACTTTTTGCCACGTGTACACCTCAATCCCAAAGTATCTCCTGAAAAAGAATCCATCATGTCCTATCTTGTTCCGTCACACCAAAATCTGCACAACAATCCGGCCAAACTGAAGCAAATCGCAGCAGCAGAGAAGAAAAAAATCCACGCGGCTGAAACAGATTGCCGAAACAACACTAGACTTTTTTCCGTCCCCCACAGAAACAAACTCTCCTTTTTTCACATAGAGGAGCTATTGGTACTTGGTATGTAGCCCAAATTAGCGATCGATTGATTTTTTTTAACACTCCTTGACCCAAACGATTCCTTGGCTCCACATTCTAGAGCTAAGCGATCGATTTTTTGTCTTTGCTCCCAGGCGCTGGCGAGGTATCGCTCGAGGCAGTTGGGCCGGCCCACTGTGGCGAGCAGAGAGCACGAGGCACGCGTGGGATGAACAATCCTCGATCGCTAGCGCGCACAGCAGGTAGGATCGCCTAGGGACGCGCGACCGAGTTTGGTCAAGAGGTGTACGGGCGGTGGCCTCCTTCTGGTTTTTTTCAACCGCCTTGATTGGATCTGACCAAATCGCTACATGATCGGATCTCCTTCCGATTGATTCTGATCTACCTCAAGAACTCGCCTCCCTCCTTCCTGTTTCCTGGACTCCACATACCAGCTGATTCCGATTGATCTGCACACCACCGAGTCGCCCTGATGAACGAAATTAGTCGCAGCCTTCCGGATCGATCTCCAAACATGCAACAAAACAAAATCGCCCACCAAAAAACTCGCCTTCAAATCTCTTCTCCACAACCGATCTGTAAACTGATTGTAAAAAAATAGTCCACAGATGATCCAAAAACACGCTATGATCAATGAGAGCTCTGATACCACATGATATTCACTTCATCACATGATACGGATCAAGCCGATGATCCAACATGTTGTTTCCAATGGTTGGTTTGCACACATACTGATGTTGTTTTGGATGTTCTTCCGCGTGTGTTTTTGCCAAATTCTCCTATTCTTGCATCAAAGATGTTGACCAATATTGCCCACTGCTTTGAGTGCAACACTAAGATGTTTTATGGAGTTTTTGAGTTCCCACATTTGGATGATGTTCAAGCAATTTCACTTTGACCTTGCATATGCATCCCGGTTGCTATACTTGAGTTGTGCTAATAGTATTGTGAACAAGAATGGACATGCCACAAATGACATGCTCCTCTATCACACACAAACATATGTTGCTTGGTCTTTGTTGTGTGAAGGTACAATTGCTGACGCGTCAACCTCTATGGACAAAGAGTTGACAAGTAGAATCGAAGAGAGTTACCTATGGTTGCCCTTCAACGAGCCATCTCTACATCCTAAGGTGACTTCCTTCTACTTGAGGACTCTTGCTATAATCTTCATGAATTGGCTACGCTTTGAGTGTTGCTTCGCTTTTGTTGTGAGATTTGTAGGCTTCATGGAAGGCGAAGGAACATTGAAGTGTTGTCAAGTCAATCTTTTCGAGGACAACTGTATGGTGAACCCCAGGATCAAGAAGGTCTCTCGACATCTACTTTGTGATGAGCATGTAGAGTTGAGGACGACTCTTTTTGAAGGGAGGGGAGATGATGTGGCCCGACCTTCGGTCGTTACCACATCATGGTCTCCAACTTATGCCAAGTCATCATGGACTCCAAAGGTGAATCCGTTCCTCTATGAAAGCCCACTTCCTACCCTCTTGGATGGTATACTACTTCATACTCCGTCCCATATCCATGATAGGTTCACACCAACAAGTACGGAGGCATGGGAGGAAGCCTAGAGCACCAATCCCGACAAGACGGAGGCTTGGAAGAGAAGACGGAAGAAGCAGCAGCTGGAGCAGCTGGAGCACCGGAGTCTCCAGCCTGCGCACACAGGAGTCTCCGGCCACACCGGAGTCTCCGGCCTGAAGACACCGGAGTCTCTGGCCTGCAGACCCCGGAGTCTCCGGACCCATCTCCGGACTGACCCCCAGATTGAGCTCGAGGACAGCCAGAAGGCCCCTCCGGAGACGACACCGGAGACAGACCGGAGTCTCCGGCCTAGACCGGAGTCTCCGGCCTGAACGTATGGGCCTACGCGCCGCCAGCTGGGCCCTTGGACCATGTACCCCTTAGGCCGCCCAGACTTTCCCCTTTTATTCCTAAAGTACCCTTGAACTAGTGGCTGGCCTATATATAGTGCCCCCACCCCCTCATGTAACCCTAGGCATAGATGATAGACTAAAGAAAACCCTCTTTGTGGAATCTCTAGTTTTGCCTCATCCCCTTCTACCAAAGGGGATCGACTATCGTCACCACCTTGTTGGAGTTTGCATCGCGCCTCCCTCGTTGTACAAGGCCTTGGCATCGGTGTCCCTTTGCCAAGACGTCAAGACCCTCTCCAAGGTGTTCTTCCCTCTCCGCGTGGAATCGAGGGAGCACGTTGACCGATCTTTCCTTGCGAGGATTCTATCGGACCGGTGGCCACCGGTGAGAGCAATCGACATTGTATCGTGTGTGTTCTGCGTGTGTTCATCGTGTTCTTCGCGAGGTGTGCATCCTCTTCCGCTACCTTCTCTCTTTCCCCTCGCTTTCCCATCGATTTGACCATGAGATCTGTGAAGATCGGGCCACCCATGGGGTTACCCCATAACATCTGGTATCAGCAGCTTTTGGTTGCCACGGATTCCCCCAGATTTGGTCTTTTTTCCCCATAAATTCGAAAATTCCACCAAAAACAGCCCCAATTCGTGTTTTGGATCGATCTGTGATTTGAGTGCGTTTTGGTAGGTTTTGATCCGTGGATTACTTGCTAAACTTGTTGATCTACCTTCCCCTGCGTTTCCATGGGCTAATTCCTTGATTTTCCCCGCCAATTTGGTGTTTTGGTTCGAGTTTTTCCGCCAAAATCGCGTCCCGGACGAGTTCTGCACGTCCTGGAACCACCGGACCGGAGATTCCGGCCCCCAGACCGGAGACTCCGGTGCAAACCGGAGATTCCGGCCCCCAGACCGGAGATTCTGGTCCAGACCGGAGTTTCTGGCAAAGTCTCTTCCCCCCACTGCTGACATCAAATCCGTTTCACCATTTTGGGCATAACTTTTGCATACGAATTCGGATTTTGGTGTTCTTTAGCTCATTTTGAAGAGGAGAAAGAGGTATACATCATCATCTCCGTGGATCATGCTATCTACTCCATCCAAATTCCGTGATCAAGGCGGAACCCACCAATAAAGGTTGAAGATCGGCGAAGAAAGGTATAAACATTCCGCGACTTCTCCCCACTTGCTTCCCTTTGTGAGCTACACTATCTTTGCGTTCAAAAAACACTTATTGAGACTAGTTTCTCCTATAATTGCTTGGGATATGCACATTTGATACCTTGTAGAATTCCGAGCAAAAGTTGTGAGCGCGCTATCTCATATAGTTATCTTGTATAGTTGTTGGCACAAGGAAGAGGCAAGTGAAAAAGAGAAAAAAATAGAAAAAGAAAAGAAGAAAAGGAAAGAAAGAAACAAGTGCCTCATAGAATAGGAAGCGCAAGCTCGATGAACATCAAATAGGTGGTATTATTGTGCATATCTTGTAGCCCACCAATTTAATTCCAATCGAACTAGCGTCTCTCCTTGCACTTGTGCGACACGAGCTTATAGTCTTTGCTAGATAATCATTTGGTTCTTGGCTCACTTTATCCGTCGCACAAGTCCCATTTATCCCACCGTGTGTGTTTCCTTGTATATATTCCTATCTTGTGGATTGACTTGTTTTGCTTTGTGATCATCGTGGTTCTTTACTTGCCATTACAACATCTTGATTTCGGATTGGTTCTTGACATGCCACCTTCCATACCTTCCACCATAAGCTTTGTGCGTGTGTGTGTGTTTAGTGGTTAGTTGGTTTTGGTGTTCCGCGTGAACTTCACTTTGCTTGGTTTCGATTGCTCTCAAGTGTTGCCACTTGCATGATACTATCTTCCAAGGTAAAGTAAGGTTTGACGTTGCATCCCTAACCCCCCTACCACTTCCATATACACCACTTGGTCTTGTGAATCATGTCTAGGGACTCCGGAACCGAGGATGCTATCTATGAAGAATCCATGATGAGCCACCACGACTACAACTCCACAAGTATAGAGGACATGATGGAGCAGTACACCGACAATGGCTCCGCATGCTTTGAGGACCCGGAGCACTACACCTATTATGGCTCCACATGCATGGAAGACATGGAGCATGTCATCAACTATGGCTCCTCAAGCAAGGAGGAATTGGAGCTCTACATCAACAATGGCTCCTCATGCATGGAGCACTACACCGACAATGGCTCCACATGCTTGGGTGATATGGAGTACTACATCAACAACGACTCCCCAAGCATGGATGACTTCAATTGCTTCAACGACGATGCCTCACCAAGCACGGAGGACATGGCGAGCTTCACCAACTTCGAGGGCTCTTCCATGAGCCATGAAGAATACCTCCACCGGTTGGAGATGGAGGACTACTACGCCAAGCTAGTGGAGACGCATCATCAAGAAACCATGACCTTCAAGGCCAAGCGTGCCACACCAAAGGGCACCACCTACTTCGATGATCCACCTCCAAGGCGTCAAGCGCCACCACCTACATGGCGTCATGCACCACCATCTCCAAGGCGACGAGCGCCATCACCTCCAAGCCACCAAGCACCACCATCTCCAAGGAGCCAAGCACCACAACCTCGAAGGCGTCAAGTGCAACAACCTCCAAGGCAACAAGTGCCACCGCCTACAAGAAGAGTGGCGCCCCAACATCATCTTCCCAAAGAGGCGCCACGAAGCAAGAAGCTTCATCGACATACATCCTCTAGAGATCATTGCCAACATCAAGAGCATACAAGACGTCGTTCAAGGCATCTTCGCCATGAAGACGGAGAATACATGTTGAGCACCATCCATAACGCTCAACCTAGCTCAAGAAGGCACCACCATAAAGAGAAGAGTGCCAAGGACAAGAAGCATCGTCGCGAGCGTCATGTGGATGACCAAGTGCGCCATCTACATCAGCCTTTGGAAAGGCACGCCAATGACCTGCGTCGACACCATCATAAGGCACCTTCAACTACTCGTGCCACCACCAAAATGGCACCGAGAGCAAGCTCTCCTCCATGCCATAAAGCTTCAATGCCAAGACTTGACGTCCTAGATGACGCATGCAACTTCGTGGATGAGGAAGACGAAGACCTCTACTTCGCCAAGTTGGACGCGTACGTCAAGAGGACTACACAAGCCAAGGTGCAAGATGGCAACGACAAGGTCAAGATTGGTGAGCATGGGACTTTCCCTTCACCAAAGGAGGCGCAAGGAGTTGAGAGAACCAAGCCTACCCCTACATGCTTGAGTGATGATGTGGTACCAATCCCATGTGAGTATGAGAGCCACTTAGCCCAGTTGAGTGAAAACAAGAGTGAGATGAGTGACTCCACCATATGTGAGATTGAGTGCTTCCACTTAGAGGGCATGAGTGATACACCGAGTGAGTTGAGAGTGGTAGTTGATAGGTCATCTGAGACCACTTTGACTTCTAACGACTTACCCTCTACCTCTAGTGTGTTTCCTCATGATGTGCTAGGTTCCATTGATCAAGAAGCGCCAAGCTTGGAGATGATGATGCCTCCTACCAAGAAGATGTACATGGTGGATGAAGATGATGCCATCCCCATGGATGATGAAGAAATCGCCCACATGGAGGCCAATGCTACCACAGCACCCACTTCATATGAGAGGTATGAACAAGGTAAGAATACGGGTGTTGATGCTGCCATGATCCCACTAGTGGACATGATGACTTGTGATGATTGGCATGCTATGGATGATGTTTGTGATATCACATATGCTTCATTGATATTTCCATGTGATACTTTGCCTTTGCATAATGTTGAGCATGTGAAATTATTTGATTGTGATGATGTTGCCATAGACATGCCATGCTCTAAACGTTACATTGATGATATCATTGCTTGCACTTTGTGGAACAATTGCTCTTTCCAATGTTTTGCTTGCAATGATGTTACCAATGGTACCCCTCGAACCATGCTTTGTCATGAGTGTTTTACAATTTCTCCCGTTGCTTGCAATATGGATGATTGCTCCTTCACTTGTTTTGCTTGCAACAATAATTCTCATATGGTTTCTATTGAGATGGCCCCCATAGCTTTCTCAAATTTTGGAGATTTTGATGATTGCCATGATAAGCATGTTCCCCACTTGCATACTCACCATGCACCTATGTTACACTTGCTTGACACTAATTGTGATGTGCACAAGAAGAGATATGTCATGATGGATGATGTATTTCTCTACCATGCACACACGTTCTTCCTTTTATCTATGATGTGTGTAGGTACCCGAATGATCATGTCAACCTCGATTGAGCACGAGTTGACAAAAAGAGCTCTAGAGAGCATCCACCAAGTGAGTTCAAGATCAAACCCAGCTCTGATACCTTTCGCATGCTTTGCATCTTTCATGTCAACAACTTGCTCTTTCCTATGGTTTGATTGCAAGCATGTTGATGGTATTCTTTCACCTTGTGACAATCATGTCTCGTTGCTTTTGGATATTGATGCTTTGTGTGTTGCCACAAAAATGTTGAACAATTTATCTTTCCAATGTTTTGTGTGCAACCATAATGCCATTTTGAGCATGTATTGTCATGAGAGCTTCCAAGTCTCTCGTATTGTTGTTGCCACAAACATAAGGACCACTTGCTCTTTCATATGGTTTGTTTGCAAACATGTTGCTTTTGCTTCCGCTCGTGATACTCTTATCCCAATGATATTTGGTTTTGATGATTTGTGTGTGGCATCCAACATGTTGACCAATTGTTCTTTCCAATGGTTGGTTTACACACATACTGATGTTATTTTGGATGTTCTTCCGCGTGTGTTTTTGCCGAATTATCCTACTCTTGCATCAAAGATGTTGACCAATATTGTCCACTTCTTTGAGTGCAACACTAAGATGTTTTATGGAGTTTTTGAGTTCCCACATTTGGATGATGTTCAAGCAATTTCCATGCACTTTGACCTTGCATATGCATTCCGTTTGCTATACTTGAGTTGTGCTAATAGTGTTGTGAACAAGAATGGACATGCCACGAATGACATGCTCCTCTATCACACACAAACATATGTTGCTTGGTCTTTGTTGTGTGAAGGTACAATTCTTACGCCTCAACCTCTATGGACAAAGAGTTGAGAAGTCGAATTGAAGAGAGTTACCTATGGTTGCCCTTCAACGAGCCATCTCTACATCCTAAGGTGACTTCCTTCTACTTGAGGACTCTTGCTATAATCTTCATGAATTGGCTACACTTTGAGTGTTGCTTCGCTTTTGTTGTGAGATTTGTAGGCTTCATGGAAGGCAAAGGAACATTGAAGTGTTGTTAAGTCAATCTTTTCGAGGACGACTATATGGTGAACCCCAGGATCAAGAAGGTCTCTCGACATCTTCTACTTTGTGATCAGCATGTAGAGTCGAGGACGACTCGTTTTGAAGGGAGGGGAGATGATGTGGCCCGACCTTCGGTCGTTACCACATCATGGTCTCCAACTTATGCCAAGTCGTCATGGACTCCAAAGGTGAATCCGTTCCTCTATGAAAGCCCACTTCCTACCCTCTTGGATGGTATACTACTTCATACTCCGTCCCATATCCATGATAGGTTCACACCAACAAGTACGGAGGCATGGGAGGAAGCCTAGAGCACCAAGCCCGACAAGACGGAGGCTTGGAAGAGAAGACGGAAGAAGCAGCAGCTGGAGCACCAGAGTCTTCGGCCTGCGCACACCGGAATCTCCGGCCACACCGGAGTCTTCGGCCTAAAGACACCGGAGTCCCCGTCCTGCACACCCGGGAGTCTCCGGACCCATCTCCGGACTGACCCCCAGATCGAGCTCGAGGACAGCCAGAAGGCCCCTCTGGAGATGACACCGGAGACAGACCAGAGTCTCCAGCCCAGACCGGAGTCTCCGGACCCCACACCGGAGTCTCCAGCCTGAACGTATGGGCCTGCGCGCCGCCAGCTAGGCCCTTGGCCCATGTACCCCTTAGTATGCCCAGACTTTCCCCTTTTATTCCTAAAGTACCCTTGAACTAGTGGCTGGCCTATATATAGTGCCCCCACCCCCTCATGTAACCCTAGGCATAGATGATAGACTAAAGAAAACCCCCTTTGTGGAATCTCTAGTTTTGCCTCATCCCCTTCTACCAAAGGGGATCGACTATCGTCACCACCTCGTTGGATTTTGCATCGCGCCTCCCTCGTTGTACAAGGCCTTGGAATCGGTGTCCCTTTGCCAAGACGTCAAGACCCTCTCCAAGGTGTTCTTCCCTCTCCGCGTGGGATCGAGGGAGCATGTTGACCGACCTTTCCTTGCGAGGATTCTATCGGACCGGTGGCCACTGGTGAGAGCAATCGGCCTTGTATCGTGTGTCTTTTGCGTGTGTTCATCGTGTTCTTCGCGAGGTGTGCATCCTCTTTTGCTACCTTTTCTCTTTCCCCTCGCTTTCCCATCGATTTGACCACGAGATCCGTGAAGATCGGGCCACCCATGGGGTTACCCCATAACAAGAACCTCCATAGCAATCTCTATAAGAATCTGATAAATGATATCGCCGTCCCCAGAGGGATGATACATGGTGGAGCACAATATAGTTTTTAGACTAAACAACTGAACTCCCCTAAACCCTAGGCGGCTGGCTCCTTTATATAGGAGGCCTGCAACTAGTCGGTTGGATAGACCCAAACCAGACACCACGGACTCGAACCTAACCTGGACTCGGACTCAATAACATAGCAACAATGTTTGACACAACCTTAGACTTATCATTACATATCGTAGGTTATCCTAGCATGCCAGTCATCAATGGTATGCCTGCATCACCTAGCTTGGTGGAGTCCTAAAATTAGGCTTCACCTCCTCCTTCGTGCCCATATCATGTTGCCTTACTAACAACAAGCTTCCGCAACAACCTGCGCTCTATAACACTGCGACACCCGAACATCATCCCCATCACCGGTTGCAAGTCGTCATCAATACCAAAGGTATAACTTGCTCCACCTTGTTAACCCTTCTTCCTTTGTGTGTATCTATCCTATGCAAGCAGCTCATTTTGTGTTTGCATAAGCATTGTGCACTTGAACTTGGGAAGTGAGAGTGTGTAAGAAAATACAAAAGTTGACAAAGTACTATAGAAAGGGAGAAAAAGAATCAAAAAAAGAGAAAAAGCAAAAGCAAAATAAAAATAAAAATATACATAGTCTCCCAATACAAAGAGAGTATCAAGCTTGTAAGCAAACAAAGAGAGAAAGAGCGCGACTAAGGAAAGTGCACAAATCGGTTGCTTATCCTCTTTTGGTGAACAAGATGTGGTCTCTCCTTGCGTTGGCACGACAACCAAGCTTAGTCTTTGTTAGGACATTTTGTGCTCTTTTTAATAGTCGTGCTAACCACATCCGTCTCCACATGTGTGTATCTTAGTGTTTTTGTAGATCGTCTCCTTTTTCTTTTGATCTTTGGTTCTCTTCTACCTTTAACAATAACATTTTCTTTGGACCGTTTCATTTGGTTTTCCACCCTCCTAACCTTCCACCAAAAAATTCGAGAGTTTTAGTTCTTCCTTTAGTGTGAGGTTTCTTTGCGATTTTGTTTTTCATGCTAATAGCTCTCACTTGTGGTTTCTAGTTCGGTGCAATCCCGAGGTAAATGGCTAACACCCACCATATTACACTTCCATATGCAATCCTTGTGTGTTTTACATGATGGATATGCATGGTGAGTCGAGCCAACAACCTTCCCAAGAAGAAGAACAAGGACCATACATGACACGTGCAAGCCAGTACATCATTTGACATGAGTTCCGTGAACATTGCAATGCTCTCAAGTCGTGCCAAGATGAACAATTTAGCGAAACTCAAGCCGAGTTCAAGAGCATTGACAACCGCTTCAATGGCCTCCAACAACAAATGCATGAAATGCGGCAATGCTTCTCCAACCTTCATCAAGATACGAGGGACATGCACATCAACTTCGCCAACCAAAACGAAGAACTACAAAGGTCGATGGCCGAGCTCACGTGCAACACAAGACCGCGTTCAGGCACATCAAGCTCTTCAAGCTTATCGCGTCGCTGCTCTCCTCGTCATCAAGACCCTCACGCAAGCACTCCAAGATGCAATGACATCCCCGTGGTTGAATATGGAAGTTCTTCGCACTATGTACCTGTTGAGGGCAAACCTCTAGGGCGGCCCAATATTTCACGAATCCCTTTCAAATCGAGGATGGGGTGCAGGGGAAGGAGGGGCGAACAAGACGAACTCACGCACGAAGAACATGATGAATACACTCACACAAAACCACGATACATACCAATAGCTCACGCCGGTGGTGACCGGTCCGGCACAATCCCTAGGATCGGAGTCGGGCGGAGGACTCTCTCTCGAACAAGAATGGCAAGTAGGAAGACTCGGTGAGATCTTGACGTCTACACAGGACTCCGATGCCTAGGCCTTGTACAACACGGAGGCACGATGCAAACTCCAACGAGGTTTGTGATATTTGGTGCTCCTTGGTCAAAGGAGCATGAGGCAAGAGCTGGATAGATCCACAAGGGGTTTCTACTAATTCCAAATATCATGCCTAGGGTTTACAATAGATGTGGGGGATTATATATAGGCCAGCCACTTAAACATGGGTACTTTAGGAATAATAGATAAGTTCTGGACGGACTATGGGGTACATGGGCCGAAGGCCCAATGGCCTTTTACATGCCTGGCGACGCTCGGTCCGGAGACTCAGGTGTGGATGACCAGAGACTCCGGTCTGGGCCGGAGATTTCGTTCGGTCTCTGGTCCATATCCGGAGGAGCTCACAGACTATCCTCGAGCTCGATTCGGGGGTCAGACCGGAGGTGGGCCGGAGTCTCCGGGGTCTTCAGGCTGGAGACTTTGGCAGACCAGAGACTCCGGTGTGCGTAGATTGGAGACTCCGGTCTGAGCAGCTCTAGCAGCTTCTGCGTCATGCCCTACTCCTTGTTCTCCATCCTTGGGTGCTTGGTGTTGTGTTGGGGCTTCGTACCTGATGATGCATAGGGTAGTTGCATGAAGTAGCACACCATCCAAGGATGTATCAAATTGGCACGAGGAGAGGAGAGAGTTCACCTTAGCTTGTAGGAGTTTGGCTCGAGCACGAGTCATGGGTCCACTTGGGGGACTTGGTGGTGTAGATGTAGGAGCCCCTGCAGGACGGGCTGCATTAGCTCCCCCCTTGGGAAAGAGTCATCCTCGACTCTTCATGGGTATCATCAGGAACATCTCCATGGTAGGGTGAGAGGTCCTTGACATTGAATGTATTGCTTGCAAGGTACTTGGAGGTCGGTATGTCGATGATGTAGGCGTTGTTGTTGATTCTCTTGAGGACCTTGAAGGGACCATCTCCTCTTGGCTTTATCTTGGGGTCACGTTCCTTGGGGAAGCGGTCTTTGCTTAGGTGTATCCACACAAGATCACCTTCTTCAAAGATCAACTCTCGCTTGTCCTTGTTCTACCTTGAAGCTTGGCGAAGGACTTGTTGTTCAATAGTAGCTCTTGTTTCTTTGTGAAGCTTCTTCATAGCTTGGGCGCGCTTGTCGACGTCCATGTTGGTGCGCTCATGAACAGGTAGCGGTAGGATGTCGAGCGCGGTGAGGAGCTCAAAACCATAGCCGATCATGAAGGGACGCATCTTGGTTGTTGAGTGCTTGGCACGGTTATAGGCGAACTCGGCGTGTGTAATGCATTCCTCCCAATCCTTGAGGTTTTTCTTGATCAACACACGAAGTAGAGTCCCGAGGCTTTGCTTGACAACTTGGGTTTGGCCATTGGTTTGAGGATGCGATACGAATGAAAATAGGAGCTTGACGCCGAGCTTGGCCATGAGGGTCTTCCATAAGTAGCTCATGAATTTTACATCGCGGTCGGAGACAATTGTTCTTGGCACACCGTGAAGACGGACGACTTCCCTAAAAAACAAATTTGCAACATGTGAAGCATCATTGGTCTTATGGAACGGTATGAAGTGTGCCATTTTGGAAAAGCGATCCACGACAACAAATATAGAATCATGACCATATTTAGACCTAGGCAACCCTAACACAAAATCCATGCTAATGTCAGACCAAGGTGTATGAGGAATGGGAAATGGCATATAAAGACCATAAGGGTTAGCTTGCGACTTAGCTTGAACACATGTTGTGCACCGTTGAACATAGTGATCCACGTTCATCTTGGGACAAAAGTAGTGAGTGAAGAGCATGTCCAATGTCTTGTCACGGCCAAAGTGACTCATGAGGCCTCCACCATGAGATTCTCGAAGAAGTAAAAGTTGGAGAGACGACTTCGGAATGCAAAGCTTGTTTTTTTTAAAGAGAAAGCCCTTATGCAAATATAAATCATCAACTTATTTGTCGATGGAGCACTTTGCGAAAATTGGTTCAAAGAACGGGTCACAAGAATACAAAGTTTCGATTTCATCAAGACCCAACACGTTGATTTCTAGTCGAGTAAGAAGGCTTGTGTTCTTGCGAGACAAAGCGTCCGCAACTACATTATCTTGGCCCTTATACTTGACAATGTACAGAAAAGACTCCATAAACCCAACCCACTTAGTGTGTCTCTTACTCAAGTTGGCTTGGCCTTTGAGATATTTCAACGACTCATGGTCGGAATGTATGATAAATTCTTTAGGCCATAGGTAGTGTTGCCAAACTTGAAGGACACGAACTAAGGCAAAAAGCTCTTTGTCATAAATCGGATAATTAAGGCGAGCACCATCAAGTTTCTCGCTATGGTAGGCTATAGGATGTACGTTTTGCATAAGGACTCCTCCAATGACAATACCACTAGCATAACACTCTATCTCAAAAGTTTTAGTGAAATCCGGTAACGCAAGAAGAGGTGCTTCAGTGAGCCTCTTTTTAAGTTCATCAAAAGATTTTTGTTGTGCCTTGCCCCACACGAAGGTGACATTCTTTTTGGTCAATTCGTTGAGAGGACAAGCAAAGGTCGAAAAGTCTTTCACAAAGCGACAATAGAAACCGGCCAACCCATGAAAACTTTGGAGTTCACTCACATTTGTTGGGATGGGACAATCTCGTATGTCTTTTACCTTGGAAACATCAACTTTAATTCCCTTTGAAGAAACGACAAATCCAAGAAAAATTAACTTGTCTTTCGCAAAAGTGCACTTGGGAAGATTAGCATATAGCTTTTCATGTCGAAGGATTTGCAAAACTTCCTTGACATGTTTAACATGGTCCTCAAGTGACTTGCTATAAACAAGTATATCATCGAAATAGACAATAACACTTTTCCAATGAGAGAATGCAAGACATGATTCATAAGGTGCATGAAGGTGGATGGGGCATTAGATAAGCCAAAGGGCACAACCAACCATTCATAGATACCAAGTTTGCTCTTGAAGACGGTTTTCCACTCATCACCTTCCGCCATGCGTATTTGATGGTAACCACTACAAAGATCAATTTTCAAAAAATAGTGGCTCCACACAACTCATCAAGCATGTCATCGAGACGGGGTATAGGATGTCTATAACGCACGGTGATAGCATTGATTGGACGGCAATCCATGCATAACCGTAATGTGTCGTCCAATTTTGGGACAAGAATCATGGGTACCACACTTGGACTAGTGCTAACTTGGATCAAACCTTTGGAGACGAGTTTGTTGATTTGACGTTCGATCTCCTTTGTCTCCTCCGGGTTCATGCGGTAGGCGGCGCGGTTTGGAAGTGGTGCGCCGGGGATGAGATCAATGTGATGCTCAATTCCGCGAAGAGGAGGTAGTCCATGTGGGAGCTCTTCGGGAAATACATCCTTGAATTCCTACAAAACAAACATCAAAGATGGAGGAACATTGGTTAACTCATTAGTTTCTTGCGCTAGTCCCTTGCAAATGAGGACATAGTGCAAGATGGATGGGTTATTCCGCACATCTCGCATCTCATGTTTGGTGGCAAGGAGAACACTCTTAGTTTTTTCACTCGAGTTTGGCTTGTGGCTCTCACTCACTATGAGGTGGTTCTCTTGCTCACCGCTCTTCTCACAAGGAGGTGTTGTGGTTTGCGCCCTCGCTAAAGCCTTTGCATTATCCGCAATTATTTGGGTAGGAGTCATTGGTTACAAAACACATGTTTTGTTGAGCCATTTGAAGGTGTACACATTGGTACGACCATCATGTAGAGCAGCCTCGTCGAATTTCCATGGTCGACCAAGCAACATGTGGCAAACCGTCATTGGAACCACATCACATTCCATCGTGTCTTTGTATGGCCCAATAGAGAAGGTTACCGACGCGATATGCTTAATCTTCACGGATCCTTGGTCACTTAGTCATTGCACGTGGTAGGGGTGCTTGTGAGGATGGAGGGTGAGGTTGAGCTTCTCACACAACTCGGTGCTAGGAAGGTTGTGGCAACTCCCTCCATCAATGATTACTCTGATAGATTTTCCATTGATGTCAGATCGTGTTTGGAAGATATTTGAGCGTTGGTCTTCATGCGCTTGTGCTTGAGTGGTTAAGATCCTTGTGACGACAAGTGATGGACTTGTGTCCTGTTCACACATGAGGTGTTCTCGGTCATCTTCCACTCGTTGTCTTGCCATTGCTTCCTTGACACGGGCATAAAATTCATCGTCACTCAAGTACTCTTCATCGCCATTGTCATGGATGAACAAAAATTTCTTGTTTCCACACTCGGCCTACTTGTGTCCTTTGACTCCACACTTGTAACATTCACCGTTGAAAGGTGTATCACTCTTTGCTTGTTTGCCACTTGGGGGCAGTTTCCTTTGAGGAAGTGTGGTCTTGAAGGAAGGCTTGGATGTACTTGAGGAGTTTCCATTGAAGGTTGTTGGTGTAGCGGTTGAGGCTTTCTTGTAGGTTAAATACGTCTTGGGCTTGTTGTACTTGATGTCCTCTTGCACTTGACATTCGGCCTTTGTTGCGATGTGCACAAGCTCAACCATGTTGTTGTATGTTTGGAACTCGACGATGCGCTTGATTGGGTGATTCAAGCCAATAAGGAAACGTGCCATAGTTTGTTCCTTGCGCTCTTCAATGTTGGCACGGATCATGTTGAGCTCCATTTCCTTGAAGTACTCTTCCACAGTCTTTGTCCCTTGACGAAGCGATTGAAGGTTGTTGAAGAGGTCATGTGTGTAGTGCGCGGGGACAAAACGGGATCTCATGTGATCCTTCATGTCATACCAAGTTGTGATTGGCGGTTCTTGTCTTGTGTCACGAGCAACTTGAACTAGTTCCCACCAAAGGTTGGCGTAATCATCAAACTCAAGCGAAGCCATGGCGACCATCTTCTCATTGCTATAATTGTGCATACGGAAGATCTTGTCGACTTTGAGTGCCCATGACAGGTATCCTTCGGGGTCATTTGATCCGGTGAACTTGGGCATCGTAAACTTGAGCTTGCCAAATGTTTCTTCCTCATTGCGATCATGGTGGCGATGGTTGCCATATTGATGACGGTATTCATCTTCCATGCGATTAGTGCGACGAGCTTGTTGGGCTTGTTGATGATCTTGTGGTTGAGGAGGTGGAACTTGGTTATCGCAACCTTGTTGCGGAGCTTGCTCTTGATGTTGTTGTTGTGGAGCTTGCTCTTGCTCTTGGCGCGGTTGTTGATGATGTTGAGGCACTTGGGCCTCATGAGGGTGTTGAGGATGTGGAGCCTCATGACGCGGTTAATGATGAAGAGGAGGCTCGTTCCTCGGTTGGTGATGATAATTAGGCACATCGGCCTCACGGCGAAGATCATGGTCTTGAGCCTCATGACGTGGTGGGTGTCACTCAAATTGTACCACTTGACGCTCCATGTTTTGGTGTGGTGGAGGAGGCGCCTCGTGATGACCATGTTGTCGGTGCGGACATTCATGAAGGTGATGATGAAGATGATGATCTTGGAGAGCTTCATGGCGAGGACGAGCTTGATTCTCCAGGTTGGAGTCATCACTTGTTGTGTCAAGTATGTGACGCGGGCGATGGTTGTGGACTTGCGGTTCCACTCATGGTTCTTCTTGTGGTTGCACTTGTTGGATCACTAATGCCCTTGCGTGATGATGGTGTCCTGCGCGCCTTGCTTGGGTCCTTGAGGAGAAATCACCATCATAGCTTGATGTTGCGGCATGCCGTGGGGAAGATACATAGTTCTAAGAACTTCCATCTTCAACCACGGGGGAGTCATTGCGTCTTGAAGCACTTGGATGAAGATCTTGTTGAAAAGGAGCATGACGACACGAAGAACTTGAAGATCTTGATGCACGTGAACGTGGTCTTGCCATTCCGTCGATGAGGACACGAAGCTTGTCATTTGTTTCGGCGATGGAGCGTTGGAGCGCTTCATTTTGATGGTTAAAGTTGTGATGCATTGCGTGCATTTGCCTTTCAAGGCCATCGAAGCGGTTGTCGATGTTCTTGAATTTGGCTTGCATCTCACCAAATTGTTCATCTTGACGTGTCTCGAGAGCTTGGCAACAATCACGGAACTCTTGTCGGAAGATGAAGTGGCTTCCGCGCGTCATGTACGGTCCATGTTCTTCTTCTTGTGAAGGTGGTTGGCTCGACTCACTGTGCCTATCCATCATGCAAAACACAAAGGGTTGTATATGGAGAGCAATATGTGGTGGGGGGAAACCTTCAACCTCACCTTGGGGATTGCACCGAACTAGAAACCACAAGTGAGAGCTATAAGCGTGCAAAGTGGAATTGCAAAGAAAACTCACACTAAAGAAAGAACTAACTCTCAAAAGCTTGTTGGTGGTAGGTTAGGATTATGGAATGCCAAAGAACCAATCAAAAGAAAAGGGATAGTCAAAAGTGGGTAAAATCCAACAAAACTCAAGTCAAAGGCGAAGGTCAACAACTCAAAAGGGTGACGGAAACCTACGACTATATACACACACATGGAGATTGTTGGGATTGACACGACTATGAAAATGAGCAAACAAAATGTCCTAACAAAGACTACGCTCACTGTCGTGCCAATGCAAGGAGAGACCGTGGCTCGTTTGCAAAGAAGAAAAATGAGCAACGGATTTGTGCACTTGCCTTGGGCGCTCTTCTTTTTCTCTTGCTTGCAAGCTTTGAGACTCTATTTTGCTATGGGAGACTATTTTTCTTTTTATTTTGCTTTGTATCTTTTTTTTGCTCTCCCTTGATGCTACCTAGTCACACTTGATATTGCTCTTGCACTCTCACTATCCAAGGACAAAAGCACAATGCTCAAGAAAACACAATATGAGCTACTCTCGTGGGATAGGTACACACAAAGGAAGATAGGAGTTAACAAGGTGACGCAAGTTATACCTTCATTGGTTAGGATGAACTTGCCGTCAGTGGTGCGGGATGATGTTCGTGGGCCGTGGTGTCGATGAGCGTGGAAGTTGTTGATGAGGAAGCTTGTTGTTATTTGACGACACGCACATGGGCACAAACAAACAAGAGGAAATTAGCCAATGCAAATAAGAGGCAAAATTGTCAAAATTAGGCGTCAGGGCCGGAAACTCCGGTCCAGGCCGGAGACTCGGGTGTGTTCAGGCCGGAAACTCCGGTGTAGGCCAGAGACTCTGGTCTGCAGGTCTAGAAACTCCGGTCTGAAGGCAGAGCTTGAACTGCTCGTGTTCCTGAGCGGAAATCCATGCCTTGGGTCCTCAAATCCGCGAAAAAATGGCCAAATTGGGCTAGGAAAACGCAGAATTAAGCTGGACCAACACCTTAGACAAGATTTAGTCGGATCTAAACCACAAATAACACTCCAAATCAAGAGATCGATCCAAAGGAAAATTTGGGGCTCTTTTTGGGGATTTTCGAAAATTTGGTGGATAGAAGAAAATTGTGTGGGGGAATTCGTGAGCAACAAAGCTCTTGATACCAATATGTTGAGGGAAAACCTCTAGGGCGGCCCGATCTTTCACGAATCCCTTTCAAATCGAGGATGGGGTGTGGGGGAAGGAGGGGCGGATGAACACGACAAACTCACGCACGAAGAACATGATGAACACACTCACACAAAACCACGATACACACCAATAGCTCACGCCGGCGGTGACCGGTCCGGCACAATCCCTAGGATCGGTGTCGGGCGGAGGACTCTCTCTCGAACCGGCACGGCGAGTAGGGAGACTCGATGAGATCTTGACGTCTAGGCAAAGGGACTCCGATGCCTAGGCCTTGTACAACACGGAGGCACTATGCAAAATCCAACGAGGTTTGTGATATTTGGTGCTCCTTGGTCAAAGGAGCATGAGGCAAGAACTAGATAGATCCACAAGGGCTTTCCACTAATTCCAAATATCATGCCTAGGGTTTACAATAGAGGTGGGGGACTATATATAGGCCAGCCACTTAAACAGGGGTACTTTAGGAATAATAGATAAGTTCTGTATGGACTATGGGGTACATGGGATGAAGGCCCAAAGGCCTTTTACATGCCTGGCGACGCTCGCTCCGGAGACTTCGGTGTGGATGACCGGAGACTCTGGTCTGGGCCGGAGATTCCGGTCGGTCTCTGGTCCATCTCCGGAGGAGCTCATAGACTGTCCTCGAGCTTGATTCGAGGGTCAGACTAGAGGTGGGCCAGAGTCTCCGGGGTCTTTAGGCCGGAGACTTTGGCAGACCGGAGACTCCGGTGTGCGTAGACCGGAGACTCCGGTCTGAGCAGCTTCTGCCTCATGCCCTGCTCCTTTTCTCCATCCTTGGGTGCTTGGTGTTGTGTTGGGGCTTCATACCTGATGATGCATAGGGTAGTTACATGAAGTAGCACACCATCCAAGGATGTATCAAATTGTCACGAGGAGAGGAGCGAGTTCACCTTAGCTTGTAGGAGTTGGGCTCGGGCACGAGTCATGGGTCCGCTTGGGGGACTTGGTGGTGTAGATGTAGGAGCACCCGCAGGACGGGCTGCATCAGTACCTTCCCCACGGCACGCCGCAACGTCAAGCCATGATGGTGGTTTCTCCTCAAGGCCCCGAGCAAGGGGATAAGGACACCTTCATCACGCAAGGGCACTAGTGATCCAACAAGCGCAACCACAAGTAGAACCTCAAGTGCAACCGCAACCACACTACCATCGTCTGTGAGACATTCTTGACTCAACAAGTGATGAATCCAACTTGGAGGATCAAGCTCGTCATCGACGGGATGCTCTTCAAGACCCTCCTCTTTGTCATTGCCATCATGAACATCAATACCGCCACCATGGTAACCATGACGAGCCTCCTCCACCACGTCAAGACATCAAGTGTAAAATGGTACATATTGAGCAACGCCCACCATGTCATGAGGCTCTAGACCATGATCTTCGTTGTGAGGCCCAAGTGCCTAACCCACAACACCAACCGAGGAACGAGCCTCTTCTTCGTCAACAACCGGGTCAAGAGGCTCCACATCCTCATCACCCTCATGAGGCCCAAGTGCCACCTCCTCATCAACAACCATGCCAAGAGCAAGAGCAAGCTCCGCAACAACGTCACGAGAATCAGGTTTTTCCACCATCAAATACGGCTCCTCAACCGCAAGTGCACCAACAAGGTCACCAAGCTCGTCGCAATGATTGCATGGGAGATGAAGACCGTCACCATTGAGGCAACAACCGCTACCGTGACCGTAATGATGAAGAAACTTTTGGCAAGCCCAACTTCACGATGCCCAAGTTCATCAATTCAAATGATCCCAAAAAATACCTCTCATGGGCACTCAATGTCGACAAGATCTTCCGCATGCACAATTATAGTGATGAGAAGATGGTCTACATGGCTTCGCTTGAGTTTGATGATTACGCCAACCTTTGGTGGGAACAAGTTCAAGTTGCTCGGTACGCAAGAGAAGAACCTCCAGTCACAACTTGGCAAGACATGAAGGCTCATATGAGATCCCGCTTTGTCCCTACACACTACACATGTGACCTCTTCAATAAGCTTCAATCGCTTAGTCAAGGGACACACACCGTGGAAGAGTACTTCAAGTAAATGGAGCTCAACATGATCCGCGCAAACATTGAGAACCACGAGGAGCAAACAATGGCACGTTTTCTCATCGGTTTGAACCATCCAATCAAGCGCATCATTGAGTTTCAAAAATACAATGACATGGTTGAGCTTCCGCACATCGCAACAAAAGCCGAGCATCAAGTACGAGAGGACATCAAATACAACAAGCTCAAGATGTACTTCACCTTCAATCGCTACACCAACAACCTTCAATGGAAGATCCTCAAGTACCCCACCATTCAACGGCGAATGCTACAAGTGTGGAGGCAAAGGACACAAGTCAGCCGATTGTGGAAACAAGAAAGTATTGTTTGTCCATGACAATGGCGACGAAGAATACTTGAGTGAGGAAGAATTTGATGCTAGAGTCAAAGAGGCAATGATAAGGAAACATGTGGAAGATGACCAAGAACTCCTCATGTGTGAATATGACGCAAGTCCATCTCTTGTCGTCACAAGGATCTTGACTACTCAAGCACAAGAGCATGAATATCCACCATCCAACATCTTCCAAACACGTGCTGGCATCAATGGGAAATCTATAAAAGTGATCATCGATAGAGGGAGTTGTCACAATCTTGCTAGGACCGAGTTGTGTGAGAACCTCAACCTCACCCTCCATTCACACAAGCACCCCTACCATGTGCATTGGCTAAGTGACCAAGGGTCCGTGAAGATCAAGCATACTGTCTCGGTAACATTCTCAATTGGCCCTTACAAAGACACAGTGGAGTGTGATGTAGTCCTAATGATGGTTTGCCAGTACTTGGTCGACCATAGCAATTCGACAAGGGTGCTCTACATGATGGTCGCACAAATGTATACACCTTCAAATGGCTTAACAAGACATGTGTTTTGCAACCAATGACTCCTATCCAAATAATTGCAAACAATGCAAAGGCTTTAGTGAGGGCGCAGACCACAACGCCATCTTGTGAGAAGAGTGGTGAGCGAGAAAATCACCATATAGCGAGTGAGAGCCACAAGCCCAACTCGGGTGAAAAAACTAAGAGTGTTCTTCTTGCCACCAAAAGTGAGATGAGAAATGTGAGGAATAACCCATCCATCTTGCACTACATCCTCATTTGCAAAGGACTAGCGCAAGGAACTAATGACTTGACAAATATTCCTCCCTCTTTGATGGCTATTTTGTAGGAATTCAAGGATGTGTTTCCCGAAGAGTTTACTCATGGACTTCCTCCCCTTCGCGGAATCGAGTATCGCATTAACCTCATACCTGGCGCACCTCTTCCAAACCGCGCCTACCGCACGAACTCGAAGGAGAAGAAGGACATACAACGCCAAATCAACCAACTCGTCTCCAAAGGTTTGATCCAAGTAAGCACTAGTCCAAGTGCGGTACTCGTGATTCTTGTTCCAAAAACTAATGGTATGTTGCGGTTATGCATGGACTGTCATCCAATCAATGATATCATCGTGCGTTATTGACATCCTATACCTCGTCTCGATGACATGCTTGATGAGTTGCGTGGAGCAACTATTTTCTCGAAAATTGATCTTCATAGTGGTTACCATAAAATACGTATGGAGGAAGGTGATGAGTGGAAAAACGCCTTCAAGACCAAACTTGTTCTCTATGAATGGTTGGTCATGCCTTTTGGCTTATCTAATGCCCCATCCACCTTCATGCACCTTATGTAACATCCTCAAATCGGCCCTATGCAAGTTTTAGAGCTTCCTGCCAAACTCGCATAGAAACGATTCAAGGACGCCCACCAGGCACTTTCATGCGGGTGGAAAACAAAGTAATAACATTACACAACAGTCCTCGATGGGACCCACAGAACAGATATATATACAACAACGACTCAATGAGTCAAGAATACAGATATAATATACAAAGATCCAAATCACCTTGAAAACGATAGAGCGTCCAACTACGGACAAGATGCAAATGGGGCTAAGAGCCCTGAAGAATAACCAATGGCGTCCATAACCCTGCCCAGGCCAAGCCGGAAGGGTAACCCTGCTAACGACGTCGAAACCTGCTAAAACAAAAGGGGTGCCGACAAAGGGCAAAGGAAAAAAGAGGAGCGTCAGTACTAAGGCCAGTACACGGCGAGGCTAGAATTCGGCGGCTCTCGCCTACATAGGTATGGTGGGCTGAAGCGGCAGCGCAGCGGCACTAAACAACCTATAGAGACCTGATACAACTGGCGGTTATCAGAGAGGGGTAAGAAAAACCTATTCGGATCCAACCTGAAGCTAACACCAAACAAACCCATCCTGGTATTTCCCCTCGAGACCAAACGAGGAAGTCAGACCAAGGAACTCACACAGTTGGCAAATGTTACTCATTCCATTATAGTTGCAGCAATTACTAATCAGATATAGATAGCATGAGTCATCCTGATAGCATAAGTAGTGGGCAGTTTTAATCACCATTCCGTTGTAGTTGGAACATTTACTAGTCAGATGTAATTGTCCTGAGGAATCCCAAAACCCAGCAGTTGTTGGCACTTTTATCACATTCCGTTGGAGTTGTAATACTTACTAGGCATATATAACAAACAACCCAGAACCACTAGCTGTTGGCATTTTTAATATCCATTCCGTTATAGTTGGATCTAATTACTAGTCATATATTAAGTCAAGTTTATAGCACTACTTTAGTTATGCTTGTCTATGATCGAGATACTGTGCTCCAAGTCGTCCATAACCGCGAACACGGCTTTCAGAAAGTTTTACCCTACATGGGTGCACAAATAGCAACACACACTCGATCAACCTCGGAAAAACCAACTCAAAACCCAACGAGGCATTCACGACAAAGCGATCACAGGATTTAGAAATATTTCAGGGGGCCACCCCATTAAGCTACCCGCAACGAAGTTGGCCGGCTCCGAGACGGACCCAAGGTTTGCGCCAATGGCTGTAAACGACTGGGAACCCGAAAGTGTGACTGGGCTTGTCGATACCGCGAAAACACTCCGCAATCCTAAACAGTACAGGTGCTCCACGCACAATCGTAAATAAAGCAGTAAAGCATGGCATAAGTACAGGATAGTAATAAAGCCCCAAACTACTTTGTGGCCCCAAGAAATAGAAATGAATCAAGCTCTGGCTCAGGGGGGTCCATAAGGCCTCCCGGATGTGGATAGTGCGAAAAATCAAGGAACAGGTATCAAGTACTCGGGGTCCTACGGGACACAAGTGAGCGTGGAAGAACCAAATAACATCTATTGCCCACCGATGCCTCTGCATTAGTTATATCTAGCAATTTAATAGTTGTATTTAAAGACATGATCATCTCCACCAATAAACATCTCCACCAATAACCATCTACCAGCATTCCACAACTATGGCACTTGTCAACACGAGATCGCACCTGAGCACGCAACTACGACTCGCGAGGCCAGCTATCTACCAAACACAGGTAATAGGAGGTGTCCAAGGCAATATAGAGGCTGCACGGAATATAACTGGGGTACGGAAACTAAAGCATCGTGACACGGATAGCAATAGATCAACAGGAGGAAGTAAAGACTATAAATGCAAAATAGGTAGAAGGAGGAGAGATGCTCACCTGGGAAACACTGCCGGAGATTTATATCCGAAGAACTTATCGATACTCGCATCCACTCATCGGTCTAATCCGCGAAGAAGCAAACACTAGCAGAAACACCGGATGCAATATTTAATGCTACGCAGAAGATTCGGCATGCTTATGATATGATGCATGGCATGGCACAGATGCGGTGCAATTAGGCAATATTAAGCGGAACCGGGGTCCCGACAATTAATTACACGGTTCAAGTTATTTAGAACCCCCGCAATTTAAATGTGGTATTAACAGGGCGAAACATGGCATCGGTTCGCTACACAAATTTAAATAGAGTCCGGAATAAGACAAAGATATCCCGCATATAGACTCCATATTTAATTTCGGTGAATCATCGAAATAGCCCCAGACACCCATAATATGCATGCAAGTATGAGCAAGTCAATATGCACAATTGTATATAACATTTTATAAAATAGGGCTCGGAAAAGGGGATCACACATAGGGGCGAAGGTCTTGGTTCCGAGAGGTTGGGGGATTGGTGTTCGGATCCGTGTAGACGGTCGAGGCATCCAGGAAGGTGATCTAGGTTCGGGGCTTCACATGCTTGGAACCGGGGTCATTGGTTCCCTCTCGGCGATCTTGGGGTTTGAGGCGGAGATCTCAGAGTTCCAGCTTCATCGGGTGATGGTGAACTTGTGTGTCATCGGTGGCCTTCAGGTACTCGCATACATCTTCTCACATCGAAGTTTGCGGGTGACGACAAACACGAAGGAGTGGTCGTTGGAGCTGAAACACACACGCAAGCCACTAAGTCGTCCATCACACGCATCAACAACAAGGAATACCGCTTGGGTACAAGCATCACAAGCCTTATCTCACGAACGATACAACAACCTGCAGAGGTAGGGTGACCCTGTCGTCGAACAGGAGGAGCCCCTCAAACCAGAGGCAGAGAGGACGGCAGGGACGCGGCGGCCCCGGGTCGGACGACGGCGGCAGGAGACAAGGACCATGGGGTCGGGGACGGACGCACGTCAGCGGTGCTACGGACAGAGATCACGGTGCGAGGCACCACGCCGGGGGGGCGCGAGCGGGAGGCGGAGCACGCCAGCGTCACCGGAGCAGAGGAAGGGTGGCCACGGCGGTGACGTCGGGGGCGACCGTAACGGCGGCGCGAGGGGAGGAACGGCGGACCAAGCGCGAGGTTGGGCCACGGGGCGAGGGAGCATCGGCAAAGCGGTGACCGGACTCGAATGGCGAAGGATCAGTGGCGGACACGAGGAGGCGGCAAGGTCAACGGTGATGGGCGGCCGGGGCAGCGGCCGGTGGCGCCCCGGAGCGCAGAGCTCGCTGGCACGGGAGGAGGACGGCAGGAGGAGGGCGGCCTCGTGCGGACGGCGGTGGGGCGGAAGGAGGCGGACGATGAAGACGGACAGCGGCCGACGGCGGCGAAGCGAGGTGGTGAGGCGAGGGCGCCGGGAAGGAGAGTAGGCGGCGGGGCTTCTGCGAGACACCGGCGAGGCGGCGACGCGTGAGCCGAGGAGTAGCTCGCGGCGGTGGTTGGTGGGATTTGGGGAGGAGCGGGTATGGAGAGAGAGAGAGAGAGCGGGTCATGGGGTGGGACCGCGTGCGCTGCATGTGCGTTTCGGTTTCACGGGGCACGGGTCGGGCAGGTGGTAGGCGTGGGGTGGCGTGTGGTGGCAGGATGGCTGGTGGGCTCGCCTGGTCGGATGGACCAGGTGAGTACGGGAAAACGTGCAGGGGCGGCGGGATCCGAGCCAGGTGTGTTTGCAGGCAGCGTGCAAGCGTGGCTCGCGTGTGCTTCGTGCGGGCGCGGGGTTGGATGCTGGCGCGTTGCGTCCTGTGCAGACATGACAGCCGGCGCTATGGGTGGTGAGGGGATTAGGTGGGGCTGGTTAGGTAGGAGGGTTGGGGTTTGGGTCTGGCTTAGGGTTAGGTTTTTATACGGGCCGGGTAGTAGGTGGCCTAGCCTAATGGCTGGGCTGCCTCCCCGGTAGAAAATAGTTTTATTTTATTTAGTTTTGTCCGAAATAGACTTTTGTAATTGTTTTGTAGACAAAAAAATATCCGGAAGAGGCCGGGGTTTTAATTTGAATTAAAGACGGGGATATTTAGAAAATAAAACTAGGTGTTTCGAAAATAGTTTTAGACAAACAAATGCATGATGACATGACGATGCTCAAATGCAAGGTGGCATGATGACATGAGCATGCGGTCATGATGATGCAATGCACAAAACAACGTGATTTTCTAGTAGTGGTTTTTGCGGGGCGCCACACCTTATGAATCATATTTTGTGTTCTCTTATTGGAAAAGGTGTTGTCTATTTCGATGATATACTTGTTTATAGCAAGTCACTTTAGGAACATGTTACACATGCCAAGGAAGTCTTGCAAATCCTTCGACATGAAAAGCTATATGCTAATCTTCCCAAGTGCACATTTGCTAAAGACAAGTTGATTTTCCTTGGTTTTGTTGGTTCTTCCAAGGGCATTGAAGTCGATGTTTCTAAATTTAAAGACATAAGATATTGGCCCATACCCACAAATGTAAGTGAACTTCGAAGTTTTCATGGGTTGGCCGGGTTTTATCGTAGCTTTGTGAAAGACTTCTCTACCATCCTTTGTGAAAGACTTCTCTACCATTGCTTTCCCTCTCAACGAGTTGACCAAAAAGAATGTCACCTTCATCTGGGGCTAGGCACAACAAAAAACATTTGATGAACTTAAAAAGAGGCTTACCGAAGCACCTCTTCTCGCATTACCGGATTTCACAAAACTTTCGAGATAGAGTGTGATGCTAGTGGTATTGGTATTGGAGGAGTCCTTATGCAAAATGGACGTCCTATTTGCCTACCATAGCGAGAAACTTGACGACGCATGCCTTAACTATCCGATTTATGACAAAGAGCTTTTTTCCTTAGTTCATGTTTTACAAGTTTGGCAACATTACCTCTGGCCTAAGGAATTTATCATACATTCTGCCCATGAGTCGTTGAAATATCTCAAAGGCCAAGCCAACTTGAGTAAAAGACACGCTAAGTGGGTTGAGTTTATGGAGTCTTTTCCTTACATTGTTAAGTATAAGAAAGGCAAAGATAATGTTGTTGCAGATGCTTTATCTCGCAAGAACACAAGCATTCTTACTCGTCTCGAAGTAAACGTGTTGTGTCTTGATGAAATCAAATCTTTGTATTCCTTTGACACGTTCTTTGGACCAATTTTCACAAAGTGCTCCATAGACAAAGGAGTTGACGATTTCTATTTGCATAAGGGCTTTCTCTTTAAACAAATCAAGCTTTCCATTCCGAAGTCATCTCTCCAACTTTTGCTTCTCAAAGAATCACATGGTGGAGGCCTCATGGGTCACTTTGGACGTGACAAGACGTTGGACATGCTTGCCACTCATTACTATTGGCCCAAGATGAAGAGAGACATGGAGCGCTATGTTCAACGATGCACTACATGCGTTCAAGCTAAGGTTTGTATTTATATGCCATTACCTATTCCTCATGCAACTTGGTTGGACATTAGCATGGATTTTGTTTTAGGATTGCCTAGGTCTAAGCATGGTCACAATTCTATATTTGTTGCCATGGATCGCTTCTCCAAAATGGCACACTTCATACCATGCCATAAGACTGATGATGCTTCACATGTTGCCAATTTGTTTTCAGGGAAATCGTCCGTCTTCACGGGGTGCCAAGAACAATCGTCTCCGACCGCGACGTCAAATTCATGAGCTACTTATGGAAGACCCTCATGGCCAAGCTTAGCGTCAAACTACTCTTCTCATCTACATCGACCCGCAAACCGATGGCCAAACCGAGGTCGTCAACCGAAGCCTCGGCACCCTCCTTCGTGTGTTGATCAAGAAAAACCAAGGATTGAGAGGAATGCATCCACCACGCTGAGTTCTCCTACAATCGAGCCAAGCACTCTACAACAAAGATGAGCCCATACTTGATCGTCTATGGCTTCGAGCCCCTCATCGCACTTGACATATTACCACTCCCTCTCCATGAGCGCACCAACATGGACGTTGACAAGAGCGCCCAAGCCATGAATAAGCTTCAGGAAGAAATAAGAGCTACTATCGAGCAGCAAGTCCTTTGCCAAGCATCAAGGATGAACAAGGACAAGAAGGAGATGGTCTTCGAAGAAGGTGATCATGTGTGGATACACTTGAGCAAGGACTGTTTCCCCAAGGAACAAGATTCCAAGCTCAAACCAAGAGGAGATGGTCCCTTCAAGGTCCTCAAGAGAATCAACAACAACACTTACATCATTGGCATCCCGACCTCCAAGTACCTCGTGAGCTCAACATTCAATGTCAAGGACCTTTCACCCTACCATGGAGATGCTCAAGATGATATGCATGGAGAGTCGAGGACGACTCTTTCCCAAGGGGGGAACTGATGCAGCCCGTCCTATAGACGCCACTACATCTACACCACCAAGTCCCCCAAGTAGACCGACGACTCGTGCCCGAGCCAAGCTCCTCCAAGCTAAGGTGAACTCGCTCCTATCCTCATATGACTTCAATACATCATTGGATGGCTTGCTACTTCATTCCTCGACACTGTGCCTTCTCACGTACTAAGACATGAACAAGCGAAGCGGAGCAGCTACGACTGAAGCACCCAGCAGCTGCCAGGCGCCACCGGTACTACCGCATGGGACAGAGAGCAACCATCCCCAGCTCCAAATCTCCTTGTTACCAAAAAGGCGGTACTACATCTCCAACCGATACTACCGGATCCAATGAGCGGTACTACCGGCCACTACTGAAGATCACGCCCTCACCTTTGGCCGCTCCGGTACCAGCTGGAGGTACTACCGGACCCAAGAGGTACTACCGGTCCTCAGGTCCGGTACTACTGGATGCAACATTCAATGTCCTTGTAACGACCCTAATGTCGTCGGATTGAGGACAAGTACGCCATGAGGGGGTCCTTGAGGTGTGCGGAAGAGAGGGGTGTGAGACGTACGGTATTTCGAGACGGTGAGCACACAAGTTTACCCAGGTTCGAATCCGCCGGCTTTGGACGAATCCTACTCCTGCTAGCAATCCAGTAGTACGGCAGAGCCGGAATATGGGTTGCAAGGGTATCGCCTGTGCGAGTTGAGGGTCTAAAGTATTGGGTGTTATCTGGTGCCCTAAAGGCTCTCCCTAGGACGGCTTATATAGATATCCGGCGTAGGGTTTACAGGAGAGATCAATCCGGCTACGACTAAGAGTTGGTTACAGAGTACATCTTGAACTACAAGTAACGTTATAGGCCTAAGTCGGTAAATCTTCTGGGCCTTTCCATAGCCAGATGGGACTCCGTCTTCTCTCTCTAACTGGGCCGCCCGTGAAGCAAAGCTCTAACCCGAAGTGGGCCACCCTGGTCAGTGAGGAACTGTGGGGATACCCAGAAAGTATATCCCCAACAGCAGCCCCCGGAGGCCTCCAAGATCCAAAGTCGGATTTTATCATCGTCTAGCTTGATCTTCGGCTTGCAGAATCTTGAAGGGTTCCTGAAACTTCACAACAAAAAATATGATCCGGGTCTTAAAAGTAAGTCGGACCTTTCAATTAGTTACTCGGATTTTCCAGCTCCCTTTTAAACTAAGCCGGAATTTGGTCTCTAATGCCACCTGACACAAGCATGGTCAAGTCACGTCATCTGACAGAACGTTCCGTCAGCACGACTGTTGGTGGGTCCGTGGTTCGCGGAACCGAGGCGTCGTTTCAATGCGTGCATGGAGATCGAGGCAACGCAATCATCACGTGGGCCCTTCCCAGTTCCTTCCACGACGCGTGGTGGTTACACTGTAGCATTTCCACGAATCTTGGCGCGGGTAGGTGGATATAAGGGGTCTAGATTTTTTCTTCTCCTCTTCATCTGCCTTTCGCCGTTCCTTTCTTCCCAAATCTCCAGCGCGCCCAGAGTCTTTTCGTTTTCCTCCCACAGATCTCCTAGCGCCACCACTTTAGGTTCACCCTTTTCCACCGGAGAGAAAATGGCTTCATCCTCTTCTTCCTCTCTGGCAGCGGCGGCGGCGGCGGAAGTAGCTGCGGAGAAAGAGAGCTTCCGGGGACTCTGGATCCCCTGCGCCCTCGATGAGGCTGGCCTCAAGAACGTGGAGAAGGAGGGGCTCCTCGCCGCTGGCAACTGGCGGAGCGGCTCCGGCGAGACCGTCCCCAGTCCGCACGAGGGCGAGCGCGTCCACTTCGGCACCCATCTGGACCAAGGTTTGTCCTTTCCTCCCTTGGAGTTCTTCTCCGACGTGATTGACCATTATGGAGTTCAACTCCACAATCTTCCTCCCAACTCCATTCTAGAGATGAGCGCATATGCTGCGCTTTGCGAGGGCTTTCTCGGCATTAGGCCGAGTTTGCTTCTCTTCCGGTTTTACTTTCATGTACGGAGGAATTCCATCACTGCCGGTGTTCCTTACATCACCGACACCATTAGTTTTTCTCTTAGACGAGACCGGGCATATCCCAAAATTTTTGCCAGTGACTCGGTCAAGCAATGGCCAGCCACTTTTTTCTACCATCGGGATATTCCGGCTCCCGGCAAAGCTACTGCTTTGCCGGCTTTTGTCAACGGAGCCGCCACGGCCCAACCTTCCTGGGACGAGGCTGCTCCGGCTCTCACAGATGATCTGATCCTTGCTAAGAGGCGGATCGAATATCTGATCAAGCACAATGGTCTGAAGGGATCCGACTTGGTCCAGTGCTGGGTCTCACGCCGGATCCAGCCACTTCAGTACCACGGGGATAGACTGATGCATTCCGTCACGTCTTCCCTAACCGACTCCCTCCGCATCAGCCCCAAAGCCTACACCACTCAAGGCTACAAAAGCCAAATCAAGTGGCTGATCAAGGAGCGGATCGAGAGGCGGATTCCAGAGGTTTCTCTGGACATGCACACGGCGGAAAACCCCGTGGTGCCGGTAAGCTTTTGTCATCACATCTTTTATGTGTTTCTATCTTCGAGTTACATTGCAATGCTGATACGTTTTCTTGTTTTCAGCTTGCTGACATCCCCGAGTCAGAACTTGCTCCGCTCGAAGGATACCCTCTGGAGTTCTCTCAGGAGGTGGAAGTGGTTCCACTGCCGGATCTTGCGCTCAAGAAGCGCAAAGCTCCGACAGTAGCGGTTGGCACAAAGGAGGTGACAGTCGTGAAGAGGTATCCTTTCCGTCACAACTTTTCCGTCTTTGTTCTTTACTTAAACTTCTTTCTGAGATGTAACATTTCTGACTTTGTTACCTTCTTAGAGCAAAATCGATCATCAAGGGCAAGGGGAAAGGGATTTCTCGAAGCCCTTACGCCAGATGAAGCTTACCATAGCTTCGCCTGCCGTAGCTCCTCCGACTCCGGCCCCTCAACCTTCTACAACTCCGGTTATCTCGTCGGATGCGGCAGAAGATCTGGCTCCTGAAACAGAGCCTGCGATCCTTGGGTCGCAAACTGACGCCACTGTGGGTGCGTTAGGTCAAGATAAGGGTGAACCCTCTTCGGGTAATGATCCCTCGGCTGAAGTCTTCGCCGAAAACCTCCTCAACAATCCGGGTCTTGCCAAATTCAGCCTAACCCGGAAATCTGTAGAGGAGATCCAGCGGCTAGCCAGGCAAGTCCTGGACAAAAGTCATTTATCCCCCGAGGAGGAAGTGCAAGAAGCAGAGGACATCAAGTTCTCTGACCTTCTCACTCAAGTCCGCCTTCGCAACGAGAGGATCAGGACTGGCGAGCTTCCAACAGCCCCAGTGATCCCTCTTACTCTCGCCGAAAAGGTGGCAGCTGAAGTGAACGCGGGTTTAGACAAACTCACCCGCGAGCAATATGTAAGTCGGAATTCCAACTCTTGTTTTTACATTATGTTATATCATATCCTCTAGCCCCCAAGCATGAAGTAGGATATAGAATCCGAGTTTATGCTTTCATTAGGATGCCAAAGAACGAACTAGTGTAGCCCCCAAGGCTCGTGCTGATATTTAGTAAAAATATTAGCCCGAGTCTTAAGTAGCTTTCTGACTTTGGGTATTCTGACTTATAGAAAGTATGTTCCTATAACCAGGAATTATTGTCCAATGTTTGTAATAAGCGGAGAGAGATCAAAGCTCTCCGTCTTAAAAATGATGAGCTCAAGGTAGCCAAGGATGAAACTGAAGGTAAATATTTCGAGATTCAAACCTTGTCTTTTGCTTTTTCTATGTCGAATTTTTCTGAACTATTGTTCTTTTTGTCTTACAGTGTTGGTGAAACAATCCATCGCTATGATTGAAGAGGCCGAGAACCTCAAGATCCTGGTGGTGGAGAACAAAGGACTTCGCCAAGAGATGGATAAGCTCAAGGCGGATCATGAAACGAGCATAGCTCAAGTCCTGGAATCTTCCTCCATGGCCACTGAAGAGCGCGATCGCAAGATTGCTGCTCAAGATAAAATTATCTCGGACCTCAGAAATGAGCTTAGCAGAGAGAAGGACATCTCCCAGGCGCTCCGAGATGAACTCCAGAGTCTCCGGGAGGAGAAAACCATGGTTGACGACGTCATTTTCGGTATGTTCCATCTCTCTGACTTTTCCTTTTTCTTCGACTCTTATCAATGTCGGTTTTTTCTTTAACTTTAACTTGTGTATAGGTCCTCTGAACTTGATGGACTCCTCCTCGTCTGAGCCCCGCACTCACCGACTTACCCAAGTCGGTGATCTTCTTCATGACTACTGCCAATCCCTTGTGGACATTGGCGAGTCTCTCAGGATTCCGGGTATGCCAAGCATGTCAGACTTCCAGGTGCGGGAGAAGGCCAAGGAGATGTCGCAGATCGTTCGGGACTGGAACATGTCCTACGCGCGAACTGTTGCGCAGAATGCTCTCACCATGGTCATGAGCCACCATGGAAACATGGAGATATGGCAAGTGACCAGAGGGTACTACAAAGTAGATGAAGACGGCCAGGAGCAAGACCTTCAAGCTATCATGCACTCCTGCGCCGGCTATGGGTGCCCCGTAGCTGACCTGACCAGCTACGAGGTGCCCTTCTTCACCTGCGTGGATACTCCGCCACCTCCTCCAGAAGACGCCGAAGAAGTTTCCGACGATGAACGGACCACCTCGGATCCGAACATCTCGGCGCGATATCAAGGCGGAGTAACCAGCGAGTCGGCAGCTCCTTCATCTCCTCCTGCATCATAGACCAAAAAACTATGTATTATTCTGGAAAGACATGATGCGTTTTATAATTATGAAGTACTATGGCTTTTGCTAGTGCTAAGTTTTTTTATCTATTCAGCACTTTTGTTTTAGACTTTTTGTGTGCTTGAAATGTTTGCATAAGCACTTAGAATTTTTCGTCTCTACTTATCGTTTATCTGGCTTTTCGCCTCGTCCCTTTCGTGAGCCGGCTAAACCTTCAGCCGGAAACTTTGCCGAGCAACGGAGCTCAATTGCTAAACCAGTTTAAACTCGAAAACAAAGCCGGCTTCCAGTACCAACAATTCACTACTCGGAAAATACCCGCATCCAGAAATCAGACAAATAACCTAAGTAAAGACTAGAATTTTTTAGAGTTATACCCGAAGGTAGCAGTTTTAGAGTCGGAAATCTAAACCAGAACGAACATGAGCATAAAGTACTTTCAAGCATTCTGGGATTTTCGACTATGACATGATCATTAGGAAATAAGATGGTAAAAACTTCTCAGGAAAACTTTGAGGTAACCAAAACTTTTATTTCTCACAGAACATGTACATATGTATGATTACAAAGAAGGATAAACTAAGAATAAAAGGGGCGTAGCTGAGCAATATTCCATGGTCTGTCTAACTCATCCGGATTTGTACTGCTTCCAGCTCTCTTTCTCTTCTTAGTAGCAGGTCTTTCTTTGACTGGCCTCATGTCAGTTAAGTAGTACGATCCATTGTGCAATGCTCGACTAACTAAAAAGGGCCCTTCCCATACTGGGGAAAGTTTGTGCTTTCTTTGTTACACAAGCCGGAGAACCAAATCACCTTTATTTAAAGATCTAGTTCGGACTCTCTGGCTATGATACTTGCGTAACTTCTGCTGATAGGCTGTAGATCTCATTTCAGCAACGACGCGAACTTCTTCGACTAAGTCGAGATCATTTTGTCGAGAAATTTCGGCATCCTCTTCAATATACGCGGCCACTCTAGGAGAAGTATGAATTAAATCACTAGGAAGAACTGCTTCTGCGCCATAGACCAAGAAGAAAGGTGTATATCCTGTTGACATGTTCGGAGTTGTTCGCAAACTCCAAATTACAGAGGGTAGTTCCTCTGCCCAAGCCCCCGCAGCACGTCTCAGTGGTGCTTTGAGTCTCGGTTTCAAGCCTTGTAGAATTAAACCATTTTCTCTTTCGACTTGTCCGTTAGCCTATGGATGTGCAACTGACGCAATGTCAAGCCGGATATTTTGCTCGTCGCAGAATTCAGCCAATTCTCCCATGGAAAAATTACTCCTATTGTCCGTGATAATGCTATGCGGATAACCATACCGGATTATAACATCCTCGACAAATCTTTTGGTTGTTGCTCCATCACAACTAGTGACAGGTTTAGCCTCGATCCACTTTGTGAATTTGTCCACCATCACTACGAGGTGCGTGAATCCACTTGGTGCTCGTTTAAAAGGTCCTACCATATCAAGCCCCTAGACCGCAAAAGGCCATGTTATAGGTATTGTTCGTAGCTGATCAGCCGGAACATGAGCTTGCTTGGCGTACTTTTGGCAGCCTTTGCATGTCTTGACTAATCGTTCGGCATCTGCCTGAGCTGTAAGCCAGAAAAATCCATGTCGAAAAGCTTTTGCCACTAAAGATTTGGCTGCAGCGTGGTGACCACACTCGCCTTCGTGGATTTCTCTTAAGATTTCCACTCCTTCTTCCAGAGATACACAGCGCTGAAAAACCCCAGAAACACTCCGTTTATGGAGCTCACCTTTAACAATAGTATAGGCTTTTGCTCGTCGGACAATCTGTCGGCTCAGCACCTCATCTTCAGGTAATTTGCCATCTACCAAGTAATCTAGGTAGGGTTGAGTCCAGCTGGGAATTACAGCCAGAACTGCTATTAAAGGTGAGTCGGATTTGGTCGGATATTCCTCATCTACTCCCTTTATCGAGGGAACTTTGAGGTGCTCTAAAAATGCACCATCCGGAACCTCTTTTCGCGTAGAGCCTATTCGAGGTAGTGCATCTGCTTCCTCGTTTTCTTCTCGAGGGATGTGTTGAACTTCAAACCCTCGAACGATTTAGATAGATCATCCACGACAGCTTTATATGCCGCCATGTGCTTATTTGCATTACAAATATCCGAGACTTGCTGAGCAACAAGATCCGAATCTCCGTAACACGTCAAACGTCGGATGCCAATATCCTTAGCAATCCGGATTCCATGCAGCAGTGCTTCATACTCGACAATGTTGTTTGTCGCTGTGAAGTGGATCTGCAACACGTATAAAAGTTTATCTCCTTGGGGTGACTTGAGCACCACGCCATCCCCCGAGCCTCCTCGAGCCTTAGACCCATCAAAAAAGAGGGTCCAATATTCCGACTCAGGGAGGATCATGTTCTCCTTGGTCTCTGTCCAATCAGCGACAAAGTCGACAAGGATCTAGGATTTGATTGTTGTCCGGGGTTTGTACTCAATATCGAAAGCTGCAAGCTCTATGCCCCATTTAGCAACGCGTCCTGTGGCATCGCTACTATTGATTATATCTCTCATGGGAGCTTTGCTCACCACGGTAATTGGATGCTCCTGAAAATAGTGTCGTAACTTACAAGATGCTAGAAAAACATTGTAAGCCAACTTTTGATAGTGCGGATACCGCTGTTTTGATTCTGTCAGGACCTCGCTGACAAAGTATGTCGGACGCTGCACCAGGTGCTCCTGATTTTCTTCCGGTATCTCCACCACCATAACTATACTGACAACCTTATTTGTTGCAGCAATGTAAAGCAACATCGGTTCCTGAGGTTCCGGCGCCGCAAGGATAGGAGCAGATGAGAGTACTTTCTTCAGGTCTTGTAGTGCAGCTTTAGCTTCGTTAGTCCAGACAAAATCCTTGGTCTTCTTCAGGAGTTTGTATAATGGTGCGGCTCTTTCACCAAGCCGGCTTACAAATCGACTGACCGTAGCAATGCAACATGTTAATCTTTGTACGTCCTTCAGGCGAGTTGGCCTGGAAATATTGAGAATAGCCTTGATCTTGTCGCGGTTCACCTCTATACCTCTTTGAGACACGATAAAACCTAATAGTTTTCCGGCTGGTATTCCAAAGAAACATTTCTTCAGGTTAAGCATGATGTTGTATTTTCGTAAATTGGCGAACGTCTCCTCCAAGTCGGAAATCAATGTTTCCTTCTTTTTGGACATGACCGCGATATCATCCACGTATGCATGTACATTGCGTCCGAGCTGGTCATGGAGGCAATGCTGCATCGTGTGCTGGTACGTAGCTCCTGCGTTCTTCAGCCCAAAGGGCATTGTAACAAAACAGAAGGTTCCGAAGGGGGTTATGAATGAAGTCTTGACTTTGTCAGATTCCTTCATCCGTATTTGGTGATAACCAGAATATGCGTCGACAAAACAGAGGAGTTCCGAGCCTGCCGTAGAATCGAAAACTTGATCAATTCTAGGCAGAGCGAACGGATCTTTTGGACAAGCCTTGTTCAAGGCAGTATAATCAACACACATCCTTAAATCAGTGGTGTCCTTTTTAGGGACCATTTCAGGGTTGGCCGACCAATCAGTATGGATGACCTCTTCTATGAATCCGGCTAACTCGAGCCGCGCTAGTTCCTTAGCTATTGCCTTACGCTTTTCATCACCAAACCGTCGTAAGGACTGTTTGACGGGTTTAGCGTTCGGGTTTACATTTAGAGTGCTCGGCAAGTTCCCTAGGTACTCCGGTCATGTCAGATGGCTGCCATGCGAAGATATCTTGATTTGCTTGGAGGAACTTGACGAGTGCGCTTTCCTATGCGCTACTTAGGCCTACGCCTATCTGGGTCACCTTGGAGGGGTCGTCATCCTTCAACGGCGTCTTCTTCGTCTCTTCTGATGCCTTGAACTCCGGATTTGGCTTTGTCACCTCCTTCTTTGTCGCAGGCATCTCGGACAGATCTATGCTCTTCTTGATCTCCTGGTACTCCTGGGCGTGTAACACGGCTTTGGCAAAGGCGGCATTTCCATCCTCGCACTCTCGCGCCTTCTTCGGGTCTCCCCTGATGGTGATTACGCCGTTGGGACCTGGAATTTTCATCATATTGTAAATGTAACACGGACGAGCCATAAAAGCCCAGTAAGCCGGACGTCCGAATATAGCGTGGTATGCGCTCTTGAACGGGACCACTTCGAAGGAAAGTGCCTCCGTTCGATAATTCTTTGGTGTTCCAAAAGTAACATCCAAAGTGATCTCTCCCAGGAAATTAGCCTGTCTTCCTGGGACAACTCCGTGAAAGATCACAGAGCTGTGGTTTAGCTATGTTTCCGAGATCTTCATCCGGCGTAGCGTTTCGACATAGAGAATATTGATGCTGCTACCACCGTCCATGAGGGTCTTGGAGAAACCATAACCATCAATAGGTGGATTGACGATTAAGGCGTATTTTCCTTGCCTATGTAGCTTAGGCAGATGATCAGCGCGGTCAAACGTTATTGCTACTTCCGATCAGTGCAGATACTAAGGGACAGCCGGAACTGTTGTGTTGAGCTCGTGGAGAACTGCTTTCTTGACCTTTGCTGGTTGAGATCCGAGGAAGGTGACGTAAGTGTCCTTCTTGGTGGGAAAAGTTTTCTTCCCTTCCGACTTGGGATTTGAAGCGTCGGCTTCCTCCATGTCGGAATCTTCCTTGGTCTCTTTGTCTTTTTGGGATTTTTCTTTCCCTTCTTACGCTAGGCTTTGTAGCCCACGGTATCATCTCTCTTGATGTCGTTAAAACGACATTCAGCGTTGGTGTGGGATGAGCCCCCATTGGCGTTCAAATGATGCACACATGGGTTATTGGCGATGTCGGCCCAAGTGTAGGTTTTGCCTAGTTGTTGCTCTCCTCTACCTTGGACCCTTGATGTCCCACGGCCACGCCCGCGGCCTCCGCCACGTCCTCCTCGTCCTCCAGACCCGGAAATAGTAGTGACTACCGCTGTCTCCGCGTTGGGTTTTTCTTCCGAGGTATTTTTGCGCTTCTGATCTTGTTGCTTTGGTTGTTTTGCCGACTAAGGCACAACCAGGACATTGAGTAATCCCTCTGCATCATCGTCAGCATCTGCATACTTGCTCGCTGTTTCTATCATTTCTCCCAGATCAGTAACCTTGTCACACTTCAAGCGATGGCGCAGTAAACCAATTGGGAGACCTGCGATGAAAGCTTCAATCGCAGTTTGATCATTTACTCCTTCGCAGGAGTTCTTGGTGTCAATCCATTGTCCAAGGTAATCCCGGCAAGTTTTTCCGGCTTTCTGGGTGCAACGCTGTAGGTCTCCAACCGTACAGGGCCTCCGATATGTGCCTTCGAAATTCCGAAAGAACGCACTTTGTAAATCATATCAGTTGTGGATGGTGTTCGCCGAAAGCTCATTGAGCCATGATCGTGTCGTCTTCCTCAGCATGAGTGGGAGATATCAAGTTGCGACCAGGCTATTTTCGCCTTTGGCGATGCAGCAAGCTTGGAAGAAATCCTGTAACCAGGTGTCTGGCCGAGCAATGCCGTCGTAGGCTTGAATATGTCTTGAGATAGCAAATCCTTCCGGGAACTTTGTAGCTCTAATGCGTGGTCCGAAGCACTTTGGGCCCACGTACACGTCATCATTTTTGTAGCGCCGAGCCTCTATGTTGGAGTTGATCCTATGCCTTGTGTCGTTCAGGGATAGGGATCGTCCCGAATGCCGGCTGTGGCTATGGTGCCTTGGAGCCAGACTTCGGCTTCTGCCACCACCTCCTCCGCCATGTCCTCCTTGACCTCCGTGGGGGTCGTTGTGATAACTGTGTGGTGGAGAGGGTGGTGCAGCGGGGTAGTTTCCGGCTGATCGTCGGCCTCCATCCGGAGCGTCATTATTTCGGTTCCGGGGAGGTTCTTGACTATGACGAGCCCCCTGCCGGCTTGTGCCAGCATGGTTTCCGTCGTTCCTTCGTCCGTCGTTCCCACCATGGTGAGGCTCAGTCGGATGGTTATCATGTCTAGGAGGTGGCATCCTTTGATGATCCTCCTCCCGACGTTTCTCTTTATCTTCTCCCTTTCGGGGAGGATTCTTCGGATTCAGTGCAGCGATCACGTCTTTCTCGACTACTGGAGCGACGTTGCTCCAGTTATGTGTAGTTCTGCGATGCTGTCCCGATGATCCGGTTCTTGAATAATTGTCTTCCCTGCGTTCAGGGTGACGATATTGTGCCCAGACGTAGGGGGTTTTGACGTTAGCCCATGCCGGATCTATGCGACATTGGTCAGAATCTGAGACCAGTTTTTGGCTTCCGGACAGGGCGACCTTCTGCTGCTCTAGTCCCTTATTGAGTAGCTTGATGCCCAAACGTATCTCCTCTGGTCCTGGATTAGCCAATAGAATTTCGCGAGCTGCCACGGTATTTTGCACTGGTGTTGGGTAAACCCAATCTCCGTTGCTATCCTTCCATGGTTTTCCCATCTCATCTCCAAAAAGAACAGCACGGACACGTGGTAATTGGTTGTCATCCATGTGGCGCTTTCGTGTCTTCTGATGCAGACGGGACATGTACTTCTTGTTTGACATGCGCTTCTTCTCCACCTCGATGTTTTTGGCTTCATTAAGGAGTTGTTGACGACGCGCTTCTAGGGGTTGGGCCCTTTCGTCCAGCTCATCTGCAGTAAGTTTTGCAGCTGTAGGGATAGGTGTGGTTAATGCGGCATCGATGAGTTTACGCGCACCTTCAGTGATCACGTGTCCATCCACCGATGCTTCTTTTTTCGGCTCGTCTGGGATAAGAGCTCCATACGAGTCTTCCTCGTATTCCTCGGCAATCACCTCCTCAGTCAGAGGGTCTTTTGCCGGGGTCTTGTTCTTCTTGTTCTTCTTCTTTCCCTTCTTGGCAGCGCCGGTAGCAAAGACGGCTTTGGGTCCGTTTCCCGGAGTCAAGCTCTGATCGGTACTTTCAGACATCTGGACTTCGAGATTGTCCCTGACGTCCATGTCATCCTGCGTTTTGGGAGAGTGTTCCCCGGATCCTTCATCCATGGCTTCTCCCTCCTCTGCAGCTTTGGAGTTGTACTCCTCTTCATATTCCACGGAGAACTTTCGGAAATCTGCCGACGTCATAGATTCATCCGAGGATGCGGGAACGTCGGCATTTGTTCCAATTGCCTCCAGCGCCGAATCGGTGTTTTCTCCAGCATCTGCAGAGCCGGATCCGGATCCAACGTATCCGACGAAGTGCGACGCGTACTTCCTGAGGTACCTGTGGCTTCTGCGATCAGCCCTATCGAAACTTTTAATGGTTTCGAGGATTGCATCTGCGCTAGCGCCTTGCAGTATCATACGTCTTAGTGTGTACCTGAGGAAAGGCTTGTCTATCCCGACATCGTCAGAGTCGGAATCAGTGTCGTTGATGTGCTCCTCCTGGATTTCGACTTCCACGGGTGGGTCGATCTGGGATCCGGCTTCTCCGGGGAGATCGACTCTAGATTCGACTTGGACCGTGAGGTCTTCTTCAGGCTCGGATTTTTCCACTATTTCCGCAACTGGCGCGGGTTGGGTGGGATTAGGGTTTTCTGAGATCCGGAACTCTGCCGCTTCCGCGGACAAAGGGGACCCAGAAGATTCTTCTGCCTCTATCATCACCGCTGGGGTGGGTTGGGCAGGTTCAGCGAAACCGATGTAAACATCGCTCTCGCCAAAAGACATGATTGTATAAGCAGTCACGGCTTCCCTAGCCGGAATCCAAGTCTCGTCGAGAACGATGAGAGGGATATCGCTGGCGTAGAGGATGCGACCGACGGCGATGGTCTCGCCGATTCCGATTCTTGCAGATTCCGCTCGGAACACAGATCCGAAGCTCACTTGCCCCACGGTGGGTGCCAACTATCGTCGGATTGAGGACAAGTACGCCATGAGGGGGTCCTCGAGGCGTGCGGAAGAGAGGGGTGTGAGACGTACGGTATTCCGGGACGGTGAGCACACAAGTTTACCCAGGTTCGAATCCGCCGGCTTTGGACGAATCCTACTCCTGCTAGCAATCCAGTAGTACGGCAGAGCCGGAATATGGGTTATAAGGGTATCGCCTGTGCGAGTTGAGGGTCTAAAGTATTGGGTGTTATCTGGTGCCCTAAAGGCTCTCCCTAGGACGGCTTATATAGATATCCGGCCTAGGGTTTACAGGAGAGATCAATCCGGCTACGACTAAGAGTTGGTTACAGAGTACATCTTGAACTACAAGTAACGTTATAGGCCTAAGTCGGTAAATCTTCTGGGCCTTTCCGTAGCCGGATGGGACTCCGTCTTCTCTCCCTAACTGGGCTGCCCATGAAGCAAAGCTCTAACCCGAAGTGGGCCACCCTGGTCAGTGAGGAACTGTGAGGATACCCGGAAAGTATATCCCCAACACCTAATACTTTCCATTTGCCCAAACTACCCCTGTTTTAGTGGTTGGCCTATATATAGTGATGCAACCCGTCCTACGAACATGCCTACATCTACACCACCAAGTCCCCCAAGTAGACCAATGACTCGAGCCCGAGCTAAACTAGTACAAACTAAGGTTAACTCGCTCCTCTCCTCGTGTGACTTTGATACATGTTTGGATGGCTTGCTACTTCATGCAACGCTATGCATTGTCAGCTATGAAGCCCCCACGGATACAAGGAACACGATGAGAAGAAGAAGATGCTGGAGCTGAAGCCCCGGAGTCTCCGGCCCCCAACCCTGGAGTCTCCAGCTTGGACTCTGGACCAGTATCCGGACCTCTGCCAGGAGCGTTCAGTACACCCCCACGGAGTCTTCACCAGAGAGCAATGCCACCCCTAGAGTTTCCGCGCACCCCAAAGTCTCCGTCCCAGCTACCCCGAAGTCTTCTGCCTTCAACCCTGGAGTCTCCGTCCTCAGGACTTCGGGCAGGACTCCGACCCCTGCCCCAGAGTCTCCGTCCCCTAGACACCGGAGCCTCCGGTGTAAGTGAAACAGGTATGTTAAAAGCCTTTTGGGCTTTCAGCCCATGTAACCCCAAATCCGTCTAGACTTTACCCTTTATTGCCTAAACTAACCCTGAACTCGTGGATGGCCTATAGTCCCCCACTTCTATTGTAAAACCTAGGCTTGATATTTGGAATTAGTGGACACCCCTTGTGGATCTATCTATTTCTTGCCTCATGCTCCTGTGATAGAGGAGCACCAAATATCCCCACCTCGTTGGAGTTTGCATCGCGCCTCCCTTGTTGTACAAGGCCTTGTCATCAGAGTACCTTTGCCAAGACATCAAGATCTCACCGAGACTCCCTACTCGTCGTGCCGGTTCGAGAGAGAGCACTCCGCCCGACGTCGATCCTAAGTATTGTGCCGAACGGTCACCGATGACGTGAGCTATTGGCTTGTATCGTGGTTTTGCGTGTGTGTGTTCATCGTGTTCTTCATGCGTGAGTTCGTCGTGTTCATCTCCTTCCTCTTTCCCCCGCACTTCCCACTCGATTTCCACGGGGATTCATGAAAGATCGGGCACCCCCGAGGTTAGCCCTCAACATAGTGGTATCAAGAGCTTCGTTGCTCACAAATTTCCCCACCAATTTTTCTTCTATCCACCAAAAATTCAAAAATCCCCAAAAAAGAGCCCCAAATTTGCATTTGGATCGATCTCTTGATTTGGAGTGTTATTTGTGGCTTTGATCCGACCAAACCTTGTCTTAGGTGTTGGTCCAGCTTTATCCTGCGCTTTCCCGACCCAATTTGGCCATTTTTTTGCGGATTTGAGGCCCCAAGGTGTGGATTTCCGCTCAAGAACACGAGCAAGTGGAGAAGAAACCCCGACACCGGAGTCTCTGGCATCAACCCCCGGAATCTCCGACCTCAGACACCGGAGTCTCTGGCCTGACGCTTGTTTTTGTCTAGATTTTGCCTCTTTGACCATTTTGGCTAATTTTACTCTTGTTTGTTTGTGTCCCGTGTGCGTGTCATCAACTAACAACAAGCTTCCGCATCAATAACTTCCAAGCTCATCGACACCACGACACTGAACATCATCCCGCACCACCGACCGCAACTTCATCATCACCAAGAAGGTATAACTTGCGGCACCTTGTTAACCCTATCTTCCTTTGTGTGTACCTATCCCACGAGACTGGCTCATCTTGTGTTTGCTTGAGCATTGTGCATTTGTCCTTGGATAGTGAGAGTGCAATATCAATAGCAAGAGTGACTTGGTAGCATCAAGGGAGAACAAAAAAAAGATACAAAAAAAAATAAGAATAGTCTCCCATAGCAAAGAGAGTCTCAAAGCTTGTAAGCAAGAGAGAAAGAAGTGCGCCCAAGGCAAGTGCACAAATCCGTTGCTCATTTTTCCTCTTTGCAAACGAGTCACCGTCTCTCTTTGCATTGGCATGATGCCGAGTGTAGTCTTCGTTAGGACATTTTGGTTGCTCATTTTCATAGTCATGTCAATCCCATCAATCTCCACGTGTGTGTATATAGTCGTAGGTTTGTAGCATCCCATATGTCTAACATCTGTAATGCTACATGGTCTAATAATAAAATGCTACTTCCTACATAGAATTGTTGCATCATAATTATATCATGCTCATGTCATCATGCCACATTGCATTTGAGCATCATATAAAACCCTTTTTCATTTGGTTCTTATCTCATATGCACTATTAATTGTATTTGCATCTTGATATATTGTATTTGGTTCTTGATAATGCTTGGTGCCCAAGTTGATTTGGGGGCATATCTTTTATTAACTCCACCACCTTTATTGTCACCACCCCATTATTCAACCATCCCACTATATGTGAGCCTTGTAATTTAATTGGTTCTACCTCTGCATGCTATGTGGGTAGAAAATCCTTGTCAAGCTTACATATGGTTTGAATTTGAATAAATGCTCACATAAGAAATATAACCTTGGCCATATTATGTCTAGTGGCTCACACACACACAAGCTTGGCCACCTTATATTCATGCATGATCTTTTATTTAGTCCATGGGGTAAACAAGCTTCCTTTTTCTTTGTTGGGCCATATTCAAATTCTTGGAATCTTGCTTATATAAATGCCATGAGAAAGTCTAGTGGTTTTCACTACTAGAGGGGCATTTATTTATTTATGCATGGGCCATGCAAGTTCATCTTTCCCTTTTTCTTTTGGCTTTTCTTTGGTTTTTTGAGTGGAACATGGGTTCTTCGAAATCCATTTAAATTTGAAACCAACCCATCTAGGGGCATCTCCTCTCCTTGTTTTGCTAACCATAGTGCATGCATATAGCATATGGATTCATGCCACAACTCCTTTTTAGCCAAAGCCTCTCTCTAGCTATCTATTCATCTAAACCTATTTCTCTCTCCCTCTCTCTCTTAAACCCTAGCTAACTAGAACAATACCTAGTCTAATCCCCTTGGTTCAACCTAGCCTAAACCCTAGCCTAACATCCAACCCTAGGACCCCTGGCTGTCCAAGCCGAGCCATCCCTCTCTTTTCCCTGTGCCGAACCGCAAGCACGCACCTGGACCCCCTGCCAAGCGCGACCTGGCGCAGCAGAGCCAGCCGTAGCGCGCCTCGCCCTCTCTCCAGTCCGTCCGCGCCAGCAGCTCATACCCCGCATCTGTTTTCTCCCGGCCGCCTCTTCCCTGTCTGGTCTGTTGGAACCAGCTGACGCAGCAGCTCTTGCCCCAGCTGCAGCGCGCCCCTCCCAGCCTGAACCCGTCGCCCGCTGCACGTCTCTTTTCTTCCCCCTCCTGTTTCTCTTCCTCGCCCACGTGCTCGACCGCACTCACGCAGAGCCCGTGTTCCCCTCTCCTCGTGCATAAAGCAACCAGCAGCAAGCATATTCCTCCTCCCTTCTTCTCTCTACCTACTCCACCAAACCGATCCAGATCGCCATCCCCATCCTCTTCTTCATCTTCGGCAGCTAAAACCCCAGCCATGGTCGTGGCCACCGCCCTTGCTCGCCGCCTCTAGGAAGTCCACCGTAGCGGGAAGGCACCAGGCCGAGGTGCGGAAGCGGTACAGTACTAGGAGCGAGGAGGAGAAGGCCTTAGCTCGCCGTGCCATCACTGTCCCAGCGCCTCGCCGCCGCGGGCACGTCGTTCGACCTCGCTGCCTGCTTCCCCTTCGCCACCACCTCGGTGAGCTGCACCTCCCTGCCTTGTTTCCCTGTACCCCTTGCTCACCGTCACCACCGCGCCCCGCTGCCACGGACGCTGCGCGCGACACGCACCACAGTCACCGCGCACGCGTGAGCCCTGCACCGCCGCGCTCGCCCAGACGCTCGCCAGCCCCGCTCTGAACCCACGCGAATGGTTAATAAAACTGCCAACAGATGGGTTGTTCGTCCGCTTTCTCGTTGGTAAGCGAGAAGGAGGATGGATCTATTACTTTATACTGTTATAACTGTTGTTTCCAATTAACGGACATCCGCCTATCATTGGTTAGGCGGATGGTTAGCGAGTATCTATAGACTTGTTAGATATTATCTTTTGCTACAATTGCGTCACCCCAGGTATATGTCCCCTTTAAAAGCATAAAGACTTGCTGAGTACCCCTAGGGTCTCACACGATAAATTGTTTGATTCAGATGAACAGGTGTATTCGCAAGATGGATACTGGGTGGAGGAGACAGATGATGTTGGCAACGATCACTCGGTGTAGAGATTCCGGGGATGGGTATCCGTGAGATCTGTGGGCGGGATGTGCTTAGTTATGTGGCATCTTATGCCGATTTGCTTCTTATCCGTACTCGGATCTTGTTTCCCGCTTCCGCTTGATACTCTGTTGATTGATGTATGAGGAGCTATCCTACACTATTATCTCTATCTAGGATATTTGGATCTTCCCGTATGGCATTGCAATATTTCTATTTCTTTTAGATGGTATGGCTCTGAGAACTGTTGTAAGGTAGCTTGCATACACTCACTTGTGTATGTATTTGTTCTCTTCGCATGTTGCCTACGCCGCTCGCTCTTGTCCCGATGTTCTTGGAAGTGGTTAGGGAGGCCGACGGGCCTACACGTGGGTGGCCCTGGGCCCCCGCTGTACTTCCTTAACCACTTTGGGTTCATCTAGGCTTGAACTTAGAGCGTAGAGTCCGAGGTAGTTACAATTGGTATTAGAGCCATCCCGCCCTTCAGGGTCTCAGCCAAATGGTCGTTGTCAGTCTAGCAAATATTTTGGTAGCTATGTATACTAGGGAAAAACAAAACACGAGAGTAGGACTGCTTCTATTTTTCTTCTTACCCACCCATCCACCCTTTTCTGGTAAGGAAGTGTAACATTTTCAATCCTCTTCTAAAAATTCAAACTAGGATTCACGTGTTTTGGGTTCCGTAGTACCATAGGTTGTGTGAGTGTGTGTGTGTGTAATTCCTTGTCTATCTGTTGCATCCAACTTGTTATCGCTATCTGCCTCTTGGTTATCAACTGTTGGTACGTTCTATACCGATAGGCTTTTGTAAACCGACGCGATCTATCTGATTCCTTGTAACCGACGCGATCTGTCTTACTCTTTGTTATCCGACGCTATCTTGTTTGGGGTGTTTGTTTTCCATAGTTGCTAATCTTTAGGTTCATCTTAAGAAGTAGGAGAGTTGGGATATGTGTTTTACTTATTCATGTGCGGAGTAATGCTTTGAGTGCGGGATGGAGTCACGACCATACCACTACTTTTGTCATTCGCTCTTGTATATTGAATTGGTAGAGTTACTAATCTTGATTCGTTAAGTGGTTTTGCACACATAGTGGTATTTTAATGCCGAAATTTGCGGAAATTTTTCTTTGATAGCTTTGTGTACCACACTCCTTGTTCAGTCGTGTGCGATATGCTTACTAACTTCTAGGTGCTTTGAACTTTGTTGATATTTTGATATCATCTTAGTAATTAGTATCCTTAATCTTGGTTAATTCCATTTTGGTACTATTTTGGATTATTATTATTCTCCATTATGGTACTGACTTGAGTTTTATATCAATCCCAGGATGGCACCACCACGCCGCACTGAGGAGGACATACCACCTGAACTGGGGGCTGCATTGGCAAGTACTGCTAATGCCTTGGGAACAATGCAACAGAACCAGCAACGCTTTGAAGAAAGTGTCAGGAGGAATGAGTTTGTCCCACTACCTCCACCTCCCAAGCGAGGAGACATCAAGGGCTTTCTGAAGTTTAACCCGCGCCACTTTGAGGTGTCTGATCAGCCACTGGATGCGGATGATTGGCTGCGTGAGATGTCAAGGTTGGTGATGACTGCTGATGTTCCTAAGCAAGAATGGGTAAAATGTGCCACTCACCTTCTGAAGGGAGACGCAACTCTATGGTGGGAGAATTACCTGAAGGCAAACCACTTTGGTTTTCAGTCTACTTGGGAGCAATTCACTGGGGCTTTCAAAGAGCAATACATGTTAGAAATTGTCATGGAAAGGATGAAGGAAGTGTTTCTCAACCTCAAGCAGGGAAATGACAATGTCAATACCTATATCAGAAACTTCATGAATCTTTCTCGGTATGGTGGCGATGAGATCTCTGATGACAAGAAGAAGCAAAAGGGGTTCAGGCAAGGGCTCAATGCATCTATCAAATATGCAATCACTCATGCAAGACCGGGGTCTTTTCTGGAACTCCAACATACAGCTCTACAGGAAGAAGCCAGTAGGCAAGTGTTCGAGGAGTCCAAGAAACACAGTCGTGACGCAGCAAGCTCTTCAGCTATGACAGCTCCTTCTAAGCGACGCGTGTGGGTTCCTAATACCGCACCGCCGCTCCCGGATCCACCAAGACCTTCAAGCTACGCGGCAAGGCCACCAAACTCCTTCACCGTTGCTCCTAGGGTCTACAACCATAACTGCCCTGGAGCGCCTGGCGGAGTCCCTGGCTATGTTCCTCCACGTCCACCTGGTGCTTGTTACACTTGTGGGAACACTGGGCATCAACACTGGGCATTCCGCAACTCTAACCTTCCACCAAAAGATTTTGAGAGTCTTACTCCTTTCTTTAGTGTGAGGTTTCTTTGCGATTTCACTTTGCAAGCTAATAGTTCTCTCTTGTGGCTTCTAGTTCGGTGCAATCCCCAAGGTGAGGTAAAAGGCTAACACCACCATATTCCACTTTCATATACAATCCTTGTGTGTTTTGCATGATAGATAGGCACGGTGAGTCCTAACCACCTTCCCAAGAAGAAGAACAAGGACCGTACATGACGCGCGCAAGCCACTACATCATCCGACATGAGTTCTGTGATCGTTGCCAAGCGCTAGAGACACGATAAGATGAACAATTCGGCGAGACACAAGCCGAGTTCAAGAACATCGACAACCGCTTCGATGGCCTTGAAAGAAAAATGCATGCAATGCAACACAACTTTGGCCATCAAAACGAAGCGCTCCAACGCTCCGTCGCCGTAACAAATGATAAGCTTCGACTCCTCATCGACGGAATGACAAGACCGCGTTCACGCGTGATACATTGCAAATGTATCTATAATTTTTGATGTTCCATGCTTGGTTTTATCCACTTTCTTGTGTTTTGTTCCAACTTTGGAGTACTTTTAATATGATTTCTTGGACTAACATATTAACAAGAGCCACAGTGCCAGCTGCCTGTTTTCTGCTGTTTTTGGTTCCAGAAAAGTCAGAAAATGAATATTCTCGGAATTGGACGGGACAAAAGCCAAAGTGCCTATTTTTTCGAAAGGGATCAAGTGACAGAATACGAGACGGAGAGGGACCAGGGGGCCACCACACCACCTGGCCGCGCGGCCCAGCCTGGCCCGCGCCAGGGGGTGGTGAGGCCATCCCTGGCACCCCCTCGGCCTCTCCTTCCGCCTATAAGTTGCCCTCGAGACAAAAACCCAAAGTACTCGATCAAAAATCCACGAAAGAGTCTGTAGCCGCCGTCATCTCCATCCCTAGATCGGAAGGGATCTGAAGCTCTTCCCGGCACCCCGCCGGAGAGGGGAATTCACCCTGGAGGCCTTCTTCATCACCATGCAAGCCTCCGGTGTGATGCGTGAGTAGTTCATCCTTGGACTACGGATCCATGTAGTAGCTAGATGGTTGGTTTTTCCTCCTTTGTGCTTTCATGTTTAGATCTTGTGATCTCCGTTCATGATCAAGCTCATCTATTTGTAATTCATACATGTTGTGTTTGCAGGGATCCGATGGATATTGAGATGCTATTTCAGATTGATTATTGATTCTATCATGTCTTTGTTATTTGAGATCTTGCATGCTTTCCATTGTTAGTAGCTATCTTGGCCAAGTAGATGCTAGCAACTCCAAGAGTTAGTATTTATGCTCGATAGTGGGTTCATGCCTCTGGTAATCTGGGGAAGTGACAGAAATCTCTAAGGTACTAAATGTGTTGTTGCTACTAGGGAGAAAACAACAATCGTATTGTTTACTTTACACGCAGTTCGTAAAGCAATAATCTGTTGCTTGCAACTTAATACTGGAGGGGGTTCGGATGATAACCTGAAGGTGGATTATTAGTCATAGATGCAGTTGGATGGCGGTTTATGTATTATGTTGTAATGCCCAATCAAGTCTCAAAGGAGTCAAGATGAATAGTATATGCATGTATTGCTTTCTCAGTGTTTGTCAATTGCCCCGTTGTAATTTGTTCACCTAGCATGTTATCTATCTAAGGAGAGCCACCTCTAGTGAACTATGGATCCTGGTCCTTGTCTTTTATATTCAATCTACAATCTTTTACTGCTTTGTGTTTACTTTTTGCAAACTTTTACTTCTTTCCATTCGATACGTTTAATACTTTGTTTTCCGCAAAACACGGTGAGATTGACAACCTCATCGCAAGTTGGGGACAAAGTTCTGTGGTTGTGTTGTGCAGGTCTCCACGTTGCTACTAGCACCGCTAGTGCGCCCTGCCAAAGCTCAGCTAGTAACACCTTTGGGGTGTTTCCTTGCTCCTACTGGTTCGATTAAACCTTGGTTTCATAACTGAGGGAAAACTTTCTGCTGTACTCATCATACCTTCGTCTTGGGGTTCCCAACGAGCTCTACATCGATCGTCGAGTGCATCAAGACATTTTCTGGCGCCGTTGCCGGGAAGTCAAGGACATCTTCACAAGGAGAGTCCCTCATAACCAATCTCTTTACTTTGTTGTTTTTGTTTTGCTTAGTTTTCTTTTTGCTTTGTTTGCTTGTTTTGTTCTTCAAAAACACAAAAAAATAGTTTTACTTGTTTGCTTTCTTATTTCAAAAACACACAAAAAAATTAGTTCCTATCTTGAGTTGCCACTATGTCTAGCCTTGCTCCAATCACTATGTCACCCGAGGAAATGATTTTGGATTGAGGAAAGTTTTAAGGAAGCTTGGTCTAGAATCTCTGATCTACATGAAAAAACTGAGCCTAAAATGACTCAAAGCTTGTTCCTTAGCAGTTTTTACCTTGGGATTGCTCTTTGCTATAGATATGCCCTAGATGCTATTGTGGGAGGAGATTTCCTCCAATGTAATGAGGATGATGCTATTAATGCTATAAAGAAATTGATCCTCACTTACAACATGCCTAGCCAAACTGATATTTCCTTCGCAAAAATATTTGCTAGGTTGGATACTCTTGAGGCTAGCACTACTAGATTAGAAGGGTGTTATAATACACTGAGCAAGCATCAAAATTATGTTCCAATAAATTATGAACCATCAAAGTGGCTCCCTATAGTAAAGATTGAGATAAACACTGAAACTTTTCAAGACCGTTGTGATATCATGTCTGAATTTTGCCTTATGCCCAAGGATATTTATGAATCTTCGAATCTTTGGGGGCTTACGGAAGGAGGAAAAGAAATATCTCTTGCTAATAATACTACCATATTACCTCTTGGAATAGCTGAAAGAGTGTTTACAAAGATCCTTGGGAAAACGATTTCTATTGATTATCTTGTTATTGAATGTGCAGGAAAAGGACAAATTACACTTGGAAGGTCCCTATTAGAACTTCTTGGAGCAATAATAGATGTGGGAAAGGGGAACATGCACCTTTCTTCTCCACCAAACAATCATATTTTCCCTAAGGTTAAGAATAAAAGTAAGAGAGGTAAGGGCATGAAATTTGGTCTTAATGCTTCTTCATTTGAGAACACTTGATTCTTTATTTGCTTCTTATGCCTAACTTAAAGGCGTTAAAGAAAAGTACTTGTTGGGAGATAACCCAAGAGTTTTAGATGAGTCTTGGAAGTTATTACCTCTTTAATAACCGCTCCTTATCCTTTTTATTTGCTTTTTGTGCCAAGAGTAACCTCTAATGAGAGTGAAGTAATGATTGGGAAAGTTGCTGTCCCGAAACAGATTTCTGTGCTTCACCGTAAAGATTCCTGAGAGATCTATGTACGTCGGATTGAGCTGTAATTTTTTGTGCTTCTTCCCCAGGTTGTTATCTAACTTTCGTTAGTTCAACACTTTTTGATTTGAGCAACAGAAGATCTTCGAAGAAAATTGTCTTTACCTGCTGGTCTGTTTTGACATATTTCTGCCATTTTCTGCATTTGCTTCTTGTCGGTTCCTTCTTGAGTTCTTTTGGGGAATTGAGCTTTTTGAGGGAAGTGCTACAGTAGATAGTGTTCTAATGGAAGTTTATTTGGTGTTAGAACTAAACCTTAAGACTTATTTATCTTAAGTGCACTAATGTTGCTAATGAGATTGTGTGAAGTTTTGTATGAAGGAAAATTTTCAGGTGTATGGAAGAAATGAGTAATGAGATGAACGGTGGACTAAAGCTCAAGCTTGGGGATGCCACGCATGTCACCCCAAGAAATATCCAAGAAGTACAAGCGTCAAATCTTGGGTATGCCCAAGGCATCCCCTTCTTCATCAAATAAAAATTCCAGGTTTCTTCCAAACGCTTCATTTTTATTGTTTCATGCACAGTTGTGTTTTTCTTAGAGCGTCTTCTTTTTCGTTTTCGTTTTGGTTTTTAGTTTGCTTGGTTTGCTTAGTTTTCTGAATAATTTGGTTGGACCCCCTCTTTCATACATTGGTTTGCAAATAGTTTGGTTTGGTTTGGAAAAGAGTAGGAAAGTTCATACTTTTGTGGTAAAAAGAGCTCGTTTTTGACTGTGGCCTATGCGCTTTGTCATGCCATGCTTGATATTGTTTTGGCTTTATGCTTAGTATTCTTTGCTGTAGCATGACTTGTTATAAACAATTGAGATTGCTTAATGTGCCTTGGATGAATCATGCGTTGTTTTAGCATAGTATAGTGGTATTCTCCTTTGATGCTTTATTTGGGTTGACTTGGCGCATGCTCACACCATGTTATGACTATCTTAAGTCACCATAGCCTTTATGATCCTTTAGTTTTCAACTTGTAGTATCACTTTATGCTTTGATCAATGATGTTTTGTCGCTTTGCATGATTATGGCCATTATTGCTCTCTTAGTTTGTCGCTCCCAGTCTTTTGCTAGCCTCTACAACAAAGTATGAGTTCCACTCATGCATCCAACTCCCTAAACCAAGTTTTTCCAAAGAATCCACCATACCTACCTACTAGCTTATGCTATTCCAAGTATATTCATGTCTTTGTCTACCTTTCACTTGTTATGAGAAAACTAGTGATTAAAGCTCTCACGAACTTGATGACACACTTTACTTTATTGCCTCTAATAAACTTGAACCATTGGGTCCTTCTTTGTTGCGTATATGCTTGCGCTTTATAAGTTGAAATTAGCAGAACCATGTTTCATGGGGAACGCTTTCAACATTGCACTTGTACTTTGTACCCCGTTGATATTATGTTCTTTTGCTTACGGATCCCGGCGGTGTGAAATAAAAGTGGAACTTGTAAGATCATGGAGTTTGTATGTGTGTTAGAGAAACGCCTAGGCCGCTAGCCTAAGCCATGCCTAATCATGGTGGAAACTTGCAGCATCACCATAATGAGCACTCTATGAAGCATCCTCAATAAAAACCTATGCAAATAGCAAATAAAAAGGTCGCTGAGATGCTCATTGTCTACTTGCCTTGTCATTTTGATTATGGGAAAGCTCCCGTATCATGTGCAAGGGGTACCCCGTTGGCGATTCTTAATGATACACATATACTTACAATGACAAGAGCTTACTCCTGACTGAAGTTGAGTAGCATGAGGATCGGTCTTCGTAAGTAAGGGGCATGAGATTTCGGTTTATAACTTGTCAAGCATATCCTCTTAGTTGTGTCACTTTAACCTTAATCACCTTAAAGATGCTTATGATAGGGGCAATGAGAGCTAAAAGCTATAAGTACCATAATTTTTGGAAGCTCTTTATGAGACTTGAATCCTTACTTCCTTTTACAGAAGGTCTTTCTTCCACCATTATATTGAGTCTCCACCTTCTATCTTTATGCACTTACTTTGAGAACATAGTGGCCATTCTTAGTTCTATGTGCATTGTCCCAAGACTAGTTAATTGACGCATAACTTGTTATTACTTGTTTTAAACTATTCTATCTAGTCACTCTTATGAACTTTGAAGGTGTCCTATGCATTTATATTTGCTACTCTATTGAGGGACAAGCTGAATACTATTATGCTATGTTTTCTTTATGTGAAACAAACAAACGTCTTGCAAAGCATTGTTATTCATGAATCTTTTGTTCGTGCCTTTTCATGTTGCATCATAGTCTCTTTGCTTATTGCTAGAACTTTGTCTTTCATGTTATGATTGAAGTACTATGATCCCAACTTTGAATGTTTTGCAAATACTTTGATCAAGTCTTTGATGGTGCATATCACCTCAAAAATTATTTCTTTTTATCACTTACCTACTCGAGGACGAGCAGGAGTTAAGCTTGGGGATGTTGATACATTGCAAATGTATCTATAATTTTTGATGTTCCATGCTTGGTTTTATCCACTTTCTTGTGTTTTGTTCCAACTTTAGAGTACTTTTCATATGATTTCTTGGACTAACCTATTAACAAGAGCCACAGTGCCAGCTACCTGTTTTCTACTGTTTTTTGATTCCAGGAAAGTTAGAAAATGAATATTCTCGGAATTGGACGGGACAAAAGTCAAAGTGCCTATTTTTCCGAAAGGGATCAAGTGCCAGAATACGAGACGGAGAGGGACTAGGGGGCCACCACACCACCTGGTCGCGCGGCCCAGCCTGGCCTACGCCAGGGGGTGGTGAGGCCAGCCCTGGCACCCTCTCAGCCTCTCCTTCCGCCTATAAGTTGCCCTCGGAACGAAAACCCTAAGTACCCGATCAAAAATCCACGAAAGAGTCTGTAGCCGCCGTCATCTCCATCCCTAGATCGGGAGGGATCGGAAGCTCTTCCCGGCACCCTGTCGGAGAGGGGAATTCACCCTGGAGGCCTTCTTCATCACCATGCAAGCCTCCAGTGTGATGCATGAGTAGTTCATCCTTGGACTACGGATCCATGTAGTAGCTAGATGGCTGGTTTCTCCTCCTTTGTGCTTTCATGTTTAGATCTTGTGAGCTCCGTTCATGATCAAGATCATCTATTTGTAATTCATACATGTTGTGTTTGCGGGGATCCGATGGATATTGAGATGCTATTTCAGATTGATTATTGATTCTATCACGTCTTTGTTATTTGAGATCTTGCATGCTTTCCGTTGTTAGTAGCTATCTTGACCAAGTAGATGCTAGCAACTCCAAGAGTTAGTATTTATGCTCGATAGTGGGTTCATGCCTCTGGTAATCTGGGGAAGTGACAGAAATCTCTAAGGTACTAGATGTATTGTTGCTATTAGGGAGAAAACAACAATCCTTTGTTCATAAAACAATCGTATTGTTTACTTTACACGCAGTTCGTAAAGCAATAATCTGTTGCTTGCAACTTAATACTGGAGGGGGTTCGGATGATAACCTGAAGGTGGATTATTAGTCATAGATGCAGTTGGATGGTGGTCTATGTATTATGTTGTAATGCCCAATCAAGTCTCAAAGGAGTCAAGATGATTAGTATATGCATGTATTGCTTTCTCGGTGTTTGTCAATTGCCCCGCTGTAATTTGTTCACCCAGCATGTTATCTATCTAAGGAGAGCCACCTCTAGTGAACTATGGATCTCGGTCCTTGTCTTTTATATTCAATCTACAATCTTTTACTGCTTTGTGTTTACTTTCTGCAAACTTTTATTTCTTTCCATTCGATACGTTTAGTCCTTTGTTTTCCGCAAAACACGGTGAGATTGACAACCTCATCGCAAGTTGGGGACAAAGTTCTGTGGTTGTGTTGTGCAGGTCTCCACGTTGCTACTAGCACCGCTAGTGCGCCCTGCCAAAGCTCAGCTAGTAACACCTTTGGGGTGTTTCCTTGCTCCTACTGGTTCGATTAAACCTTGGTTTCATAACTGAGGAAAAACTTTCTGTTGTACTCATCATACCTTCCTCTTGGGGTTCCCAACAGGCTCTACGTCGATCGTCGAGTCCATCAGCGTGCATCAAGCTCTTCAAGCTCGTCACGTCACCGTTCTCCTCTTCATCAAGATCATCATCCAAGTGCTCCAAGACGCAATGATGCCCCCGTGGTTGAAGATGGAAGCTCTTCACACTATGTACCTTCCCCACGACACGCCACAACGACAAGCTATGATGGTGATTTCTCCTCAAGGCCCCAAGCAAGGCGAGAAGAACACTGTCATCACACAAGGGCACTAGTGATCCAACAAGTGGAACCTCAAGGACAACCTCAAGTCTAGCACTATCGCCCACAACACATACTTGAAACAACAAGTGATGACTCCAACTTGGAGGAACAAGCTCGTCACCGACATGAAGCTCTCCAAGAACCTATTCTTCGTCATTACCATCATGAACATCCACACCGACACCATAGTCATCACGAGGCGCCTCCTCGACCACATCAAGACATGGAGCATTAAATTGCACATGTTGAGCGACGCCCACCACATCATGAGGCTCAAGACCATGACCTTCACCGTGAGGCCCAAGTGCCTAATCCACAACACCAACCGAGGAACGAGCCTCCTCTTCGTCAACAATTGCGCCAAGAGGCTCACCATCCTCAACACTCTCATGATGTTCAAGCGCCTCAACCTCATCATCAACCGCGCTAAGAGCAAGAGCAAGCACCTCAACAACGTCGTGAGAACCACATTCCACCACCCCAAAATGAGGCTCCTCAACCGCAAGCACATCAACAAGATCACCAAGCTCGTCGCAATAATTGCATGGAAGATGAACACCGTCACTATCATGGCAACCACCGCCACCGTGATCGCAATGAGGAAGAAACCTTCGGTAAGCTCAAGTTCACAATGCCCAAGTTCATCGGCTCAAATGACCCCGAAGAATACATCTAATGGGTGCTCAAAGTCGACAAGATCTTCCGTATGCACAACTATAGTGATTAGAAGATGGTCGCCATGGCTTTGCATGAGTTTGATGATTGAACAAGTTCAAGTTGCTCGTGACGCAAGAGAAGAGACTCCAATCACAACTTGGCATGACATGAAGGCTCATGAGATCCCGCTTTGTTCCTTCGCATTATACATGTGACCTCTTCAACACGCTTCAATCGCTTAGTCAAGGGACAAAGACCATGGAAGAGTACTTCAAGCAAATGGAGCTCAACATGATTCGCGCCAACATTGAAGAGCGCAAGGAGCAAACAATGGCATGTTTTCTCATCGGCTTGAACCATCCAATCAAGCGCATCATCGAGTTCCAAACATACAACGACATGGTTGAGCTTGTGCACATCGCAATAAAAGCCGAGCGTCAAGTGCAAGAGGACATCAAGTACAACAAGCCCAAGACATACTTCACCTACAAGCAAGCTTGAACCGCTACACCAACAACCTTCAATGAAAGCTCCGCAAGTACCTCCAAGCCTCCTTCAAGCCCACACTTCCTCAAGGAAAACCGCCCCCAAGTGGAAAGTATACAAAGGATGCCACGCCATTCAACGGCGAATGCTACAAGTGTGGAGGCAAAGGACACAAGTCGGCCGAGTGTGGAAACAAGAAAGTATTGTTTATCCATGACAATGGCGACGAAGAGTACTTGAGTGAAGATGAATTTTGATGCTATAGTCAAGGAAGCAATGAGAAGGCAACGTGTGGAAGATGACCAAGAACTCCTCATGTGTGAACATGACATAAGTCTATCGCTTGTCGTCACAAGGATCTTGACTACTCAACCACAAGAGCATGAAGATCAACAATCAAATATCTTCCAAACACGTGCCGACATCAATGGGAAATCTATCAAGGTGATCATCAATGGAGGGAGTTGCCACAACCTTGCAATCACCAAGTTGTGTGAGAAGCTCAACGTCACCCTCCATCCTCACAAGCACCCCTAGATTCGTTGAGTTGCTACTTGCTTCCAATTGAACCCATGCACCAATTCGTATCGATATGGTGTATTTGCTACTATCAATCAAGTGTGATTAGTCGATCCATTGGGATTTAGCCAATTGCAAGTTTGCTGTGATCTATTGTTCCGTTGGGAATTAGAAGATTGCAAACTTCTCCGTGGTCAGCAGTTACATGCGCAAGTGTGTAAAGTTGTGAATATCTACAAGGGTTGAGGGTTATTACATTGGCATCAGAGATCGATCGAGAGGTTCATGAGCAACATACAAGTTATCTCCACCCACTATCATCATATATCCACCTCGCTTACTGAGAAAAGATCGGGCCACCACATATCATTCAGGCCTTCCTGGCACACCATCGCCTCGAGGGTTTCAGGGTCTGTCACTCCCTTCAACACAACAGCAGGCGCGCCAAGGAAAGCACCATCCCTGCTCCGAGCAACAGGAGTTATCGCTCCCATAGCTGAGTTCCTCAACACCGTTGCGTCGACATTCATTTTGTTCATGTCTTCCGGTGGTGCGATCCACTTTGGCCCCCTCGCCGGTCTCATCGGGGTAGACACCGGTTTAGGTGCAGCCTGGTCAAGCTTGCTGATAAAACGCTCGATGAAACAATGCATTGATGGTGGGCTTTAGAACTGACCTTCACGAATAATCTTCTAACATGTCAAAGAGCCCACAATGTGACCATTACACAAACAGATGACTCGCCCGACAGATCCTTAATTACCGAGAATAGCCATCCTCATGCGTGTGGTTCCTTCGGGTTCATGATGAACTCCCCAAACACCTCTGGCGCTAGCGCCCACACACTCCTCGCCTGAAGAGAGTCTACCAATGTGTGCCTCCAAGAGTCCTGCTCCGCACACACCACGCAGCTGCTGTGCGGTGCCATATGGCGATGATGAACCACATCAATTGTTGGAAGAGATTGTCGGGCAAGCCTCCACAAGAAGATTTAATTTCGATGGAACTTTAATCTTTCACAGCGATGACCAGTTCTTCTCCGTTGTCCCCCGAGAACTACCCGAGTTACCTTCTAACCATGCTAATCGCCGTTCTTTGGTGTGTACCAGCATACGGTATGCTGAGCGAACTATGAAGAGACCGTTACGCTCGTAATGCCATGCCCAAAAATCGGACTGCCGCCTTGTACTCAAAGGGATATTTGCAATCAATTCCGTATCCATGGGCAGAGCCTTGTACTCAAAGGGATATTTGCAATCAATTCCGTATCCATGGGCAGAAACATTGCCTGTAGAAGCTCTTGATTTCATGTCATAGACATGGTATCAATCAGTTTGTTGACAAGCCTCAAAGGCTCCTGGATCGTCGTCAGGTCACTAGAGAGGAGAAGGCCGTCCCGCGATATTCAGTTCGTATTCCAAATGGGTGTCTCCTCGCCGGTACCAATACGCTTGATGGATCTCCAGATCCTAGATGGTGATGATCCCAACTCAGCATCAAGAAAATCATCATTGGGAAAATAAACTGTTTTGAGAATCCTTGCACTAAGTGAGCTCGGCTCCTGTACCAACCTCCACGCGTGTTTAGCAAGTAGGGCAAGGTTGAACAACTCTATGTCCCGAAACCCCATTCCGCCAAGGTGCTTCGGTTTCGTCATGTCCTCCCACAGCACCCAATAGGTTCGCTCCCTTCTTTAAATCCCCACCAGAAATTCCGAAGAAGACTGTTGATATGGAGACAAAGCCCTCTAGGGAGTCTGAAACAAGCCATCGAAAAGGTGGGTATCGCTTGCGCTACAGCCTTGATTAGCACGTCTTTCCCTGCCGGTGAGAGCAATAACTCCAGCCATCCTTGAACCCTTTTTCACACCTTTTCCACACAGTCTTTTAGATACTTAAAGGCACCGTTAACAGAGGACCCAACATCTGAGGGCATTTCCAAATATTTCTCGCTTAGCAATACATTGTGCAAGCCAAGACAGTCCTTAATCTCCTGTCTCAATGACTCCTTAATCTCCTGTCTCAAGGACTCCTGGCATCCTTTAGCAAAATGAATAGAAGACTTATCCAAATTCACTTGCTGACCCGAAGCATTGCAGTATACCTGCAGAACATCGTTTATCTCCTGAGCACTCTCCCTTCTACAAAGAGTAAATGGCTAAGAAGGATGGAGTGGAAGCTTACACCGTGAAAGATGGAGGGAGACCTGGAGTACATGGATTGTCCAGAACGAGGCCCAGTAATTCAAGTGTTAAGCAGCATATAGTCCATTTTGCAACGAGTACCCAATCAAAGAAGCACGGTGTATCACATCCAACTGAATACAGAGAGTTCAAACAGAATAAAAATAAAGGATACACCAAACCACTCGATGGAACACAAGCCTACAGTTAACTGACTACATGGACATGTAAGGTACCGTCAGAACTTAGAAACCATCGCCACGCTCCTCAGAAACCACGCCACCTGCAGTTTATAGTTTTCTCAAGCCGTCAAGTAAAGTGATTAAGGAAACGAAATGGGAAGGAAATAGTGTGATAAATGGATCATACTTGCGAGAGTGAGACCTATGTTTGCCTGGCGATCCGCCTCAGCATTCCATTCCTTGCAAACAGCAGAAAATGTACACAGATAAGCAAAACACATTATATTGCTGTGTCAGACTTTGCTCTAAGCAGACACCACAAATGTACAGCAAGTGTAAAGCATATCAAGTTGCACTCTCAGGACAGGGAAATACTTCCTCCGTTTTAAAGCAAACACCCCTTTTAGTATGTAGGTTCTACAAAAAAAAGTCTAGATACACTTCTTTCACGAAGCTAAAACATCTTATATTTTGAAACGGAGGGAGTAATATGCAATATATCTGATCTGCAACTCGGCAGCGAAAGCATAAGAAGGAACTGCTACGTTATTGCTGGTACAAAACCAAAAAACAAGTACAGGTTTGGTGTCCATTCAGAAAGTTTCCGAGGTGCTGACAATCTGCCACACGTGTCCATGAAGCATGTGCCTATGAATCAAATAGGACTAGTGATGCAGCCCGTCCGTAGGACGTCCCTGCATCTACACCACCAAATCCTCCAAATGGACCGATGACTTATGCCCGAGCCAAGCTCTTTCAAGCTAAGGTTAATTCGCTCCTCTTCTCATATGATTTTGATACATCCTTGGATGGCTTGCTACTTCATGCCACTACTTTATGCATCCTTAGCTATGAACCCCATGAAGAAACGCCAAGAGAAGAAACCAAGCAATCGCAAGACGAAGATCCAGCTCAAAACGGCGCCAGGTCCGGCGAACCGGCTTCCACGCCGGAAACACCGGCAACAGCTCCGTCGGACCGGACCCAGTGCCGGAATTACCGGCGAGAACTGGAACGAACAGGCCGCGACCGAAATGCTAAACAGTAAGCCATTCTGGCACGCGCCGAAGCAAACTGGCGGCGACCAGAATTTCCAGCCGGAACCCCCCGGTACTAAGTCAACTATGGGTTTGATGTCCGAGAATATTCCCTATTTCGTCTAGACTTTACCTTTGGTACCCAAACTACCCCTGTTTTAGTGGCTGACATATAAATAGCCCCCACCCTCCAATATAATACTCAGACTTGGATAATTAGAATTAGAAGACACCCTTTTGGATCTCCCTAATTCTATTCTCATGCTCCTTTGCAAAAGAAACACCAATTATCCCCCACCTTGTTGGAGTTTGCATCGTGCCTCCCTCGGTGTACAAGGCCTTGGTATCGGAGCCCTTTGCGAAGACGTCAAGATCTCACCAAGCCTCCCGCTCGCCGTGCCGGTTAGAGAGAGATCCTTGCCCGACGCCGATCCCAGGGATTGCACCGGACCGGTGGCCGCCGGTGTGAGATATTGGTTTGTATCGTGTCTCCATGTGTGTGAGTTCATCGTGTTCTTCGTACGTGAGTCCACGGATTTTATCCTCTCCCTCTCCCTCCACTCACACCCGCCTCGTTTTCCAAGGGATTCGTGAAAGATCGAACAACCCCAAGGGGCATACCCAAACATATTGGTATCAAGAGTTCGGTTGATCACGAATTCCCCCACAAATTTTTCTTTTATCCACCAAAAAAAAGAGCCCCAAATTGCCTTCGGATCGATCTCAGGATTTGATGAGTTTTTCGTGGTTTTGGTCCCTAGATCTGTTGCTTTGGGTGTCGATCTATCTTCCTTGAACCTTTCCCTAGCCCAATTCCGATAGATTTTCGAAATAATTCCGAGATTTGACTTTTGGTGTTCTTCACGAACTCGAACCGGCGCCAGATCCAGCGGACCGACCCAGCCGTCGAAATTTCCGGCGACAGTTTCGGCGAACCAAAATTCCGATGAAAATTCCAGCGACAGGTCTGGCGAACCGGTTTTTCCTCTTGTGTTGTTCGTGTGCGTGTCGCTCAAACTAACAACAAGCTTCTACAAATCATCACATTCCGCGCTCCTCAACACCGCGACGTCCGAACACCATCCCCAACACCAGTAGAAGTCGTCATTAATACCGAAGGTATAACTTGCTCCACATTGTTAACCCCTTCTTCCTTTGAGTGTATCTATCCTATGAGAGCAGCTCATTTTGTGTTTGCCTAAGCATTGTGCACTTGCACTCGGAAAGTGAGAGTGTGTAAACAAATACAAAAGTTGACATAGTAGTATAAAAAGGGAGAAAAAGAATAAAAAAAGTAAAAGAAAAATAAAAAGATACATAGTCTCCCAATAGAGAGTATCAAGCTTGTAAGCAAAGAGAGAGAGAGAGAGACCAAGGCAAGTGGATAAATCTATTGCTTCTCTTTTGGCGAACGAGTTGTGGTCTCTCCTTAAGTTGGCACGACAACCGAGCTTAGTCTTTGTTAGAACATTTTATGCTCATTTTCATAGTCGTGCTAACCACATCCGTCTCCACGTGTGCGTATCTTTGTGTTTTTGTAGATCGTATCCTTTTTACTTTTGATCTTTTGTTCTTTACCACCTTTAACAATAACCTTTTCTTTGGATTATTTCGTTTGGTTTTCCACACCCTAACCTTTCACCAAAAGCTTTTGAGAATTTAGTTCTTTCTTTAGTGTGATTTTTCTTTGCGATTTCACTTTGCAACCTAATAGTTCTCACTTGTGGCTGCTAGTTCGTTGCAATCCCCAAGGTGAAGTAAAAGGCTAACCCCCAACCACATATCACCTTTCATATACAATCCATTATTGTCTTCATGATGGATAGGCATGGTGAGTCGAGCCAACCACCTCCCAAAGGTGAAGACAAAGGCCCGTACATGACGCGCGCAAGCCACTACATCATTCGCAATGAGTTCCGTGAATGTTGCAATGCTCTCGAGTCACGACAAGATGAACAATTCGGTGAAACTCAACCCGAATTCAAGAGCATCTACAACCGCTTCAATGGCCTACAACAACAAATGCACGGCTTCTCCAACCTTTCTCAAGAGACAAGGGCCATGCACATCAACTTTGCCAACCAAAACGAAACACTACAAAGGTCGATGGCCGAGCTCGCGCGAAACACAAGACCGCGTCCACGCGCATCAAGCTCTTCACGGTATCATTCGAGTGCGTCAAGCTCGTCGCGTCACTGTTCCCCTCTTCGTCAAGACCCTCATGCAAGTGCTCCAAGACGTAATGACACCCCCGTGGTTGAAGATGAAAGTTCTTCGCACTAACGTACCTTCCCCACGGCATGCCGCAACATCAAGCTATGATGGTGATTTCTCCTCAAGGCCCCAGGCAAGGCGAGAAGAACACCGTCATCACGCAAGGGCACTACTTATCCAACAAGTAGAACCTCGAGTACAACCTCAAGTACACCGCCCTCATCCACGAGACATTCTTGCCACAACAAGTGATAACTCCAACTTGGAGGAACAAGCTGCTCGTCGACATGAAGCTCTTCAAGACCCTCCTCTTCGTCATCGTCGTCATGAACGTCCACGCTGACACCATGGTCACCATGACGAGCCTCCTCCACAACATCAAGACATGGAGTGTCAAATCGTACATGTTGAGTGACGCCCACCACCTCATGAGGCTAACCCGCGTCATCAACCGAGGAACGAGCCTCCGCCTCATCCACAACCGCGTCAAGAGGCTCCACATCCTCATCACCCTCATGAGGCCCAAGTGCCTCCTCGTCAACAACCACGCCAAGAGAAAGAGCAAGCTCCCCCACAACATCGCGAGAATCAAGTTCCACCACCTCCAAATGCGGCACCTCAACCGCAAGTACATCAACAAGGTTACCAAGCTCATCGCAATGATTGCATGGAAGATGAAGACCGTAACCATCATGGCAACAACCGCTACCGTGACCGCAATGAAGAAAAAACTTTTGGCAATCTCAAGTTCACGATGCCCAAGTTCGCTGGTTCAAATAATCCCGAAGAATACCTCTCATGGGCACTCAAAGTCGACAAGATATTTCGTATGCACAACTATAGTGATAAGAAGATGGTCGCCATGGCTTCGCATGAGTTCGATGATTATGCCAACCTTTGGTGGGAACAAGTTCAAGTCGCTCGTGACGCAAGAGAAGAGCCTCCAATCACAGCTTGGCATGAAGGCCCATATGAGATCCCGGTTTATCCCTACGCACTACACGCGCGACCTCTTCAACAAGCTACAATCACTTAATCAAGAGACAAAAACCGTGAAAGAGTACTTCAAGTAAAGGGAGCTCAACATGATCTGCACCAACATTGAAGAGCGCGATGAGCAACAAAAGCCGAGTTCCAAAAGTACAATAACATGGTTGAGTTTGTGCACATTGCAACAAAAGCCGAGCATAATGTACAAGAGGACATCAAATACGACAAGCCCAAGACGTACTTCACCTACGAGCAAGCTTCAACCGCTACACCAACAACCTCCAACGGAAGCTCCTCAAGTACCTCCAAGCTTCCTTTTAAGCCACACTTCCTCAAGGGAAGCCGCCCCCAAGTGGCAAGCATACAAAAGATGACCCGCCATTCAACAATGAATACTACAAGTGTGGTGGCAAAGGACACAAGTCAGTCACATGTGGAAACAAGAAAGTTTTGTTCATTCATGACAATGGAGACGAGGAATACTTGAGTGAGGATGAATTTGATGCTCGAGTCAAAAAAGCAATGACAAGGCAACATGTGGAAGATGACCAAGAACTTCTCATGTGTGAACATAACACAAATCCATCGCTTGTCGTCACAAGGATCTTGACTACTCAAGCGCAAGAGCATGAAAATAAAAGATCCAACATCTTCCAAACACGTGTCGGCATCAATGGAAAATCCATCAAAGTGATCATCGATGGAGGGAGTTGTCACAACCTTGGTAGCACCGAGTTGTGTGAGAAGCTCAACCTCACCCTCCATCCACACAATCCCAGGTTTTAGAATACGTAATATGATCATTTTGTAGTTTTCTATCTACATGTTACAATCTATTCTTAAAAATAAACATGAAGAATAGAAAAACAACCAATATAGAATTGGATAGCAGCAGCAGGAGTAACAAAGAAATATATATGCTGCTACTACACTATTTCCCCAAATCAAAACATATACTGCGGTTAACTGTGTATAATCAACACAATATTTCTCTGAATATCAAGGAGTTGGCGGCAATATTGTAGTAGTTCAACTGATATTATGGGGTTGTCATGAATTTGTTATACTATGAAAAGGTAAACAGCTTATTAAAAGACAATAGCAGGCATCAATAGAAATAGAAATTGAACATCATAGTTAATTGGTATTATAATTTTCAACTCAGAAATAAATATTTACCGGGGTAAACTAGTTCCAAGTAAATATCAAGAAATATCTTAAAACCTCAAACTGGTTAACCAGCAGTCCAGTACTAGAAAAATTGCAAGGAACAATGTTAGTAGTTCATATAGACATGGAACAGCACACAGAAAGAGAAAGTATGTTAGGGGCATGCCAAGGCAAGAAGACAAAAGAAAAAAAGGTTTACTAAAAATTCCTACATATGCAACCACGGCGATTTATGTTAGGGACTTGACTGAGGGAGCAAGGACAAGTGGACCATTTGCTAAAATAACTTAATGTTCAGATTAGTAATAGTAGGGTTGATGGAGAAGCGCAAACAACTTAATTGTCAAAACCTCATATAAAATCACATACCGAAGAGCAAATCTGTTCCTGGCAATCGTTTAGAGTTTTGTAAACAGCAACCATGTCCCCTTTCTTGACAACATAATAGTCACTACCTTCTTCCATATACAACTGCGAAAAGATGAAAACAAAATCAAGCAATCCCTTAGGGCACAAAATGTTAGCATAAAGAAATCTAATTATACATACATCACATAAGCAAGAAGATTTTGTAGGTGTTGTTTACCATACTCAATCTACACCTTCAAATCAAGGAATTTAGCTCTAGTCCCTAAAATGTGAATAGCACACAGTCCCTATGTTCCAAGATTCTGACCCTTTGTTACAAGAAATACCCTAGACAAGCACCTAAAATGACAGATTTATGCAGATTAACTGAAATTCTTAACGAATTAACGAATGAATTGCAGATCCGCTCATGGAAAAGGTGTCCTAACTTTCACCAGGCCATGGCGATGCTATTCCAAACCTTCAATTCTACGCTCACGGTCCAAAAAATATGGTCTGTGCATGCCAGGGGGCGACTTCACGCGGGGCATGGGGGTTCAGTGGAAGTCCCCTAAACCGTATTGGAAAATAAACGGGGCATGGGAGTAGGATTAATTCCGCGTAACAGACACTAACATAGGACGGATGCAGCACCGGCACCTTGGGTAAACCCTATTTGGGTTCAACTGCGACGGGCCTTTGTCCAGAAAGATCCGGGTGGACTGATTGTTCACAGCAAAGAGAAGACCAGAGCAAAACGAAGAGCAATGCGAATCTACGGCTTCCTTGCCAGCAAAAGGCACCAAGTCAGGATGGGCTTCAAGGCGGCAGGGGCGCCTCGGTGGAAAGGGAAGAGGTTTGGCCGTTTGGGACGGGAGAACAGAGGAGACGAATGACAGCAACACTTGCGTCCAAAAACGCATCTACGGACGGTGCAAAACGTGTTTTCGGTACCCATTTTGGTTATTTTTTTTAAATAATATATTTTTTAATAAAAATCCACGAATAATACACGATTTCGGGGATTTGCAGAACTAGCGCAGCATCTGTAGTTGAAATACCGACCGTACCCCGTCGGTGATTGAAGCCCCGACCAGGCTGTCGGAGGGGCGCCAGAGCTCGTCGGTGGTTTAACCACCGAATAGTCTGATGGGTGTATGAACTATCGATTGTAGTAGATACCCTCGACGCCTGCATGGATCATCAAAATGTTTAGTTAACCTAAAACTTCGGTTTCCGCTAGCCAAATCCCGCAAATATTTTTCCCGCCATTGTTCGCGTTGTATTTCTCCCGCCATTATTCGCGCCGTTTATCTTCCGCCAATATTTTTCCCGCCGTTTTTTCCCATCAATTATTCCGAGTGCCCCTATAAATCCGAGCATCGAGATATTATCTCTTCACCCAGTTCATTTGTTCCTTCTCGTTATCTCGCATTTCCTTTTCTCCGTCATGAATGTGTCATGTTCGGACCCTGATGGAGAACAACAGGGAAAATAAAAGAAAATAAAGCAGAAGTCAAGTACAACACTGACTTCTACACAGTTCTACTCAATTCTACATAATTTGGTACTTTAGTCATATGTGTTGTAGCAGTTTCCAGAGTGTTCTAGCTATGTGTTGAAGTCATGTTGCTTATATTTATTTATTAGTTTTAAGTAGTGTTCTCTAGAATGTTCCAGCTACAAGTAGAACTAAGTAGTGAAGGCTTATGCAGCCTATAAATAGAGGAGCACACCTCTAGCTATAGAACCGGGCTATGTATCCTCTACCTATCAATAAAGAGAACTTTGTGTTCTTCTTTTAGATCTTGGATTAGATCTAGTATGTTGAGAGTTTTGGATTGAACTCCTGACAACCCCGCCCCTAGAGCAATATCTAGCTCACGCCCCTAGAGAGATATCTAGCATCTAGCACAACACGTTGAAGTGGTTCCTTCAACACTTGTGATGTCCACATTGTAGCAGCAAGGTGGAGTTGTTCCTCCACAACTTTGTGTTGCATCAGGTGGTATCAGAGCCCTGTTGATCCGTTCCAGTTGTTGGTTTCCTCATTGAGAGCAAGCTGCAGCAAGAAATGGAGGATTTGGGAAAGAGAGTTGATGCTGTAGAACAACAAATCCAAGAGCTACGTGAAGATCTTAACCGGAGGTTCAATCAGCTCATTGAGATGATAAAAAGGGGTGTTCCTCCTACTGCCGATGAAGAAGATTCATCAAGGGAGAGAAGAGATGTTCAACAACAAAGAAGAGGAGGTCATCTTCAATCCCAAATACCCCGACGACACACATATCAGCATACCTCGAGAAGGCCAACTTATACGGAAGCTTCTGAAGAGGAAGAATATGATGATGCCCTTGAGGAACCTGATCTCTATACATACCCGAGACCGAGAGTACCCAACTCTACATATGCAAGAGATACATACAAGGTGAAAGCTGAAATCCCTACTTTCAATGGAAATGTTGATATTGAAGGGTGCCTTGATTGGTTTTATGAGGTCGAGACTTTCTTTGAGGTCATGAATATTCCGGAAGACTGAAGAGTTTCTTTGGTTGCATACAAGCTGAAAGGAGGAGCTGGTGCATGGTGGTATCGCCTTCAAGAAGACCGCCGACTAAGAGGAGAACCGCGTGTGAGATCTTGGTGACAAATGAAGAATCTTTTGAAAGGGAGGTTTTTGCTTGCAGATTATGATCAGATCCTATTCATTCAGCTTCAGAACTGTGTTCAAGGAAATAGGACTATTTCAGAGTACACAGAAGAGTTTCTAAGGCTACAAGTGAGGTGCAACCTCGCTGAAACTGAAGATCAACAAGTTGCAAGATACATCAATGGTCTCAATGACATTATCCAAGATCGTTTGGGGATGCAACAGATTTGGTCCATTGACCAAGCACAAGCTCTAGCCTTAAAGGCCGAGAGGTTGGTAAAGACAAGGAAAGCATGTAAGGCCCCATATTCTCATACGGACGGCTCAGCTAGGAGTCACTCCCACAGGGTGGGAGAGAAGATCACCCAACCTAAGGCTACGCAACCCGCCCCAAAGCAAACTGGAGGCAAGGGTAAGGCAAAGTCAGGGATAAAATGCTATAAATGCGGCGAAGATGGACATGTATCTAGCAACTGTCCATTGAGGAAATTTGTCAACACAACAATCCATGATGGTGAAGATGATGAGGAATATGAATCTGAGGAAATAGAAGGGAAAGATGTTTGTGAAGAAGAGGGTGAAGAAGTGGTGTGCGTGATTCAGCGTCTCTTGTGCTCAACACCACAACCCGACAACACACAAAGAAAGAAGATATTTGAGAGCAAATGCACGGTGAATGGCAAGGTATGTAAATTAGTGATTGACAGTTGCAGTTGTGAGAACCTTATCTCCCAGAATTTGGTGAACCATTTAAAGCTTGAGACACGTGACCATCCAAATCCCTACACTATTGGGTGGATCAAGAAAGGGGTGAATATGAGGGTCACCAAACAATGCAACCTGCCACTCTCTTTGGGTAAGTACTACCGCTCAAATGTGATGTGTGACGTTGTTGATATGGATGCAAGCCATGTTCTTCTTGGAAGACCTTGGCAGTTTGATGTGGATACGACACATAGAGGAAAAGAAAATTCTTACTCCTTCACTTGGAACAAGAGAAAGATAATCATCCTACCAAACCAATCAAATGTTGATGCCTCTAAAGAGGAGGGGAAAAACATGTTAACTATCTCCCACACCTCTAAGGAGTTTATAGAAGACTTAAAGGAGGAAGATATGTGTGGTGCACTCATTGTTAAAGGTGAAGAGGAACCGGCGGTTGAAATTCCAACAAAGGTACATGGACTACTAGCTGAATTTCAAAGCATTCTTGGAGAACCCCAAGGCCTACCGCCAATGAGAGGAATACAACATCGAATTGACTTGATCCTAGGAGCAAGTCTTCCTAATCTTCCACACTACCGAATGAGCCCAAAAGAGCATGATATACTAAAGGAAAAGGTGGAGGAGTTATTGCAGAAAGGACACATACGAGAAAGTATTAGTCCATGTGCTATACCAGCTCTGATCACGCCAAAGAAAGATGGATCTTGGCGCATGTGTACGGATAGTAGAGCTATCAACAAGATCACCATAAGGTACAGGTTCCCTATTCCTCGTCTAGACGATATGTTAGATCAATTCAGTGGTGCCAGGGTGTTCACAAAGCTAGATTTAAAAAGCGGATATCATCAAATTCGCATCAGACCTGGGGATGAATGGAAGACAGCTTTCAAGACAAAGGAAGGGTTGTTTGAGTGGTTGGTCATGCCATTTGGACTCTCAAATGCGCCAAGTACCTTTATGCACTTGATGAACCAGGTACTTAGACCCTTCTTATCCCACTTTGTTGTGGTTTATTTTGATGACATCCTAATATATAGCAAGGATGAAGATGAACACTTGGGTCACATTCGTGAGGTGCTACGGATACTAAAGGAAAACGAACTCTATGTCAGCTTGAAGAAATGTGTTTTCCTTCAAACACGACTTCTTTTCTTGGGGTTTGTCATCACAAGTGAGGGCATTCACGTTGATGACTCTAAAGTTGAAGCAATCAGAGAATGGCCAACTCCAAAGACTATTTTAGAGGTGAGAAGTTTTCACGGTCTTGCAACTTTCTATAGGCGGTTCGTGAAAAATTTCAGTACCATTATGGCACCAATCACTGAATGCATGAAGAAAGGAAAGTTTCAATGGAATGAATCCGCTGAAGCTAGTTTCAAGGAGATAAAGGAAAAGCTCTCACAAGCTCCCATCTTGGTATTACCCGATTTTACTAAGACATTTGAGCTAGAATGCGATGCAAGTGGAGTAGGCATTGGGGCTATTCTATCTCAAGAACAAAAACCCATTGCTTTCTTCAGTGAGAAGCTAAGCGAAGCAAGACAAAAGTGGAGTACCTATCAGCAAGAATTGTATGCTGTTTTCAGGGCTTCGAAGACTTGGGAAGTCTATTTGCTGCCTAAGGAATTCATTGTTTACACTGACCATCAATCCTTAAAGCATTTTAGAAATCAAAAGCATGTGGATCGCATGTTAGCAAGATGGGCATCATACCTAGAGAGGTTTAACTACCTTATCATGCACAAGTCTGGAGCAACCAACAAGGTAGCAGATGCTTTGAGTCGGCGTGCATGCCTCTTGACTTCCTTCGAGGCTGAAATTCTAGGTATGGATCAAATAAAGGAGTTGTACGAAGAGGATGAAGACTTCGGCCATGTTTGGGTAAAGCACTTGAGAGGTCAACCATTAGGTGACAACTATTTGGTGCAAGATGGTTATCTCTTCAAGAATGATCGTTTATGCATCCCAAGAAGTACTCTACGTGACAAGTTGATCAGAGAGCTCCATTCAAGTGATCTTAGTGGCCATGTTGGACGTGACAAGACTATCACAAACTTGGAGACTCGCTACTTTTGGCCACAACTAAAGAGAGATGCAGGAAAGTTTGTTCAGCGATGCCCCGTCTGTCAAACCTGCAAGGGTCAGGTCCAGAACACAGGGTTGTACATGCCTTTGCCTATTCCTGATGCTCCATGGGAGGATATCTCTATGGACTTCGTCTTGGGTTTGCCAAGAACAAGACGCGGGTATGACGCAATATTTGTGGTTGTGGACCGATTCTCTAAAATGGCTCATTTCATTCCATGTCGCAAGACAACAGATGCTCATCATGTAGCAAACCTATTCTTTCGAGAAGTGGTCAGACTTCACGGGGTCCCAAGGTCAATCATCTCCGGCCGTGATAGCAAGTTTCTTGCTGCATTTTGGCTAACTTTGTGGAAGCAATTCAACACCGAATTAAAATTCTCGAGTACTACTCGTCCACAAACAGATGGCCAAACTGAATGGTGAACAAGTTTTTGGGCAATCTGATCCGTTGCATTTGTGGAGACAAAAAGGGACAATGGGATTTGGCCTTATCTCTGGCTGAATTCTCCTACAACAACCCCAAGCATAGATCAACAGGAAGGAGTCCTTTTTCTATTGTCTACACTAAGGTTCCTACACATGTGGTGGATCTGGTGAAGCTACCATCAAAGGGGAGCTCAAAATCAGCGTTGTCCTTTGCTGATAACTATACTGAATTATTTGAAGAAATCCGCGATGTACTAGAGGCACAAAATCAGAAGTACAAACAACTAGCTAACTGCAAACGGAGGCCGAAATCATTCCAAGTTGGAGATAAGGTGATGGTATACCTCCGAAAATAAAGACTGCCATTAGATATTAAAGGGAAACTTAGACAGCGAAAATATGGACCCTTCTCTATTCTAAGGAGGATAAATGATAATGCTTATGTGATAGATCTTCCAGCTGAGATGGGAATATCCAACACATTCAATGTGGCAGACTTGGCTCTCTATCACCCTGAAGAAGCACTTTATGAGGATAACTCGAGGTCGAGTTCTAAACAACCAGGGGAGGATGATGGAGAACAGCAGGGAAAATAAAATAAAATAAAGCAGAAGTCAAGTACAACACTGACTTCTACACAGTTCTACTCTATTCTACATAATTTGGTACTTTAGTCGTATGTGTTGTAGCAGTTTCCAAAGTGTTCTAGCTATGTGTTGAAGTCATGTTGCTTATATTTATTTATTAGCTTTAAGTAGTGTTCTCTAGAATGTTCCAGCTACAAGTAGAACTAAGTAGTGAAGGCTTATGCAGCCTATAAATAGAGGAGCACACCTCTAGCTATAGAACCAGGCTATGTATCTTCTACCTATCAATAAAGAGAACTTTGTGTTCTTCTTTTAGATCTTGGATTAGATCTAGTATGTTGAGAGTTTTGGATTGAACTCTTGACAAGCCCGCCCCTAGAGCGATATCTAGCTCACGCCCCTAGAGCGATATCTAGAATCTAGCACAGCATGTTGAAGTGGTTCCTTCAACACTTGTGATGTCCACATTGTAGCAGCAAGGTGGAGTTGTTCCTCCACAACTTTGTGCTGCATCAGACCTAGAGTATAAGTCTTGGAAGATGAAAGATGCCAAGTTGCCACAAGGGGTGACACACGAGCGTTGTTGGTGCGGCCATCTCGCCAAGGTAAGGAGTCAATCGATTTCTCCACCTGCATGAGCATGAAGTTTTTCATGTGTCCCAACTATGACGCAAGCCCGCCCCGGCAAGCAAGTTCGTCGTACTAGAGGTCTCTGGTATGTTCCCAGAGCACCAGAGCATGGTGAATATGAATGATTCACGTTATTATGTGTTCTTTTATTCATTCCATTGATTTGCTTGCAGTCTCCTCCTCCACTTTGCAAGTGATACCATTGGATTGACACGGAGCAGCCAGCCTAAACTGTGCAGGAGATTGCGGATAGGAGTCGGCGTGCATGGGAGAGCTTTGTTATATGTTGATCCAAATTCTACAAAAGTAAAGGCCAACTTCTGACGGAGCGGAGCAAGGCCACTCCGTGCCCAATAGGGACGCCTGTGGGGGGTGCGGGGGGCGACAGCTCTCGCGGTACATATCGTTGATGACCTAGGTTACCACCGCTATATATACCTCTTGTAAGCCGTCGGCTGGGATAAGTTGCATCTGTGAAATCCCCGGTGTTGTGTAAACACTCCCCATTATAGTGAAGTTTCGCTGGCTAGCGCCCGTGGTTTTTTCCTCTCTTTGTTGGAGAGGTTTTTCCACGTTAAATTTGTGTCCCCTTGCTGTGATTCCATTATCGTTCTTCGTTATTTGATTGTCGAAAGCTAACAAGTGGTATCAGAGCCCCATATTCTAATCTAGGGTTTGCGACATGTCGTCATTGAAGTTTGATCTACCGCAGCTGGACTACTCCACAAGATTCTGCTTGTGGCAGGTGAAGATGCGGGCGATTCTCGCCCAAACTTCAGATCTAGATGAAGCGCTGGAAGGATTCGGGAAAGATGATGCTAAGAGCTGGTCTGATGAAGAGAACCGGAAGGACCGTAAGGCTTTGTCTATGATTCAACTTCATCTGTCCAATAATATTTTACAGGAAGTTTTGGCAGAGAAATCTGTTGCTGCTCTTTGGACGAAACTGGAATCAATCTGCATGTCAAAGGATCTAACCAGTAAGATGCATGTGAAGATAAAATTGTTCTCGCATAGATTGCAGGAAGGTGAATCGGTAATGAATCACTTATCTCTTTTCCGAGAGATTATTTCTAATTTGCAATCTATGGAAGTAAAATATGATGATGAGGATCTAGCTCTATTACTCTTATGATCACTGCCTAGTTCTTATACACACTTTCGTGATACAATATTGTTGAGCCGTGATAAAATAACCCTTGATGAAGTACAAGATGCCCTCAAACAGAGGGAAAAGATGAAAACTATGGTGCAGGCAGATGGGGCATCTTCCAAAGCTGAAGCTCTGCAGGTTCGTGGCAGGACCAAGTAGAGATTTAACAACCATGGCAACCGAGATAAGAGCAAAGACGGCAGAAGTCGTTCAAAGTCCAAGGGAAAGGACAAGTTCTACAGGTATTGTAAGAAATCTAATCATGTTATTGATAATTGTTGGAAGCTGCGGAATAAGGAGAAAAGGAACGGTACTTACCAACCGAAAGATAAGGATCAAGGTACCGGTAAGGCTGTTGTTGTTTCTGGTGATAGTTCTGACGGTGAATGTTTAGCCGTTTTTGCTGCTTGTGCTTCTCGTGATGATGAATGGATACTTGATACTGCATGTTTGTTTCATATTTTCTATAACAAAGACTGGTTCAGTTCATATGAGTATGTGCAGACTGGAGATTTTGTACGTGTGGGGAATGATAACCCATGCCATATTGTCGGAGTTGGATCTGTTAAGATCAAGACACATGATGGCGTGACGCGTACGTTGAATGAGGTGAAGCACATACCAAGCATGCCAAAAATTGGATCTCCCTGAGTACCATAGACGTTGATGGATACAAGTATGTCGGTGGGCGTAGATTGTTAAAGGTATCAAAAGGTTCTCTTATTCACATGTAGGTGATATGAATTCTGCTAAGTTATATGTTCTTAGAGGTAGCACTTTGCCTGGTATTGCTGCTGCTGTTACTTCTAATAATTCTGATGATTGTGGTAAAACAAATCTGTGGCATATGCGTCTTGGACATATGAGTGAACATGGCATGGCAGAGTTGGTTAAGAGAGAGCTGATTGATGGTTGCAACTTGGGTAAGTTTGAGTTCTGTGAGCACTGTGTTTTTGGTAAGCATAAAAGAGTTAAATTCAATGCTTCCGTTCATACCACTAAAGGCATATTATATTATGTGCATCCTGATGTATGGGGACCTTCCCATAAGACTTCTATTGGTGGTGCTAATTACATGCTTACCATTATTGATGACTACTCAAGAAAAGTGTGGCCATATTTTCTGAAACATAAATCTGATGTTTTTTATGCTTTTAAGAAGTGGAAAGTTATGGTAGAAAAGCAAACTCAAAGGAAGGTAAAGGTAAGTACTGACAATGGTACGGAATTCTGTTCTAATGAGTTTAAGGAGTTTTGCAGTAATGATGGTATGATCAGGCACCACACCATCCCTTACACTCCTCAGCAAAATGGCATGGCTGAGCGCATGAACAGGACCATCATCTCGAGGGCTCGCTGTATGTTGTCCAATGCAGGTATGCATAGACGTTTCTAGGCTGAAGCAGCCAACACAGCGTGTTACCTCATTAACAGGTCACCTTCTATTCCACTTGAAAAGAAAACTCCCATTGAGGTATGGTCAGGTTCGCCTGCTGATTATTTCACAGTTGAGAGTTTTTGGTTGCACTGCTTATGCTCATGTTAATAATGGAAAGTTAGAGCCTAGAGCTATCAAGTGCATATTCCTTGGTTATGGTTCAGGAGTTAAGGCATATAAACTATGGAATCCTGAAACTAAAAGGATTTTGTTGAGTAAGAATGTTGTTTTCAACGAATCCATTATGTATCATGACAGCTTGCCATCAGATCCCTCTCCTGTTGCTATTGGAGAGGAGGGAGTTAGTGTGCACGTGGAGCACCTGCAGAAAACTGTTGATAATAATGTTGTCGTTGATGATACTCATGAGGAAAATATTGATGATGATGTTGTTCAGCACTTACCTATTGTTTTGCAGCAGCCACAGGAATCTATTGCTGCTAATAGACCGAGGCGTAACATAGTTCCACCTCGTCGTTTAATTGAAGAATGTAATCTTGCTCATTATGCTTTGAGTTGTGTTGAACAGGTGGAGCATGATACTGAGCCTGCTACATACAATGAAGTTGTTGCATCCATTGACCGCGAGAAGTGGATTTCTGCTATGCAAGAAGAGATGCAATCACTTGATAAGAATGGCACATGGGAAGTTGTGCACTTGTCTAAACAGAAGAAGGTTGTCCGCTGTAAGTGGATATACAAGAGAAAGGAAGGTTTGTCTCCTAATGAGCCTCCAAGGTTTAAGGCAAGGTTATTAGCAAAAGGTTTTAGCCAGATTCCAGGTATTGATTATAATGATGGTTTCTCTCCGGTTGTGAAGCATAGTTCAATTCGTGCTTTCTTTGGTATTGTTGCTATGCATGATCTTGAGCTTGAGCAGCTAGATGTAAAAACTGCTTTTCTGCATGGTGAACTAGAGGAGGAGATTTACATGGACCAACCTGAAGGGTTCATAGTTCCTGGAAAAGAGGATTTTGTGTGCAAATTGAAGAGGTCGCTTTATGGTTTGAAGCAATCTCCAAGACAGTGGTACAAAAGGTTTGATTCATTTATGATCTCATAAGGTTTTAAGAGATCTCAGTTTGATAGCTGTGTTTACATAAAGTTTGTTAATGGATCACCTATTTACTTGCTGTTATATGTTGATGATATGTTAATTGCTGCCAAGAGCATGAAAGAAATCACTACTTTGAATGCACACCTAAGTAGTGAATTTGAGATGAAAGATCTTGGTGCTGCTAAGAAAATCCTAGGTATGGAAATTAAACGGGACAGAAAATCTAGGTTGTTGTTTCTTAGTCAGCAAAGTTATGTTGAGAAAGTTTTTCAACGTTTTAATATGCATGATGCAAAGTCAGTTAGTACTCCTGTTGCTCCTCACTTTAAATTGTCAGCATTGCAATGTCCTAGTTCCGATGAAGATATTGAGTACATGTCTCGAGTTCCTTATTCTAGTGTTGTTGGTTCCTTGGTATATGCCATGGTTTGTTCTCGCCCTGATTTATCTTATGTTATGAGTTTGGTGAGTCGTTACATGGCTAATCCTGGTAAAGAATATTGGAAAGTTGTTCAGTGGATTTTCAGGTACCTCCGTGGCACATCAAATGCTTGCTTAAAGTTTGGCAAGACTAGTGAGGGACTCGCGGGCTATGTGGATTCAGATTTTGCTGCCGATTTGGATAAGAGGAGGTCCCTCACAGGGTATGTGTTCACGGTAGGTGGATGTGCCATGAGTTGGAAGGCAACGCTATAACCAGTTGTTGCTCTATCTACAACTGAAGTAGAATATATGGCTATTGCTGAAGCTTGCAAAGAGTCTATTTGGTTGAAAGGTTTGTATGCTGAGCTTTGTCAGGATGATTCTTGCATTAACCTGTTCTGTGACAGTCAAAGTGTTATTTACCTTACTAAGGATCAGATGTTCCATGAGAGAACAAAGCACATTGATATCAACTACCATTATGTTCGTGATGTTGTTGCACAAGGTACACTAAAGGTATGCAAGATAAGCACTCATGATAATCCTGCTGATATGATGACAAAGCATGTTCCTGTTGCTAAGTTTGAGCTATGCTCAAGCTTAGTTGGTATAACTGCTTAGCCCAAGTGGTTGTTGGCGCCGAAAGTGTTTTCTTTGTTTGTTCAGGGAGATGATTGTTGTTGATGCTATAAGAAGGAATTTGTCTCAAGGTGGAGTTTGTTATATGTTGATCCAAATTCTACAAAGTAAAGGCCAACTTCTGACGGAGCGAAGCGAGACCCGTTGCCGGTGGGAGGTGCGGGGACGACAGCCCCCGCGGTACGGATCGTTGATGACCTAGGTTACCACCGCTATATATACCTCTTGTAAGACGCTGGCTGGGATAAATTGCATCTATGAAATCCCCGGCGTTGTGTAAACACTCCCCATTATAGTGAAGTTTCGCTGGCTGGCGCCCGTGGTTTTTTCCTCTCTTTGTTGGAGAGGTTTTTCCATGTTAAATATGTGTCCCCTTGTTGTGATTCCTTTATCGTTCTTTGTTATTTGATTGTCGCAAAGCTAACAAGCTTTCATGCTGAGGAACGTGCTGAAAGGATAGCCGCGAATGAGAAGAAGGATTGAGAGAGAGAAATGAAAGAATTAAGAGCGGAACAAGCTCGAAACCACGAGTTGAACAGGAAGAGAAGGGAGGAAGAGGAGCGGCATGAACAGGTGCGCAAGGGGGCCCGTGAGGCGGAAAGGAAGAGATTAAGAGAAAGGGTTGCCGAATGACAAAGAAACATGGGGACAAGACCGGGAAGTACCCGCGCTAAACTCAGGGAAGGTAGACATATGTGTCAGTACCGATGTATCTTCATTTCAGTTATAGCAATCCGATGTATCTTCATTTCAGTTGCAGTGTCATGACGTATTTTCATTTCAGTTGCAGTGTTCTGATTTATCTTAGTTTCAGCATCACTTTGTACTTGTCAGTTAATTTCGGAGACAATGCATCTTAGTTCTTCCTGCCAAAATGTTTCTCGCCAATGAGTTCCCGCCATTTCTTGTTTGTTTACCTATAAAACCCCCTCCTCACGAAGTTGTGTAAGCACATCATTCATGTTTTTAGCCAGTATGTTTCTCGGTTTTCCCTACGACCGCAGTTTTGAGACAAACATGTCCATCGACCTTTTTCATTTGGCTAGAAACTTTAGGATAAACAATAATCCAGCCCAATTGGAGGAACTCATTGCTAGTGATTATCTCCTCACTGAGCTGGGTGAGGCATTACGTAGAAAAGGGTGGCCGAAGAGGACCCTAGAGGAGATATGACAACACCTTCTTAGGATCAATGCTAGGTAGGGAAAGCTTAGATTCTTCAATGAAGATGCAAGGCAGAGGGAAGCCAAGTACCCTTGGTTGTGGATACAAGAGAGTGACGATGAAGACGATCTCTTCATGCCCCCGGTTGGTGCTACCACGGATAGAGCAGAGTCGGACAAGACGCATGCCCTAAAGAAGGCGCGGGCCAAGAAGAGCAATGACAAGCTAGAAGAGAGTGAAGATGAAGATGATCTCTTCAGGCCGCCGCCCATTGGTACTAGGGCGAGAGCTGAGTGGGACTAGAGGCGGGCCATGAAGAAGGCGTGGACCAAGAAGAGTAAGGGCGAGTCATCGTCAAAGGGAAAAGGCGAGTCATTGTTGAAGGGCAAAGGTAAGGCATAGTCGTAGGGATCGAGATCGCTCTTATTTATGTACTGCAAGCTATGTTGAAGTGTTTGTCGAATAAAAAATGTGAAATAATAGAAAGGTGTCTCATACATAGATAGATACAAGTCTCATACATAGATAGATAGATATATGTCGCATACATAGATAGATATCACTACCACCGGTCATGGGGTGTCCCTAACACCGGTCAACTCCATCTGTACCTTCTGGGTGGACCCACATTATGGGGAGGTAGAGTTAACCTGTCACCCTGGGTCTATGTATCCTATGTGGGGAAAGGTGGTGGAGTCTATTGCGTCTGATACTGCCCAAACCAGTCAACCTGATCCTGTTGAGTCTGTTGATCCTCCTCCTTATTAGTCGCCCACGAACCCATAGAGGACATGCTTGGGTCTCCATATCCTCCTGCCATGTAAAAATATTAAGTACTCAACGATTATATACTACATGCAACCAAAATAAATAGGAAAATGCTTACCCTCGGGACGATATCCCATGAAGGGGACGTGCGACTGCTGTTGCTGACACTAGTCGAAAGTAAACCGCGGTTGTCGCTGCTACTGCCATTGGTCGAAAGTAAACTGCGGCTGCTGCTGCCGCCACACTGAGCCTCTAGCCTGGTCTAGAGGTGGTGCTCTCGGTGTCTCCTGTTGTGAGATCCGTGGACGAGGCCCATGGCGGAGTGGTGCTCTTAGTGTCTCCTGCTGCTGCCGCGCCGAGCCTCGGAGTGGTGCCTGGTCTAGATACGAATGCACTCCTGCGTGGAGTGACATGGTGGGCCCTCGTCCATGGAGTGACGCGGTGGGCGTTGCGCTGCTCGGTGCTAAAATACGTTTGAAACGTTGGTGCACATGATGGTCGCATAGATACTCCGTAGTCTTTCCTCGACACGCTTGACAAAGGACTGGGCCTGATGACGTGGTACAAGAGGAGCGGACAAGAGCGAACGTCCCCACTGATGCACTTCAGTCTATAGCTCTCATGTTATATCGACCTACATTTGTATAGTAGATAAGTACACATTATGTAGGCTACCAAGTCCAATAATGAAGAAAAGTGTATTTATTGTTGACTGTTTGGGCTCCATAGTCGACTGGATAGGGTATCTCTCATCATCATATGCGTGGTGGATGGGACGCAATCGTGACATGGTCATGTACCTATGTAAGTATGCACGGAATAGTTCCATATCAAATGGGCCAGCGAGCCACACATTAGTTGTTACATTCTGCCACTCCTGGATATAACTATTAACCCGTTGAAGCCACTGAGCTGCGCTTTTGTTAGTACCCTTCCGAGAGTACCTGCAATTACATTTTGTTATACCATCACTATAGAACTAAAGATAAGCAATATATTAACTTACATGTGCACGACATCTGGAAGGGGACCTCCAGATGTGAAGGATCTAACATCTGGAAAAGACCGAATTGCCTCATAACCCTCTGTTGACACATCTCCTCGACCTGACAATCGAAGATGATCTTCGATTTAGTCAGCCAGTAGTCCTCATCTCTAGTGCACATAATATATAACCCGCTGGAGTATCTGGCGGCTATCTCAGCTGTCGTGTATGGCTCCCAAATGACCGCATCCTCCCTCAACAAGTTGAATTGCTCACTGAACAACGAGTAGCAACTCTTGACTTGATCTCCCATGAAACGTCACTGTTAGACAAAATAGTTGTTAGTTTCCTTCATAGTTCAGTTGTCACATCCCAAGATTTTAAAAATTGGGACTAGATTTTTTTTTGTTTTTTGCATGTCATTCATGAGCATTGCATCGCATCCATTCAAAAATTTGCAAGAATTGAATTTGAAAACTCAAACCCTAATAGCAAATGCTAATTTATTCCTATAAGGAATTAAATGGGACTTATAGAATCCATTATACTTAGAACAACAACTATTGCTAAATATTACCTTAATTTGATCTAATGAATATTACAAAATTTTAGAAACAAATTTGAGGTCAATTAGAGTTCATATGAAAAAGATATGGAGGAAAGAAGATAAAGGAAAATGGAAAAAGGAAAAAACAAAGATGAATTGAATAAACCTAAACCTAACTATCAAGCCAGACAACCCATCCCAGCCCGCTGCTACTCCCTTTCCCTATCTACCGCCCACGCGCATCGCACTAGCCATGCAGCAGGCATCAGCGTGCAGCGCAGAGTGGCCTGCCAGCGGCCCGGCAAGCAACGACAAGCAACTGCTATAGCCTGCCTCTCCGCCCGCAATCATCGACAGGTGGAGCCCGCCTGTCAGCACCCACCTCGCACCGGAGGCTGCTATCAGCATGAGTTCGTCCCCATTCGAAACGAAACCGAACGAACCCTCCAATTTCTGCGCGATTTCGAGCCCCCTCCGCATGAATCCTTGGCAAATAAATAGACCTTGAGATCCTATTAGAAATCAATTTGGAACCCTAGCCAATCGTGTCGCCAGCCTCGTGAAATTGCTCGCCGGAGTACACCACCACCGCTGCCATTGGAACCAGATCGAGGTCAAGTACGGTGACACTGACCACCCCGCGCCCTCCTCTCATCCTTGTTCTCTTCCCCTTGATCGTCCCCGTCGTCTCACTCTCCTCCCCCTCTCGCAGGACTACGGGAGCATCAGGGAGACACCGCCGGAGTTTCGCCGTGGCCGAGCCATCCAGCCGCACCTCCTCACCACCCTAGGAAAAAGAACACAGATTCGCGACCGCTATCGCACTCACCATCTCGCGCTGAAGGCCGTCCGCATCTTATTTGTCGCCGGCGATCACCGGAATCCACTCCACCATCACCACCAGAGAAACCGCCACCACCCACCTTCATCGTCGCCGCCGCTGGCTCGCCATCATTACCCAGCGCCATCCGATCCCATCTCCACGGCCTAGATCGCGTCCAGCCGAGCCCGAGCTCAAGCCGACAACGAGCCAGAACTCAAGCCGAGCCTCCACAACCTCGTCCGTGCGATCGAGATCTAGCAGCCCAGGACGATCCACTTAAGCAAAGAGGTATCGACCAGTCAGAAGCCGCCACATGGCATGCTGACGTGTAATTCGATTTATAAATATTTAAAATAGCCAAAAATGTATTCAATATTGTAAAATTCATATAAAATCGAATATATGTCCAAAATTGACAAATGGTATACCGTTGGATTCGGAAATATATGAAGAATATTAATACTCTATTAGATCCAACCTTTATAGTATATATTTACTGTAGTAATTTAATTAGTTTAATGGCCTTTTACAGTAAATAAATCATAATAAATTATCTATAGGTTGGAAACTTACAAATAAGGTATCTATGGAATCCTTGTGTCATTTACGACACTAATCTAGCCTTATATCTAATTATGGACGAATAAAATATTTTACATGATTTAAACACTTATAATTTGTATTTAAACTATAGAAAAATATATAGAACCCCAAATTGAGTGAATCCAATTGCCACGGGTTTGTTTCAGTACTATAAATCTGTAGAAAATACAAACAAAACTATTTGTCATGGTTTTAACAGATTATATTGCAGAAAGCTCTAAATGTATTGCTTTAGTATTTAAATCATAGAAAAAGATATATATATCCCTTTTTGGTGATTCAAATTGCTACTGGTTCCAAATTGCATTACCTATCTGGTAGTATTTAAATCGCAATTTAATACGATAGAATCATTAGTAGTTTAATTAAAGTGAGTTAACCTCATTAAATCAATATAACTTGTTAATAATTGCTTTATTGCATTAAAAGCCTTTCCATATGCATCGTCTGATATAATATTGTTTAGAGAACTAAATATAATCATTGTTACATATTAAATTATCATGCATGCATTGTTCATCATCGTTTTATTGTATTGTGCATAATTGAAATGTTTTGAATGGTGTGTTTGTTGTGTTTTGCTTCAAACGCTAGATTGCGAGGAGTGCAACTATTGTGATTGTGATGAGTGAAATCTTTTATATTGTGAGGATTATCTAAATGACCACATCTACAACAAAGGCAAGTAGAGCTGTCATAAATGTCCTACTATTTTTTCCTATGCATGTAGTATGTTTTTGTAGTGATGCATGTATAGGATTTTGTTTTACTACTATGCTATGCTATGACACCCATGCATGATTGCCATATTTCCATGACTTGAGTTCCTTTGAGCCATCGTATTGTAGTTGCTTAGTCATGCTTATTAGATGCGAATGAGAATTCATGATTGATTCTATTATGGAGAGATATGTTTTGTTATGAAAACAACTGGAAAGTAATGAATCTCCTGGGTGTGATGGGATTGATATTTGTTGGTGGTTTCAATACGGAAAGGCACCCAGGACACTGAGATTGGACAGGTTTCTTGTGTAGTAGCTTCCAGTATAGCCGTATGTCATTATTTGTCCTGACTAAGTAGGTTGTGGGAACCTGACCCGACGTGACCAGCAGATGTAGGGGATGTAGGTTGGTATGGGTCCGTCCCGAGGGCTCAGGGTTCTACTTCTGAAAGGTTTCGTCTTGGTTTTCTCCCTACCATGGCACAAAATGAGTGTAGTGGTATGAGCGGGTTGACTGGGTCATGCGGGTAAAATGTACGAACCTCTCGAGAGTGTTATAATCTAAGTACTTAGCCGTGTCCCCGGTTATGGACATCTATGAGCAACTAGACCTAGAACTGTTTGGAAGATCTCACTCATTCCAATTTCTTAATTATTAAAACTTGATGGGTGAACAAGGGTTTAGGAGCATACAAAGCTAAACTATCTTGTTTCTACATGGATTTATGCTGGTATGTCCTTAGAAGAATTGTTTTAAAGAAAGAAAAGTATTTCAAAAGGTGGGAAAAGTTATATCGCTTTTATGCAAATGAGCTTGAGCTCCACCTAGCCAAATATGAATGTAATTAATAGGTTCCATTATACATCCACATACTAGTACTACTTGCCAATACATTCAAAGTATTAACCATTCGTGGCTGCAACCTTTTATGTTGCAGGTTATTCTATTTTTGAGTGATCGTTCATAGGTCGCGAGACTCCACTCAACAATTGTTCGCCTGTGGCATACTTGAAGGATGGAGATCTACCTTGTATTTGTTTCCGCTGTGTACTTGAATAAATAATGTAAATTCTGGATCATATCCGTTGTATTTATGATGCACAGTTATATTTGGTATCATTTTGTACTGTGTGCTAGTGAACCGATCCAGGGATTAGCACTATACACAGGAACTCATCCTTATCAGGAGAGGGTGTTACAGAAGTATTGGAAATGCAATTTATTAAACCTTTTAACTTACCTTGCGACGTGTCCAATGAGTACCGAATGTAGGCATGTCAATTCTCTCATGGTCAAAGAGCAGATCAGACTCATAGACAACGGGTGGCTCGTTCTCGTTGATAATTGATTTATTCTTTGTTATCTCCGGGCGGTCGATAGGGAACCTCTCCCATGACCACAGCTGTAGCAACATTGGGCATCCTAGCAAGGCAGACCTATCCTTGGTTAGCGTACAACCCATGCACATACCTCGGTACGTAGATGCTAAGATAGCAGAAACCCATCTCCACTGTGTGATGTCGTTCCGGCATGTCGCCTCCGTGATCTGTCTAGCAAAGTGTGAAAGGGAAATGGACGTCGCCTAGAGGGAGGGTGAATAGACGTTTTAAAATTATTACGGTTTAGACTCTAATAAATGCGAAATAAAACTTAACGTTTAATTTGTCAAGCCAAAACCTAAAACAACTAGGTTCAACTAAGTGCACCAACAACCTATACTAAGAAAGACAAGCAACAAGGTGATAACAAGGTAATATACTTCAAGCATGATGGCTATCACAATGAAAATTGCATGAGTAAAGGGCTCGGTTTAGAGATACCTGATGGACGTGGAGACGATGATTTGTTTCCTGAAGTTCACTTCCAAAGAAGCTACGTCTCCATTGGAGAGGTGCGGTGGCGCAATGTATTTCGAACGACACAAATGGCTCACCTCGAGGTGTGGTGGCTCGATGCTCACCCAACGCCACACAAGGCCTCACCCCAATATGCGAAGGCACGCAACTCACCGACGCCACAAAAGGCTCACCCTATTCTCCCATGAGCTCGCCACAAAGGCCTACTCACGTTCCACTATGGGACACTTGAGGGTGGTCACTGAACCCGTACAAGGCCTGGGGCAAACTCCACAACTCAATTGGAGGACTCCCAAGAAATATCACAAAGGCTACAAGCTTGAGGAACTCCACAACAATTGAAGCCCCCAAGAACAATGCCACAAAAGGCCACAAGCTTGAGGAATCCCCACAACTCAATTCGAGGCCCCAAGAACACACCACAACTCCACACAACCATCTAGGGTTCCAAGAACCCAAGAGAAACAAGCTCAAGATCTTGAACTCGCCGAATCTCTGAGGAGAACTCAAACCTATGCACCAAATGCAAGAGGCAAGTCTTTCACTCTCAAATTCCACCAAAGCTACAAAAGATACTGGGAGAATAAGAGAGGAAGAACACAAGAGGAGAACACAAAATTCTCTAAGATCTAGATCCCAAGGATTCCTTCACAAAGAAGGGATTTGGTTTGGTGGGGTTGTAGATCTAGATCTCCTCTCTAAAATCCCTCAAAAAGATGCAAGAATCATAGAAGGGGGAAGGGGAGAGGGCAAGCTCTTCAAGGTCAACAATGGAGGAGAGAGAGTGAAAAACGGACCAAAAGAACTAGTGCCCACGAAGTGGAAGAGGAGCTCTTTTTAAAGGGCTCCTAGATCTGACCGTTTGGAATTTTTACGACCCTAGCCGGTAGTACCGGTGGATGGCTGGGACTACCGGTGGCACCCAGCTAATGATCCAAAATAGCACCGTGAAAGAGGAAAAATCCTAGCCAGAACTACCGCCAAAATTTTTGGTCGAAGTTCTGACAAATAGACGCGACCAAAACAGAGAGTATACTGAATGGTGCAAAAGCTGAAGGGAAGTTGGGCTGGTACTTCAGCCAGTACTACCGGCGGCAATTCTGCCCGAGCGGTAGTTCCGGCGCTTGGCCGGTACTTCCGCCCATGGACGGTACTACCACCTTTACTTCCGATCGAAGTTCTGGCAAATAGGACTTCAAGAACAGAGATGCTACTAAACCAAAACTAGGGCGAGAAGAAGTGTCTCCGGTACTTCCACCGGTACTACCAGTGGCAAGGATGACCTAGTGGTACACCGGTGGCCCATCGAAGTACCGGTCACAAAATTCCTCCAGAACCAAAACTGCCAAAACTTTTGCATCCAAACTCCAAATGAGATGAAACCAATTTTTCTAGAAAGATAACGACGAGTAGAATCCAACAAAAATGCAATAATATATGCAAGGGAAATCCATTTTTGATGAACTAGATCGTGTTATGAAGATAACCACAAGCTCTAGATCCTCACATGGATAAGAACCAAACAACAACCAAGAAAGATGATGCTGTGTATGCAAAGGATTGAGCTCTCACCAAAAGATACGATCGAGCACTCACTCTAGATCCCCTCTTGATAGTACGGCTATCTATTCTGAACCCGGTCTCCCAACACTACAAGAGACCGATAAAATAAAAAGCCTATCAAGATCATACCTTTGCCTTGAGCATTCCACTTGAGCTTGATGTAGACCGCCTTGTCCTTCTCAAGATGGATCACCTTTCTTGACTGCTCTTGCTTGCTCTTCCTTGAGTAAGACTTGTGAAATGCTCCCATACACCATGGGGAAACCACTTCTTTGAACTTGTCTTCATCACACCATGATCATCGAGGATGGCAAGCTCCAAGCATGAGATCTTCTTGAGATGGTGCATCTTGAGCTTGCACTTCATTTTTTGATGATGTCTTGAAGATGGCCATAAGGAACTCCATCTTCTTCTTCTTCTGCAAGACATACTTGATCTTGTTCTTCTTCTTCTACATGATTCCAATAGGCACAAAGCCCTTGGAAAATGCTTCTTCTTTCTCAACCTTGAAACCAACACATGGTCCAAACGATGTCAATAGACAAACCTACAAGTGAAACTCAATTTGCACATTAGACCATAGAGATTGTCATCAATTACCAAAACCACACATGGGGGCATACATGCCCTTTCAAAGTGGATGTAGCACGCACTAATGGTCGAGCTGTGGTTCTCGATGAACATCACCTTCCCAAAGAAGCCACATTATGTATGCCTTCAGGCTATGCGTAATTTGTGGCTCAGTCATCGGAACGGCTGGGTACCCGAACTTCTTGATCTGCATTGGTTAATATAACAATTTTGATCACCGTGTGATATGAAAATAGGTGCAACAAAGATAAAGATACTAAGTAGCAAACGAACCTGATAGTTTTGCAACCATTCAAATTTGGGGCCATGATTTTCATACGTGAAGGCCGTCGCTCCATCACTGATACCAAAGAATCATTGGGCCATGTCTTGGGCCCAATTCACCGTTGCATCCACCGGGCCTATTGGCACTCCAGCCAACGGCAGTACCAGTAGGAATCAGACATCCTGAAGGGTAGGAGCCATCTCTCCCCAACTAAAGTGGAAAGTGTGAGTCTCGGGCCTCCACCGATCCACTAAGCAGGTGAGCAACAACGCGTCGTAGTGCAGGTGTGTGGTTTAGAAGCCATGTTGTCGTCCTTCTATTTCATGCGTACGAGTGGCCTCATCTAGACGCACAAATGGTAAAAGCCCTGCCCACTTCAACCTGCATACTGAGATAACATAATAATTTATTTACTTTAGCCCACAAATATTTGAAACCCAACTAGAAATAAATGTATCATACCTCTGCAGCTAATCACGGTGTATCTTCTAGTTAGATAGGGGAGTGTGAGTCACTAGGTGCTTCAAGCTCTTTGGTTCAGTAGACAGGTGCTTTCTATCTATGTCAGCGTTAAGCAAAGATCCTGCCATCTGCATAATAGAAAATTAAAACATTTTTCCATATAGATTGGAAAATTTAAAACATAGTTCCATACAAATTACAAATTTAAAACATAGTTCCATACAAATAACAATTTTATAACATAGTTCTTTATAACCTACAAATTTAAAACATAGTTCCATACAAATTACAAATTTAAAACGTAGTTCCATACGAATTACAATTTATAACATAGTTCCTTACAGATTAGAACTTAAAACATAGTTCCATACAAATTACAAATTTAAAACATAGTTACATATAAATTACAAATTCTAGTTTCTTCCTTTACCTCGTCTTCCTTGCCTGCCACGTCCACGAGGAGTCGCTCCTCCAGTTCCGAAGATGTGACAATTGGTGTCTCTATGACCAAAATGATTACATAGAAAACATTGTCTAGTAGGGCCTCCGACTTTGGATTCGTCCATATCATTACATATGCGGACACATTGTCGCCTTCATCTGCCTGTTCGCATTAGTCAAGGATCTGGGATGTAAATCCTTTCACCTAGGTTTACTTTGTTGAAATTTCCCCATGCCCTATATCCCGTCATCTCACTAGTCCATGTATTGATCACCGGCTCCTTTAGAAAATAAGGAGACACAAACGATATCGCATCCATACCTAACCACCCACACGCACTAGTACATGAGAGCAATGCAGATGTAACAGCTTGGGTTTGTTGCAGGTGCACTCACACGTTGGCCAGTCTTCATTGCCTATCCTCACCTCCTGTGTCTTTACCTCTTCTCTAGTTCCGATCCTATTGGAAGGGAGGCACACCTCGAATCTTCTTTCTTGATTACCAATGGCGACGACATGCATAGACCGAGCCTTTTCCATCTTGGCATTCATGTAATCCATGATCTTTGAATAGTACCTCATGTTTGGGTTGTTGACGATATGCATCTAAGCCATCTAGAGTCTGTCTCTAAAGTACTTCAAAGTTCTGGTGAAAATACACTCCACAATAGCTGATGGGGATATGCCGAATGGGGTATGCCCAGCAGGACGTTCCGATTGGGCCAAAAGGTCTCACGAGTAGGCCTACAGGACGGTGACTGGAATGCGACTAAAGGGATGGCCCGGCGACTGGAGACTGGAGGCCCAGAAACGTACCAGAAGCCTAGTCGGATTAGGTCAAAGCCTCTGAATCCTTATCTTGTTCGGTTGTAACTTGTAAACCCTAGCGAGGTGCCTCATATATAAACCTCCCTAGGGTATCCTGAGAACTTACGTTCCATCATACACCTCCTCAAGTGACTCGCTGCTTAGACGCTGAGCTCGCCACCCCTGTAACTCGCTCTCCAATAATCAAATCTAGCAGGAGTAGGTCTTTACCCTCCGAGGGGCCGAACCTGGGTAAAACCATGTGCATCTGCCCCCATCTCGCACCGCAGATGGCCACCAGCTCTCGCCCCTGATTCAATCAATCGCTGCCTACTGCAGCGACTGCCGTGGCCATTTCCATGACAGTGGCACCCACCGTGGGGCATAGCAGGACTGGCCTGAGTTCTACAGCGAGACCCTATTCGCCGATCGACCAGCCACTCGCCACTCGCCTCCGTCTGCATGATCGCCCAGCAGGTACATCCCGGCGTCACTCCCGGTCACTCACGGCGTGGTGATGCCGGTCGGCTCCATCAACCTCTTTGTCGGCTTCACCGGCGCGGTCGACCCAGCTGCGACGGTGATCGTTGGCGGACCGCCGCCACGCTGCGATCTGCTCTCGGAGGAGCAGGTCCGCTCCATCAGGAGCCTCGTCACCGAGTACGACTCAGCCGCCAGCAACACGGCCGAGACCAACGCTGCTACAAACGACGAGGCCCTAAACGACGATGCCGACTCCACGACCCCTGCTTCGGTCGACGGATCTATCACCACGACATCACGAGAGGACTCCATCACGCGAGTCTCCAACCCGGAGGATTTCGAGGACTCCTCCATCCTCGGGATCTTCGATTCCGATTCAGGCTCGGAGTCGCCTAAAGACTTCCGCGCCAGATCCAATCGCTTTAACGTGATCTATATGGCGGGCAGCATGGCCGCCCTATGATACATTGCAAATGTATCTATAATTTTTGATGTTCCATGCTTGGTTTTATCTATTTTCTTATGTTTTGTCCACACTTTGGAGTACTTTTCATATGATTTCTTGGACTAACCTATTAACAAGAGCCATAGTGCCAGCTGCCTGTTTTCTGCTGTTTTTGGTTCCAAGAAAGTCAGAAAATGAATATTCTCGGAATTGGACGGGACAAAAGCCAAAGTCCCTATTTTTCTGGAAGTCATAAGATGCCAGAATACGAGACGGAGAAGGGCTGGGGGCCGGCCACACCACCTGGCCACGTGGCCAGGCCTGGCCCGCGCCAGGGGGTGGTCTGGCCGACCCCAGCACCCCATCATCCTCTCCTCCCGCCTATAAGATGCCCTCGGGACGAAAACCCTAAGTACCCGATCAAAAATCCACGAAAGAGTCTATAGCCGCCGTCATCTCCATCCCTAGATCGGGAGGGATCTGAAACTCTTCCTGGCACCCTGCCGAAGAGGGGAATTCACCCTGGAGGCCTTCTTCATCATCATGCAAGCGTCCGGTGTGATGCGTGAGTAGTTCATCCTTGGACTACGGATCCATGTAGTAGCTAGATGGCTGGTTCTCCTCCTTTGTGCTTTCATGTCTAGATCTTGTGAGCTCCGTTCATGATCAAGATCATCTATTTGTAATTCTGCATGTTGTGTTTGCGGGGATCTGATGGATATTGAGATGCTATTTCAGATTGATTATTGATTCTATCATGTCTTTGTTATTTGTGATCTTGCATGCTTTCCGTTGTTAGTAGCTATCTTGGCCAAGTAGATGCTAGCAACTACAAGAGTTAGTATTTATGCTCGATAGTGGGTTCATGCCTCTGGTAATCTGGGGAAGTGACAGAAATCTCTAAGGTACTAGATGTACTGTTGCTACTAGGGAGAAAACAACAATCCTTTGTTCATAGAACAATTGTATTGTTTACATTACATGCAATTCGTAAAGCAATAATCTGTTTCTTGCAACTTAATACTAGAGGGGGTTCGGATGATAACCTGAAGGTGGATTATTAGTCATAGATGCAGTTGGATGGCGGTCTATGTATAATGTTGTAATGCCCAATCAAGTTCCAATGGAGTCAAGATGATTAGTATATGATTGTATGCTTTCTCGATGTTTGTCAATTGTCCCGCTGTAATTTGGTCACCCAGCATGTTATCTATCTTAAGGAGAGCCACCTCTAGTGAACTATGGATCCCGGTCTTTTCTTTTACGTACAAACTATAAACTGTTTACTGCTTTGTGTTTACTTTCTGCAAACTATTACTTCCTTCCATTCGATACGTTTAATCCTTTGTTTTTAGCAAAACCGGTGAGATTGACAACCTCATCACAAGTTGGGGACAGAGTTCTGTGGTTGTGTTGTGCAGGTCTCCATGTTGCTGCTGGCACCGGTAGTGTGCCCTGCCATCGTTCAGCTAGCTACACCTTTGGGGGTGTTTCCTTGCTCCTACTGGATTGAGAACCTTGGTTTTGTACTGAGGGAAAGCTTGCTGTTGTGCTCATCATACCTTCCTCTTGGGGTTCCCCAACGAGCTCGATATATTTTGGGCCATCACCCTGCTAGATCCGTTCTCCACACCGATCCCGTCGACCGCCCTGGCCACGGAGGTGGAGGAGGCCCGCCTGCGACTCATGGAGGCGCAACGCAATGAGCTCGCCGAGCGCGAGAAGTACTGCCTCGAGCGGGAAACAGCGCGGGAGCTATCGCTCTATCACCAACGCCGCATCAGGACCTGCCTAAACTCCAACGTCCAGGGCCGCGTCCTGAACTTCAACGACGAAAGCGACCCCGCACGCACGGCCGAGCGCGAATACTGCGAGAACGCGCCGCCAGGCGGAAGCAACAGACCACCACCCGACGCACCGGCGACCGGAACCCCTCCACCACCCATCGGCCACGCGCCCCCACCGGACTAGCCGCGGATCATCATCTCGCCACAAGCCCATGACGCCAACGGACTCCCACTCTACTCCACCCCGATGGACAATGTCGTCGCGGCCGACGCCGCGGTCGCCAACCTCGATGTCTAGGGAGACGGCACGCTACAGATCCAGTACGCCAAGGCCCTACTCGCCAGGGCTGTCGAGCAACAAGCTGCGGGAGTTGACCCGCGGGGGCGGATGTATTCTCGCTCCTCAGCTAGCAGGGTGGCCTCGAGTGGCCACCCCACCATCGCCAACGTCGTGACCTGCCCACCACCACAGCCATTGGCGAACCAGCCGCGGGCCGCCAACCCCGCACTCTCCACCAACGAACCGCGACCGGTGAACAACACGGTCACTGCCAACGGGCAGCCAATCGACGCCCGCACACACATCGTCAACAACCAGGCCTGGCGGGCGCGCCAACCCAATGACTTGAGGCACACTCTCAGTAATCGCGGTGACCCCGAACCAAGGGGCTCGCTCAGCCGAGTCGGCCCCCAATGCTTTGGGCCTATGATCAGAGGGGAAAAGTACCCGGCCAACTTCAAGGCCCCCAAAGAGATCGAAAAGTACAATCCAACGTACGACCCAGCAGTATGGCTGGACACATACCTCATGGCGATGGAAATCGCCGGCCACACCGACCTGCTCGCCGCTCGCTACCTCCCCCTGATGATGGAGGGCACGACCAGGCAATGGATCAACACCCTCCCTGCCGACAGCATCGACTCCTGGGAGGAAATGCGGGATGCCTTCGTCAGGCACTTCGAGGGCTCTTACACCCGCGCCACCACTTTTTCAAGACCTGGAGCGGTGCATCCAGGGACAACACGAGTCGACCCGCCACTGGATTCAAAGGTGGCAAGAACTCTGGATCAACGCCTCCGGCATCCACCCAGACACGGCGATACACTGTTTCAAGAACGCGTGCCGGTATGAACCCCTGGTCGCTAAGATCAAGTGGGTCTACCGGATGCTCGACAACATCCCCGACCTCCTCGAGATCGCCAAGCGCTACGCGGAGGACCCCAACCAAGACTCTGACAACGAGTAGGGGGGAAGACGCCGCACCGGTGGCCATGACAGCGGGCGACAACGTGACATGCGCTACAGCAACACCCGCATCACCGGCAAGCGCCGCACGGACGGGCGAGTCAACTTCATCGCCAACACGGGCTATGGCAAACACGACCCAAAGAGCTACCGCCGCGACAGAGGAAATTACCACGATAGCGGAAACTACTGTGCCAACAATGTGGCGTGGCCGAAATTCGACCCCGCCGCCCTGCTCAACTAGCCCTGCGTTTACCATAGCAGGGAGGGGAAACCCGCCACCCACACCACCGCGGACTGCCACTCTCTCAAAGAGATCGAAAAGGCAAGACGAGCAAGGGAAGACCCCAACAACAACCCACCCCGGGACAACGGAAACGCCGGCGGCTTCGGCAACGCCGTCGGCTCGCTACACACCTTCACCGGATTCGGCACCAAGCGCGAGAGGAAGGTGCTCGCCCGCGCAGTCGCTGTCAATGCGGTGACATAGGTCGACATCCCACGCTTCCTCAACTGGTCCGAGCAAAGCATCACTTGGAGTCGCTAGGACCACGCTCCCAAAATCGAGTATCCATGGCGAGTCGCCCTAGTAGTCAGGCCCAAATTGGCTGATTATTGGCTACCCAAGACATTAATGGACGACGGGAGCTCCATCAACATCATGTATCTGGACACGTTCAAAAGGCTACAGCTCCCGGAGTCGGCAATCCAGCCGACCCTGACAACCTTTGACGACATCGTCCCCGGTCGGAAGGCATACCCGATCGGGAAAGTGACGCTACCAGTCACCTTCGGCACACCGGCAAACTACCGCACCGAGCAAATCGAGTTCGAGCTGGTGAACTTCCGCAGCCCCTACCACTGCGTCCTGGGATGCCAAACATTTGCCAAATTCATGGCGACCCCCCACTACGCGTTCAACATGATGAAGCTCCTAGGGCCAAGCGGCATCATCACCGTCCACGTGACCCCGATATGGCCGTGGAATGCGAGGACAAAGGCGCTGAGCTCGCCGACACCGTCATCGCCGCGGAGACTGACCACGTGGAGGAGCTCGCGAAATACGCGGGCAAGATCAACAAGGACGACCCCACCATACTGAAGAAGCCAACCGCCGCGAACTCCACGTTCGAGGCAACCACGCATACCCGCACCATCGAGCTCGTCCCGGGCGACTCCAGCCAGACGGTGACCATTGGGGCGCATATGAGCCCCGCATAGGAAAGCGCGCTCATCGGGTTCCTCCGTGAGAACCGCAACATCTTCGCATGGAAACCTTCTGACATGCCAGGTGTCCCGAGTGAACTCGCTGAGCACAAATTACACGTCGACCCCAAAGTGTGACCAGTAAAGCAGTCGCTGCGGCCCTTCAATGAAGAGCGCTGCCGAGCAATCGCCGAAGAAGTGCAACGCTTGTTGGTTGCAGGCTTCATTCGGCCAATAAAACACTCCAAGTGGTTGACGAACCCAGTCCTAGTCCTGAAAAAGAACAACACATGGAGAATGTGCATCGACTACACCAACCTCAACATCGCCTGCCCAAAGGAGGAGTTCGTCCTACTGCGCATTGATCAGATCATCGACTCGACCGCGGGATCGGAGTCGTTGTGCTTCCTCGATGCTTACTCTGGTTACAACCAGATCAAGATGGCGGTCAAGGATGAGGAGAAGACGGCGTTCATCATGCCATTCGGTGCCTTCTGCTACACAGCCATGACGTTCGGCCTCAAGAACGCTGGCGCCACATACCAAAGGTGAATGCAAGAGTGCCTCGCGAGCCAAATTGGCCGCAACGTTCACGTCTACATTGACGACGTGGTGGTAAAATCCACCCGCTAGGACGACCTGCTCGCCGACTTGGCCGAAACCTTCGCAAATCTGCGGAGGTACAACATCAAGCTGAACCTAGGAAAGTGCACCGTCGGCGTCCCTACCGGACAGCTACTAGGATATGTAGTCTCCAAGCGAGGCATCGAAGCCAACCCCACCAAGACCGACACCATCGTGCGACTCGGAAAACCCGAGTGCCTGCGCGACATCCAGAAATTGGCCGGGCGAGTCACGGCTCTCAGTCGCTTCATCCCCCGACTAGGCGAGAAGGCCATGCCCCTCTATCGCCTGATGCGCAAGAACCCCACGTTCCAATGGGACACGGAGGCGGACTATGCACTCAAAGCACTCAAAGAAGTGCTACTCTCGGCTCCACTACTTGCCGCACCAGTCGACAAAGAGCCAATGCTCGTCTACGTGGCGGCCTCCAATCGAGTCGTCAGCGCCGTGATGGTTGTTGAACGGCTAGAGGAGGGCAAGGAGCGCCCCATCTAGCGCCCCGTCTACTACATCAGCGAAGTCCTGACGGACTCACGACAGCGCTACCTGCAGTACCAGAAACAGGTGTACGCGGTATTCCGAGCTCAGCGACGACTCCCCCATTATTTCCAAGAGCACCCAATCACGGTGGTCTCATCCGCACCGCTGCAGGACATAATACGCAATCGCGAGGCGATTGGGCGAGTCGCCAAGTGGGCCGTCGAAATCGGCGTCCACAATATCAAATACGAGCCTCGCAAAGCAATCAAGTCACAAGCCCTAGCTGACTTCTTCGCAGATTGGGAAGAAGCGCAGCAGCCGGAGAAGCTACCATATCTCCACTACTGGTCGCTACAGTTCGACGGCTCGAAGAACGCTGACGGCGCAGGGGCCGGGGTCATACTGACCTCCCCCAAAGGGGACAAGCTCCGATACGTGCTCCACCTCAACTTCAAGCCCTACACCAACAACATGGAAGAATACGAGGCCCTCCTCCACGGCATGCGGGCCACCAAGGAAATGAACATCAACCGCCTATGGTGCTACGGCGACTCCGACCTAGTCGCCGGCCAAGTCGCCAGAACATGTGACGCCGTCTCTCCAACAATGATCGCGTACCGCCAAGCGGTAGACCAGCTGGGAGGACACTTTGACGGCTATTCCGTCGAGTGGATCGACATACGCAAGAACGAGGAGGCGAACGCCCTTTCCCGCATCGGGTCGGCCCGACAAGCGCCACCAGCAGCGTCTTCCTCGACATCATCCACAAACCTTCGGTCAGCCCACCGAAGGAGATCGACATCGGGATACCACTGCAACCAGAGCTGGCCCTAGTCGCCATGGTTGTGGAGCCTAGCAACTGGACGGCACCATACGTCGCCTTCCTGAGCACAAGATCCTCCCAAGCAACAAGACAGAGGCGCGAATGATCGTGCGCCGCTGCAAATCCTTCGTCATCATCAACGGCGAACTCCACAAACGTAGCGTGACTGGCGTGTTCTAGCGTTGCATACAGCCAGAAGAAGGCCGCAAGATCCTCCAGGACATTCACGATGGCGACTGCGGCCATCACGCCGGCACCAAGTCGCTGGTCGCCAAGGCCATGCGGCACGGCTTCTATTGGCTCACCGCGCACGCCGACGCCACTAGCATCGTCCAATGATGCGTCGGATGCCAGAAGTACACCCACCAGATGCACCTCCCTAGTTCGGCACTCAAGACCATCCCCATCACATGGCCATTCACTGTATGGGGCATGGACATGGTAGGCCCGTTCAAGAAGGCCCCATCCGGTTTCACCCACCTCCTGGTCACGGTCGACAAGTTCACCAAATGGGTCGAGGCCAAGCCAATCAAAAAGTGCGACGGCAAGACAGCCACCAAGTTCTTACGCGAGCTCATCTACCGGTACGTCTACCCGCACAGCATAATAATGGACAACGACACCAACTTCGCTAAAGGGGCCATGGCGGAATTCTGCGATGATCACGGCATACGACTCGACCTCGCCTCAGTCGCCCCCCCGGAGTCGAACGGCCGAGAAGAACACGCCAACCAGAGCGTCCTCCACGGGCTCAAGCCACGACTACAGGTGCCCCTCGAGCGCACCCCAGGATGTTGGGTCGAAGAGCTCCCTTCAGTCATATGGGGGATCTGCACGTCTGTCAATCGCTCCACCGGGTTCACACCCTTCTTTATGGTGTACGGTGCCGAAGCCGTAATGCCAACAGACCTGGAGCACGATTCACCCCGAGTCTCCAATTACGTCGAGGCGACAAACGAGTCCGCCCGCCAAGACAACATCGACCAAATCGACGAGGCACGCGACCTGGCTCGCTCCCGTACATCCATCTACCAGTAGGGACTCCGCCGCTACCATAGCCGCTGGGTCCGGACTCGCACCTTCTAGGAGGGCGACCTGGTCCTATGTCTGGCTCAAGACAAGAAGGGCATGCACAAACTCTCCCCCTGGGAGGGGCTGTTCGCCATAGGGCGAGTCCTCGGCAATGACGCCTACTACCTCATCGATATACGAGGCAACGACTAGCTCGAGGTTGGGAGGCCATGGAATGTAAACCTCCTCCGGAAGTTCTATACATAGAACTGAAACATGTACTCAGCTGACATATATAATGAAATTCACTCGGTTCACAAAATTGTGTCTACTCGCCATATCCTTGTGCCACTCGCACTCATACAATCAGCAATATACTACCCACGGAAGTCAACCTTTGGTCGAGCGACTATCACGACTAAGTAGTGCGGCCCGAGGGTACCGAGAATACTCGGGCCCTAGGACGTCCACGAAAACGCCAACCCGGAGCCACCATCGGAGTCGCCCAGCTCGACTAGCCCACCGGGCCAAGACGACCGGTATACGCTTCTCACAGCGACCTGTCCTTCCCATCCTCACGCAAAGCGACTCGAACGGTTAAGTACCACGCACGGGGACTCCGCAAGAATGGAACCCTCACGCGGCTCGGGAACACACCAAGTAAGAGAGCTGCCGTGGACTCGCCCAGCGTCTGGCTCTCCGAGCCAGGGGAAGAGACACATTACAAACAACACTTTAGTAACTTGCAACAGGCACGCGCCCAAAACGGCTAAGTACTATGCTCGGGACTCGCCTACAAAACAACCCCACTCACGCTCGGGGACTCGCCCCTCAGAAGATGCATGGGACAAAACAATGCACAACCAACAGAAAACACATAAGTATACAATCGAGTTATACCCCATTAAAGGGCGAATGCGCTCGGGGACTCGCTCAAACAAAAATAAACACACCACACGATTATGGTCGCAATACGAGTCGATTGACTCCTTTTACTCAAAATATTATTCACATTACAGCAGTCGCCACTTGGCATATATTACAAACTACCTAACTATACTATCTATTCCGCAGGTCCTGACGAAGAAGCACCCCCCCTTGACACGAACAAAAGGATGCCACGGGTTCGTCAGGTAGGTCGTCAGCGACTTTGACAACGCCGACCGGAAGGGTTGATCCGACTTCATGTCGCGATGCTCCGACTCACGGTCGCCAGGCGCCAATACCGTTTCATGGTATGGCAGAAGATCCCCCATCACCAACACCCGATCAGCAAAAGGGGCGGCCTTGGCAGTCAGCTTCAGCACCTTTGACATCTCCACCGTGCCGGTCGTCGATGGGTAGCCACTGGTGACATCGTCGAGGTCGAAATCGTCGGGAAAGCCGAGCGCGCCATCCACTCCACGACGACGGGTGCCTCCTCCAGATAGCACCACACTTCCGTAAGCCCCCCAGGAATAACCTCGGTGGGGGACATTCCTTGAAGGACCACTTGGACACACAACGCTGAAGCCGTGGCCGCGTTCACCACGACAGTCACGCATTGCGAGGCGTTGAAAGTCGGAACCACCGGGTTGCTTTGCCCTATCACAGCTGCAAAATCAGACGTCAGTGAAACTACGGACCTCCCCAATCGGGGATTCGCCAAACGAGTTAAGCAAAAGACGGAGACTCACCAAGAAGCTTGCGGCAGTTCTCCGTGACATGTTTCTCCAAGGCGGCATGATCATTCTGCAGACCCACGATGATCGAGTCCGTGGCCTTGCGCTCCTCCTCAGCTGCAGCGACAGCAACCTTCGCTCGATCCTCAAACGAAATTGAGGCAGCTTTCGCCTCCTCCAAGTCATGGATAAGCGAGGCAATTCTCCCATTCGTCGCGTCCAGCTCGGCGACTGGAACATACCCTTCACGGGCCTTGGAAATTGCAGCCGGAAGACCATCTAAAAAGGAAAGAGACAAATCATCAACACGCCACACACCAACAGTTCACAGCCGAAAAAGAAAAAGAAAAAGAATCAAGTACTTACCAACAGTCTCCTGGAGTCGTTGGTTCGCCTCCTGCACCACGCGCAGATCCCACTCCAAACGCTCCCTGGCGGCCTGTCGATCGGTCGACTCCCTCTGCAAACTCTGCAAAAGCAACAAAGTTCAGTACTTACAAAGAACAATATCAAGTTCCTAGCCACTGAAATTCAGCGACTAAGAACTCGGGGACTGGAGAGTAGAAAGAAACTCAGTTCCTAGCCGCTGAAATTCAACGACTAGGAACTCGGGGACTGGAGAGTAGAAGCAACTCAGTGCCTAGCCGCTAAAATTTAGTAGCCAGACACTCGGGGACTGGACGTACCTGAATGGCGGCGCCAAGCATTTTGTGAAGCTCGCCGGCATCAGTCGACGGGACCGTGAAGGAGGTGCGCCCACGACGAGACCCAATGTCTTCATCGATGATCTCCGGGCTCTGTGGAGACTGGTAGTCCGCCACGCCTAGGAACCCCCTCGCCATGAAGCGCGGGAATTTTGCTGACGCTCTAGCCGAGGCACTGGTCGCCGGAGCCGGCGCTTCCATCGCAGGGGCGACAGTGACTGGCTCCGACCGCGCAGCCACCACCTCTTCGACGACTGTAGCAGGATGGCTCCCCTTGGTGCTAGTAATCTCCACGGAATTGTCGGCACCGCCTTTCTGCCTCTTCGCGCCCTCCACAGTCGCCGTCTCGTTAGCAGACTTCCTCTTCTTGGGAGGTCGCCCTCTCCGGTGGTGGTGACCGGCGGAATCTTCGCCACTGAAGGACGGCTGATCTTCTTGACCCCAGACCTGCCAAACCTCCAAAATCAACAACAAAGATAGCACAAAAATGGATCAACGACTCGGAATAGAGAATTCGAGGCTTACTTAGCGACTGGGAGAACACGCAGCCCGGTGCTGATCTGGGCTGGCTTGTCCAATTCTGGCCCCAGCTTGCGTGTGAGCCCCCTTTCGAAGACGTCAGAAGCCCATGATACCGCGGGCTTCCTCGATGACGAAGCAGCGGTCACCGGAATGTCTGGCTCCGAAGACGCGACCGCTCTTGACGGTTGCGGCGACTTCGACGCCGTTGCCTCAGTCGCCTCTTGGCTTGGTGCCCTTGAAGCCGTTGGTGCAATCACCGCCAGAGGAACTTCTACCGTCGCCTCGGTGTCCTCGCCCTCCAACCCCTTCACCGGAATCGCATCCTCCGGGACCTTGTGCAAAGTTTCGGGGGTGTCTTCATCATCAGAGTCGTTATCTGACTCAAACACCACCGCCAACCTGGGTGGCGACACTAGCTTCTTCGCTGGCGACTTCGGTTTGTGCGCGGGCTTCAACGGTGTGGCCGTGCACCGAGATGTGTGCTCCTGCATGATCTCGTCGCCTCCGTCGTGTTCATCAAGGCTGTGGCTCGCCTCGAACTCGTGCTGCTTCTACATGCGAGTCTTGCGAGCCATAGGCACTGTGGGAGGAACCTCCTCCTCTTCCTCGTTGCTTTTGGAGGCCTCTTCGAGCTCCCGGGGGACCTCTTCGTCAAGCGGAGGGAGCCAGCCCTCCAACACCTGAAACAGCTGAGAACAACCACGAATAAATACCAAATGATGCGACTGCGAATTACATTGCGGAAATGGCGACTAGAAGGAAAACTTACTGTGGGGGCTTCATTCTTCACGAGAGTGTCCGGGGCGAGCCCGGCCGATGTGGTTGTGAATTCCGCATCGGTGATCTTCTTCGAGGTGGCCTTGTAGTCTTCAATCTCCCACGACTCTTTGCTGGTCCGGGAGGGGTCATGTTTCCCGCTGTACTCATACATCCAATGCGGCCGAGCCGCTAGCGGAACCAGACGCCGCCCGAGCCAGCAGTTATAGAGGTTGACCGAGGACAGCCCCTGATCCTTTAACCTCTGGATCTGGTCCATCATCTCCGCGACGACCATCCTCTGGTCTTCCGAAAGCTTCTTCGCCGCAAGGTGGTGAGGCTCGCTTCTTCCTGTGACGAACTCGGGGAGCGCCAATTCGCTGGAGGGGGTGGACTCTTTGACGTAGAACCAACTCTTCTTCCACTCGCTCGCGGCCTTCTTCGGCAGTAGAAGCTTGATGAAGTTAGCCTTCGGCTTCAACTGGAACGTGACGCCGCCGGCCGCCAACATCAAGCCGCCGGCCACCTCGCGCCCGATGCGGCCATGGAAGAGCTCCATCCATAGTGGGAAGTACGATCGGCAGCCTAGATAGCATTCGCAGAAGGCGACAAAGATTGCCAGTTGCTCGATGCTATGCGGGTGAAGGTCTGACAGTTTGATCGCGTAATACGCGCAGAAACACCGAAAGAACAGTGAGGTGGGGAACCCTAAGCCTCTCTCTAGGTGGCTCGGGAAGCAAATGAATTTGCTAGCCCCTGGCTTGGGCTCGATCTCAGAGGAAGCGGGGATTCGCTAGTTCCCCTTGCGGAGGACTCCGGCGTCCTCGAGGACTTGAGCTGGGCCGTGGTGCACTTGGATTTCTCCCATGAACCTTTGGGAGGTGCCATTGGGAAGGATGTGGAGTCGCCCGATGCGGATGGATCGGATTGAAGGAAGACAGAGAGAATGAATGTGCGAGAATGAAGAATGAAGGGAAGGATCTGCAAGACTGATTCGCCAGTCCCCTTATAAGGGGGCTCTACCCGCCAAATTCGGGCTAGCCGTTACCTGCGGTAATTACGCCGAAGTTACCGTTGGAATATCCAACGGATAGTTTGACCAGGTTGACAGTCTAACTCCTCCATTCCACTCGCTGGCAATTAGCTCAGTCCACTCACCGAAGCAGCGACTTGGCAGCTGTGACATTCGCCGGAGCAGCGACTGGGAGCCTGGGTAAAATTTCCTTGGTTTCAGTGGAGTCCACCGCCGATTTGACTAGGCGCCCAAATTGGACTCGCCTACTCCGACTGCCAAATGACCACCTGCATCTGATTCAGCGATGGCCTCGGGGACTACTGATGGGGATATGTCGAATGGGGTATGCCCAGCAGAACGTTCCGATTGGTCCAAAAGATCTCATGAGTAGGCCTGCAGGACGGCGACTGGAATGCGACTAAAGGGAAGGCCCGGTGACTGGAGACTGGAGGCCCAGAAGCGTACTAGAAGCCCAGTCGGATTAGGTCAAAGCCTCTGAATTCTTATCTTGTTCGGTTGTAACTTGTAAACCCTAGCGAGGTGCCTCATATATAAACCTCCCTAGGGTATCCTGAGGACTTATGTTCCACCATCCACCCCCTCAAGCGACTCGCTGCTTAGACGCCGAGCTCGCCACCCCTGTAACTCGCTCTCCAATAATCTAATCTAGCAGGAGTAGGTCTTTACCCTCTGGGGGGGCGAACCTGGGTAAACCCATGTGCATCCGCCCCCATCTCGCACCGCAGATGGCTGCCAGCTCTCGCCCCCGATTCAATCAATCGCTGCCTACTGTAGCGACTGCCATGGCCATTTCCACGACAATAGCTATTAATGGCAGAGCCCTGCTTCCTCTCAAGACGAAGTTGTAAGTTTCAGCAAGATTTGTAGTCATGACGCCAAACCTAGCACCATGAGTGTCATGCAGCAGAGACCACCTCTCCATAGGCTCATGCTCTATCCATTCCTGAATTTTTTAATCCTTCTCCTAGGCCTCCTCTTAGTACCATTTTGGTCAAATCCTGGCAAATCGCAAAGAGCAATGGGTTCTTCCTCCGGTGCTGCTTGATACGTTGCAAACGTATCTATAATTTTTGATGTTCCATGCTTGGTTTATATGTACTTTATTATGTTTTGTCCACACTTTGGAGTACTTTTTATACACTTTCTTGGACTAACCTATTAACAATATGCCACAATGTCAGCTGCCTATTTTCTGCTGTTTTTGGTTCCAGGAAAGTCAGAAAATGAATATTCTCGGAATTGGACGGGACAAAAGCCAAAGTCAATATTTCACCGAGGGGGACACAGAGCCAGAAGACGAGACGGAGTGGGGCCAGGGGCCGCCCACACCACCTGGCCGCGCGGCCAGGCCTGGCCCGCGCCAGGGGGTGGCGTGGCCACCTAGGGCACCCCCTCGGCCTCGCCTTTCGCCTATAAGATGCCTCCGATACAGAAACCCTAAGTACCCTATCAAAATTCCACGAAAGAGTATGTAGCTGCCATCATCTCCATCCCTAGATCGGGAGGGATCTGAAGCTCTTCCCGGCACCCGAGGGGAGAATTCACCCTAGAGGCCTTCTTCATCACCATGCAAGCCTCAGGTGTGATGCGTGAGTAGTTCATCCCTGGACTACGGGTCCATGTAGTAGCTAGATGGTTGGTTCTTCTCCTTTGTGCTACCATGTCTAGATCTTGTGAGCTCCGTTCATGATCAAGATCATCTATTTGTAATCATACATGTTGTGTTTGCGGGGATCCGGTCGATATGGAGATGCTATTTCAGATTGATTATTGATTCTATCACATCTTTGTTATTTGTGATCTTGCATGCTCTCCGTTGTTAGTAGATATCTTCGCCGAGTAGATGCTAGCAACTCCAAGAGGGAGTATTTATGCTCGATAGTGGGTTCATGCCTCTAGTAATCTGGGGAAGTGACAGAAATCTCTAAGGTACTAGATGTGTTGTTGCTACTAGGGAGAAAACAACAATCCTTTGTTCATAGAACAATCGTATTGTTTACTTTACACGCAATGCGTAATGCAATTATCTGTTGCTTGCAACTTAATACTGGAGGGGGTTCGGATTGATAACCTGAAGGTGGATTATTAGTTATAGATGCAGTTGGATTACGGTCTATGTATAATGTTGTAATGCCCAATCAAATCTCATAGGAGTCAATATGATTAGTATATGCATGTATGCTTTTCTCGATGTTTGTCAATTGCCCCATTGTAATTTGTTCACCCAACATGTCATCTATCTTAAGGAGAACCACCACTAGTGAACTATGGACCTTGGTCCTTTCTTTTACCATCAATCTACAACTGTTTACTGTTTTGTGTTTACTTTTTGCAAGCTATTACTATCTTCGACACAATATGTTTAATCCTTTGTTTTTAGCAAAACCGGTGAGATTGACAACCTCACTATAAGTTGGGGGCAAAGTTTTGTGGTTGTGTTGTGCAGGATTCCAAGTTGGAAACAACACCTTGGAGGTGTTTCCTTGCTCCTACTGGTTCGATAACCTTGGTTTCATAACTGAGGAAAAACTTGCTACTGTGCTCATCATACCTTCCTCCTGGGGTTACCCAACGAGCTCGATATATTTTTGGGCCATCAGTGCTGCTCCCGTTGTTGTCTGTGCAGCTCCACGGTTGCATGAGTCGCGACAACTGCTGCTATAGCTGCTTTCCTCTGCCTAACATGTTTTTTGTGAATCCATCCAGATAGGTCCGACACTTGATACACTTATACCTGGTTCTGCTTGCAAAGCTTCTTGAATAAGGGCCTTGTTCTTGAACTGTGAGAAAAAGTTGGCCCCTAGATGCCGCATGCACCAACGACTCTGCATGTCCTGCCATGGAGTTCCTTCATCAGGAGCAGGCTGCGTCAGCTTCTTTATCGCGCTGAGTATACCTGGATGCCTATCATGAAGGACGCACACATTTGGTACATCCCTCACAATTGCTATCTTCAGCTACCTAAAAAACCATACCCAACTCTCGATGTTCTCTCTCTCCATGAAAGCAAATGCAAGTGTAACAACTTGATTGTTCTCGTCTTGACCTATGGCAGTCAAGATCTGACCCCTGTACTTGCCAGTGAGAAATGTACCATCCACACAAATGACTGGTCGATAGTGAGTGAAAGCTTCTATGCATATAGCAAATGAGAAGAACACTCGATGCAGCACCCTCAAATTTGGTTCTTGAGGTAATGTAAAGTGTTGGACGTCAATGTAGGTGCCTGGATTCCTAGCCTGCATTGTGTGGAGCATCCGAACAACACAGTCGTATCCATCTCAAAATAAACCAAATCTTGCCTCTAGTGCCCTCTACTTAGTCCTCCAAGCCTTTCTGTAAGAAATATTGTAGCGAAATCTGATAGCAACTTTGTTGATGATAGCTTCACCTCCATGGCTTTGCTCTCCACTATCTCCGTGTATAACAGTCTAGCCAGGAGGGTTGACGTGAGGTTACGATGGTCTTGAAGGACATTGGGAAGTTGACATGTGTGCAACACAACGTCGGTAACCTTCCAGTTGGTTTCATACATAGGACGATGGGCATGGACCCTGGTCGGACATCCCGCTACCTGGCAGACCAATGTCAAATATTTTTGGGATGACACCATCGTTTTGAAGACCCATTGCATGGACAATGCCTACTCAACGATTGCTTCCTACATATGTCTCTTGCTAGGATATAATGCATGCAGGGTTGTTCGCGTGATAGTGCCACATGGAATCATGCCCATCGTTCACATTCATTGCTACTATGTGGTCATTATTCCATGATGCCGGAATAGGTTGGACGATCTCTTCTTGATCAGACTCGGCAGAATCACGAGAGTTATTACTTTCACCTTCTGAATCTTCGGCTCCTATCTGATCTTGCATCCAACCTTCGTGTATCTCATCTTCATCGGCCTCACCACTGAAAATATCTTCTCCTATCCCGTGACTACCATCAGCTGATTCATAACCACCGCCCTCGGTGTGCGCATAACTGATGGCTGTGATATACAACACTTTTTAGCAATATAAACTGTGTCATTTGCTTACCATATCATGCTACATCTAACTATTGCTATGCCTGATATGCATGATTACTTGTTTTTATTAAATTCAATATGAGCTTTGGACATTTAGTAGTTTAGGTAGAATTTTATCCCTCTTCCTTGTCTTTGACATGTGTGTAGGTGTTGATGATGATTATAGACAAAACAAAGGCAAAAGGAACAAAGAGAGCATAGTACGGAGGAGCTGTAGGGACTAGACTTAGCCATTTGAGGTGTCGGAAAAGTGATTTTTTCCAACTTCTCAAAATAAAGATCCAAGACCACAGGCTTGTATCCCTCGATGATACGAACTCAACGAGCCCAAGAACACCCAAAACAGAGTTCGTATGAAGAAATGGCGGCTAAAATACTAAAGGGGACAGACGGCTTGACGAGCAACTATACTGCCGGAGCTATTTTTCTGGTCGTATAGCTCCGCCCGTATAGTTGCCAAAAAGGTCGCAAACAATAGGATTTCGCCCCAGAAAAGCTCCAGAACCTTCCCTAAGTCATATGACGGTATTAGGGGAACCCTAGGGCACCCCTAAGGCCTATATAAAGGAGGGAGGACCCAAGAGAGAGCCACGAAGCCATAGCCCCTCAAGGGAGGAGCCCTGCCGCCGCCGCAACCCATCCGATCTCCATTGCGGCAGAGCTCTGCCTCAACCACACCTCCGAGATCTAGATCTCCCTCAACACCATCACCATCAAGGCATCCAAGCAAGAAGAAGGGGAGGAGAAGGAAGACATCACCACCACCACACATCGATCTCCATCTCCATCATCATCTCCATCTCCCTCTCTCTATTGTGTTTAGTAATTGTAAGATTGAACACGGTTGTGATATCATTATATATTTATATATGTTTTGCTGTTCATCCATGTGTGAGTGATTGATTCAATTCTAGGTTGAGGTATGATCTAGTGCGCTAAGTTAGAATTTATTGTGATCTAAGATGAGTTTATGTGATCCTTTGGTCCGGAAGTGCCTTTGCCTTGCGGTGACGTGCGAGAACCATGCATAGTGCACACAGCGTGACAGCCCGGTAATCAATTGGGGAATGTTTATTTGTGTGAGAAATCTCTTATAGATCATACATATATTTGCCCATCTAGTACTAGTGAGACTGAAGCCTAGAAGCCCTCTCTCATTCCATTCAATCCTAAACTACAATCTCTTTAATTCAGTTCATATTCCTGTTTACTTTCCGTCTTAGTTTATTTTGTTCTTGTTAAAAGTTCTTTGTTATTAGATATTTTAAACCCCTCTCAATTATTGCTATTCTAGTAACTTATAAAATAGGCTATTTCCAAACCACGGTTTGGGTGCGAAACGTGGCCGCATTGACAACGTGGTTGTGGGGTCGTGTTGTTTCCGTTCATAGATCTCCCATCGGGACAAACTCTTAAATATTTGCTGCTATAAGTACTGCAAAAACCTGTTGTTGGTGCAGGAATCCAATCAATAACTACACTGACCAGATTCATAACCACCACCGCCATCTAGGCCTTGACTGCTCTAGCCATGATAGTAGCCACCACCAGCTTCATCTTGGGCTTGACTGCTCTGGCCATGATCATAACCACCACCAATATGTTGGGTCTGACTACTCTGGCTGATCATGCCTAGGCTCTTCGGCCACAGGAAGCACTAAGATAGTAGGGTTAACTCCCCTTTTCTCACATGCTTTCACCCATTTGACCCATTTAGCTTGCACTTATATTGGTCTCAAATAAAAATCAGGTTTAATCCCTGACTTAGTCCATAATACATGCACACCAACAGTATGGGTCGGAGGGAGCCCTAAACGAGCAGATAACCAATCCTTCAACTCAGTAATGGACACTGTTTTAGGATCCTGGAGCACTTCATCAATAAAATGAAACTCGCTCAAATCAACTCCGTACTCGTTTGTTTTGACAACATCGTTACCATAGTGGAACCTAAACACTACATTATTTGACATAACTTACGACCTAAAAAAGACAACAATTTGTCAAATACCCGTACAATGGCACATTATAATCTACAAATATACTTCTAATCCTATAACCGAATAATCTTGCAGCTAACAGACCACATCCAAGGCTACCGAGAAACATACGCAAATGACCGCAATTACCAAGAAATTAGGGTTTACCCTTGAAGCGTGCGAAGTCCTGCCGTGCAGCAGCCTCCGCTCATCGGATCGGCACCTCCACTGTGCAGCCCCAGCCTCTACCATAGCCATTTCTCCCCAAGAACACCACCAAATCCCTCCATAAAAACGCCTCAAATCACTTCACCAGGCTATCTCGTGAGTAGATCAGGACTCTACTAGCTTCCTTTTGTATCTTAGCAACAAATTTAGGTGGAAATCAGAGCAAAAATGGGCTCAAAATCAGTGTAGCTGGCTGGACACGGGAGGAAGAAGCAGAGGGCACGCGGGGCTGAGAGAGGAATAAGAAGGCATGCGAGGCTGGCTGCGGTCACGCGAGGATAAGAAGGTCAACGTCCTCGGGCGTTCAAAACCTGACCGCCGCGGTCGGGTGTTCAAGTACCGACGCCCCTACTCCTCCCCCATCGGTCGACAGCCTAGCCATGCGGGCTTGCAACCGAATCCAGTCAGGTTTTGAAGCACCGAACGTGCTGCTTCAGGAGTTCAACCACCGACACCATGCTATAATTGAGATTTCCCAAAATCGTGTGTTATTCGTGGATTTTCATAAAAAATGTATTATTTAAAAAAATATTAGCCTCATTTTGGCTCACAGGAATAGAGCCCGCAAACCAAACCTAGCGGCTGCACAACATCTTTTTTGGCGTAGGGACGCCCTTCGTGCCTAGCTGCTTTCTCCCCTTCTTCGGAGCGCGGGTGTCACTTCTCTGCGTCGATGCAGAGGCGGTCAGCGAGGCTGTCGCTTCTCCTTTGACGAGATGATGGCCCGTGCGTTTGTGTTTCATGTTAGGTTGACCCCTTGAGGTTGCCCGATCTTTCACGAATCTCTTGGAAATCGAAGCGGGGGCGAGTGGAAGGAGAGGGAGAGGGTGAAATCCGCGAACTCACGCATGAAGAACACGATGAACATACGCACACGTGAAACACGATACACACTAATAGCTCACACCGACGGCAACCGGTCCGACACAATACCTAGGATCGGTGGCAGGAAGGATCTCTCTCTCTAACCGGCATGGCAAGCGGGAGGCTTGGCGAGGTCTTGACAACTTGGCGAAGGATTCTGATGCCAAGGCCCTGTACAACTTGAACGCGTGAGGCAAAGTTCAAGAGGTGGGGGATATTTGGTGCTCCTTTTTCAAAGGAGCATGAGAATATAATTAGGTAGATCCACAAGGGTTTCTTCTAATTCCAAAGATCAACTATAGGGTTTACAATAGAGGTGTGGGACAATTTATAGGTCAACCACTAGTTCAGGGGTACTTTAGGAATAAAACCGGAAGTTTGGGTCGAAGTTGGGGTGTTACATGGGACAGGCCCAAAAAGGCCTTAACATGCTTATTAACGCGGGGGCTGGAGACTCTGGGCCTAGTGGCGGTCTCCGGGGTGGCAGACAGAGAGCTCCAGGTAGGGGCCAGAGTCCTGCCCGGAGTCCTAGGGGCGGAGACTCTGGTGCTGTGGGCCAAAGACTCCGAAGTAGCTGGGCCAGAGACTTCAAGGTGGATGACGCTCTCCGATGAGGACTCTGTGGGGTTGTACTGAACGCTCCAGGAAGTGGTGTGAAATCCAGTCCAGAGTCCAGGCCTGAGACTCTAGGGTTGGAGGTCGAAAACTCCGGGGTTGGTGGCCGGAGACTCCGAGGCTTCAGCCTTAGCAGTGTCTTCTTCTTGTATAGCTCCTAGCTCTTCATCCGAGGGGGCTTATTGATGCGTCAGGGCTTCGTAGCTGATAATGCACAACGTAGTTGCATGAAGTAGCAAGCCATTCAAGGGAGTATTGAAATCACATGAAGATAGGAGCGAATTGACCTTAGATTGTAGTAGCTTGGCTCGAGGTCGAGTTATTGGTCCACTTGGGGGATTTGGTGTTGTAGGGACATCTATAGGATGGGCTGCATCAGCTCCCCCTCCCCTTGGGAAAGAGTTGTCCTTGACTCCTCATCCTTATCATGTCGATCATCTCCATGGAAAGGTGAGAGTCTTTGACATTAAACGTCTTTCTCACGTGGTACTTTGAGATCGGTATGTCGATGAAGTGAGCCTTGTTGTTGATCATCTTAAGGACTTTGAAAGGACCATCTCCCCTTGGCTTGAGCTTGGAGTTGCGATCTTTGCGGAAGCGGTCTTTACTTAGGTGAATCCACACAACATCACCTTTCTCAAAGATCATCTCTTTTTGTCCTTGTTCAGCCTTGAAGCTTGGCGAATGACTTGTTGCTTGATAGTAGCTCTTATTTCTTCGTGTAGCTCCTTCATAGCTTGGACAAGCTTGTCAACATCCATGTTGGTGCGCTCATGGAGAGGAAGTGGTAGAATGTCGAGCGTGGTGAGGGGCTTGAAACCATGGACGATCATAAAGGGGCTCATCTTTATTGTAGAGTGCTTGGCTCGACTGTAGGCGAACTCAGCGTGGGGAATGCATTCCTCCCAATCCTTCAAGTTTTTCTTGATCAACACACGAAGGAGAGTTTAGAGGCTTCAACTTGAGTGTGCGAGGCGGACGAGAAGAGGAGCTTGACGTCTAGCTTGGCCATGATTGTCTTGCATAAGTAGCTCATGAATTTAACCGCGCGATCGGAGACGATTGTTCTTGGCACACAGTGAAGACAAAAAAATTCCCTGAAAAACAAATTGGCAACATGTGAAGCCTTGTCTATCTTATGGCACAGAATGAAGTGGTGCCATCTTTCAAAAGCGATCCATGAACACAAATATAGAGTCATGACCATGCTTAGACCTAGGCAATCCTAACACGAAATCCATGCTAATGTCCGACCAGGGCGCATGAGGGATAGGCAATGGCATATAAAGACCAAAGGGGTTAGACTTAGACTTAGCTTGAACACATGTTGTTCATCGTTGGACGTAGCGCTCCACGTCTCGCTTCATCTTGGGCCAGTAGTAATGTGCGAAGAGCATGTCCAATGTCTTGTCATGTCCAAAGTGACCCATAAGGCCTCCACTGATATGGGGTGGCCCGATCTTCTCAGTAAGCGGATCGCGATGATGATGGTGGATGATAGATAACTAGCATGTAGCTATGAACTCTCCCGCTCGAACCCTGATGCCAATGCAACAGCTCTCAAACCCTGTAGGATATTCACAACACCATGCTCTTGCGCACGCAGCCGTCAACCACGAACGGTAGTTTGCAATCTACTAATTCTCGATGGAACAACAGATCACACTCAATTGTAGTAGTATAATTCAATCACAAGGTAATTCTAGAGGTTCTAGATAGAAACAACTCTAAAATAGTTTTAACGTGGTCTGACCTAATCTAGAGGGCGTTCCCAGGCTTATATGGCCGCTGGAACATCCGAAAAACGCGAAACGAACACATGTCTGATATAGTCAGATCCGTCCGGATCTGATGGAAACTTTTAGGGCCGGATTATCCGGTCTAAGTGGGCCGGATTATCCGGGGGCCGTACAGAACATCGCGCACGAAGTCCTTAGCCGAATCTCCAAAGCAGGGCCGGATTATCCAGGGTGTGGGGGCCGGATTATCTAGGGTATTTAGACGTGGAAGTACTCATTGGAAAGATCTTGGAATTATCTATCCAACAAGTGCTTATTTGCTTGCTTTGGAGTTCGTATGAGGAATCCACGTCCCTTTCAATTTCAGGACTTCTGTCTGTCTGAATTGAACGTTTCCGTCTCTTGATGATGTCCCTTGCTTGTATTGCGCCTGCCTCTCGCTCCTCCCTCGTGCATCCTTGGATGATCATCATGTAGGACTCCTCGCCTTCCTCCCTCTCCTTCCCCCTAGGCTAGTCCGAAGGATATTAAATCTAGTCAAACAATAACACCATTGTCGTCGGATTGATGACTGGTATGCCATGAGAGGGTCCTCGAGGTGTGTGGAAGAGAGGGGTGTGAGACATATGGTGTTCCAGGACGGTGAGCACACAAGTTTACCCAGATTCAAATCCGCCGGCTTTGGACAGATCCTACTCCTGCTAGCAATCCAGTAATGCGGCAGAGCCGGAATATGGGCTACAAGGGTTTCGCCTGTGCGAGTTGAGATTGTAGACTATTGTGAGGGTTTTTGCCCTAAAGGCTCTCCCTAGGTCAGCTTATATAGATATCCGGCCTAGGGTTTACAGGAGAGATCTATCTGGCTACGACTAAGAGTCGGTTACAGAGTACATCTTGAACTACAAGTAACACTATGGGCCTATGTCGGTAAGTCTTCTGGGCCTTCCTGTAGCCGGACTAGACTCCGTCTCTTCTCCCTGACTGGGACGCCTGTGAAGCAAAGCTCTAACCCGAAGTGGGCCGCCCTAGTTAGTGAGGCACCGTGAGGATACCCAGAAAGTATATCCCCAACAGCAGCCCCTGGAAGCCTCCATGATCCAAAGTCGGATTTCATCATCGTCTAGCTTGATCTTCGGCTTGCATAATCATGAAGGGTTCCTGAAACTTCAAAAAAGAAAGGAGTAGATCCGAGTCTCAAATGAGCTAGACCTATGAATATGTTATTCGGGTTTCCAGCTCAAAATTCAAACTAAGCCGGAACTTGGTCTCTGACGTAACCTGACACTAGTTATGGCCAAGTCACGTCACTGACAGACATTTCCTGTCAGCACGACCATTGGTGGGTCCGCCTTTCGCAGAACCGAGGCGTTGTTTCAATGCGTGTGTGGAGATCGAGGCGACGTAATCATCGCGTGGGGGTTTCCCAGCTCCTTCCACGATGCGTGGCACGTTCACTGTAGCGTTTACACAAATCTTGACGCGGCTGGAGGATTTAAGTGGTGAGGATCTCTTTCCCCATCTTCTTCACCAACACTTGCGACGTTTCCTTCTCCCCTATGCCTCCCCATGAATCTAGAGCTCCTCTGCTCCCAAAAAACTTCCAGCACCGCCCATCCTAGGTCACCAACGCACACAAAAAATGGTTTCAGCATCATCCTCCGGCACGGCAACGACGGCAGCGGCGGCGGAGAAGGAGAGCAATCGCGGGGTATGGATCCCATCCGTTCTAGACAACGAGAAGCTCCGCATCGTGGAAGAAGAAGGGCTCCTTCGCGCCGGCGATTGGCGGAGCGGCTTCGGTGAAACCATCCCCAACCCTCGCAACAACGAGCGGGTTCACTTCGGCACTCACCTCTAGAGAGGTTTGAGCTTTCCTCCCTTAAATTTCTTCTCTGAGGTTATAGATCATTACGGAGTTCAACTCCATCATCTCCCTCCGAACTCCATCTTAGAGATGAGCGCGTACGCATCTTTGTGCGAGGGGTATCTTGGCATTAGGCCGAGCCTCGTTCTTTTCCGATATTACGTCCATGTCCGGAGAAATTCCATCACTGCCGGTAAACCTTATATTACCGGTACTATTAGTTTTTCGGTTAGGCGAGAGCGCGTCTATCCTCGGATTATGGCTAGTGAGTCGGTCAAGCAATGGTCGTCCACTTTTTTCTATCATAAGGATATTCCTGCTCCCGGCAAAGCTACTGCTTTGCCGGCTTTCATTGATGGTGCCGCCACGCCTCAAGAGTCCTGGGACGCAGATGCACCGGCTCTCCGTGACGATTTTCTTCTTGCCAAGAGGTGGATCGAGTTTTTGATGAAGCACAAGGGCCTGAGAGGGTCCGATTTAGTTCACTGCTGGGTGGCACGCCGGATCCAGCCTCTTCAACATCATGGAGATCGACTGATGCACTCCATCACGTCGTCGAAGAAAGATTCCCTCTGAATCATCCCCAATGCCTACTCGGCAAAAGATTATGTATGCCAAATCAAATGGCTGATAAGGGAGCGGATTGAGAGGAAGATTCTGGAGCTGTCCTTGGACTGCATATGTCGGAAGATCCTGTAGTGCCGGTAAGCTTCTAGCAACAACTTGTATTATGTGCTCATCTTTATGTTATTTCGCAATACTGAGATATCTCTTCTTTTCAGCTTGCCGACCTCCCCGAGTCGGAGCTTGCTCCGGTTGAGGGATATCCTCCTGAGTTTTCTTAGGATGAGGGAGAGTTGGTTCCACTGCCGGATGTTATTCCTCAGAAGCGCAAAGCTCCGACAGTGGCCATTGGCACAAAGGAGGTGCCCGTTGTGAAGAGGCAATCTTTCTTCACAAGGTCTTTGTACTATATGTCTTAATTCTTTCCGAGATGTAATGTTTTTCTGTTCTATTACCTTCTCAGAGCTAAACAGCTCTCCAAGGGCAAAGGGAAAGGGATTACCTCGAAGACTTTAGGCCAGTTGAAACTAAACTTGGTTTCTCCTGCCGTAGCTCCTCCGACTCCTTCCCCTCAGCCTTCCGCAGTGCTGGAGATTACTCCATCTCTGACCGTTGTAGAAGATCCGGCTCAATCAGCAGAGCCAGTGATCCTCGGATCACAGATTGACGTCACCATGGGTGACTCAGGTTTTGACAAGGGTGAACCCTCTTCGGGTAATGATCCCTCGGCAGAGGTCTTCGCCGACAATCTCCTGAGCAATCCGGGACTTGCCAAATTTGGCTTATCTCGAAAGTCTGCGGAGGAAATCCAGCAGCTAGCCCCGCAATGCCTGGAAAGCCGGACTATCTCTGCCGAAGAAGAAGCATAAGAAGAAGAGGACATCAAGCACTCTGATCTTCTTGAACAAGTCCGTCTTCGCGATGAGAAGCTGAGGACCGGCGAGCTTCCAACTACACCAGTGGTCCCCCTAACCCTCGCCGAGAAGGTTACCACCAAAGTGAATGCGAGCTTGAACAAACTCGCTCGTGAACAATATGTAAGTCGGAATTCCAACTCACGTTTTTCCTTATTTCATATCATATCCTCTAGCCCCCAAGCATGAAGCTGGATAGACAAATCCAGATTTATGCTTCCCTAGAATGCCAAAGAATGAACTAGTGTAGGCCCCAAGGCTCATGCTGATATTAGTAAAAATATTAGCCCGAGTCTTTAGTAGACTTCTGACTCTGGGTATTCTGACTTACAGAAAGTATATTTTTATAACCAGGATTTATTGAAGAATATTTGTAACAAGCGGAAAGAAATCAAAGCTCTCCGACTTGAAAATGCTCAATTGAAAGTTTCCAGGGATGAGGTCGAAGGTAAACATTCTATAACTCAAACCTTGTCTTGTATTTCATAGTCGAATTTTTGTTCTTTTGATTTCTAGCACTGGTAAAGCAATCCTGTGCTATGATTAAAGAGGCCGAGAATCTTAAAACCCTGAAGGTGGAAAACAAGGACCTCCGCCAAGAGCTGAATAAGCTTAAGGTGGATCATGAGAAGAGCATTGCTCAAGTTCTCGAGTCCTCCTCCATGGCTACCAAGGAGCGTGATCGCAAGATTGCGCTCCAGGATAAGAAAATCTTGGATCTCAACAATGATTTATTCAGAGAGAGGGACATTGCCAAGGCACTCCGGGCTGAACTCCGGAGTCTTCGGGAGGAGAAGACCAAAGTCGACGATGTCATCTTTGGTAAGTTTCACTCTTTCTGACTTATCTGCATCTTCTGACTCTTTGGAGTCCGGATTTATTTTTTAACCCCTTTGCATTGTATGCGCAGGTCCTCTGAACTTACTGGACTCAGCCTCTACCGAATCTCGCACCATCCGGCTTACTCAAGTCTGTGATTTGCTGCATGACTTACGCCAATCCATCGAAGATATTGGCGAAGTTTTCAAGGTTCCGGACATGCATAACATGTCCGGCTTTGAAGTGCGAGATAAGGCCAAGGAGATGCCCCAGCTCAGTCAAGACTGGAACATGTCCTACGCACGAACCGCAGCGCAGAACACTCTCACCATGGTCATGAGCCACCATGGTAGCATGGAGATCTGGCAAGTGACTAGAGGGTATTCTACTGTGGATGAAGACGGCGAGAAGCAGGACATCAAAGCCATCATGGACTCTTGCGCCGGATACAGGTGTCATGTAGCTGACTTGACCATCTACGATAATCCCTTCTTCACTCGCGTAGAGATGCCGCCTCCACCCACCGAAGAAACTGGAGAAGCTTCCGACGATGAACAAACCATGTCGGATTTGAACGTCTTGGAAAGATATCGAGGCGAGGTTGATGTTTCTAGCGAGCCGGCTGCTCCTTCTTCCCCTACATCGTAGAGCATCAGAACAAAAATTGTATTATTCTGAAAACAATCCGGATTGTAAATAAGTAGTATGATACTTTTTGCTAGTGCTAAGTTTAAATATATCTATTTAGCACTTTTGGCTCTATAATTTTTCGTGCCTGAAATATTTTCGTAAGCACTTATGTTTTTCATCTATACTTATCGTTTATCTGGCTTTCCGCCTCGTCCCTTTCGTGAGACGGCCAACTTTTAGCACGAAAACTTTGCCGAGCAACGGAGCTCAATTGCTAAACCAGTTTAAACTCCGAAATAAAGCCGGCCTCCAGTACCAACAATTCATTACTCGGAAAATGCCCGCATCCAGCAATCTGATAAATAACCAAAGTATAGACTAGAAAATTTAGATTTATACCCGAAGGTAGCAATTTTAGAATCGGAAATCTAAACTAGAACGAACATGAGCATAAAGTACTTTCAAGTATTCTAGGATTTTCGACTGTGACATGGTCATTCGGAAATAAGATGGTAAAAACTTCTCAGAATTTTTTTTGAGGCAACCAACACTTTATTTCTCATTGAACATGTACACATATATGATTACAAAGAAAAAATAAACTAAGAATAAAAGGGACATAGCTAAGCAATATTCCATGGTCTGTCTAATTCATCTGGGTCTGTACTGCCTCTAGCTCTCTTTCTTTTCTTAGTAGCAGGTCTTTCTTTGACTGGCCGCATATCAGTTAGGTAGTAAGAACCATTGTGCATTACTCGACTAACTAAAAATGGCCCTTCCCATATTGGGGAAATTTTGTGCTTTCTTTGCTGCACAAGCCGGAGAACCAAATCGCCCTTATTGAAAGACCGGTTTCTGACTCTCTGGCTATGATAGTTGCGTAACTTCTGCTGATAGGTTGTTGATCTCATCTCAGCAATGACGCGTACTTCTTCGACTAAGTCGAGATCATTTTGTCGAGAAATTTCGGCATCCTCTTTAATATACGCGGCCACTCTAGGAGAAGTGTGAATCAAATCACTAGGAAGAACTGCTTCTGCACCATAGACCAAGAAGAAAGGTGTGTACCGGTTGACCTGTTTGGAGTTGTTCGCAAACTCCATATCACAGAAGGTAATTACTCTGCCCAAGCCCCCGTAGCACGTCGTAGTGGTGCTTCGAGTCTTGGTTTTAGGCCTTGTAAGATTAAACCATTTGCTCTTTCGACTTGTCCATTAGCTTGTGGATGTGCGACTAACGCAATGTCAAGCTGGATATTTTGTTCACTGCAGAATTCGACAAGCTCTCCCATAGAGAAATTACTCCCGTTGTCCGTGATAAGGCTATGCGGATAACCGTATCGGATTTTGACATCCTCGACAAATCTTCTGGCTGTTGCTCCATCACAACTAGTGACAGGTTTAGCCTCAATCCATTTTGTGAATTTATCCACCATCACTAAGAGATGAGTAAATCCACTTGGAGCCCGTTTAAATGGTCCTACCATGTCAAGCCCCCAGATCACGAAAGGCCATGTTATAGGTATTGTTCGCAGCTGATCAGCCGGAACGTGAGATGGTTTGGCGTATTTTTGGCAGCCCTTGCACGTCTTGACCAGCCGTTCGGCATCTGCCTTGGCTATAAGCCAGAAAAAACCATGTCGGAAAGCTTTTGCCACTAGAGATTTGGCTGCAGCGTGGTGACCACACTCGCCTTCGTGGATCTCTCGTAAGATTTCGACTCCTTCTTCCGGAGATACACGGCGCTGAAAACCCCCAAACACACTCCTCTTATAGAGCTCACCACTAATTATAGTGTAGGCTTTTGCTCGTCGGACGATCTGCCGGCTCAGAACTTCGTCTTCGGGTAATTTTCCGTCTACCAAGTAATCAAGGTAGGGTTGAGTCCAGGTGGGAATCACAGCCAGAACTGCTACTATAGAGGGAACTTTGAGGTGCTCTAAAAAGCGCCATCCGGGACCTTTTACCAGGCAGAGCCTATTCGAGATAGTGCATCTGCTTCCTCATTTTCTGTTCGAGGGATGTGTTGAACTTCCAACCCTTGAAACGATTTAGATAGTTCATCCACGACAACCCTATATGCTGCCATGTGCTTGTTTGCCTTACAGATATCCGACACTTGTTGGGCAACAAGATCCGAATCTCCATAACACATTAAACGTCGGATGCCGATGTCCTTAGAAATCCAGATTCCATGCAGTAGTGCTTCATACTCGGCAATGTTATTTGTCGCCGTGAAGTGGATCTGCAGTACATAGAAAAGTTTATCTCCCTGGGGTGATTTGAGTACCACGCTAGCCCCCGAGCCCCCAAGCGCCTTAGACCCGTCAAAATGCAAGGTCCAGTATTCTGACTCTGGTAGGGTCATATTCTCCGTTGTCTCTGTCCAATCAGCAACAAAGTGAGCAAGGATTTGGGATTTGATTGCTGTATGAGGTTTGTACTCAATGTCGAAAGCTAAAAGCTCTATGCCCCATTTTGCGACGCGTCATGTGGCATCACTGTTGTTGATTATATCTCTCATGGGAGCTGTGCTCACCATGGTAATTGGATGTTCCTGAAAATAATGCTGTAACTTACGAGATGCTAGAAACACACCATAAGCCAGCTTTTGATAATGCGGATACCGCTGTTTTGATTCAGTTAAGACCTCGCTGAGATAGTAAGTCGGACGCTGCACCAGGTGTTCCTAATTTTCCTCCGGTCTCTCCACCACCATGACGATACTGACGATCCTATTTGTCGCAACGAGATAGAGCAACATCGGTTCCTATGGTTCCAGTGCTGCAAGGATGGGAGCAGATGAGAGTACTGCTTTCAGGTCTTATAGCGCAGCTTCAGCTTCGTCGGTCCAAACGAATTTCTTGGTCTTTTTCAGGAGCTTGTATAGTGGTGCGGCTCTTTCACCGAGCCAGCTTACAAACCGACTGACTGCGGCAATGCAACCAGTTAGCCTTTGAATGTCCTTCAGGCGAGTTGGCCTGGAAATATTGAGTACAGCCTCGATTTTGTCCCGGTTTACCTCTATGCCTCTTTGAGACACGATAAAACCTAACAATTTTTCGGCTGGAATTCCAAAGAAACATTTCTTCGGGTTAAGCATTATGTTGTATTTTCGTAGATTGGCGAATGTTTCCTCCAAGTCGGAAATCAAGGTTTCCTTCTTTTTGGACATCACCGCAATATCGTCCACATATGCATGTACATTGCGTCCGATTTGGTCGTGGAGGCAACGCTGCATAGTGCGTTGGTATGTAGCTCCTACGTTTTTGAGCCCAAAGGGCATCGTAACGAAACAGAAGGTTCCGAAGGGGGTTATGAATGAAGTTTTGACTTTGTTAGATTCCTTCATCCGGATTTGGTGATAACCGGAATATGCGTCGAGAAAACATAGGAGTTCCGAGCCTGCTGTAGAATCGATAACTTGATCAATCCTAGGCAGAGCGAGCGGATCTTTGGGACAAGCCTTGTTCAAGGCAGTATAATCAACACACATCCTTAAATCAGTGGTGTCCGTTTTAGGGACCATTAAAGGATTGGCCGACCACTCAGTGTGGATGACCTCTTCTATGAATCCGGCTACCTCGAGCCGGGCTAGTTCCTTAGCTATTGCCTTACGCTTTTCATCACCAAAACATCATAGGGACTGTTTGACGGGTTTAGCGTTCGGGTGTACATTTAGAGAGTGCTCGGCAAGTTCCCTAGGTACTCCGGTCATGTCAGATGGTTGTCATGCAAAGATATCTTGATTTGCTTGGAGGAACTTGATGAACACGCTTTCCTATGCGCTATCTAGGCCTATGCCTATCTGAGTCACCTTGGAGGGGTCATCATCCTTCAACGGCGTCTTCTTCGTCTCTTCCGATGCCTTGAACTCCGGATTCGGCTTTGTCACCTCCTTCTTCGTCGCGGGCATCTCGGACGGATCAATGGTTTTCTTGATCTCCTGGTACTCCTGGGCGTGCAGCACGGCTTCAGCAAAGGCGGCATTTCCGTCCTCGCACTCTCGCGCCTTCTTCGGGTCTCCCCTGATGGTGATCACGCCGTTGGGACCTAGAATTTTCATCATATTGTAAATGTAACATGGACGAGCCATAAAAGCCCAGTAAGCCGGACGTCCGAATATAGCATGGTACGTGCTCTTGAACGGGACCACTTCAAAGGAAAGTGCTTCCGTCTGATAGTTCTTTGGAGTTCCAAAGGTCACATCCAAAGTGATTTCTCCCAGGGAATTTGCTTGTCTTCCTGGGACAACTCCGTGAAAGATCATAGAGCTGTAATTCAGCTGGGTCTCCGAGATCTTCATCCAGCATAGTGTTTCGACATACAGGATGTTGATGCTGCTGCCACCGTCCATGAGAGTCTTGGAGAAACCATAGCCATCAATAAGTGGATTGACGACTAAGGAATATTTTCCTCGCTTGTGCAACTTAGGTGGATGATCAGCACGGTCAAAGGTGATTGCCACTTCTGACTAGTCCAAGAATTGGGGACAGCCGGAACAGTCGCATTGAGATCATGTAGAACTGCTTTCTTGACCTTAGCTGGTTGAGATCCGAGGAAGGTGACGTAAGTGTCCTTCTTTGTCGGGAAGTTTTTCTTTCCCTCCGGCTTGGGATTTGAAGCATCGGCTTCCTCCATGTCGGAATCTTCCTTGGTCTCTTTATCTTTTTCGGGATTCTTCTTTCCCTTCTTCCGCTTAGCCCTGTAGCCAGTAGTATCATCTTTCTTGATGTCGTAATTAAAACGACACTCGGCGTTTGTGTGAGACGAGCCCCCATTGGCATCTAAGTGATGCACACATGGGTTATTGGTAATGTCGGCCCATGAGTAGGTTTTGCCAGGTTGCTGGTCTCCTCTACCTTGGACTCTTGATGTCCCACGACCACGTCCGCAGCCACTGCCGCGCCCTCCTCATCCTCCAGACCCGAAAGTAGCAGTGACCACTGCCATTTCCGCGTTGGGTTTTTCCTCCGAGGTATTCTTGCGCTTCTGAGCTTGCTGCTTTCGTTGTTTTGCCGACTGTGGCACAACTAGGGCGTTCAGTAATCCCTCTGCATTGTCGTCAGCATCTGCATACTTGCTCGCTGTTTCTATCATCTCTCCCAAATCAGTTACCTTGTCGCACTTCAAGCGATGACGTAGTAAACAAATTGGGAGTCCTGCAATGAAAGCTTCAACCGTAGTTTGGTCATTTACCCCTTCACAAGAGTTCTTAGTGTTGATCCATCGTCTGAGATAATCTCGGCAAGTTTCTCCGGCTTTCTGGATGCAACGCTGTACATCTCCTACCGTATAGGGCCTCCGATATGTTCCTTCGAAATTCCGAAAGAACACGCTTTGCATGTCATACCAGTTGTGGATGGTGTTCTCCAGAAGTTCATTGAACCATGATCGTGCCGTCTTCTGCAACATGAGTGGGAGATATCGGGTTGCGACCAGGCTGTTTTTGCCTTTGGCGATGCAGCAAGCTTGGAAAAAGTCCTGGAGCCAAGTATCTGGCCGAGCTATGCCGTTGTAGGCTTGGATGTGTCTTGAGATAGCGAATCCTTCCAGAAATTTTGTTGCTCTTATGCATGGTCCGAAGCATTTTGGGCCCACGCATATATCATCGTTTTCGTAGCGCCACGCCTCTATATTGGAATTAATCATGTGTCTCGCGTCACTTGGGGACAGAGATCATCCAGATTAACGGCTATGGCTATGGTGCCTTGGAGCCGGACTTCGGCTTCTGATACCACCTCCTCCGCATGATGCCCTCCTTGGCCTCCATGGGAGCCGTTGTGATGGCTACTTGGTGGAGAGGGTGGAGCAGCTGGATTGTTTCTGGCTGAACGCCGGCCTCTGTCCAGAGCGTCATTATTCTGGCTCCGGGGAGGGTCTTCATTACGGCGAGCCCCCTGCCGGCTTGACTCGACACGGTGTCCGTCGTTCCTTCGTCCGTGATTCCCATTGCGGTGGGGTTCAGCTAGATGGATTGTATACCTGGGAGGTGGCATTCTTTGTCAGTCCTCCTCCTGACGCTTCTCTTTGTCTTCTTCTCTGTGATCGTTCGACTCTCGCCGGGGAGGATTCTTCGCATATAGGGCAGCGATCGCCTCTTGCTCTGCGGCTGGAGCAACGCTGCGCCAATCACGTACAACTCTGTGATGCTGTCCTGAAGATCCGGTTCTTGAGTAATTGTCTTCCCGACGGTCGGAACGGTGATGCTGTTCCGGGGCCCTCTAGGGTCTTACGTCGTCCTAGGCCAGATCCATGCGACATTGATCGGATTGAGAGACCAGTTTTTCGCTTCCGGATTTCACGGCATTCTGCTGTTCCAGACCCTTGGTGAGTAGCTTGATGCCCAATCGAACCTGTTCCAGGCCTGGATTATTTGCCAGGATGTCTCGAGCAGCGGCGGTGTTTTGCACTGGTGTTGGGTACAGCAGATCTCCCTTGCTATTGATACATTGCAAATGTATCTATAATTTTTGATGTTCCATGCTTGGTTTTATCTACTTTCTTATGTTTTGTCCACACTTTGGAGTAATTTTCATATGATTTCTTGGACTAACCTATTAAAAAGATGCCATAGTGCTAGTTGCCTGTTTTCTGCTGTTTTTGGTTCTAGGAAGTCAGAAAATGAATATTCTTGGAATTGGACGGGACAAAAGCCAAAGTTACTATTTTGCCGGAAGACTCACGGAGCCAGAAGGAGAGTTGGAGAGGGGCCACAGGGTGGCCACACACCCCCTTGGCGCGGGCCAGCCCAGGTCGCGCCAGGGCATGGTGTGGGCCCCTGGCCGGCCACCGACCTTGCCTCCTTCGCCTATAAAAGCCTCCCGATACCAAAACCCTAGATGGTCAATCAGAAATCCACGAAAAGTTCCGCAGCGCCGCCGCCACCGAAGGGGAGATTCGGGGACAGAAAGTCTCTGTTCCGGCACCCTGCCGGGACGGGGAAGTGCCCCTAGAGCCATCTCCATCGATCTCCACCGTCATCTCCATCATCATTGCTGATTCCCATGATGAGGAGGGAGTAGTTCTCTCTCGAGGCTAAGGGTTCTACCGGTAGCTATGTGTTCATCTCTCTCTCTATGCATGATCTTATCGAGATCATGAGCTTTGTAATCAAGTAGATCTACCTTGCTACTCAAGTGCTTTAATAGATCTCTGCTCTCCCCATGTGTGTGAAGTTGACAGTGTGCACACCATGGTGGCACTTAGGCTAGAGATTACAAATACTTGTTATGAGTTATATTTGGAGTTGGATGTCTTTATGAAATTGTGGTGTTTGTTGGAACCATCTAGTGCTCAAGGTGACAGTGTGGGGTTTTCTAGATCAGAAAGACTTACTTTGAGGTGTGCTGTTATAGCCCTACCATGGATTAGAGTCTCCAACCGGAGAATAGTTAAGAGTAGTATCATAAAGAGAAGATATTTATATGAGAGTGTTCACTAGTGAAAGTATGATCCCTAGGCCTTGTTTCTAAACATTGAAACACCATTTGCAACTAGATCTGTTACATGTTTGCTTGCTTCCATCTTTATTTCAGTTTGCCTTTAGTATCTTCCACACCATCAAGCTATATTCTATCACCGTTACCACTTATAATTATCCATACCACTTGTATTTCACTATCTCTTCGCCGAACTAGTGCACCTATACACCTGACAAGTGTATTGGGTGTGTTGGGGACACAAGAGACTTCTTGTATCTTGATTGCAGGGTTGCTTGAGAGGGGATACCTCTGACCACTTCCTCCCTAAGTTCGATAAACCTTGGGTGATCCACTTAAGGGAAAACTTGCTGCTGTTCTACAAACCTCTGCACTTGGAGGCCCAACAACTGTCTACAAGAATAGAAGTGCGTAGACATCAAGCTATTTTCTAGCGCCGTTGCCGGGGAGGTAAGGTAAAAGGTATTCACATCGGAGGATTAAAGAAGAAGAACCTCCCACGGCAAACGCCTATTTTTTGGCGCTGTTGCCGGGGAGGTAAGATAAAAGGTACTCACATCCTCCGGTGTGAGTGCTTGAAGTTATTTCCTTTAGATTCTGCAATTTTGTCTTTTTGTTTCTTGTTTTCACTAGTTAGGCTTAATGGAAAACAACAACAAAATTAGAGAGCTTTATAGTATTTATCTTGAGTTAGGACATGAATTGTTTGAAGAAAAAATTAAAAAACCCATGGAACTTTATTTGCATGCTAATAGCAATGTTGTTAGTATGAATTCTTTGAACACCATTATTGCTAATGCTATGGAAAAGTCTAAGCTTGGGGAAACTGGTTTTGATGAGCATGATATTTTTAGTCCCCCAAGCACGGAGGAGAAAATTTACTATGATGATACCAAACCTCCAATATATGATAAATACAATGATGAATATGATATTTTCAGTCCACCTACTATTGAGGAGAAAATTAATTATGATTACAATATGCCTCCTATATTTGATGATTATGGTGATGAGAATAATAATGATAGCTATTTTGTTGAATTTGCTCCCACTATAATTAATAAGAATGACTATGCTTATGTGGAGAGTAATAATGATTATATGCATGTGGCTCATGATAAGAATGTTTCATGTGATAGTTATATTGTTAATTTTATACATGATGCTACTTAAAGTTATTATGAGAGAGGGAAACATGGTTTTATGTATCTCAACAATATTAAGTTTCCCCTCTTTATGTTGAAAGTCTTGAAGTTGCACTTGTTTTACTTTACTATGATTGTTTCTTTGTGCTTTCATGACTTGTTTCTTTACAAGATTCCTATGCATATAAAGTGGGTTAGACTTAAATGTGCATTGAATTTGCTTCTTGATGCTCTCTTTTACTTCAATTCATATTTCTTATGTGAGCATCTTCTCAAACTATCACGCCTAACTTAAAGGCGTTAAAGAAAAGTACTTATTGGGAGATAACCCAAAAGTTTTAGACGAGTCTTGGAAGTTATTACTTCAGTAATAACCGCTCCTTATCCTTTTTATTTGCTTTTTGTGCCAAAAGTAACCTCTAATGAGAGAGAAGTAATGATTGGGAAAGTTGCTGTCCCGAAACAGATTTCTGTGATTCGCCGTAAAAATTCGTGAGAGAGCTCTGTATGTCGGATTGAGCTGTAATTGTTTGTGCTTCTGCCCCAGGTTGTTACCTAAGTTTCGTTAGTTCAACACTTTTTGATTTGAGCAACAGAAGGTCTTCGAAAAAATTCGTCTTTACCCGCTAGTCTGTTTTGACAGATTTCTGCCATTTTCTGCATTTGCTTCTTGTTGGTTCCTTTTTGAGTTCTTTTCGGGAATTGAGCTTTTTGAGGGAAGTGCTACAGTATCTAGTGTTCTAATGGAAGTTTATTTGGTGTTATAACTGAACCTTAAGACTTATTTATCTTGAGTGCACTAATGTTGCTAATAAAGATTGGGTGAAGTTTTGTATGAAGGAAAAATTTCAGGTGTATGGAAGGAACGAGTAATGAGATGAAGGATGGACTAAATCTCAAGCTTGGCGATGCCACGCATGTCACCCCAAGAAATATCCAAGAAGTACAAGCGTCAAAGCTTGGGTATGCCCAAGGCATCCCCTTCTTCATCAATAAAAATTTTAGGTTTCTTCCAAACGCTTCATTTTTATTGTTTCATGCACAGTTGTGTTGTTCTTGGAGCGTCTTCTTTTTCGTTTTCGTTTGCTTGGTTTGATTAGTTTTCTGAATAAATTGGTTGGACCCCCTCTTTCATACATTGGTTTTCAAATAGTTTGGTTTGGATTGGAAAAGAGTAGGAAAGTTCATGCTTATGTGGTAAAAAGAGCTCGTTTTTGACTGTGGCGTATGCTCTGTCATGCCATGCTTGATATTGTTTTGACTTTATGCTTAGTATTCTTTGTTGTAGCATGACTTGTTATAAACAATTGAGATTGCTTAATGTGCCTTGGATGAATCATGCGTTGTTTAGCATATTAAAGCATAGTATAGTGGTATTCTCCTTTGATGCTTTATTTGAGTTGACTTGGCGCATGCTCACACCATGTTATGACTATCTCAAGTCACCATAGCCTTTATGATCCTTTAGTTTTCAACTTGTAGTATCACTTTATGCTTTGATCAATGATGTTTTGTCGCTCTGCATGATTATGACCATTATTGCTCTCTTAGTTTGTCGCTCCCAGTCTTTTGCTAGCCTCCACAACAAAGTATGAGTTCCACTCATGCATCCAACTCCCTAAACCAAGTTATTCCAAAGAGTCCACCATACCTACCTACTAGCTTAAGCTATTCCAAGTATATTCATGCTTTTGTTTACCTTCCAAATTAAACTTGTTATGAGAAAACTAGTGATTAAAGCTCTCACGAACTTGATGGCACACTTTACCTTACTTGCCCTTAATAAACTTGAACCATTGTGTCTTCTATGTTGTATATGCTTACACTTATTTCTTGGGGATTAGCAGAACCATGCTTTCATGAGGAACGCTTTCAACATTGCACATGGTACTTGTACCTAGTTGATATCATGCTCTTTTGTATATGGATGTCGTCGGTGTGAAATGAAAGGGGAGCTTGTAAGTCCATGGAGTTATGTATATGTGTTAGAGAAACGCTTGGGCCGCTGGTCTAATCCATGCTGACATGGTGGAAACCTGCAGCGTAACCATAATGAGTTGTCTATGAAGCATTCTTCTTATATAAAAAAGAGTCCTATATTGAGAAAAAAGAGAAAAAAGAGAAAAAAAGATTATGAAAAGAGGAAAAAGAGAAAAAAGCACCATATTCCCATGGTAAATAAGAAGATTAATGATATGCTCGTTGTCTGCTTGCCTTGTCATTTTGATATGGGGATTCTTCAGTATCATCGGGCAAGGGGTACCCCGTTGGCGGTTCTCTATGATACACATGTACTTACAATGACAAGAACTTACCGGTGACTAAACTTGAGTAGCATGAGGAGCGCCCCTCGTATACAAGGGACATGAGATTTCTAACTTATACTTCGTCAAATATGTACACCATAGTTTGTTCACTTTAACCTTAATCACTTCAAGATGCTTATGATAGGGGCAATGAGAGCTGAAAGCTATAAGTACCATAATTTTTGGAAGCTCTTTATGAGGCTTGAATCCCTGCTTCCTTCTATGAAGGCCTTTCTTCCACCATTATATTGAGTCTCCACCTTCTACCTTTATGCACCTACTTTGAGAGCATAGTGGCCATTCTTAGTTCTATGTGCATTGTCCCAAGACTAGTTGATTGATGCATAACTTGATATTGCTTGTTTTAAACTATTTGTATCTAGTCACTCTTATGAACTTTGAAGGTGTCCTATGCATTTATGTTTGCTACTCTATGAGGGACAAGCTGAATGCTATTATGCTATGTTTTCTTTATGTGAAACAAACAAACGTCTTGCAAAGCATTATTATTCATGAATCTTTTGTTTGTGCCTTTTCATGTTGCATCATAGTTTCTTTGCTTATTGCTAGAACTTTGTCTTTCATGTTATGATTGAAGTACTATGATCCCAGCTTTGAATGTTTTGCAAATACTTTGATCAAGTCTTTGATGGTGCATGTCACCTCAAAAATTATTCTTTCTTTTTATCACTTACCTACTCGAGGACGAGCAGGAGTTAAGCTTGCGGATGTTGATACATTGCAAATGTATCTATAATTTTTGATATTCCATGCTTGGTTTTATCTACTTTCTTATGTTTTGTCCACACTTTGGAGTACTTTTCATATGATTTCTTGGACTAACCTATTAACAAGATGCCAATGTGCCAGTTGCCTGTTTTCTGCTGTTTTTGGTTCCAGGAAGTCAGAAAATGAATATTCTCGGAATTGGACGGGATAAAAGCCAAAGTTACTATTTTCCCGGAAGACTCACGGAGCCAGAAGGAGAGTCGGAGAGGGGCCACAGGGTGGCCACAGCCCCCCTTGGCGTGGGCCAGCCCAGGCCGCGCCAGGGCATGGTGTGGGCCCCCTGGCCGGCCACCGACCTTGCCTCCTTCGCCTATAAGAGCCTCCTGATACCAAAACCCTAGATGGTCAATCAGAAATCCACGAAAAGTTCCGCAGCGCCGCCGCCACCGAAAGGGAGATTCGAGGGACAGAAAGTCTCTGTTCCGGCACCCTGCCGGGACGGGGAAGTTCCCCCGGAGCCATCTCCATCGATCTCCACCGCCATCTCCATCACCATTGCTGATTCCCATGATGAGGAGGGAGTAGTTCTCTCTCGAGGCTAAGGGTTCTACCGGTAGCTATGTGTTCATCTCTCTCTATGCATGATCTTATCGAGATCATGAGCTTTGTAATCAAGTAGATCTACCTTGCTACTCAAGTGCTTTAATAGATCTCTGCTCTCCCCATGTGTGTGAAGTTGATAGTGTGCACACCATGGTGGCACTTAGGCTAGAGATTACAAATACTTGTTATGAGTTATATTTGGAGTTGGATGTCTTTATGAAATTGTGGTGTTTGTTGGAACCATCTAGTGCTCAAGGTGACAGTGTGGGGTTTTCTAGATGGGAAAGACTTACTTTGAGGTGTGCTGTTATATCCCTACCATGGATTAGAGTCTCCAACCGGAGAGTAGTTAAGAGTAGTATCATAAAGAGAAGATATTTATATGAATGTGTTCAGTAGTGAAAGTATGATCCCTAGGCCTTGTTTCTAAACATTGAAACACCGTTTGCAACTAGATCTGTTACATGTTTGCTTGCTTCCATCTTTATTTCAGTTTGCCTTTAGTCTCTTGCACACCATCAAGCTATCTTCTATCACCGTTACCACTTATAATTATCCATACCACTTGTATTTCACTATATCTTCGCCGAACTAGTGCACCTATACACCTGACAAGTGTATTGGGTGTGTTGGGGACACAAGAGACTTCTTGTATCTTGATTGCAGGGTTGCTTGAGAGGGGATACCTTTGACCACTTCCTCCCTGAGTTCGATAAACCTTGGGTGATCCACTTAAGGGAAAACTTGCTGCTGTTCTACAAACCTCTGCACTTGGAGGCCCAACAACTGTCTACAAGAATAGAAGTGCGTAGACATCAGCTATCGAGTCGAGGCATCCTCGGATCTCCCTCAAAGAGAACCTTTCGTACTTCCGGAAATTGATTGTCATGTGTATGTCATTTCTGGTTCTTCTAATGTTGCAGAGAGATGAGCTTCTCCGCCTTGGCCATGCATTTCTTTTCTTCCTCGATGTTTTTAGCTTCATCCAGGAGTACTTGGTGACGCGCTTCTAGGGCTTGGGCCCTTTCGTCCAATTCCGCAGCAGTTAGTTCTGCTGCAGTAGGGATAGGCGTGGTAATGCAGCATCGATGAGTTTACGGGCACCTGCGGTGACCACGTGTCCATCCACCGACTCTTGTTTGGGCTCGTCTGGGATAAGTTCTCCATCCGAGTCTTCCTCATATTCCTCGGCAATCACCTCCTCCGCTGGAAGTTCTTTTGTCGGGGTCTTGTTCTTCTTGTTCCTCTTTTTTGCCTTCTTGGTAGCGCCGGTAGCAAAGACGGCTTTGGGTCCATTTCCTGGAGTCAAGCTTTGATCGGTACTTTCGAACATCTAGACCTCGGGATTATCTCCGATATCCATGTCGTCCTGCGCTTTGGGAGAGTTTTCCCCGGATCCTTCATCCATGGCTTCTCCTTCTTCTGTAGCTTTGGAGTTGTACTCCTCTTAATATTCCGTGGAGAACTTTCGGAAATCCGCTGACATCATCGAGTCATCCGAGGATGCGGGTAAGTCGGTGTTTGTTCCGATGGCCTCCAGCACTGAGTCAGTGTTGTCTCTAGCATCGGCAGAGCCGGATCCGGATCCAACGTATCCGACGAAGTGTGATGTCTGGGTCCTGAGGTAGTTGTGGCTCCTCGTGGGCTTTCTCGAAGATCTTGATGGTTTCGAGAACCTCATCCACGCTTGCGTCTTGCATCATCATGCGCCTCAACGTGTGCCTCAGGAACAGTTGATCTGTCCTGGCATTGGCAGAGCCGGAACCAAGGTTGTTGTTGTGATCCTCCTGGATTTCTACTTCAGCGGGTGGATCGATCTGGGATTCAGCCTCGCTAGGGAGATCCACCCCAGATCCGACTTGAATCGCAAGGTCTGCTTCAGGCTCGGATTTCTCCACTATCTCCACAACGGGTGCGGGCTGGGTGGGATTAGGGTTTTCTAAGATCCAGAACTCTGCCGCCTCCGCGAACAAAGGGGATCCAGAAACTTTTTCTGCCTCTATCATCACCGCTGGGGTGGGTGGGACAGGTTCAGCAAATCCGATGTACACATCGATCTCGCCGAAAGATATAATGGTATAGGCAGTCACGGCCTCCCTAGCCGGAATCCAGGTCTCGTCGAGAACGATGGGAGGGATGTCACTGGCTTAGAGGATGCGACCAACGGCGATAGTCTCGCCGATTCCGATTCTTGCAGATTCCGCTCGGAACGCAGATTCGAAGCTCACTTGCCCCACGATGGGCGCCAACTATCGTCAGATTTATGACTGGTATGCCATGAGGGGGTCCTCGAGGCGTGCGGAAGATAGGGGTGTGAGACGTACGGTGTTCCGGGACAGTGAGAACACAAGTTTACCCAAGTTCGAATCCGCCGGCTTTGGACGGATCCTACTCCTGCTAGCAATCTAGTAATACGACAGAGCCGGAATATGGGTTACAAGGGTTTCGCCTGTGCGAGTTGAGATTGTAGACTATTGTGAGGGTTGTTGCCCTAAAGGCTCTCCCTAGGTCGGCTTATATAGATATCTAGCCTAGGGTTTACAAGAGAGATCTATCCGGCTACGACTAAGAGTCGGTTACAGAGTACATCTTGAACTACAAGTAACACTATGTGCCTATGTCGGTAAGTCTTCTGGGCCTTCCCGTAGCCGGACTGGACTCTGTCTCTTCTCCCTAACTGGGCCGCCCGTGAAGCAAAGCTCTAACCCAAAGTGGGCCACCCTGGTTAGTGAGGCACAGTGAGGATACCCGGAAAGTATATCCCCAACAACCATGATTTGGGTAGTATAAAGTTCTTATAAATCAAAGTATCTTGTCCAACTAGGAATGCAGTCACCTGATAGTCATCATTGATTTGACTCAATATTTCCTTCTAGTTCAAGCAGTCAGAATCATTGTAATACCTGTATATATCCTCATCATCCTCCCTTTCTTCATGAAAAGCCATCCACGACTTTGGGTAAGCTGAAAGTGGAAGAAACAAAAAGTACAACGTGTACGCAAAGTATATGTATATATAACATGTATTATTGTTGTTCACATGAAAATTATGTCTAGTATACATCGAGCAACTTAAATTGCAGGTATAAGTGAAGTACAAAGAATTATTATCATGGTGAAAAACAACTAAATAGATAGTCTTGTTCTTCAATATTAAATTCAGTTTTCTCAAAGAAGATCTATGATCAAATTTGTGAACAAGATCAAACCTATTCAATATGTGTGAAAACCAAATTGATTCATGCCATACTTCAACTATGCTACTCTGATTATTATGAACATGATCATGTTGTCCAGTATGTAAGAGGCAACTCAATTTGCAAATATCAGTGAAGTCTAAAGTAGTAACATAACTAGACAAAGACTTTTGGGACAAACACAATGAATATGAAAACTTGAGTTCTGTTCTAGCAAGATTAGAACAATCCAACATAGGTAAAATTACTTGTGATGGTTGCAATATATCAACTAGACCAGAATGTATTTCCATAATATCTCGAACATGAACTATTGTCCCATAGCAAACATTTTGTGACACATTGCATATATGGCTGAAAACAACTTGTTTTAGTTCAGCGATTCTATCACAAGTAATGTATATGTGATGCACAATAAAAATTTCATCCATGCTATATTCACTAACTAGATTAAAAGTGAAACAAGGAGAATATGTGCTAGAATTTAGACATGAAATTTTAGAAATCTTATCCATAGCACAACTCATACTCATTGGTTCATTTAGCATGATGGAATACACAATATCAGCAGGTGGTATTCGAGCAAGTATTTCTTTATGTGTAATTAGTACCACATGATCAAATTTTGAATTCGGTAAACTATCACATGGTGCTAAAAACAGTAGTGCAAGGCCAGTCACAAGGAGGCTTCAGTAAAGGAATAGTCTCACAATATGTCGCACATGTTGGCTGAAGCTCCAAATCAATACCAATGTCAACAACAATCTCCTCAGTTGTAGTAGGTACTAAAACATCCTCCACAAGTGACAATGCACAGTCCAATGATACAGGTTGTAAAATAGATGGCTCCCTTTCTTCAAAAGCAACCTTGATATCACAAGAAACAACACTAGGAGTAGAGACGATTACATTAGTAGAAACCTCATTTATCTCATCAAGTCTCACTCTCGATTCTTCTACGACATGATTAATGTGTGGTTTTATGTTGGTGGTTACATGTGCACATAGGTTTTGACGCCTAATCTCCTGAAAGTGCTTAAGATTTGAGCGTGCTAACCATGTGTGCTTATCATTCCAAAAGATAGTAGGATTAGAACACTCACTACCAAACACAACCTGAAATTGATTACACCACTTTGTTCGTAACATGATATGATAAGAGTTAAACGTTCTAGGAACGACAAAACAAGAAATCTCTCTACTAGGGCAATAAATGGTGAGTGGAACAGATGCAATCTGAGTAACTGGTAGTGCATGACCAGAAGTTGCTAACATAAATGGTTTTTTTAATGCACTTGTGTATAATCGTAGCTTTCCAACAACCTCAGCACTAACCAAATTTATGTAAGAACAAGTATCAATGGTAGTAGTAGCTTGTCTACCACTAATATCTATGATGAAGTGGAACAAACCCGAAGTAGGCACCACTCCTGACTCCTCTTCCCAAAATGTGTTGCTGCAGTAGGATTCTAATGGAAAGGGATAATCATCTGCATCCTTTTTCTGCATCACATCAACACTACTAGAAGACATGATTAGTAGGTTAGTGCAACAATCAAAATTTGTTTGATGGAACACTCACAACTCACTCACAACTGACAAGAAAGCCGATCTTACCGTTCCAAACTGAATAGAGATGCTTTACCAAACAAAGTCAAAGACTGATGCACTGATGTTATGAAGCGAATATCAAGGGTATGGAGAACGATCACAGGACACACAGGTTATTTATGGTGGAGCTGTAGGTTTGGTATGCTAACTACACCAAAGCAAATCCTAGTGCTGATCGTATGACAAACACCCAAGAAAACACACACGTGGAGATAAACGTGGCAAAGCAACTTATGAACAGGAATATTGCAATGCACAAGAGAGACACTATTAATAGCTCAAATAGAACATGCACAAGATTGCTCAATCTACTAGTGCTATTATGAAACTAGTCCTCCAATCAACTTTGATATATCTCTTTTTTCACTTTTGTATCTCTTTTCTTTTCTCTTTTTTTACTTTTTCTCTCTTTTTTTGATTTTTCAACTATAAGCCACAATGCAATACAGGATGCAACAATTCTGAGCAATTAGGGCCCGGATTATCCGGGTTTTTGGGGGCCGGATAATCCGGTCTACCTGGACGAAAATTTGCACTTCAAAACCCTAATGAGCAGCCTATTCAGAGCAAAGCAACTAGTTTCGTAGGTACGTTCCTAGGCACTAATGCTGTAGATAGGTTGTAGCTAGGCTTGAAAACACAAAAAGTATGCTATGTGGACTCAGAAAAGTAGATGTAAACCAAGTAGAAAACGATATGGGGAACGACTCAAAAAACTAAGAACAAATGAAAAAAAAGGAAAACCTAGACACTACGACTCGTACTGAAGATATCGGATCAAAGACACAGCAACGACCAGCAACTAAGACTCAACTCCAATGCAATCTAGGCTATGGAAAAGATAATCTTTTTGTATGGCTTTTTCTGTATAGGATGAAAAACAACTAAACTATGGATGGATCTGTGGATGCTTACCGAGGAAACGCTGGAAATCTGATACCAATATGATATGGGGTGGCCTGATCTTCTCAGTAAGTAGATGTCGATGATGATGGTGGATGATACCTAACTAGCCTGTAGCTATGAACTCTCCAGCTCGAACCCTGATGCCAATGCAACAGCTCTCGAACCCTGTAGGATATTCACAACACCGCGCTCTTGCGCACGTAGCCGTCGACCACGAACGGTAGTTTGCAATCTACTAATTCCCGATGGAACAACAGATCACACTCAATTGCGGTAGTATAATTCGATCACAAGGTAATTCTAGAGGTTCTAGATAGAAACAACTCCAAAATAGTTTTAACGTGGTCTGACCTAATCTAGAGGGCGTTCCAAGGCTTATATGGCCGCCGGAATGTCCGAAACACGCGAAATGAAAACGTGTCTGATAAAGTCAGATCTGTACGGATTTGATGGAAACTTTTAGGGCCGGATTATCTGATCTAAGTGGGCCTGATTATCTGGGGCCGTACAGAACATCGCGCATGAAGTCCTTAGCAGAATCTCCAAAGCAGGGCCAGATTATCTGGGGTGTTTAGACGTGGAGGTACTCATTGGAAAGATCTTGGAATTATTTATCCAAAAAGTGCTTATTTGCTTGATTTGGAGTTCGTATGAGGAATCCACGTCCGTTTCAATTTTAGGACTTCTGTCTGTCCGAATTGAACGTTTCCCTCTCTTGATGATGTTCCTTGCTTGTATTGCGCCTGCCTCCTGCTCCTCCCTTGTGCATCCTTGGATGATCATCACGTAGGACTCCTCGCCTCCCCCCCTCTCCTTCCCGCTAGCGCTAGTCCGAAGGATATTAAATCTAGTCAAACAATAACACCATGATTTAGGTAGTATAAAGTTCTTATAAATCAAAGTATCTTGTCCAACTAGGAATACAGTCACCTGATAGTCATCATTGATTTGACTCAGTATTTCCTTCTAGTTCAAGCAGTCAGAATAATTGTAATACCTATATATATATCCTCATCATCCACCATGTGATTCTTGGAGAAGCAAATTTGGAGAGATGACTTCGGAATGCAAAGCTTGTTTTGTTTGAATAGAAATTCCTTATGCAAATAGAAATCATCAAATCCTTTGACACTTGAACACTTTGCGAATACTGGTCCAAAGAATGGGTCAAAAGCATACAAAGTTTTGATTTCATCAAGACCCAACATGTTCACTTTGAGTCGAGTAAGAAGGCTTGTGTTTTTGCGAGATAAAGCATCTCCAACTACATTATCTTTGCCCTTCTTATACTTGACGATGTAAGGAAAAGACTCCATAAACTCGACGCACTTAGCGTGCCTTTTACTCAAGTTGGCTTGGCCTTTGAGATATTTCAACGACTCATGGTCAGAATGTATGATAAATTCCTTTGGCCAAAGGTAATATTGCCAAACTTGAAGAACACGACCTAATGCAAAAAGATCTTTGTCATGAATCGGGTAATTACGGCATGCACCATCAAGTTTCTCGCTATGGTAAGCAATAGGACGTCCATTTTGCATAAGGACTCCTCCATTGCCAATACCACTAGTGTCGCACTCTATCTAAAAAGTTTTTGTGAAATCCGGTAACACGAGAAGAGGTGCTTCAGTTAGCCTATTTTTAAGCTCATCAAAGTCTTTTTGTTGTGCTTTGCCCCACATGAAGTGACATTCTTTTTGGTCAACTAGTTGAGAGGACATGCAATGGTAGAGAAATCCTTCACAAAGCGACGATAGAAACCGGCCAACCCATGAAAACTTCGAAATTCACTCACATTTGTGGGAATGGGCCAATCTCGTATGTCCTTGACTTTAGAAACATCAAATTCAATGCCATTTGAAGATACAACAAAACCAAGAAAAATCAACTTGTCTTTATCAAAAGTACACTTGGGAAGGTTAGCATATAGCTTTTCATTTTGAAGGATTTGCAAAACCTCCTTCGCATGTGTAACATGTTCCACAAGCGACTTGCTATAAACAAGAATATCATCAAAATAAACAACACACTTTCCAATGAGAGAACACAAAATATGATTCATAAGGCACATGAAGGTGTATGGGGCATTACATAAGCCAAAAGGCATGACCAACCATTCATAGAGACCAAGTTTGGTCTTGAAGGCGGTTTTCCACTCATCACCTTCCGCCATGCGTATTTGATGGTAACCACAACGAAGATCAATTTTGAGAAAATAGTGGCTCCACACAACTCATCAAGCACGTTGTCAAGACGTGGTATAGGATGTCTATAGCGTATGGTGATAGCATTGATTGGATGACAATCCATGCATAACTGCAACGTTTCATCCGTTTTCGGAACGAGAATCACGGGTACCGCACTTAGACTAGTGCTTACTTGGATCAAACTTTTGGAGGCGAGTTGGTTGATTTGGCATTCGATCTCTTTCTTCTCCTCCGGGTTCATGTGGTAGGCTGCACGGTTTGGGAGGGGTGCGCTGGGTATGAGGTCGATGCAGTGATCGATTTCGCGAAGAGGCGGTAGTCCACGTGGGAGCTCTTTGGGAAACACGTCCCTGAATTCCTACAAAATAGCCATCAAAGAGAGAGGAAATTTTTCAAGTCATTAGTTCCTTGCACTAGTCCCTTGCAAATGAGGGCATAGTGCAAGATAGATGGGTTATTCCTCACTTCTCGCATCTCACTTTTGGTGGGAAGAAGAATACTCTTAGTTTTTCCACTCGATTTTGGCTTGTGGCTCTCACTCGCTATATGGTGGTTATCTCGCTCACCACTCTTCTAACAAGTTGGTGTTCTGGTTTGCGCCCTTGATAAAGCCTTTGCATTATTCGCCAATTTATTTGGCTAGGAGTCATCGGTTGCAAAACACATGTCTTGTTAAGCCATTTGAAGGTGTATACATTTGTGTGACCATCATGTAGAGCACCTTTGCCGAATTGCCATGGTCGACCAAGCAACGTATGGCAAACCGTCATGGGGAATATATCACACTCTACCGTGTCCTTGTATGGGCCAATAGAAAATGGTACCAAGATGGTGTGCTTGATTTTCACGGACCCTTGGTCACTAGCCATTGGACATGGTAGGGGTGCTTGTGTGGATGTAGGGTGAGGTTGAGCTTCTAACAAAACTCGGTGCTAGTAAGGTTGTGATAACTCCCTCCACTGGATGGTGTTAAGGGTAACCCCGTGGGTGGCCCGATCTTCACGGATCTCCTGGTCAAACTGATGGTAAAGTGAGGGAAAGGGAGAAGGTAGCGGAAATGGACGCACACCACGCGAAGAACACGATGAACACACGCAAAACTCACACGATACAAGGCCAATTGCTCCCACCAGTGGCCACAGGTCCGATAGAATCCTCGCAAGTAAAGATCGGTCAACATGCTGCCTCAATCCCACATGGAGAGGGAAGAACACCTTGGAGAGGGTCTTGACAACTTGGCAAAGGGACACCGATGCCAAGGCCTTGTACAACGAGGGAGGCGCGATGCAAACTCCAACGAGGTGGTGACGATAGTCGATCCCCTTTGGTAGAAGGGGATGATGCAAAACTAGAGATTCCATAAAGGAAGGTGTCTTTAGTCTATCATCTATGCCTAGGGTTACATGAGGGGGTAGGGGCACTATATATAGGCCAGCCACATAACAAGGGGTAGTTTAGGCAATAATACTAGGGTTTCTAAGGATAAGAGGGGAACATGGGGTGGAGGCCCAACTCAAGGCGTAGGCTCGTTCCACTTAGGCCCAACTTCAATGTTCCTTCTGTTGGAGATATGCCCTAGAGGCAATAATAAATGTAGTTATTATTATATCTTTGTGTTTATGATAAATGTTTACATTCATGCTATAATAGTATTAACAAGGAAACATTAATACTTGTGTGATTTGTAAACTTAATTTGAAGTCCCTAGTAAAGCCTCTGTATAATACTAGCTTGTTGGTTAATAGATGATTGTGGTTTCCCTATCATGAACATTGAGATGTTATTAACAACAAGATCATATTGTTAGGAGAATGATATGATGGACATACTCATATAGATAAGCGTAGCATAAAGATCAAGTCATTTTAATAGTTCAATTGCTATATGCTTTCTGATACATAGTAATCTAATTCCTTCGACCATGAGATCATGCATATCAACTTTACCGGATGGATGCTTTGATGACATCAAACACCACACCGTAACTGGGTGGCTATAAAGGTGGCATTGAGTGTTCGGAAAGTATTGGTTGAAACACATGGATCAAGAGTGGGATTTGTCCATCCATATGACGGATAGATATACTCTGGGCCCTCTCGATGAAATGTCATCCAATTAGCTTGCAAGCATGTGACTGGCTCACAAGGGATCACATATCACGGGAACGAGAAAAGAGTACTTATCGGTAACGAGGTTGAACTAGGTATGCAGAGATACCGATGATCATAACCTCGAATAAGTAAACTATCGTGAGACAAAGGGAAATTGATATCGTATGTAAGTGGTTCATTCGATCGCAAAGTAATCATAGAAATATGTGGGAGCCATATGAATTTCCAGATTCCTCTATTGGTTATTGTTCGGAGAAGTGTCTCGATCATGTCCGCATAATTCACGAACCGTAGGGAGACACACTTAAGGATTCGACGTTGTTTGAGTAGTTATGGAATGATGAGAAGGAGACCGAATGTTGTTCGGAGTCTCGAATGGGATTCGGGATATCACGAGGAGATCCGGAATGATCCGGAGAATAAGATTCATATAAGGAAAGTCCCGTTTCGGAGTTGGGGAATGGTTCCGGTGTTTTCATCGGGAATGTTCTAGAATGTTCCGGAATGTCCGGCACTCCAGAGGGGAAGGGTACATGAATGTGTTGTATCAAGTTGGTATGATTGCATCATGTACTAAGTGTCATCGCTGAACCAAATAAAGGATTAATTCAAATCCTAGTTTTAAAAGTCAAATAGCTAGTTTGAAAAGTCAAACGGCTAAATTTGGAAAGAGGAAAAGAGGAGGAGTGGGAAACCGAGTTGGGGAGGAGTTCCCTCCTCCAACCGGCAGCGCACCCTCCAAGCCGAGTTGGGGAGGGACTCCTCTCCCTCCCCTTGGCCGGCCGGCCCCTCCACCTATATAAGGAGGGGCAGGGCTCCCTCCTAACACACAAGTCCCTCTCCTCTAAACCTAAACCCTAGCCACAGCCTAGGGATTTCTCCCAAGCCGTCAAGTTAGAGCTTCTAATTGCCCTAGCCTCCAGTTTAGAGCCTTCTAATTGGTGTGTCTAAACCCTAGATCACCAAAGCTCTCTCATACTCCACCATACTCGCTCCGGCTTAAGGCGAAGCCCTGCAAGATCTCCCCTCTACTTCCGGTACCACGCCGTTGTGCTGCCGGAATCGCGAGGAGAGTGCTACAACCTCCGCTGCCTGCTGGAACAAGGGAGAGGAAGGTCTTCGTCGAGTACCGAACGTGTGACCGACTGCGGGAGCGCTGCCGGAACGCAGCGCCGGAAGGATCGTCTACGCGATCTTGAGATCAGAAAGAGTACGACTACATCACCCACGAGAATCCGCTCTCGTTAAACACTTTGGAATCTTCGAGGGTGAGTTATTCCATCAACTCGTTGCTACAATCTAGTAGATAGATCTTGGCTTGTTTGTTTGTATGCGGTAGAAAATTTTTGTTTTCCATGCTACGAAACCCTACAGTGGTATCAGAGCCGTGTCTATATGTAGATCTGTTGCACGAGTAGAACACAATGGTCATTGTGGGCGTTGATGCTTTTATTGTCGATTGCTTCTTGTGTACTTTGCATCTTGCGGGATGTTGGGATGAAGAGGCCCGGGCTAACCTTACATGACATCGTTCATGAGACTTGCTCCACGCTTGACATGCAACTTGTATTGCATAAGTGGCTTTGCGGGTGCCTGTTTCTCCTAGCATAGTTAAGATCCAATTTACAACGGGTGATTAACAATACTAGTATCAATGTTGTGGTTCTTGTTCGTAAGTTAGAACGACACTTATTGAAAGCCCCAAACCACGTAAAACATGCAAAGAAAGTAGAGGCGTCTAACTTTGTTTTGCAGGGGTGTGCTGTGATGTGATATGGCCATGATTGTGACTATATTTGATGTATGCAATGTTCCTTATTGTAAGTTGGCAACCGGCAGGAGCCATATGGTTGTTTTTTAATTTATGTTAAGACCCGTGTGTCTATTCAAAGTAGTTGTAATAGTTGAAGCCGGTGGACGACAACCATGGAGAAGCGTCATTGACCTTGATGCAATGCCGGTGATGATGGAGATCATGTTCGTGCTAGAAGATGGAGATCGGAAGCACAAAGAAGAAAGGCCATATCATATCACATATTATGAATTGCATGTGATGTTAATCCTTTATGCATCTTGTATTGCTTAGTAGACGACGGTAGCATTATAAGATGATCCCTCATGCACATGAATTTCAAGTCATAAAGTGTTCACCCTTAGTTAGCACCGTTGCTAAAGCTTGTTGTTTCGAAGCACCACGTGATGATCGGGTGTGTTAGATTCCGCAAGTGTATACAACGTGAGCAAGCCAGATTTGCTCATGCGGAAACTAAGGTTTGATCTTGACGAGCCTAGCATGTACAGACATGGTCTCGGAACACGGATCACCGAATGGTAGAGCATGAATCATATAGTAGATATGATGAACATGTCGATTGTTCGCCATTGAAGCTACATCAACTCTCATGATGATCGGTGTTGATGTGGTGTATTTGGTTCGTGTGATCACTAAAACAATGTGAGGGATATTGTTTTGAGTGGGAGTTCACCTAGATTAATTTTAATATTAATTTGAACTCAATTTGTCATAAACTTAGTCTAAACTATTGCAAATATGTTTTAGATCAATGGCAGCCCCTACCATCAATTTTAATGCGTTCCTGTTATCGCCACATTTTGGCCAAAGGAGGAGATGGGCCGTAATCAAGATGGGCTTGGAGGATACATATATGCGACGTATTGCTGGATCGGCCTTGTGCGTGGATTTGGGCTAAATTGCCCGTGTATCTGTATATTGTAGTAGGTTCCGTTTCGGTTTAAGTAAGAGATAGAGTTGTTAGGGTTATTCCAAAGATAGCAAGTCTCCGGACTATAAATATGTACCTAAGGTTATTGAGAAAGGAGGACGATCACGTTCACAACAAACACAATCTCGGCGCATCGCCACCCCTTGTTTCTAGGGTTTCTTTCGGGTAAGTGCCATGCTGCCTAGATCGCATCTTGCGATCTAGGCAGTATCTACTTACGCGTTATTTAGTGTTACTCGTGCTGAAGCCTTGTTGATGGCGAGTAATACTGTTATCATAGATTTGTTTGGGCTAGCATCGGTACTTTTTTGTTATGATTGCTTAGTTATGCTGCCTTTATTTATCCCGCTGCCTTTGCACCTTTTTTGGGTGTGAGGGTAGCATCTTGCTTGATCTTTATTTAGTTGACTTGATCTGTTATAGTTATGCCTTGTTGTCCAAGGTTTAGTTTGATATCCACATGGTCAGGCCTTGCAAACGAGTTGAACGATCCAGTAGTATGTAAGGATATGGTTTGCCGATTCGAGAGGAGTTGTTCCGGGAATTGACTTTACGTCGGTTGTTAGGCCTTCTCTAGGGTTAGTTTTCTATCATCTTTTGTATCTACCAGGCTCAATTACGTGTAGGATGTTCCAACTATGTGGTGAAAACGTTGAACTGTCGTAGATCGATTTAACTTGTATTGATGAAGCAAAACCCCATGTTATCGTAGATCTAATGCAGAACCATGGGATAATCGGCTCTAGGAGCCGATTCACAGGGAAACCTGGGAGCCGGTCGCGGCTCGAATTTTACGTATGTTTGTTTGCCATGCAGGAAACTCATCGAAGCAACCCATCACCTTCCTGACCAGGTATAGGTCAGGTGGCACGCCCTTGCACCAGCCGGGACGTGTGCCGGAGTTTTGCGGGCCGTTGCCCGAGGGACCAGGGCCCACCAGCAGTTCTGGGAGCCTCCCGGCTCTTCGTGTTGCTCGTCGCTACTCGCCGGTGGGTTTTGACAGGCAACACATTCTGGCACGCCCGATGGGACACTCAACAGCATCCGCATCAACATCCGACGCTGCAATGGGGGACAGGGCGGTCACGTACGACGATCTGCCTGAGGAGCACAAGGCGAAGTATGATGATATCAAAGCTCTCTTCGAAGCCGATCTCATCGGCTCCTTTGAGAGGACCCGTAAGCATGGCATCAGGTGGAAAGGGTTCTCACCCGAAGGTGCTCTTGATGAGGTGGATCTGTCTGTTCCTTCAGAGGAGCGCACCAGAGCTCTGAGACAGGAAGTCAATTACATGGTGGCTCATTCTCTTCATCGCCATTCTGAGAGCCTAGTGAACGCTTTCGAGCGCGTCGCGGTTCGCATAGTTCAGGAGATCATGAAACATCAGTACTCTCCGTCGGGACCTACTCTAGGGACTCACCAGGGAGAAAGACCGCTCCAGACCAGGCCACAGCTGCCATTCACGCTTGCGGCTCCAGAGCCACCAGGGGCACCGGCGTACGTCGTCTACAAGGTTGGAGGTGACCCTGGCGATTGCCAATTCCTGTTTGAACCACCTAAAGAAATCCCACATGGATATGTGTGCACCTACGTGCCGGACTGCAATAGCCTGACGCGCACGAACCAGATTGCAACCGCAGGGATTGCTGGGGCAGGAGTTTCTGGAGCAGGGGCTTCGGGAGCAGGTATCTCTAGAGCAGGGATCTCTGGGATGGACGCTGATAAACAGGCATGGCTAGCCAAGTATGCCACCGGAACGAGTCATGAGAATTTAGCCCCTGCAGCTCAAACGGTGGAGCAAATCCGTACTATCTTGAGAGACCAGTTCGGCTTCGTGCCGAAGAGAAGGACAATTGGCTAATCCAAGCCGTACCCCAACGAGTTCGATCTGATTCCGTTGCCACCCAAGTATCGGCTCCCTGAGTTCTCAAGGTTTAGCGGATCAGAAGGGTCGAGCTCGATCGAGCATGTGAGCCGATACCTGGCACAGTTAGGCATGATTTCAGCATCGGATCAGTTATGCGTAAGGTTCTTTGCGCAATCCCTGACAGGACCAGCTTTTGGGTGGTACACCTCGTTGCCACCGGATTCGATCCATACCTGGAAGCAACTAGAAGAGCAGTTCCACGTTCAGTATCATTCAGAAGCTACCGAGGCTGGCATTGCAGATCTGGCGCAGGTGCGGCAAAAACGGGGAGAAACGGTAGCTGAGTACATTCAGCGTTTCAGGACTGTCAAGAACCGATGTTATTCGGCTCGTTTGACTGAGAAAGAAGCAGTCGAGCTGGCAGTGTTGGGTCTCTCAGCACCTGTCAAGGATCTGGCTTTCCAAGTAGAATACAATTCATTGGCGCACATGGCCCAGAAACTGACAATGTATGAACAGCGCCACCCTGAGTTGTACCAAGACAAGTTCAAACGTCCGGTAGGCCTGGTCGATACAGAAGAAGAGGATCCTGTACAAGACCAGGAGGTGACCGTGGCTGAATGGGCTCGGGGGGCAGATCCTGTGTCCTGCAAATGGGTAAAACAGCAAGGGCCTGCAAAAGGATTCGACTTCGATGTAAGCAAAGCTGAGCAGATGTTCGATTTACTACTGAAAGAAAAGCAGCTGAAGTTACCCGAAGGCAATAAAATCCCTACGGCTCAAGAAATAAACGGGAGACCATACTGCAAGTGGCATCACTCATTCACCCACACCACCAATGATTGCAAAGAGCTACGTCGCCAGATCCAAACGGCGATAGAACAGGGCCGTCTGATCCTTGGGCAGTTCGCCATGAAAGTAGACACAAACCCGTTTCCCGGCGTCAACATGGTAGAACACAGCCACTCCACGAGGCGTCAGTTAGATTTCTCGTTCGATGTTAATATGACAGGGCCTGTGTACCACTATGGCTCATATAAGGAGGAAGGCGGTCGCTCTCGGGGCAAAGAAAGAGAGGAGGCTGGTCCACGCGACCGGCCCTGTTATGATGACAGGCGGTATTTAACCGAGGAGCAAGTGAGAAGCGTGCGATATCAGAAGCCACACTCCACGCATCTCCTTAACAAGTATGAGCGTCAGTATGACCGACGTCGCCGGCGCGATAGAGATGATGAAGGATATGAGCACCTCGCTAGGGGAAAGTCAAAGGAAAAGGAAGGCGTGGATAAACATTGGGATTGTCCCTTCTTCAAGTATTGCTGGGATGCCGGAATGAGCCGATTGCCTACAATCGACAACTGCCCGGAATGTAGACAGCAGAAGGATGACACAGGTCCAGTTTCAGTGTTCAAGCGTCTAGGGCCTCTCCCGCCTCAGAACAGACAAGAGAAGTCATCTCGAGCAAAAGATCTCGAGGAGCCTATGGGTGAAGAAGAAGAAGACAGATATCACCGGCCAAGGTGGTGCCCCGATGGACTCAGACACACCCAAAAGCGTAGAGTTCAGCGACTGCGTAACTTGGAGGAAGCCGAAGCGCAGTACCTCCACGCTTTAAGGAAAGCATGGCCCGATCTGGCCGTGAAAATTCGGCAGACCTTGGAAACGGAGGATCATCCGAAAAGGAAAGAGTGGCGCCCCAAGCCAATAAAAGCCGATGCAAAGACATCGGCTGGCACAAACATGGTGTTCATACTTCCGTCAGAGTTTTGCGCTCCAAGGACCAAAGAACTACCAGTGGCACAGTTTGACTGCGGCCCACGGCCGGTCATCTTTGAAAAGCCACGAGAGAAGGGCTACAAACATATGAAAGCCCTGTACCTGCGAGGTTATATCAATGGGCAGCCTGTCCGCAAGATGTTGGTTGACACCGGAGCGGCAGTCAATATAATGCCATACTCCATGCTACGGCGTTTGGGACGCTCCACTGCAGATCTGATCAAAACCAACGTCACGTTAAGCGACTTCAACGGCCAAACTTCAGAAACGCAAGGCGTTCTGAACGTGGATCTGACCGTGGGCAGAAAAACCATCCCTACGTCATTCTTCGTCGTTGACAGCAAAAGCACCTACGCTGTCTTGCTGGGGAGGGATTGGATTCACGCTAACTGCTGCATTCCATCCACGATGCACCAGTGCCTAATACAGTGGGATGGAGATGAAGTGGAGGTCATTCAGGCAGATGATTCAATCGAGATCTCCATAGCTGGCACAAACATCTGGGAAGCAGAAGACCAAGAGCCGATCTCTGGAGTCAGTCTAGACGGCTGTGAGCGCATTGAAGCTACAAAAAACGGGGTGAGGTTGGTCTTATCCACTGGCCTGACAGAATAGCAAAGACCACGATCGTATGTGGTACGGCCGATCCCTGCGATCGGCCACAAAAAATGAAAAGCAGTAATCTCACGACAAACAGGTCATGCAGTCGTAGTAGGGAGATTCCCTGCCATTGTGGAGCACAAATAAGTTGTAAACCTTCTTTCACTAATGCAATCAAAAAGGGGGCCGATTCCGGCAATCGGCCCAAATTATTTTGTTATCCTCACCAACTGTTTGCCCCGTGTTTAGCATCGATTTAGCAGGCGACGGAAAGCTAGGGTATGGGTTTACCTCCGCTGATGAGCTAGAGGAGATTGACATCGGTCCTGGGGATAAGCCATGACCAACATTTATCAGCAAGAAGTTAGATCCGAACCTGCGGGGTCCGATGATAGCTTTGTTGAAAGAATATCTAGACTGCTTTGCCTGGGACTATACAGAGATGCCTGGGTTAGACAGGAGCATCATTGAGCATCGACTCCCGCTTAAAAAAGGGTTTCGGCCATTCCAGCAGCGAGCACGACAGATGAAGGCCGAAATTTTGGAAGAAGTCAAGAAAGAGATCGAGAAAATGTTGACAGCTAGGTTAATCAGACCATGCAGGTATGCTGAGTGGATTTCTAGTATCGTACCTGTAGAGAAAAAGGATGGCCGCTGGCGTGTTGCCATAGATTTTCGGGATCTCAATAGAGCTACTCCAAAGGATGAGTATCCGATGCCGGTAGCAGAGACACTGATCAATGCAGCTGCTGGTCATAAAATCTTGAGCTTCCTGGACGGCAATGCCGGTTACAACCAAATTTTTATGGCTCCGGAGGATATACACAAGACTGCGTTCAGAGTCCCAGGTTCGGTGGGGTTGTTTGAATATGTAGTCATGACGTTTGGACTGAAGAATGCCGGCGCAACATACCAAAGAGCCATGAATTACATCTTCCATGATCTGATCGGCAAGCTAGTAGAAATTTATATCGATGACGTGGTGGTCAAGTCTGCTTCAGTACAAGGACACTTGGACGATCTGCAACGCGTCCTGGACCGAACAAGAAAATTCGGGCTACGAATGAATCCAAAGAAGTGTGCCTTCGGGGTGATGGCCGGTCAGTTCTTGGGTTTCTTGGTCCATGAACGCGGAATTGAGATCGGCCTGAAAAGTCAGGAGGCAGTGCGAACAATGAAGCCACCTACCACGAAGAAAGAACTGCAGTCTCTCATCGGCAAGATCAACTTCGTCAGAAGATTCATCTCCAATCTGTCAGGAAGAATAGAGCCGTTCATGGGACTGGTGAAAATTAAAGCTGATGAGGAGTTCCGCTGGGGGACAGAACAACAACGAGCCTTCAACAAGATCAAAGAATATCTAACGAAGCCGCCAGTGTTGGTTCCGCCCCAGCCGGATAGGCCGTTCTACATTTACTTGTCAGTAGCTGACACGTCCATCGCCTCGGTGGTGGTGCAAGTTTATGATGGTCTGGAGCGAGTTGTGTTTTACATCAGCAGAAGGATGCTGGATGCAGAGGCAAGGTATCCTGAGATCGATAAATTGTGCCTCTGCCTGTTTTTCACCTGCACCAAGCTGCGCCACGTCTTGCTCTCAGCAGAGATTATCATTATATGCAAATCAGATGTCATAAAGCACATGCTGTCGGCTCCTATGTTGAAAGGCCGACTCGGCAAATGGATGTTTGCATTATCGGAATTTGACATCCGGTATCAACCCGCGAAAGCGGTTAAGGGTCAGGCATTGGCCGACCTTATTGCTGAAAGAATCAACACTGATATAGCAGCGCTGTCTATACGAGCGTGGGCTATGTTTTTCGATGGATCGGTTTGTGATGATGGTTGCGGCATTGGCATTCTACTCGTGTCGCCCCGGGGGGCAACATATTCCTTCTCTATCAGGCTAGCTACCCCTCGCACCAACAACGTCGCCGAGCAGAGGCAGTGGAAATTTTTGGGGACTCCAAATTGGTGATTTCCCAACTCACGGAGGAATACAAGTGTGAGAGCGAGTCGCTCTTCCCATTATGGTTGCAATGCCGTGAGCTGATGGCACAGTTCCAGTACATAAACTTTAACTGGATCCCGCGATCGCAGAATACCGAGGCGAATGGTCTCGCACAAATGGCTTCAGGCTACAAGGACGTGGCAGAAGGAACTGATGTTCAAGTACAGTTCCTGGAGGCGGACGACTAGAGAGCCGATATCTTCAATTACTTGAAAGATTCGGCTCGGGGGGCACCTAAACGGATAAGGTACAAGGCCATGAAGTATGTGCTTATCGGGGACGACATGTTCTATAGGACTCTGGAAGGGTTACTGCTCAAATGTCTGGGACCAACCGAGGCTAATCGGCTCCTACACGAGGTACACGAAGGCGCCTGTGGAACTCACCAATCGGCTCACAAGATGAAATGGTTGATCAGGCGATCAGGGTTTTATTGGCCCACCATGCTTGAGGACTGTTTTAAATACTACAAAGGGTGTCAAGCATGTCAGAAATTTGGAAAAATTCAGATGGTACCCGCGTCAGCAATGAACCCCATCATCAAGCCTTGGCCATTCCGAGGTTGGGGCATGGATATGATCGGCAAGATCAATCCTCCATCAAGCAAAGGCCACATGTGGATTTTGGCCATTACGGATTATTTCACTAAATGGGTGGAAGCCGTCCCTATGAAGTCGGTGAACTCGAAGGATGTCATCAATTTTGTGAAAGAACATGTCATTCATAGATTCGGGATTCCCCAAACTATCACGACCGATGGAGGTTCGGTCTTCATTTCTCATGAGTTTAGAAAATTCTGTGAGGACACGGGAATCAAGCTGATCCGATCATCTCCATACTATGCTCAAGCAAATGGGCAAGCTGAAGCGTCCAACCAGAGCCTTATCAAGCTGATCAAGAGGAAAGTCGATGAACACCCTAGGCGGTGGCATGAGGTTTTGTCAGAGGCTTTATGGGCTTATCGCATGTCATGTCATGGAGCGATAAAAACCTCGCCATACCATCTAGTCTATGGACAGGAAGCCGTATTGCCCTGGGAAATTACGGCTGGATCGAGACGTGTCACTTTTCAGAACGATCTAACAACTGAAGAATATGCGACCCTGATGAGTGACAGTGTTGAGGATTTAACTGAGCTCAGGCTGTGGTCGCTTGAGAAAATCAAAGAGAACAAGGCCAAGGTAGCTCGTGCATATAATAAGAAGGTGAGACCAAAGGAGTTCCACGTTGGCGATCTGGTGTGGGAAGCTGTATTGCCATTGGGGACTAAGGATGCAGCATATGGTAAATGGTCTCCAAATTGGCACGGGCCATACAGGGTCGATCAAGTGTTAAGGGGGAACGCGTACATGCTCGAGGAGCTGGACGGCGTGAAATTTCCAGTAGCTGTCAACGGTCAGCATCTCAAGAAATATTTCCCAAGCATGTGGGATGATGGACAGTGAAATATGGGGGCCGATGCATGAAATCGGCCAACAGAAAATTTAATATAGCCGATGCACAGCCATCGACTCTAGAGGTTCAAACATGAATGAGCAGGTGTCAGTTTACATGAATGAGCTACTGAAGGAATGCCTCGAAGGCATGGAGGGCGTCGGCACGGACACGATCCACCTCGGCGATCTCGGCTTCGTCATCTTCGTCCTTGCCCGTCACTAGCTGCTTGTTCAGGGCACGTATTTCCGCCAGATCAGTCTTCAGTTGAGCCTTGAGGCCTTCTGCTTCGTCTTGGGAGCGGGCGATGAATGCTTCCTTGTCACGGATAAGCTGTTTAGTCGTCCGGACCTTCTCTTCAAGATCTCCCAGTTCCTTTTTCAAGGATGCGAGCTCGGCGGTGCTGACAGAGGTGTTAGTTTTGGCATCCAGAGACGCCTTTTTCTCGTTGATCTGCTGGCATTTGTCTGCAATGTTAGCCTTCAGTGGAAGTTGGGCGCGGCGCAGATTAGTCCTCTCACGAGCCAACTTCACCCTTGACCCGTAGAAAGACAGAGTTACAACTGGCCAAAGCTTCACCTGCAGTGCTACTGGGAGTTGGTCCTTGATTTCAGCGAGAACACTCTTCACCTCTTCAGAACCCTCGATCAACTTCTCGATCAGGGAGGACAGCAAGGCTTTGAGATGCTGGAATTGAGGTAGAACAGCCCTTGCTCGTGGTTCATCGTTGGCAACGGAGAGAGTTGGTTCGATGGATTCAGGGTCGAACGTCAGCAGGCCTGAGATATCACAACCCTGGCAGGCCGAAATGGCATCAGTATGCGTCCAACATGGAAGGAAGAGCCGAACGAAGCGAACGTACCTCTCCTAAGGTCAAGGGGATAGCAGATGACGAGACAATCGGCTTGTGTGTTGTTGCTGGGGTCTTGGCCAAAGTGGTAACCGTCTCAGCTACACCTTCGGGGATTACTAGATCCAGCCTTACGGCAGGCATCGGCACTTCCCCAGCTTTTCCACTAGAAGTGCCAGTCGTCTGCATGGAAGGTGCTTAGCCGATGTAAATAGTGATGAATCGGAAGACAGAAAAACAATTGGTGAGAGCATGGAGGGTGATGACTTTCGAAACCTCCTGGCTCGACGGAGAAATTTGCAGTCCCTTGCGAGCCCTCTTGGGGCTCACAGCTGGCCCCGCCTCGACTGATGCTCGGGGGGCAGTAGGTTCAGGAACCGGCCTTTTCCTGGGAGCCGATGGTGGCAAATATGGCTGGCTCGGTGTGATGGTCCTCTCAGAGTCTGATGGGACCGATTCTCCTCGATCGGATTGTGTGTCCTCGCTGGAGGTGTCCTCGACGGAAGCCTGTAAGAAAAGGAGAGCTAGTAAGCACGAGCATGTTTGCAAGGATGAAAGAGATCAATCAAGACATGGATCAGCGTACACGCGAGCTTTCTGGAGAAGGGCTCCGGCGCCTCAAATTCTTCCTGGCAGCTACCTTCCTCACCACCATTCTTGTTTTGGTTGGAACTCGAGAGGCAGCTGACCTAGAAGTTCCTTGGCTCTTGGAAGCCGATTGTGGTGATATCGGCTGGTTCTGCATCATGACCTTTTTCAAAGGTGGCGAGTTTTTGCAGAAAAGGACCACAGGAGCTGGTGGGAAGAATTCAAAGGGGGAGCCATCACTGAGCGTAGGTTCAGGACCATCTTGTTGCTGCAAAGAGAGAGAGTGGGTTATTAGAAGAATCGTTCGTGAGCTGCATCAAGAAAATTTACAAGTAGTGGTACCTGTTCTACGGGGATATCATATTCAGCATCGAGCTGTTCCAGCAACGGTCCCAGAGCTCTCCTGAAGGCATGAGTCTTCCACATCGACCACCAGTTCTCAAAACCATCGGTTGATGAAGCGAAGGTGAGGTTGTTAGGAATTGGGATGGTCAGAGCATCGAAGAAGGAATAACACCTTTGACTGGTGAGAGGATCGGGCAGGTCAGCTCTGCTCTCTATAAGATGGTGGAGAAAGAAATGAGGAGGTACTTGTCCGAGGCCAAATTGCCGAGCCACTACGACCGGCTGGTAGAATTCATATCCAGGCTTGATTATTCTGTTGGATGTGCTCATGCCAACTGGAAGGAAACAGGGACGGATCACAGTGGAAAATAGCTGCCGAGTGCTGGTGTCATCGACAAAGTTGTCTAGCCTGAAGGAGATTGGATTTTCAAAATGTTCCGATTCTTCCATGTAAGGAAAGAAGATAGGATTGTCCAGGCCTTGAAAGAAAATGCTGAACCACTTGGATGCTTCCTGAGGGATCAGTCTACTACCTGGTAGTCTATACAAAGCTTGGCCGTAGCTGGTGCATCGGATCTGCTTCCCTTTGGCATCTGGAAAGGTGCAACTCGCCAAAAGGGGGAAGTTTGGGACATGGTTTTGAAAATACAGCTGAGCCCATAGCTGAATGAACCACCAAGGACCTCCTGTTTTGACTGCTATGCCGGAGAATAGTTTGACAGACATCAACTGGAGATATCGATAGACCTCTCCAAGGAACAGTTTGCCGATGCCAAGGTGAGTGCCTTTGGCAAGTTCATAGGCCAGGGAGAGATAATTCTTGGTTGGAGCAAGGGAAGGGCCACAGAATATGAAATGTTCTAGCCAGAGGTTGAGGAAAGCCGTGTGTTCTTTCTCTGTGACAGGGCCTTTAGTTTTCATGTGGCTTTGAATATAGGCACCCCAGTTCGTGCAGTCTGTTTTGGAAGAAAGCTTGTAGGGGACCTTTGTCAGATTAAAAGCAGAGGGGCTGGGTGATGTAACGTCCAGACCAGTAATCATCACCACGTCTAACAGAGTTGGTGTCATGGGGCCATGACCGAACATGAAGCAGTTTAGAGCATCGGACCAGAAATAGCCAATGGTTTTTAGAAGATTTTCATGTTTCTCAAGGGGAGACAACGACAAATACAGGGCATCGGCTATTCCCGTGGTTTCCCATTGAGATTGGTAAGTTTTGGCTACCCTGCTGTACCAAGAGACCCAATGTTCAGGAGGATTAGGCCAGGCTCGCAAGCAGTCGGCCCAGGAATTCAAATCTAGGTTTTGGCTTACAAAGGGGATTCTGTTTGCCTCGCAAGAGATCAGATGGGCAGGACTAGATTCTGTACGGGGGCCAAGACAGAGAGAATTTGGGAGAGAAGGATGCGGCAGCAGAATGTCTGAAACCTAAAAATTTAATGGTGGAATAAAGCATTAATTCAGGTGTTTTCCATTAATTCTAACACCGTGTTCAGACTACGAGGAATAGGCGTACCTGCAGACCAGAGACCGCTGTGTTGGTGTTGGTCGATTCCGCCATCTAGTTTGCCGGCGGAGATGGATCTGTGCAATTGGGGATGGAGGGTTCTTATCGCTGTAAGCTCGATCTATCCGGTGAGGCAATTGGAGATCTGGGTTGGCCTTTTTTGGAGAGGGTCGCAGGTTACCGTTTGAAACTGGAAAGTGGCCGCTCAGATTTGTCTAAGTATGCGACCAAGTTTGACCTTGTCAACGTTTGTGGGAAAAGCCGATGTGTTACCATCGGCTCTTTGGGCCTTGACTTGGTTGACTGTATGAGCGTAGTATGGTGGAAAGCCGATACATTACTATCGGCTTCTAAAACATTGACCTATTTTGACTATCGGCAAAATCGAGTTGGAAAAGCAATCTTTGTTGATTCAAAAGACGGTTATTTACAATGGAGCCGATTGCTTACAAAAGGAAATCTACTACTAGTACTACTACTACTAGTTCCTAATCTAGAGGCCGGTGTCGTCGCCGCTGTCTTCGCTGTCGTCGTACTCGCTGTCATCAGCGCTGCTGCCAGCGTAGTCTTCGCCGTTGCTGCTGAAGTTGTCAGCGGGGGCCTCCTCATCCTCGTCGTCGTCTTCGGTATCCTCGCTGGACCCGGCGCGGAAGCGCTTCACCGATGGGTATTCGTCGGAGGAGGTGTCCTCCTCCGCTTCCTCCTCCTCGTCGGAGGATTCGATGCCATCCCAGGACCAGGCGTCGTCGGAGCTCTCCACCTCCAGTTCCCCGTCGACAAGGAACTGGAGGCCCTCCTCGCCGTCGGTCAGGGACTCATCGTCCTCCGACCAGGCGGCGAAGTCCCAGTCCCTCTCGTCCCACCATTGTGGGGCGAGAGCCTCGTACGCCGCCATTGGCGGGTGCTCCGGCGTCGGCTCTCGGTTGCTCATCGTGTTGGAAGATTGGGAGGAAAGGGCGGATGATTTGGAGGAAGAAAAGGAAGCCATGGCGGAGAAAGAGGGTTTTTTCGGCGGAGAAAGAGGTTTTTTTTTGGCTAATGGAGGAAGATGGGGGCTGCAAACTGCTCAGATGAATTTAAATAAGGGGAATAGTGGGAGGTGGTTCAATGCCATAGCGGTTTCCCAGAATGTGGTGCCAAAATTGTCAAATCATGCACTGCGGAGAAGTTGAGAAGACAGGGCATCATGATGAGGGGGTGGCGTGACGATTCTGCTCTGCAACGCGTAACCCGATAAAAAAAGAAGGGGGAAGAAAAAACATCAACAGAGTGGTTTTGGAATTATTATTGCCAAAACCAGGGGGGCATGTGTTATCGCCACATTTTGGCCAAAGGAGGAGATGGGCCGTAATCAAGATGGGCTTGGAGGATACATATATGCGACGTATTGCTGGATCGGCCTTGTGCGTGGATTTGGGCTAAATTGCCCGTGTATCTGTATATTGTAGTAGGTTCCGTTTCGGTTTAAGTAAGAGATAGAGTTGTTAGGGTTATTCCAAAGATAGCAAGTCTCCGGACTATAAATATGTACCTAAGGTTATTGAGAAAGGAGGACGATCACGTTCACAACAAACACAATCTCGGCGCATCGCCACCCCTTGTTTCTAGGGTTTCTTTCGGGTAAGTGCCATGCTGCCTAGATCGCATCTTGCGATCTAGGCAGTATCTACTTACGCGTTATTTAGTGTTACTCGTGCTGAAGCCTTGTTGATGGCGAGTAATACTGTTATCATAGATTTGTTTGGGCTAGCATCGGTACTTTTTTGTTATGATTGCTTAGTTATGCTGCCTTTATTTATCCCGCTGCCTTTGCACCTTTTTTGGGTGTGAGGGTAGCATCTTGCTTGATCTTTATTTAGTTGACTTGATATGTTATAGTTATGCCTTGTTGTCCAAGGTTTAGTTTGATATCCACATGGTCAGGCCTTGCAAACGAGTTGAACGATCCAGTAGTATGTAAGGATATGGTTTGCCGATTCGAGAGGAGTTGTTCCGGGAATTGACTTTACGTCGGTTGTTAGGCCTTCTCTAGGGTTAGTTTTCTATCATCTTTTGTACCTACCAGGCTCAATTACGTGTAGGATGTTCCAACTATGTGGTGAAAACGTTGAACTGTCGTAGATCGATTTAACTTGTATTGATGAAGCAAAACCCCATGTTATCGTAGATCTAATGCAGAACCATGGGATAATCGGCTCTAGGAGCCGATTCACAGGGAAACCTGGGAGCCGGTCGCGGCTCGAATTTTACGTATGTTTGTGTGCCATGCAGGAAACTCATCGAAGCAACCCATCACCTTCCTGACCAGGTATAGGTCAGGTGGCACGCCCTTGCACCAGCCGGGACGTGTGCCGGAGTTTTGCGGGCCGTTGCCCGAGGGACCAGGGCCCACCAGCAGTTCTGGGAGCCTCCCGGCTCTTCGTGTTGCTCGTCGCTGCTCGCCGGTGGGTTTTGACAGGCAACAGTTCCTAGAGAAAGAAAAGTTGAAAAACAATGGAAGCAACTTCGCGGATTGGTTCCGCAATTTGAGGATTGTCCTCACAGCTAGTAATTTGACCTATGTGCTGGATGCACCGCTGGGTGACCCACCTACAGCTGATGCCGCCGATGAAGTAAAGAATGTTTACCTCACTCGGAAGAATCAGTACTCCATAGTTCAATGTGCTATCTTGTATGGTTTAGAATCGGAGCTTCAGAAAAGGTTTGAGAATTCAGACCCACATGATATTGTCCGTGACCTCAAATTGATCTTTGAGACTCATGCGACAATTGAGAGCTATGAGGCTTCTGAAAAGTTCTTTAACTGCAAGATGGAAGAGGGCAGCTCCGTCAGTGAGCATGTGCTTAAGATGTCTGGGCACGCAAACAAACTTCAAAGCTTGGGTATAGTGATTCCTAATGCTTTGGGGATTTACCGTGTCCTCCAATCACTACCACCAAGTTACAAGAACTTTGTGATGAACTACAACATGCAGAACATGAACAAGCAGTTGCCAGAACTGTTTGCTATGTTAAAATCTGCAGAAGTGGAGATCAAGAAAGAGCACCAAGTGTTGTTGGTCAATAAGACCACCAAATTCAAGAAAGGCAAGTCTAAGCAGAAGGGACACTTCAAGAAGGGTGGCAAGAAAGTTGCCACACCGACGAAGAAGACCAAGGCTGGACCCAAGCCTGATACTGAGTGCTTTTACTGCAAAGGAGAAGGTCACTGGAAGCGGAATTGCCCAAAGTACTTGGCGAATTTGAAGAACGACAACATCAAGAAGAAAGGTATATCTAATATACATGTTATTGATGTGTATCTCACTAGTATTCGTAGTAGTGCCTGGGTATTTGATACTGGTTCGGTTGCTCATATTTGTAACTCGAAACAGGTGCTGCAGAATAAACGGAAGCTAGCGAAGAACAAGGTGACGATGCGCGTTGGAAACGGGTCAAAGGTTGATGTGATCGCGGTCGGCACACTACCCCTTCATCTACCATCGGGATTAGTTTTATACTTAAATAATTGTTATTTGGTGCCTGCGTTAAGCATGAACATTATATCGGGATCTTGTTTATTGCGAGACGGTTACTTGTTTAAATCCGAGAATAATGGTTGTTCGATTTATATGAGTAATATGTTTTATGCACATGCACCGTTGATAGATGGTCTATTCTTGTTGAATCTCGATAGTGGAAATACACATATTAATAACATTGAGGCTAAACGTTTGAAATCGAGCGATAACTCGACCTATATGTGGCACTGTCGTCTTGGTCACATTGGAGTGAAGCGTATGAAGAAACTCCATTCCGATGGACTTATTGAATCACTTGATTTCGAATCACTTGAAAGATGCGAAGCATGTCTGATGGGTAAAATGACTAAGACTCCATTTTCTGGTATGATGGAGCAAGCTACGGACTTGTTGGAAATCATACATACCGATGTGTGTGGTCCAATGAGTGTAGCATCGCGTGGTGGTTATCGTTATGTTCTTACCTTCACGGATGACTTGAGTAGATATGGGTATATCTATTTCATGAAACATAAGTCCGAAACTTTCGAGAAGTTTAAGGAATTTCAAAGTGAGGTAGAGAATCAACGTAACAAGAAGATTAAATTTCTACGTTCTGATCGTGGAGGTGAATATCTAAGTTACGAGTTTGGCGAGCATTTGAAGAAATGCGGAATACTTTCGCAGTTGACACCGCCGGGAACACCACAGCGTAATGGTGTGTCTGAACGTCGTAATCGAACTCTCTTAGATATGGTTCGTTCTATGATGTCACTTACAGATTTACCGCTATCATTTTGGGGTTATGCATTAGAAACAGCCGCATTCACTTTAAATAGGGCACCGTCTAAATCCGTTGAAACGACACCGTATGAATTATGGTTTGGGAAGAAACCCAGATTGTCGTTCCTTAAAGTTTGGGGGTGCGAAGCCTATGTAAAGAAGTTACAGCCGGACAAGCTTGAACCCAAAGCGGAAAAATGCGTCTTCATAGGATACCCGAAGGAAACTATTGGGTATACCTTCTATCATAGATCCGAAGGAAAAATCTTCGTTGCCAAGAATGGATCCTTTCTAGAGAAGGAATTTCTCTCGAAAGAAGTGACTGGAAGGAAAGTAGAACTCGACGAGGTTGTCGAACCTTCTCTCGAAATTGCAAGTAGCGCAGCGCCGGAAGAAGTTCCTATGGTGCCTGCACCAATAAGAGAGGAAGCTAATGATAATGATCGTGAAACTTCGGTTGAAGTTGCTACAGAACCTCGCGGGTCAACGAGAACTCGTACCACTCCAGATTGGTATGATCCCGTTATGAGTGTCATGTTGGTGGACAACACCGATGACCCTGAGACATATGAGGAAGCGATGATGAGCCAGATTCCAATAAATGGCAAGAAGCCATGAAATCCGAGATTGGATCCATGTACGAAAACCAAGTATGGACTTTGGTGGACTTACCGGATGGCCAGAAGGCTATCGAGAACAAATGGATCTTCAAGAAGAAAACAGATGCTGATGGTAATGTTACTGTCTATAAAGCTCGACTTGTCGCAAAAGGGTTTCGACAAATTCAAGGAGTTGACTATGATGAGACTTTCTCACTAGTAGCGAAGCTAAAGTCTGTGAGGATTATGTTAGCAATCGCTGCATATTACAATTATGAGATATGGCAGATGGATGTCAAAACAGCATTCCTCAATGGAGACATTGATGAAGAGTTGTATATGATGCAACCCAAAGGTTTTGTTGATCCTAAAGATGCTAACAAAGTATGCAAACTTCAACGGTCCATCTATGGATTGAAGCAAGCATCCCGAAGTTGGAATCAACGTTTTGATAAGGTGATCAAAAGTTTTGGTTTTATACAAACTTATGGAGAAGCTTGTATTTACAAGAAAGTGAGTGGGAGCTCTGTAGCATTCTTAATACTATATGTAGATGACATATTGTTGATTGGTAATGATGTAGACCTTCTTAATAGTGTCAAAGAATATTTGAATAATAGTTTTTCAATGAAGGATCTTGGCGAAGCAGCTTACATATTAGGCATAAAGATTTATAGAGATAGATCGAAACGCCAAATATCATTGTCACAAAGTACATATTTGGACAAAGTTCTAAAGAGGTTTGGAATGGAAGATAGCAAGAAAGGGTTCTTGCCCATGTTGCCCAATACGACCTTGAGTAAAACTCAAAGTCCGACATCGGCAAAAGATAAAGGATGAGTAAGACTCCCTATGCCTCAGCCATAGGATCTCTAATGTATGCCATGCTATGTACTAGACCCGACATTGCATATGCTATTAGTTTAACTAGCAGATATCAAAGTGATCCAGGAGTGGATCATTGGACAGCGGTCAAAAACATCCTTAAGTACTTGAGAAGAACGAAGGATATGGTTCTTTCTTATGGAGGTGATGAACAGCTCGTTGTTAAAGGTTACACCGATGCTAGTTGGAACACCGATCCGGATGATTCTAAATCACAATCTAGATACGTATTTATTTTGAATGGTGCAGCAGTTAGCTGGAGGAGTGCAAAGCAAAGCGTTGTGGCGAGATCTTCAACTGAATCGGAATACATGGCTGCTTCGGAGGCTTCACAAGAAGCGATATGGATGAAAGAGTTCATTACAGAGCTGGGTGTGGTTCCAAGTGCGCTGGACCCAATGTCTATCTACTGTGATAACATGGGCGCCATAGCCAATGCGCAAGAACCAAGGTCACACAAGAAGCTGAAGCACATCAAGCTACGTTTTCACGCTATTCGAGAACATATCCAAGATGGGGATATAAAGATTTGCAAAGTACACACAGATCTGAATGTGGCGGATCCGCTGACTAAACCTCTCCCGAGGGCAAAACATGACCAGCACCAAACTGCCATGGGTGTTCGGTATATTACCATGTAATCTAGATTAGATGACTCTAGTGCAAGTGGGAGACTGTTGGAGATATGCCCTAGAGGCAATAATAAATGTAGTTATTATTATATCTTTGTGTTTATGATAAATGTTTACATTCATGCTATAATAGTATTAACAAGGAAACATTAATACTTGTGTGATTTGTAAACTTAATTTGAAGTCCCTAGTAAAGCCTCTGTATAATACTAGCTTGTTGGTTAATAGATGATTGTGGTTTCCCTATCATGAACATTGAGATGTTATTAACAACAATATCATATTGTTAGGAGAATGATATGATGGACATACTCATATAGATAAGCGTAGCATAAAGATCAAGTCATTTTAATAGTTCAATTGCTATATGCTTTCTGATACATAGTAATCTAATTCCTTCGACCATGAGATCATGCATATCACCTTTACCGGATGGATGCTTTGATGACATCAAACACCACACCATAACTGGGTGGCTATAAAGGTGGCATTGAGTGTTCGGAAAGTATTGGTTGAAACACATGGATCAAGAGTGGGATTTGTCCATCCATATGACGGATAGATATACTTTGGGCCCTCTCGGTGAAATGTCATCCAATTAGCTTGCAAGCATGTGACTGGCTCACAAGGGATCACATATCACGGGAACGAGAAAAGAGTACTTATCGGTAACGAGGTTAAACTAGGTATGCAGAGATACCGACGATCATAACCTCGGATAAGTAAACTATCGTGAGAGAAAGGGAAATTGATATCGTATGTAAGTGGTTCATTCGATCGCAAAGTAATCGTAGAAATATGTGGGAGCCATATGAATTTCCAGATTCCTCTATTGGTTATTGTTCGGAGAAGTGTCTCGATCATGTCCGCATAATTCACGAACCGTAGGGAGACACACTTAAGGATTCGACGTTGTTTGAGTAGTTATGGAATGATGAGAAGGAGACCGAATGTTGTTCGGAGTCTCGAATGGGATTCGGGATATCACGAGGAGATCCAGAATGATCCAGAGAATAAGATTCATATAAGGAAAGTCCCGTTTCGGAGTTGGGGAATGGTTCCGGTGTTTTCATCGGGAATGTTCTAGAATGTTCCGGAATGTCCGGCACTCCGGAGGGGAAGGGTACATGAATGTGTTGTATCAAGTTGGTATGATTGCATCATGTACTAAGTGTCATCGCTGAACCAAATAAAGGATTAATTCAAATCCTAGTTTGAAAAGTCAAATAGCTAGTTTGAAAAGTCAAACGGCTAAATTTGGAAAGAGGAAAAGAGGAGGAGTGGGAAACCGAGTTGGGGAGGAGTTCCCTCCTCCAACCGGCAGCGCACCCTCCAAGCCGAGTTGGGGAGGGACTACTCTCCCTCCCCTTGGCCGGCCGGCCCCTCCACCTATATAAGGAGGGGCAGGGCTCCCTCCTAACACACAAGTCCCTCTCCTCTAAACCTAAACCCTAGCCACAGCCTAGGGATTTCTCCCAAGCCGTCAAGTTAGAGCTTCTAATTGCCCTAGCCTCCAGTTTAGAGCCTTCTAATTGGTGTGTCTAAACCCTAGATCACCAAAGCTCTCTCATACTCCACCATACTTGCTCCAGCTTAAGGCGAAGCCCTGCGAGATCTCCCCTCTACTTCCGGTACCACGCCGTTGTGCTGCCGGAATCGTGAGGAGAGTGCTACAACCTCCGCTGCCTGCTGGAACAAGGGAGAGGAAGGTCTTCGTCGAGTACCGAACGTGTGACCGACTGCGGGAGCGCTGCCGGAACGCAGCGCCGGAAGGATCGTCTACGCGATCTTGAGATCGGAAAGAGTACGACTACATCACCCACGAGAATCCGCTCTCGTTAAACACTTTGGAATCTTCGAGGGTGAGTTATTCCATCAACTTGTTGCTACAATCTAGTAGATAGATCTTGGCTTGTTTGTTTGTATGCGATAGAAAATTTTTGTTTTCCATGCTACAAAATCCTACACCTTCACCTTTCATGAAGCCTAAAAAGTTCATAACAAAAGCGAAGCAACACTCAAAGAGTAGCCAATTCATGAAGGTTATAACATGAGTCCTCAAGTAGAAGGAAGTCACCTTGTAGTGTATGGATATCTCGATGACGGGTAACCATAGGTAACTCTCTTCAATTCGCCTTGTCAACTTATGGTCCATAGAGGTTGACGCGGAAGCAATTGTACCTTCACACAACAATGACCAAGCAAAATATGTTTGTGTGTGATAGAGGAGCATGTCATTTGTGGCATGTCCATTTTTGTTGACAACACTATTAGCACAACTCAAGTATATTAAACGGAATGCATATGCAAGATCAAAGTGCATGGGAATTGTTTGAACATCATCCAAATGTGGGAACTCAAAAACTCCATAAAACATCTTAGTGTGGCACTCAAAGCAATTGACTACAATATTGATCAACATCTTTGATGCAAGAGTAGGAGAATTTGGCAAAAACACATGCAGAAGAATATCCAAAACAACATCATTATGTGTGCAAACCAACCATTGGAAAGAGAAATTGTTCAATATGTTGGATGCCACACACAAATCATCCAAAGCAAATATCATGGGGGTATGAATATCGCAAGCGGAAGCAAAAAACCACATGTTTGCAAACAAACCATATGAAAGAGTAAGTGGTCCTTATGTTTGTTGCAACAATAATACGAGAGACTTGGAAGCTCTCGTGACAATACATGCTCAAAATGGCATTATGGTTGCACACAAAACATCGGAAAGAGAAATTGTTCAACATTTTTGTTGCAACACACAAAGCATCAATATCCAATAGCAACAAAACAAGATTGTCACAAGGTGAAAGAATACCATCAACATGCTTGCAAGATAACCATAGGAAAGAGCAATTTTTTCAACATGAAAGATGCAAAGCATGCAAAAGGTATCAGAGCTGGGTTCGATCTTGAACTCAGTTGGGGGTGCTCTCTAGAGCTCTTTTTGTCAACTCGTGCTCAACCGAGGTTGACATTCTTGTGCGGGTACCTAGACACATCATAGATAAAAGGAAGAACGTGTGTGCATGGTAGAGAAACACATCATCCATTATGACATATCTCTTCTTGTGCACATGCATGGTGAGTATGCAAGTGGGGAACATGATTATCATGGCATTTACCAAAATCTCCAAAATTTGAGAAATCTATGGGGGCCATCTCAATAGAAAACATATTATCATTATTGTTGCAAGCAAAACAAGTGAAAGAGTAATTATTCAACTTATTGCAAGAAACGGGAGAAATTGTAAAACACTCATGACAAAGCATTGTCCTAGAGGTGTCGTTTTTAACATCATTGCAAGCAAAACATTGGAAAGAGCAATTTTTCAACAAAGTGCAAGCAATGATATCATCAACGTAAAGTTTAGAACATGGTATATCTATGGCAACATAATCACACTCAAATAATTTCACATGCTCAACATTATGCAAAGGCAAAGTATCACATGGAAATATCAATGAAGCATAAGTGATATCACAAACACCATCCATAGCATGCCAATCATCACAAGTCATCATGTCCACTAGTGGGTTCATGGCATCATCAACACCCTTATTTTTTACCTTGTTCATACCTCTCATATGAAGTGGGTGTTGTGGTAGTATTGGCCTCCATGTGGGCGACTTACCTTGTTCATACCTCTCATATGAAGTGGGTGTTGTGGTAGTATTGGCCTTCATATGGGAGACTTCTTCATCATCTTCATCCACCATGTACATCTTCTTGGTTGGAGGCATCATCATATCCAAGCTTGGCGCTTCTTGATCCATGGAACCAACACAACATGAGAAAACACACTAGAGGTAGAGGGTAAGTCGTTAGAAATCAAAGTGGTCTTACATGACCTATCAACTACCACTCTCAACTCACTCGGTGTATCACTCATGCCCTCAAAGTGGAAGCACTCAATCTCACATAAGGTGGAGTCACTCATCTCACTCTTGTTCTCACTCAAGTGGTCTAAGTGGCTCTCATACTCATATGGGATTTGTACCACATCATCACTCAAGCATGTAGGGATAGGCTCGGTTCTCTCAACTCCATGTGTCTCCTTTGGTGAAGGGAAAGTCCCATGCTCACCATTCTTGACCTTGTCGTCGCCATCTTGTGGGGTAGGCCCTTGTCTTGGAGATTGCTCATCCTTTGCCATGGCCTCCTTGGCTTGGGTAGACATCCTCTTGACGTACTCATCCAACTTGGCGAAGTAGAGGTCTTCATCTTCCTCATCCATGAAGTTGCATGCGTCATCTAGGACGTCAAGTTTGGGCGTTGAAGCTTGATGGCATGGAGGAGAGCTTGCTCTTGGTGCCATTTTGGTGTTGGCACGAGTAGTTGAAGGTGCCTTATGATGGTGTCGACGGAGGTCATTGGCGTGCCTTGCCAAATGTTGATGTAGATGGCGCACTTGGTCGTCCACATGATGCTCCCGACGATGCTCCTTGTCCTTGGCACTCTTCTTGGTGAGGCGTTGTAATGAGCGCAAAGCATCATTAGTCTTGGCCATCATGCTCATGGTTTTGGCGAAGTTGTTGTCCATGTCGCTCTTGAAGCTGTTGATTTGATGGTGGACCTTGGTGCTCTCGAGGTGGAGGCTTCGTCTTGGTCAATGCGACTTGAGAAGCTTGTCGTTGTCATTCTTGAAGTCGTCCATGCTTGGGGAGTTATTGTTGTTGTAGAACTCCATATCACCCAAGCATGTGGAGCCATTGTCGGTGTAGTGCTCCATCATGTCATCCATGCTTGTGGAGGCATATGCATGGTGGCTCATCGTGGATTCTTCATAGATATCATCCTCGGTTCTGGAGTCCCTAGACATGATTCACAAGACCAAGTGGTGTATATGGAAGTGGTAGGGGTGTTAGGGATGCAACGTCAAACCTTACTTTACCTTGGAAGATAGTATCGTGCAAGTGGAAACACTTGAGAGCAATCAAAACCAAGCAAAGTGAAGTTCACGCGGCACACCAAAACCAACTAACCACTAAAAAAACACACACACAAAGCTTATGGTGGATGGGTATGGAATGTGGCGTGTCCAAGAACAATCCGAAATCAAGATATTGTAATGGAAAGTAAAGAACCATGATGATCACAAAGCAAAACAAGTCAATCCACAAGATATGAATTATATACAAGGAAACACACACGGTGGGATAAATGGGACTTGTGCAATGGAGAAAGTGAGCTAAGAACCAAATGATTACCTAGCGAAGACTATAAGCTCGTGTCGCACAAGTGCAAGGAGAGACGCTAGTTCGATTGCAAATAATTTGGTGGGCTACAAGATATGCACAATAAGTACCACCTATATGATGTTCATCGAGCTTGCGCTTCCTATTCTATGAGGTACTTGTTTCTTTCTTTCTTTTTCTTCTTTTTCTTTTTCTATATTTTTTTCACTTTTCTTTTATTTTTCACTTGCCTCTTCCTTGTGCCAACCACTATACAAGATAACTATATGAGATAGAGCGCTCACAACTTTTGCTTGGAAATCTACAAGGTATGAAATATGCATAGCCCAAGCAATCATAGGAGGAACTAGTCTCAATAGGTGTTTGTTGACCGCAAAGATAGTGTAGCTCACAAAGGAAAGCAAGTGGGAAGAAGTGGCAGAATTTTTATACCTTTCGTCGCTGATCTTCACCCTTATTGGTGGATTCCGCCTTGCCCATGGAATTTGTATAGAGTATATTGCATGAACCACAGATATAATGATGTATATCTCCTTCTCCTCTTCAAAATGAGCTAAAGAACACCAAAATCCGAGTTCGAATGCAAAAGTTATGCCCAAAACGGTGAAACAGTTTTTCTGTCTACAGGGGGGCGGAGACTCCGGTCTCGGGGGCTGGAGACTCCGGTCCTAGGCCGGAGACTCTAGTCTGGGACTTCCAAAACATGCAGAACTCGTCCGTGGCGCGATTTTGGGCGGAAAACTTGATCCAAAACCTCAAAATTGATGGGGAAATCAAGGAATTAGGCCATGAAAACGCAGAGGAAGGTAGATCAACGAGTTTAGAAAGTAATCCACGGACCAAAACCTAGCACTCAAATCATAGATCGATCCAAAACACGAATTGGGGCTATTTTTGGTGGAATTTTTGAATTTATGGGGACAAGACCAAATCGATGAGAAATCCGTGGCAACCAAAAGCTGCTGATACCAGATGTTAAGGGTAACCCCGTGGGTGGCCCGATCTTCACGGATCTCATGGTCAAATCGATGGTGAAGCGAGGGGAAAGGCAGAAGGTAGCGGAAGCGGACACACACCTCGCGAAGAACACGATGAACACACGCAAAACTCACACGATACAAGGCTGACTGCTCCCGCTGGTGGCCACCAGTCCGATAGAATCCTCGCAAGGAAAGATCAGTCAACGTGCTCTCTCGATCCCACGCGAAGAGGGAAGAACACCTTGGAGAGGGTCTTGACAACTTGGCAAAGGGACACCGATGCCAAGGCCTTGTACAACGAGGGAGGCGCGATGCAAACTCTAACGAGGTGGTCATGATAGTCGATCCCCTTTGGTAGAAGGGGATGAGGAAAAACTAGCGATTCCATAAAGGGGGTGTATTTAGTCTATCATCTATGTCTAGGGTTACATGAGGGGGTAGGGGCACTATATATAGGCCAGCCACATAACAAGGGGTAGTTTAGGCAATAATACTAGGGTTTCTAAGGATAAGAGGGGTACATGGGCCAAAGGCCCAACTCAAGGCACGTATGCCTGTTCCACTTAGGCCGGAGACTCCAGGGTGTGAGGAGCGGAGACTCCGGGGTGGGCTGGAGACTCCGGGGCAGAGCGTGGTCTCTGGGGAAGACTCCGGGGTGGCATGCAGAGACTTCCAAGCGGCAGTCCGGAGTCTAGGTCGGAGTCCAGGGGCGGAGACTCCGGGCTGGTAGGCCAGAGACTCCGGGGTGGAGAGGCCAGAGACTCCGGTGTGGTCGGAGACTCCGGTGTGGCCGGAGACTCCGGTTCTAGAGCTGGCTGCTCCTTGTCCATCTTCTTGGGTGACTTGGGGACGATCTTGGGGACTTCGCATTGTAGATGTAGTAGCGTCCGCAGGACGGGCTGCATCAGATAATCACTTTGATAGATTTCCCATTGATGCTAGCACGTGTTTAGAAGATGTTGGATCTTTAATCTTCATGTTCTTGGGCTTGAGTAGTCAAGATCCTTGTGACGACGAGAGATGGACTTGCGTCATGTTCATATATGAGTTCTTGGTCATCTTCCACATGTTGCCTTGTCATTGCTTCTTTGACTCTAGCATCAAATTTATCCTCACTCAAGTATTCCTCATCGCCATTGTCATGAATAAACAAAACTTTCTTGTTTGCTGATACCTTCGATCTGGATTCACGGATGTAGTATAATAGCTTTTTCCCTAGAAGACATAGGTTTAATCGAACCTTGGAAAACAATACTAAAAGGAAATAAAAAGTACACGTCTATAAGACTTTGTTTGTTTGTTTTACCTTAGTTTACTGGACCAATCTAGTTTACTTTTATAATGGGTTGAATCAATGGATGGAGATAGGCCAGGGTTGAAGATCCACCTACAGCTGCACATCATATGGGATAAAAGATAATAATAAGCATAGTCATGTGTAATGGATGAATATGGATAATCTCTTGTGGGCAACACATCCTAATATACCAGAGCCCCCGTGATGCATCGGGCATAGAAATATTGTTTTAATCCAACCGAGTGCACCACGAAGAAATTGGCTACAAACGATTATTAATTGTAAAACGCAGATCAAAGCATTAAGTGGTGATGTTGTTGTGATCCCGAATGGGTCGCTAAGCGAACATCGTACTACCCTTTCTGTCACTGGGGTTCCTACGAGATCACCGCTAGCCAAGTATCTCACCTCAAGCCTTTATAAATCTTTGGGTTCTTGGGTACCTACAAGTCCACTGATCGAGACAAGAGACAAAGAAACAAAAGATACAAATCTCTATTTGCAAACAAAACACAATACTCCCATGAATTAGATGCACATAATTGCTATGAGATTTCTCCCCAACCTGCAGCCCGTGAGGACTACTCACTCATAACAAATAGATCTAAGATAGAAAACATTGTGCAAAATACTTAGATTAAAATCAAATATTCTTACAATGGTCACCAAATCACAAGTAGATCTAAAGTACAAAGCAATGTCTATGACTAATGGAGGGGATGGATGATGGAAGTGATGAATAATGGCGTGGATCTCCTTTGGTGGTGTTGTGATGTAATCTAAGAATGGCAGCCCTTTGGCTGACGGCTAGAGCCTCAAAATATATAGGCATCTTCAAGAAAGTTGTAGGGTTTGATAAGACGAAGACATCGCCACATGGTACGGGCGGACGGAACGGGCGGGTTTTGCCCGTACCAGTGGTCATTAAGCTTGCTGACGCCTGGAAATGACTCTCCAATTACTTGGACATGTGGACTTCCTCAAAAACCTTCATTATGACTCCTGATTTCGCATTAAAAAGCGTGATTTCCTGCATAACACAATTCAAAGCAAGGTTTTGCATATCTTTGCAATTATTAGTCATTATTCGAAAGGATTGAGAGTTTCTTGTCAATGCTTGACCAAAAACAATGTTTAAACGTGGTGGAAGATGACTAGTTTTGGAGCCATCAACCTTCCCAAAGCTCAAACCTTGATTGCCCTCGAGCAAGAAGAAACAAAAGAACTATAAGAAATTCGGCGTTTAAACTTGAACCAACGAGAATAAGAATTCACTTACGGTTGGTAGTCATATGTGCTCAACACTTTATTCATTTGCGAGGCTTACCAAAGTTAGAGATATGACAAGAGTACTATACAAGCTTCGGTAAGTCAAGACAATCAAAGTAAAGTTTAATATAAGTATAAATAACTAGAAGTGTAGCAATCAATCCAATTCTTCTAGTTAACTCTCAGCTTACCAAGGAACACTAGAATTTTTAAATAACACAATTGAGTAAGAGAGTTTCATGTCCTAAGTAGCATAACATCGAAGTGTCTTATTTATACCCACATCAATAAATCAAGTATATCAAAAACACTTATAATCAATCATTCTTTTTCAAGAAAAATCATAAATTAGTAATGAGACCATGCCAATGACTTGTTATGTGGATCTTCATACATATCTCTTTTCTTTTTCTCTTATTTTGTTCTTCCTCTTTCAAGGATCATTTGCTATTTCTTTTACAAGTGCTTGTACAACCTTTGAGAGTACTAATACGTTTGCCCATATATTGAAACGTATCCCACTCATGGCATCAACTCATAGCCAAAATCTGGGGTTATATCATAGATCATTCAAAATCTAGCGGAGTTGTTGGCATCCCAAAGGTGTGCATGAGAAACATAAAACTTTTCTTTCTCTTTTTTATGCTAGTATCGTGGTTTGATCCAGAAGGTTAGCTTTGGCATGCATCAAAATTACCACTAGACTTCATTTCAATCAAACAACTCCTTTCATGAGTGACGTCAAGACTATCAAAACATCTATGGGGTTAAGTATCTTCAAGGGTATACTCTCAAGACAATCATTCATCAAACAAGTCATAAATTTCATACTTTTTCTTATCGTACTTGTTTGATAATATTATTTCTGAGGCAAGACTCGTTTAGCTAAAAGAACTAGAGCAAAAGCTTCAACAACTAATCATCATACTAATAAAAAGCTCTACTCTAACCGTATTAAATTACTCCCACTAGCATGGCATCCTAGCAAATTGACCAACTAGGATAAACAACTCAAACTTCAAAAGTGGGAGACATAGGACATACCTCTCATAAGTAACTTCCCGATCCTCTTCCTTATAGGGATGTGTTCCTTCAAAACTCAAACACGATTACTCTCATAATAATATTAAAGTAAAGAGGCAAAGTGCGAATCCACATTTACGAAAAAAAGGAAAACAGAAAAATATTTTTGTATTTTTGAGGATAGGGATTAAAGAATAGAAAAGAACTTGCGACCAAGCAAGGGACTAAGGAAAGAAATACAAACGAAAAACAAAAGCAAAGTGTTGGAGAAAGCCAACACGAGTGTTTCAAAGCTCCCAAGGAGCTGGAGTACAACCTCATTATTACACAAATAAATTTGCTGGGGAACACATCCCCAAGCTCAGGCTTTTGCAAGCCCTTTTGTTGCTCATTGTGGTGGTGGTGGATAGTCTCCCATGTTCCATTGGCTGCTCTAATCATGGAATTGGGTGGCGAGGTTTGCAGAAGCATCTAGAAGGTTGATGGAGAGATTGTTCATGTTTTGGATATTCCCTTCGAGCACATAGATATCTTCATAGGTGGTGTAGTAGTTTGGTGGCTGCACATCTTATTCGGTTCCCTCTTGTTCTACTTTTTCGTCTTCTCCTCCTCCCACGGGTATTTCTTGATGGGGTAGATTTTCCTCAACCTACGCGCAAAAACGCAAACACCCATCCTCGATAGAGAATAGACCATTAGGCAGGGGAGCTGGGATCAAGTGATTCTACAAACCATACCACATGCTCTTATAGTAGAAAGACCGAGATGGTGACTTCCTGTCAATGGTTGGATATTACCAAGGTTGATGTGAAGTGCGCGTGCAAGAAGGATTACAACTCCTCCTCTACATATGGGTCCTCGAGATTGAAGAGCCTGATGTTCATGGTAAAACACAAGAAGAGTGCCCAAATTTGGCATTAAGTTACAATTAATAATAGCAGCCTTTGCAAGGATCATCACGCCCTCCTCATTAACTCTAGTAAACTCACCACGTTCCTACAAAGTGTTAGCAATAACATAAAACAAATATCGAATAGCAGGATGATAAAATTTGGTTCTCCTTAGGTGTGTTTCCATGAATTCTCATTAAATTAAAGTACTGCCAAGGTGCAGGATTTAAAACAAAAGTAGTGGAGAGTATGTCGGTGGCATTGTTGGCAAACCCAAAATGTTGAGCCCATTGGTCGAGTGTCAAGGAGTACTCACGGTTCGTAAGACGCAAGTTGATGCGATCAACTCCAGGCCTTTGATCCTCGGACCAATAGTGAGGCTCCACCGTATGCATTAAAGTGCTAAGGAACTCAAGTGTAAATCAAAATCAACATTGTTGCAAAGTAAATCGAAATCAACACGAATGCCAAGTTGGTTCATGATATAGGGACACACCCACTTGGTGGACTTGATTTCTTAGAGCTTGAGACGGTTGAAACGGTTCAGCTGAAACTCCTCGGTGAACTCATTACCAAGTGACTCGGGGGTCAACATATCAACAGGTGGTGTAGAAGGTTCCACAACCATCACACGTGTACGGCTCCTCGTGTTCATCTAAAATAAAATAAATAAAGATTGCTAATAAAAGATTTTAATCCAATAGAAACATAGCATAAATGATTCTCTACACTAATTACAAAAGAAACTCCTCTAGAACAATACTAAGCATGCTCAAAATCAAGATTAGATCAAGAACAAGACCTAATTTTAGCTTGACAATGATAAAAGATTGAGTGAAGCTTTAGCAAAAATAAGTTGAAGACTGGAGGAGAATTGTACCTTAGATGGATTGAGTGCGAGGAATCGAAGAAAGATTGAGTAAATTTGAAGATCTAATGGAGGTTGTTTAGAGTTTGGAGAAAGAAGAAAGAGAAATATTTGTTTTGGAGATTTTTAGGTTACCTCCTCGTGGTGTTTATGGCGGCCGCGTATATGGTACGGGCGGGTGGTACGGCTGGAGCCCGCCTATACCAGGTGACATACCTTGGGGGTGACGACTTCCTTCCGGTGATGCACTTGGTATAGGCGCATGGTATGGTCATGCACGCCCGTACTGCTGGTTGTTATTCATTGGATATCTTTGCTTGAAATCTAATGGTTTGCTCGAGGGTACGGTACGGGCACATGGTACGGGTGCGCCCGACCGTACTGGTGGTTGTTAAGAGCACTGTTTTCTGTGAAAAAAATCTGAATTTCTATCCTCTCGTGCCTCGATGTGGTACGCGCGCATGGTACATGCCCTTCCGGCCGTATCGCAGGTCATTAAACAACATGTGAGCTGCAAAACTCAAAAAATTTGATTAGTAGCTCCGTGCGTCTTTGCACATCTTATCAAAGGACAAGATAATAGCAAGTATACTATATAAAAATCAGCAATACCTCTTAGGCCATGTGTTAGTAAAATAAAAGATCGAGGATTACCTTATTTCTTCTCCTCTCTCCAAAGGTATTCTTGAAAACTTTTTATTAGAAGCAAACAAAACGAAACAAAAACAAAACTAACAAAACTAATAAGACTAACACAAAAGTAAAAACTTTATTTCACATGGCTTGCCTCCCATGAAGCGCTTCTAGTTAAGGTCAATTAGCTTGACCCCGATGGCAATCATTTAGGTTTAATGAGTGGAATGTTGTAACATCCCAATTGTCTAACAGTTGCAATGCTACTTGCCTAGTCTATATATTGCTACTTCCTACATGTCATTAGAGGCATCATAATTATATCATGCTCATGTCACCATGCCACATTGCATTTGAGCATCATATTAAAACCTCTTTTCATTGGTTCTTTCCTCATATTGCATGCGTCCTATTAATATTATTACTTCTTGTTATATTGTAGTTGGTTCTTGATATATTTTCACATGCCCAATTGAGTCGAGGGTACTTCTCTTTAAACCTTTCCAAATTCTAACTTGTCAACATATTCCAATTGATATCATCTACCTTCAATTCTAACATATTCTTATATGGGAGCTTCCAATAATTTTTTGGGGTTTAAATTCTATCTCACATGTAAAAGGGTATGGTCCAAATTCTTATCACATGGCTAATAATGGTTTGATCCAAACCATCTGTATGCCAGGTACATGTTTAATTTTCCTCTGCCACCCTTATTTTTCAAGCAAGGAATATGTGTAGTTATTTTGTTCCTCACAAAATAAATATCACATACATGTACTCCGCCAGATGCAATAATGCACCCCTCTAGTGCATGCAACGATGTGTTCCTTCATGCATACCGCTATGTCTATCTAAATACAAATGGGTGTTTGTCGCATATTTGTTTTTGCTCAAACTTGGCTATTTGATCAATCACCTTCCTACCCCATCTTCCAACCTATATCTTGCATGAGATCATCTTTTTATATATTTCTTTTTCTATACCTACATGTGACCTTGTCCTCAAGCTCACTCTATCCTAAACAATCAAAACCTAGCTAATCCACACCTACATGCATTGCATGACACATGGCATCATCTACACATTATTCTCTTTCTTTTATTTATTTTGGTGTTGCTTGTATTACACATATGAGCTTGGGTCTTGTTTGAATCAAATCAACTAAAACCAAACAACCTAATCTAACCTATCTAGTTAACCTAATCTCAACACCACACCACCTAGCTAGCCGAGAGAAACCCTCCCGATCCTATCCCTCCCCTCTCTATGATCAGCACCAGCTAGCCAGCTTCCCATGTGCACCAGCCACACCCACGCACCCAACGTGACCCCGCTTGTCTCTCTGCTTTCCCCTTCTTCCTGTTAAAGTGGCCAGCCTCCCCTCTATCTGGCTATTCATCACTACCCTCCTTCCTTTTCTTCTCCCCCACGAAGCCACCTCGCCAAAGAACCGCGGTCGATGCCGCCCTGCTCACCATAGACGCCGCCATGGACACCATGGCGCTGATATCCTCCTTTGGCCCTGAGAGTTGCTAGCTGAGGTCCCGGTCTCCTTCCTCGTCGACCCCTCTTCCACCGGAGCAGCCCCTGGAGGCCCAGGTCACGCGCCTCCATGTCGCTCACCTCGCACGCGACGTCCTGCCATCTCGAACTTCCTCGTCGTGCCGCTGCCCTTTCCCTTCTCCGGACATGTACCACTGTCACTAGTACCCTTTCAGTGAGCTCCACCTCCCCCTCCCTACTGTGCCGTGCTTGCCGCTGCAGTCTGGAACACGAACGGCACGCCGTTTGCAGCTGCACGTCAACTCCGAGGTCCCATCTTGTCTTGTTTTTCCTGGCACCTACGATCTTCCCCTGGCAAAACCCCAAACATCAAAGTTACTCCATGTACTACTAGCTAGCCACAGGATCAAATGACACTCGATTTGGATCTCCACTGGCAAAGAAATCGACAACCGAAATCAGTGAAAATAATCTGTTTTTTTGAGTTTTTTGTCCAAAACCTGAACCCGCTCTTTTCGTCACATGTTTCTAGCGCATATGTTGGTTGTTTAGAAAAACTTCCTTCTGCAAAGTTGTAGACCTTGGCGAGATCTTCAACTTTCGTTTTTATGGCATCTTCAAATTACTCACCGTTTCATCGCCATCTTCATCTGAAGTCAAACCATTTTCATTGAAAATTCCTAGATCTGAATTTTAGTTTAGAACTGGTCCTAACGCTTTTGCAAAAAGGACCCTGGCCATTTGTTTTTCTCAACCTGCAGCCCCGTGCTCGCACATGTGTCACCACCTCTCTGGTCGCACGCGTGTGGACCCTATGAGCTTCTCGGCCCCACTTGTCGCTGGCTGTGGGTTATACTCAACCCGAGTAACAAAAGTTTCTGTGTTTTCCGAATTAAAAATAAAAACCAGATATGAATATATTTGAATTAATTCATAACTTTTAAATATTTTTGAATTTGAATTCAAACTCTATATGAAATATGTTTTGTTTTTTGAATGTTAATTCAAATATTAATTCAAATATTGTCAGAAATAATTCAAACTAGTCAAACCTTTGACTTTGACCCTAAATTAAATTAAATTGATTTAATAATTGTTTTAAATTCATAATTTCAAATAATACAAATAATATATGTTTTTGAATCAGAAAAACTTGAGGGTTATGAATATCCTATTCAAAGTATTATTTGAGAAATTTAAAATTTCGAAATAATTTAAATACTATTAAATGCCTTTTCTTAATAAATTCATAACTTTAAATTCGTAATTCCAAATTCAATAAATAATATGTCTAAATCGATTAGCGCGACGAGCCCATTCTGACTATGCATTCCATGATATAAATTGAGACATGCATCATATAAATATTAAATATTCAGAACTATTTATGGGAGCAAAAATGCCTAAATAATTAAATAAAGTGCTTTATTATTGTTTCTACACCTCACCCATGCCATGCTATGTTATACCATGTAATTGTGCATCATTTCATCATGGCATACTTTGTTTGCTTGTTGCATATGTTCATATGATTGCACACCTTATTTATTATGGCCCTTTGTGTGTTTGGCTTTTATTCTGGATAGACGCCGAGCAAGGGAATTACCAGGAGAACCAAGAGTACTACCCGGATCCTCGTTATCCAACTGCTGATTCGACAGCAAGAAATTCCCCATGCTTGCATACATATAGCACCTATGCTTCTATCTTATTCTTGCATTATCGAGTCACGATTGCATTAAATTGAATCCCAGATATTGCATAGCCTTTATTTTTAAACCCCACCGAAGCTTGTATCCTTAACCCCATGAGCCATTACTATAGGAGTTATTTGACCCATGCGAGTCGTAGAATTGCATGTGTAGGGTTGTGCGAGTCTTTGGATAATGAGATACTTAAACAACTTAAATTGTCTAGTAATAGGATAACTAAAGAAAGAGGCACTAGTGGGCAGTAGATGTTATTTGGTTCTTCCATGATCACTTGTGTCCCGTAGGACCCCGAGTACTTGATTCCTATTCCTTGACTATTGCACTATCCACATGTGGGACCATGAATCCCCTTCACATGAGCTTGATTCGCACTTTATTTCTTAGGGCCACAAACTAGTTTGGGTTTTTTTACTATTTTATACTTGTGCCATGCTTTACTTCTTTATTTATGGTTGCGTGTGGAGCACCTGTACTGTTTAGGATTGTAGAGTGTTTTCGCGGTATCGACAAGCCCAATCACACTTTCGGGTTTCCAGTCATTTATAGCCATTGGCGTAAACCTTGGGTCCATCTCGAAGCCGGCAACTTCGTTGCGGGTAGCTTAATGCCCCCCCTGAAATAATTTATGAATCTTGTGAATGCATTATCGTGAGGCCTCATTTCTTTTTATTTGGTTCTTCCCGAGGTTGATCGTGTGTGTTTTGCCATTTGTGCACCCCTGCAGGGTAAATCTTTTTGAAAGCCATGTCCGCGGTTATGGACGACTTGGAGCACTGTTTCTTGATCTTATACAAGCATAACTAAAGTACTGTCTTTAATTTGACTAAGGCATGACTAGTAAATAGTGCAATACTCTTGGAATGGTTAATAAAATTGCCAACGGGTGGGATGTTCTTCCGCCTTGTCATAGGTAAGCGAGAAGGAGGGCGAGCGATGTTTAATTATGTTACTTATATCACTATTGTTACTAATTAACGAACATCCGTTCATCTTTGGTTAGGCGGATGTGTAGCGTGTCTCCATAGAACTGTTTAGCTATTATGTTTCGTTGCAATTGCGTCACCCCCAGGTTGTTCCCTTTAGATGCATTAAGACTTGCTGAGTACCCCTGGGATCTCACACGATAAATATTTGGTTCAAATGGACAAGTATACTCTTAGGAAGGTTACTGGGTCGAAGAGACTGTTGATGGTGGCAACAAGTGTCAGGTGTAGAGATTCCAGGGATGGAGATCTGTGAGATCTGTGGGTGGGATGTGTTTATTTTTAGGGCATCTTATGCCAATTTGCTTCTTGTACGTACTCAGATCTTGTTTTCCGCTTCCGCTTGATACTCTGATGTGTGATGTATGAGGATGTATCCTAAACTATTATCACTATCTAGGATATTTGGATCTTGCCATATGGCGTTCAATATTTCTGTCTCTATTGTTTTTAGATGGTGTGGCTCTGATGTCTATTGTATGTCGCTGATATATATACTCATTTGTGTATGTTTTTTGATCGCTTTACCTGTCGACTACGTAGCTCGCTCTTGTCTCGATGTTCTTGAAAGTGGGTGGGATGGTTGGCCAGTACCGTGCCCTGCTCCACGAGGTGGGCCTACTATGTGTGGCTGCGCGGCCCCACGGTAGTACATCCTGTCCACTTTTGGGTTCATCCAGGCTTGAGCTTAGAGCATAGGGTCCGAGGTATTACAAATGCCCACTCCAATGTAATTGGCTTTCAAAGTAATTATACCATCGTTATCATTAGACTTGGCCTTCTTCTCCCTAGGGAAGTGGACTATAAAAGGATCTCTAGACGATAGCCCTATTCTCACATTCCCCTCATGTAAATTAATTAAAGCTTTGAGAGTTATTAGGAATGGCCTACCTAAAATTATAGGTGCTATGGGATCTTCATGCATGTCCACAATAATAAGATCAATAAGAGTAGGACTACCTTTGATTTCAACAAATATATTTTGTTTTATCCTAACAACTTGTTTATAAGTTGAATCTGCTTGTTGGAGTCTCAATTCAGTAGTTACAAATGGCCCCAAGATTAGTTTGTCAAATAGGCTTTTAGAAATTACTGAGACGCTTGCACCAAGATCATAAAGTGCAGATATCTTATTAATTCCTAGCTTGATTTTAATAGTGGACTCAAATATGTCATCTATCTTGGCAGGAAGCTTATTAGCTAGTCTCTTATACTCCATCTCTAAATATCGAACTTTAGATGCTACTTGTTGTATAAATTGTTGGTACATAGCATCATTACCTTGTTTTATACCGGGATTCTTCATGGTGATCATCTTTAGTAGATCTTCCACGGTATATTCCGGTATTGGCACATTGCTATAATCCAGCTCTTCAGGATTTTCTTCATTGGTTACCACCCTCATCATCTTGAGGTCTTCTACTGGATTTGGCTCGGGTTTTCCAGCAAATTTTGCTAGTATGAGAGCTTGGCTCTCAGCTACCTTACCCAGCTGAGCCTCCATGGTCTTTGTCCTTTCCTATAGATCCCGCACATCATTTCTAATTGCAACTACTGGGTTAGGTAATTTTCCTATACTACTTTCATGGTTCTCCGTGATTTTAATAAGCATATTATTTTGCTCGGTTTGAGCTTGTATAAAAGTTCTAATAGTTTGCTCAAACGAGAGATTGTCATGATTTGCTCCATTATTATTATCATAATTGTTGTAAGGACCTCCTGCAGGATTTGAATAATGTTTTTGAACATAAGAAGCATAATTGAGATTTTTCCAAGCAGGATTAAAAGGAGCGAGAGCTATAAAATTGATATCATTAACATTGGTAGCGATATCATTAACTTGGGTATCTTCTTTACCCTTTACTATATTAAGTAGCTCGTCTACCTTAGATGTAATCTGTTCATTAATTACCTCAGTAATTGAACTTACTCTCTTTGAGGTTCTCTCCACGTGCCATTGAGCATGATTATTTTGCATATCATCAAGTAATTTCTTCGCAACACTCACTTTCTTTTCCATGATTTTTCCTCCTGCTGCAGTATCTAGAATATACCTAGACATTGGGTTAATACCATTATAACATGTGGCATTTCGCTAAAACCACTACTAGAAAATCGCGTTGTTTTTGCGCATTGCATCATCATGACCGCATGCTCATGTCATCATACCACATTGCATTTGAGCATCGTCATGTCATCATGCATTTGTTTGTCTAAAACTATTTTCTAAAAATCTGGTTTCTTTTCTAAACGCTCCGTCTTTCTTCAAATACAAACCCGGGTCTCCGGATTATTTTGCTTCGTCTACCAACGGATTTCAAAAGTCCCGTTTTAAATAATAGAACTTTTAAATTATTTTTAGGAGGCAGCCAGCCAGGCCCGAAGACTAGCAGGCCACCTCCAGATAAAATCCTATCTACCCCAGAAAAACACCCAAACCTTTCTACCAGAAACCCTACCCTATTTTCCTACCCAGCCCCCTCCACCTCACCTGCACCAATCGGTGCTCGCCACCTCACCGCTTCCTCCACCCCATCCACTCCTCACCTGCCACCTCATCCCACCGACCCCACCTGGCTGCCCCCTGCCCAGATCCCTAGCCGCCATCTCCCGCCCAGTGGACACGCGCCCGCGCCCTCTTTCCACCACCGCACGCGCCCAGCTCCCTCCTGACCGCGCTGGCCCCACCACTCCTCCTGCCACGTCGCCCCAAACACCGACCCGACAACCTCGATCCCCACCCCACGCGCCAACGCACCCCACCACGCGGACCCCGCCGCCCTGCTCCTCCACTCCGCCTCCACGAGCCCCGCGCTCGCCGCCAGGACCCGCTTCGCCGCTGTCCCCGCATCCCCGCCCCGAGCACCACCGTCGGGCCCGCGCCTCCTCGGTGCAAGCCCCTTGACGTCGCCGTCCCCCGCCGCAGCCCCCTCCTGCGTCACGCCGCCACCCATCCGCTGCCGCGACCTCGGCCGCCTCCACCCGCTCTCCGACCGTCTGCCTCCTCCCTCGCCAGAAGCCGCGCGTCGCCGCCGCCCTCTCGGCCTCCTCCCCGCGTCTTCCTCCGCTCCGGCCCGCACCTCCTCGTCGTCAACCCTCGCCGCTGCCCAGCTCGCCGTCCCCGGCCACTCCTGCGTCTGCACCGCCAGATCCCCGTCCGCCACCGCCTCGGCCACCTCGCCGTCGAACCGCGTCCAGCGCCACCGAAGTCCGGTCCGACGCTGCCGACCGTCTCTCCTCCTCGCGCCTCCCGCCGGCCACCGCCTTCCCGCCTCCTCCGGCGAGCCCGCCCCCCTGCCGCCTCTGCCTCCCTAGGGCCGCCTCCTTCCCCTGCCGACCCGCGTCGGGGCCGCCTCCTCCCGGACCACGCGCCTGCCAACCAAGTGCCTTTTTGCTGTCAGGTATCTATGGCTGCTATTGCATGGTTGGCTATGTTGTCTAGCTTTTTGTGTGCTTGGCGATGTATCTGATAAATTCTCGTCCGGTGTGCTGCTACTCAGGTCCTCCACACAAGTTTTGGTGCAGTTAAAGCCCAGTTCCGATAACCCAAGACGACACTAGATGATTGCATGGTACCAATAAGATCTACCACTCGGGTGAAGACACGAACCCAAATAGGCCGGGACGCCAAGACCGCCCACACAGAGACCGATCCATCGGAACGCCAACTCCTCCGACCTCAAACCCGAAGGGCTTCTTCATGGAATGCCGAGGCCCCTTCCCGGAAACACAAGACCCCCGTTCCCGAATGCGAAGGTCGAAACCGAACCGAACCCCTCGGGTCGACAAGTTCTTCTCGGAGTCCGAAGACCGATCCCGCCGAGACCGTCGAACCCCGGAACCCTAGATCTTCAGAACCACATGTGATTCCCTTTTCCGAGAACCCTATTTTTATAATAAATGATATATACCTACTGCATATTAAATGGTTCATGTATGCATACCTGTCTGTGGTTTGGGGGCATTATGCCGATTCACCTCATAATTAAGTATGGAGTGTTTATGCGAGATATATTTATCTTATTCTGGACTCTATTTAAATTTGTGTAGCGAACCGATGCCATGTTTTTTTCTTCATAATACAACATTTAAATTGCGGGGGTTCTAAATAACTTGAACCATTTAATTAATTGCCGGGACCCGGTTCCGCTTAATAATGCCTAATTGCACCGCATCTGCATCATATCATAATCATGCCGGATCTTCTGCCGTAGTATTAAATATTGCATCCAGTGTTTCTTCTAGTGTTTGCTTCTTTGCAGATTAGGCCGATGAGTTGATGCGAGTATCGACAAGTTCTCCGGATATGATCCGTCAGCAGTGTTTTCCCAGGCGAGCATCTCTCCCCCTTCTACCTATTTTGCATTTATAGTCTTTATTTCCTCCTGTTGATCTATTGCTATCTGTGTCGCGATGCTTTAGTTTCCGTACACCAGTTATACCCCGTGCAGCCTCTATATTGCCTTGGACACCTCCTATTACCTGTGTTTGGTAGATAGCTGGCCTTGCGAGTCGTAGTCGCTTGCTCAGGTGTGATCTCGTGTTGCCAAGTACCACAGTTGTTGGAATGCTGGAAGATGTTTCTGGTGGAGATGATCATGACTTTAAATACAACTATTAAAAATGCTAGCTATAACTAATGCAGAAGCATCGGTGGGCAATAGATGTTATTTGGTTCTTCCACACTCACTTGTGTCCCGTAGGACCCCGAGTACTTGATACCTGTTCCTTGATTTTTCGCACTATCCACATCCGGGAGGCCTTATGGACCCCCTGAGCCAGAGCTTGATTCATTTCTATTTCTTGGGGCCACAAAGTAGTTTGGGGCTTTATTACTATCCTGTACTTATGCCATGCTTTACTGCTTTATTTACGATTGTGCGTGGAGCACCTGTACTGTTTAGGATTGCGGAGTGTTTTCGCGGTATCGACAAGCCCAGTCACACTTTTGGGTTCCCAGTCGTTTACAGCCATTGGCGCAAACCTTGGGTCCGTCTCGGAGCCGGCCAACTTCGTTGCGGGTAGCTTAATGGGTGGCCCCCTGAAATATTTATGAATCCTATGATTGCTTTGTCGTGAAAGCCTCGTTGGGTTTTGAGTTGGTTTTTCCGAGGTTGATCGAGTGTGTGTTGCTATTTGTGCACCCCTGCAGGGTAAAACTTTCTGAAAGCCGTGTCCGCGGTTATGGATGACTTGGAGCACAGTATCTCGATCATAGACAAGCATAACTAAAGTAGTGCTATAAATTTGACTTAATAGGTGATTAGTAATCAGCTCAAGTATAATGGAATGGATATTAAAAATGCCAACAGCTAGTGGTTCTGGGTTGTTTTGTGACATGCTATACCTGCCTAGTAAGTATTGCAACTCCAATGGAATGTGATAAAAGTGCCAACAACTGCTGGTTTTTTTTGGGATTCCAGGACAATTATATCTGACTAGTAAAGGTTCCAACTACCACCGAATGGTAATTAAAGTTGCTCACTACTTATGCTTCAGGATGACTCATGCTATCTATATCTGATTAGTAAGTGCTGCAACTATAATGGAATGAGTAAAATTGCCAACTGCGTGAGTTCCTCGGTCCGACTTCCTCGTTTGGTCTCGAGGGGGAAATACCAGGATGGGTTTGTCTGGTGTTAGCTTCAGGTTGGATCCGGATAGGTCTTTCTTATCCCTCTCTGATAACCGCCAGTTGTATCGAGTCTCTATAGGTTGATTAGTGCCGCTGCGCTGCCGCTTCAGCCCACCATACCTATGTAGGCGAGAGCCGCCGAATTCTAGCCTCGCAGTGTACTGGCCTCAGTACTGACGCTCCTCTTTTTCCTTTGTCCTTTGTCGGCACCCCTTTTGTTTTAGCAGGTTTGAGATCGACGTCGTTAGTAGGGTTACCCTTTCGGCTTGGCCTGGGCAGGGTTATGGACGCCATTGGTTATTCTTTAGGGCTCTTAGCCCCATTTGCATCTTGTCCGTAGTCGGACGCTCTATCGTTTCCAAGGTGATTTGGATCTTTGTATTATATATCTGTATTCTTGACTCATGGAGTCATTGATGTATATATCTGTTCTGTGGGTCCCATCGAGGACTGTTGTGTAATGTTATTACTTTGTTTTCCACCCGCACAAAAGTGCCTGGTGGGTGTCCTTAAATCGTTTCTATGCGGGTTTGGCGGAAAAGGCTAAAACTTGCATAGGGCCGATCTGAGGGTGTTACAGAGTGGTATTAGAGCTCAGCAGTTACGATACCCCACTAGTCCAGCCTGTAGGATAACCTAGCTAACGGCCGAAATAGAGTGTCAAAACTATTTTGGAAAATCGGTTGGATAGATCTGATTAGGTCTGCTTTTACTCCTTACCCCTCTGCTGATCTCCTCTTACCTCCGCGTGTTTCGAATCTACCGTCTTCCCTTTCTTCGAGTCCAGGAATTCTCGTGGTTGGGTTGTCGTCGTACCTTCAGGGTTTCGCTTCCTCCTTTGGTAATGGTGTTTCTACATCCGGTCTTCGTACTATCTGAGGAATCCTTCCTCTGTTGGACTTCTCTCTGTTTGTTCTTGTGACTTCTGGTGTTTTTCGATGTGACAACATCATCTACGTCAGATCCGATGCAGAGCCTGCATCACTCCTTTGTTCTGAACCTCATTTGTCGAGATCTTCAGTCTGATTCCGAGAATGGATGCGTGCTTCTCTACTGATTGTGTGGAGTAATAGTTTGGGTGCGTGATGGATTGGCCCCCATGCCGACTACTCAATCTATTTGCTCTCGTATATTGAAGTGGATTAGAATGCATCGTTTTTCTCCTTTTGTCGAAGTTGGAGGTGGCTTTGTTTGTTGATACCTCTACCTTCGCCTTTGCCCCCGGAGTGTTCTCTCGACGATCACGGACAACGACCTTGTTAGTGGTGTCGCGAGGATCTACACGAAGTGAGAAGATTCAGATCGCCGACCTTCTTCCCGGTACCATGAGGCGATCTCGAGGGCGAGATCCCTTGTTAGTGGTGTCGAATTGTGGCATCCCGCTAAAACCACTACTAGAAAATCGCGTTGTTTTTGCGCATTGCATCATCATGACCGCATGCTCATGTCATCATGCCACATTGCATTTGAGCATCGTCATGTCATCATGCATTTGTTTGTCTAAAACTATTTTCTAAAAATCTGGTTTTCTTTTCTGAACGCTCCGTCTTTCTTCAAATACAAACCTGGGTCTCCGGATTATTTTGTTTCGTCTACCAACGGATTTCAAAAGTCCTGTTTTAAACAATAGAACTTTAAATTATTTTTAGGAGGCAGCCAGCCAGGCCCGAAGCCTAGCAGGCCACCTCCAGATAAAAATCCTATCTACCCCAGAAAAACACCCAAACCTTTTCTACCAGAAACCCTACCCTATTTTCCTACCCAGCCCCCTCCACCTCACCTGCACCAATCGGTGCTCGCCACCTCACCGCTTCCTCCACCCCATCCACTCCTCACCTGCCACCTCATCCCACCGACCCCACCTGGCTGCCCCCTGCCTAGATCCCCAGCTGCCATCTCCCGCCCAGTGGACACGCGCCCGCGCCCTCTTTCCACCACCACACGCGCCCAGCTCCCTCCTGACCGTGCTGGCCCCACCACTCCTCCCGCCACGTCGCCCCAACCACCGACCCGAAAACCTCGATCCCCACCCCACGCGCCGACGCACCCCACCACGCGGACCCCGCCGCCCTGCTCCTCCACTCCGCCTCCACGAGCCCCGTGCTCGCCGCCAGGACCCGCTTCGCCGCTGTCCCCGCATCCCCGCCCTGAGCACCACCGTCGGGCCCGCGCCTCTCCGGTGCAAGCCCCTCGACATCGCCGTCCCCCGCCATGGCCCCCTCCTGCGTCGCGCCGCCAGCCATCCGCTGCTGCGACCTCGGCCGCCTCCACCCGCTCTCCGGCCGTCCGCCTCCTCCCTCGCCAGAAGTCGCACGTCGCCGCCGCCCTCTCGGCCTCCTTCCCGCGTCTTCCTCCGCTCCGGCCCGCACCTCCTCGTCGTCAACCCTCGCCACCGCCCATCTCGCCATCCTCGGTCACCTCCTGCGTCTGCACCGCCAGATCCCCGTCCGCCACCGCCTCGGCCACCTTGCCGTCGAACCGCGTCCAGCGCCACCGAAGTCCGGTCCGCCGCTACCGCCCGTCTCTCCTCCTCGCGCCTCCCGCCGGCCACCGCCTTCCCGCCTCCTCCGGCGAGCTCCCCCCCTGCCGCCTCTGCCTCCCTAGGGCCGCCTCCTTCCCCTGCCGACCCGCGTCGGGGCCGCCTCCTCCCGGACCACGCGCCTGCCAACCAAGTGCCTTTTTGCTGTCAGGTATCTGTGGTTTCTATTTCATGCTTGGCTATGTTGTCTAGCTTTTTGTGTGCTTGGCGATGTATCTGATAAATTCTCGTCCGGTGTGCTGCTACTCAGGTCCTCCACGACAAGTTTTGGTACAGTTAAAGCCCTGTTCTGATAACCCAAGACGACACTAGATGATTGCATGGTACCAATAAGATCTACCACTCGGGTGAAGACACGAACCCAAATAGGCCGGGACGCCAAGACCGCCCACACAGAGACCGATCCATCGGAACGCCAACTCCTCCGACCTCAAACCCGAAGGGCTTCTTCATGGAATGCCGAGGCCCCTTCCCGGAAACACAAGACCCCCGTTCCCGAATGCGAAGGTCGAAACTGAACCGAACCCCTCGGGTCGACAAGTTCTTCTCGGAGTCCGAAGACCGATCCCGCCGAGACCGTCGAACCCCGGAACCCTAGATCTTCGGAACCACATGTGATTCGCTTTTCCGAGAACCCTATTTTTATAATAAATGATATATACCTGCTACATATTAAATGGTTCATGCATGCATACCTGTCTGTGGTTTGGGGGCATTATGCCGATTCACCTCATAATTAAGTATGGAGTGTTTATGCGGGATATATTTATCTTATTCCGGACTCCATTTAAATTTGTGTAGCGAACCGATGCCATGTTTTTTTCTTGATAATACAACATTTAAATTGCGGGGGTTCTAAATAACTTGAACCATTTAATCAATTGTCGGGACCCGGTTCCGCTTAATAATGCCTAATTGCACCGCATCTGCATCATATCATAATCATGCCGGATCTTCTGCCGTAGTATTAAATATTGCATCCGGTGTTTCTTCTAGTGTTTGCTTCTTCGCGGATTAGGCCGATGAGTTGATGCGAGTATCGACAAGTTCTCCGGATATGATCCGTCAGCAGTGTTTTCCTAGGCGAGCATCTCTCCCCCTTCTACCTATTTTGCATTTATAGTCTTTATTTCCTCCTGTTGATCTATTGCTATCCGTGTCGCGATGCTTTAGTTTCCGTAAACCAGTTATACCCCGTGCAGCCTCTATATTGCTTTGGAAACCTCCTATTACCTGTGTTTGGTAGATAGCTGGCCTTGCGAGTCGTAGTCGCTTGCTCAGGTGTGATCTCGTGTTGCCAAGTACCACAGTTGTTGGAATGCTGGAAGATGTTTCTGGTGGAGATGATCATGACTTTAAATACAACTATTAAAAATGCTAGCTATAACTAATGCAGAGGCATCGGTGGGCAATAGATGTTATTTGGTTCTTCCACGCTCACTTGTGTCCCGTAGGACCCCGAGTACTTGATACCTGTTCCTTGATTTTTCGCACTATCCACATTCGGGAGGCCTTATGGACCCCCCCTGAGCCAGAGCTTGATTTATTTCTATTTCTTGGGGCCACAAAGTAGTTTGGGGCTTTATTACTATCCTGTACTTATGCCATGCTTTACTGTATTATTTAAGATTGTGCGTGGAGCACCTGTACTGTTTAGGATTGCGGAGTGTTTTCGCGGTATCGACAAGCCCAGTCACACTTTCGGGTTCCCAGTCATTTACAGCCATTGGCGCAAACCTTGGGTCCGTCTCGGAGCCGGCCAACTTCGTTGCGGGTAGCTTAATGGGTGGCCCCCTGAAATATTTATGAATCCTGTGATTGCTTTGTCGTGAAAGCCTCGTTGGGTTTTGAGTTGGTTTTTTCGAGGTTGATCGAGTGTGTGTTGCTATTTGTGCACCCCTGCAGGGTAAAACTTTCTGAAAGCCGTGTCCACGTTTATGGACGACTTGGAGCACAGTATCTCGATCATAGACAAGCATAACTAAAGTAGTGCTATAAATTTGACTTAATAGGTGATTAGTAATCAACTCAAGTATAACGGAATGGATATTAAAAATGCCAACAGCTAGTGGTCCTGGGTTGTTTTGTGACATGCTATACCTGCCTAGTAAGTATTGCAACTCCAATGGAATGTGATAAAAGTGCCAACAACTGCTGGTTTTTTTTGGGATTCCTCAGGACAATTATATCTGACTAGTAAAGGTTCCAACTACCACCGAATGGTAATTAAAGCTGCTCACTACTTATGCTTCAGGATGACTCATGCTATCTATATCTGATTAGTAAGTGCTGCAACTATAATGGAATGAGTAAAATTGCCAACTGTGTGAGTTCCTTGGTCCGACTTCCTCGTTTGGTCCCGAGGGGGAAATACCAGGATGGGTTTGTCTGGTGTTAGCTTCAGGTTGGATCCAGATAGGTCTTTCTTATCCCTCTCTGATAACCGCCAGTTGTATCGAGTCTCTATAGGTTGATTAGTGCCGCTGCGCTGCCGCTTCAGCCCACCATACCTATGTAGGCAAGAGCCGCCGAATTCTAGCCTCGCCGTGTACTGGCCTCAGTACTGACGCTCCTCTTTCTCCTTTGCCCTTTGTCGGCACCCCTTTTGTTTTAGCAGGTTTGAGATCGACATCATTAGTAGGGTTACCCTTTCGGCTTGGCCTGGGCAGGGTTATGGACGCCATTGGTTATTCTTCAGGGCTCTTAGCCCCATTTGTATCTTGTCCATAGTCGGGCGCTCTATCGTTTCCAAGGTGACTTGGATCTTTGTATTATATATCTATATTCTTGACTCATGGAGTCGTTGATGTATATATCTGTTCTGTGGGTCCCATCGAGGACTGTTGTGTAATGTTATTACTTCGTTTTCCACCCGCACGAAAGTGTCTGGTGGGCTTCCTTAAATCGTTTCTATGCGGGTTTGGCGGAAAAGGCTAAAACTTGCATAGGGCCGATTTGAGGGTGTTACATAACACAAATGTAATATAAGCCATTCTTCCATCCCATGACTAGGACAGTTCATTATAGCTTCTTTCATCCTTTCCCACGCAAGCGCTAGTAGCTCACGGTCTTCTTGTCTAAAGCTTGTAATGTTGGATCTTAGCTGCATAGTTTTAGCTAGGAAAAATTTAGTCATAAACAAATTAGTACATTCCTCCCAAGACTTAATATTGCCCTTTGGTAGAGCTAGCAACCAATTCTTAGCCTTTCCTCTAAGAGAGAAAGGAAATAATCTTAATTTAACAGCATTTGGATCTACATCCTTAATACGCATCATGTCGCGAGTTTCAGTAAAAGTGTTTAAGTGCAAACCCGAATCCTCATAAGATGAGCCCCCAAATTGGTTTTGTTGAACCAAACTTAAAAGGTTTGGCTTTATTTCATAGGTTTCCACATCAACAGCGGGCTGAGTGATATCTGCATGAATACAATTATCAGTGGGAGTAGCATACTCCCCAAGTCTATTTTCAGCCATGGCTCTTATATTTTTGGTAATTTTTTAAATTAAAGAAAACAAATAACAAGTAACTAATGTTTTTGGGTTTTCAAATAGATAACAAGAAAGTAAACTAATAACAAGACGTAAATTACAAAGTAATAATAAAACTAAAAACAAGGTCTCTAGTGACCTCACTAGGATAGCGAAATTGCTTCCCCAGCAACGGCGCCAAAACAAGGGTTGATACCTTCGATCCGGATTCACGGATGTAGTATAATAGCTTTTTCCCTAGAATACCTAGGTTTAATCAAAACTTGGAAAGAAATGCTAAAAGGAAATAAAAAGGACACGTCTACAAGACTTTGTTTGTTCGTTTTACCTTAGTTTACCGGCCCAATCTAGTTTACTTTTATAATAGGTTGAATCAATGGATGGAGATAGTCTAGGGTTGAAGATCCACCTGCAACTGCACATCATATGAGATAAAATATAATAATAAGCATAGTCATGTGTAATGGTTGAATAGGGATAGTCTCTTGTGTGCAACACATCCTAATATACTAGAGCCCCCGTGATGCAGCGGGCATAGCAATAGTATTTTAATCCAACCGAGTGCACCACGAAGTAACATGCTACAAACGATTATTAAGTGTAAAACACCTATCAAAGCATTAACTGGTTGTTAGGGATATGCTAAATGGGTATCATCATAACATGTCTCTAATCTGGCTAACCCGGGTGGCCCATAGTTGGTAGCAAGGCTTATGGCATGCTAGGCGGCCCAGTTAGACGGATCCAGAAGGGAGGCCCATGCCAGATAAAGGAAGGCTACGCAGGAGTCACCAACGTACTCGGAGCCTTGGAGTGCAAGACACGAAAGACTAGTTCGTACAAGTGTAGGACTCTTTACCTAGTCCGGCAAGGACCTTTCCCTGTAACCTTAGGTTCTGGTGCCTTTATAAACCGGACCTGTGGGAGCCTTTAGGGAACAACCTATTAGATTGCTAAGTACAACGTGCAACAACCCGCATACAACAAACCTATCTCTATAACTCGGTGTATTTCCATTATAGCGATTTATAGTAGGAGTAGAGTTCCGCTACTGTTGTAGGACTTGAACCTGGGTAAGCTGTGTTACCTCGTACCCGCCAACTCTCCGCCTTACCCCACGTCTCTAAACACACACTGTGAGGACCCCTCCATGGCGTACTCATCGGCAATACCATGATAGTTGGCACCCACCATGGCGCAAGAGGCGCTTCGAGCTCTACACCAGGCGAGGTCTAATCTCTTCGCAAGAATTGGCGACACCGTAGCCATCGGACGTGTTCTCTTCTCCAGCAACATCCTGATCGTCCCTCCAGATGAGTTCTAGGTGCCAGTGGAGATGAACCCTACGCGTTGCTCCGCCATCCCCTTTGGAGACATCCACATCTTCATCGGTGAAACTGACTCGGGTCCTAGCTCCTAGGAAGTCAAAAACTCTTGAAGCCCCGCACGGACCACCTACGGGCAGGACACGTTCGCGGAAGGATCTAGGCCATACCTCTCACTAGAGTATGGCGGCTCAGATCAGGAAATTTCAAGGCCCACCCAAACTGCCATTGTGTAGGACATAAAGGTGGAAGGACTCTGCAAATCTGCTTGGCTTCCCCGAGCGTTAGAGATGCGCAGGTCACACTTTGTCGGCGTCATCACCATCTTCGATCTGGCCAGATGTGTTCAAAGGGATGGGGAGCCTCCCCGCAAATACCTTGCCAGATGGATGAGGGTGAGGGAAACCCTAGAGGGCGATCACGCCGGCGAGCTCGTATACCACTTCGTGGAAGGGCTCACACCCGGAACACTCCTCTGGCATACCCTTCGAAGGCGGCAGGCCACAGGCCCTCTCACCCTTGGTGAGATGGTCGCAATCATTAACGAATACACGGACACCAATGAGGAAGCGGAGGACATGATCACCATCGTAACCGGAGGGGGAAACAACAACAACAACAACAGCCTGCCTCCATCACCCTCCACATCCACCGTCAACAACATTGAAGCCAACTTTGACTCAGTCCTTGACGCCCTATACGCCAACATCAATATGGATGGCGGCGTCTCGGACACTAACTCGAAGGAATACGATGCTGTTATGAGGGAGATCAAGCAGGAGATTGAGAAGGAGGAGCGTACCGAGAAGGCCAACACATCCCACCAGGTGCTAGTAGCCATTGGGAGCACGATGGAATAAGACGGATAGGAACCGGAGCGTGAGAGAACTCCGCCCACGCCAGCAGTTACTGATAACCCACAAGAATAGGGGATCATGTGTAGCCTTTTCGATAAGTAAGAGTGTCGAACCCAATGAGGAGCTAAAGGTAGGATACATATTCTCTCAAGTTCTATCAACCACTGATACAACTCTATGCACACTAAACGTTTGCATTATCTAGGAAATAAAACTAGAGCAACAATACGAGTAATAGAGATAGCTTTGCATGATAATAAATAACAAGAAAGTAAATCTAGTTGCTGCAGCAATAAAATACACTAAACTAACAGAACCATGAGTTTGGAACAGTGGTGGTAATTGTGGTGGCTTTGTCGAAGTTTAAATAGCGAATAGATCAGGTTCATTGTCTTCGATGCAGTTTTCTATGTGGGAGAGGCTAAATATACATGCGCTTCACTGCTTGGAATTACATGTACTATATGATTGGATGGTTAGCAAACATCCATAAGTACTAATCAATGCATTAAGGTTTCCCCAACCATATCCTTAAGTTTAATGGTCCTCTTACTCCCATACGTGTAACATTCTGGTTCGCGTCCTCAGGTTTCTGTCACTCTGATAGAACTTTCCCCCTTCCTCTTACACAAACTACAAACCCTATGATGTTTAATCCATGCGCGCACAAATATAATGGACACCAAAGGACTATACCATATCAACATACAACTCTAATGAACCAAAGACGTTCAACCATTCAATCTAAGAACAAAGAAACTACACAAACATGACATAGATCATAGGATTATAACTTATAGCATCAAACACCATGTTTACATAGGACGGTACAGAGGTGTGTGAGAGGATGAACCACTACATACTAGGAGGATTAGGTGATGGAGATGGCGGTGAAGATGGTGTAGTGGGTGGCGGTGGCGGCGGCGGCGGCGCGGGGGACTCCTTCCCTGCTGCCGGTATCATGGGGGAGCATCGCCCTTAGCCCCCTTCCTTCATGGCTTCTTGGGAGCCCTCCCCCATGGAGATGGGATCCATGGGGGAGGCAGTGGCTTTTGTGGCTGCAAATTCGTGGGTGGAGATGCCCTGGGCGAATTAGGTTTCCTCCCTTTATATAGCTTCTTGGATTCCCGTCACCCCATCTTGGGCCGCAGTAAATCGGGCCTAAAAGGCCTGTCCGGACTCAGAATCAGCTAAATTTTATGTCTAGAACATTTGTCGCGAAATTTCCAACAACTTTATAGTTGAAGAGCTTTCCGTTTGACGCTGGCTTCGACCCGAAACATGACCATCTTCAAAAAGAGTTCTGAGACAGATTTCTGGAAAAATCCCAATTTGACTCCAACAAGGTTTCCACTTGTATTCTTGGTAATTCCTACACATCAAAGTGTAAATCAAGAACATTGTGCACTTTTGCAACTATTAGTAGGTTAGTCCAAATAAATCATAAACTTTATACAAAAATGAGTGTCAAAAGCATATTATTAGCATAAAACCATCAAAAATTATAGATATGTTATGGACGTATCAACATCCCCAAGCTTAGTTCCTGCTCGTCCTCAAGTAGGTAAACTATCAAAACAATATAATTTTCGATGTGACATGCAGACAACACAATCTTGATCATCATTATTGTAAAAGCATTGATAGCTAGGATTAAGGTACTCTAAACATGAATCATGAAAGATAGAGTTCTAACAATAAGACATAGCAACTATGTTGTAAAATGAAAAGACACAAACAAAAGATTAATGAATAACAATGCATTGCAAGACGTTTGTTTGTTTGTTTCACATAAAGAAAGCATAATGAGAATGGTATTCATCTTGTCCCTCATAGAGTAGCAAAACATAAATGCATAGGACACCTTCAAAGTTCATAAGGGCGACTAGTTACAAATAGTTTAAGAACAAGCAATATCAAAGTTATGCATCAATCAACAAGTCTTGGGACAATGCACATTAAACTAAGAATGGTCACTATGCTCTCTTAATAGGTGCATAAAGATAGAAAATGGAGACTCAACATAAAAGTAAAAGAAAGTCCTTCTTGAAAGGAAGCAGGGATTCAAGTCTCATAAAGAGCTTCCAAAAATTATGGTACTTATTAGCTTTAAGCTCTCATTGCCCCTATCATAAGCATCTTTAGGTGATTAAGGTTAAAGTGACACAACTAAGAGGATATGCTTGACAAGTTTTAAGTTGAAATCTCATGCCCCTTACTTACGAGTACCGAACCTCATGCTACTCAACTTCAGTCACAAGTAAGCTCTTGTCATTGTAAGTACATATGTATCATAGAGAACCGCCAACGGGGTACCCCTTGCACATGATACATGAGCTATCCCATAATCAAAATCACAAGGCAAGCAGACAATGAGCATCTCAACAATCTTTTTATTTGCTATTTGCATAGGTTTTTATTAAGGATGCTTCATAGAGTGCTCATTATGGTTATGCTGCAAGTTTCCACCATGATTAGGCATGGCTTAGGCTAGAGGCTCTGGCGTTTCTCTAACACACATACAAACTCCATGATCTTACAAGTTCCCCTTTTATTTCACACCACCGGGATCCATAAGCAAAAGAATCATGATATCAACGGAATATAAGTGCAATGTTGAAAGCGTTCCCCATGATACATGGTTCTGCTAACTTCAACTTAGAAAGCGCAAGCATATACACAACAAATATGGACACAATGGTTCAAGTTTATTAAGTGCAAGAAAATAAAGTGTACCATCAAGTTCGTGAGAGCTTTAATCACTAATTTTCACATAACAAGTTTAATTCGGAAGGTGGATAAAAGCATGAATATACTTGGAATAGCAAATGCTAATAGGTAGGTATGGTAGACTCTTTGGGATAACTTGGTTTTATTTGGAGTTGGATGCATGAGTGGAACTCATACTTGGTTATGGAGGCTAGCAAAAGACTGGGAGCGACCAACTAAAAGAGCAATAATGGCCATAATCATGCAAAGCAACAAAACATCATTAATTAAAGCATAAAGTGATATTACAAGTCAAAAAATAAAGGATCATAAAGGCTATGGTGACTTGGGATAGTCATAACATGGTGTGAGCATGCGCCAAGTCAACCCAAATAAAGCATCAAAGGAGAATACCATAATACTATGCTTTAATATGCTAAAACAACGCATGATTCTTTCAAGGCACATTAAGCAATCTCAATTGTTTATAACATGTCATGCTATAGCAAAGAATACTAAGCATAAATCCAAAACAATATCAAGCATGGCATGACAAAGCATAGGCCACAGTCAAAAATGATCTCTTTTTACCAGATAAGCATGAACTTTCCTACTCTTTTCTAAACCAAACCAAACTATTTGAAAACCAATATATGAAAGAGGGGGTCCAACCAATTTATTCAAGCAAACTAAGAAAACCAAGCAAACAAAAACAAAAACGAAGACGCTCCAAGAACAACACAACTGTGCATGAAAGAATAAAAATGAAGTGTTTGGAAGAAACCTGAGATTTTTATTGATGAAGAAGGGGATGCCCAAGGCATCCCCAAGCTTTGACGCTTGTAGTTCTTCGATATTTCTTGGGGTGACACACGTGGCTTCCCCAAGCTTGAGATTTAGTCCATTCTTCATCTCATTACATCACTCTTTCCATACACCTGAAAAATTTCCTTCATACAAAACTTCACACAATCTTTATTAGCAACATTAGTGCACTCAAGATAATAAGTCTTTGGGTTCAGTTTCCAACACCAATAAAACTTCCATTAAAACACAAGCTAATGTAGCACTTCCCTCAAAAAGCTCAATTCCCCAAAAAGAACCCAAAAAGGAATCAACAAGAAGCAAATGCAAATAATGGCAGGAATCTGTCAAAACAGATCAGCAGGTAAATACCAATTTTTTCGAAGACCTTCTGTTGCTCAAGTCGAAAAGTGTTGAACTAACGAAAGTTAGATAACAACCTGGGGCAGAAGCACAAAAATTCACAGCTCAAACCGACATACAGATATTTTACACGAATTTTTACAGTGAAGCACAAAAATCTGTTTCGGGACAGCAACTTTCCCAAGCATTACTACTCTCTCATTAGAGGTTACTCTTGGCACAAAAAACAAAAAAAAAGACAAGGAATGGTTATTACAGAGGTAATAACTTCCAAGACTCATCTAAAACTTTTGGGTTATCTCCCAATAAGTACTTTTCTTTAATGCCTTTAAGTTAGCCATAGGAGCAAGATTCAAGTATTTTCGAATGAATAAGCATTAAGATGAATACCAGAAATATCTTTCTTTTTAAAGGCTTCATGCATTTCTACAAGTTTTTAACTGAAAATCTTCCATGGAAAGATTTGTTTCAGTTTCATAGGCATGAACACAAGTGTTCAAGGTCGACCCCACTTAACAATTACTCATCTTTCCAATCACTTACCTTTTTGAAAACGTTTTTTGGTAACAAGTACAACTATTTTTTTTGTAATTCGCATTCCCTATCCATACTAAGATAGAGAACAACTTAAAACTGAAAGTAAAACCTACTTAGAGAGAAAGCAAACAAATGCACACAAGAATATTCACCCACACGCTATTGCTCCCCGGCAACGGCACCAGAAAAGGTCTTGATAACCCACAAGTATAGGGGATCGTGTGTAGCCTTTTCGATAAGTAAGAGTGTCTAACCCAACAAGGAGCTAAAGGTAGGATAAATATTCTCTCATTTTCTATCAACCACTGATACAACTCTACGAACACTAAACGTTTGCATTATCTAGGAAATAAAACCAGAGCAACAATACGATTAATAGAGATAGCTTTGCATGATAATAAATAACAAGAAAGTAAATCTAGTTGCTGTAGCAATAAAATATACTAAACTAACAGAACCATGAGTGTGGAATAGTGGTGGCTTTGTCCAAGTTTAAATAGTGAATAGATCAGGTTCGTTGTCTTCGATGCAGTTTTCTATGTGGGAGAGGCTAAATATACATGCGCTTCACTGCTTGGAATTACATGTACTATATGATTGGATTGTTAGCAAACATCCGTAAGTACTAATCAATACATTAAGGTTTCCTTAACCATAGCCTTAAGTTTAATGGTCCTCTTACTCCCATACGTGCAACATTCCGGTTCGTGTCCTCAAGTTTCTGTCACTCCGGCAGAACTTCCCCCTTCCTCTTACACATACTACAAACCCTATGATGTTTAATCCATGCGCGCACAAATATAATGGTCACCAAAGGACTGTACCATATCAACATACAACTCTAATGAACCAAGGACGTTCAACCATTCAATCTAAGAACAAAGAAACTATGCAAACATGACATAGATCATAGGATTATAACTTATAGCATCAAACACCATGTTTACATAGGACGGTACAAAGGTGTGTGAGAGGATGAACCACTGCATACTAGGAGGATTAGGTGATGGAGATGGCGGTGAAGATGGTGAAGATGGCGGCGGTGGTGCCGGCGGCGACACGGGGGACTCCTTCCCCGTCGCCGGTATCATGGGGGAGCACCGCCCCTTAGCCCCGTTCCTTCATGGCTTCTTGGGAGCCCTCCCCCATGGAGATGGGATCCATGGGGGAGGCAAAAACGTGGCTTTTGTGGCTGCAAATTTGTGGGTGGAGATGCCCTGGGCGAATTAGGTTTCCTCCCTTTATATAGCTTCTCGGATTCCCGTCACCCCATCTTGGGCCGCAGTAAATCGGGCCTAAAAGGCCCGTGTGGACTCAGAATCAGCTAAATTTTATGTCAAGAACGTTTGTCGCGAAATTTCCAACAACTTTGTAGTTGAAGAGTTTTCTGTTTGACACCGTCTTCGACCCGAAACGTGACCATCTTCAAAAAGAGTTCTGGGACAGATTTCTAGAAAAATCTCAATTTTACTACAACAAGGTTTCCACTTGTATTCTTTGTAATTCCTACACATCAAAGTGTGAAACAAGAACATTGTGCACTTTTGCAACTATTAGTAGGTTAGTCCAAATAAATCATAAATTTTATACAGAAAGGAGTGTCAAAAGCATATTATTAGCATAAAACCATCAAAAATTATAGATATGTTATGGACGTATCAGTTACCAGAGCAGCAATAGCCAAGAAAGCCGCCGAGCCTCCGGCTCCGGCCAAGGCCATGCCTCCTCCGGTTATCTGCCCGCAACCGGCACAAGAACTCACCACGGCCCGCAGTACTGCCAAGCAGTCGAACCAGCCACCAATGCCACCATCAACGTCCGTAGCTAGCAATCCATTGGTTACTCTCACCCACAAGGTAATCTATGGCGCACTCCTCGTCGATCCCATTACCGTCGCCCATATCTAGAGCATTATGGAGCTTGATGAGAAGCGTACGGCAATCCTAGCGGAGGCCAAGTGCATCGTAGAGCAGGGCGCTAAGCTAGACGAAGATATGGCCAAGGCGCAACAATCTATCAAGGCGGCAAGAGCTATGGAGGATGAATACAAGCAGTTTCTACTAAAGCACAAATCAAAGAAAGCACCAGCTCATGTCGTCGAAGACCCTGACGTTCGACGCAAGTTGGGATACGAGGGATCCAAGACGGAAAAAGCCACCCCATCATTGATTCAGAGGGGAGGAAAGTAATGCCAACTCCCGCCCTCAACATTGCCGTTACCAAGACCCTCCTGGAGCAGGATAGGTCGCCAGAAGCAGTTGCTCAGGTGTATGACCTCGTCGCCAAGGCATGCAAGCAACAGGAAAAGGCTACCTCATAGAGGCTTGAGTCCAACTTGGAGCTTTGCTAGTCAACCCTGAACAGCTGTATAAGGCCAAGATCTTCCTGTGACAAAGGATCTCCCATAGTCTCTACAGAGTGAAGACGGAGGGAGGCGCACAACAGGGGTAACGCCATACCCATATCCTCCGATCATGGAGAAAGGGAGGCGCACAACAGGGCTAACGCCATACCCATATCCTCCGATCATGGAGAAAAGGCTCTCCCTCATCGGTCACCACCTCCACCACCATCCCGGCGTCACGAGGAACCACAGCCACGCCACCGAACAAGCATGCCACCGCCTAGGTGTCCCCAGGTTGGCATCATTATACGCAACCAGGGCAAGTAGCCCCGGCATGCCGAAGAGCACGGCGATGTTGAAGGACATAGGAGCAGGTCCCACAAGGAACCGCCATGTCCGACAAGTAACCAGGACAGTCGTGAGGAGTCGTAGGAGAGTAATAGCAAGAAAGCTAACCCACCGCCTCCACCGCCACCGTCGCCACCTAGCAGCCATCATGGCAGAGGACATGGTGGATCTCATAGATCGCACCGCAATTCCCGTCCCCATGACAGAAAAGGGAAGCAATCAGAGCCGTACGACGCACGTTCACGGCTAGACAAGATCCAAGAAGCTCAGGAGCTCCCATACACGCTGTTTTGGACTAGTAATTCAGGCCACAACTTACCCCAAGGGTCTCCGGATAGACAAGACCATCAAACCCTATGACGGCACTGCCAGACCAGCCACATGGTTGTAGGACTACAACGAAGCGATTCACATCGTAGGGGGAAACCCTAATGTCGCTGCCAAGTACCTCCCTCACATGCTGATCGACACTGCCCAGCAATGGATCGATGACTTTCCGGAGAAATGAATATGTAATTGGTTGGACATGCATGAAGCGTTCACGAAGAATTTCGAGGGTACGTACAAACATCCCTGCACTGTCGGAGACCTACAGCGGTCCGTACAAGAAAAGGATGAAACCTCTCGTGCCTACCTCTCTCGATGGCTGGATATGAAAAATTGCGTAGGGGTGCACAAACAAACCGCTATGGCTACCTTCATCGGCGGTCTGGAGAAGGGAACTTTACTCTGGCATACGTGGAAGCGCAAGCAAGACGACAATGAGCTCAACCTCAACGCAATGATCGCCATGGCTAGTGAGTTCACCATTGTTGATGATGACGCGTGCGGATCATTGCCGGCAATAGTAATCCCTACCCAGGCCAGAAAGAACAACAATAATAAGCGGAAGACTCTGCCTGAAGAAAAGCAATTAGCCGACATGGTCGCTGCAACGTTCACTGGCAGAGGCGGAGGCGGATAGCGTGGGCGTGGCCGGGGGGCTATCCATGGCTATCAGAGGAGTGATTCTACACCCTCAGCGCCCCGCGTTCCCCAAATGTACGAAGAGTACCGCGATATGCCGTGTTTCATCCATCTCGATGCAAACGGCAAAGCAAGCCACACCAACCGCCAATGCAAGTTTGTCAATGACCTCAAGGAAGACCTTGAGTCTGGCTACAAGCAAAGTCGGAAGAACAGACCCTGCGGAAAGGGCAAAGGGAAGAAGGATGAGGAATCCAAGGAATCAAGCGATATGGATGAAGACATGGAACCCAAATCTTCCGACAAGGGAGAGGGTAAAGGGAAAAACCCCTTCGAAAAGAAGTCTCTGTGTTACCATACCTTCCTTGGTACCCCCACTGTCCGGGCCCAGAAAACCTCACTAAGGATACTAATGGCTACACTCCCCCCAGTTCCCCAGTACGTCAGGTGGTTGGAAATTCCAATTACTTGGGATAGAAAGGATCACCTAGATCTTATCCCAACAGAGAACCAGTATGCCATGGTCATCAACCCTTTGATTAACGACAGAGAGTTCACCAAGTGCCTCATGGACAGTGGAAGCAGCATCAACATCATGTACCTGGATACACTGCACAAGATGAACTTGACGGAGACCCAACTAAGGAAGAGCAACACCGTGTTCCATGGGGTTGTCCCCGGCCGACAAGAAAATTCCCTGGGCTGCATCACCCTTCTAGTCGCTTTTGGTGATCTCAACAATTACTGCCAAGAACGCATGACCTTTGAAGTGGTGCCTTTCAAGAGCATGTACCACGTTATCTTTGGCCGCGACATCTTCCACTCTTTCCTCGCAAGGCCATGCTTTGTCTACAACAAGCTCAAGATACCCGGACCAAATAGCATCATCACCATTGACAAAAGCTTCACCAAGGCACGGGAGTGCAAGCTCAGTGAAGCCGCCTTCGCCAAAGCAGTTCTCAACGGCGAGGAGTTCAAGGAGATCCAGAACCAGGTCGATGCCTCGGAGATGCCGGATTCGAAGAAGCAGATCACTGCTGCCAAACCCGTCTTCAAGACCAAGAAGGTGGAGCTTGTTGAAGGAGATTCCTCCAAGACCACCGCCATTGGCATGGACCTTGATCCCAAATAGGAAGGCGCACTCGTCAAGTTCCTCCGTGAGAACAGGGACATCTTTGCCTGGCAACTTGCCGACATGAAAGGTGTACCTAGGGAACTTGCCGAGCACAACTTGAATATTGATCCTAATGCTAAACCGATGAAACAAACTCTACGATGCTTTGGTGACGAAAGACGAAGGGCTATAGGCAAAGAAATAGCTAGGTTACTTAAGGCTGGCTTTATCCGAGAAGTTATTCACATCCAATGGGTGGCAAATCCTGTACTTGTCCCTAAAAAGGGAACCAATGAATTAAGAATGTGCACTGATTACACTGGCTTGAACAAAGCGTGTCCGAAGGATCCGTTTGCTCCGCCTCGCATTGACCAAGTCATTGACTCGACGGCTGGCTCAGAACTTTTGTGTTTTCTCGATGCCTACTCAGGTTACCACCAAATCCGGATGCGAAAGTCGGACCAATTCGACACTTTGTTCACCACACCTTATGGCACGTATTTCTATGTCACGATGCCCTTTGCGCTGAAAACACTGGTGCCACTTATCAGCAGATAATGCAACGCTGCCTACATGACCAAATAGGTCGCAACATACACGCTTACATGGACGATATCGCGTTAATGTCAAAGAAATCAAACGATCTTATCACTGACTTGTAGGAAACCTTCAACAATCTCCAGAAATACAACATGATGCTAAACCCCAAGAAGTGCATCTTCGGGGTACCTTCCGACAAGCTGCTGGGTTCCATCGTTTCACACCGCGGAATTGAGGTGAACCCAGAGAAAATCAAGGCCATCCTCGACATCAAGCGTCCGACATGCCTGAAGGACATACAAAGGCTCACAGGCTGCATAGCAGCACTAAGCCGGTTCATCAGCTGACTTGGGGAGAAGGCTATGCCGCTCTACAAGTTGCTAAAGAAGGTGGACAAATTCATATGGACAGACAAGGCTGACGCAACACTTCAGGAGTTGAAGAGAATACTCTCCTCCCAACCAATACTTGTAGCACCGATGTCAAGGGATTCTATGTTAGTCTACATGGTGGCAACCAACCGTGTCATCATCATCATCATCATGGTGGAGCGCAAGGAGCCAACGCACGAATACTGAGTTCAGCGACCCATTTACTACGTAAGCAAGGTCTTGACGGAATCCAAGCAGCATTACCCACACTACCAGAAGATAGCTTATGCAGTTTTCCTTGCTCCACGCAAGCGAAGGCATTATTTCCAGGAGCACCCTATCATAGTGGTGAGCAAAGCTCCAATGTTCGACATCATCAACAACAGCTACGCTATAGGAAGAGTGGCAAAGTGGGGCATTGAACTTGCCGCCTATGAAATCACCTACAAGAGACGCAATGCTATCAAATCACAGGCATTGGCGGATTTTATTGCAGTTTGGATAGAACTGCCAGAAGACACTCCTGTACGAGAGCCAAAATATTGGGTTATGCACTTTGACGGATCAAAGCTACTCAATGGCTCGGGGGCTGGTGTATTATTACAATCACCAACATGGGAGAAGTTGCAATATGTCCTGCAGATCTACTTCAACGCTACCAACAACATGGCGGAACATGAGGCCCTCATTCACGGACTACGAGTAGCCAAGGATATTGGCATCAAGCGCATAGTTTGCTATGGAGATTCTGACTTGGTTGCCTAGCAAGTAGCTGGCACCCAGAACGCGCGGAACCCTATGATGGCGGCATATCAAGACGAAGTAGACGAAATAGCCAAGTGCTTCAATGGCTACAAAGTCAAGTACGTCAAAAGGAAGGAAAATGAGGCGGCAGATCTGCTGGCAAAGCTTGGGTCAACCCGCCGACCAATTCCACCAGACGTTTTCCTAGAACATTTACGGACCCCATCCGTGAAGGGAGCGGACCCGAACAACCCGGATAGAGTGGACTCATTCGTTAACACAATAACAGTGACCTCTCTGGCTTGGACGAAATCGTTCATGGACAATCTACAAGACGGAACTTTGCCCACCGACGAAGTCGGAAGCCGGTAAATAGTACACAGAGCAAAAGGCTACATCATTATTAATGGCCAGCTATACAAGAGAAGTACCATAGGAGTTTTCCTTCGATGTGTCTCCTAGTAGCAAAGTATTGAAATCCTTAGAGAGATACATCTCGGAGATTACGGCATCATGCCGCTCCCTGATCGTTGGTAGCTAAGGCTTTCCGACAAGGATTCTACTAGTTAACCGCCAAGGTGGACACCAACAAGTTAGTACAAACATGCCTTGGGTGTCATTTCTATGCAAGACAACCAAGTGTTACAGCTGAAGAACTGCGAACCATACCAATAACTTGGTGGTTTATAGTCTGGGGGCTAGACATGGTGGGACCTCTGCAGATAACACCAGGTGCATTTACACACTTGCTAGTAATAGTGGATAAGTTCACAAAATGGATTGAAGCTAAACCCATTAGAAAGCTTGATGGGGCAACAACCCTGAAATTTGTCCAGGATCTAGTGGTGAGGTTTGGTCTCCCACACAGCATCATCACCGACAACGGCAGAAAATTGTCTCTCGGAGAAGTCGAGGAGTACTGTCATGAAAAAGGCATCTGCCTTGACCTAGCATCTGTGGCACACCCACATTCAAATGGGCAAGTTGAAAGGGCCAATGGACTAATTCTGCATGGAATCAATCCACGCTTAGAAGCACCGCTACATAGAGCAGCTAGAGCCTAGGCGGAGGAATTACCATCTTTCTTGTGGAGTTTATGAACAACACCCAACAAATCCACAGACTTGACTCCTTTCTTCATGGTTTATGGAGCATAAGACATCCTACCATCTGACATCCTCCACGATGCACCAATAGTCACCGCCTACGAGGAGGATGACGCTGAAGAATCTAGATGCCTATCTGTGGATCTACTTGAGGAAGAGCACATGCTGGCATGATCCGCCGTCTACCAGCAGAAGCTACGTGGCTACCATAGTCGCCGTGTAAAGCATCGCTCTTTTAAAGAGGGGGATCTGGTGTTTAGACTCAAGCAGGAGAAATCACACAAACTATCCCCACCTTGGGAAGGACCGTTCGTCATAAGAAAAGCATTGCTAAATGGTTCCTATTACCTCGTCGATATTTGCGAGTTGAAGGATAGGCCAAAAAATCACAAGCGCGAGCAACATGACTCCGATGATGATTACCTAGAGACAGATCGGCCATGGAACATAGCACAACTATGTCCCTTTTACACTTAGCACATTTATATTATGTAATAAGTTTTTTATATGATCAATGAAATAAAGCATTTGGTTCAATCATATTCTCTGAGATTTTACCTCCTTTAGTTGTTCATTTTTGGATCATATAAACCCTTTATGCGCAAGTTTGCATTTGCACTTGTGAAAATTCTGCCTACGGGCGTTAGCTTAAGTTTTCTGGTCTACACGTTTTCTGAAGTTTTTATGTGGATTCTGGAGTAGTGACTTCTCGGAACTCAAAGACGGTGATTTTGCTCTTAGGTTCTTGATGGTGCTATTAAGCATCATCACCTGAGGGCATAGTTCTATGCTATGAGTCTTCCGTCTCATGAAAGCTCAAGCATACGAACTAGAATAATGGATAAGCCAGCACTTGCTTAAAAATATATACATGCTGGAAACAGATAAGTAGTAGGAAATTTGAGTACAAGTTTTTCCGCCTTAACAAAACACATAAGTTTTTCCGCATACACATTGCAGAGATACATTTAATAAATTTTTTTCATGGCTCTACTACAGGGGACTTCATGGTGGCATCATCAGCAACAGGAGAGCCAGGCTAGGATAGCTCATCAAACTTGGAAGGAGATGGGCTAGACTCAGACAAAGCCATGTCTTCATCAAGGATCTCGGTGGACACGAAGACGTCTGCCTTGACCATTCTGGCAATTCTGGTGTCGAAGCCAGCGAGGGAATTCAAAATAGCTTCACTATCAATTTCGTTTCCTTCCTCGTCCAGCTTGGGCATGCCGGAGGTCAACAGATTGATGTCGGTGTTGTCATAGTGTGCTTTGACCAAGGATAGCGTCATCCTTGCACTAGCCCGGACGCAAGAAGCTTTATAGTCCTTGACTTTCTCGGGGGTTGGCGCAGGATTTCTGAATACTTGGCCGCTGAATCTTCCGCCTTGATGTTTATTCCTAGAGGCTGGGCTATCTCCTTGGCCTAGGCAATCGCAGTGCTGACAAAGTTGCCGGCAAGAATCATGCATTTTTTGGAATCCGGAGCACCTTCACCCAAGTTGATCAAACCAATGGGGGTTGCGGTTTGCATAAGATACAAGGATCATGAGTATAAAGCACACAAAACATTTGTCCAAATTACATAAGATACTCGTTTTAGCTTGCTTGCAAGTCTCCGCCAAGATGTCCCGCTCCTTCTGAACTGTCTTGTACATCTCAAGGTTCCTCTCATTCTTCTCTTTGGCAGCTTGGTTCTGTTCCTTGAGTTGTGCAATTTCATTCTTCATGCGCTGCATCTCGGCATCAGCAGACTCTTGTAGTGCCTTCATCGCCTCCTCATGGCCGTTGACAACATCAGCCATGTCTTTCTTCAAGATTTTATTCTCATCGTCAAGCTCTTGAATATGCTTGGCTTGCTCGATGATGCTCTTGGCTTTAGCAATGGCCTTTGTAAGACAGAAAATGGAAAGCATTATGAGAAGACGACAAAAATGGATCCGTGAGAAAAAGTAAGGAGCTATTAAAAGAAACAGACTATGGCTACTTTTGATTTGTTTCTTTAGGAGGGTTGTTTTACCTGTTCAAGGTCCAGTTCCTTCCGCAAGGCAGCAAACCTCTCATTGGTGGTTATCCTCCGCCTATGCTCATTTTGCAAGAAGTAAACATGCTTAGTTTCTCGAGAGCATATAGTCAGAACTATCTAGTTTCAACTACACGCTCGAGGGCTACCATATAAGATTTTAATCCACTAGTGTTCTCTCTTAGAGTGTCTAGTCGGAATTATCATTCTAAACTAGAACTAGAAACTCGGGGGCTACACGAACAAGGTCTACACTTAGTTATTTTGGAGCACTCAGGCCAAAATTATCAAGCTTTTGCCTAAGAACTTGGGGGCTACAGTGGAATATAGTATAAAGTAAAAAGAAGTGAAGTTCAAAGACTTACAATGGCAATAACTTTGAGATTGTTGGCCAGATTGGCATACGCAGTATGGAATACATCGGCATTGTTATACACGACATCTGCCTGTGCAATAAGGTCATCCAAGCACAACGTCGGAGGAGTCGCGGCCAGAGGAGTTGTTGAAATCGGAGGCATGGATGATGCCCTAGCCGCCTTCTGCGTTAGCATAGCAGTTGATGGCTCAGAGGCTCTCGCCTTGTCTGTTGCCACAACTACCTGCGCCTCCTCTCCTTCCATTACTTGTTTCCCTTTCTCGGTAGCATCCTTAGCTGGAGCTTCAGCCACTTTGGAGGAGGTACTCTCCTACGTCGCCTGACCGCTGGGAGCGACATCCACCTCGACAGAGCCTGAGATATCAAAGATTGGATTAACATCTGTCTCCATGGCGGAGATCTCAGGGATGATGGGGGACGAAGGCCCAGTAGGACCAGCAGAGGGCTTGACGACAGGAGTAGGAGGAGCAGTAGCGGGAGAGGGCTTGGCGACCACATCCCTAGTCAGCATATCACGAATGTTTTTTGACCCTCCAGCATCTCTAGAGGATCACTTCAAGCTAACACCGGCTTTCCTCCTGAAATTTTCAAAGTATAAGTACATGAGTTGAATAAGGTGCGAGCTAAAATACAAGCCGGAGAATGAATACACTTACTCCACGGCAGGAGCCTTGGTTAGGGGAATTCTAGTGGATTTCTTCTTCTCTGCCTCTAAGGCGGCGGTGGATCATCTGGAGACTCCACTCTCCGATTTCTTCTTCTTCTTTGCCTCGACAACAGTGTTAGAGGTGGAGCTCTTCCGCTTTCATGCTGCTGAAGCTGGCTGATCCTTGGGGGTGTCATCATCAGACACCACCTGGATATCCTTCAGCTTGGGATCATAGACCTGGGAGGCCATCTGATCTTCTGCCAAGGTCGCCAACTGGGAAACAAAGGAGTATTAGACTGACAACTTCAAGCGGGAAAAACCTTAGAGTATAAAATGAGCAACAAAGGAAACAAAAGCTACCTCTGGGCATTTGTCGCAGTTGAACATGTCATAGGTGAGCTTGAAGCCACGCTTCCTGTCCTTCACCTTGACGATATCCTTAAGCCAGAGTTTGACAGAGTCCGTGGAGAAGTTATCCCGTGAAATTTGCATGGGATCCCTTCTGTCCTGAGAGTACTTGCACATCAACTCGGCGCGATGCTGCAGAGGCTGGATCCGCCTAACAAACAAGCACATGGCTAGGTCCAAGCCCGTTAGACCTCTGGCCATGAGCCATTCAATCCTCCTTACACATGGTTGGCTTCATCGTCAGACGGAAGGAAGGCTGGGGTCCTCCAGGCAGGCACTTCGGCGGTGGCTCCATCGACGAAGTCGGGATACGTCTCAAGATGCTCAAGCAGGGAATATCTGGGCCATAGAAATATGTGCGCTGCCAGTTATTGCATGATTCATGCCCTACGATGTCGGGGAAGCGCCGGCTAGGCTGGATCTTAAAGCTAATGGTTCCACAAGTCCGCAATTCGTCCATGGACTCTACATACTCTCTCTTGACGGTGAATAAGTATACAAACAGATCTAATCTAGGTTTGATTCCTAGATATCCTTTGCACAAAGCTACAAAGTTGTTAAGGACGAGGATGCTGTTAGGGGATAGGTTGTGGGGAAGTACCCGGAAGTGCCGGAGGACGTCCAGGAAGAAGTCGAAGACTAGCAGGCTTACGCCTCGTACCAGCTAGGCTTTGAGGTACACCTTCTCTCCGGCTTGGGGAGAAGGAGCCACCTCGCCGGCCAGCACCGGCCACCAGACCAAATCCTTTGTTGCGGGGAGATATCCTCGGCGACAAGTTCTTGCAAATCTTCTGCGGAGAGGCCAGAGCCCCTCCACACTCTCGTGTGGGAGTCATTGTCCTCTTCGGCGGCTTCTGGCGCCGCCCGTTCTTGGTCGTCGCCAGTGGTTTCCACCACGGCGGTGACAGGGACAACGACCCCCTCTAGCGGGACCATCACTCCCTGAGATAGCTCTGTTGTAGCCTTGAGAGTAACCGTCGTTGAAGGGGTGGAGCTGCTGGAGGCCATTGCGTTTCTGGGAAGTGAGTGGAGAAAGGGGAAGCTCTGGTTAGGGTTTTTTGAGGAGGAGCTCGAACAGGTGTGCAGCTGGAGGAAGACGAAGACGAGGGAGCAAATGCGGGTAAAAGGAAAATAACCTAGCCACAGTTGAAATATATAGGCCCAACATCAAGATTCGTGCAAAAGGATCTGATGGACGGAGCATTGCTGACGTGGAGATGAGCGTGCACGGTAGTTTCGCCACATCCCCCATCTTTGCCACTTTACCATTTCGGATTTCGCGCGCGTAAAAATAGCTAATGATTAATTCTCTACCTTCTAGGAGTTTCGAGGTAGCGTAGGCTGTACCCTACATCATCCTCCTGACAGTTGCAGTGAAGGGCCACGTCTGAAGATTCTATCGAAGGCGGAAAATATCCAGCTTTGGAAACAAAGACTCAAGGAATCTCTGGCTACATTGAGAAGCCAGAGAGGATTGCAGGGTTCTTTGGGAGAGCTTTGAGATATTTCTTGACGAATTGCTGGCATCACCTAGACGGAGCATTCAAGATCAATAGGCAATATGACACAAGATTTCAAAGTCCTCCGGGGGCTACTGTTGGGGATATGATAAATGGTATCATCATAGCATGTCTCTAATCCGGCTAACCCGGGTGGCCCACAGTTGGTAGCAAGGCTTATGGCCTGCTGGGTAGCCCAGTTAGACGGATCCAGAAGGGAGGCCCATGCCAGATAAAGGAAGGCTACGCAAGAGTCACCAACGTACTCAAAGCCTTGAAGTGCAAGACATGAAAGACTAGTTCGTACTAGTGTAGGACTCTTTACCTACTCCGGCAAGGACCTTTCCCTGTAACCCTAGGTTCTGGTGCCTTTATAAACCAGACCCGTGGGAGCCTTTAGGGCATAACCTATTAGATTGCTACGTACAACGTGCAACAACCCACATACAACGAACCTATCTCTGTAACTCGGCGTATTGCCATTATAGTGATTTATATCAGGAGTACAGTTCCTCCACCATTGTGCGACTTGAACCTGGGTAAGCTGTGTTACCTCATACCCGCCAACTCTCCGCCTTACCCCACGTCTCTAAACACGCACTGTGAGGACCCCTCCATGGCGTACTCGTCGGCAATACCATGACAGTGGTGATGTTGTTGTGATCCCGAATGGGTCGCCAAGCGAAGACCGTACTACCCTTTCTGCCACTAGGGTTCCTGTGAGATCGTCTGTTGAGGGCAAACCTCGAGGGTGGCCCGATCTTTCACGAATACCTTGAAAACGAGGAGGGGATGAGGGAGAGGACGAAATCCGTGGACTCACGCACGAAGAACACGATGAACACACACACAGATCCACGATACACACCAATAGCTCACGCTGGCGTTGACCGGTCCAGCATTCCTAGTATCGACATCGGGCGGAGGACTCTCTCTCGAACCGGCACGACGAGTAGGGAGACATGGTGAGATCTTGACGTCTAGGCAAAGGGACTTCGATGCCTAGGCCTTGTACAATGTGGAGGCATGATGCAAACTCCAACGAGGTTTGTGATATTTGGTGCTCCTTGGTCAAAGGAGCATGAGGCAAGAATTATATAGATCCACAAGGGGTGTCCACTAATTCCAAATATCAAGCCTAGGGTTTAGAATAGAGGTGGGGGACTATATATTGGTCAACCACTAGTTCAAGGGTAGTTTAGGCAATAAAGGGTAAAGTTTGGACGGATTTGGGGTTACATGGACCGAAGGCCCAAAAGGCTTTTCACATGCCTGTCTCACTTACACCGGAGACTCCGGGGTCAGAGGGCGGAGACTCCGGGGTGGCCGGAGACTCCGGGGTGGAGTGCAGACTCCAGGGTGGCATACGGAGAGTTTCCTCGAGGGGTCTGGAGTCGAGGCCAAAGTCTTTGGGTTGAGACTCCGGGGTCAAAGGCCAGAGACTCCAGGGTAACTAGGCTGGAGACTCCGGGGTGTGTGGAGACTATAGGGGTGGCAATGCTCTCCGGTGAAGACTCCATGGGGGTGTACTGAACGCTCCAGCCTAGGGTCCGGAGACTGGTCCGGTTTCTAGGCCGGAGACTCCGGGGCTTTAGCTCCAGCAGCTTCTTTTTGTCGTCCTGGTCCTTGTACTTTATCTGTGGGGGCTTCATAGCTGATAATGCATAGAGTAGTACCATGAAGTAGCAAGCCATCCAAAGATGTATCAAAGTCACATGAGGAGAGGAGCTAGTTAACCTTAGCTTGTAGTAGTTTAGCTTGGGCTCGAGTCATTGGTCCACTTGGGGGACTTGGTGGTGTAGATGTAGGAGCATCCGTAGGACGGGCTGCATTAGCTCCCCCCTTGGGAAAGAGTCATCCTCGACTCTTCATGGTTATCATCTTGAACATCTCTATGGTAGGGTGAGAGGTCCTTGACATTGAACGTATTGCTTGCAAGGTACTTGGAGGTCAGAATGTCGATGATGTAGGCGTTGTTGTTGATTCTCTTTAGGACCTTGAAGGGACCATCTCCCCTTGGCTTTAGCTTGGAGTCACGTTCTTTGGGGAAACGGTCTTTGCTTAGGTGTATCCACACATGATCACCTTCTTCGAAGATCAACTCTCACTTGTCCTTGTTTTACCTTGAAGCTTGGCGAAGGACTTGTTGTTCGATAGTAGCTCTTGTTTCTTCGTGAAGCTTCTTCATAGCTTGGGCGCGCTTGTCGATGTCCATGTTGGTGCGCTCATGAAGAGGTAGCGGGAGGATGTCGAGCACGGTGAGGGGCTCGAAACCATAGACTATCATGAAGGGACTCATCTTGGTTGTTGAGTGCTTGGCATGGTTGTAGGCGAACTCGGCGTGTGGAATGCGTTCCTCCCAATCCTTGAGTTTTTTATTGATCAACACATGAAGGAGAGTCCCAAGGCTTCGGTTGACAACTTTGGTATGGCCATCGGTTTGAGGATGCGATGCAGATGAAAAGGGGAGCTTGACGCCGAGCTTCGCCATGATGGTCTTCCATTAGTAGCTCTTGAATTTGACGCCGCGGTCGGAGACGATTATTCTTGGCACACCGTGAAGATGGACGGCTTCCCTGAAAAACAAATTGGCAACATGTGAAGCATTGTCGGTCTTATGGCACGGTATGAAGTGTGCCATTTTGGAAAAGCGATCAACAATGACAAATATAGAATCATGACCATGCTTAGACCTAGGCAATCCTGACACAAAATCCATGCTAATGTCGGACCAAGGTGCATAAGGAATAGGAAATGCCATGTAAAGACCATAAGAGTTAGCTTGCGACTTAGCTTGAACACATGTTGTGTATCGTTGAACGTAGCGCTCCATGTCGCGTTTCATCTTGGGCCAATAGTACTGAATGGAGAGCATGTCCAATGTCTTGTCACATCCAAAGTGACCCATGAGGCCTCCACCATGAGATTCTTGGAGAAGTAAAAGTTGGAGGGATGACTTCGGAATGCAAAGCTTGTTTTGTTTAAAGAGAAAACCCTTATGCAAATAGAAATCATCAACTCCTTTATCAATGGAGAACTTTGTGAAAATTGGTTCATAGAATGGGTCGTAAGAATACAATGTTTTGATTTCATCAAGACCCAACACGTTGATTTCAAGTCGAGTAAGAAGGCTTGTGTGCTTGCGAGACAAAGCGTTCGTGACTACATTATCTTTGCCCTTCTTATACTTTACAATGTAAGGAAAAGACTCCATAAACTCAACCCACTTAGACTGTCTCTTGCTCAAGTTGGCTTAGCCTTTGAGATATTTCACGACTCATGGTCATAATGTATGATAAATTCTTTGGGCCATAGGTAGTGTTGCCATACTTGAAGAACACAAACTAAGGCAAAAAGGTCTTTGTCATAAATTGGATAATTAAGGCGAGCACCATCAAGTTTCTCGCTATGGTAGGCTATAGGACGTCCATTTTACATAAGGACTCCTCCAATGCCAATACCGCTAGCGTCACACTCTATCTCAAAAGTTTTTGTGAAATCTGGTAACGCAAGAAGAGGTGCTTCGGTGAGCCTCTTTTTAAGTCCATCAAAAGCTTTTTGTTGTGCTTTGCCCCATATGAAGGTGACATTCTTTTTGGTTATTTCGTTTAGAGGACAATCAATGGTCGAAAAGTCTTTCACAAAGCAACGATAGAAACCAGCCAACCCATGAAAATTTCGGAGTTCACTCACATTTGTGGGAATGGGCCAATCTCGTATGTCCTTTACTTTGGAAACATCAACTTCAATGCCTTTCAAAGAAACAACAAATCCAAGAAAAATCAATTTGTCTTTAGCAAAAGTGCACTTGGGAAGATTAGCATATAGCTTTTCATGTCTTGCAAAACTTCCTTGACATGTGTAACATGGTCCACAAGTGACTTGCTATAAATAAGTATATCATCAAAATAGACAACAACACATTTTCCAATGAGAGAACGCAAGATATGATTCATAAGGTGCATGAAGGTGGATGGGGCATTAGATAAGCCAAAGGGCATGACCAACCATTCATATAGACCAAGTTTGGTCTTGAAGGCAGTTTTCCACTCATCACCTTCTGCCATGCGTATTTGATGGTAGCCACTACGAAGATCAATTTTTGAGAAAACCTTGGCTCCACACAACTCATTAAGCATGTCATCGAGGCGTGGTATGGGATGTCGATAACACACGATGATATCATTGATTGGATGGCAGTCCATGCATAACCGTAGCGTATCATTCGATTTTGGAACAAGAATCACAGGTACCGCACTTGGACTAGTGCTTACTTGGATCAAACCTTTGGAGACGAGTTGGTTGATTTAACATTCGATCTCCTTCATCTCCTCCGGGTTTGTGCGGTACACGACGCGGTTTGGAAGTGGTGTGCTAGGATGAGATCAATGCAAAGTCCGATGCCGCGAAGAGGAGGTAGTCCATGAGGGAGCTCTTCGGGAAAAACATCCTCGAATTCCTGCAAAACATTCATCAAAGTTGGAGGAACATTGGTTAAGTCATTAGTTCCCTATGCTAGTCCCATGCAAATGAGGACATAGTGCAAGATGGATGGATTGTTCCGCATATCTCTCATCTCACTTTTGGTGGCAAGGAGAACACTCTTAGTTTTTTCACTCGAGTTTGGCTTGTGTCTCTGACTCACGATGAGGTGGTTCTCTCGCTCACCACTCTTCTGACAAGAAGGTGTTGTGTTTTGCGCCCTCGCTAAAGCCTTTGCATTGTCCGCAATTATTTGGCTAGGAGTCATCGGTTGCAAAAACACATGTTTTGTTCATCCACTTGAAGGTGTAAACATTTGTGCGACCATCATGTAGAGCAGCTTTGTCAAATTGCCATGGTCGACCAAGCAACATGTGGCAAACCGTCATTGGGACTACATCACACTCCACTATGTCTTTGTATGGGCCAATAGAGAAGGTTACCGAGACAGTAGGCTTGATCTTCACGGACCCTTGGTCACTTAGCCATTGCACGTGGTAGGGGTGCTTGTGCGGATGGAGGGTGAGATTGAGCTTCTCGCCCAACTTGGTACTAGCAAGGTTATGGAAACTCCCTCCATCGATGATCACTTTGATAGATCTGCTATTGATGTCGGCTCGTGTTTAGAAGATATTTGAGCGCTGATCTTCATGCTCTTGTGCTTGAGTGATCAAGATCCTTGTGATGACAAGTGATGGACTTGCGTCATGTTCACATATGAGGAGTTCTTGGTCATCTTCCACTCGTTTCCTTGCCATTGCTTCCTTCACTCGGGCATCAAATTCATCTTCACTCAAGTACTCTTCGTCACCATTGTCATGGATAAATAATACTTTCTTGTTTCCACACTCGGCCAACTTGTGTCCTTTGCCTCCACACTTGTATCATTCGTCGTTGAAAGGTGTATTACTCTTTGCTTGTTTGCCACTTGGGGCAGTTTTCCTTGAGGAAGTGTGGGCTTGCAGGAAGGCTTGGAGGTACTTGAGGATCTTCCATTGAAGGTGGTTGGAGTAGTGCTTGAAGCTTTCTTATAGGTGAAGTACGTCTTGGGCTTGTTGTACTTGATGTCCTCTTGCACTTGATGCTCGGCTTTAATTGCGATGTGCACAAGCTCAACCATGTTGGTGTATGTTTGGAACTTGACGATGCGCTTGATTGGGTGGTTCAAGCCAATGATAAAATGTGCCATAGTTTGCTCCTTGCGCTCTTCAATGTTGGCGCAGACCAAGTCGAGCTCCATTTCCTTGAAGTACTCTTCCACGGTCTTTGTCCCTTGGTGAACCGATTAAAGGTTGTTGAAGAGGTCGCGCGTGTAGTGCGCAGGGACAAAGCGGGATCTCATATGAGCCTTCATGTCATGCCAAGTTGTGATTGGTGGTTCTTGTCTTGCGTCATGAGTAACTTGAACTTGTTCCCACCAAAGGTTGCCGTAATCAACAAACTCAAGCGAAGCCATGGCGACCATCTCCTCATTGCTATAATTGTGCATGCAGAAGATCTTGTCGACTTTCAGTGCCCATGAGAGGTATTCTTCAGGGTCATTAGATCCGGTAAACTTGGCTATTGAACTTGAACTTGTCGAAAGTTTCTTCATCATTGCAGTCATTGCGACGAGCTTGGTGGCCTTGTTGATGATCTTGTGGTTGAAGAGGCGGGCCTTGGTTCTCGCGACCTTGTTGAGGAGCTTGCTCTTGATGTTGTTGTTGTGGAGCTTGCTCTTGCTCTTGGCGTGGTTGTTGATGATATTGAGGCGCTTGGGCCTCATTAGGGTGTTGAGGATGTGGAACCTCATGACATGGTGATGACGAAGCAGAGGCTTGTTCCTCGGTTGGTGATGTGGGTTAGGCGCATGAGCCTCACGTTGAAGATCATGGTCTTGAGCCTCTTGACATGGTGGGCGTCGCTCAACTTGTACCACTTGACACTCCATATTTTGATGTGGTGGAGGAGGCGCCTCATGATGACCATGGCGTCTGTGCAGACGTTCATGACGGTGATGACGAGGAGGAGGATCTTGGAGAGCTTCACGTTGATGATGAACTTGATTCTCCAAGTTGGAGTCATCACTTGTTGTGTCAGTATGTGTCGCGAGCGATGGTGGTGGACTTACGGTTCCACTCGCGGTTCTTCTTGTGGTTTCTCTTGTTGGATCACTAATGCCCTTGCGTGATGACGGTGTCCTTCGTGCCTTGCTTGGGGCCTTGAGGAGAAATCACCATCATAGCTTGATGTTGCAGTGTGCTGTTGAGAAGTTATATAGTTCGAAGAGCTTCCATCTTCAACCATGGGGGTGTCTTTGCGTCTTGGAGCACTTGGATGAAGATCTTGGCGATGAGGAGAATGATGACACGAAGATCTTGAAGAGCTTGATGCGCATGAACGCGGTATTGCCATTCCGTCGATGAGGCGTCGAAGATTGTCATTTGTTTCAGTGATGGAGCATTATAGCACTTCATTTTGATGGCCAAAGTTGTGATGCATTGCATGCATTTGCCTTTCCAGGCCATTGAAGTGGTTGTCGATGTTCTTGAACTTGGCTTGCATCTCGCCAAATTCTTGGTCTTGTCGTGTCTCAAGAGCTTGGCAACATTCACGAAACTCTTGTGGGACGCTGAAGTGACTTACGCGCGTCATGTAAGGTCCATCTTCTTCTTGGAGAGGTGGTTGGCTCGACTCACCATGCCTATCCATCATGCAAAACACACAAGGATTGTATATGGAAGTGGAATATGGTGGTGTTAGCCTTGTACCTCACCTTGGGGATTGCACCAAACTAGAAACCACAAGTGAGAGCTATAAGTGTGCAAAGTGAAATCGCAAAGAAAACTCACACTAAATAGAGAACTAACTCTCAAAAGCTTGTTGGTGGTAGGTTAGGGTTGTGGAATGCCAAAGAACTAACCAAAAGAAAAGGGATAGTCAAAAGTGGGTAAAATCCAAACAACACTCAAGTCAAAGGCAAAAGGTCAATAACTCAAAAGGGGTGACGGGAACCTACAACTATATACACACACGTGGAGATAGTTGTGATTGACACGACTATGAAAATGAGCAAACAAAATATCCTAACTCATTGTCGTGCCAATGCAAGGAGAGACCGTGGCTCATTTGCAAAGGGAAAAAATGAGCAACGAATTTGTGCACTTGCCTTGGGCGCTCTTATTTCTCTCTTGCTTACAAGCTTTGAGACTCTCTTTTGCTATGGGAGACTATTTTTCTTTTTCTTTTGTATATATATATATTGATCTCCCTTGATGCTACCTAGTCACACTTGCTATTGCTATTGCACTCACACTATCCAAGGTCAAATGCACAATGCTCAAGCAAACACAAGATGAGCCACTCTCGTGGGATAGGTACACACAAAGGAAGATAGGGTTAACAAGGTGCCGCAAGTTATACCTTCTTGGTGATGATGAACTTGCGGTCGGTGGTGCGGGATGATGTTCGCGGAACATGGTGTCGATGAGCGCGGAAGTTATCGATGCGGAAGCTTGTTGTTATTTGCTGACATGCACACGGGACATGAACAAACAAAGGAAATTAGCCAAAACAAAAAAGAGGAAAAATCTGTCAAAATTAGGCGCTAGGGCCGGAGACTCCGGGGTCTGAGGCCGAGACTCCGGGGATTGATGCCGGAGACTCCGGGATCAGGGACTCTGCTCCACTTGCTCGTGTTCTTGAGCGGAAATCCACGCCTTGGGGCCTCAAATCCGCGAAAAATTGGCCAAATTGGGCTAGGAAAACACAGGATAGAGTTGGACCAACACCTAAGACAAGGTTTGGTTGGATCAAAACCACAAATAACACTCCAAATCAAGAGATCTATCCAAAGGCAAATTTGGGGCTCTTTTTTGGGGATTTTCTAATTTTTGGTGGATAGAAGAAAAATTTGTGGGAGAATTCGTGAGCAACAAAGCTCTTGATACCAATATGTTGAGGGCAAACCTCGTGGGTGGCCTGATCTTTCACGAATCCCTTGAAAACGAGGAGGGAGATGAGGGAGAGGATGAAATCCACGGACTCACGCATGAAGAACACGATGAAACACACACGCAAATCCACGATACACACCAATAGCTCACGCCGGCAGTGACCGGTCCGGCACAATCCCTAGGATCAGCGTCGGGCGGAGGACTCTCTCTCGAACCGACATGGAAAGTAGGGAGACTCGGTGAGATCTTGACGTCTCGGCAAAGGGACTCTGATGCCTAGGCCTTGTACAACGCGGAGGCACGATGCAAACTCCAACGAGGTTTGTGATATTTGGTGCTCCTTGGTGAAAGGAGCATGAGGAAAAAATTAGATAGATCCACAAGGGGTGTCCACTAATTTGAAATATCAAGCCCAGGGTTTACAATATAGGTGGGGACTATAAATAGGCCAGCCACTAGTTCAAGGGTAGTTTAGGCAATAAAGGGTAAAGTCTGGACGGATTTGGGGTTACATGGTCCAAAGGCCCAAAAGGCTTTTCACATGCCTGTCTCACTTACACCAGAGACTCCGGGGTCAGAGGGCCGGAGACTCTAGGGTGGCCAGAGACTCCGAGGTGGAGTGCAGACTCTGAGGTGGACTCCGGGGTGGCATACAGAGAGTTTCCTCGAGGGGTCTGGAGTCAAGGCTGGAGTCCTAGGGCGGAGACTCCAGGGTCAAAGGCTGGAGACTCCGGGGTAACTGGGCCGGAGACTCCGGGGGTGGCGGTGCTCTCCGCTGAAGACTCCATGGGGGTGTACTGAACGCTCCAGCCTAGGGTCCGGAGACTGGTCCGGAGTCCAGGCCGGAGACTCCGGGGTTGGTGGCTAGAGACTCCGGGCTTCAGGGCCGGAGACTCCAGGGCTTCAGCTCGAGCAGCTTCTTTTTCTCGTCATGCTCCTTGTACTTCATCTTTGGGGGCTTCATAGCTGATAATGCATAGCGTAGTGGCATGAAGTAGCAAGCCATCCAAAGATGTGTCAAAGTCACATGAGGAGAGGAGCGAGTTAACCTTAGCTTGTAGTAGTTTAGCTCGGGCTCGAGTCATTGGTCCACTTGGGGGACTTGGTGGTGTAGATGTAGGATCGTCTGTAGGACAGGCTGCATCATCATCGCTAGCCAAGTATCTTACCTCAAGCCTTTATCAATCTATGGGATCTTGGGTACCTAGAAGTCCATAGATCGAGACAAGAGACAAAGAAACAAAAGATACAAATCTCTATTTGCAAACAAAACATAATACTCCCATGAATTAGATGCACATAATTGATGCGAGGTTTCTCCCCAACCCGCAACCCGTGAGGACTACTCACTCATAACAATTAAATCTAAGATAGAAAACATTGTGCAAAATACTTAGATTGAAATCAAATATTCTTACAATGGTCACCAAATCACAAGGAGATCTAAAGTACAAAGCAATGGTTGTGACTAATGGAGGGGATGGATGATGGAAGTGATGAACAGTGGCGTGGATCTCCTTTGGTGGTGGTGTGATGTAATGTGAGAATGGAGGCCCTCTGGCTGGCGGATGGAGCCTCAAAATATATAGGCATCTTCACGAAAGTTGTAGGGTTTGACGAGAAGAAGCTGTCGCCATATGGTACAAGCGGATGGTACTGGCGGGCTCTGCCCATAGCAGTGGTAAGCTTCCTGACGCCTGGGAATGACTCCCCAATTACTTGGCCATGTGGACTTCTTCAAAAGCTTCATTATGACTCCTGATTTCGCATTAAAGAGCGTGATTTCCTGCACAACACAATTCAAAGCAACATTTTGCATATCTTCACAATTATTAGTCATTAGTGGCAAGTATCGAGAGGTTCTTGTTAATTGCTTGACCAAAAACAATTTTTAAACGCGGTGGAAAATGGCTATTTTTGGAGCCATCATTTTCACATGTGGCCGACTTGTGCCCTTTTCCTCCACACTTGTAGCATTTGCCGTTGAAGGATGGGTTATCCTTTGTATGCTTGGCACGTGGGGGCGGTTTTCCTTGTGGAATTGTGGTGTTGAGGGCAAACCTCTAGGGTGGTCCGATCTTTCACGAATCCCGTTCAAATCGAGGATGGAGTGCGGGGAGAGGAGGGGAGGATGAACACGGTGAACTCACGCACGAAGAACGCGATGAACACACACACGCAAAACCACGATACACACCAATAGCTCATGCCGGCGGTGACCGGTCCGACGCAATCCCTAGGACCGGCGTCAGGCGGAGGACTCTCTCTCGAACCGGCATGACGAGGAGGGAGACTCAGTGAGATCTTGACGTCTAGGCAAATGGACTCCGATGCCTAGGGCTTGTACAACGCGGAGGCACGATGCAAACTCCAACGAGGTTTGGATATTTGGTGCTCCTTTGTCAAAGGAGCATGAGGCAAGAACTAGATAGATCCACAAGGGGTTTCCACTAATTACAAATATCATGCCTAGGGTTTACAATAGAGGTGGGGGACTATATATAGGCCAGCCACAAGTTTAGGGGCAATTTAGGCATTAAAGTAGAGTTCTGGGCGAAGTAGAGGGGTACATGGGCCATAGGGCCTAGCTAGGGCTCGCAGGCCCATCTTCAGGCAGGACAGTCCGGGTCGGGTAGACCGGACAATCCGGTGTGGCCGGACACTCCGGGTAGTGTCCGGGTAGTGTCCGAAGTGGCATACTGAATGTCCACGCCAGGATGGAGCTGCTGTAGGCTGGACACGCCAGTTGAGTCACGTCGGACACTACGGCTGCGCCGAACACTCCAGCTGGATTAGGGCGGACATTCCGGCTCATGCAGCTTCAGGACAGGTGCAGCTTCAGGGCTCGTGGGTCGACGCGGCGGGGTTTCGTACCTGATGATGCAGAGAGTAGTGGTATGAAGTAGCAAGCCATCCAAGTGTATGTCAAAGTCACATGATGAGAGAAGCGGATTCACCTTAGCTTGAAGGAGCTTGGCTCGAGCACGGGTCATCGGTCCACTTGGGGGACTTGGTGGTGTAGATGTACGAGCGTCCGTAGGACGGGCTACATTATCTCCCCCCTTGGGAAAGAGTCATCCTCGACTCTTCATGGTTGTCATCTTGAACATCTCCATGGTAGGGTGAGAGATCCTTGACGTTGAATGTATTGCTTGCAGGGTACTTGGATGTCAGTATGTCGATGATGTAGGCATTATTGTTGATTCGTTTGAGGACCTTGAAGGGACCATCTCCCCTTGGTTTGAGCTTGGAGTCGCGTTCCTTGGGGAAGCGGTCTTTGCTTAGGTGTATCCACACAAGATCACCTTCTTCAAAGATCATCTCCTTCTTGTCCTTGTTTAACCTTGAAGCTTGGTGAAGGACTTGTTGCTCGATAGTAGCTCTTGTTTCTTCATGAAGCTTCTTCATAGCTTGTGCGTGCTTCTCAACGTCCATGTTGGTGCGCTCATGGAGAGGTAGTGGTAGGATGTCGAGTGTCTGAGGGGCTCGAAACCATAGACGATCATGAAGGGACTCATCTTGGTTGTTGAGTGCTTGGCTCGGTTGTAGGCGAACTCGGCGTGGGGAATGCATTCCTCCCAATCCTTCAAGTTCTTCTTGATCAACACACGTAGAAGAGTTCCAAGGCTTCGGTTGACAACCTCGGTTTGTCCATCGGTTTGAGGATGCGACGCAGATGAAAAGAGGAGCTTGACGCCGAGCTTGGCCATGAGGGTCTTCCATAAGTAGCTCATGAATTTGATGTCGCAGTCGGAGATGATTGTTCTTGGCACACCATGGAGATGGATGATTTCCCTAAAAAACAAATTGGCAACATGTGAAGCATCGTCGATCTTATGGCACGATATGAAGTGTGCCATTTTGGAAAAGCGATCCACAACAACAAAGCTAGAATCATGACCATTCTTAGATCTAGGCAATCCTAACACGAAATCCATACTAATGTCGGACCAAGGTGTATGAGGAATAGGTAACGGCATATAAAGACCATAAGGGTTAGCTTGCGACTTAACTTGAACACATGTCGTGCATCGTTGAACGTAGCGCTCCCTGTTGCGCTTCATCTTGGGCCAAAAGTAGTGAGTGGAGAGCATGTCCAATGTCTTGTCACGGCCAAAATGACCCATGAGGCCTCCACCATGAGATTCTTGGAGAAGCAAAAGTTGGAGCGACGATTTCGGAATGCAAAGCTTGTTTTGTTTAAAGAGAAAGCCCTCATGCAAATAGAAATCATCAACTCCTTTGTCAATGGAGCACTTTGCGAAAATTGGTTCAAAGAACGGGTCGGAAGCATACAACGATTTTATTTCCTCGAGACCCAACACATTGATTTCAAGTCTCGTAAGAAGGCTTGTGTGTTTGCGAGACAAAGTGTCCGCAACTACATTATCTTTGCCCTTCTTATACTTAGCAATGTACGGAAAAGACTCCATAAACTCAACCCACTCAGCGTGTCTCTTACTCAAGTTGGCTTGGCCTTTGATATATTTCAAAGACTCATGGTCGGAATGTATGATAAATTCCTTGGGCCATAGGTAGTGTTGCCAAACTTGAAGAACATGAACTAAGGCAAAAAGCTCTTTGTCATAAATTGGATAATTAAGGCGAGCATCATCAAGTTTCTCGCTATGGTTGGCTATAGGACGTCCTTTTTCATAAGGACTCCTCCAATGCCAATACCACTAGCATCACACTCTATCTCAAAAGTTCTTGTGAAATCTGGTAACGCAAGAAGGGGTGCTTCGGTGAGCCTCTATTTAAGTTTATCAAAAGCTTTTTATTGAGCTTTGCCCCACATGAAGGTGACATTCTTTTTCGTAAACTCGTTGAGAGGACAAGCAATGGTTGAAAAGTCTTTCACAAAGCAACGATATAAACCGGCCAACCCATGAAAATTTCGGAGTTCACTCACATTTGTAGGGATGGTCCAATCTCGTATGTCCTTTACCTTGGACACATCAACTTCAATGCCCTTCGAAGAAACGACAAATCCAAGAAAAATCAACTTGTCTTTAGCAAAAGTACACTTGGGAAGATTAGCATAAAGCTTTTCATGTCGAAGGATTTGCAAAACTTCCTTGACATGTGTAATATGGTCCTCAAGTGACTTGCTATAAACAAGTATATCATCGAAATAGACAATAACACTTTTTCTAATGAGAGAACACAATATATGATTCTTAGGGCACATGAATCTTGATGGTGATGAGGACATCCCTACAATTACACCTACCCCAATGACTACTAAAGATGCTACAACTGTTGCAAGAAAGGATCAGTCCAATGAGATTAGAATTGGACCTATTACAAGAGCTCGTGCTAAGCTACTGGAACAACAGGTGAATTTACTCCTAAACGAATCCGGTACTTTGATTGATGAGAACTTTATACTGCCTAAGTCTATGCATTTATGTATGATCAGGTTCGTTGGAGAAACAAGCATGGCTCGAGGAGGAGAAGGGCTACAAGGGAAGCCTAACATGATGATCGCCCAAGGATGCGCGAGGGAGGAGCGGGAGGAAGGCGCAAGAGAAGATCATCAAGACGAAGGCAAAAAGATCTGCCACGACCGGAGTGTCCGGCCAGATCCACCCGGACTGTCCGGCCTGGTCGAGAGGAAAACTGGCGTGGACATTCAGTATGCCAGTTCGGACACTACACGGACGCCACCTAGAAACTTCAAAGTTTCCGGCCAGACCGGACTGTCCGGCACACTTCACCCGGAATGTCCGGCCTGACCGGACTGTCCGACCGAATTCGACTGGAGTGTCCGCCCGCCGACCGAATCTGGTCCGAGTCGGTTTGTATCAGTTTGAGTCGTTTGCGTTTAGTTTCGGTTTCTGGTCGCTCCAGCCGCCCTTATAAGTTATGGGACGACCTCTAGTTAGGGTTTAGACCACGTTAAAATATTTTGGAGTTGTTTCTTTCATAGAACCTCTGGAATTACCCTGTGTTCGAATCTACCAACTATAACTGAGTGTGATTTGTTGTTCCATTGGGAATTAGTAGATTGCATACTACCGTTCATGGTCACGGCTGCGTGCGCAAGAGTGTGGTGTTGGGAATATCCTACAAGGTTCGAGAGTTGTTGCATTGGCATCAGGGATCGAGCGGGAGAGTTCATAGCTACAGGCTAGTTATCTATCATCCACCATTATCATTGCCATCCGCTTACTGAGAAGATTGGGCCACCCCATATCATCTTGGTATCAGATTTCCAGTGTTGCCTCGGTAAGCATCCACAAATCCATCCATAGATTAGAGAGTGTTTTCGTCCTATACAGAAAAAGCCTTACAAAAAGATTTGCCATAGGCTAGAGTGCATCGTTTTCAAGTTTTAGTTGCTGATTGTATCTTCTCGTAGATCCGATCTGCAGGTTTTTGCCTCATAGGAGTCTAGTTTCCGTTTGTTTCTAGGTTTAAGGTTTCATCTTGTTTTCCTCTATTCCCACTGTTACCGTTTCCGCAAGTATTTATCGTTTTTCCGAGTCCACATAGCATACCTTTGTTTGCATACCATAGACACAGCCTATCTACAGCATCTGTGCCTAGGAATGTACCCATGAGACTGTTGGAGATATGCCCAAGAGGCAATAATAAAGTGGTTATTATCATATCTTCACACTTATGATAAATGTTTACATACCATGCTATAATTGTATTAATCGGAAACATTAATACTTGTGTGATTTGTAAACTAAAATAAGAGTCCCTAGTAAAGCCTCTTGTTAAACTAGCTTGTTGGTTAATATATGATCATGGTTTCCTGATCATGAACATAGAGATGTTATTAACAACAGGATCATATCATTAGGAGAATGATGTGATGGACATACTCCTATAGATAAGCGTAGCATAAAGATCAAGTCATTTAAATAGTTCAATTGCTATATGCTTTCTGATACATAGTAACCTAATTCCTTCGACCATGAGATCATGCATATCACCTTTGCCGGATGGATGCTTTGATGACATCAAACACCACACCGTAACAGGGTGGCTATAAAGGTGGCATTAAGTGTTCGGAAAGTATTGGTTGAAACACATGGATCAAGAGTGGGATTTGTCCATCCGCATGACGGATAGATATACTCTGGGCCCTCTCGGTGGAATGTCATCCAATTAGCTTGCAAGCATGTGACATGGTCACAAGGGATCACATATCACGGGAACGAGAAAAGAGTACTTATCGGTAACGAGGTTGAACTAGGTATGCAGAGATACCGACGATCATAACCTCGGATAAGTAAACTATCGTGAGACAAAGGGAAATTGGTATCGTATGTAAGTGGTTCATTCGATCGCAAAGTAATCGTAGAAATATGTGGGAGCCATATGAATTTCCAGATTCCTCTATTGGTTATTGTTCGGAGAAGTGTCTCGATCATGTCCGCATAATTCACGAACCGTAGGGAGACACACTTAAGGATTCGACGTTGTTTGAGTAGTTATGGTATTATGAGAAAGAGACCGAATGTTGTTCGGAGTCTCGGATGGGATCCGGGATATCACGAGGTGATCCGGAATGGTCCGGAGAATAAGATTCATATAAGGAAAGTCCCGTTTCGGAGTTCGGGAATGATTCCGGTGTTTTCATCGGGGATATTCTAGAAGGTTCCGGATTGTCCGGAGCTCCGGAAGGGGAAGGGGTACATGAATGTGTCATTACATATTGGAGTGATTGCATCATGTACTAAGTGTTCTTGCTGTCCCAAATATAGGATTAAATTGAATCCTAAAACAGAAAAGTCAAATGTCCAGTTTGAAAGTCAAACGGCTAAAACAAGAAACTGTGGGAAACAAGCAAGAGGAGTTGGAATCAACTTGGAGGAGGAGTTGGACTCCTCCAGGCCGGCGCCCAGCCCAAGGCCGAGTTGGGGAGGGACTCCCTCCCTCCCCTGGCGCGCCAAGACCCCCCTCCCATAAAAGGAGGGGCAGGGCTCCTCCTAGAACACACACAAGTTCCTATCCTCTAAACTAAACCCTAGATCTAAACCCCGGTTTAGAGCTATTTCGGTTTAGAGCTTTCTAATTGGTTTAGAGCCTTCTAATTGGTGTGTCTAATTACTAGACCACTAATAGACTCTCTCATAAGCTCCACCATACTCGCACCGGCTTAAGGCGAAGCCCTGCGGGATCTCCCCTCTATTTCCGGTACTACGCCGTTGTGCTGCCGGAATCGCGAGGAGAGTGCTACAACCTCCGCTGCCTGCTGGAACAAGGGAGAGGAAGGTCTTCGTCGAGTACCGAACGTGTGACCGACTGCGGGAGCGCTGCGGGAACGCGGCGCCGGAAGGATCGTCTACGCGATCTTGAGATCGGAAAGAGTACGACTACATCACCCACGAGAATCTGCTCTCGTTAAACACTTTGGAATCTTCGAGGGTGAGTTATTCCATCGACTCGTTGCTACAATCTAGTAGATAGATCTTGGCTTGTTTGTTTGTATGCGATAGAAAATTTTTGTTTTCCATGCTACGAACCCCTACAGTGGTATCAGAGCCGTGTCTATATGTAGATCTGTTGCACGAGTAGAACACAATGGTCATTGTGGGCGTTGATGCTCTTATTGTCGATTGCTTTTTGTGTACTTTGTATCTTGCGGTATGTTGGGATGAAGCGGCCCGGGCTAACCTTACATGACATCGTTCATGAGACTTGCTCCACGCTTGACATGCAACTTGTATTGCATAAGTGGCTTTGCGGGTGCCTGTTTCTCCTAGCATAGTTAAGATCCAATTTACAACGGGTGATTAACAATACTAGTATCAATGTTGTGGTTCATGTTCGTAAGTTAGAGCGACACTTATTAACAGCCCCAAACCACGTAAAACATGCAAAGAAAGTAGAGGCGTCTAACTTTGTTTTGCAGGGGTGTGCAGTGATGTGATATGGCCATGATTGTGATTATATTTGATGTATGCAATGTTCCTTATTGTAAGTTGGCAACCGGCAGGAGCCATATGGTTGTCTTTAATTTCTGTTAAGACCTGCGTGTCTATTCAAAATAGTTGTAATAGTTGATGCTGGTGGACGACAACCATGAAGAAGCATCATTGACCTTGATGCTATGCCGGTGATGATGGAGATCATGTTCGTGCTTGAAGATGGAGATCGAAAGCACAAAGAAGAAAGGCCATATCATATCACATATTATGAATTGCATGTGATGTTAATCCTTATGCATCTTGTATTGCTTAGTAGACGACGGTAGCATTATAAGATGATCCCTCATACACATAAATTTCAAGTTCTAAAGTGTTCACCCTTAGTATGCACCGTTGCCAAAGCTTGCTGCTTCGAAGCACCACGTGATGATCGGGTGTCTTTGATTCCGCGGGTGAATACAACGTAAGCAAGCCAGATTTGCTTATGCGGTAGCTAAGGTTTGATCTTGACGAGCCTAGCATGTACAGACATGGCCTCAGGAACACGGATCACCGAAAGGTAAAGCATGAGTCATATAGTAGATATGATGAACATGTTGATTGTTCGCCATTGAAACTATATCAACTCTCGTGATGATCGGTTTTGATGTGGTGGATTTGGTTCGTGTGATCACTAAAACAATGTGAGGGATATTGTTTTGAGTGGGAGTTCACCTAGATTAATTTAATTATTAATTAGAACTCAATTTATCATAAACTAAATCAAAGTGAATTTGCATAGTTGTTGTAGTCATTGGCATCCGTTTACCACCTTGCGCTTAGTTATAATTGAGATAATAGAACTATAGAATTCTGGTTAGTTACTTTACGAACTGGTATCGTATTGTTTTTTAAGTGTTAATCTAAAGTTTAAAAGTCCTATTGCAAACTTTCAGTAAGTTCCGGTTACTCCATGAAGTTTAATAATTAGTATTAAATCAAGAGTAACAATTCCAAGTGTTAGTATATAAGTATCATGTTTGTCTCCATGATTCTTGATATTCAAAGGATTGTCTTAATATCAAGGTTATCTAGGATCTGAAAGAGTTGTTTCAGAAACCATGATGTGTGGAAGATATTGTGATATCTGAAACGAAGTTTTGGTTGCAACATGATAGAGTATAATATGGCAAAAGTCATGTTCTCATATTTGATGAGAATTTGCAAAAAGGTTGGAGACACTTGTTGTCCTAATCCTCCAAAAGGTTTTGGATAGCAACATTATACTCATAATTCATCGTTATAAGCTAAAAGTAGCTTGATCATGGACGATTCCATGATAAGGGTGAATATTTGATGTAGGTAAAATGTTTACTACACCAAGAGATTACTAAAGAAAGGAATTTGAAAGAACACCAAATATTTGATGATGGTGATCTACTTCAAAGTGCAAGTCCAAAGACATTGGTATTTAATTATACACGCTTTGGACTATATGTCATATGTATGACTCCACTATTGATGTTGATAGATTCTTTCAAACTGAAAAGGAAATACTGAAAGAGAATCTCATAAATATATGGCAGAAAAGAAAAGACTAGAATCGTTCAGTTTAAGTATATAGATGATATACATGTTATGGCTATATTCTTTGCTTGTTAAACAATGTGGTTCTTAAGTATTTGATACTGAATTTGTTGGTGTGAATCGTCATACGAAACAACACAATTCATGAACTACAATGGCCTAAGTAACTAGCAAAAGAATATGTGATGATGTTCATCGAGAACAAAATAAAGGGTTATTGTGTTGCTTGTTAAACATCAAAGCTTGCCTTCAAAGATTTGTTTTATCAGGTATTATGAGAACAAAAGGGTTGTTCAAATAATTGCCGTAATCCATAAAAGATGGATGATTCACAAATCTCGTTGGAGAAATCACATCCATAAAACTAGTGCTAAAATGTCGAAAGACAAATTGATTGAAAGATCACTTAGGAAGTGACATCGCTGTTTGAATTATATTGGAAAGATAACATGAAGAAACTCCATGTGGATGGAATTTTGGAGTCTTCTGATTTTTGATCAAATGACGCTTGTGAAACTTTCCTAGAGATAATTAAAACTTCGTTCATAGGCCAAAAGGGAACGAATGACTAGCTTATTGGAACTTGTACATATTGTTGTATGAAATCCATTATGTGTAGTCAAAAGCGATGGATTTCAACTTCATATGCTTTCTCCAAAAATTTGAGTGAATATATAAATATTTACTTAATAAGGATGAAGTATGAAACATTTGAAAAGTTCAAAGACTTTCAAGATGAAGTGCAAAATCATTGTAACAAGAATATAAACAGTTTATGATAAGATCATAAAGGAAGATATTTGAGTTACAAGTTTAGCATAATACCTAAGATTTAAGGAATCGTTCCGTGGATTTGCATTTCCCGAAACACCATAAGAGTATGGAGCGTTCGAGATATGTAATTAAACCTTGTTTGACATGGTAAGATCAAAGGTATAATTCATAAAACTGCCATTGTATTTTAAAGATTAAAAGCTTTAGAGATTACCGTTTTTCCACTGAAAAGAGCTCCATCATAATCCGTTGAAATGACACCATATAAAGTTATGGTTTGGGATAAAACCCAAGTTGTCCTTTCTTAAACATTGGTATGCTATACATAAGAAAGATGTTTGCAACCAAAGTCGAATGAACCTGTCTTTGTATTACTGTTAAGTATTCCTCCATAAACACCAGAGACAAAAGTGTTTGTCGCTTAGAACGTCAAGTTTCTTTGAGAAGGAATTTTTCGTGAAAAGTTAAGTGGGAGGACAATAGAACTTTGATAAGGTTAAAAGAACCTTTAGCTATATGTGCAAAGTTGCGCAGCGCCGAAAAGTGTTCCGGAGTTAGCAAACAATGCTCATGGTTCACGTACCTCAAAGGTTGTGGTCACGGAGATCCAAGTTCCTATTGAAACAAGTAGGTCGGATGAACAATCAAATACCAAGATTTGAGGGTTGAATCATTATTTGAGAATAATGAACCGACTACATGCAGAGAAGCGATGATGGGCCCTGACTCCGTAAAATGGCTTGAAGCCATAAAATCCATGATAGTTCCATACACGAGAAATCAAGTTTTGAACTTGAAGGACCCTCGAGAAAGGTGTAAGACCTTACAGTTGTGTCTGGATCTATAAAGAAATAGACATGGATGTTTTACATCTATGAAATAGTCGACATGTTGGGAAAGAGTTCACAACAATGTTCAAAGGTTGACTATGACAAGATTTGATCTGTCATAGTGATATTTAGTCTAGATGGGTTAATGTAGCAACCACTACATATAATTTGTTATATGGTAGTTGAATAAACAAAACAAATTCTTCTAATAGAATCGTTACCTAGGACATGTGCATAACACGGTCCATAGGGTTTTGTTAATTCAAAGGATGCTAAAAGCATATGCAAACTTCAATGGTTAGAGTGAGCATAGCGGAGTTGGAATCTTCACTATGATGAAACTGTTAAAGGAGTTTAAAAGTTCATCAGAGACGATGGAGATGCTTGCATTTGCAAGAAATTAAGTGGGAGCACTAATACATGTTTCTAATATGTTATGTGGAAGACATATTGTTGATTGGAAATAATGTATCTTTTATTAACACATATTAAGAATTTCATCCCGATGAAAGACTTGGGCAAAACCCAAATATTTGGCATCAATAGACGCTAATATGGTTGTGCCAGAAGTACATTGACAAGATATTGAATGAGTTCAATATAGAAACTACAAGAGAGGTTCTTGTCGCACAGAAAGGATTGAATGAGTTCAATGTTGATGATATATTCAAGTGTATTGACATTTGGTAAAGTGAAACAAATAATCAAGTATAGATTGATACTTGATGTATGAAATCACAAAGAGTATTTATATCAATCATACTGTGATATGTACAAATCCAGATATGTCCTATGCTCTAAAATGTTGTGAGCATATACCAGAATGATTCGTAAGATGATCATTGGACGATAGTAAGGATATTCTTATGATCTTTTGGAAGAACTAAGAGTATATTATTTGTAGAAGTGACAAATAGATGGTTAGTTCATTGTAAAAGTACTACATTGATACTAGTTTTGTCACAAAGTACAAATTAAGTTTATCTCAATCTAAACTAAGGGTGGCACAATATAATGGAAAGTGAGTTCCATAATGGATTTGGATGATTTCCAAAGTTAAGACATTGTGACAGATACTACAACAAAAGGCTAAAGTATATGACTGCTATTATAGCAGCAAAAGAGGGCATTTGTGTCAAGTAGTTTGTTATCAAACTAGGTGTAGTTCACAGTGGGATAATACTATGAAGATATATTGTGCGACAATATTATCAACATGTTTTAACCCCAAAGAGCTAAAGGTCACACCAAAAGACCAAATTTATACAAAGCCATCTCATTAAAGAATGAGTGATGCGTAGAGACGCAAAAACATGCAATCACAAACGGACCTGGAAGTGTCAGATCCGGAGATCAGTTGACCACTAGCAATCATGTACATACAACACCGGAAAGCCATAGGTGTTGAATACACAAAGATTTGAAACTAGATTATTGACTCTAGTGCAAGTGGGAGACTGTTGGAGATATGCCCAAGAGGCAATAATAAAGTGGTTATTATCATATCTTCACACTTATGATAAATGTTTACATACCATGCTATAATTGTATTAATCGGAAACATTAATACTTGTGTGATTTGTAAACTAAAATAAGAGTCCCTAGTAAAGCCTCTTGTTAAACTAGCTTGTTGGTTAATATATGATCATGGTTTCCTGATCATGAACATAGAGATGTTATTAACAACAGGATCATATCATTAGGAGAATGATGTGATGGACATACTCCTATAGATAAGCGTAGCATAAAGATCAAGTCATTTAAATAGTTCAATTGCTATATGCTTTCTGATACATAGTAACCTAATTCCTTCGACCATGAGATCATGCATATCACCTTTGCCGGATGGATGCTTTGATGACATCAAACACCACACCGTAACAGGGTGGCTATAAAGGTGGCATTAAGTGTTCGGAAAGTATTGGTTGAAACACATGGATCAAGAGTGGGATTTGTCCATCCGCATGACGGATAGATATACTCTGGGCCCTCTCGGTGGAATGTCATCCAATTAGCTTGCAAGCATGTGACATGGTCACAAGGGATCACATATCACGGGAACGAGAAAAGAGTACTTATCGGTAACGAGGTTGAACTAGGTATGCAGAGATACCGACGATCATAACCTCGGATAAGTAAACTATCGTGAGACAAAGGGAAATTGGTATCGTATGTAAGTGGTTCATTCGATCGCAAAGTAATCGTAGAAATATGTGGGAGCCATATGAATTTCCAGATTCCTCTATTGGTTATTGTTCGGAGAAGTGTCTCGATCATGTCCGCATAATTCACGAACCGTAGGGAGACACACTTAAGGATTCGACGTTGTTTGAGTAGTTATGGTATTATGAGAAAGAGACCGAATGTTGTTCGGAGTCTCGGATGGGATCCGGGATATCACGAGGTGATCCGGAATGGTCCGGAGAATAAGATTCATATAAGGAAAGTCCCGTTTCGGAGTTCGGGAATGATTCCGGTGTTTTCATCGGGGATATTCTAGAAGGTTCCGGATTGTCCGGAGCTCCGGAAGGGGAAGGGGTACATGAATGTGTCATTACATATTGGAGTGATTGCATCATGTACTAAGTGTTCTTGCTGTCCCAAATATAGGATTAAATTGAATCCTAAAACAGAAAAGTCAAATGTCCAGTTTGAAAGTCAAACGGCTAAAACAAGAAACTGTGGGAAACAAGCAAGAGGAGTTGGAATCAACTTGGAGGAGGAGTTGGACTCCTCCAGGCCGGCGCCCAGCCCAAGGCCGAGTTGGGGAGGGACTCCCTCCCTCCCCTGGCGCGCCAAGACCCCCCTCCCATAAAAGGAGGGGCAGGGCTCCTCCTAGAACACACACAAGTTCCTATCCTCTAAACTAAACCCTAGATCTAAACCCCGGTTTAGAGCTATTTCGGTTTAGAGCTTTCTAATTGGTTTAGAGCCTTCTAATTGGTGTGTCTAATTACTAGACCACTAATAGACTCTCTCATAAGCTCCACCATACTCGCACCGGCTTAAGGCGAAGCCCTGCGGGATCTCCCCTCTATTTCCGGTACTACGCCGTTGTGCTGCCGGAATCGCGAGGAGAGTGCTACAACCTCCGCTGCCTGCTGGAACAAGGGAGAGGAAGGTCTTCGTCGAGTACCGAACGTGTGACCGACTGCGGGAGCGCTGCGGGAACGCGGCGCCGGAAGGATCGTCTACGCGATCTTGAGATCGGAAAGAGTACGACTACATCACCCACGAGAATCTGCTCTCGTTAAACACTTTGGAATCTTCGAGGGTGAGTTATTCCATCGACTCGTTGCTACAATCTAGTAGATAGATCTTGGCTTGTTTGTTTGTATGCGATAGAAAATTTTTGTTTTCCATGCTACGAACCCCTACAGAGACTAGTTGCTTTGCTCCGACAGGCTGCTCATTAGGGTTTGCAGTGCAGAAATTTTTCGACAGGCAAAACGGACTATCTGGCCGAATCACACCGGACTATCCGGCCCCACTGGAGTCTCCGACGCATATCAACCGGACTATCCGGCCCAGTTTTGTTATAAGTTGATGTGCTCGTTTGCATTGAGTAATATAGTTGAAAAAAAAGAAGAGAGAGAAAAGAAAAGAGAATCAGTATAAAAAAAGAGAAAAGAGCTACAAGCCTGACAAAAAAAAGAGATATAGAAGTGTGCAATATTGGAGGCCTTGTTGTATAGCACTGGTAGATTGAGCAATCTTGTGCCTGTTCTATTTGAGCTATTACTAGTGTCTCTCTTGTGCATTGCAATATTCCTGTTCATAAATTTCTTTGCCACGTTTATCTCCACCGTGTGTGTTTCTTGGGTTTTTGTACGATCAACACTAGGACTTGTTTGCGGTGTAGATAGGATACCATACCTATAGCTCCACCTTAAATAACCTGTGTGCCCTACGATCGTTCTCTATACCTTTGATATTCACTTCATCACATCAAGTGCATCAGTCTTTGATTTCGTTTGGTAGAGCATCTCTATTCACTTTGGAACGGTAAGATCTCCTTTCTTATTAGTTGTGAGTGAGTTGTGAGAGTTTCCACCATACAAATTCTGATTTTTGCACTAACCTACTAATCATGTCTACTAGTGATGATGATGTGTTGCAGAAGAAGAAAGATGAGGAGCTCGTCAATTGGCGTGAATATGAGGCTTTGAAATCCCACTTGACACGTGTGTTTACTAACACGACAGATGCCATTGACAAGAATCTCCAAGATATGAATATGAGATTGGATCAGCATGTTGGGACAGTTGATACTATCCAAACACAAGTGGCTACGCTCAATGTCAATGTCACTACTTTGCAACAGTCCATTGAGGGTTTGACAGCCGCCTTGCATAGAAGGGAAGATCCTCAACATGATGATGCCTTTGATGATTTCGATGAGGGTAGCGTTGTTGATGCTGCTCCACATGTTGGCAGGGGACGTGCTATTCCCCCTGTCCATGCACCTACTCATGGTCGTGGGTTTGCCCATCTTGGGCGTGGTCCACGTGTGCCCAACCAAGCTGCTGATGACGGTTTGGGCAAGCCAAAATTCTCGATTCCTAAGTTTGATGGTTCCATTGATCCTGAAGACTACCTCACCTGGGAATTGAAGATTGAGAAACTCTGGCGATTATTTGACTATCCAGAAGATAAGAAGGTCAAGCTTGCAGCATCTGAATTTGATGGTTATGCTTTGCATTGGTGGGATGCTCTTGCGCAACATAGGAGGGAGGACAATGAACTTCCTGTGTAGGATTGGCGCGAGATGAAGCAAATCATGAAGGCATGTTTCGTACCAACCAACTACTTGCGATCAGTTTTTGATAAATTGACGCAATTGAAGCAAGGCACCATGTCAGTTGATGAGTACTACATGGATATGGAGATGCTTATGCAGCGTGCTCGAGTTCATGAGTCCATTGAGATGACCATGCAGCGATTCCTAAACAATCTGAAGTTACCAATCAAGAGCATTGTTCGTCATCACAAGTATGAGACCATGAATGAGTTGTTGCATCATGCTAGAGAGGCTGAATCCCAGTTGGCAGAAGAGGCGAAGTCACGCGCTCGTTTTCCATCCTCCAGCAGATTTTCGGCCAGATCTACACCTCCTACAGTCACGCCACCAGCTGCTGCTCCATTTACACCATCGGCCAAACCAGCAAGTACACCTTCGTTTGTTTCTCATGCTCGGAAACCCGCTGTTCCTACTGCTATCTCGGGTTCCAACATGTCTACTGCACGTACTCGTGATGTAGTGTGCCATACTTGTGGAGGTAGAGGTCACTACAAGAAGGATTGTCCAAACAGCAAGGTTATGTTTGTTAATGAACAAGGTGAAGTAGAAAGTGGAGATGAAGCTCCTGATGATGATATTGATGACGACGAGGAAGGTAATGATGCATATGCTGAGCGTGCACCCACTATTGTCGTATCTTCACGTGTACTTAGTGTGCAACCGGTTGAGGAATCCCAGCGTTGCAACTTGTTCCAAACAAAAGCTCTAGTTGGACCAAACAAAGCTTGCAAGGTAATTATTGATGCAGGTAGCTGCAGAAATCTTGCAAGTAAGGAACTATGTGTCAAACTGAATTTGACATATTTACCTCATCCCAAGCCATACTACATACAATGGTTGAGCAACAATGGTGAGATGAAGGTAAATCATATGGTACGTCTGAATTTTCAAATAGGGCCATACAAAGATTCTATTGATTTTGATGTGGTTCCTATGACTGTTTGTCACCTACTATTGGGTCGTCCTTGGCTCTATGATCGCCATGTGCAACACAATGGCCGAGCCAATACATATCACTTGGAATTCAAAGGAAAGAAGATTACTATGCAGGCAATGACACCACAAGAAATTGTGAATGATTCTCGCCAGAAGATAGAGGTGAAGTTGAAGGAAGATACTACCACTCAGCGAGACAGTGTAACAGCTATTCCTGATGTAATTGAGCCTAAATTGAGTGATATAATGAAAATTGAGAGAGTGCCTGGTTTATTGATACTAGCCACCAAGGAGGATATGAGAGAGTTTCGTGAGGATCCTACAGCCATGCCACTTGTGCTCATGTATAAGGGCGAGGTATTGGTTTCTAACGACATGACCCCTATTTCTCTTGGTGTCTCTTCTGTTTTGCAGGATTTGGGGGATGTGTTTCCAGAAGACGTACCCGCAGGTTTGCCCCCATTGCGTGGTATAAAACATCAAGTGGACCTAATTCTTGGCGCCACACTTCCCAACCGTGCACCTTACAGGACTAATCCCGAAGAAACTAAGGAAATTCAGAAGAAAGTACAAGCGTTGCTGGATAAAGGGTACATTCGTGTCTCTCTTAGCCCTTGTGTTGTTCCTGTTATTTTAGTACCTAAGAAAGATGGTACATGGCGCATGTGTTGATTGTAGAGCGATTAATAACATCACTATTCGATATCGTCATCCTATTCCACGCTTAGAGGATATGCTCGATGAATTGAGTGGTGCTGCTGTTTTCTCTAAAATTGACTTGCGTAGTGGTTATCATCAAATTAGGATGAAAGAAGGGGATGAATGGAAAACTTCTTTCAAAACTAAATTCGGTTTGTATGAGTGGTTAGTTATGCCGTTTGGTCTTACTAATGCACCTAGTACTTTCATGCGTTTGATGAATCATGTTTTGAGAGAGTTTATTGGTAATTTCGTGGTTGTTTACTTTGATGATATACTCATATACAACCACACCGAATCTGAACATTGCACTAATATTAGACAAGTTTTGCAAGTGTTACGTGATAATAAACTGTATGCTAATCTTGAGAAATGTACATTTGCAAAAGATAAGGTCATATTCCTAGGATTTGTTGTTTCTAAGCATGGAGTAGAGGTAGATCAATCTAAAATTGAATCAATTCAGAATTAGCCTACTCCGATGAATGTTAGTCAAGTGCGTAGTTTCCACGGTCTCGCTGGTTTCTATAGGCGCTTTGTGAAAGATTTTAGCACCATTGCTGCACCATTAAATGATTTGACAAAGAAAGGTGTTCCTTTTGTATGGGGCGCGGCTCAAGACATTGCATTTGATACATTAAAACGTTTGCTTACTTCTACACCATTAGTTGCATTACCTGATTTTTCGAAGCAATTTGAAGTTGAATGTGATGCTAGTGGTATAGGCATAGGTGGCGTTTTGATGCAAGAGGGCCGGCCTATAGCTTATTTTTCTGAGAAACTGACTGGTGCTCGTTTGAATTATTCTATCTATGATAAAGAATTGTATGTACTTGTTAGAGTACTTGAGGTTTGGCAACATTATTTGTGGCCAAAAGAATTCATCATACATTCTGATCATGAAGCATTGAAATACTTGAAAGCTCAATCAAACTTGCATAGAAGATTAGCTAAATGGGTTGAGTTCAATGAGTCTTTTTCTTACATCATTAACTATAAGAAGGGAAAAGAAAACGTTGTTGCTGATGCTCTATCTAGGAAGAACATGCTATTAACCAATTTTGATGTTAAAATTCCTGGATTAGAAGCTATTTGTGCACTTTATGCAACTGACCATGATTTTGCTGAACCATATCGTTTGTGTGCTCTTAGAAACACATGGGATAAGTATCATATACATGATGGATATTTGTTTCGAGCTAACAAACTATGTATTCCAAAATCGTCGTTGCATTTGTTCTTAGTGCAGGAATCACATGCTGGTGGTTTGATGGGTCACTTTGGGCGTGAGAAGACATTGGTCATGCTTGTTGATCATTTTTATTGGCCCAAGATGAGGCGCGATGTGTACAGATTTGTGAGCCGATGTATTACATGCCACAAGTCGAAATCTAAGCTAAAGCCTCACGGTTTGTATACACCTCTGTCTGCACCGACTATTCCATGGGAAGACATTAGTATGGATTTTGTGCTAGGTCTACCTAAAACTCAGAGAGGTCATGATTCTATATTTGTGGTAGTGGATAGGTTCTCTAAGATGGCTCATTTTATTGCCTGCCACAAAAGCGACGATGCGTCGCATGTTGCTAACCTGTTTTTCAGGGACATCGTGAGATTACATGGAGTACCAAAGACGATTGTTTCTGACCGTGATGTGAAGTTCATGAGCTACTTTTGGAAGACCTTATGGGGCAAGCTAGGAACAAAGTTGCTGTTTAGTACTACATGTCATCCCCAAACAGATGGTCAAATGGAGGTGGTGAATCGAACATTGTCACGGCTACTAAGGACCATGATTAAAAAGAATCTTCGGGAGTGGGAAGAGTGTTTGCCACATGTTGAGTTTGCTTACAACAGGACTGTGCATTCAACTACTCAGCTTTGTCCTTTTGAAGTGGTGTATGGTTTCAAGCCATTGACGCCACTTGATATGTTGCCTCTGCCATTACATGAGAGAGTTGATATGGAGGCATCAAAACGTGCTGATTATGTGAAGAAAATACATGAGAAGACTCGAGAGGATATTGAGAAGAAAGGCAAGAACTTTGTTGCTGCAAGGAATCAAGCAAGGAAAGAAGTGTTGTTCGAGCCTGGAGATATGGTTTGGGTGCATCTACGCAAGGATAGGTTCCCACTACTTCGAAAGTCAAAATTGAAGCCACGTGGTGCTGCTCCTTACAAGGTGTTAGCCAAGATTAATGATAACGCCTACTCGGTTGATATACCTATTGAGGAGTTTGGTGGAGTTAGCAATAGCTTCAACGTTGCTGATTTGTCACCATATGCTGGAGAAGACCTTGGAGCGTCGAGGTCGACGCCTTTTGAAGGGGGGAGAGATGATGAGGACATCCCTACAATTACACCTACCCCAATGACTACTGAAGATGCTACAACTATTGCAAGAAAGGATCAGTCCAATGAGATTAGAATTGGACCTATTACAAGAGCTCGTGCTAAGATACTGGAACAACAGGTGAATTTACTCCTAAACGAATCCGGTACTTTGATTGATGAGAACTTTATACTGCCTAAGTCTATGCATTTATGTATGATCAGGTTCGTTGGAGAAACAAGCATGGCACGAGGAGGAGAAGGGCTACAAGAGAAGCCCAACATGATGATCGCCCAAGGATGCGCGAGGGAGGAGCGGGAGGAAGGCGCAAGAGAAGATCATCAAGACGAAGGCAAAAAGATCTGCCACGACCGGAGTGTCCGGCCAGATCCACCCGGACTGTCCGGCCTGGTCGAGAGGCAAACTGGCGTGGACATTCAGTATGCCAGTTCGGACACTACACGGACGCCACCCGGAAACTTCAAAGTTTCCGGCCAGACCGGACTGTCCGGCACACTTCACCCGGAGTGTCCGGCCTGACTGGACTGTCCGGCCGAATTCGACCGGAGTGTCTGCCTGCCGACCGAATCTGGTCCGAGTCGGTTTGTATCAGTTTGAGTCATTTGCGTTTAGTTTCGGTTTCTGGTCGCTCCAGCCGCCCTTATAAGCTATGGGACGACCTCTAGTTAGGGTTTAGACCACGTTAAAATATTTTGGAGTTGTTTCTTTCATAGAACCTCTGGAATTACCCTGTGTTCGAATCTACCAACTATAATTGAGTGTGATCTGTTGTTCCATTGGGAATTAGTAGATTGCATACTACCATTCGTGGTCACGGCTACGTGTGCAAGAGCGTGGTGTTGTGAATATCCTACAAGGTTCGAGAGCTGTTGCATTGGCATCAGGGATCGAGTGGGAGAGTTCATAGCTATAGGCTAGTTATCTATCATCCACCATTATCATTGCCATCCGCTTACTGAGAAGATCAGGCCACCCCATATCAGAGGGGGCATTAGATAAACCAAAGGGCATAACCAACCATTCATAGAGACCAAGTTTGGTCTTGAAGGTGGTTTTCCACTCATCACCTTCAGCCATGCGTATTTGATGGTAACCACTACGAAGATCAATTTTCGAAAAAATAGTGGCTCCACATAACTCATCAAGCATGTCATCGAGACGTGGTATGGGATGTCGATAACGCACGGTGATAGCATTGATTGGACGGCAGTCCATGCATAACCGTAACGTATCATTCATTTTTGGACAATAATCATAGGTACGACACTTGGACTAGTGCTAACTTGGATCAAACCTTTGGATACGAGTTGGTTGATTTGACGTTCAATATCCTTTGTCTCCTCTGGTTTCGTGCGGTATGCGGCGCGGTTGGGAAGTGATGCGATGGGGATGAGGTCAATGCGATGTTCGATGCCGCGGAGAGGAGGTAGTCCACGTGGGAGCTCTTCGGGGAACACATCCTTGAATTCCTGCAAAACAATCATCAAAGATGGAGGAGCATTGGTTAATTCATTAGTTCCTTGCGCTAGTCCCTTGCAAAGGAGGACATAGTGCAAGATAGATGGGTTGTTCCAAACGTCTCTCATCTCACTTTTGGTGGCAAGGAGAACACTCTTAGTTTTTCCACTCGAGTTTGGCTTGTGGCTCTCACTCACTATGAGGTGGTTCTCTCTCTCACCGCTCTTCTCATAAGTAGGTGTTGTGCTTTGCGCCCTCGCTAAAGCCTTTGCATTATCCGCAATTATTTGGCTAGGAGTCATTGGTTGCAAAACACATGTTTTGTGGAGCCATTTGAAGGTGTACACATTGGTGCGACCATCATGTAGAGCAGCCTTGTCAAATTGCCATGGTCGACCAAGAAGCATGTGGAAAACTTTCATAGGATCCACATCGCACTCCACTGTGTCTTTGTAAGGACCAATGGCGAAGGAGACTGATACGGTATGCTTGATCTTCATGGACCCTTGGTCACTTAGCCATTGCATGTGGTTGGGGTGCTTGTGCGGATGGAGGGTGAGGTTGAGCTTCTCACACAACTCGGTGCTAGCAAGGTTGTGGCAACTCCCTCCATCAATGATCACCTTGATAGATTTTCCATTGATGCCAGCTCGTGTTTGGAAGATATTTGAGCGTTGGTCTTCATGCTCTTGTGCTTGAGTGGTCAAGGTCCTTGTGACGACAAGCAAAGGACTTGCATCATATTCACACATGAGGAGTTCTTGGTCATTTTCCACTCGTTGCCTTGCCATTGCTTCCCTGACTCGGGCATCAAATTCATCTTCACTCAAGTACTCTTCATCGCCATTGTCATGGATGAACAATACCTTCTTGTTTCCACATTCGACTGACTTATGTCCTTTACCTCCACACTTGTATCATTCACCATTGAAATGTGTATCACTCTTTGCTTGTTTGCCACTTGGGGCAGTTTTCCTTGAGGAAGTGTGGGCTAGAAGGAAGTCTTGGAGGTACTTGAGGAGCTTCCATTGAAAGTTGTTGGCGTAGAGGTTGAAGATTGCTTGTAGGTGAAATACGTCTTGGGCTTGTTGTACTTGACGTCCTCTTGCACTTGACGTTCGACCTTTGTTGTGATGTGCACAAGCTCAACCATGGTGTTGTATGTTTGGAACTCGACGATGCGCTTGATTGGGTGGTTCAACCCAATAAGGAAGCGTGCCATATTTTTCTTCATGCCCTCGTTAATGTTGGCACGAATAAAGTTGAGTTCCATTTCCTTGAAGTACTCTTCCACGGTCTTTCTCCCTTGACGAAGCAATTGAAGGTTGTTGAATAGGTCACGCGTGTAGTGCGCGGGGACAAAGCGGGATCTCATATGAGCCTTCATGTCATGCCAAGTTGTGATTGGTGGTTCTTGTCTTGCATCACGAGCAACTTGAACTTGTTCCCACCAAAGGTTGGCGTAATCTATAGGGGTTCCACGCATAAAAACAATAAATTTTACTCTACACCCCTGAACCCCTGAAGCTGCCAGGACCTATCTATTAGTAATACAGTAACGGGAGGGGCTTTTCGAGAACTTACCCTCGAAGACCGAAAAGCGTTGTCAACGATCAGGAGAGCGTGGTTCATGTAGACGAGCCGAAGCCGACCTCAAGGTCGTGATGAAGTCCTTGCGCTCCTTCTGGCTCCAACGACTTGAGTGCCTCAAGTGTGACACCTCGTGGGAGTTACACACGTACGGTTCCTAACGATGACTGCCGCTTCCCTGATCCAGCAGCAGTTGCGGAAGTAGAGCTCCCGGATCCGAATCCCACAGCGCGACGGCGCTCCGCAGTGAAGATGTCTCTCGCTCACGCAGTCCAGACTTGGGACCATGGTCAAGAGAGATGGGGAGAGATAAAATATCAATTAGAGGTCCTCCCAAAAGTGGGGAGACCTTTATTGATTATTGGGTGTATTTTCTAGGCCAATATACCCCACTATATATAGGGGGGAGGTACTACCTCCCCTCAAGTCCCGGGGTGGGACTAAAGGAGAGGAGGGGGGAGGGGTGGCACCGCCGGCCACCCCCATGGGCCCCACGCGGGGGGGGGGGGCGGGGCTGGCCCACTAGGGCCGCCGTCCACCCCATGTCCCCCTTCTCCCTCTTGCCTTTCCCTAATGGGCCCTCTCCCCTCCGGGAATTGGCCCATTAAGCCTTTGACCTTTTAATTGGTTTTCTCTTTATTTAAATAATTATGAATAAATGATTAAATCAATATTTAACATTCATTCACATATTATTCAATCTCCGTGGCCATGGAACACCTTCCACCTCCACTCTGGACATCTCCGGACTAACCGAAATCCTTCCGGTTTTCTCCCTTCTTTTCTTCGGTGATTCTACTGAATACCTGAACACACCTTTATAACCACCGTTTTACCAGATGGCGTTTGATGCTATCTAAGCATTCTCGGGAGACAGTGATTGATATAGCCTCACGGTCTAAGGAATAGTCTACGAGGATCCTTTTCTAATCATCATAACTTGAACTTCGTGACATGATCGAATCACGATGTTTAGGTTGGGTATTGGTTCATCATCTCATTCTCAGAATGAGATGACCTCATTTCCAACTGGCATAAATGCCACATGATCAGGAAACATGATCATCTGTTGACCAATGAACCAGTGACTAGAGTTTCACTGGGAACCTCTGGTTTGTTTATATATCACACATGTATTGATGTTTCCACTCAACATAGTTATAGCATGATACAGAACTTAATCATAAACTATATGAAATATGATAATAGTCCTTACTACTATTTGTCTCTAGGGCATATTTCCAACAGTCTCCCACTTGCACTAGAGTACAAATACACCGACTGCATTTGTTCTTTAATTATTGGCACCATATGACCGGTACCTAGAACATGCTTGCTCATGGAAGAGGTTGAGTCTTGGTTCTGTACTTTACAGTCCCAGATCCTTTGCAACTTATTAATGTCACTATGATTGACATTAATATTCTATCATCACATGACAACATCTGTGTGTATGCATCGTCGCTATGGCAGTAGAACGAGGCCTGATCCCAGGAGCCTACAATGACGTTAGATCAACCTCGAGGGCTTTCTCATGGGCACTGTGCCTTGGGACACATCATTCTACGTTAAAAGCGAATTAGCCCCGCCATAACATTATACAACACTTTAGATGGTACCCTTCTCTATTATTATAAATGTATTCATCGAAACACTAGTGCACTCGGTGCAACTTTCGATGTTTTGTTCACCTCGCTTCCTACTTGACTTTTAATTGGTATCTATAGGAGTTTCCAACATATTCCTTATAACATAACTCTTTATGCTTTAAGATACGTTATCCTTTATGGATTTGGAAAATATGTCTACAGTTCTCTACTAGACACTGCGGACAAACTTAGCTCAACGTTCTGTGATTCGAACTTGATCACTTTCAAACGTTCCTTTTTTGGATTACATATTATGCTAAGTTACCATCATGGCTTCTAAGATAGAACCTATGTCTCAACATAGTGGATGATGATCATCCTATTCTTTCTTTCAACCATTGATATTAAACTTAATGCTATTCCTAATTCGAGTTATTAAGGACCGGTTCCTCAATTAACTTCTATTCTGAAAATCCCTTTTAGAATCTCTTAAGGAATACTACATAATATCATAACACACTTATTATCAACTTCTACATCTTATAAATCATTATTTATAAGTATTTGCGCTTGCATCCTTAACTTACTTAAGAATTACTCCTATGAGCTCCCACTCAAACTATGTTGCTAACATTTTTGGGTACGAGTCAGTACTCTTACTCAAACAATGTTCCTACATATTTGAATTTGAGACTTATGTTGCTCCCACTTAAAAATATGTCAATCACATATTGTTTAAGGAAGACTTTTATAGCTCCCACTCAATTTTATGCAAACTGCATATCTCCTTACTATTTTGAACAATTTCAAAATCCTTTGATCAAATATCAAACTTGGAGATTTACTATGAGATACTAGTACTTTACTAGTTCTAAATCCAGTAGACATTTAGCACACATGAATCAAATTCATTTGAATTTGTCCAATACTTGACAAATTGTGCTTTTGTCATTCACCCCTTTTTCCACTATGGCTTTGCAGTCATTTGGGAAAATTCTAAGTAACTCCTTTTACTTGTGAGATTCAGCAATGAATTGCTTTCTAATCTCAAGGGAATTTTGCTATTAGGATTTCTCACAATTCAGTTTACCATCATTTCCTTTGTAGTTCATAGGTATGTCATATTCCAAAATTATGACAAGTGATTCACAAATGTCTCCATACAAGATATGGATTTACATTTTTAATCCTACTTCATATAGTGAAAAACAATAGTGGAGGGAAAAACACACTAATCAAAATCATTGATTCTTTCCCTCTGTAAAGAGAATCATTCAGGAATGCTGTCCGTTGCGCTTCTCAACACTCTAATGCAGGGTTTTGAATCCTCATCGTGTTTTACACTAATTTTCATTTCCTCCATAATTGAGAAATATCACTAAAGTGAGCTTTCTCAAGAATGTACCAAAATCCAAGCAATACGAATCTTGCTTTCCTTTTGGTTTGAGCTATGGGTTTCGTATTCAAAGTTTCCAATGAATATTCTACAAGGACTTATTCTCTATTGTTTTGGTTATATCAATAACCCCAAAACTTTTCACGAATTCTAATGGTTCACTATAACTCATTGAGTGCTAACTATTTCTAAACTAATGGTCTCTACATATACACTACAACGATTTCTTTGGTGCCTTCTATTCAACCCCTTTTGATATCTAATATCACATTGTGGTGCTTCGCATTTTGACGTTTCAAAACACTTTGCATTCCACAATTTCTTTCATGCCATTCTTATAAAGTCGAATTTCATTACTATTGATCAAATCATAGTAATTAGATTCTCTTTTATACTTATACCCTTTTATTGATGAAACACTTTGATCAAATCAAAATAGTTTCATATTCATGTTTTCCTTTGGTAAACTACTTTACACATTTAAGCAATCATTTAATGATAATTACCATTTTCGTTAAAACATAATACATCGAATATGTATTCTATTTAACAATTCTTTAAACACTTTGTATTCAAGTAATACACGGTGTTCAAGTTATTTCGCCGAACTTAGGCATGATTTATATGTGAAAAGAAATCGAATGACTTTCACATATTATCACATAACTTTGAATTAAACAATGGTTTCATTCATTAACGAAATATCATTAAATTGGGTATTTTAAACAAGGCATTTTAATGTTTTACAAATGTTCATTCATTATCAATTAGTTTCAAACAACAAGGATAGTTCACACATAATCAAACAAGATATGAACACGAATAGAAATCATTCATAAAAGTGGAACAACTGTTTGTTACAAACTCATATGAATAACCGTCTCACGAAGTGTGAGACACACTAAAGAAGTTCAAATCTCTCAATTACAATAATCATCCTAAAACATAAACTAAGTGATAAATGTTGAGGGAGAGTTTCGTCGGCCGTCATCATCATGCTCGCGATCAACACGCAACGTCACCTCCTCTCCAGCAAGCACCTCTATGCAGAAGGACCCGTTTTCAATAAAACAGAACAAGTATCAGATATACTTAACACCGCAATGTGTTTGCAAGATTATAACATTTATAAATCTGTATATCAAATATATACCTTGGTCGTCGATGACCTCCCCGGCGATTGGTTCAACCTTTACATTCCGGAAACGTAATATGAACTCATGGAAGTCTAGTACTTCTGTATCACCACTCATGGTGCTACTCCGGACATGTCCTTTGTAGCTAGGAGGCAATGACCGAAGCAGTACGTCTATCGCAAATGGATCAGCCATCCAGTAATCCACGAAGTGAACCAGTCTCGTGTGTGCATCAAGCATGCACTCCAGGTGACTCCTCAGACATGTATGCTCCTCCATCTATATGGAAAGGAACTCTCCAAGAAACTCGTGCTTCCACATGCGCACATGGCCTATGAATTCTGCTCTCAGCTGATCCGCCATCGAATATGGGTCAAGATCACCCATGAGCGGATGTAGTTCATCCACCATTCCGTAACGCATTATTATCTGAATGTAAGTGGACATCTCTTGGCGATAGTAGCGGTCTGCCAGCTCTTGTGGGGTCTCATAGTAGTCTGGCTCAGTCAAATCCATCGTGCGGCGTATGTAGTCTACCACATGATTCCTAGTCAGGAGATCATCTAGGCGCACAAGCCAACTAGGGAAGTTGGATCCATCAAGTCTAAGTTTCTCACCATTTACCTAATCCTTAATCTCAAAGTAAGCTTCACGGTGAGCCATCTACATTTATAATTGCAAAAGGAATTTAGACTAAGTTTATAATTAAATGAGTTAATAATAACTCCACTTAGAAACACCTATCCCCAGTGAGGGTTCCTAGTGATAACATGACCCCTATCAGCCACATCTCCCCCGATCGTCATGGCCATCAATGTGGGTTCAAGGGTGGACGCTAAACGTCGGTCACATCATTCATGCGACTCGTGCTCGATCTTTCGACCATCCGCGTTCCGAGGCCACGCTTCTCTAGCGTGCTAGGCTCGCCAACTCAACCTTAGTGTATTCACTGTGCAACATGGCTTACACCCACTGTATGTGAACGTAGATATGTATGACACCCAGGCCTGTCACCCTGGATCGCCTTATACCGAAGAACTTTCTTGGTGGTGCACACTAAGGGGGAACACAATCGTTGGTTATTTTAACAGGGATCTTCTTATTAGGCTACCGTCGAGTATCTAATACTAGCACACAATAAGACATACAAACAATAACATTGAATGTAAATGCTATGTGATATGGTCCTTCACATCGTGATCTCCATCCGCCGTTACCGGGTTTCGGCGCCAGGGTCCCAGCGCCGTAGACACCAGGGTACCAGTGTCATTCCGGCGTGGTAGTTTGTCATTACCGTGACTATCTACTACTATGCAACAAAGGTAATTACTTTACCTTTGCCACAACCATATCACAAAGCAACGCCCTCCTACAAAACAAAGTTAGACGCCTCTACTTTATCTTTGCATGTTTTACGTGGCTGAATGGGCTTTCGTACAAGAACCGTTTTTACCTACGAACTTTCAGCACAACGCTGATCAAGTAGTTGTCTATACTACACCCCTTTCAGGGCCCTCCTTTGCAAATGGTATACCAACTAATGCGAGAGAGACAGACACCCCCCTAAGCCACTTTATACGGTACAAGTCGTATGTCAAGTGTGGACCAGTCTCGCGAATGAACATGTAAAGTCGGTTGGGGGCTGCTTCATCAAGCATCTGCGATATACACAAGTACACGTGGGAGGGTAACAACTAAAAGATCAACGCCCACACGCTACATCTCGTGTGTTCTACCCATACTAGCATTACTACGCATAGATCTAGCTCTGATACCACTGTAGGGGTTCCGCGCATAAAAACAATAAATTTTACTCTACGCCCCTGAACCCCTGAAGCTGCCAGGACCTATCTATTAGTAATACAGTAACGGGAGGGGCTTTTCGCGAACTTACCCTCGAAGACCGAAAAGCGTTGTCAACGCTCAGGAGAGCGTGGTTGATGTAGACGAGCCGAAGCCGACCTCAAGGTCGTGATGAAGTCCTTGCGCTCCTTCTGGCTCCAACGACTTGAGTGCCTCAAGTGTGACACCTCGTGGGAGTGTCACACGTCCGGTGCCTGACGATGACTCCCGCTTCCCCGATCCAGCAGCAGTTGCGGAAGTAGAGCTCCCAGATCCGAATCCCGCAGCGCGACGGCGCTCCGCGGTGAAGATGTCTCTCGCTCGCGCAGTCTAGACTTGGGACCATGGTCACGAGAGAGAGAGGGGAAGAGAGAAAATATCAATTAGAGGTCCTCCAAAAAGTGGGGAGACCTTTATTGATTATTGGGTGTATTTTCTAGGCCAATATACCCCACTATCTATAGGGGGAGGGGAGGTACTACCTCCCCTCAAGTCTCGGGGTGGGACTAAAGGAGAGGAGGGGGAGGGTTTGCACCGCCGGCCACCCCCATGGGCCCCACGCGGGGAGGGGGGCTGGCCCACTAGGGCCGCCAGCCACCCCATGGCCCCTTTCTCCCTCTTGCCTTTCCCTAATGGGCCCTCTCCCCTCCGGGAATTGGCCCATTAAGCCTTTGACCTTTTAATTGATTTTCTCTTTATTTAAATAATTATGAATAAATGATTAAATCAATATTTAACATTCATTCACATATTATTCAATATCCGTGGCCATGGAACACCTTCCACCTCCACTCCAGACATCTCCGGACTTACCGAAATCCTTCCGGTTTTCTCCCTTCTTTTCTTCGGTGATTCTACTGATCCCATAAACATGCTCTAAGATTCATCAAGCCCTTAAGCGTGATACCCTACAGTTCGGGAACACTCCAGACATGGTCGGGACATTCCCGTACCAATGATCAACAGAGGGACCTGGATGGCCATGTGACCCCTGTGCGTTCCACGAAGATCTTTTGTCATTTGAACCGGTGACAGTCGCGTCTTATTCCCTTTGTCATTCGATACTTGCATTGCCCGAGACCTGATCAATAACATCTTCATGTCGAGTTCAATCTCGTTACTGAACAATGCTATTTGACTCGTTCCGACAAGTGATATCCCCGTGATCTAATCACACGCTGCGCAGCTATTGGATATAACTTCTCCGAGTGGGCCCTTGAGTATCTTCCCGTCACATGGACAGACAAATCCTGCTCTTGACATATATTGCCTCTACGGTTTCCTCTGAATACCTGAACACACCTTTATAACCACTGTTTTACCAGATGGCGTTTGATGCTATCTAAGCATTCTCGGGAGACAGTAATTGATATAGCCTCACGGTCTAAGGAATAGTCTACAAGGATCCTTTTCTAATCATCGTAACTTGAACTTCGTGACATGATCGAATCACGATGTTTAGGTTGGGTATTGGTTCATCATCTCATTCTCAGAATGAGATGACCTCATTTCCAACTGGCATAAACGCCACATGATCAGGAAACATGATCATCTGTTGACCAATGAACCAGTGACTAGAGTTTCACTGGGAACCCCTGGTTTGTTTATATATCACACATGTATTGATGTTTCCACTCAACACAGTTATAGCATGATACAAAACTTAATCATAAACTATATGAAATATGATAATAGTCCTTACTACTATTTGTCTCTAGGGCATATTTCCAACATAATCATCAAACTCAAGCGAAGCCATGGCGACCATCTTCTCGTTGCTATAATTGTGCATGCGGAAGATCTTGTCGACTTTGAGTGCCCACGAGAGATATTCTTCAGCGTCATTTGATCCGGTAAACTTGCGCATTGTGAACTTGAGCTTGCCAAAAGTTTCTTCATCAGTGCGGTCACGGTAGCGATGGTTGCCATGTTTATGATGGTCTTCATCTTCCATGCGATCATTGCGACGAGCTTGTTGACAATCTTGTGGTTGAGGAGGTGGAACTTGGTTCTCGTGACCTTGTTGCGGATCTTGCGCTTGATGTTGTTGTTGTGGAGCTTGCTCTTGCTCTTGGCATGGTTGATGACAAAGGGGAGGTTCGTTTCTCGGTTGGTGACGTGGATTAGGCGCACGGTCCTCACGGCAAAGATCATGGACTTGAGCCTCTTGACGTGGTGTGTGTCACTCAATTTGTACCACTTGACGCTCCATGTTTTGGTGTGGTGGAGGAGGCGCCTCATGATGACCATGTTGTCAGTGCGGATGTTCATGACGGTGATGACGAGGAGGAGGATCTTAGAGAGCTTCATGTCGATGACAAGCTTGATTTGCCAAATTGGAGTCATCACTTGTTGTGTCAAGTACGTGTCACAGACGATGGTGGTAGACTTGTGGTTGCACTTGCGGTTCTTCTTGTGGTTGCTCCTGTTAGTTCACCAATGCCCTTGCGTGATGACGGTGTGCTTATTTCCTTGCTCGTGGTCTTGAAGAGAAATCACCATCATAGCTTGACGTTGCGGCGTGCCGTGGGGAAGGTACATAATTCGAAGAACTACCATCTTCAACCACGGGGGCGTCATTGCGTCTTGGAGCACTTGGATTTAGATCTTGTTGAAGAGGTGCATGACTACGTGAAGAACTTGAAGAGCTTGATATGCATGAACATGGTCTTTCCATTCCTTCGGTGAGGCGTCAAAGATTGTCATTTGTTTCAGCGACAGAGCGTTGTAGCGCTTCATTTTGGTGGCCGAAGTTGTGATGCATTGCATGCATTTGTCGTTCGAGGCCGTCGAAGCGGTTGTCGATGTTCTTGAACTCGGCTTGCGTCTCGCCAAATTGTTCATCTTGTCGCGTCTCAAGGGCTTGGCAACATTCACAGAACTCTTGTTGGACAATGAAGTGACTTGCGCGCGTCATGTACGGTCCTTGTTCTTCTTCTTGGGGAGGTGGTTGGCTCGACTCACCATGCCTATCGATCATGCAAAACACAAAGGGTTGTATATGGAGAGCAATATATGGTGTGGGGAACCTTCAACCTCACCTTGGGGATTACACCGAGCTAGAAACCACAAGTGAGAGCTATCAGCATGCAAAGTGGAAATGCAAATAAAACTCACACTAAAGGAAGAACTAGCTCTCAAAAGCTTTTTGGTGGTAGGTTAGGATTGTGGAATGCCAAAGAACCAACCAAAAGAAAAAGGATAGTCAAAAGTGGGTAAAATCCAACAAAACTTAAGTCAAAGGCGAAGGTCAACAACTCAAAGGGGTGACGGGAACCTACGACTATATACACACACGTGGAGATTGTTGGGATTGACATGACTATGAAAATGAGCAAACAAAATGTCCTAACAAAGACTAAGCTCGTTGTCGTGCCAATGCAAGGAGAGACCGTGGCTCGTTTGCAAAGAAAAAAATGAGCAACGGATTTGTGCACTTGTCTTGGGCGCTCTTCTTTCTCTCTTGCTTACAAGATTTGAGACTTTCTTTTGCTATGGGAGACTACTTTTCTTTTTCTTTTGCTTTGTATCTTTTTTTTGCTCTCCCTTGATGCTACCAAGTCACTCTTGCTATTGCTCTTGCACTCTCACTATCCAAGAACAAGTGCACAATGCTCAAGCAAACACAAGATGAGCCACTCTCGTGGGATAGGTACACACAAAGGAATATGGGGGTTAACAAAGTGATGCAAGTTATACATTTGTTGGTGATGATGAACTTGCCGTCGGTGGTACAGGATGATGTTCGTGGGCCGTGGTGTCAATGAGCGCGGAGGTTGCTGATGCAGAATCTTGTTGTTAGTTGCTGACACGCACACGGGACACGAGCAAACAAAGCAAATTAGCCAATGCGAAAAATGAGGCAAAACTGTCAAAACTGGCGTTACGATGGACACTCCGGTCTGTCTGTGTCAGACACTCCAGTCTGGTTGGACTGGATACTCTGGTCGGGCCGGACACTCCGGTCGGGTCGGGTCGGATACTCCGGTCGGGTCGGGTCAGACACTCCGGTGCGGGTTTCCTGCTCGTGTTCTTGAGCGGAAATTCTTGCCTTAAGGCCTCAAATCCGTGAAAAACTGGCCAAATCAGGCTGGGAAAACGCAGGATAAAGCTAGACCAACTCCTAAGACAAGGTTTGGTCGGATCAAAACCACAAATAACACTCCAAATCAAGAGATCGATCCAAAGGCAAATTTGGGCTATTTTTTGGGGATTTTTGAATTTTTGGTGGATAGAAGAAAAATTTGTGGGGGAATTCATGAGCAACGAAGCTCTGATACCAATATGTTGAGGGAAAACCTCTAGGGTGGTCCGATCTTTCACGAATCCCGTTCAAATCGAGGATGGAGTGCGGGGAGAGGAGGGGAGGATGAACACGACAAACTCACGCACGAAGAATGCGATGAACACACACACGCAAAACCACGATACACACGAATAGCTCACGTCGGCGGTGACCGGTCTGGTGCAATCCCTAGGATCAGCGTCAGGCGGAGGACTCTCTCTCGAACCGGCACGACGACGAGGGAGACTCGGTGAGATCTTGACGTCTAGGCAAAGGGACTCCGATGCCTAGGCCTTGTACAACGCGAGGCACGATGGAAACTCCAACGAGGTTTGGGATATTTGGTGCTCCTTTGTCAAAGGAGCATGAGGCAAGAACTAGATAGATCCACAAGGGGTTTCCACTAATTCCAAATATCATGCCTAGGGTTTACAATAGAGGTGGGGAACTATATATAGGCCAGCCACAAGTTCAGGGGTAATTTAGGCATTAAATAGAGTTCTGGGCGAAGTAGAGGGGTACATGGGCCACAGGGCCCAGCTAGGGCTGGCAGGCCCATCTTCAGGCCGGACAGTCCAGGTCAGGTGGACCGGACAGTCCGGTGTGGCCGGACACTCTGGTAGTGTCCAAAGTGGCATACTGAATGTCCGCGCCAGGATGGAGCTAGGGTAGGCCGGACACTCCGGCTGAGTCACGCCGGACACTCCGACTGGATTGGGGCGGACATTCCGGCTCAGGCAGCTTTAGGACAGGTGCAGCTTTAGGGCTCGTGGGTCGATGCGGCGGGGTTTCGTACCTGATGATGCACAGAGTAGTGGTATGAAGTAGCAAGCCATCCAAGTGTATGTCAAAGTCACATGATGAGAGAAGCGAATTCACCTTAGCTTGAAGGAGCTTGGCTCGGGCACGGGTCATCGGTCCACTTGGGGGACTTGATGGTGTAGATGTAGGAGCGTACGTATGATGGGCTACATCATGTGGGCTTGAAAGGAAGCTTGGAGGTACTTGAGGAGCTTCCATTGAAGGTTCTTGGTGTAGCGGTTGAAGCTTGCTTGTAGGTGAAGTACGTCTTGGGCTTGTTGTATTTAATGTCCTCTTGTACTTGACGCTCGGCTTTTATTGCAATATGCACAAGCTCAACCATGTTGTTGTACTTTTGGAACTCGACGATGCGCTTGATTATGTGGTTCAAGCCGATGAGGAAACGTGCCACTGTTTGCTCATCACGCTCTTCACAGTTGGCGCGGATCATGTTGAGCTCCATTTGCTTGAAGTACTCTTCCATGTTTTTGTCCCTTTATTAAGCGATTGTAGATTGTTGAAGAGGTTGCGTGTGTAGTGCGTAGGGACAAAGCGGGATCTCGTATGAACCTTCATGTCGTGCCAAGTGGTGATTGGAGGCTCTTCTCTTGCGTCACAAGAGACTTGAACTTGTTCCCACAAAAGGTTGGCATAATCATCAAACTCAAGCGAAGCCATGGCAACCATCTTCTCATCACTATAGTTGTGCACATGAAAGATCTTGTCGACTTTGAATGCCCGTGAGAGGTATTCTTCGGGATCATTTTAACTGGTGAACTTGGGCATCGTGAACTTGAGCTTGCCAAAAGTTTCTTCCTCATTGCGGTTACGATAGCGGTTGTTGCCATGATGGTTATGGTCTTCATATTCCATGCAATCATCTTGACGAGCTTGGTAACCTTGTTGATGCACTTGCAGTTGAGGGGCCGCATTTGGAGGTGGTGGAACTTGATTCTCGTGACATTGTTGGCGATATAGCTCTTGCTCTTGGTGCGGTTGTTGACGAGGAGGAGGCACTTGGGCCTCATGAGGGTGATGAGGACATGGAGTGATGAGGACATCCCTACAATTACACCTACTGAAGATGCTCCAACTGTTGCAAGGAAGGATCAGTCTAATGAGATTAGAATTGGACCCATTACAAGAGCTCGTGCTAAGCTACTCGAACAATAGGTGAATTTACTCCTAAACAAATCTGGTACTTTAGTTGATGAGAATTTTATACTACCTAAGTCTATGCATTTATGTATGATCAGGTTTGTTGGAGAAACAAGCATGGCGCAAGAAGGAGAAGGGATACAAGAGGAGCCCAGCATGATGATCGCCCAAGGATGCGCGAGGGAGGAGCGGGAGGAAGGCGCAAGAGAAGATCATCAAGACGAAGGCCAAAGGAGCTGCCACAACCGGAGCGTCCGGCTGACACCACCCGAGAGAAGTTTTGGCGCGGACAATCAGTATATCAAATCGGACACTGCCTAGACACCGCCTGGAAACTTTGAAGTTTCCGGCCAGACCGGAGTGTCCAGCACACTCCACCCGGAGTGTCCGGCCTGACCGGACTATCCGGCCTAACCGGACTATCCGGCTGATTTCCTCCGGACTGTCTGGCTGCCGACCGAATCTGGTCCAAGTCGGCTTGTATCAGTTTGAGTCATTTTCGTTTAGTTTCGGGTTCTCGTCGCCCAGCCGCCCTTATAAGCCCTGGGATGACCCCTAGTTAGGGTTCAGACCATGTTTAAACTATTTTGGAGTTGTTTCTTTCAAAGAACCTCTAGAATTACCCTTTGATCGAATTATACTACTGCAATTGAGTGTGATATGTTGTTCCACTGGGAATTAGTAGATTGCAACCTACCGTTCGTGGTCGACGGCTGTGTGCACAAGAGTGTGGTGTTGGAATATCCCACAGGGTTCGAGAGCTGTTGCATTGGCATCAGGGTTCGAGCGGGAGAGTTCATAGCTACAGGCTACTTATCTACCCACCATTATCATCATCGACAAGTGCTTGCTGAGAAGATCGGGCCACCCCATATCATTTTGGTATCAGATTTCCTCGTTTACTCGGTGAGCATCCACAAATCCAGCCATAGATTAGTTTGTTTTCATTCTATACAGAAAAAGCCTTACAAAAAGATTTGCCATAGCCTAGATTGCGTCGTTTTTGAGTTTTAGTTGCTGATTGTATCTTCTCATAGATCTGATCTACGGGGTTTTCCTCGTAGGAGTCTAGTTTTCGTTAATGTCTAGGTTTAGGGCTTGTTCTTGTTTTCCGCTGTTTCCACTGTCACCGTTTCCGCAAGTTTTTCTTTGTTTTCTCGAGTCCACATAGCGTACCTTTGTTTGCATACCATAGACACAGCCTATCTGTAGCATCCGTGCCTAGGAACGTACCCACGAGACTAGTTTCTTTGCTCCGACAGGCTGCTCATTAGGTTTTCGTAGTGCAGAAATTTCCGACAAGCAAAAACCGGACTATCCGTTTGAATCACACCGGACTATCCGGCCCCACCGGAGTCTCTGGCGCACATCAACCGGACTATCCGGCTCAGTTTTGTTATAAGTTGCTGCACTCGTTTGCATTGAGTCATATAGTTGAAAAATAAAAAAAAAAGAGAAAATAAAATAGAATCAGTATAAAAAAAGAGAAAAGAGCTACAAGCGTGACAAAAAGAGATCCCCAAGTGTGGATTATTGGAGGCCTAGTTAATCGTAGCACTTGTAGATTGAGCAATCTTGTTCCTGTTTACTTTGAGCTTTTACTAGTGTCTCTCTTGTGCATTGCAATATTCCTTTTCATAAGTTGCTTTGCCACGTTTATCTCCATCGTGTGTGTTTCTTGGGTTTTATACGATCAACACTAGGACTTGTTTGTAGTGTATTTAGGATACCATACCTACAGCTCCACCTTAAATAACCTGTGTGCCCTGTGATCGTTCTCTATACCCTCGATATTCACTTCATCACATCAGTGCAACAGTCTTTGATTTCATTTTGGTAAAGCATCTCTGTTCACTTTGGAATGGTAAAATATCCTTTCTTCTTTGTAGTGAGTGAGTTGTGAGAGTTTTCCACCAAACGGATTTTGATTTTTGCACTAATCTACTAATCATGTCTTCTAGTGATGATGATGTTGTGTCGTAGAAAAAGAAGGATGAGGAACTTGTTAATTGACGCGAATATGTGTCATTGAAATCCCACTTGACGCGAGTGTTTACTCACTCCACAGATGCCATTGACAAGAATATCCAGGACATACAAATAACATTGGACCAGAATGTTGGCGCAGTCACTACTATTCAAACACAAGTGACATCAATCAATGTCAATGTCGCAACTTTGTAGCGTTCAATTAAGGTCTTGACAATAGCATTACAGCAACGGCAGGAACACCAACATGATGATGTTTTTGATGACTATGATGAGGGTAGTGCGGCTGATGCTAGCCCACATCTTGGCAGGGGATGTGCCAATCCCCCTGCACCTGCGCCTGCTGCTGCACCTGCTTATGGCCACGGGTTTGCTCCTATTGGGCATGCTCAACGCATTCAGAACCAAGCTGCTGATGATAGTTTGGGCAAGCCAAAATTCTCAATTCCCAAGTTTGATGGTTCACTTGATCCTGAAGATTACCTCACATGGGAATTGAAGATTGAGAATCTCTGGCGTTTGTTTGCGATCCAGAAGACAAGAAGGTCAAGCTTGCAGCGTCAGAATTTGATGGATATGCTTTGCGCTGGTGGGATGCTATTGTGCAAAATAGAAGGAAGGACAATGAACTTCCTGTGATGGATTGGCACAGGATGAAGCAAATTATGAAGGCTCGTTTCATACCCTCCAACTACTTGCGACCAGTTTTTGATAAGTTGACACAATTGAGGCAAGGCATCATGACAGTTGATGAGTACTACATGGAGATGGAGATGCTTATGCAGCGTGCTAGAGTTCGTGAGTCCCTTGAGATGACCATGCGGCGATTCCTCAACAATTTGAAGTTACCAATCAAGAGAATTGTTCATCATCACAAGTATGAGACTATGAATGAGCTTTTGCACCATGCTAGAGAGGCTGAATCACAATTAGCTAAAGAGGCTAAGTCATGTGCGAGGTTTCCGTCTACTGGTCATTTTGCGGCAAGGTCTACACCACCACCATCTATGGCGCCAACTACAGCAGCTGCTAGCCATCCTTCACCATTGGCCAAGCCTGCTCCCACGTCTTCTTATGGTTCCAATGCTAGGAAGCCCGCTGCTCCGGCTGCTC